>JAJTUV010000060.1:0-1485000 GCA_021653895.1 Mastomys natalensis
CTGTGCATTAGACTAAGGGGAAACAATCCCCTTTCCAAAGATGACTCCTACCATTGGATATCAGATCCATTAATTTGGGCGGGCCCTATTGATTCATTACCAAAGCCCTGGATTGCTTTGCCTGGGCAAACCTTTCTCAAGGGGGAGGAGACATTCTTCAGGTAATCGAGGCCAACAGAAAAATACCTCGAATGGAGACTATTCACGGATGAACGCCACGAAGGCCCTTATTGTTACGCCCATTGTTCCCTCACAAAGACCACGGGCAGGTGAGATCTATTTTAGCTAGAAAAACTCGACAGAAATCCTTGCTCGAGCGTTTGATACTGATTATAGAGTCGCATCAGGATCAGCGCTAAAAGGAGAAAGCCCATTTTTTTTTTCTGAACTTTAGAGGAGACATTTGTGTCCTGTGCTCTGACTCCCAGGACTAGGGCCTTTAAGTGGGGAGCAAGGATTTTGTTTTGTTGTGTCGTGTTGTATTTGTTTTGCTTTTAATGATGTTCGTGAGAATGGGTTGGGGTGAGGGGTGTCTGAGGGGTAGGAAGCCAGGAGAAAAATAAAAGGTATTACAATGTTACATGCGGCAACATATGTTACTCTGAGATCATTCTATTTGCAAAACATGTTTCCAGGGAAACAGAGACTGTGGGCCGTAAATTTGGTAATGAGGGTGGGCAGCCCAGGAGTTAGTGGTGCTAATGATACCTTTTGGGTGCCGTGGGAAGAGGACCTTTGACTCTTTGGGTGGGTCTCTGTGCCACAAGTCCCCTCCTCTAACAGCGTGCCCTTCGACACTTCCGCCATGCCTACCTACACGAGGGATGCGGAGAGTCAGCCTGATGACTCAGCAGTTTAGGCAGGAAATAGACCACGTACGATTTTTGTATAGTTCAGTAATAGGGCAGGAGCAGCAAGGGAATGGGGCCCGGGCCCTGCTGTCGAGTGTGGAGACAGGAAGACAGCACACAGCTCTTCCTCCAGGAGGTGTTTCTAGTAGGAAGAGCAGCGTTTTAGCTTGGAGTGGCCTGTAAGTGTGACGGGAATTGCTGATTGCGCCTAGCTAGAGTAAAGATCATTATCCACATTTTTTGGGTTTCAGATGAAGCAAGCTTTTTTCTGTCAGCCCACAGCATCTCTATAAAGCCGAGTTTGAAAACCCAAAAAGCATCCAACACAGGAGAAAGTACGGTTTATACAGTCCATAAAACTATGACTTTGTTTGTTTTTTATTTTTGGAGGGGGGGTGTTTGAGAATTTCCAGAGGAATTTTGATTATGTAGGATCTTGGCTGAACATTTCAAAAATTATTTGACAGAACATCTTATTACGGTACATTTGAATGTGAGTCAAACTCCATAGGGCAGGAGCATGTCTGATTCCAGAAACAGGTTAAAGGCATGGTTAGCTTGAATTTTGTACAAACAGGAATGAACTCGTTCATGATTTTTATAAAAAATGGCTCCATTCTTAAGAATGGAGTCAGGCTGTTCCATCACAGTCCACAAAAATCCTTAACAACCAGTCTGGATGGGCACCAGGCAAGCAAAGGCCAGAGGGAATGGGAATGGTAGCAGCAATATGAGTTTTTCAGAAGAACTGTTTCAGGCATGTTTGAGACTTTGATGGAAGCATTATCATCACAACAGAACAAGAGCTCAAAAGTCACCGTTACTGACCGGTATGGCAAAAAAAACTGATTGGAAAAGTGGTGATCCCATTGGTTGTTGAAATCACTATTCCATAACTCTACAAAGATACATGGAAATAAAATCCAAGCAGATAAGGAAAGCAAATCAAGAAACTGATTTTGGGAAAGTGTTCCCATTGGTGTTTAATCACTATTCATAAGCACTACAAGAACATGGAATAAATCCAAGCGATAAGGAAGCAAGGTATTCACTCTGGCTTGCTGAAACAGGACTTAGTCCCCTCTTTTGCTGGGCAAAACAAAGGTAGGCAAGAAAACGGAGGAATTCCCATAGAAAAAGTGATTTTGGGGTGTTTCCTGACTAACCTAGGGGGCTCCCAATTATTTGGTGGGTTAACTGGAAGGGACAGTCACAATTAAATACCATCTTGCTTTTCTCTGTTGTCTTAATTTGTGAGAGTGAAAAAATAGAGAAAGCTGCATCATAATTTAGTCTGGCCTGCTGACCACATTGCCGAAGTTTTTTGTTCTTTCCCCGGGATGTTGTCACCAGAGATGACTTTTTGGGGCTGAGCAAATGACTTAGAGCAAAATTTTAAAAACCCAAGGACAGAAACAAGAAATTCTCATATTAGAAACCTTATTTTTGCGGGACTCGGGCCTCCTGGGCGTCCTTGTAGAGAGGAATCTGCTGTAGCTAAACCCGAGTCCTATTTCTAAGACTGTTGTGTCTGTTGACACTTTCAGCCTCTTGACTGTGAAGTTTTAAGTTGGGGCTTGACACATTCACCCTGGTTTGTCCTATTTTGGTCCTGCCCCTCCTCCTTTGTCATTCTTGTCCTCAGGGGAAATGGGGGCAATTCTTAAATTGTTCTAATTGCTTTCTTCACAAACCCTCCCTCTCCTTTTGGGGGTCTATGCACCTGGTTCCCACACACTCCCGGGGGGCCTCCCAAATGAAGGGAGCGAGGGAATGACATGAACACACACACACAGGAAGCTGGACCTGGGGCTGGACTGATGGGAAAAACACCCCCCCGAAGTTCATGTATTTGTGTTTTTTTAAACACGATGAACATGATGAACAACAGCCACCAAGGGGCAGATTTATGAAGACAGTTTACTTTGGGGGGGAGGCTTAGCTAAGCTTGCTAGGAGCAGTCTCATAGGGAGAAGTCCAACTTTAAATATCCAGGGGGCAAAGCTAAAAGTGGGCATTTCTGGACCCACTATCAACACCCACATTTCCCAAAGCCTTTCACCCCTTTGGCCGCACCCGGGGAAGTTTGCCCTTCTACTGGGGCTAAGACACGAGATCTTAGCATGGGGTGGCCCCCGTTAAGCACACTTTTACTAAAGATTTTATTTACTGGAGGCTTTTTTTGCTCCCCACACTGTAGTTCTCTGGAAAAATAAAGTTGATACAGACTACTTCGTTCAGGGAAACACATTCCACTCATTATCTCCTCCCAAAATAAGAAGGGTTCACATGGGCACCTTCTCTTCTCGTCTTACTTTCCCATGTCAAAATAGGGACTAGGGGTGGGGCAAATTTATTTTTTTTTTTTCTTTTTTTCTGCACCTTTGGCTCCCCCCTCAAGCAAATATTCCCCCTTGGTTGAAGGCATTGCCAGTTCTATACATGCGTCACACAGCAGATTCAGTTACTGACCCCACAGTCAAAATACAGAGCACTATGCCAAGGGGCTTTACCTACTTCTTTCTCTCCATTCCCAAAGCCTGGGAACTACAAAAGTGTTTTCCCTTTTCCCTAACATAGATACATAGATATGTAAATTTAAGATAATAATTGATAGAGAATAATAAGATGGATGGATAGATATTGATAAAAGAGTAGATAAGATAGAAGATAGATAGATAGATAGATAATAGAAGATAGTCGATAGGTAGGTAGGTAATTTTAAAATAGATATTAGATGATTGATAAGGGTAATGATAGGTCATAAATAAGGGAGATAAATGTAGGTAATAGATAATAGATGATTTATTAAAAAATGACAATGAACAGATGACAGATAATAATACACAAAAGATATGTAGACGATTGATGGATAAAGATAGAGAAGGGGAAAGAAAATTGATAGAATTAGATAATGATAGATTGATGGCAGATAGATAATAATTTATAAATGATAAGTAGAAAATTTAATAGATGGGTAGATAGGTAGATGATAGATGATTGATAAATGATAGGAAAAAGATAAATAAATGATAGATATATAAATGACTGATAGATGGATAGATGAGGAGATATATGATAAATAAATTTATAGATAGATGATTGGTAGATAGATGATTGAAAGTTGGATAGATAGATTTATTTCCATGGCTAAATGCTATTTTACAGGAGCATATCACAGGTTAACTTTTAAAAGACTGGCTGTGGCACCTACAAATTGTCCCAAGGGAGACTCATCTGTGTTGTTTTCCCCATCAGTAGGTCACCCCTCTGCTGATAAAATTCCATAACACAATGAACCACAGTTTGTTGTTTTTAAAATGTTGAAGAAATTTGGATGTCTGCAAGTTTGGGATTTAAGGAATAAAGCCATGTGGGTATTTTTCATGTGGGTTTTCTGTGTGTTTGTTGTGTCTTTTTTTTTCTGTGAAGGGTGCAATCACAGGGTCCCATGGGGGTTACACATTTAGTCTTAGGGAAACTGCTCAACTGCTTCCAGGCTGGTGCTTTCGCCTCGCTGCGGCAGAGAGCAAACAGTGCAGTTGGTCCAGCTCTTCTCCAGCATGGAGGATGAACGTCTCTCCATGGCGCGTGTTACTCATTGTAGCAGGAATCTTTCCATGGGCTTGCTAGCGTCTGCTCTGCTTTTCTGTGGGAAATTCTGCTCATACGTATATTTACCAGTTCTTCTATTGGGATCACATGGGTTTTTCTGGTGGTGGCAGCAGTGGTGGCAATGTGGTGGACTTGAAAAGTATTTATAAAATGCATTCTAGATCATCATCCTTCATCAAATATGTGTCTTAGAACATATACATATACATATACATATACAACATATATTAATGTGTGTGTGTGTGTAAAGATATATAAATATATAAATATATATATATATATATAATATTATGAACAGGAAGATGGGAGATCACGTTTGTAACAACAAGCAGGAAGCAGAGGGTAAACAGAAGCAGGAGTTTAAATTTTAAAAATCACAACCTCCATCCAGAATGCCCCCCCAGACACTCCCCCACCCCCCAAAACAGGCCCCCAGAAAAACCTCTCAAGAGCACGCGTACGGGAAAACCCAAATGTTCAGATGCACCACCTGCTTAAAATTCTCTATTTTAAAGCCACCAATTTTTTTGGGGGATGAATAACCTTTTTTTTGAGAAAAAAAACACCGACTACCTTCTACAAATTTAACATGGACAAATGATTCAACAGGTTAAAACGGAGGTGAGCTCTCTCCTCCCTGGATCTCGTCCGCACAAGACATGGATGTGCTGTCCAGTTCCCTTTATCCTTTAAAAAAACCCCCAAAGGGAAATTCAAAACTGCAGGAAAACGGCTGAATTTCCCGAACTCCAAGATCTAGGGTACACGGGCTCTGCTTACAACCACCAAAGGGGAAATTAGGGAAGCGACCCCATTAACCGCGTCAGGAACGGACACCCAAAAAAAGACATCAAATTTTCAACATCCCCTAAAGTGCTCTCTTAGGGTTTAGTATCCAGTTGCCATGTTTAACAAAGAATCCATGTGCCAGGGGCTATAGCGGTGCTTGAATAGAAAGATGGACAAAACAAAACCCGATCCACACCCCCTGGGAGTGGCCTGAAAAGCCACAACCCATTTTCCCACTTGGGATACACACACACACACACACACACACTCTGTAACCATCACGCTCCTTTCTCCTATCTCGGCTTCCATTTGCCACAGATCAAGGATATCCTGGAGCAGAGAGCAGACTTCCGGAGCCCCCATCCTCACTTGCGATCCTGATTCTCTAGCCTCTGCGGAAATGGAACCATTTCTCCTCCATCGGTGCAAGCCCCGCTTCCTGGGCTCAGGGGAGCCCTGCTTTTCCCACTGCCTCACTAGCTCACCACGATCTCAGGGGGGCCCGGAAACGTTTAGGGAGGGGGGGTAGACAGAGACAAAACTAACATTTTATTTTCCCCCACTTTTTTCACCTGTTTGTCCAGCGCAAAGAAGGGAAGCAAACTTGAACTGACCCCCTCTCAGACATGTGTTCTTCTCCACACTTTTTCCCGCCCTTTTTGGCTTTGGTTTGCTCTGGGGGACTTTTCCCTGGATGTTTTCTCGCTTCGGTTTTCCCCAAAGTAAGACATCCCTTTTCAGGATTTTCCTGAAAAGGAACTGCAACCACCTGGGCCAACACCCGGGCCTCAGGGGTCCCCCACCCCCGGCCTTCCCGTGACCTGTCCCCTTTTTCTGAATGTTACAATGAGCCAGGCTGAGCCCAAACGACATCTGACTTTATGAAGCGGATCATCGTTCCTAAGCTCAGGATGAACGAATAAGATGTAAGATATACTGACCGTAGGTGAGCTATTTAAGCGCAAGAGAACGCCATGCGATATGTCTCTTGCAGTGCATCCTTCTGTGTCTGTAGTCCTCTGTCCATGGGGTGCCAGTAACCATTGATGGTCCAGGAGCAGACATCAAGATATAGCTGTCGCCTCATCAAGGTGATGGACAGCCTGTCATAGAGTTCTCTTGTACTATAACTGTGTTCTGTTCTGTCCTCGTATCGCCATACACACACAATTCAGCCTGTCTTGACAGTGAATTTTTACGTTGGATTGCGCAATTGTCCAACATAGCTGACCCTGGGCTTGTCTTCTAGTGCTTGGGTGTACCTGCCCCTCCTCTTCTTTGTCATAAGACATTTGCCTCACGGGAAATGAGGCATCTGGATAAGATTGCTCTAATGTGCTTTCTTCTCAGAGCCCTCCCTCTCCTTTTGGGATCATGTCCAGTGCGAGAAAGTGCTCATCTAGACATAATAGCTCAATTAGGAAGACACTCACACTAAATGAAGTAGATACCCACAGACTCCAGAGTGACCAGACGTTCCAGAAAGATCGGGACGAGACCGGATGTGCTAGAGGGAATGCACTACTGATATAGCTACAGGACCTACTACACTGACAGAGAAAGAAACTAGAAGTGACGTCTTATGTAGCTTGAATACTGGAGATCCTGATGGTAGAATAGGTCTGACAGCACCCTGAACGTTCAGATTGTAAACATGTTCGCTGCTTTATATTTCCTACATATAACATACAGAGCACGAAGAAGACGATACTAATTAAGACCCCCCCCCCCCCCGCCCCCCCGTTACAGAGCCAGCACTACTAAGTGAGGCTGGGGTTATTGTAAATCACCACCCTGCCACCCGTTCAGTGCACCCACGCCACCTCTCGACCACCGACCTCAGTGCCTTCTGTAGGATGCCAGAGCCGCGACCCTTTAGTAGCCCGTCTCCTTTCTGACCGACATGCAGAGAACGTCAAGCGCTCTCTACCTAGGGAGAAGTAATGTGTCTTCCCGCCACCCATTATATCACCTTTATCTAGACCGCCCCTTGTGTCATGCCCCGTGCAACAGTCATCAAAATGCCACGTCCAGAGTCTCGCCCCGCCGCCCCGACTTAATCCTATACGTAAATGGTGCACTCGATCAACACCGTCGTTCGTCGTAAATGTTACTATGCAGTATTGTGTCCGGAGAAGCTCACTTTCAGAACTAGGAGACAAGTACAGTGAGAAATTTGTTACCCTCCCCTTGCAGCGTTTGTTTCACTTCCTCTCTTGGCCACGACCCCCCCACACAGTAGTTTTGCCTTGGCAGACGTGCCCCCGAAAACCCCATCCAAGTATGAACAAAAATAGCCTTGTGTAGCATTTAACCAAGGCTTCTACTTATGTTGCCAACCGTTATGCCGCATACTCGAATCCTTGATGCCATTGCACACAGGTCCGAATGTGGTTGAAGGGTTTTTTTCTACAACGTTACCAGGTTTGTTCGTGAACCCGAAGTACGCCAACGCGTTCCTTTCTCTAATTTGGTTTTAATTTTTTTTGAACCAGTGTGGAAGTCGGGAATGTTTGTTCTAAACAGTGTTCTATCAGTGAAGTTGAAACAAAACGTAACTTTGGTGGGTGGAGAAACCAAGATTGAATAGAAGCCCCGTTTCCTTTTTTAAGCGTGCTCGAATCCCCTTGCATCGTCGACAGCTTGAACCTACAGAGGATAGACCACCCCAAACTATACTCCACCCACCCCCCATACTCCCAAACACAAACAATCCACACCACAAATAATGAACAAGAGCACCTCAAGTACCGTTCACTCGTGACAAAGAGTTTCCTCTTCTTTTCCATTCCTCCCCATTTCTTCTCTCTACTCAGGGGGTCCGTCGGGGACGAGGAATTGTTCGCGTCCCTTCGTGTTCATCTAAGACACTCTGAAGAGAGGAAACTTGAGGATCTTAGCATGGAACTCCATACAAGATACACTACCACGTGTGCACACTTACTCACTTTTGTGGTGGCTCCCTGATCCTGTCAACAACAACCCCCTGAACTGTGAAGAGGAGGCACCACCATTCACCATTTTCCACTAAGGACCAATTTCCTATTTAACGCCGCACCCCACAAACCCGCAAGCCGGCTTTTTTCTGTTCCCCCACACTTGTCTAGTTCTCTGGAACTTAATTAGTTGATACAAGAACTACTCGTCTTTCAGGACACTCCCCCAAAACGCCTCCATTTTTTCAATGAAAGCCTCCCCCCAGAAGCCTCAATTAGTTCCTTAACAAAATAAGAAGGGGTCCATTCCACATGAACCCAATGGCGGCATCCCTCTCTCTTCTCGTCCCGATCTTTCCACCATAGTCAAGTCAGTAGGGCGGTATAGGAGTGTGGGCCAAATTTTATTTTATTTTTTTCTCTTGGTTTCCTGCAACCTCTTGGCTCCACTCTCAGAGCAAATATTCCCCCTGGTGGTGCAAGGATATGTTGCTCAGTTCTATACTGCTGTCACAAGCTAGATTCAGTTACTGAACCCCCACTGTCAAAGATACAGGAGCATAAAGGTAGGTCTATTGCCACAGGGGGCACTTTACCTACTGGTCTTTACTCTCCTCTCATGACTGCCTGGCAACTACTAATGTGTTTCCTTCTCATAGATTATAGATACCATTGATTTGTATAGATGATAGATAGATAATTGATAGGATGATTAGATGATAGATGGATGGATTAGATAACTGATTTATGAGTAGATGTAGTTAGATAAGATAGATAGATAGATAGATAGATAGATAGAAGATAGTTGATAGGTAGGCTACGGTAGATTTATAGATTGTTATGTAGATTGATTTGGTAGATGGATAGATGTTTAGGTACATAAATATAGGTAGATTAAATAAATGATAGGTAGATATTTATTTAGATGAGTGTGATAGATAATTGATAGATGAATAGATGATAGATAGGAGAGAGATAATTGATAAATGAGTAGGATGATTAGATAGCTACAATAGATACATAGATGATAGATTATAGATGATTGATAGTTAATTGTATAGATGAACGATGAATAGATAATATAGATAAACAGATTAGGATATGTAGATGATTGATGGTCTAAATGATATTTGAGAAGGATGATAGGAAAATGATAGATAATAGATAGATGATGAATTGATGGCAGATAGATAATAAATGTTAAGTGAGAAATAGATATTAATAGATAGGTAGATAGTAGATGATAGATGATTGATAAATGATAGGAAAAAGATAAATAAATGATAGATATATAAATGACTGATAGATGGATAGATGATGGAGATATATGATAGATGATTTATAGATAGATGATTGGTAGATAGATGATTGAAAGTTGGATAGATAGATTTATTTCCATGGCTAGAATGCTATTTTACAGGAAGCATATCACAGGTAACTTTTTGAGACTGGCTGTGGCACCTACAAATTGTCCCAAGAGACTCATCTGTGTTGTTTTGCCCATCAGTAGGTCACCCCTCTGCTGAGTAAAATTCCATAACACAAATGAACCACAGTTGTTGTTTTAACATGTTGAAGAAATTTGGAGTGTCTGCAAGTTCGGGATTTAAGGAATAAAGCCACTGTGGGTATTTGCATGTGGTTCTCTGTGTGTGGTTGTGTCTTCTTTTCTGTGAAGGGTGCAATCACAGGGTCCCATGGGGGTTACACATTTAGTCTTAGGGAAACTGCTCAACTGCTTTCCAGGCTGGTGCTACGCCTCCTGCTGGCAGAGAGCAAACAGTGCAGTTGGTCCAGCTCTTCTCCAGCATGGAGGATGAACGTCTCTCCATGGCGCGTGTTACTCATTGTAGCAGGAATCTTTCCATGGGCTTGCTAGCTGTCTGCTCTGCTTTTCTGTGGGAAATGTCTGCTCATACGTATATTTTACCAGTTCTTCTATTGGGATCACATGGGTTTTTCTGGTGGTGGCAGCAGTGGTGGCAATGGTGGTGGACTTGAGAGATATTTATAAAATGCATTCTAGATCATCATCCTTCATCAAATATGTGTCTTAGAACATATACATATACATATACATATACATACATATATATATGTGTGTGTGTGTGTAAAGAGTATATATATATATATATATATATATATATATATATATATATATGAACAGGAAGATGGGAGATCACGTTTGTAACAACAAGCAGGAAGCAGAGGGTAAACAGAAGCAGGAGTTTAAACTTTCAAAATCACAACCTGCCATCCAGAATGCCCCTCCAGACACTCTCCCCATGCCCCAACAGGCTGCCCTGCAGACAACCTCTCAAGCAGCACTGCGTACTGGAAACCAAGTGTTCAGATGCACCACTCTGCTTAAATTTCTCTATCTTAAGCTCACCAATCTTTTTGGGGATGATATAACCTTTTGTTTGGAGAAAAAAAACACCGACTACCTATCTACAAATTTAACATGGACATAAATGATTCAACATGGTTAAATACGGAGGTGAGCTCATCTCCTCCCTGGATCTGCGTCCTGCACAAGACATGGATGTGCTGTCCAGTTCCTTCATCCATTTAAAACCACCAGGTAAATTCAAATCGTGCAGGAGAAAACGCTGAATTCCAGATCTCCAAGATCTAGGATACATCTGGGCTCTGCTTACAACCACCAAAGGTGAAATTAGGAAGCAGACCCCATTAACCTGACTGTCAGGAACGAGACACCCAAAGAAAGACTATGCATTTACAGACATCCCCTAAAGTGCTCTCTATAGGTTTAGTATCCAGCCTTGTCCATGTTTATACAATGAATCCAGTGTGGCCAGGGCTATAGCTGGTGCTTGAATAGAAAGATGGACAAAGCAAACCTGATCCACACCCATGGGAGTGGGCTCTGAAGTAGCCACAACCCACTTTCCCAGCTGTGTATACACACCACACACACACACACACACTGCTGTAACCATCACGCTCCCTTTCTCCTTATCTCTGGCTTCCATTTGTCCACAGATCAAGGATATCCTGGAGTCAGAGATGCAGACTTCCGTGATGCCCACAGTCCTCACTTGCTGGATGCCTGATTCTCTAGGTCCTCTGCTGAGAAATGGAACCATTTCTCCTCCATCGGTGCAGAGCTCAGCTTCCTGGGCTCAGGTAGAGCCCTGCTTTTGCCCACTGCCTCACTAGCTCATCCACGATCATCATGGGGACCTGGAAGCGTTTAGGGAGGGTGGTAGACAGAGACAAGACTGAACGATTTTTATTTTCCCACCACTGTTTACACACTGTTTGTCCAGCTGCTAAAGAAGGCAAGCAGAGCTTGAACTGACCACCTCTCAGACATGTGTTCTTCCTCCACACTTTCCCGCCCTTGTGGCTTTGGTTTGCTCTGGAGGACTTTTCTCCTGGATGTTAGCTCGTCTTCGGTTTCCCAATGTCATGTAGCATCATCTTGTCAGGATTTGTGCCTGAGAAAGGAACTGCAGACCACCTGGACCAACACCCAGGGCCTCAGGGGGTCCCCCAGCCCTGTGCTCTTCCAGTGACCTGTCCTTATTCTGGGCTTTGATCCTTTAACCACAGACACAAGACCCTTCCATGAAGCCCCTAGAGCTCAGCTTTCCCCTCCCGGACTCTTCTCTGACTCCCACAGCAGAGCGCCATGCTTTCCCATCCCCTGATTCTTCATCTCTGAAACAACAGCCCGTCTATACACAGACCCAAGAAAAGTCCAGCAGCCCTTCTCTCCAGCACCGCCCTGTGAAGAAAACCAGAAAGTGGAGAAGGTGATGAAATAATTTTGGAAAGGCATTGGACACCTGGCTGGTACAGGAGAAAATGAGAAGGCAACTTTAGCTCTGAGGAGGCACAAACTAAAAGATGGAGAGAAGGATGGGTGCTTTTGTGTTAAAGATGGACCATATAGGAAAATGAAAATCGGGCAGGAATAACCAGCAAGCTTTTTGGATGGTCCTTAGAAATCAACCCTTAGCTTTCATTCAACCAATGACTTTTGCCCATCCTGGATATTCTCATCCCCTGCCCCAAAATTATATAACCCTTGGTTCACTCCAAACAAAGAATAAGCCCACCCTGAATAAAGAAATACGCACAAGCTGAGATCATCTTAGAACGCTGTTTCATTGACGATCCTCAGAGAAGGCCTTTTCCTCCCCCACCCTCTCAACCCAGGCATTCACTGCCAGCCAGACTGGGATCCTGCAGAACTCCATCGGTTCTGGGCTCCACTTTATCCTTCCAGCCTGGTGTGTAGAGGCATCTGGACACCCTGAGAGGGAGGAAGCAGAAGATGAGGAGCCAGAGCTGGACCTCAAAAGCATGCCACAACACACTGTGTTCCCAGCCTGAACCAAGACAGACCTGAAGCCTCAGCAGAGCTCAAGCCAACACTGAAGGCAAAGGAGACACTCTTCCCCACCCCCTGAGAAGCGGCCACCGCTGACATCATGCCAAGGTCTTGAGGAAGAAGCTGAGGAGCTAGGTCACTCCAGGGCAGGGACTCCACCCTCTGTTTATTTATCTTTGTTTTCAGTTATGTTTTTCACTGTCTAGCACAGACTGAGCATGCAATAAACATCCCGTGAATGAGTGAACAGACCAACTCTGTTTGTTCAAAAGTGTCTTCGCTTATTTTCTTCTGCTGACTGAGTTCTGCTGACAGGAGTTCTAACTGGATACCTGAGGCTGAGTCAATTGTGGGCTGTTTAGTCCACAGTCCTGGGGGCTGGAAACACAGGACCACACGGAACAATCACTTTCTATCTAACAATAAAAGATGTGTTTATTTTCTTATATGTGGATGAGTGGTTTGCCTGTGTGTACCACATGCATGCTAGTGCCTCTCAAGGTCAGAAGAGGGTGTTAGAGCCCCTGGAAATGAATTGAAATATGGTTGTGAGCCACTATTTGAGGCACAACCTTCTTAGCTTACAGTGTAGGTCTCATGACAGACAAACCGAAGGAAAGGTGGGCAAGAGAGTAGAAGATGGAGAAGGGGACTAAGGGGGAGGTGTTGTGTAGTAACTAACCTTCTCTTGTGCTAATCACATTAATCCCCTCACTGAGGGCAGAATTCCCATGATCCACTGCCCCTCAGTGACCCTACCACCTCTCACCTTCATTAGCTTGGCAATTAAACCCAACATGAATTTTGGCAGAGATATTCCATCCCCAAACCTCAGAAGTAGTTCAGCACGTTGAACATGTCTACCATTTTTCAAACAGACTCACAGAGCCAGAGCAGCCGAACAAGATGCCCTTCGTCACTTGGATTTTTCCTCCAAGGTCTCATTAAGTTACTGTTTAAGATTATCAGCTTATCCGTTTAAAAATTGAGTGTCGTTAGGGCATCTGGGACTTTGGGGCATGCACACAGTGGAACGAATAAGGCTGTTGCCAAGGGACACGGAGGCTGTTCCAAGTTTGGCCTCGACTCTCTACCCCCTCCCACTCCACCCCTCCCAGCCCAGCCCACATTGTCCCAAAGCGTTTGTCCTTAATGGTCAATTCGAGAGTATTTCAGGGGAGATTTAACGCATATGGTTTTGATTCGTTTACACTTAACTCATCAAAACACTGGGTTTTTTTCCCTGGGAGTTCGTTGCCATTTGGGAAACATTTTCAGATGTGATAAAAGCTTTTTAAATGATCAGGAAGGAGCCTGGAACTGAGTCATAGAAACAAGGCGGGCTCCACTTAGAAGTAAGCTAAGGGCCAGGTTAGAGATGAGAACAGAAACCTCAGTAGAGAGACCCAGTGTGGATGCCTTGAACCAAGCCCACACCTGCGGATGGATGATGGGAAGAGGAGATTTCTACTTCCTCTACCTTAAGTAAAACTCACTAGGTCCAGCTGCAAGATTTGGGTCACCTGGTTTCTCTGAATCCAATGCTTGTCTGTGGTTGCAGTAGGTGGGGCCCTTGAATACAATGAGTGGATATCTTTGACTTATATACACGAAGTCAAAGACCAGAGATGGAAAAAAACTTGCCCAAACTCACATGCACTTCACATACAGCCCCAAGCCAGGTCTCCTGTGGACACATCCCTGTGCTGAACTATAACCAATCTCTCTCTGCTCCAACTCCTACCCAGAGTCACAGTGTTCAGGGTCAAATGACAAGCAGATGCTTTCCTGTGGGATGCGATGCTGAGCATATTTCAAATCTTCTTTGAGTTGACCGATACTGTGATACTGAGGCTAGGTTCAGATCTTATCCCTGAGTCTTATCAGTTGGTTGATCTTGGGCAAGTCAGTAGCTACCACTGTAGAGGTCACTCAACATAGGCATGGTGTTACCCCATTCATCAGTCCTCTCTTGAATGGTTCTTGGCCAACATCCCTGTCCAAATGATTAGACAAACCTTCCTTCAGTGATCTAGAGCTGGGCACTGGTCAGACCATGAACGCTCAGAGAGAGAAGTGTGGACTCATAGCCAGTTCCACTACATGGACAAGTCCTTTAGGCAGAAGAAAAAGGAATGGATTGTCCGGTGAAAGTTGTGCTCAGAGCCAAATACTCACTCTGAAGAGCACCCTGAGACCCTAGTTACGACTTGAAATTCGAGTTTCAATCTCCATATTTAGCTCTAACAATTGAGGCATTTAAATCTAATAGTAATGATAGACACCAGGTATGGAGATCAACATTATTTACATACTTTATTATTTATTCATTCATTCATTTATTTAATCTTCACAACAATCCCTCTGTAACATCACCGATGGGTAATAGATTTAAGCAGTATGGGTTGTGGGAGTAGTTATATAAACAGCACCCTCTGGTGCTGGGAGGCTGCATAGCTATAATTGAAACTACACAGCTCTCATCTGTCATATGATAAACTCATATAGCCTATTTGCTCTGTAATTGCTACAAATATCCCACACAACATCTCAGAAAACAGACACAGAGGCTCAGCAAGGAAATGATGGAGGAGGATTCTGGAGTCCCTGGTGTTACCCTACAAGACACTCTGCAACAAAGTTTCATGAACTTGGCTTTCAGTCGCACATCCTAGATGCAGATTCCATGATGGAAGAGTTTTGCTCTGTTTCCCCGGAGACTCTGGCTCAAAAGATTCCAAAAGAATGTTTATTTACAAGTGAGTTTGTAAGTAAGCTATCCAGGTTACACACCAAGAAAGGTTCTCTCAACAAAACTGCCTGTTTGGCTACAGTGAACCACTGGTGTTGGTGTTGGGAGCTGGAAGCAGAGGGCTTCTGGCTTTGATGCCAGGAAGTTGATGGAGTCCTTAGAGCCCAGACTGAGGCTCAAAGGCTGTGCTTCCTAAAGCACCCCCAGAGTTCTTCAGCCTCGTACAACAGCTGGCCAAAAGGCATTTTCTTAGAGAAATGAAGTCAATCCACTCCAAGGTCCAAGTGACCACTGAGAGAGCTGTCCATGGACCGTGGATATCCAGCCCTTCAGTCAGCTGTTCTGGTTGGACCTCTTAACACTTAACAGAGGGAGGACAGGTCAGGCCAAGGCAGCCCTGTGCCCTGCAGGCTGACCCCCTGCGCATTGAGAAGATTCAGAAATGCTGCCATCTTGTGGCACCTCCAGGTCAGAGCAAGGTGGTCCCCAGCTCCGTCCATTAGCAAACCAACCCCAGATCCCCATCTCTCTTTTCCCCTCCCATCTTTTCCCAGCTAGACATCAGCAAAATGGAGGAAAATTTGTGTGGATACAGTTTTGAATCTTTTAAATTTCTTTCCTGAAAAGAACACGAGACAGCTCTTTTAATTCCTAGGAATCTTTTGACATGCGCTCTGTCAAAGTCTACCCTTAAGGAGAGTCCCTCACATCTAGGGCAACGTCTCAGACCCAGCTCAGGGAACAGGTAGTAGAACCCAAACGTGCCTACAGATCAGCCTGTCCTGATGAGGACTTGAGACTCTAAGAATTCCAGAGTAGACATGAGAATTCCTCTCAGCTTCTGAAAGCTTTGATCACAAAGTAGATAATACCACACTGAAATATTGATCTAAACTGATAGGGCCTCTTGGTTAGAGAGCCCAGCATGCGGTCCTTTGGGTTTCTAGACAGAGTTGGCACTTGATATGCCCAAGGAGACTGCATCATGACAACAGAACATCAGGATGCTTGCCCTTACTCAACCCCTGGGTGTCTGCAGCATTCTAAATAAACAAAGACTAGACAGGCGATCTGTCAGTGTTGCTCAGGGCTGCACATTTGCATGTGACCACAGAGCCATGAGCAGGTCTGCCCACCCATTCCTGCTCTGCCCACGGAGGCTGCCTTGGGTAAAACCATCAAGGTGTGGAAATTGAACTTGGCACACACAGCCACCCCTACCCTGCCCCCAGCTCTCCTAGAAGTTATAGATCCACGGGGACCAGGTCTCTGAAGGAAGAGGTTGGGAAACAGGATGATAAATTATGACAGGAACAGAAAATTGGAAAGCTGAACGTGATTGTGTCGTCTGTGATCCCAGCATGAATGCTACTGAAGCAAGAGAACTAGCATCCGTCCAAGGCCAGCCTGGGCTACAGATGAACTGTTTCAAAAGGAGAACAGGAAATGCTGTGAATATTATTGAAGGGGAAGAATAAAGAATAGGAGGAAAGGAGGGAGGGGGAAGGGAAGTAAGGAGGAAGGGAGGGAAAAAAAGAAAAGGAAAAAGAAATCCAGGTTGGGCCCCATGGGGGCATGCTGCGTACTGAACTGAAATATGAGTATTTGAATTTAGGGGCAGGGGACAGTTCATTCAAACGCTTGCTAGTCTACCCAGTAAGATAATCAGATTGAACCTGACAACCACAGTTATATAACACAAAAGAGAGACTGGGAATAAGGACGGGGTATCAGACTGCTTGCTTAGTTTCCACCCGGGGGTCAAAGGCAGGGTCTAAGAACCCTCCTGTACTAGGCTTACTCCCAGAAGGATGAAGCAGATGCTAGATACAAAATTAAAGACCTCTTCTGAAACACAGCCCCAGGACAGCTGGGCCCACGGCTGGAAACGGGAGAAACTAAAATGGCAGCCCCCTCCCAAGTGTCAGGGCAGGGTCCGCTGCCTAGGTGCAACTGGTCCAGGGCTTCATGCTGTTAGCTCTGGAGTTTAGATAGGTTGGCTGCTTCTCCCATCCCTGTATCCTCAGGAAGAACACTATGTGTCGCGCATTCAGGAAAGCAGGCTGCGGGTTACAGAACATCCTTACGAAGATAGAATGAAGCAGCTAGTCCTAGACCGCAGGAGTGACGCGAACGAGCATCCTTCGGCAGACACAGCTCCGCCCACCACAGAATGTTCCATTCAGCCTCGTGGTTAGATTTGACCAATGACTTTGTGCAGAAATGACCTGTGAGCCGTTCACACCAGAAGCTAGACTTCTGATGTTCTTTCCCTCGCTGATTGAAATCTAGACTATTTGATATGATGGTAGGTCCATCAGTCTACTTGGCTCCATAGCTACCATGATTCCCGCTACCAGTAAGGGATGGACTTAGAGTACGTCCACAAATAAAAACCAGTAAGAACATATGCTTGTTAGAGTGTGTTCCCACACCGGAAGCTGTTGCTTTGTTAGCACTGCTGGTACAACGGACTTGGTTTAGATGAGTGACTCTGGTTATCAAAGAAGGTATGACTTTGAAACAGTCACTTGTGGTCTCTAGACTTCATTTGACAATGTGCTCCAGAAGGGCGGGGCTTGCTAAGAGTTAGTATTCACAGCAGAAGGGGGAAGAGAGAAATTAGTTATTTGTGAGTCGTGCTCACAGAAACGCTCATAGAAAGGTCCAAAGACACTTTCCTGCCCCTTCAGCAACTGAAGAAAGTAGGCCGAGGACACAGGTTCTCTAAACTCCATCTCTGGAGAAGCTTGACTTCTCCCTATCCCTGAGTGTCTGTCAATCCCCTGAACCCACCCAGCTCCACACCCAGCTAAGCCATGCTAGTCTAGAAACATTAAGCATATTTTCCCCATCTATATGGAGGCAACTCCATTAAATATGAGAGGATTTATCTATGTAAAATGGATTAAAGAAACTATTAAAATACTGTCTGAATAATAGGAATTGAGAAAATGAAGGAAAAATTGGTACACAAAAACGTCCACCTATAGTTATAGATGACATCACCTAGTTATAGATGATATCACTTAGTTACAGATGACATCACCTAGTTACAGACGACATCACCTACTTACATATGACATCACATACTAACAGATGATATCACCTTATTACAGATGACATCAGCTAGCTACAGATGACATCACCTAGGTCAACAATTTCAGGTTTCAAACAAGAAAAAATAGACTCAGGAAGATTCAATGACTCAAGTCAATGGCACAGATAGGATAATCAGTGGAAGAATCCAGATAACCCTCCCCCATTTTGCAAATTTCCTGATGTTTTTTCATTTGTTTTTGTTTTTACACAAGGTCTTACACAACACCCCAGGCTGGCCTCCAACTTGCTGTGGAACCAAAGATGACCTTGATCCTTCTGCCTCTACCTTCCAAGTGCATGCTAGGCCAACGCTCTACTGACCAAGCTACATCCCAGGCTCAAACAATGTTCTCTGGATGAATAAATAGTGTGTAAGGTCTTTAAATGACTGAGTAGGCACATCTGGGATAAGGGCAGGGGATCTGTAAGTTTAAAGCTTTCCAGGAAGCCTGGCTTGGAAATTCCCACCTGTACAGGGAGACTGAGGCAGGAGAATCATTAATTTGAGGCCAAAACGGTTTGTATACTGAGTTGCAAGCTAGTCTAGGGTACACGGCAAGTCCTTTTCTCAAATAAATCAACCAATTAAAAATCCCCAAAGCAGAGAGCCTTGTATTGTATGAGCTTTCAGTGAGAGTTTATGAGATGGACTAAGAGTTCTTTCAGCTGCTAAGCTTAGGCTGAATGCAGAAAGTTAGCAAGAACACTGTTGCTGGCTGCTTCCTAAGGGGGCCTGGAATAAGGGCCATTGTCCTCTGGGTGTTGGAGAGATGAGACCTGCCTGGGGGCTCACAACACATTCAGGGCAGGGGCACTGATTCATGCATTATCATTAAACTGATCTTACCAATCTGGGTGGGCTGGCAGTTTGAATGGTCAAAACTAAAAGCAAACCCACGTTGCAGGTTGACTCACTCGGAAGAGGCTTGTTCAGCTGTATCTGGCGTGGTAGACGACAGGGCAGGGCCTGGCTGTGTAGCCCATGCGCTGGTATCAAACACTGAAGAGGTGGTGATTTAAACTTCCTGAGTTAAAAGTAGGCCCACCTGACCTCAGGCCAAGATGCTCCTAGGCCTGGGGCCTTTCAGAAGAAAGTACATTCCCTAGCCTCTGCCGTCTTTTGAGATCACATGTGTTAGTGGCTCCTGAACCCATCTTCAAAGCCAGGGCATGGCATGCCAGTGACAATGTTTCTGAGCCATTTTTGTGTGACCTGAGCACAGCTGCCAGGCAGTCACAGGTCATCCCCTCTCTGGGTCCTTAGCCTTTTGTCTCAGTAGAGGGTCTGACTGCAGGTCCTGTTGATTCAGCACGGGCATCTTGGGGGGCTCTCAGGTTAAAGCTCTGGCCTATACAGCAGGCTATAGCATACATGCATACTGCTTCCCTGTTCTCCTCCCCCAACTTTCCCTCAAACGCAGGTGGTGACTTCACCCCGGGCTACATCTGCTTCCAAACTGCTTCCATAGTCCTCACCCAAAGCCACCATTTGATTCAGAAATTACATGCAGGACTAATTGTTGCTGGAGGCTACTCGTGAAAAGGGGATCGCACGCAACACAAAAGCCAGCATATGACTTAAGGTAGGAAATGAATTGCTCTAGGAGAAGATAAGAAAATACACAGAACCCCGATGCACTCTGAACCTGGATTCCCCAGCGATGATATCTTATAAGACTGTAATGCGGCTTCTTAACTAGGATATCGACATTGATATAATACCTTGATTTTATTCATAATTGCCCAGTTTTACTTGTGTGCATTCCTCTGTGTGTGTGTGTGTGTGTGTGTGTGTGTGTGTGGTGTGTGACCTAAGCACATGTGCATGTGAGCTTAGATCAATGCAATTTTATCTCTTGTTTAGGGTTGGGTATTTATCACTGTACTCTAGAGACTGAGAAATTCTTTAGCCATAAAGATCTCTCATGAAAACTCAGTTTTTTAAAAAAGGAGGAGCTATAAATATTACCTTACATAATGAAGACAGAAGATATTAAAGAATGCAGCAGCCCCCTTTACCCACAGGACATGTTTCAACGCCCACAATGGATCCTTGCAACCACATTTAGCATCACGTTCCATGCATAAGAACCCCTGAGTCTGTGCATCCATCCCTTGGGAGCAGTAAATGGCTTGTAGTCATTGGTTCAAGGGATCACTTGCTAACCCAAGCTCAATGTTTTCTGGTGAATCACTTTGTCAGCAATTGGAACATGTTTCCTGTCTATGGCTTCCACTCCCAAACATAATGCCTTCTCTACTTTCTCTAAGCACTGTGCACTTGCAATCTGAGACAAAAGTATTAGTTTCTATATAGATGGAAGACTGCTTCTTCCATACCTTAGCAAAGGATATTTTTGTAGTGATACATTTTTATGAACATATCTCTTGATCCCCAAAAGACTGCACTTACGGCAGACTTCTCAACAAAGTTAATAGTACACCTCAACAGCATTTAGGGCTATACACTTAGCCTGCTATCCTACAGTGTACTTGCCTGTCTAACCTGCCTAATTTAAAAGAGCAATCAAACAAACCTTATAGTGCCTTGGACTTCCCGTGCAATCAGCTTTTATAACCTAAGCTAAATACATAGCTTTAATCTTTGGTTATGTACTCTGGGTTGTATACCCAGAGTAACGCGTGTGTGTGGGTTAAGGCTATCATTTATGGAAAGCAGGGGACAGATTGGAATAAACTTGCTTGATAACATCTGTTTGCAGTACTGTGTGTCTCTGGGCCAGCTGGGTCAGTAATGACTTCTTTCTTCCCTTGTAAAACTGTAAAAGATTTCTGTAAAGAAATCCATGTCATGTTTTCTGTGCAGTTCAATAAAGACAGAGCAAAGCCCTTTGTAGGACAGACAGAAAAACAGACATACACATACACACACACAAAGAGAGGGGGCAGGGAGGGGGAGGGAGGGAGGGAGAGAGGGAGAAAGAAAGAGAGAAAGAGAGAGAAAGAGAGGGAGAGAGAGAGAGAGAGATTCAGGCACACACAGACATAAGCATAGATTCAGTCATCAGACATAGCCACAACTATGAGGCCTCAAGTACAAAACACACAGCAGACAAATCACACCTGGGCTTCTAGCTGCAGATACAGACAGACAGAAGGCACAGGGGGAGGAGAAGAGAGTCTGACACATTTTGGTGCCCTCGGTGGTTATGGTTAACAGTTGACCAACACATTCTTCTGTCCTTATCCAATCAAGAACTTTCACAGGTTCCCTTGGAGGAAGCTCTACCATCACCAGGCCTGCCCTTTGGGGCTGTTATTAAGTAGACTAAGGGTGGCTTGAACGCAAGCATTGTGATAGGGTAACAAGTGATTTGATAACAAGGTACCTATAATGGGCCAACAGAGAGGTGGCACAGGCTCAGTGGCTATGGATATCACATGAGTGAGGTCACAGATACAGTGACTGAGCAGCTTTCCACACTAAGCCCCAATATTAGAAAGCGTTAGAAACCAGTTCTATTAAATAGTCAAGGGACAGATAATCCCAATCGAATGTTAACTTCAGAAATCAGAAAGAGGAAAAGCAGCCTAACACATTTCACTGCCAGAATATTGAGTCATAACTGTATGAGAACAGAAAGATAGAATACCCTAGAAAGACTTCAGCCGACCAAGTCTAACATGCAAAAACTCAGAACGAGAAGGCCAACTGTGCTTCCTAAAGCAAAGATGGGTTAACCACAGAGAACCTAGTATCAAATAATTCAGCATACTGATGGTCTAGAGGAGAAAACCTGTACTCCTATCAATGGATTTGGAATACTTTAAATAAAATTCAGTGCCTAATTCTTACTTTTAAGTCAGAAGAAAGGATTCTTTTTTAAAAGTTCCTTTAGCTTAATACATAGTAAATAGCAAACACTCATGCAAAACTTAAACTTGAAAACACTCAGATGATTCCACTGACATGGGCCAACTCGACAAAGGTACAAACTGTGCTTTCTAAAATAATCCAGCTTGGGTGTCCCATCCCAACTACAACACGAGGGAAAAGAACAGCATGCAGATATTTAAAGAACAAGAATAAAATGTATCCATAGTTAGAGGAGATAGTGATCATTTCTGCAGTGAAACCAACATAACCTCCTGCAAAGCTTTTAGGCACACTAAGATGTCAGCAATGTTACCATACGCCACAGGGATTTACATGCCTTAGACAAAAGTTCATTTCAGACTTCTACTGTGGCAACATTAGTGTCATTCTGACAAGACTCAATACCTTAAGACAAAAGAGGGACATTCTGAAATACAACAGGAGAGATCAGCTCACCGCTGCACTGCGGGGTTAAGGAGACATAGGAGAAGGGCTTGTGTGTATTTTGTTGACTACTAAACTGTGCATGTATAGGACAAAAGTCCATGAGGCCAAGCAGACAGCACTGGAGATCTGTGAAGCGTATGATTTCCAGGTGGTTTCAGGACTTACACCTGAGTTTCCACCAATAGGTAGATCTATATCACTGTGTAGATCTAGCCTTAAACTACTAAACTAGCTGACACTAACCCCATCCTAATAAAAGACAAGGCTTAAAAGAATCAACCAACATGCAGGACAAGCTCACAGCTGCAAGACCAGCAAAACCCAGAATACAGCATAAAATTCTCAATGCATAGAATTCAATTAACAACTTGTACAAATATACAGAGGTAGGAAAACATCACTTGTGGCTGGGGTGCAAGAGAAAACACCAAAGAAACAAACAGTAGAAACCAGGAGTAAGTAACGAGGGCTCTAAAGTATCTTTTATACAAACGTTTAAGGCCTTAAAAGAAAGTACTGATGCAATGTTGAGAGATAAGCAGGAGCCAGAGAGACGATCCAGAGATTAAGGCGATTAAGGTGTTTGCTGCTCTTGCAGAGGACAAGAGTTTGGTTCCTCGTAAACTCAGCTCCAGGAGATCCAGTGGCCTCTTCTGAGCTCCACAGAGCTCATATTCACATGCCCATTGCCACACACAGACACACATACTAACAGTTATAAACACTAAAATGGTGGGCATGGCGCATGTCTTCAATCCCAGCACTCAGGAGGCAAAGGCAGGGAAATCTCTGGATTCAAAGCCAGCCTGGTCTACATAGTTGAGTTCCTGGGCAGTCAAGGGTTATGTATTGAGGGCCATATCTCAACAGATATAGTATTTTAAAAAATATAAGCGACAAGCTAAATTCTATAGAAGGCAGGAAAAACAGTGTTTTAAGGAAGGTTTATGGACATCAGAACTCCTTTTTGAACATCAAATTTTAAGAAACTAGAACATATGAAAAAGTAAGGTTAAAATTTAGTAGAAAGATGAACCCACACAACATAAAAATGGGAGACTGAAAAAGGAAAAAAGAGAAAAATGGATAAAATGAAAGCTGATTTCATAAAATATAAATAAAACTAATGCACTTTAAAATAAAGTGATCACGAAGAGTTAACATAGAAGAATTAGTAATAAAACAATAGGGTTTTATTACAGACTCCACACATGTTAAAGTGTAAATAAGGAAATATGTTATGTAAAATACTATGTCGATTAATGTAACGATCTATATAAAGTTCATTTGATCTTAAGAAAAAGAAAATCTAACATATTCTCATGAAGTCTCAATTCCATGACTTCATTGGCGATCACTAGTAAATATTTAGGGAAAAGAAGTGTTAGTCTCCAATTCTTTCAGAAAACCTAAGAGGCAAGAATTCTCAGCTCATATGATGGATGGAGATGACTTGACTATTAAGATGAAACAAAGACATTACAAGAAAAAAATGTATAATGATAAAATCCACATTTAAATATGCTGACATCCTTACCAAAATATTAGTAAGTCTTGTCCACGAACGTAAGCCGTGTGATCAGATGAGTCTCTCTCAGGAACAGCATTCAAAGACTGTAACCATAACTCATCTTATTAACTAACCAAAAGAAATGTCCTATGATATTTCCATTCAGGAATTTTCTCAAAGTGATAATGCACTTCTGCAAAATACTCTATGGTTGATATCATACTTAATAAAAAATTTTAAAATTCTTAAAGATTGAAAACAATTTACAAGTTCTCAACACATCTGTTTGTTATTATAGGCCCTATGATACATAATTAAGATATTAAAAAATTAAATGAAAGGCCTTGGGTAGATGGGAGATGCAGGAATCAGACAAAGGGGTGAGAAGGACCATTGGGGGTGGGTGAAAAGGCTATACTTTAATTGTGGCAGAGGTTAAATGGACAAAGAGAAAAAGAGAGAGCACCTAATAATTAAAGTGAGTTTTGTCTTATTGTTTATAAAATTTTGTCTCAATAAAGTTGATGTTTCAAAAATGAAGATTTCTGGTGAGGGAAGACTCTACTATATCAGCAACAACTTACTAGAAAATACAAAAGCACTCAGCTCTGACGAAGAGGCCTGCCCTACCTCTATCACTGCGAGTATCTAGGAAATAACTAAAAAATGCACAGGATTCTGTCAGAGAAATATATAAATAAAATGAGACCCAAATAAATAGACCCATAGAACATCTTTAGGAACACATTGACATCAAATCCCTCAATATTAGTTTTTCTAATTATATTTGAAACCAGTAAAATGTTATTTCAATGGATTTTAGTAAAAATAAGTTGATACAGATAGCGACCACATCTTTGAAAAATAAGAAAGCAAAGAAAGAAAACTTTGCTCTGATATTAAGAATTTCTACAGGATGTGGCCATATAGATAGGGGATTCCAGTGTGGAGACAGGTAGAAAAATGGAGTAAGAAAGGGACTCGGAAGATTCCTGTCATGACCCATGATGAGGAGGTTCCGGATCAGCGAAGGCAGAGGGTGGGTTATGAAGAAC
This sequence comes from Mastomys natalensis, assembly GCA_021653895.1. Taxonomy (NCBI): domain Eukaryota; kingdom Metazoa; phylum Chordata; class Mammalia; order Rodentia; family Muridae; genus Mastomys; species Mastomys natalensis. The sequence goes on from JAJTUV010000060.1 coordinate 25,259, forward strand.
GAGCTGGTAGCCCACAGCTCTGAGGAAGATGAACGCAGTTGTGGCTCTAATTCAAAACACATTTTAAAACGACTCCTAAAAGGTCCTAAATATGAACGAAAAATGTTAGGTAGCCAGTAGAAGAATATGTAAAAGTAGCATAATTTTGACCCTATGGTGGTAAGGACACCTGAAAGGTAAACCATAGGACAAAACCTGGTAAATTTGATCACATTAAAATTAAAAAAAAATATCTGTTTAAACAGGGCCACTGGAGCCATAGCAAGCGAGCACAGATTGGGAGCCGATAATGAGCATTGTCCAGCTCAACAAAGAAATGGGCTCTAGATTACACGATAGTTACGAGCTCTCAACAACAGGGTGAAAGCGAGAGAAATCCGACAGGGAGAGTAGACACTCCCAGGAGGGGAACCCGACCGGCCACGAGTGTGTGGGAGATGTGAAGGTCCATTGTTCATTTAAAAGATGTCAGAAAGGAACGAGCAGGTGCTGGTGAGGATGTGGGCAGCCGGCGCTCTGTACCAGCCCTCAGCCCTGTGCAGCTCTGGAGATGACCTACACATGGTACTGAGCTCCCGGAGGATGCTAGCTGGGTCCTGGAGAAAGAACCTCCAGCCGCCATTTCATGTGAATGGATGCAGCCCTGCAGGAGAGACCCTGGTGGCCTTCGGGATCCATACGAGATGGGAGAGCGCAGAAGGTAGCGTGTGTCCACTTGGTACTGCACAGATGGGAGATGCACAAGTCGGTCGCAGGACATTAGGGTCCCAAACACCAGTCTTCGGAGGACAGAAAGCAGCTTGGTTCTTTAGTGTGCATGCTCTGGGTACATCTGTGGGCCAGCCCTACCTCATAATTGCCCGTGCACGCTGTGGACAGGCCAGAGCTCTTACATGACCAACCACTAGGAAACGTCTACAGGGATCCCTTGAGTTTGACCTTTTTTTTTTTTTTTTTTTTTGCCAGGAGTTCTTGCCCTCTCACCGTCCCTTAGGTCTCCGTAAGAGTCTCATTGAACCCGAGGACAAAGAACAAGATTCCTCATCCAGTCCCAGCCTTCCTCCCAGGCCTCATCTGGTCCCTTTAGCGGCCCAGAGTCCCAAGCAGGGGCCTGGGGGCCCAATGTTTGACCTGAGTTTTGTAGCCTTAAAGCCTAGTCATACCTCTTACATCATTACTCCAAAAAAATATCAATGGGTCTACAGAGCATGTTTGTAAAAGAACACGTCAGGAGACAAAATAGCTTTGCCTATGGGAAGGGAAACCAGTTTGTGTTGCCATGTGGCTGATCAGTGATTGGGAATGTGTGATTAGAAATGAAAAGGTCTCTGAAGGAGGTCCTATCAGTCATTTATACACCAGTGAGGTTACAGTGCATTGCATACAGACTTTCCTAAGGTGGAGTATGTGAGCTCTTGAGTGTTCGGCCAGGGAAGATGGCAAACTTCCGAGGCAGAAGGCGACACAGGAAGAAGCTGTGGGGTTGCCAAAGGCTGCACTCAACACTCACTCCTTGACTGGCTCTGGACTTGGACTGCCCAAAGCTTACAGAGCCCCCAGAATACAGGGCCACCCCTGCCAGCAGTAGGTGACTACCCCCACCCCGCAAACCTTCCTTTATGTTTTTGGTCTCTAGAAATCTCCTCCTTTCACTGTCTCTGTTACTTCTGGGTTTGTTCTCATGCTTTCTCTCATCCTTCGTTTTACTCATCTGCCTTTTCCCTTTGTCCTTTTCTTCAGTTACCTTCCTCCCCCTCCTCTCCCTCCTCCTTCTCTTCCCTTCCCTCCTCCTCTCCTTCCTCCCCCTTTCCACTTCCTTTCCCCTTCCCCTTTCCTCTCCCTCTTCCCCTTCTTCTCCCTCCTCCCCTTCCTCCTCTTCCTTTTTTCCCCTTCCTTCCCCTTTTCCCTTCCTTTCCCCTTACTCCCCCCTTTCCCCTTCCTCTCCCTCCTCCCCTTTCTCTTCTTTCTCCCCTTCCTCTCCCTCATCCCCATCCTCTCCCTCCTCCCCTTCCTCTCCCTCCTCCCCTCAGGTTTTCAGCAATTCTCCTGCCTCAGCCTCCAAAGCACTAAGATTACTACATGTGTGGGCTTCGAACTCTGTCCTCCAGCATTCCTTGAAGTTGCAGTCTCCCTCTCAGCCTCCTGGTGTGCATTAAAGACCCATAGCGCCAGGCCTAGCTAGCACTTTATTTTTGATAGTAAGTACACTTTGGGGGAGTGACGTTTTCTTTCTCCTCCTATACTTGCTTCTCTTCTCTGTGAAGACCTCTCTCCTCCCTCCTCTCTCCTGCCCTTTTCTAGCTTCCCCTTTCTCTTTCTTCCTCCCTTCTTTCTCCCCCTTCCTTCTCTCTCTCTCTCTCTCTCTCTCTCTCTCTCTCTCTCCTCTCTCTCTCCCTCCCTCCCTCTTTATTTCAGTCACTTAAACATCTCAATCCTACCACGTCTGCAGATCCTTGCTGGTCTGATATTTTATAATCAGTGTGTCTGCGTCAACCATTCCCCCCCAAAATTAAACCCATCTGCCCTGAACTGAAAACAGCCTCCCCCACTATGGGGGACAATAAATATTGATGACTTGAGGCATGATTGGCTTTTATGGTGTTTGATGACAACTGGTATCAGTTACAGAATTTAATCATTTAATAAAAATAAAAAATAAAAAGGGAGCCTAGCAGGGATGTTGCATGTCAACAGACATTATTAAGTGTCAAAAGAAATCCTTGTCTTCCCCGAGAGCCTGGGATCTAAACAATATGGGGATGGGGTTAGGGAAGCGTGGGGTGGGACTTGGTCAGCTTTATGTGAAGTTCGGATACTGTCGCCTTTGTATTCACCATAATTAGTGCCAGTTGAAGTTTCCCAAGCTCTGCCGTGGTCGCTGCCACAAAGCCTTCCTCAAACAACGCTCCTCTTCACTGTGACTTGAAACCTCAGCCTGTTTGGTGTTGTTCATCATCGCCAGGAGATGCCTCCAGTTGGATACGCTGACAGGCACGGGAGCTGGGAGGCCAGTGTAAGAACACTGATGCCCCTCTTTATTTTTGTCATCGATTCGAGAGGTGTCTGACCTGAGGTTTAAAGTGAATAACCAAGAGCCCGGGGCACTGCTATTTATTCTTGGATGTGTTAAATATAAAGTAGTGTTATTAAAGGGTGGCTGCCAGCATTTATATTTAGAGTTTATTCAGTCATAAAAAGAAGAGTGGAAACCATTTACTGAGGGTTTAAGTATATTTATATGGTTTCTGGAACTAGATTTGGACTACCTAAGATACTTCCAGAGACTCATTTGGGTATTTTTAGAAGGATCATAAATTCTTGCGGTCTTGAGGGTGGCTTGGTGAAGCAAGCCCCTAAAGGCTTTTGTAATTAGAAAGGGTAACCTGGTTTCTTCAAGCTGTTGACTGACCTGTCTCCCACCCGCCTGCAGCTTTAGCTGTGAGAGTCAGGCTCCTTTTTTAAATCCAAGGAAGGTTATAGAGAAAGAAGCCATAACTGGAAAGATAACGTGGGCACTCAGGCATTGATGAAACAAGGTTACCCCTAAAGCTCCCACAGGGTCCTCAGGCAGGCCACAGAAGGAGTTTGAAGACAAAGGGGACAAAGCAGGGTACCCCTAGCTGGGACTTTGAGGTAGTCATGTGCTCTCTCAAAGCCTCCATTCAAGGGCTGGGAGGTGGCAATGGTATCTGTCCCCTCTGCCGTTCCTGGAAGTATACATACAGTGTATGTGTAGTGTGGTAATCACGGATGCTGTGTGCTTTCATTCTGATATGTACCAGCACCGAATGTGTGCCAGGGGGGCTGTGGGAACTAGGCTGGAGAGAAGTAACGGGGAAAAGATGTTTCCAACCCTGGCGATAGCAGTGGGCAGTTCAGGTTTCAGCAAAGGTGAGTGCAGGAAGATGAGGGACAGAGGTTGCAGAGAGGGTGTGTGAGCCAGAGCAAAGGGGTCCACAAACTGCCCTAGATTTGAAGGATGGCCAGCACTGACCCCGGGAGTTTACAGTTGCCCTTCATTTGTTAGAGTCACCAAGGTCAATGGAGACGGAGGAACGGGGCTGGAGGGGAGGAATGAGGCTCACCTTGGAGTGAGGCAGAGTGGAGGGTTATGGGGCTACAATGCAGCTACAAGACGGAGGGGGCAGGGAGGAGAGGGGGCTGTGGAGGAAAACAGCTTCTCAGGATCTTTATAGATCCTGTCTGGGTTTCATTTCATTGTTTTTGTTTGTTGTTTATTTGTTTGCAGTTTTAGGGTTGAGATGAAACAGCTGCTTGGTGCCTGGAAGGTTCTGTCTGGGCTCCGATGGGCCCTTCAGGGGAGCCCCTGGGAGCTAGGCTGGGAGCTATGGAGCAGGCAGCTCTCAAAGATGCCTTCCTGGTGATGTGGCCAGCAAACCCTTCCTGTGGCCAAACCAGAAATACCTCTGCCCCTGAGGTTTTTAGCAGCATGGCGATGGATCTTGAAAGGACAAGTGACTGTAAAAGTTCACTCCATCAGGGTGTGTGTGTGTGTGTGTGTGTGTGTGTGTGTGTGTGTGTCTATATGTGTCTCTGTGTATGTGTGTCTATATGTGTCTTTGTGTGTGTCTGTGTCTATGTATTTTTGTGTGTCTGTCTTTGTGTGTTTGTATGTGTCTCTGTGCATCTCTGTGTGTCTGTCTATATGTCTTTGTGTATCTGTGTGTGTGTCTATATGTGTCTGTATGGGTCTCTCTGTGTGTCCCTGTGTATCTGTGTGTGTGTGTGCGTGTATATGTGTCTGTGTGTTTATATCTGTCTATATGTCTCTCTCTGTATGTATGTGTATGTGTGTGTGTATGTGTGTTTTTGTGTGCCTGTGTGTCTCTGTGTGTGCATCGATATGTGTCTGTGTGTGTGTCTGTGTGTGTCCAACTTTACTAAGAGCAAGTGCAGACATGTGAAGAGGTGAGAACAAGGAAGGATTCTTCCCCACGGACCACTATTACATTAAGAACCAGCCCCACTACCTCCAGTCGCCTTCGTTTTGGATTGTGTTCCTGTAAGTGAAGTGGCCTCTATATGTTGGGGTAGATTTTTTGTTGTTACTGTTGTTGCTGCTGTTTTGTTTTCTTGTAACATACATACATAATTTTTTAAGGTATAGACGACCAGCTCCTAGAAAAGAAGAAGAAGAAAGAAAAACCCACCACAACTCCTGGTTGTCAGAATCGGAATGCATATCAGTTATGCTGGGAGACAATGAAAACATCAAAAAGCGCATACAGACCATAAAAAATTCAAGTCCTCTGAAGCAATGTGGGACACGCTTGGTTGTGCTCCTCATTTGCATGCCAGTACCCACAATGCTCTGCAAGCTCCCAGATCTTTCTGAGCAGCCCTGGCGTCTGAGCTCTAGGGAACAAAGTGAGAGGATCCCGTGTGCTTGTAGGGAGGCATTTCTGTGTCTGCGCTCGCTCGCTCGCAGTGGGGCTGGCGCGGGTGCGGGAACTTCTCCCTCTGTGGTGATTAGCAGGCAACCCTTGAGGGCTCAATCACAGGCTGGGGAGCAACGCCTAGCTTTTTGTTTTGTTGCGTTGTTGTTTTGGCCTCTCATTGCCATTCCCGAGATGGCTGTGCTGTGGGGGTACACAGCGAGCAGAGCAGAGGACACCAGCCCTCAGCAGGGCTACCTGGGTTGCTACAGCTGCTAGCCTGGACCTGGGGACTGTGTGCAAGATGTTCTTTCTGTGGCATGGCCACACGAGACTCGGTGCTTGGTGACCCCGTGGCCTGTTGCTAGTGGGATGCTGTTTCTCTCATCCTTGCGTGAGGGCTCTGCTTTCCTGCTCACACGGTCGGTCACTTTCCTCTCAGGAATTGGCTCTTCACAGAGCCCAGCAGAGGTATTGTCTCTATCTAAGGGGACAAAACCCAGAGGAGGCTTGGAGCTCAAACTCAGAGCTGCAATAGAGAGTCGAATCCCATACACAGATCCTAGCACCCGGCCTCTAGGCCATCCTGCACTGGCCAAAGCTACCCTGAATGCCCCAGAGTGGCTGAGAACCATTCGTTATTCTTGTGGTTTTAGCATTCTCAACCATTCTAGAGCATTACCAAATACATTAAAAATATATAATAATAATCTTTGCGTCTGCAACCTCGAGGGCTCAGGTCTGGGTTTGTGCTTTGCTTTTCCAACCTCACTTTCCCAATGCCAGCCGAGGAGTTCATAGGCCAGATTAATTTTGCAGTAAGAAAACAGTGTGAGGTGAGTAACTGACCATATCCGTGGGCTGGTAGTCTACCTCCTGGAACACAGAGCTTCAGAGGAAAGATGAAAAGATCTCCTTCCCCCGCATTCGGGAGCAGCTGCTTTACCCTGGAAGAGCCAGCCAGCCAGCCTATCTGTTTACTTTGTAGAAAATGTCCAATCCCTTACCAATATCTTTACAGTTTATTTTTGTGGCACCAGGCCTTGAACCCAGGCCCCTGCACATGCCGGCAATCACCACTGAGCCTTATCACAGCCCCACCCCCCATTTAGAAGTCTTTGTAGATTTATTTTAAAAACAAGGAATCCTTAAGTTGCTCAGGCCTTCAGCTTGCAGTCCCCCTGCCTCAGTAACTCAAGTACTTAGAATTAAAGAACCACCAGGCCCAGCTACAGGCCAACATGAGACTTCTATGTGTTTTCACTGGAACCATCAGGTAGGGTTGTGGGGATAGCACTCCTTTAAGGCAGGCTACTTCCGACTGGGTCTGCAGTAGTGGCTCCCTCAGATCCAGTCCCAGAGGCGTGGATCTTCCTTAGGTTACCCTGGAGCAAGTGTGTCCCTGCCTAGCATTTGCAGGGCATGCATACTCCGGGCTGGACACACAGACTGAATCCCTGAATGGTTCTATTTGTTACTTGGAACTCATTAAACACGGGATGGTCCAGTCCTTACTTATGACAGCTCATCCTGGAGGGCACAGAGAAGAGGCAGGACCAAGGTCTTTGCTCCAATGTCTCCAGCTTTTCTAGCTCAATCCCAAAGTTAACAAATGCGACTTTCACTTGCTGTAGCCTGAAGCGTCCTCTCTGGCTTCCAGTCTCCTCATGGTATCTGTGTTTCTCTGTTTGATGTTGAAAGGATCTAGATTGAGGGGATGTTGGGTGGATGGTTTGAATTTAAAAACGCCTCCCCAGGTTTGTTGTGTCTAATTTGAGATGCAAGCAGTTTTGGGTATCAACAACTCTCCACTTGTGGTTCAATAGCCTTTTCTGTTGAACTTGGGTGGTGGCGAAAGTCCATTTCCCCAAATAAAGTCTAATACATTGACACACTTATCCCACGCGTGTTGTGACATTTCTGCCTGTCTTACCACACCTGAGAAACCACAGAAGGCAGGAGTGTCTTAGGGGAGAAAACAGTCAGGTAAACCCTAACTTCTGATGTAAACTCCACAGAGGAAAAATTGCCAGCCAGTCCAGGTGGCGAAGACGCCTGGGTTTGAGGTTACTTTGGAATCGTCTTCCTTATGACCCAAGGAACAAATAATGGTGTCATTAAACCAAGGGATGGAAAATAGAACTGGGAAGTTAGAAAAATAATAAGGGGGGAAAAAAAGAAAGAGGTCACTTTTTAAAATGACCCTCTTACCTCTAAAATGGAACTCAATTCTTTAGGTGGTACAGCACCCTAAGGAGGGTCTACTTGTTGCCATGGTTACACTAGTATTTTTAGCTTCTCTTCCTACTGCTGAGACAAAACACCTGGCCCCACCCATCCTCCTCCTCAAAATCTTAAAGAAGGAAAGGTTTGGTGTGACTCTCACAGTTAAGGGCAGTCTGTCAAGACAGGATGTCTGAGCAGAGGAAGACTGAGGCTACACACACAGTCAGGAAGCAGAGAGTCATAGATGTCGATGCTGAGCTGTTTCTAACCTCTGTTCAGGCCAGGAAGGGGGTCTCCACATTAGGGTAGCCCTTCTGTTTAGAAGCACCTGCATGGGCACATCCCAGATGTGTTTCCATGGAGATTCTAAACTTTCCCCCAGTGGTGATTATGCATCACTAACAGGTTGTAATAAAGTTGCTGCTACCGATAGTGTATCAAGGACTCTCTTGTCCTAGCAACATAGCTAAGGGCTTTTCTACACCAATGTCTTTCTTAATAGTTACTTTGTGAAATTGATGTGTTACTGTCATGTCAAGAAAATGGACACACTCAGCATGAGCAGGTGCAAAGCCAGACAGGTGGTGAGGGAAGGATTGGTCTCTCTTTAGGTCAAACACAGATTGGGGCACTGCCTGGTAGGCTCTTCATCAGAGTCCCCATGCTGGGCTTGGCCTTGGGGTGCAGTCAAAACTGGGGGGGCCTGGGGCTTGACTCAGCTGAGGAAGCCAAGCCAATACATGGCCAGGGTAGACAGCGGAGTACGTGCCGAGAGAAAGCATCCACATGAACCTTTAGGTCACAAAGTAGATGCTGGGAAAGACAGACATTGTCAGCGACACAGAGTTGAGGCTGGTGACTTCTTAAGTTGACTGTTAGGTATAACCATTGCTTAGTTAGGCAGAGGGAGGCAGGAGGCCCCACCTGTGAACACTCAGCGCCTGGGCCCAGGAGCATGTGAGTTCAGCTTCCCTGCTTCCCAGCTGGACCCAAGAAGTGGGCCGGGAGGTGTGAAGGTACAGTGTCTTGGTCAGTGGTTCAAGCTTTTAGAGATTCTTGGAAGGATGTGTGTGAAGGACAAAGAGGGAGTGTCTTAGGGTTTTACTGTTGTGAACAGACACCATGACCAAGGCAACTCTTATAAGTACAACATTTAATTGGGGCTGGCTTACAGGTTCAGAGGTTCAGTCCATTATCATCAAGGCAGGAATATGGCGGCATCCAGGCAGGTATGGTGCAGGAGGAGATGAGAGTTCTACATCTTCATCTGAAGGCTGCTAGGAGAAAACTGGCTTCCAGGAAACTAGGATGAGGGACTTAAAGCCCACGCCCACAGTGACATACCTACTCTAAAAAGGCCACACCTCCCAATAATGCTACTCCCACTGCCAAGCATATAGATATCATCACAAGGAGTGTCTATTGCATCTGTTGAGACTTGTGGGAGACTTCTAGACTAGCAGCTTCATGATAGGTAGAGCATGCAGCACAAAGTCTGCAGGTTAAGGATCCCGTGGCAGTAGGAGAGTTCTGAGCATGCTCTGTATGACATTCCTCCGTCTTTCCACTCTTTGATCTTAAGGGTGTGAATTAACCACAGGATTGTCTCACTGAGACAGGACAGCTGCTGGGCCCTGATGCTTCACACCTACTTCCTAAGCAGAAGGATATAGTACAGGAAGAAGGAAGCACTTTCCCAGAAGGCTCATTTGACTTCTACATATCTCACTGTCCATTCCTAATTAGACAGGAGACTAGGAAAGAAAGCTGACTTCCTGGGCATGGTCTCAATTTTCATAGACTCTTGCTTCTGTTAGTGAAGAGAAAGAAGGGGATAGGTAACACAGCACCGAGAGCCCAGGTCTTCCATAAAGAACACAAGAGACAATGGAGTTTGCTGAGGCAACACCTGCCTGGCCCTCACTCCCGTCCCTAGAGACACTCAGCTCTAGGACGCTCCTTCTTGTGACCTGACAATGTCACATGTACGATGATTCTGTGGTGTGCAGGAGCATCTAGGGCACATAATTAGTTCTTTATTCTGATCCTGCTGTCAAGGGCTTGACTAATTGCACTGGACTTCTCCTTCCTAGTTTTCAGCTGTTTAAAGTGGCTCTCAGACACTCAGCCTCTGGTTGGTAAGGAAACCTCTGGTGAAAGAGGGACCCTGACAGGTTTGTGGCCAGAGCCCCTTGACAGCAGCTGTCAGAGTTGCTAGGTCAGTCAGGCAGTGGACAGGTTGGAGAAACCTCAGCCATTACTCAACAGAAAATTATTGCCTCTCAAAGACTTAGGCTCTTACAGAATATTTAATGACTTCAGCAAAGCAAAACATTGCAATTTCTTGCTTTAAAAAAAAGTTGACAAAAACCCGAGCTACCATATAAGCCAAGGGCCGATTTCCACTCCAATGTTTGATCAGCTTTCTTTGCCTTTTCCCTCCAAAGCCAAAGCCAAAAGATGCTATCAGCTTTCCCAGTATGTAGCCCAGGAGCTAGCCAGGTGTTCTCAGATAAAGGGAGTTCTCGTCACAGAGTCTAATGGGGACTCGACATGCTTCCAGTCTCTGTACACTAGGGCTTGGAAAGCCATGTCTCAGAAGTGGGGAGCAGGACTGTGAAGGGGACCCCTGGGGGGAGGAGGCCCACAGGACTGTAAATTGGACTCCCTGGGGGTAGGGAGGGCCCCTCAGGACTGTGAAGTGGACCCCCTGGCAGAAGGGAGAGGAAGGGGGCTCCTCAGGATTGTGGAGTTGACCTCCACGAGGGGATGGGGAGAAGTTCCCCAGAACCATGAAATGGACCACCGTCCCCAGGGCTGTTCCCCCTACTCATTTTTGAAGAATCACTGAAGGTGTAGGTCACATTTGGGTGCATCCACCAGGTGCTTCTGTGTGGGACAGTGACCAGCCTTAAAAGGCAGGGCGGCTACTGAGAACCCTCAGTTTCAGGAACGTCATGCACTGCAGAGCTCCCCATCTGGACAGAAGCCTGCCTGTGCTCATCTGAGCTGCATTCACAAACACCTTCCCCTCGGTTCCCCTGGAAAAGCGAGAAAGCACAGAACTGCTCTCTCCTGAGGCAGGTTCTCTCTCGGACTGAGCATGAACAGTGCTGTGAAGTGTTAGCTTCACGATTCCGGAGCAAATCTCACCTCATTTCTTCCTGAACCGAGTCAGAGGTGGCTTCTCCTTCCTCTTTCTTCCTTCCTCCCCTGCTTCCTTCCTACATTGCTTCCTTCTTTCTTTTTCTACCCATACTTTTTATAAAACAGGGTCTAATGTAGCACTAGTAGCCAAGGAGGACCTTGGCCCTCTGATCCTATGCCTCCTGTGTTGGGATTGCAAGCATTTGCCACCATGCTTGGTCCACGCAGGCGGGAATGAGACCCCGGGCATGCTCACACCCTGTTCCTTCCTTCAGTATTCACCCCTACCAAGCAGGAGGAAGAGAGAGGGAAAGGGAAGACAGTCACCTTCCTCACGCAAACATAACCCATAAGGGTCCATTTCTCTTCCCCCTTTGAGAAAACTTTCCTGACTACAGCTTCCCGTGAAAGAGGCTGGGACATCATCTCTGATGTGTCACATGTCAGGAACTGATGCTTCTAGATAATCAATGTTAGTATTTCCAGTCACCAAGGCAATCTCTGAACTACTGGCAATTACGTAGAAATCCTGTACTCGTAAGTAATTCTTAAGCCATGCAAAAGATCTTCTTGTTTGAGTGCTGCAGTAAATATCTAACAAAACCAGTTTAAGGGTAAAAACATTTTTATTCAGAAGATTTACAAATAACTACAGTCTACAGTAACCGAATGACATTTGAAATGTACAGTTTGTCTTAGTTAGGGTTTCTATTGCTGCAATGAAGCATCGTGACCAAAAAACAAGTTGGGGAGGAAAGGGTTGATTAGGTTTACACTTCCCGTTGCTGCTCATCATTAAGAAAATCAGGCAGAAACTCAAACAAAAACCGGGGAGGAAGGCGGCTTGCCGGCTCATGCTGAACTGGCTTTCTTACACAGCTTGGGCCAGGGAAAGAGTTGCCCATAATGAGCCAGGCTCTCTCTCATGAACCATCAACCAAGACAATCCCTCAGAGAATAAATACACCTAGTTCTGCATCAACTTGATGTGGAGGGATGTGTCTCTGTGTGTGTGTGTGTGTGTGTGTGTGTGTGTGTGTGTGTGTAAGGAGAGAGCAGAGACGAGAAGAGAAAGGAGAGAGAGAGAGAGAGAGGGGAGAGAGGGAGGGAAAGCGACCCAGAGGGGTTTTCCCTTCTCTTTAGAGGATGGAGGGAGGGGGAACTTGCTTGAGGGGTACTGGGAGTAGAGGAAGGGCTGATATGGGTTGTAAAATGATTTAAAAAATTATAAAGACATTCCCCATAGGTAAAGTCCCACCGTATAACTCAGGCTGTCCTGTAACTCAATGTGCAACACAAGCTGGCCTCAAACTCACAGAAATCTCTTTATCCAGTGTCCCAAGTGTGGAATTATAGATGTAAGCAATGAGTCCCAGCCTCAATTTCTTTTCTCTGTATACGTGTCTGTTTTACTTCTGTTCATTCTTAAAATAAACAAAGCAAACAAAAGAGGCTTTTATAGTAAGGGCATCCGATGTGAAGTCAACACTCTTACCAGATTTTTAAGTGTGTAATATAGTTATTTACTTATGAGTGACTGGACCCAGGGCCTTGCACACACCAGGCAAGTGCTCTACCACTGAGCCCTCTACAAGTTGTTCGTCTCTCATAACAGAACCCTTACCCCCATTTTCCCACTTCCCCTCTCCCAGATCCGAAAACCACAACTCCACCCTTTGCTTCTGTGAATGCGGATACTTCTGTAGGTTCTTCAGAGAACATATGTCTTTTGTAAGCTTGTCAGTTTGCTCCCCCAAAGCGGGGCTCTGCAGACGAATTCTCTGTAGCCTGAGATCCCTTGGTGGCTACAGATGGTTGGGGCAGTTCTGAGAATAAGGAGCTCCAGGACCTAACAGAATATCTACCATTTCACCAGCACAGAATACCCTTGGGGCAAGTCAGGATGAAGTTGTAGGGCCTTGTCTCTGGTAGGATAGAGGAATCTGTTATTATTTTACAGGTTCCCAGAATCCTGTGCTCTAACAAGTATCTGGCTAGCTCTGGGCCAATTTCTTTACCTTTACTTCACCGTCCTATGATTCTGAAACTCACTCTCCAAGCTCTTAAGCCCCACGGTTGCTGAGTTTACTCCCCCACCCAACAATGCCCCTACACACACACTTTTAAATGTCCACTTGCTACGTTAGCTGGAAGGCAGGGGGCACCAAATGTGTGCTAATACCTGAAGCAATGGCTACGCTCCAAGAAGGAAATGATTTCCCACTGGTCAACTAGCTGGGGAAGCTAGACCTTGTGCACTCAGCTCGTGGGCTCAGGAGAGCATTGGTCTGGGAGGGTGTCTGTGTTTCCAAGTCAGAGCCCAAGGCTCAGTGGTGGGCAGAAGAGCCATTGATTTTTCCTGCAATAATAACTCAAATGTGTTTGTTCGGTACCTTTTAGAAGCAGAGCTTTGTCTGATTATATTTTTGTTTTGGTTTTGGTTCTTCTGTTTGTTCTGAGAGGAAAGAGCCAGGCAGACTAAAGCAAAGCCTTCGGTGTTTTTGTTCGGTGGCTCCTGGGGTCGAGTTGTTCCATCCTTCAGTCAGATACATTGATTTTTTCAACCCATATTTAATGAGTGCCTACTGTGTGTTGCTGTGGGGTCTGTGGGAGAAGTGTAAGGCTCGAGGATGTGTGAGAGGGCAGCCTGGTCTCTGAAATCCACAGTCCTCCCGAAAGGGTCTCTGAGTCCTCACCTCAGTCCTATGTTAGCAAACCAATCAGGGACCACAACACAGAAAGGAAAGTTCAGCTCTCCATGATTGCTCTCTGGCCTGGTGCCTCAGGTCCTCTTCCTCATTCTTTCCTCATTTCCTGTGAGCAAGTCCTCTTGTTTAGAGTGAGTGACGGCCTGGCCACCTGGTGCTGAAAGTTTTGTGCTTGCTGGCCCAATCCATCTGCCCACAGCCATAGGAGGTAAAAACTGTAACACTTATTGCTTGTCTTGGAGAGGCGTGGGAAACAGCTAGTCCCCTCTGAGAGGGCACGGACCGACTGACTGAAGAAGTTATTCTTCCCCAGCCCAGTGTGGTGAAACAGGGATTTTGTCACCGTTACTCTCGGAGTGCCGTGATTCAAACGCAACTGCATCCTTAGAAAGCGATGGAAAACGGATCACGAACGCTGTATAGCTAAGTCTGAACTCCAACTTCCTCCTCTTAGAAACCTAGCCCCACCTTGTGAAGATCAGATGTAGTTGAGGCAGAATTACACGCATGTATTGGGGATGGAGCAAGCGGGATCTTAGATGACCCCTCTCTACAGGAGTAGGAGAGTCTCATACAGATAATCATGGACTCTCTAATTTTAAGACAGCAATCAATACCCAAGTCTTATCTAGACAACAGAGTTCTGGTATAGTAACACGTGACAGATAAGGGCACAGAGAACCAAAAGATCAGTTATCTAGGCTTTGAAGCAAGGTAGTTGACATCACGAGTTAGTACTCCTACCTACATCATGACTTCAGCTATAGAATTAATCATGCCCCTGAATGGAATCTCATCTCCAGACCCCCCATCCTGGTCATTAAAAATAAAATATCCTTTCATCACAGTGCATTTGGTTGGGAAACAGTACATTTATATGTAAATAAATAAATAAATAAAATAGACTTTTAAAAAAATCACTAAATCACAAAAAATTACATCTTAAAATATATCCCTGTCTCAGCAGTACTCATAACATCTAGATACCTAAAGGATAAAAGATTCCTAACTTGGCCTTGCTCCTGAGACACTGACCAGAATCTCTAGGGTCTGACTCAAGAAGAGTGTTTTAATTCTATGTTCAGAGGGCAGAGATTTACTTCAAGTTCCCGTTGAACATGTTTCATCAGAATTAAATTCTCCAAAGCTGTGCCAGACATTCAGGAAATAACAGAATTTTTAACCTTCCCTGGACATCTGTGCAGACTCCCATGAAGCAGAGCTATAAGCGACTGTCCCTTCCCCTGCCCTGGCCCGGACATGGGCACCCCTAGAGTCTGGACCTATCACCAAGTATTGTATTAATAAAAGGCTGAAGAACTAAAACATTTCCATCTATCAGAAATAATTTAGAGACTCAGGGTTTGAGGGAATTCAGGGAGCGTGTTTCTGGGACGCTTCCTTTTTTAGCTGTGTGGAAAGTACTCTAAGACTAACTTTGCCAACTGTAACTATGCCAACAAGCCCACCAACCAGAACACAGTCCCACTTCTGACTCTGTAAGTATAGCTCATGCTATATTTTGAATGACTTTGATATGACTTTGTTTAAGGTACCATCTTTCATCTCTAAGTCTCGAGGCTGTATTAGAGAGATGGTTGTCAAGAGAATTACTCAACATGGAAGTCCTTCTTCCAGGGGGAAGATACCAGAAGCTGGGGCCCAGCAGACACCAGAGTCACTGTCTGACTATTGAAGACGTCATCAAAGTTGAGGAGTTGACCTAGACAACATAACTGTAGGCTGCTTATTTCCATGACTTAATTTAAGAAAAGGAAGAGGAATAGATACTTTCTGTTCTTTTTGTGGTATCATAAGAACTTCCCATTTCACCAAGTAATTCTTGATGCCTGCAGGTCCCAGACATGTGTAAGTAGTGCCCACAAATTATTCTGCAATAGTTCTGGCTCCACGTTCAGCAGGGAATCCCAAATGCTAGGCACACATGAAAGTTGGGCACAGGGGAAGGCAGGGGCCAGCTGTACATACCCTTCTGTATGGCAGGAGACTTCTTTCCCTCTTATTTTCACCAAAAATTTATTATTTTTTCCTTTTAAGAAGAATATATTCTTATTATAGGAACGTTTACCAAAATAGAAATGCAAGAAGCAAAGAAACTTTTATCATCCAACCAGAAACACTGTTACAATTGGATGTGTGTTCTTCTAGTTTTGTTTTGTTTGTCTTGCTTTGCTCTTCCTATGAAGCTTAGAAATAGAATTAGGATGACATGGACATGGTATGAGTCTTGGGATGTGGATCCAACTGGAAGTGTGATTATCCAACACACAAGAAGCCCTGGATTCCATCCACAGCACCACATAAGCAGGTGTGGTGGCCCAGACCAGCCCTCCCAGCACAAGAAGTGAGAACTAGAGGATCCGGAGTTCAAGGGCACACTCGCCTGCAAAGCAAGTTTGAGACTAGTCTGGAAAACCCGATACTTTATTCTAAATATGCAAATGAGATCAACCTTGAAGGTAAGAATCACATTTGGTCTTTGCTAATCTTTGATGACAATGGATCCAGCACAAAGGCTGCTAGTAAATCTGGTTGAAGAAAATAGTGGTGGGCAATATGGTATTTGTGGGGCTATGAGTACTCGGAACCTGCCCTCAGATACACTGTGTTCGCAACACTGCAGTTCTGGTGGGTTAATGAAAGGAGAAATTGTGATCATGTCAATGGTCATTTACCTTCAGCTCTCTGCTAGACGTGCTCACAGACAGTCCCTGAGAGTTCCCTGCTTCCTATGTCACCTGTCTGTGCTTGTTCTCTGGCCAATCGGGCACATACATGCCTGGATGTACTAGTGGTGGTAGCCCCAAGCAGTCTCTCACCAATGGGGACACAAGTTGGTAGATAATATCCCAGATCCCTTACGTTTCAGAGGCAACCACCTTAACGTTGTTGTATGGTCTTGACAGTCTTCAAAAGATTGTGTCGCGCTCAGCATTGCCTCATTAGCATATTCAGTATCACCTCATTAGCATATTCAGCATTCTCATTAGCATATTCGTCAGTTTGCTTTTCAATCCTGTTCTCCAGTCTCTCACTGTATTCCTGGGATTACCTCCCTGAGAAACTGTCTGCACCAAATCCTCCTTTCAGTCTCTCTTGCGGAGGACCCAAGTCATTCCCTCTGATGGTCTTAGAGACCCAGAGTTCACATTGATGGGCAAGCAACTTCCACCCAGAGGTTTCTAGGGACTCCCTTACCAGCCCTTGATTTGACTCTTGGAATCTGAACCCTGAACCGAACACTTAGGAAGAGGGAAAGAAGCCGCGGCCCGACCGCTGGGTCAGCTCTGTGGAATCGTTAAGCAGCTGCGTTTGAGTTTGTGCTTTGTTGTTCTCTTCTCTGTTGTTTGCTTTGCTGGTTTTCTTCTGTGCTCCTGGACAGCGGCCAGTGCTTCAGGAATTTTTTTTTTCTCTTTTGTTTCTACAAATGGATAGAGAGCAGGGAGTGAACACAGCAGAGAAAAGAACCTGGGAGATCAAGCAAACGAGAAACACTGCTTTGGAATATTCCAGCCCTGGGTCTTCTTAACAACCAGAGCTTGGTACTTTCAAAAAAAAAAAAAAAAAATGAAAAGGGACAGACTGCGGTGGGAACAGGTTTTTGTCATTATGAGACCCTGCGATCCAAGAGGACCATGTACATTTGTGTTACAAAACAGAGCTGTGTTGGGGAGAGTGTCATGGTGGTCTAAAAAAGCACATGTCTCAGGGGAATCCCAGGAATGAAGCTTTCTCCCCGCTTCACTGATGAGGTGGTGGCTGCACACACAAAAGAACTGAGAACAATTTCCTGAAAGGGATAGATAGGGACAGCATTTACCTGCTCAGGATTGCCTGGACATCCCAGAAAGCAGGGGCTTGGCCAGGTAACAGGAGCTTGAACACCCCACACTGTGAAAAGAACCCCAGCCAACCCAGTCTCTACTATCCACCTTCTATCTCCCCTGCAGCTCATTCCCAGTGATATTTTCAGAATTGCTTTCTGATCCCTCTATCTTCTCATCCAAAAACAAGAGAAGCTCCTGGCCGTCTTGGTTCTGGGAGCCTCCACTTTCACCTCGTCATAGACTCGCCTCATGGGTTGACTATGGACACAGAAGAACAGAATATTCATCAAGGTGTTATTTCAAAAAATCCAGGAATACTTACACATTATTATTGCTTAAATAAATAAAAGTAGATCAATTTTAGTGACCTTGGTTTTAAATTCTTCAAGCGCCCCTAGCCTTGTCTGCCTTGTGAGATGAGAGTCTGCAGATACCCACAGGCTCCAGGGAGGGAGTAAATGAAACACACCACTTGAGAGTGCTTTGCTCGTAGCCAGCAGCTAACACCTTCTGTACTTGAGGGTCCTTTGCTCTATGTGAGAACAGAAGGCACAAAGCTAGGGCAACTGCACATGTGAAATGTCCCCCACAGGCTCATGTGTTTACACTGAATCTCCAGCAGGTGGCGCTGTTTGGAAGGTTGTGGAACTTTCAAGAGATAGAGCCTGGCTAGAGGAAGTGAGTCACTAGGAGGTGGGATTTGATATTTTACAACTCAGTCCGTTTCCTGACCACTCCCTGGTCCATCAAGATGTGAGTGTGGGGCTCCAGCTGTACACTCCTGACACTGTGGAGCCCCTGCTCTATGTCCTCCACTGGGGACTGTATCCCTATGAACTGTGAGCCAGAATAAATCCCAACCCCACTTAGTCACTTCTCATCCAATATTTTGGGTACAGCAACAAGAGAAGCATCTGATTTGGTGAGTAAACTAAGGGCCCAGCATCATCAGTGCCTGGTGTACATGGCAACTGGTCTGGAACAGGCTCACAAGTTTCCTGATCAACTTTCAGGTGACCTTGAAGGAAGGGTTGTTTCCTCTGCCTCTAGCTGAGTTCTCCCACCACAGGGAAAACATGCCCACCCCGTGTCCCCAGGGTGGGTTGTGAAGGTTAATGAATTGGAATTTGTGAAGTGCTTTGAGATCAGGGATGAAAGGCCCTGTGAAGTCAAAAGCGTTTGGCTGATTATTAAATTGCCTTGCCTGAGGTCAGACGGCGCAGGACGAGGGGAGCCAGAAGGCGAAGACACTTTTTCCTCATTCCCCTGCCAGAAGAACTAAGACAGTAACCTGTGCTTGTTTATAGTGGGCTGTCCCTGGGTGGGCGATGTCCTCAGGCTGCACATCCTGTCTCCCTTACAACTCTGGTTACAACCAGTCTCCACATCCTACCAACTCTGCTCACCAGAATGCCAAACAGGTCCCCCAATCTTAGGGAGACCTCTGGTTCACAGGGCTGTTGAGGAGCTCAAGGAAGCTGGTGGAGGTAGACACTCAACTTGACCTTCACACTCTACTTGGAAACAAGGGGCAGTCATTATAAGCCAACTAGATGCCAAGTAACTGGGGATCTCGGCTCTGGCTGAATTTGGGGGGGGATCTGGGTTCCACCTCCTCTGGGTCTTTCCTGTACCCCATTTTCTGGCAGAGATGACATTTGTTTTACAAATATCATTTCTGTCCTTTTGTTTCCTTGCTCCTCCACTTCTGCTGCTGTGTAGACGGGCTCATTGCAATTCAGACAGCTGCCACTTTGGAGTGTCAGTGTGGCTGTTGCCAAGCTGATTAGTTAAGATGAAGAAAAAAAAAAATACAGCACCATATAAATAAAAAATTACAGACTGTCACATTGTTTCAAAAGAGCCCACCTTGCCATACTAGATCTCAGCAAAGTGGCCTCCCTTCTGTTCCCAGCTAAAGGGAACACTTATAATGTCTTGTTTTTAGTGATTAAGTGGTTAATGATTTAATGAACTAAAAGAGGAAAAAAAACTCATTTGTTGCTTCCCTTGGACTTGGAAAAAAAACCTCAAAGAGCTGATTTTCTGTGTACCTCAGTCCAATATTGCTACCTGCTGGGATAGGAACAGAGTCTCTAAATAAATTGCTAGTGGCCTTAGGCGGATGGAAGAGCCTTGCTTTGATCCTGCTGGAACGGATGAAGTCAAATGTTCAATCAATCAATCACATTCATAACTCGCAGCTACTATCGGGTTGACAACAGCCTATTATTTATTTTTAAAATCATATATTTCATTATTGTAAAACACACAGGCTCTCACGAGGGGAAGAGACTAAATTATTGATAAGCTGTATAGATGACGGAGTTTGTTGTTTCTGACACGCTTGTCACTAACTATTGTCAGGAGGAATTTACTAAGGTGTAGAGTCAAGAAAGTTGGCCAGGAACGTGTGTCACTCTAAAGCAGAGATGGGAAGAGGAAACTCTAATGGTCTCTCTCTCTCTCTCTCTCTCTCTCTCTCTCTCTCTCTCTGTCTCTCTCTCTTTTGAATTCTTGTAGGCAAAAGGCAACTGAAGGCAGAACAGGTTTCTATTGTAAAGTAAGGCTTGAAAAAGACCCCCATTTGATTGCTACAGCACCAGAGATTTGGTTCTCAAAATAGCCATGTGTTTGGGAAATAAATTTTTGCTGGTGTCTGTACATTCCTGGAAATAACAATTGCGACTCTCCAGAACTCCCTCATGGAGCTGGGCCAGGCATATTTATTCAATATTGTGCATTGGGGTGAGGGAGTGTGCAGTCACAGCAGCTGAAGAGCCAGACTCTGAGGAGACCAGCTATGGGCTCCCCTTGCTTTTGAGGATGGGGAAAGAAGGGAAAAATCTTTTGTTTTACTGTCATGATCCCTGAGCCGTAGGACTTTGACAATGTCTGTGTGTGTTTACATGTGTATATGTGGGTCTACATGTGTTTCTATGTGTATGTATATGTGTGTATGTACATGTGTGTGCTTGTGTGTACAAGCATGTATGTATGTACATGTGTGTACATGGGTCCACATGTGTACTGCATGTGTGTGTGTATGTGCGTGTGCATGTTTGTATGTGTGTTCTCTCTTCCACCCTTTGGGTTCTACTTAGGTTCCTAAGCTTGTTGGCAAGTGCCTTTACCCTGAGCCACTTATCAGCCATGCAAATAAACTTTTGTAATGGGCTCTGGAGAAGAGAGAACATTTAGAAAAATGTTGATCAACCTGCTCCCCCAGGTAATGAGGCCCAAACTCAGGGGATCATGCCTCCTATGCAGGCACCCGACATTGACCTTAATCCTCAACTCTCAACAATTCCCTTTTGTCTTCTGTTTCCTGCATCACTAGATGAGAGAGCCCTGCAAGGTCCTGAAACTGTGCCTATCTCCCCTATCCCACCAAACAGCACAGTTTCAACTACAGATTCTCCCAGATTGCGACCCAGCTCCCATTTATACCATGGAGAAAAAGTTGTTCCAGTTATATGCTAAAAGAAAGAGCCTCCCCAGCTGAGGGGAGGGAGATGTTTTAAAGAGCTTGAGTTTTCATTCACACAGATCAACCTCATTAGAACAAACACCTTGACACTTGAACCAAACAGCTGTGGAACTGAGATTCCTGACACCTGGCCCTGGTCATTCAGTACTCCTAGGACATAAATACAATAAAAGTGAAATCAATGCTCTTTGAGAGGTCCTTGTGAGGTTGAGTTGTTCTCCCAAGTCACCCTCCAACACGGTGTGGTCTCCCAGCTGCAGCGGTGGAGCGGAGCCGTGTTCCAGGTGTGCCCAGAAGCCAAGATTCTCAAGGTCACAGTGCCCTTTGGGATCCATCTATTCAATTCTTGGCTTCTGACTCCATAGACAAGAAAATCAGAAGGCTGAGGAATTCTAGTCAGATAGCCACTTAGGGGCAGATTCAGGGAGAACCAGATGGCAACCTCCAACCTCTTCCCTGGGGAGTGTTTATCAGGTGTCTGATCGCTCCACCTCCCAGTGATACTAACTTCTGGGGTATAATCCCAGCATGCACAGCTTTGGATCTAAGGCAATAAATCCTGATCGGTAAACTCTCTAAAGCAAAACCGTGTGCACAGAGCAGACTGTGATCAGGGTTAGAGGCTTAGGATTTGTAGGAAACTTCTGGATCCAGTCGGAGACGCCGACTCAGTCTTCTTGAGGGAGGGGCTGGGAGCGCTAACCTGCAGCTTTTCACTAACATTTCCACTGTGCACTCGATGTGAGCTGCAGTCAGTAATGTCCTTGGAACCAGACCTCTACACAGTTGTGTTCCGCCCCTGTTCTCTCTGGGAGTTCATGACCCAGTCAGTGTCAGAAAATTCTGCTAAGTTGGCTTGGAGTCTCTTATCCTTGGTGTTGTTTACTGGGCTACCTTCAGCAAGAAGCATCTCCCATCAGCTGAGCCAGAGCCCTTCTTGCCTTCAAAGAACCTTCTGGCTAACTTTCTAGCCTATGATTCTGGTTCATCTTGTCCCTTAAATACTTTACCTTCCTCTTGGCTGTTTATGCACAGTTGCTCCTTTTGAAACGGTTCTTGGTTAAAAACTAAGATTCTTAGCCAGGCAGTGGTGGGCGCACCCCTTTAATCCCAGCTTTCGGGAAGCAGAGGCAGGTGGATCTCTGAGTTCCAGGAAAGCTTGGTCTACAGAGCAAGTTCCAGGACAGCCAGAGCTACACAGAGAACTCTTCAGCAAGAACAAATAGACTTGGCCTCTTGGCTAGGGTGTGATATCCCTGTGTTTTTTCTGTATTTAAATGTGGATGTTGGCTCCTTTGCTCTCCGACCAACCGAAGCCATGTCTGCAAGAATTTACATCCGTTGTGTGAGTAAGGGGAGGAGACAACCGAAGCTTAAGATATACATGGGTCTAAATTGCTGGTTATACCCAGCGATGCAATTTACTGTAGGTGATAGAGCCTGTGGAGATTGCATTGTTAATTGCCTTCAGAGGCTGACTTGTGTAAACTGGTACCTTGTGGGTCTTCAGAAAAGAGTAGGGAAAAGGGGTGGGCTGGACTCGTTAGTCATTGGCTGTCCAGCAACAGCTTGTTTGTTTGTTGTAGCTGCAAGAACACCTTCAAGAGAGGGAAGATACCAGCTACTTCATGCACAGCTGCATAGAAGGGAAGCGTCTTTCCATCCATCATCCTTCATCTTCCCCATCTTCTTCTGTTTCTGGGTTGCAAGATGCACTTACCGGCTGCTTCTCTTTGGCAATGTCCGTAAATGTTGCAGCCATTGCCTGTGTGTGCTCTTTTCTGTTGTAGCTTGTTTGCTGTTCACATCTGTGAGAGTTGTCTCCTGATGGTGACCTGAGTACCTGCAAGGGGTTGGAGGTGGAGGAACAGATAGGCTTTTGCCCCACCCCCAGCAAGAGAAGACTCTATTAAGTATAACTTTATTAATAGCCTGTCTCCCAGCCCGACTCCCCAAGGAGCCTTCTATGATTGGTCAGTTGTGCGGTTATAATGGCCACTAATTATACCTGGAAGCCAAGGAGAGCAGGCCTGCCTGATGAGGCCCTTGGTGATTTGGATTTGGATAAACATAAAGGGCTAAGACGACTTCACCTTTCCAAAGGGACAAAAGAATTTCTTCTTGAAAAATGAGCAATTTAGGAAAACAGTTAAAAACGAGAATGAGAAATAACACAGGACTGCTCCCGGCTTTTTCCTGGTCGGGGGCGGGGGTGGGGGGGAAGATTGAAATTAACTCTTTGTGGGCCTCTGTGGTGTCAGGAAAGCACCATCCTCAACTTGTCCTGGTGGGCGCTGGGGATTCTTGAACTTTACAGTGTCTCCCCACAATTGGCTCTTTCCTTTAGATCCCAAAAAAACAAACAAACGAAAAAACCAAACCAAACAACAAACAACAAAACAAAAAAACAAAATAAATGGGCCCATATCTTCTTCCTCCACGTGACCCCTCTCCAGCTGTGACCCCTGACCCCAGACTGTGAACCTAGCTGCTGACTTACAGCTCCCACGTAAGCGTTTGTCAACTAGTTTTTCCACAAGAGCTGCTGACGGAATCTTCTAGAAGGATATCGCCAAGAATTGAGGACTCACACAGAAGAGCCGACTCCAGGGCCTGCCATGTCATAAGACTGAGCCTCTCGTTCATTCCCTTAACTTCTTGGTGTTTGAGGAGCAGCCATGGAAGCAGATGGGATTGTCATTGCTGAGCTGCTCACTGTAACATGACACTAAGTAGGACACCCACCTATGCCTAACCCTAGCCTAGAATAGGTTTTTCACATACTCAAAGGGGTTCATGCCAAGGGGCAAATGGTTTAGAAGCAGATAAGTTTATTTGGTTCAGTGAGATCAGAGTCCAAATCCAGCATTCTTAGATGTCGTAACCCCATGTGGTGTGGCCCTGTCAGGTCAACGGCCTCGTTTCTGACTCTTCTCTGTATGTTGTAATCTGTACTTTGGGTTCTATGGCACCCAGGCTGGCTAATTCCTTCCCTAAGACCTCTTCTTCTTTCCCTCTGTCTTGGCACTCTGCCTCTGTTCTCTCCCAACTACCAACACTTCCCCCAGGTCTTTCTCAAGACACCTCCCTTCACAAGCACCCCCAAACACTCTGAACTTCCTGTGTTACCTTTACTAGGATAGGACGAATCATGTGGACTCCTTTATGCCCAGTGGTCTAAAACCCCAACCACACGAATCCCCTGTACAAGAAGACAAGATCAGTCTATTTCAGCCATGCTTCGACGCAAGAACTCTCTCATGGTGGGTGAACAAGAGGCCTCTTAGCAAGCTGTGGTCCAGTGGCATTAACCTTGGCGAACACTCACGGCTGAGTCCCAGGGAGATGACCAGTGACTAGTCCACTCTCGGTGCACAAAAGCAGAAGCACAAGTCTGTTGGAGTCGTTCCTACATCAGTTTAGTTAGATCTCCTCTCAAGCTGTTTCAGAGGGCAGGACTAGGATGTAAATTAGCAGCTGGAAGAATGCTTAGCAGGCAAGTGTTAAGCCCTGGGTTCAGTCATCGCACTGTGTAATGACAGGTGCACACCTCTAATAGAAGCCCTCCAGAGGTAGAGGCAGGAGGATCACAAATTCAGAGACATCCTTGGCTATAGTAAAGTTCCAGGCCAGCTTTGGCTACATGAAGCCCTGTTTGTTTCAGAACAACAAAAAGAAGAGGAGATGTGGATGGCCCAGCCTTTGGCCTTCAGTAGCTGGCTAAGTGGACCCTGCAAAGCTCTCATGTCTACCTTGTTCTCAATTTATTTCAGCAGAAATTTGTTTCTAGACTTTTGGGCAAACATCGATCATTTCTCTAGATTCTCCCTACCTGGTATGTTAATTACTTCTTGCTGTGAGAAAATACCATATAACCAAGGCAACTTATAGAAGAGTTTATGAGTTTACAGATCCAGAGGGATAAAAGTTGTTCACAGTGAGGAGACATGACAGGAGGCAGGTATGACCTCTGAAGCAGGAAGCCGAGATCTCACATCCTCACCACCAAGCATGAAGTTGGAGAGGGGCGGACAGACTGGAAGGAAGAGCAGGCTATAAGATCCCAAGTCTTCCTTCCATGACAAACCTCCCCCAGCAAGGCTGTAGCACCTAAAACTCCCCAAACACCATCAACTTAGAGTCAAGTGTTCAAATACCTGAGCCTACAGAGTCATTTTCTTCCAAAGCACCGATTGTAAGTAATTCTAGTAAAAAGAAACGTGGTTCTGAGGTTCAGTGGGCAAAGTGGACAGGATACTTCAGCTCCCACCACTCCCTCGGCCTGAGCCTTAGAGCACCTCACAGCCAGGTCCCCAGGCTTCCAAGCCAGGTTTTGTAGAACTGAGGAAATTATCTCTTCATGAGGTCTCCTCCTGCTGCCGTTACATTGTTCCCTGTGGGTGGAGTATGCATCCTTGCACCTTCGGTAACAGACTTGGCTAGGTGACTTGCTCTAGCTATGTAACAGAGACAGGAATGTGCCACTCTGACCCTAAGAGAAGGATTGCTTTCTATCTGTCCCTCTTAAATTTCTGACAGTCATTGTGAGATTAGCATGCCCCAAAGAATAAATAATCCGAAGGATACCTGAGCTGAATCTGCAGCTTGAAGCACAGCTGCCCAGCCAACCCCCAGTCTCACAAGGAAGATGAGTATGTGATTGATCTCAACACTGTATCACTTGTTACCTGGCAACATTGTTGCAATAGCTGACCAACACATCTCAGTCATTCTAGTGCCCCCCAGACTTCCCAGTAACAAGTTGCAGTGTAAGAGAGACAAAGGCAGGTACAGCAGAGAGAATAGGAGTGATGGAGGATGTCTGGATGATGCATTGACACTGGAGCTGTCATTATGACAATGGATTGGCTTTACTTGTCTTTGTCCTATATTTCAAAGAAAGTCTCTAAATTATTGATGACTTTGGTGAACTCAGTGGCTCTCTAATTAATGATGGAGTTTTTCCAGGATAAAGCAAAAAAGGGTCCCTGGGGGAAACGCTTCCCTCATTGACTTTTATTTAATCATTGCCCTGTTTGAACAACAAGGCTTTGGGGTGTCCTTGCCATCAAACAATAGGGTACCCTTCAGGGAAGGAGAGGATGGGAGGAAGCAGATGACCTCACCTCTCTGGAAAATTAATCTAGGTTGCTACTTCTTTTAGGAGTTTGGAAGATTCTCTTGGGCACCTGTGAGCAGGCGTAGTGTGGAGCTTGCTTCTAGAACAGATCCCAGAGTCTCCTTGGCTTCCTCCAGAGAGTGTGGACCCTAGCAACACTCTGCTTCCTTGAATCTGTGGAGGGAGGATGGAGGGCCCACCAAATGCCAGCTGCTTATAATCTTCACACCCAGGATCCCATCAGCACCTCAGAGCAGCGCTGTGGGGAAATCCAATTACAAACCACATTTTACTCATGGGAAGTCAGGTATGAACCCAGCCAGGATCCAGTGGGCTGTTGTAGACTCTGACAGTCTGCTCCTTAGCCAGGCTGTGAGTCCTTGCATTCCAGAAGCTTCCCTCTGATTTACTCTTTAAGTTATTACCAATAGATAATTAACTAATTAATTAATGAAGCAATTAATTAAGCAGTAGTACCTGTGTGAAAGTCAGGGGACAGCTTTTCAAGAGTCAGTTCTCTCTCCTGCTTTGTGGGTCCAAGGAATCAAATCCATGTTTCCAGTCTGAGCTGCAGGAGCCCTTACCAACAACCTTGTAGCCTCCTCTTAGCTCTTGACCAAAAGGACGCGCTCCAGCTCCTGGCTCCGGTCCAGCTCCTGGCTCCTGACCAATTGCTGAAAGCACAACTGAGCATTTAAATCAGGCCTTGTTCATCCATATCCTCCAATATCAGTGGCCGCATTGAGGGAGGATCAGAGTAGGGTGGATCTTGACCCTTCTCCATGACGCTACTAGATTCCTCTTGCGGTCAGGCGGGCCGTCAGCCTACATGGAAGATGCCGTGTGAAGCGCTGTGTTAATCTATCCTTTTGCACAGGAAGGATGCACTAGCGACATTCGCCTTAATATAACTCAGTAACCACCCGAGAATTCACGGGGAAAGTTCATTTATTCTAATATCTAGCCAATGTGTGCAGATGAAAATTGGTTTTCCAAGCCTCATGCTGACTTCATGGGGAGGACATTGTGGGCCAGGTTTGTGAGTTAGCTTCCCTCTAACAGGAGGTGATTCTTGTAGCTCATCTCTCCTTTGTCTTGCATTTTTACTTGTTTTTTAATAGTTTTTGCTTCATTGCGTATGTGAGCATGCACACACATTAATTTAATCGTATGTTCTTCCAGTTTAGGATTTATATTTTCTTGTTTAAGCATCTTCTATCCTCTGTTAGTCAAATGCTCACGTTAAAGGCTTCCTCCAACTCCTACTCAATCTCTCCTAAACCTGAGGCTTTTAAAGAAAGTGAAACATTTGGTTTTGCATCTAACTATGGGGTAAAGACAAGCAGGGTGACTGACGGTGTCCTGGGTGTTTGCTATGGCCACTGCTACATGGCATCCCTACTGATCTTCCATATTCTTAACTGCAAGATTCCTCATGGGATCTCAAGGTATCTGCCATGGATCTCTTGTCTGCTGCCTCATGCCTGTCATTTATCCTCGAAGGATGGTTTAATCCAGAGTGATAACGCAAGCACACAAACCCCGAACAAAACTCCTAGGTTCTTGGAATGAACATGGACCACTAGTGAACAGAAACTCTCCACTACCTGATCCTACTGTCAAGGGCATCCAGGGAGCCCTAACTTCTACTGGATAGAAGGATTCTATTTATAGAAAGAAAATTAGTAAGCATCACAGGTACAGGATACGTTAATAAGCAAAAATATGACAGTCATCTGGGTTTTTTTTTTTGTACCTCATCCCTGAGACGGGTTCTTGGACTCCTCCTCAGATATCCAGGGAAGGATAGTCAGTGCCCCAGAAGAGGAATCTTCAGGTGAATCACAGGGAAGGGATAGAGACATATGCTCAGAGAGCAAATGTCTCTCAAGCACTTCAACATGGAAGCCATGCTCAAACATGAAGTCAAAGTGTTAAGAGGACAAATCAGCGTATTCCCAATGGCGTGTGAGACATTGCCCTTGGTTTTTGGTGCAAGAAAATCATGGATTTGCATAACTACTTCTGTCTAGAAGAGGATTCCTCTGCACTTAGCAAATGCACCTACTGTGGATACTCACTGTTTGAGTCTCTTGTTTAGTTGCTGTTCCTGTGACAGAATGATAAATATATAGCCGTATGCTCTATGCTATATATCTATTGAAGCAGCATCAATCAGGTAACTAAGGCATTGAGTATTGTATTGTCCCTTGGAGCCCTTCTCAAAACTCTTCCAAACAGACATTACTAATCAATCACAGGAGGCATTCAAAGGGAAGTCTACTTCCTTCTCTGTCCCAAAGAATATTCTGTTCGTCCTGGTAGATGATGTGATAATGTGTTCTAATAAGTGTTTTCGATTCTCTTTTCACTTCTTCTGATAAGTGTTTAGAAATGGGCACTTTCTCTCAACTCTTCCTGAAGTTAGATATAGCCCTGGATGCAACCGTTGGAGTGCTGGGGACACTTGGGAACCTTTCATTTTCCTGATGACAGAAGCTACAGCTTGCGACCCACCTCCCTCTCTCTTTCCTCAAATGTAGACGTAATCTTCAACGCAACACTGGTGCTCACTGGTGACCACACGATTCTTTTAGACACACCAGGAGATAGCTTTAGATGACATCCTGATAGCTGAGATACTATTAGTTGGGTGTCTCTTACATGTATTTTCGTACATTATTACCACATTAACTATAATAGATGGTAGGTGTGATTAGCTTTAACTATCAGCTTCACTGAGTCACCTGAGAAGGAGGTCTCCTTTGAGAAGTTGCCAAGATCAGACCGGCCTGTGAGCATGTCTGTATCTTGGGGTGGCAGGGTTGTCTTGATTGTTACTTGATAAAGAAGTCCCCAGTCCACTGAGCAATGCTATTGACTGGGCGGGTGGTCCTGGGTGTATAAGAAAGCTAAGAAAGTATGAATTAGCAAGTGAGCCAGCAAGCTGTGTTCTTTAATGTCTGCTTCAAGAGTTTCCACTTGACTTGTGCTGTCTGTGCCCTGGAAGTGCAGCAGGCTAAGCCCTTTCCTCCCATGCTGCTCTTGGATAGAGTTGTATCACACAGCCAGGATGAGACTAGAACCCTGGGGTTTGTACAGACTGGATCATCAGATAAGCAATGTTGGGGAGACAATATTGACCTGACAGTAAACACCCTACTTTCACCATTCTAGTTTTAGGGTTTGGAGGGTTACAGGGTCTTTTGCTTTAGTCCAGGATGGCCTGAAACTCACTATGTTCCTCGGGCTGGACTTGAACTGTCTCTGACTCCTAGGTTTGGTGCATTCATGGTTCTGTGCACCATCACCAGTGTCAGATGCCAAACATCTGCATCTTTCATAAAGGAAAGCCCATCCTCATGTAGCAATTGCCCCCCCTTGCCACCCCCTCCCAGCCCCCAGCAGACACTCATCTCGCTGGATCTATGGATGTGACTTTTCTTGGCCTTGCATATAAATGGAATCCTACAGTATGTGGCCTTTTGTCTGGGATTTTCACATAGCATAACATTTTCAAGGTGCAGCCATGATGAAGCATTCACCACTGCTACTGGGCCCTTTAAGGCTGAACAGTCTATGTACAGTCTTCCGTATCTGGCTTATCCATTTATCAGTTGATGGGCATGTGGGTTGTTTCCACTGTGGGGCTATTATGAATAATGCCACTATAAGCACTTGGGTACAAGTTTTTTTTTTTTTCTAAACAGATGTTTCCAATGATCATGAAAATACACCTAGAAGTAAAATTGCTGGATCCTATAGAAATTCTATTTTTAAACTTCTTGGAGAACTGCCAAGTCATTTTCCACAGTGGTGGCAACAATTTACATTTCCATAGCGATGCAGAAAACTTTCAGTGGTTTCTCATCCTGAGCAACGTTTTGGGCTTTTCGAGATAAGGTATCCTGTCTTACGGGCTGGTCTTAATCTCCAGCCACAGCTTCCGCAGTGCTAGGATTAAGGCGCAAGCCACCAAACGTGGCTCCAGCCAGCTCTTACCAATACCATGTTTTTCTCCTCCATGTAGGCCATCCTACTGGGTGCAAAGTACCTCACTGCAGTGTGGGTGGAATTTTCTCTAATGACTTGAAGTCGAGTTTTTTACTTACACACGTTTCTTGGTCGTTTAGGTATCTTCCTAGGAGAAACATCCGTTCTAGTCTTTTGCCCGTTATTAATAGGATTCTTCTTTATGTTGAGTTTTAGAAGTTTTTATTGTGGATACTGAGCCTATATCCAGTATATGATTTGTCAGTATTTCGTCTCCTGTCGTAGACTGTCTTTCCACTTCATTAATAACATCCGTTGACAAATTCAACATCGTACTGCACATCTGGCTCTGGCAGAGGACAGGCCTTCTGAGTTCTGTCAACAACTCCAGCTTCCGGGAATCTGATGCCCTCTTCTGGCCTCTGACAGTACTGCGCTCATGTGCACATGCCCTTACACAGACAAATACACAGAATTTAAAACATTAAATAATCGTTAAGGACATACTGAATCCACATCAATGCTTTATTCCATTGATTTATCTTTTTAGCTCTTACATAGAGTTGTTTGGTCCCTCTGAGTTACTTTCTTAAATACTCTAAGAGACAGGAGCCCCGGTTATTACTTTTTCTGGGTGTGAATTCAGCTGTCTCAGTCCCATTTATTGAGAACATCAACAAATTCTTCTCTCCTCTAATAGTCTTGAAACTATTGAACTTGGATGAGTTGCTTAATTTTGGATTCTTAATTCCAGTCCGTGCACAGCGCTGACTATCCCAGCACCCATGATTCCCGTTGGGAGGGTCTGTGCTTTCAGGTGTGTGACTTAACCCATGATGATCATTTTCTAGAGTGACTTTTTGGGTCATGTTGTAATCTCTTTAACAACAGTTGTCTTAAGGGCTGCCATTCAGGGAGTTAGGAGTTTACCTACGTTCCTCAAGTCAATCTTACTAGATGTGTTTTTCCAATTTACACTTTCAACCTATTTGACTCTTTGTATCTAAAATGAGTTTTCTTGTAAACAGCATATAGTCCTACACTGCCTATTAAATGGATACTTTGAACCACTTGCTCTTTAAAGTAATTATTGATATGGAAGAATTGAAAGAAATTACACTCATTTCACTGTGATATATGTCACATATATGTGATATATAGACATATATATATATATATAATATATATATATATATATATATATAAAACACATATACATAAACATATACATCCTACATAGGAATGATGAGGTGTTGACCCTATGGGTCTGAGACAACTATCTATATCAATAGATAGATAAGTAGATAGATAGATAGATAGATAGATAGATAGATGATAGATACATACATACATAGATACATAGATAGATACATAGACACTGATAGATTGTTGTTGTATATCAATTCTACCATTAGTGCCTTCTTCAGGGATATGTATACTTTTCTGTGTGCACACATGTGCACATATGGGTTGCGTGAGTGCAGCCATTAGTAACTTCTTCAGGGATATGTGTACATGTCTATGTGCACACATATGTGTGCATATGGGTTTGCATGAGTGTAGCCGTCATAAGTCAACATCAGTTGTGTCTTCAAGGATCGCCTCCCCGTGACCTCATCTTTCTGAAATGTGTTCTTTCCCTGAATCTGAAGCTCCCCACTGTGTGCAAGTGAGTGGCTCACTCACTGGCTGGCTGGTGAGCTTCAAGCCTCTTCCTGTGCCTGTCTCTGCAGCTTTGGAACTCCAGATGCAAGGCACTGTACCCAGGTTGGTTGGTTGGTTTGGTGTAATGTAGATGTGAGTTCAAACTCTGACTCCCACTTGCACAGTGAGTGGGGCGCACAGTGGGTGCTTACTGACTGAGCCTTCTCCCATCCCCTTGATTTTTAATTTCGCCAATTCTTTTTTTTTTTTTTTCTTTCACTCAGGTATGTTGTTAGATGCACAGTGTATATTTCTCACCCTTTTCTCCAACTAAAGTATTCATATTGTGTTTTTTGTTTTTATTTATTTGCACATTTTACTGCATTCCAATGGCTCCCTATCTTCTGCTCTCCCTTCATCCTTTTGTATAATGGTTTCCTTTAGGTCCTTTGAGTGCATTTAAAATAATGTACTCAACATTTTTAATCTAGCTAACTGGATTGCCATAACTAACCATTCTTAGTGCTAGAACACAGCCCCCTGGAAATTAGAAAACTCTGGTCCTGCACACCAAAATGCCCCATAAAGAGGCTCATCCTTTCCTCGGACAAATTCCTCTTTCTCTCCTCTCCTGTGGTTTCCTTTCTTCTAAGTCCGTTTTCTGTTCCGTCGTTTCAGGAATAGATATCCTGGCACTGCCTATTCATTGTAAAGTGAAGCACTGACAAACACAGGCTGGGTTTTGGAGAACCCAATCTGGTAGTTGGATCAGAAATTTTAAAGGCAAACAGCATAAAGAATGGCACCAACTCTAGGCAGGAAAGGAAGACAGAAATAGCAGTGACTCTAGAAAAGGCAGCGAGGGGTGTATTCGGAGGAAAACTGGAGAAATGCAGAGGGCTCAAGGTGAGTGGAGATCAGAGCAAGCCAGTAAGTTGGGGCCTGGAGAGAGAGCAGGGGTGGAGTCGGGGAGGCATGGTACCAGGTGACATTGGGAAAGGACCAGAGCCAGTTTTTTGGGGTATTGTACAGGTGTGAACATTTTCCTAAATGCAACAGTATCTATAATAATCACCACCCCAGTGCTGTCGGGTGGGGAGCACCCACACTGGTGGGGAGCACCCACGCTTATGCTTAAAGCCTCCAATGCAGCAGTGGCATTCTGAGCTTCCCCCTCCCTGAGAGAGCGCCCACCAACCCAGACAAAGATGGGAGCCCATTCTGCAGCCAGAGAGCCATGGTGTCAGTGCTGGTTTCATCCCATCTTGGTGAGACTGTAAAACCTCCTCCCTGCAAATGTGCCAAGAAAGAGGAGATCCACGGTAGAGGAAGGCTTGATTAAATAAATATAAAATGAATAGCATGCTTTGAAGCACAGGGATTAAGTGGCTGAGCTTTACGCTGAAGTCGGAAGAGAAACAAAAATCCCACGTCGTGTTTCCAGGTTTAAACAAATATCTTCTAATTTTTATTTATTTGGATAACACTTTGGAACAAGAAAAGAAAGTCAAATGTTACATTTTCGGTATCAAAAACACATGTAAAGGAGTTCCTACCAGCCCACCGTTGACAGGACCTGCCCTTTCGGAAGGGGCATGCACAGATACCTTTGTGCTGCTGCGTTCCCGTGTTCTTCTAGGCTGAGCAGATCAAGGACAGATGTGAACGCACTTCCCACTCATAATCACAGGATTACTGCAACCCAAAGCAGAAGGGGAAGAGAGCAGGGGACGTGGCCATTCTTTCTAGTAATGGGCACAGCGGGAGCTTGTCCTGTGAGCTTGGACTCACTAGGAGAGGTATGAGTCAAGGGACCAGGAGGAGCTTGTGTGTCTCCTGGTGCTTGGAGAAGCTTCCCTGTGGCTTCCTGAAGGTAAAGGTAGTTCTTCAGATCCACTAACTATCTTGTCTGGCAGCCCCAAACCTACAGGAAAGCCATTTGGAGTTAGGCACAGAAGAACTAAGGAGAACATTCCAAACCCTGTATAATGAATAACAAAGACTACTCCATTTGATTTCCACAATAATCTTCTGAGGAAAGTCTTTATCCAAAGAACTATGGAGTCTGACATGTCTTTAAATTGAGACTTTTTTTTATTTATGGGATTAGTAAATTTGCTCAGGTTAGCCTTAAACTTATGATTCCTGTCTCAGCCTCTTGAGTTATTTAATGTTTTTAAAGATCTCTCATAGCATGATTTAGACTGGTCTGGCCCAGAACTCACTGTGTAGCTTAGGCTAGCTCAGGCTGACCTCAGACTCTCAGCAATCCTCCTGTTTCAAACTGTGAGTGCTGAGACTACAGGTATGAGCCAAGCCCAGCTGAAATTAGTCTTTTTTTCCCCCTTTAGATATATTAGAAAGGAATAATTTGAGACACAGACTGACTCACACAACACCCAGAACATCTGCAGCGGTATTCTTTGATCAGAAAGATTCGTGTTTCGCATGAAATGTTATTAATGTTCACATTTGGCAGGACACACAGAAGTTAGCTTCATGACCATTCCGGTCAGGTTCTCCTGCTAAGTAGGTGTTAGTGACAATCCTTGGGGAGAGAGGCAAGGCTTTCTACCTGAACAACCTGTTGGATGTGAGAGGCACGAGAGCATCAGGGCCTGTGTGGCAACGCCCTTGCACAGCGAGGAAGCTGAGCTTGACTCTGAGTCACACTCTGAGTTTGAGTGACAGCTTCATATAATGTCATCTCTCTGGGGTCTGAGCTCAGTCCCTCTGGAGTTTGAGTTCCATCAGTCCTTGCTGTTCTCTCTTTGCCTCTGCTGGGGACTCAGATGCTGGAGCATCTGCCCAGTTGCAGACATCTTCAGGTTGGCCTTCAGCCAACCCTGCTTCTTCCTTCTTGCCTCTCAAGAAGGAGGATCAGCCTACAGGTAGACAAAAGGCAAAATATGGTCATTTTTATAAAAAAAATGGAGCCTCAATAGACTTGTCTGTCTGGGATGCTGCATGACTTGGGAACTGTCATTGGTGGGTCTAGAACAGTTCATATCCAATACAATTAACATTTGTAGAGCAGCAGACCAGATTCTCATGTGGTGCTCAGATCCCCCAACCCCTGCAGAATACACCCTGAGGGTCACCTGGGTCTGGAATAGGTTGCTTCAGTTTTTTGGCCTGTGTGAGCAAGCCTCTGGCCTCTTAGAAAGGCCAAGTTCTAGCAGAACTCAGAGCCTTCCTCAAAAGCAGAGTGTCTTGGCTTGTCTCTGCCTCTCTCCTCCTAAGTTCTGTCCAAGTGGAAGCAAAAGGGTTCAAAACCTGAAGCAACGGAGAGACTGTATGTGCACGGCTTTGGCCGTGAGACTGGGTAATAGAGAGGCTGACTATGTGCAGGCAATCGGGGCAGACACTGTGTCTGCCCTCACCAGAGAATCCATTCTTCCCAGTGATAGATGACTAATGTCTTCCATAAGTTTCCAACTGTGAGTGACAGGGGCTCCTGGATCATTGCTCTGGTCTGTAGAGAGCTGGCAGCCTTTGGCAGAGAGTTTGCCTTTGGCCTCTTCAGGCAGTGTCTGTCTTTCAAGCAAACGAAAAGGCTTCACCATTCCAGGAACAAGCAAGTGCTGAGCTGAGGATGGGTAGAGAACTCCATCACGCCTCGGGAAAAAGAAAAGTTTTACTGCAGCACAGAAGTTCTGCTGTGTACTTGGCTCCCTGCTGACCCAGCTAATGTTCCAACTTTCAAAGAACCAGGTAGGAGTCTGACAGGCTCGCCGAGAACAGAGAGGAATCAAATCTTCCCTGAGAATCTTGCAAGGTTACTTTTTTCTCTGTTTCTGAAGGGACTTGGGTCCAAGTTTTTGCCTGGAGAGAAACTGCTCTCAAGAGCTTGGCGGCAGGAGGAGATTGAGTCCTGGGGAGAGACCCCCTGAGGGCAGAGGGAATTCCAACAGGGACCCTAGGCAAGACAATATTGTGCATAATGAGCCCCATATTCAATCAGAGGTGGCTCCAAGCAAGAAACTATGCTGATGGTTTTATGTGGGGACCACAGGTCACCATTTCTCACACAAACATCCATTACATGAGATACCGCCAAAACGTGCATGTTCCTTACAATACATGGCATTTCATCGTTGAGATTAGTTTAATTAACAGCGCTGTGTTGGGGGCTGGGGGAGAGGAAGAAAGGCAATCTTGTTCCCAGTTAAGCTAAAGCTCGAAACCCCGGTGACCCTGAAGGGACAGTAGGCAATTCACCAGTTCCTGGGCACCAGGCCCCTGTCACTAGCCTCAGCATCCCATAGATTTGTGGCCATCAGTCACATAAGGGCAACGCCCCAAGCACCTCCACAGGTAGAAGATTTGACCTGTGGTCACATAGGCTCAAGACAGATCTCCATTTTAATGAGATACCTAAATGCTTGGAGGGCTTAGCCAATAAGCTTTCCTTCCCAGACACTCCTCTGTGCAAAAGGTATTTAACCTCAGGCCGGCCCTGAGAAACGGGGTACGGTTTTACTCATCCATTTTCCGCCATGACAATAAATGTGCTGAAACCATGGACTGCCTCTTTTCCATGGGGAGCCATGTTGAAGGCCTTCTCCTAGAAAGCCACCATCTAGTCTCCCGGACGAGACCTCTCTGCGCTCCCAGCAAAACCTAAGCCGAAGCTCAAGTCCACCTCCGCTGTCAAGCAAAACTTTCCCTGTGGGACCAACTCGAGTCCCTCCTTTCTCCCCTCAGTCCTGGGCCAGATCCAGCCCGAGGGCCCCACTCCCTTCTCAGCCCTTCCGTGACTTCCAGCAGTGCCTGGATGTCCAAGAGCCTGAGAATCAGATGGCCCTGGCCTTGTCGCAGACGTGCCTCAGACTATATAGTTCCCCACCCCTGGAGCGGTGTCCCAGGGCTGCCCTAAGGCCCAACACCCGCCCTGTGGTAGAGCTGACGCAGGACCCCATAACCCCGCGCGCGCACGTGTGTGTGTGTGTGTGTGTGTGTGTGTGTGTGTGTGTGTGTGTGAAGATCTCATACTATATATAGTCCAGGCTGACCTCAAACTCACAGTGATCCTCCTGCCTCAGCCTCTCAAGGGTTGGAACTATAGGTGTTGCATCACCATACTCAGCTGAATGGCAGTTTTTCTTTTTCTTATTTAGTGACACATAAAAGCAACTGGAGGGTAACTTAGATTGGTGCAACTCAGCGTTACTTCAGCGTGATTTGAATGTGAAACATGCCGCATAAACCGGTCTCAGCAGGTAGAGCTATTTGGGGAGGTTGTGAAACAATTAGGCTGTGTGGTTTTACCGGACCTGTGGGTGGGCTTTGAGGTGTTATAGCCTGCTCCTACTTCCTGTTCGCTCTCTGTGTTCTGCTTTACGACTCCAGGAGCACTGAGCATGCGCAGTGGTGTAGTCCCTGTACCCTCTGTATGCAAGGGATTAAACCCTTTCCTTCTTACATTGTTTTCATCAGGGTATTTTATCACAGCAGTGGAAAGAGATATCTGTCTTGCAGATTGAGGACACCGAGGCTCAGAGAAACAGGTTCGGAGACTCATCCAAGGCCACGTGGCCTCTATCTGTACGTGAAATGATCCATCCTTACTTCCTGAGAGGCAGGAGGGGGAAAACCAAGCTTCGGCAAGGAGTATCTGCTCTTCGGACAAGCCTGAGGAGAGAGAGAAAGGACATCGCAAGGCTGGTGAGTTGCAGGGTAGGATAGGGAGGGGCGGGGGAGGACGTGGGGCTGGCTCTGCACTGTTAGTGCTCAGCTCACAAACTTCGACTGAGTTTAAAACTCTGGCTCCAAGTTAGATACAGTTTTTAAATAAATTATTGTATTGGTTAATGGATGGATCCATTAGTCAATCAGTTGGCTGATAATTGGTTGGTTGATTTGGAGGTGCCATGACACCTGTGTAGAGGTAAGAAAAGAACGTATAGGAGTCTCCTACTGTGTGGACTCAGGTCATCAGCAAGCACTTTTGTCCCCTCAGCCTTGTCCCTAGCCCACATCCACTTTAATTCAAGGTAGCTGAATTGTCGACGGAAAACAAGCAAGCAAACCCCACAAAGGGAACTTTCCCCGCAGATCAGACCAACCGTGACTGACTCTTCCACAGAAGCAGCTGGAAACGGAAGAATTCTGAACTTTGACGTTAAGTAAACTCACTGAGTCCTGGTCTTGGCTTTTGGAATGTGTACGTGCATGTGTGTGTGTGTGTGTGTGTTGGGGGGGGGTGTTCAAAGACTGAGCTCTCTCTGTAGCCCAGACAGGCCTTAAATATTCTAGGTGGGGTTACAGGCCTGGCATCTTGCACTTTTTAGTCTGTCTCAGTTCCCGAACTCCCTGAGCCTCTCAGTGTGTTCAGTTGCAAAATGGGAACAGCAAGGACACCAGCCAGGAAGTGCAAGTTGTAAACCTTTCCCTGGGAAAAGCCTGCCATGGCAAATCGAAGTTCGGATTTTATTGTTGCTGCTGTGAGATCATCATGGTGATAGACAGCGCAAGACCTTTCCATCCACACCGCTCCTGAGACCACAGACATCATGCATTAGCCCCTCCCTCTGCCTCCGGAGACTCCTGGGAAGGGCGGTGCCCGCTCTCTAGCGCCCCCAGGTGTTCATGATGGTAGTTTGTGCACGTTGTTTTCTCGCTGTGCCTTCCCCTCTCCCCGAGATCTTGGGCTAAAGGAGGAGGGTCCAGGAACAGTAGCAGCCTCGCCAAGTAGTTTCTGGCCGCTGTTCCCCAGCTGGAGTGCCACAAATGGAGGGAAGGAGACTACTGAACTCTCTCAGGAGCTTCCTAGGGGATCAACCCAAGTCCATGTGCCCTGATATTCCGAACACTCCCCCAAACCCTCGGGACCCCAAGATTCTCAGGTGTGCTGGCTCTGCAGCTCATGATTCAGTGACCTGTGAGTTCATCATAGCAGAAAAGGCGTGGACAATGCTGATCACTCTCTGATATGAAACTTAGAGTTGTCCCTCTCCAGTTCTGTTTTTCTTGGATGCCCACCTTTGACCTCCAATACAAGGTCAAATGTCACCTCTTCCAAGATGCTCTCCTGGCTCTCAGACAAACTCTGGGCCTCCCAGACATCTTTTCACAAATGCACTAGAATTTGCCAGTCTACATATCTTACTCGTCCCTTCCTCTTCCCCTCCCTGACAGCACAGAGCTACAATATAGTAGACGCTCAATAAATACAAGCTGGACAAAGACATAGATGACTAAATGCCTGTTCCCGAATTCTGCTGGAAGTTGCAAGGAAATTATCCATTAGATCTTTGCATCCGCCTGCTGTGGCACAAGTAGTCTGAGATTAATGGCAGCAGCCACAATAAAAGAAACAACATCCCTCCCCGCTGGACTCCCCTTGCTTCATAAGGCCTGGCTTAGGAGTTGGATTTGGTATCCTTGTCTTTACTGCCCTCTTGTGGAAAAATATTGCTATTGCATCCTGGAAAGTTAGAAACTTCATTAAAAGCAAAGATGTTGTTTTTACCCCCTGGAGTAATGTTTTTTAGAGTTCCTGAGTCATTTCGAGCCAAAGTCCCACGCTCTATATGCATCTGTGACCTTCATTCCATATTCCCAGATTATAAGGGAACTTTAAAAATAATAAATAGGCCCAACTCCCCCCCCCCCGCCCCGACCCCCAAGAGCATCATCACAGAAACCCCATCAATTCTGGATTAGAACTGTTGGATACTTCAGGGTGGCAGGGAAGGATATAAAAAAGAGTATAGCAAGTTTCTTCCCACAAAGACTTTAAAATAACTGTAGAAATCTCATCCAAAGTCAAGTGGCTCTGGAACACACCAACCACCAGTATATACAAAGGAAGAGACTGAGATTCACGTAGTCTAACTGCCAAAGTTTGGAGGCAGACACACACTGTCTAGTTGACTCTAAAAGGCTGCTTTATCTCTGTGAATGTCGTTTCCCCAATATGGCTCAGCTGGAAAACCTGCTATACAGAGTTGTGACCATGAGTGAGGGTTTGAAATGACAGGGCCAGGACTTCAGGGCGCTGCTGGCATCCAGTGAGCTCCGATAAGAACTAGCCATAACTACGATGAGTCCTTAACTGTCTGGTGCAGATCAAAAATGGAAGGGAGTCAGATCTCACACCACCCCCCAGAGCCAATAAAATAAGATGTTTATTGATATGGTAGTCCAAGATAAGTTGAGACAAGCCACTGTTATAGGTTGCAGGAAGAGGCAGCCATCCATTGGCTCTTAGACAAGATCTACTTCCATTTCTCCCTCTTCTATCTATGGTGGGCATCACTAGTCAGTAGTCTGCCTTTCTTTTACCCATGGCAGACATTATTCATCAATAACGTCTTCTTCCTATAACCGCAGCAGACATCACTAATCAATAGCTTTCTCCTACACTTATGGATACATTGTTAATCACGACTCTTTCATGTAGATCATGTATCTATTTCAGAATATACATCACAGAGGGCTCTAGGCACTTACAACAACTGAGCCGAGTGGGGAAATGTCAGACAATGGAAACTATCTTTCCAGGTCGTGGCACCTGGGTAGATTAAAGCTGCACAGGGAAGGAGGAAGGCATTTTAGCCAGAGGCAGTGGAGTACGAAGAAGTGTGAGTGAAAAGGCAGATCTAAGAGGAAGAGGAAGTGAATTAAAGATGGGCTGGGTTATAGAGCCCTTGACAGCTGGCTTTGGAGAAGTCAGAGACAACAGGGAACCTCTCACAGGCCTGGGCAGGTAAGGGTGTGGTCACTCTCCCAAGAGGCATGATCTCTGTGGCAGCCGGTACCAGGTGAACTGGAAGGGAGACTGAGCTGAGGCCACCATGTGAGGGAAGAAGATCTGCTTCCTCTTGGATCCTCAGAACTGAAAGAGAAGGTAACCTCTCATGAGGCTTCTTTGTCTTTGTGTCTGTACTCCACCTGCTGATGGGCAGTGGCATCCCCACCAGAAAACAGGCAGGGGAGAGAGAGAAAAGATGCCTTGTTTCCAGCTCCAGCCCTTTGGGACATCCAGCTGTGACTGCCTGTGGACAGCTGGCCAGGAGTTTGGAGCCAGCTCTGGAGCCACAGAGAGGAAAGAAGGGAGGCAGTTAATGCTTCCCGAGTCCAGCCTCATTCTCTCTCAAAGCAGCCTAAGTAGGAAGAGAAAGCCAGAGACAGGAAACAGCTGAACTGGGTGAAGGTCAGGCCTTAATTAAGAGCCATTCTCTGCAATCTGCTTATTCGAAAAGACGCTGCGTATCTGGGTCAAGTGTCCCTTTCACATCCTCACCCAAAAATGAAGAGGAAAAGGAACTTTTTTGGTACTGAGGTTTGAAGGGTCTCATACACAGGACCCCTAATGTCCCTGTTGCTAAGAAAGAACGTACACATTTAACTGAAATACCCAAGCACTCAGAAGCCGGGTCAACATGACAACCCCTTTATTCCAAGACTCCGTTTCCTAATGGGTAACAAGGTCCCTCGAACTTGAAGGTCAAACAGACTTGGGTTTGAACCTCAGCTCCACCACTTCCTAGCTGGGTGACCCTGGACAAGATACTTAGCCTTTCTGGACCCCGATTCCCTCATCCATAGAGCGGAGATAATAGAGTGTCTAGTTCATAGGGCTAGGGTGGTAATCAAACGCAGTAATGCATATGCAGGCTTCGTGCGGGACTTGACACATAATTGAATGGATTATAATTGTCTTTTTATCCAATCACCTACCTGCTTCAGGAACCAATTTGAAATGCCCAATCTGTCTTTTCATGGCTGACATGGCTCCTTGTGCCTGCCAGGGATACAGAGAAACACAATTCTGTAAGCCAATGGGCTAAGTGCCTTTCATCTCTGTCCTCTGCACCATCCAGGAAGCACAAAGTAAAAAGGACCTAGGGATGCCACAGAGAGCATAGCTCATAGCCCCCTGGGAGGATCAGTAGGCTCTGTCATCTGCCCTCCAGTACTTGGGCTGCAGTTTAGAAGAGGAAGCAGTTTGCCATGGGAGGGTTAAGGTAACACCGTTCTATCAGGAGCTGTGCTACACTCTGGTACCCACTGCACCTATATCAAAATCTATGAAGAAAGATTCACCCCACTTTACACATGACCACTGTGGTCTAGAGACCTTAACCACCTTGCTTGCCCAAGGCATTTTTTAAATGTCTGTGTGAGGGTGTCTGGTCCCCCTAGGACTGGAGTTGCAGACAGCTGTGAGCTGTCATGTAGGTGCTGTGAATTGAACCTGGGTCCTTTGGAGGAGCAGTCGGTGCTCATAACTGCTGAGCCATCTCGCCAGCCCTTGCCCAAGGTCTTACACTTAGTAAGTTGAAAAGAAAGATTTGAATAAAGGCTGCTGGGCTTCAAAGACCACACAGTTTCCTTGGGTGAGCGCCTCTCTTTGGAATGAACAGAGACAATTATAACTTAACCTGTATTAACCATCCTCCCTTCCAAAATTGCCAGTCTCCCCTTCTGTACCTTCTAGTAGGAAGCAGAGCCTATCTGTTACTCTATTCTGCTTGCCTCAGTTGGTGGAACAGCTACAAGTATAACAGACTCACCCGTTCCTTATCCTCCACCTGTCTTCCATAAAGACGGAGGCGGACAGGCGAGAGTGGTGGAAACCCGCACCTCCTGCCCCGGGCATAAAGACTGAGAACTTCTCTTAGAATCTCAGCAGAGATCTCAGGTAGAAACGGTAAACAAGAGGAAGGAAACCGACCTTCATCCTGGAGGGTCTTTAGAAGCAGCGTGCACAGACACACTACAGGCTCTGCTGAGCCTGGGTCACTCTGAGTCTAGTCCAGGCATAGGACAATCACAGAAGGAAATCTGAGCACGTCCATTCATGGGCTTGCTCTTTCGACCCACTCATATTTGTGGAGTGAGTTCTGCTGTGAGCTGAAGGCTCGGAACCAAAAGAGACAGACCTTCCGGGGACACTTGGGGACAGGAGCCTCTGGCCACCCAAGGGAGGTCCTCCAGGCCCATATCACTGCTTGGAAAGCCAGAGACTCATGGTGTCTTATCACGAATGTCTGTGTCATGACCAAACAATTGACTAAAGCAAGGAGGGAAAGATTTAGACTCTCAGCTTCTGAGGGCTTTCAGCCCATCCTGGCGGGGAGAAAGGAAGGAGCCATTCTGTCCAAAGCAGTGGGTCCATCCATGATCAGTGGCTGATCTTGAAGTAGAAAACATAGGCCAGAACCAGGGGCCAGTATAACTTTCGAAGGCCTACCCCTTGTGCTTCTTTCTCCCAGCCAGGCACCACCTCTTAAAAGCCCTATATTCTTCAAAACAGTACCATAAACCGGGAGCTGAATTGTCTGAACACAAACCTGTGGAGATGTTTCAAGTCCAACAGCGTCACAGCCCCCTTCACTACAGGACTCCACTGGGAAGACACCGGCAAAGTGACTCTATCTAGACCTTGGGAGAAGGTAGATGGCCATTGGCATCAAGTCCTGCTCTGAGTGGGTCTCCTGTGGCCCGTGTACCCAGCAGTCAGCCAGCTCCCTTCCTTACCCATCCCAAGGAAGCTGTGTGCTGCCCGTAGCCGAGTTAGGCTGAAGGTTTGGAGAGCTGCCTTCCTTCTTCATATCTTTTCAAACAGCATCAGGTCGTGGGGACAAAGGCCCCCGGAGTCCTCCTCTTTGAGGAACAGGAAAAATATTACAAAGGTCACACACACAGATTTGAAACCAGATTCATCTTGGTTCCAATCATGGCTCTGCCCGTGGGCAAGTGTCTTAATCTCTCTG
This sequence comes from Mastomys natalensis, assembly GCA_021653895.1. Taxonomy (NCBI): domain Eukaryota; kingdom Metazoa; phylum Chordata; class Mammalia; order Rodentia; family Muridae; genus Mastomys; species Mastomys natalensis. The sequence continues at coordinate 68,556 of JAJTUV010000060.1, forward strand.
GGCTTCAGCTTCCCCACCTGAGCACAGTGGAGGATTAGAGGACCTTCCTCACAGAAACATGGTGACAGTGATGACTTCAAGGCTCTTAGCATAGCGCCCGGCCCATCGGAGCCCGCGACAAACGGTAGCTGTTACTACAATGGTATCAAAAGTGTTTTTCATCACGTTCCTGTTCTTTGAAAATCAGAGTGAATTTAGAGGCAGAGGACCTGGCTTAGAATCTGGTCCTGCCTCACCTCACTGTTCTTTATGTCCGTCCGTAAGCCCGGGCCTCTCTTTCCTGGTCACTGAGAAAGAATGTCTGTCCTACTGTGTTGTGAGAATTAAATACCATGAAGGATGGGCAAGGGTTTTGAACATCCAGAGCGGTATAAAGGAAGATCAGGAGCCCAGTGTCCCAACCTCCCTTTTATCTCTCTGAGATAACCACTGCCTGGTACTCGATGCTCCTAGGATAAACCCCTCACCTCCGTCGCCTCCCAGAATCCCTTTGGCATTAGTATTCCCACCCTGTCCAAATCGTTTCTGACTCTTCTGTCTCTGAGGCAATCTTAAGTCTCCAAGATCAGCCCACACCTCATACACTCACCCTCATCGTATAATCCAAGTCCATTCGCTGCCCCGAGATGCACTGGTCTTTGAAGTTCCTACAGGCGAAGCTTGAGGAAGAAGCTAACCTGTGACTTTGTCCAGTGAGTTGAACCAATTTGGTTGGGCTCCAGCTAAATGCTTAGTATCATGCAGATCTGGGTCGGTGGCCACATCTCCTCCACGCTTTTCTAAGTTAACTGACGATTCTGTCTTTTCCTTGCTTTGTGCCTACGGGAGAAGAAACAACACAGGAATTCCCTTACTAGAGCGCCTGAGAGGTGCTCAGTGCTCACCGAGACTGTTATTGTTACAATCCCAATTTCCCAGCATTCCCCCAGGAGAGAGGCCACCCACGGAGCCCACACCCCACCCTGATTTCTCCCCTGAAGCCAGTCCCAATGTGTCCTGATGTTCCTGTGCAGGCCCAGCAAAGGCTCGGACCCTGGCTTCTCTTCATCTTACTCCTGTCTCCTGCCCTGGCGACAAGGGTGGTCCACTCCTCTGGGACATGTCAGTAGTAAAATCTTCAGCGAGCCTCTCATCCTTCATCCTGTGACAGAACTTGGCACCTCCATGCTTGCAGGTGCCTTTGAGACAGATCAGGCAGAGGCCTGTCCCAAGAGGTCTAGACTCAGGGGAAACACAACAGCATGTACACGTGGCAGCCAAAGGCTGGAATGACGGGGGTGAGGAGCCCATGGAGTTGGATGGTCAGAAGATGGGCCTCAAAGGGATGGATATTTGAGCAAAGTTTTGCTTGCTGTGATGCTTTTCATGCGGAGTATATTTCTATTTTATGAGAGGGCGCGGGGCAAAGAAGCAGAGAGACAGGGCAGTGGGCCACCAAAGAAACAGTCCGCCCAAATCGAGCTGAACCGATGAGTTTATTGGGGTCAGCGACAGGAGCATGGGTGGGAGGCTACTAACAGGAAACTGAATAACATGAGCCACTCGAGGCATGACTAAAAGTCCCCCGCCGCCCCGCTGCATAGGTGAGCATTCAGAAAGGCTGCATCCTCAAGTCTCCCGCACAGCCTGCAGGCAGCTCCACTGTGTCCTCTGCCAGGCCATTGTTTACTGATTCTATAACTCAACCCAGCAGGGGGCCTCTGGGAGGTCCCATATTTTCCCTTGTGTGATGAGCCTTCCTGCTCCCCTCTGGGTGGAACGGCTCCATCTGGAGGCGACGTCCAGACAACGCTCCTGAATATAGTAGGAAAGGAGAAGTGTGGGTTCCAGGATGAAGAAACGCAAGGAACATTCCAAACCTAGGGAATGTGGAAACCTCGCAAGAATACGTGTTGTGTGGCGGGAAGGAGAGCATGGCTGGCTTAGAGCTAGGTGTGCCCAAGGCCAGGCGCATGCGCTGTCTGTGGCTGGCAGGAGCATGCGCTATCCGGGGCTGGCAGGAGACAGGAGCCCACTGGAGCGTTGGTAGACAAACAGGAAAAAAAAAAAAAAAAAAAAGTAATTCAGCCTTTGTCTTTCTGGTGATCCTCATGGGGGACAGCTTAGCCTAGCTCCCCATCTAGAATATTCGATAGTGCTCTGGCTTATTTCTGATCACCAGGAGCCGAATTGTTGGAGGAACAGAATGAAGAGAAGTTAGAGGCAGTGAGGGCAGTCGGACAGAGAGAGAAATTCCCAGGAAGTGCCCTGGGAACCCTGGTAAAGACCCAAGGTTTGACAAAGTTCTCTCAAGAAGGTCCATTTGGTTCTTAAAAGCGGCAGCCATGTCCCTCAGATATTAAGTCTCCAGGGTAGATAGTCCCTGCACGACTACTTCCTTCCCTGTCTCAAGGACTTCCTGCGGTTGTTAACTACTGGGTGCCTATCTGAGGATGATGGATTTTCTTTCCTCTGACAAGCCGTGTGTGTGTGTGTGTGTGTGTGTGTGTGTGTGTGTGTGTGTGTGTGTAGCCTCTGGCACTGTGTATACATCCTACATCCTGACTCCTGATTTATTATCTCTAATCCCTGTCTAGGGGATGGTAAGTCTTCCCTGTAGGAATTCTGGGAGGAGGACTTGCCCATTATTATTTTATCAGGACACCACTGTGTATTCTGTGGTCCCTGAATAGATGTCACATATTCCTCAGATGATTTAGAGTGTAGACAGCCTGGGGCCTTGCTGTACCCTAAACTGGGGTAGGGGGAAATCCATAGATTCTCACGAGTGAGTCCCAGAATCTTCTTGATTTCTCTCTGCTTCATGCCAAGCTTGGTCTTGCACGTAAGGGAGACTGTGAAAAAACCCTGGGAAGAAAGGCATCCTTGTTTTCCCAACAACGTGAGTGAGCACCTGAGAAGCTGCTGCCTGGGGCCCCACTTTATATCCTCAAAACCTGGGATTCCGGTTTCCCTCCATAATCAGCACCAACAGAGGCTGCAGGGGCTCCTTTGCATAACGTTTCCTTCTTCAGTCAGCTCAGCTTGGCAAATGTGTAGCATGAGAGAGAAAGCGTAGGGCAGCCAAATCTTCAGCCTACACAGGGCTCCCAGGAAGAAGGAGCTGTCTCCATCACACGCCCTTCTACCCTGTCCCCATACCAATGTCAACTCTAACATGAACAGGGTAATTCCAGTGTCACTGGACGACTGAGCCCTCAAGCACGGATGTAATTTGCTCTGTGTGCTCATCTCAGCAGGGACACCCTTCCCAGGTCTTTGTGTCTTCCCCCTAGCACACAGAGACTACAATCAGGTCCATTTGAGAATGACCCACAGATCGTCCTTGTCTTATGTCAACAAGCTCATTCACTGCCCATGGCTTCCCTCCATCACTGCCCATGCTTTCCTCTATCCTGCTGAAATAGCCAAGCTAGGAACAGCCCATTGAGTCAGAGCCTAGATTAGATTCTAATACTATACCTTATGATTGACAGCTCTTAGGCGGGCTCTTCCCTTCTCTGAACCTCCGTTTTCTCATCTAGAGACTTCCCTCCTTGGGTTGCAAGCAGGAAATGAAACAATGCAGCAAAAGCAGGTCCTGGGCTGCAGGGGGATGCCACTGTGTAGGTTGCAAGTGAGCAAAAGGACACAGGGGAAGGATACTTCCTCTCAGGCTGAGGTAGCGCCCAGCACTCGGACTGAGCTGACAGAAAGTCTTGGATGTCACCGCTGGATCAGGTGAGGAGGGGGAGCCTGGGCTGGTGTGTGTCAGGGTCACAGTGGCCCTCTGGTGAGACAGTATCTGGGGACGTAGGAAATGAGACCTTTGAGGACTCCTTTTCTCTTCTGCCTGGTGCGCAGCAGAGGAATCGAGAGCGCAAAGTTCTCACACTAAGTTTTGAAATCATTCCTGTTTAGCTCATCAATAGTTGCCTTATAAGAATGATTCCAGGCCTGAGAAGCATTTTAAGCCTTTTAAGCTCCAAAGATTAGGGTAGGGTAGGCGGAAGACAGATAAACAACAGACCTGAGAGTATTCTCCATGCAGAAGAGTAGATTGCTCACTTGGGTTACGTTAATCCCCACATTGAAACCAGCTGAATATTGTTCTGAGGAAGGAGAGTGGGAGATAAGAGAAAGCCCCTCGGCAAAGCCCATCATTGAGCGGTTTGCAGACCACGTCCTTCCTTCTGCAGCAAAGGACACATAGACCAGCCTGTGGAGGACAAATAGAGGGTGAGAGATAGGGGGACTGGGAAGGAGTGGGGGGTCCATTGGATGATGCCCAAACCTCCTGTGAAGTTGCATGACATCTTCCCTTCTCAGTCTAGGAACCATTTGCCTGTCTGGGGCACACCCTAGGAAGTCACTGCACCAAGCAATACAAAGGCCAAGAGTCAGGGTAGCCAGCCTTGTTTCCCACCCCAGGCAGAAGGACCCTCACAGAGGATGTCAGCACTCACCGGGAAGCCACCTACTCTCCATTCCCAGGACCTTGGCCTTCTCAGAGGAGGAAGTCTAGCCTGGAAGTCGAGGTTGGCATCAGAGAGGCCAAAGCAGGGTGGGATAGGTTCGCTGGATGCCCACTGAAGGGAACTGGTACATCTTCCAACTGGTCTTGGGCTTCAGCAGAGCACAGTGCTCATTTGAATATGTTGGTGGCTTAAAAAGGCAATCCAATGGCTACATAGTCATTCTAGAAAGGCTGGACTTCAACCTCTGCAGACATAACCCAGAGGAGCCAACTCTCGGGAACAGGGATGCGACACGCCCTTGTGTGCACAGGAAGGGCCCTAGCTGGAAAGCTCGGAGGGCCAGTCGAAACAACCTCTGAACAAGAGGAGGGCAGGCAGCCAGAGAGGCACCGATGGGAAAGGCTTCAGACACCTGGTCCTTGCTGTCTCCTCTGTGGAAGATTTTAAGACTGCTAGGTATGATGTAGACCAAGCCCCAGAGCCAAGTGAGAAGGAAGGGCACCAAGCTGTGGCAATGGCCTCAGGAGAGCACATGGAAAGAGCAGCTGAGGTATTCGCCAAGGCCCTGATCCTCATTCTTGCCTCAGGAAAGTGCCCAGCCTGCTACTACAGGCATGTGACTCTAGGATACCCTTTGGTTTTGGTGTCCAGCTGCTCAATGGCTCCATTCAGGGCCATCTGGCTTCTCTATAATTAATATTCTTTACCTACTATAGTGTGGAGCAAAAATGGCAGCCAGGCAGGCTCGCCCAGGACTGTACCGATTACATCACTATGACATGACACAAGCAATTGAATGGAAGAAGATTTCTTTAGATTCGTTGTGGGAGCTAGAGGCAGCTGGTCATATTCCAGTCAGGAAGCTGAGTGAATGCTGGAGCTCAGCTTGCTTCCTCTATTCAGTCTATGGTCCCAGCCCACGAGAGGCAGCTTCCAACATTTGAGGCATCTTCCCTCCTTGGTTGAACCTTTCTAGAAACATCTTCACCTGTGGTCAAGTGAGACCCAGGGTATTCCTCAGAGCTCAGCGTGGGAAAACGCTGGAGGACAATGCTGGACAGACACGGACTCATGGGTTACCCTGTGAAGCCGGGAGAGGGTTCTATGGAAAAGCAGGTCTCAAATAGCTCTCCAGATTGCTAAGGCGTGCAGCACCTGCCTCTACCTAACCCAGCCTCTCTGATGGATGCCATGGGTCCTTTCACTTCAACAAGAATTCGTGTCTAAGAAAATATGACAACCTGGTAAATTTTACCCAAAGCACAGAGTTTTACAACTAGATAATTAAAGCCAGGCATGGTGGCACACACCTTGAACTCTAGAACTCAGGAGACAGACGTAGGATGACATCTGTGAGTTTCAGGCCAGTGTAGTCTATACAGCAAGTTCCAGGCTTGCTATGGGTCCAGCCAGGGTAACCTAGTAAGAACCTGGTGTAAGAATAAATTAATAAGTTGGGTTGAACTTATAAGAAAGCATGATTAAAAAACAAAAAACAAAAAACAAAAAAACCCACAGTGCTGTCTAACTTACGATTGAAAACAACCCTCCCCTAAAAACCCAGAGGTGACTTCCTTTCTATGTCAATTGTTTCTGGTTTTTCTTTTTTCTTTTTCTTTCTTCTTTTTTTTTTTTTTTTTTGTCGTAAAAATCTTTTTTAGTGAGATAGACACAAGTCAAAACATAATATCTTAACAAAGTACAAAATCACAAATAACATTCAAAAGCCCTAAACAACAAAAAAATTTAAAAATTAAACAATAACATGAACAGAAGGTATTATGGCCTACAATAGTATTTTTCTTCTTTTGAGATACTGTGGTTTCTCCCTTGGACTGTCATCTGTGTCAGTGACAACAGGTGGGATGAGGACAACTGGTCTCAGTAATGCTGGTTAAGTCGGTGTGTTCCTCCAGATGACAAGGGTGTCTGTTACTGGCAAAACCCTTCTGCAGGAACCCTCATCACTTACTATTGTCCATGGTCCATGCCCACCTAGTGCAGCCTCTGCTTGCTTTTCAACAATTTGAACATTTTTGGCGCTTGTAAGAACAATTTGAGGTGGTTACACACAATGCTGGTTAGTGGGCCAAGGAGTAGATAGGAGTCTCTTCTAGCTAGTTAGGATCTCTAGCCCACAGTTGTCCCTATTTATTCTACTGTGTGATAGCATTCTCCTTCTCCTCCTCCTCCTCTGCCTCCTCCTTCTCCTTCTTCTTATCACATCATAATTTACTTATTCACACAGGGGTTATAAAACACAAAAGGCAGGATGTGGGGAAGGGAATGACACCGGAGCATAGGTGTTCAGGGAGAGTACAGATACCTTTCAGAACAGGGTATCAACTGGGTGTAGGTTCAGGGGACAGGACACTACAACTCTGCCTATGATTCACTTGTCCTTATCTAAGTTGGTACTGTCCACCGAGGCTACCTATTTACAGGATCTATGACTACTCAGGCTGGTAAATTTCCACAAAAGCTGCCTGTTTACAATAGCTTATAGCCTTCTGTTTCAGTGTTTTTTCCACAGAGACCCAAGACTTGGTGTTAGCATGTATGTATGTCAGGCCTATTGCTGATTTTAGGCCTATGGCTAATTTTAGGCCTTCAGTGTATAAGCAGGGCTGCCCCTGACATCTCCTCCCTTCTCTAAGTATAGAAGGGTCTTGGTGATTCTAATCTTGCAAAGGCGGGGATAGAGGCCTGACCTCGAGTAATTGAAGGGGACCTTGTAATGGCTCCGGTCCTCCTGTCGTTATCCAGTGAGGCATGAGGGCCATACCCATCCAATTGTCTTTTGCCTGGAGAGGGGATACTTTTGACATCAACCCCTATGCAGTCAGGCTTGTCCCTCAGGGAACCCAGAGAGATATTTTTAACTTTTATTTATATTCCCTTGCAGTGCTTAGTCTCGAAGCCTAAGCAAGAATTCAGATCGCCAGTCAGAGGGGGTTCTGGGTGGTCCCTCTCTGCTTGGTCTAGGGGCAGAAGTCCCCTCTTTTAGGTTGGGTGGAGATGGGTTTTGGGCACACCCTGGATAGAGTAACAACCTCATCTTGAGTCTCGTGGTCCTCCATAGCTAACTTATGCTAATGTATCTGAATAGGTTTTGCTACCAAATTATCTATCTGTTGTATCACAAAGTTAGTCAGCCTATTTAAGGCCCGGGACCAAAAGAAATCAGCAAAAATAACCCAATTAATGGTCTCAAGATGGGAGGAAGTGGGGTTGACAACCATGGAGAGGTTGAAAACCAATCCTTGTGCCAGCTCTCATCTTTCTCTTTCTCTCTCTGTCTTTTCTCCGGGCCTTCTCTGACTTTTTTCATGTTCTCTTTAACCATCCCTGTCTTGTCTATGTAAGGGCAACATTCTTCTTTAAGGACTGTACACAGTCAAGAGCTGTACACAGTCTTTTCTATTGTAAAAGAGTAAATCAAGTCCAATAAAGTCCTTTGCAGTTTTTGGAGATCATATTAGACATCGAAATGAGGGATTTCTTCAGATTAGTGATGTCAATCTCTAGCTGTTTGGTGTCCTTGTCAATGGCCCATCAAAGGTCTGAGTAGTATAAGTCCGGAGGCCTGCATCAGGATTAGAACTTCTACCGGCAGACATCACGGGTGTTTCATTTTTACCTGGAAAGGAAAAAGAAGGGAATTCTCAGGGAGATTTCTCTTCCCTGGAGGTCAATTGTTATTCATCTTATTTATAGTTGGGCCTGGCTTTGTTGGGGTATCTATTTATTTCATTAATCTTTTTGGCAGCCATTTAGCTGTGCCTTCTGTGGTATCAAACAGGCATATCAATCCTCGGCCCCATAGGAGAACTGGTTTTCTTGCTGGTGATCAGGTCTCCATCCTCAGATAATCCTCCTCTTACCTTGTGTACTTGACACTTACCTGTTGACCTTTGACCTGGACAGAAGCAGCCTCTCAGAAGTCCTCTGCCCCTCTCCTTTACTTCACACAGCTAAGTCGAGTCATCTCTTAGGCCCTCTGTTGACCACATTCTCTAAACAATCTACTCATATTATTAAAAAATGCACTCACAGGTCACAGGTCACAGGTCAAAGGTCACAGGTTACCAAGGACAGCCAAGTGGCCCATCCTTAGGCTCTTTCATCATAGTTCGGAAATGTTTTCATCTGTGTGACCTCAGGATGGGTGATGAAATATGGCAGAGTGGGGCAGATGCGTACGGAGCTGACGTCCCAGGCCCAAGTGAAATGGTGAACTCCTAGTCTGAAGCACCACATATTTATACATATGGTGTTTTCCCTAGAGGGTTGGGCTTCTATAAAAAGCTAGAAAGCTTTGCTGGGTCCCTCCTCTGCCTACATCTCCCAGTTGTTGATGGCATTCTCAGCTGCCCAGGAATGCGATTGCCTCCTTCCCTGCACCAACCAGCCGTGAGTTTTGAGCCTCTTTGCACATGGACACTGAGAACACAGCATGTGTAAATGGACAGTTCTCTGAATGCTGGGACTGAGGCATCAGAGGCCGCTGCAGGGATAGATAATAAATGACTATGTGTTTGTGGGGTGTCTCAAAGGGATGTGGATGTGGAAAAGGCACAGCTCTTCTCTGGAGAAAGATGCAGCTGGACCTTTCAGCAGCTGAGGCCGGAGAACAGGAAGGAGCCTACAATAGGGGAAGGGCTTACACACAGCAGACGGAAGGAAAGCCCAGAGGGAGGGACAGCAATGTGCAGAGCCTGCGGAGCGATGGTGGAGAAGGATGCCGGGCGGGCGAGGAACTGGGGAGCCTTGTGGCTCAGTTGGAGTTTGGCAGTCAAAGGAAAGTGACCCAGATAAAATGAAGAAAAACCAAGGGGTAGGCGCACACCAGCCTGCTAGCCCAGAAAAGCATTTTTATCTAAGCACATTAGGAAGAAGTCCACAAATGATCTCATAGAAGCAACTTGACCCAGATTTGGATCCTGAAGGGCAGTCTTCCTGGGGCATTCTCAGGTCCCCTCCTTTCTAGCCACAGGCTCAGACACCTCACTTTTGTGGTCCTCAATGCAGATGCTATCACCTGTAGCCAGCAAGCTTTCAGAGATCTGCTAGAAGGAAGAAGGGCCATCGCAGGAGAGCCATTCAAACCAAGATCCCCGCATGGCATACTTTCCAGAAGGACTCTTTCATCCCAAGCTGAGAGAACGCTCCCTAGCTTTAAGCGACCTCTCAGGATGTGTGAAGTCTGGCTGGGCATGAAGATGGAGCAGCCTGACGTGTTCGGCCCCCAGGATTCCCACTGGGAATTAGAAGACAGTGTGGCAGCTCTCTATTAACTTTTATATATATTTTTTATCACCTGCACTCATTCGAGGTCCCCCTGGCTCCACAGCAGGGGTCCCCATGTGATATCTGCCAGGATCCACCCCCACTTTCAGAGAGTGGGGTTTCTACACTGCCCTCCGCTTTTCAAAGCCTTTCGCTGGTCATCAGAGACTCTTGGGTTGGGCTCCGGAGAAACCGGGGGCTTCGTCTCTTCTCGCCCTCTCCCTTTTCTGCCTCCTCCACCCCTCACTTTCTCTTCTCCTTTATGCCGAGTGATCTGTTCACAGCAAGCCATCTCCTGGAAGTGCCCGCATGGGATCTGGGCTCCCATCAAAGCCGCGGGAGCTTCCTACAGCCTAGCTAAGGCGTCTGTCACAAGAACTAACGGAGATTTGGGGGGGGCTGCTTCTTGCTTCTTGGGGCTGCAGGGTTGGGGGCTAGGGTGGGCCTGGTGGTTGGGGTCACAGTTGGCTAATAGGAGTGAGCCTTGAGCATTGAGTCGAGCTACCACGGTTGTTCCACCCTTAGCTAGTAAAATACCCAGGGCCTTAGATAGTCTGGTGACCTTGTGTCTCTTTCTGGTAGCAGACAAGTTCACCACTCTTAGACTCAGTATTTTCATCTGCAAAATGGGACTAATGGTTATAGCATCCCCTTCTTTGGTCATTGAGATGATGCAATACAGTGAGATGCCTGCGTTAGGCACCCAGCATGTGGAAATGGCAAAGGTTCATGCCGTAGCCAGTCAGATTCCACCAGACTCTGAGCAGACTCTGGGATGGTAGAGGAGATCCAGACATATCCAGAGTGGCTACCGGAGGTGAAAGAAGGGGAAGGACCCCAGCAAGTGCTTCCTGTCATCTTCTGATCTCCATTGCCCACGAGTGGCCAAGCCCACCTAGAAGCCTAGGTCGAGAGAATCTAAGCACAGTTCCGTCCATCACAGTGATGCAGGGGAGGCCTGCAGCTGAGAACGCAAACAGTGTGCCACGCATTCTGTGATCTTGTCACACTTGGCACATACTGTCTAGGCTGTGTTCATAAGCACAACACCGAGAAAAGAGCAGGGTCTCCATCCACCCTCCGCAAGGGCCCTGAAGGAGAAGGAAAGTAGAGCGCAAAGTGGACCAGAGCAAGGTCCAAACTCATCTCCTGGGAAAACCAATGTCTGTAGGGCAAGTGTTAGGGGAGACAAAGGCAGCGTTCAGTGGGCAAAGGGTGGATCATACAGGACTCTATTCACGTGTCAGCTTCTGGACTCCAGGAGGGTTGAGGAGTCAGATATGGAATGGGAATAATTCAGAAGAGACGTGGGCTAATAAAGGGGAGGGGTGCACCTGTCTTCTCTGGGAACAGTAGCCTTGAGTTCTACCTCAACTCACTTCTTCAGGTCATGGAGGCTGGTATGTGCCAATCTGGACCCAGTTAGCCCTATGTTATAGTCCTGGCAGATTTCTCAGTGACTAGCATGTGGATGCGCATATCTGGGTGGAATTTGACCCTCAGGTTAAGATGGCACAGAAGACAGGCAGAACGTGAAGACAGAGCTGGTACACCTTCTTCTCCAGTTCTGGTCACCCATCTCATAACTACAGATGCAAGTGAAGAATCAGTGTTTCCCCAAGAAAACCAGCCTTCAAAGCTAGGCATAGCAAGCCAGACCTGCAATCCCAGCACTTTGGAGGCCGAGGCGGGGAGCTAGCAAGTTCAAAGCTAGCCCAGGCTACACATCGTGGCCCTATCACAAAACAAAAGGCTTTGAAGTCCCTAAATCAACCTGGACTGTGATCCCTAACCATACAGAACTGCTACAATGCCTAGGCTAATGGGCAGCTAATACTGTGCTATTCAGCTGTGTCGCCACCCAAGTTAGAGATCTCAAGTCAACTGAAAGCAGGAGAAGGATGGTGTCTCGAGGCACTTCCTCAGCAACATTAAGGGGGCCACAATCTAAAACAGCAGTTCTCAAACTGTGGGATGGTGGGACTGCGTAAGGGTATCCTGGTTCTTGGCTGGGCATGGGCCTAGAACCCCGAGACTCCAAGGGAGAAACGCAGGAGTTCGGCCACGCCCCCAGAACTCAGGGTCCTGAAAAGCAGTCCAGTCTCCATGGACCTACATTGTTCAGTCACATAGGCCATTACAGTCCCTCCCAAAGTGCACCGGTAGAGGGTGTAACTACAGGCCTCAGGCCCTAGAGATTTACATACTAATGAAGGTCAGAGGGTGGAGCCAATTAAGCATGTCCCCAGAACCTCCCCCTTTCTCCCTCCCTACTTAACTCAGGTCTGCCCTGAGTTTGGGGGGGTACATCCAGATCCATTTACCATCCACCATGACAATAAAGCCTTTTGGAACCAAGGACTTCCTTGTATCATTGGGGCCTGCTGGGTCTGCCGCCGCTGAAGCCTCCAGCCACTGGAACCTAGGACCTTTCTCCGGTATGTGAGACAGGCTGCCTGGAAACCTCCAGGCAGCCTCCACCTCGCAGGTCCCAGGCCGATGCCGCCTGGGCCTGGGGCCTGCTGCTGCAGCCCCCCAGTTTTTTCCCACATGGGATGAGACCCTTTTGGGGGCCTGAATGACCCTTTCACAGGGTCACCTAAGATGGTCTGATAACACAGATACTTACATTACGATTCATAACAGTAGTGATTGCAATTATGTAGTAGCAATGAAGGCTGAGACCACTGCTCTAAAGGGACAGAGCTTTGGATATGACAGGTTGCTTGACGATTGTGATGACTGTTCTTGGTTGTCAACTTGACTGCATCTGGGATTGACTCAAACCTAAGCAGCAGGGTACATACACCTGCGGCGGGATTCTCCTAATTAAACTATGTGGAGTGGGAAGGCCACCTTTAATCCGGATCTTCTGAAGTGGGAAGACCCACTTTTAACCTGGACCACTCCTTCTGGTGGCAGTCTGTATAAAAGACACAGAAGAAGGACATCACAACTGTCAAGCTCAGGTTCTTTGCCTGCTTGCCCTCACCGTCTCTGGCAAGTTCCTTCCTCCATTGCATTAGATCCTACTTCTCCAGGATCCTAGCATATACTGAAGGCAGCCGAGCGAGATATCCAGCCTTTTGGACTTTCTATTCGTAGACAGCCGTTGTTGGACCGTAAGCCACTCTAACAAATCCCCAACCGTTCCTTGGTGTGATGGTCAACCTGACTGAACTTTCAGAGTCAGTGCAAAACACACCTCTGAGTGTGTTTGTGAGGAGGTTTGCAGAGCGGCTTACTTGAGGTGGTAAGACCTACTGCGGATGTGAGCAGCGGAATCCCACACACGAGGCCCGGGCTGGGTTAACAGGAAATGGACACTGAGTATCTGCGTCCACTTCTCTCTGCTTCCTGATTGTGAGCTCAGTGTGACTAGCTGCTTTAAGATCCGGCCTCCCTTACATTCCCAGCATTATAGACCTGCCTTAAACTATAAGCCAGAAAGTAAACATTCTCTAAGTTGTTTTTCCTCGGGTATTTTGTTCCAGCACCACTTCAGGACACTGGGCATTGATTAATCCAAGGCATGCCTTAAGCAGTGGACCCAGAACCCAGCTAGCCTCACTTGGAACAGAAGCCTGTGACTCTGGTCTCATGGCCCTGAGCAGGGGATGGACTGGCCATGCTCTCTCTGTCAGGAATGGTGGTCTACCCTTTTGGGTGGAAAATCCTGCTGAGGGAAGTCTCAGAAGGCAATCACTCGGGCTTTGATTGTTTCTGTCTGTGCGATTTACCGTTTAGAATTGCTTCCTCAGCAAACTCAATCTACTGCTATAGGAAAAGTAAGAATCAATTACCCCAGATAGATAGGTAGATAGTAGCTTTAGGGGAAGAATAATATTGAATTCTGTCCACACAGATGAGTTTCTGACGAGAAATTCAAGTCATCGCCCTCCTCTCGCAAAGTCCGAGTGTGTGTAGGTAAAATGGGAGGCAGCAAGAATGGGCTTGCAGCCTCTAGTCAGCCTGAGCCCCATCTCTCTTCACTTGGCTTCCTCAGCAACAAGGCCTGGGTTCTGGGGAAAGCTAGGTGCTATCTTTCTCTTTCTCTTTCTCTGGAGGTGGGTGTGGGCTTTGAGGGTGGGTCATGGCCCTCCCTTTGCATAATAACCGCTTAGGCTGCAGCAGCGCTAATCCTACCTTTTCTTCCAAGTCTGTACTGCTGAATTTTGTCACTACTCTGGGTTTAATTTTCTGTAAAGGGGGAGTGGATGGGAAGCCCTGAGACCAGAAGAGGGGGCAGATGCAGAAGACAGGCTGTCACTCACTCTTAGACATCTGATAGATTCCAGGCTCCTGGTGACCTTTTATTCCAGGTCTCTGGTCACTGGGGACCACACCCCAGCAGAGTCCTGATGTAGGCAGGCTGTCTAGATGGACCAAAGGTCTTTGCTAACCCCATACCCTCCTCGGCCCTGAGGTCACCGCCATGACCACCCTCCCCCTGCTGCCCCCTCCCTCTTCTCACTCATTGCCAGTGATCCACCTGGCTCTGTGGCCATCCGAACTTGCAGCCCAATGTCTTTCATCCACAACTGTCATCGTTTCTGTCTTGTCACTTGATACCAGTCCTCTGAAATCAGCTCCCACTCTGATCCCTCCTACCTACCCCTACTCCTTTCTGAGCTAAGGTCGGTCCCACATACCCTAGGCTGCCCTATGCAACAGAGGATAACCTTGGACTTCCAATATGCTGGGGATATAGGCAGAGACTACCAATACAGGGTTTATATAGTGCTGGGAATTGAACCCAGAACTTGATGCATGCTAAGACAAGCATGCTGCAACTGAGCCCAGGTTTGTATGGATTAAATTCATGGCGAAGGCTGGGCTGGTTTCCTCAGCAATCTCTGACTTGCCAACTATCAGCAGTGAGCTGTTTCTCTGCTTGGTGAGGCCACTGGCTCATGGTCCCTGCTGTCTTTACAAGTTTGCCTCAGACACTGGCATCTTTCTGACCCAGCCAGGGAAGCTTTCCCAATCACTGTTAAGGATTCACATCTTACAAACAAACAAACAAAATCCTGGGCCCACCAGATAGCCAAAGTCACATTTCTGGCACAAGGACCACATAGTTAATTACATTTCCAAAGTTCCTTCTGATATAAGAAGTTTGGATTCACAGGCTCTGAGGGGTGGATGAGCACCTTTGGAAGCCATTGTACTCTCAGTGTGTTTATCCGTGTAACTAAGTGTGGATCTACCCCCTGGCTACCTATTCTGCACTCACCTTGAAGTCCGACTCAGACCTTTCTAAGAAGTCCTGCTTACCACATAGTAAGCACTGTGTGGCTGGCAGGAAATGCACTTGGCCTCCATGGTCCTCATTTCCAGCAAGTGAGTAAGTTGGCATGCTAATTAACCTGAAACTGGTTCTTACAGCATCCAGCAATCCCTGGGTTACAATGTCCCCACATGGCTGACTTCAAGCTGCCAGTCTGAGGGCAAGAGGTGCACAGTCAGTGCTTGCAAACCAGACTGAGCCATCCCTGCCAGTCCTACCCGGTGTCAATGAAACCCTGACCACTTGATCAGAGTATCACTTGTGAATTAAGGATCTCTCAAAAACTTGTTCACTTTTGACAGTTCTCCACGTCAGGGTGTCCCTGTTTGGGTCTGAAGCTATGTGTAGTGTAATCATTTCAAAGTAACTTCTGCAAAAATAATAGAGCAGAGAGCCAACTTCGTAAGAAGGGACCAGAAGAAGCCCTCTTAAAAGGAGACCTGGTTCCAGAGACCTTTGGGATGTGTTGGCTTCAGTGTGACCACAAAGTCCCAAGAGCCACCATGAGATGAGCTTAGCTTCAGGAGAGTATGATTCTTCCTGGAAAACAAACCAGGAATGTGTGCCGTGGGTTCTGTTGTGATTCGTTCGGTGTTTGTGACAAGGGACGAGTAAAGAATGTCTGGTTCCTGAGAAAATCCCTGAGATGTCATACGAAGCCATTACTGACCCTCTCTTAAAGTACACTAGCTGCTTCTGTTACCAACCAGTCCAGAGCAGGCATCCTGGCTGACTGGGGTGCTCAGTCTCAGCAGGTTCCCTCCCCTAGGCTTTCTAATCCAAATCACCTCAAAGGACTGAACACCGGGCTCAGATCACTGCACTAGTGTCTGAATTAGGGTTTCTACTGCTGTGATAACACATGACCAAAAGCAACCTGTTGAGGAAAGGGGTTATTTCTCTCTGACAGCTTGTAGGCCATCATCCAGGGTAGTCAAGGCAGGAACTCAGGGCGGGAACCTGGACTCCGGAGCTGAAGGAGAGATCACAGAGGAGTGCTGCTTCCTGGCTTGTTCTCTTTGGCTGGTTCTGCCTGCTTTCTTCCACCATCCAGCACCATATACCTAGAGATGCTACCATCCCCAGTAGGGTGAGCCCACCCGAATCCTCAGTAAAGAAATAGTATCACAGGCTTGCCCACTGGCCAATATGGTAGAATCATTTCTCCACTGAGTTTCCCTCTTCCAAAATGACTCTCGCCCGTGTCGAGTTAATAAAAACACTAACTATGACAATTGAGATCTCATATTAATGTCAAATATCACACTGTAAGAGAACTGGCAAACAGGGGCCCGGTGATCCAAGCCCTGAGCACCTAGGCTCAAATGCCCCTGTGAACAACAGGCCTCAGGATAAGCTACCTACAATGATCTGAGTGAGAGCCAGAAAGAGGCTCAGGCTCCCAAAGGACCATGAACAGTGGAAATGTGGGGAGCCGTCTCTCTGTGTTAGGAATCTTGTGGTGGCACAAAACTTTAGTCCTAGCATTAAGGAGGCTAAGGCAGGAGAACCTCCAGTCTGAGATCAGTCTGAATGACATCAGCCAAAGGGACCCAGTGGGACCCTGTAAGAGAGGATTGGTCTTCACAGACCCATACACAGATGTCCCTTATCCATTGGCTGCTGCAGACTTAGCTGTTGACTGAGCTATAAAGATCAACATCTGAATAGACTCAGGCTGAATTTGAGGACCTGCCATTTCCAGAGGCTGCTGTCTCTCTCTTTCTTCCTTTTTCTCTCTTCTTTCTTTCTTTCTTTCTTCCTTTCTTTCCTCTCTTTCTTATTTCCTTTTTTTTTCTTTTGTGCAATGGCCCAAAGGTTCTTTGTGAATTTCACATCATACACCACAATCTCACTCATCTACCCATCCCTTTATTCCCACCCTCTACCCTTGCAACCTGCCCCATAACAGAGGAAAAAAGGTAGAAGCTATAGTGTGTCACAGTATACCTTTTGTCTACACTTCTTTGCTTGCAAATGTTCATTGCAATGACCCATTGATCTGGTTCAAGGCCTCTGGTTTCTGCCACTCTATCAGTACTGGACTCTCACTGGAACTCCTCCTGGATGTCCTATGTTGTCCCATAATTTTTCATCTGTAGGACCAGCCCCTTCTTGCTCCAGCACTTCATCAGTGGGGTAGATGTTGGGATGAGCCAATGCCAAGCCCTGGATCCAGGCCTGAGAGGTAGCCTAGCAGTTTAGCCTGCTGAGTCTCTCAGGCTTTTGGAGTTAGCACACCAGCAAAACCTGCAGCCCGAGCCAGTTCTACCCTGCTGCCCAGGTGAGGTGCAGGGCCTGCTCTCCCAAGTGCTGCAACAAGTGAGGGGCAGGGAGAGCTTTCCTGTTCTGATGACCTTGGGAACCAGATCTTCCATCTGCTGAAGGTGTCGAGGGATAGTGGGGAGGGTAGGAGGTTATCTCTCTCATATCCATGCTACCACATAGAAGATGGACAGTAGGGCCAGCTCTCTCACAATGCCCCGTAGGGGATGGAGCCAATTCTGCACAGCCTTCAGACATCAATATGTGCCCAGGTAGCAGCCCAGACCAGGGACATCTGCCTGGTCTTTGGTGGTAACAGATCCCTGCTGCAGCAGGACCAGGGGTCCAGATGTGGCCCCCAGTGGTAGCACAGGCCAGGAGCCCACCATGGTCCCAGGTGGCACCATAAGCTGTGTAGTACAGGCTGTTCCTCACCACCCTCAAGTCTCTGGTCCTGCCTCCCTTCACTGTGCCCACGTCCTTCTGTTCTCTCTCCTCTTCACGTCTCCACTTCCTTCATCCTCTGGAACTCTGAGTGTCTGGGATCCTCTCAGGAATGGTCTCAGGAGTTCTATACTCTATCTAAACATTATGAAGCCAAGCAGAAGGTCATCTTGTTCACAGTCTGCTCCACAACGCCTACACAGCCCCGGACTGGTGGTCATCTCAGGCTAGCCCCCTGTGTGGGCTTCACAGTGCTGGTCTGGTGGTTGTCCTTGCCTGGACCTGCCCCAGTGGCCCCTTGTGAGGGTCATCTGTCTTGGGCTCACTCCTGCCTAGGGCCCACAGTCACAGGTAGAGTTCTTCTAGCTTCTGGCTTGCTTCCCATCCTGGGTGCCTATCTGAACCTGCCTGGCACCAGACTGGTAGTTGTCTCAGGCTCTTTTTTTTTTTTTCAGGGAATGTTAGGCTACTAATCATTCAGATGTTCACAGGTCAGAACATAGAGCATAGACATAGCCTCTCTCCTGCCACCTGCTGATGCCCATGTGACACAGCAGCCACACCTGCAAGTCCGCTAGGGGCAGGGACTCCATGTTTCTAAGCCCACCTCGTTTCTTTTCTTTCTCCTTCCTTCTCCCCTCCCAACCACCCCTCTAAGACCTAGGTTTTCTCACACACTCATTAAGTGATGCATCTATTTCTACACCTTTAGCTGGCAATGCCAGGCACCGACCAATCACAGTGTCAGACCCAAAGTGTTCCTAGGAGTGGCTGGCCCACTAGGGTCCTCAGGTCACAGACAGGCAAGATGCCAAAGTGGCCCATCTGTGGGTGGAGAGCTAGCTCTGAATCCCAAGGAAGATAAAAACCTTTACGTATTAGAAGAAGTGTGTGACTCTCTCTAAGGCCAGATACTGAGAGGACCTTCCTCAAATGGGGACATTAGAAGACACTCGTTAGGATACATGCTGAGGAAGTGTGCCCATGTGGAGACAGGCATGAGAGGAACTTGGAGCACTGGGGAGGGAGCACAAGCTACCGGAAACAGATTAGCAGGGCCTCTTGTGTCACATTAATCCAGCTGAACTTTGTCCTGTGGACAGTGTGGCGACATTGATGAGCTTCAAGCAGCGGTGACACCAGACCTCTAAGGCCCTTCCATCACAGTGAGAGCAGGGCTTCAAGGCTGAGAAGTCACAAGTCCAGGCACAGATATCACAGGCCACGACCACAGGCCTGCAGCTGAGGTGGACGCTACTTGACAGGTGCACAAGCCTCAGCTGGCTCCTTCACACCCTCCACATGACTCTCTGTCAGCAGGTCAGAGGATGACTTAAACTCCAGAAACGCAGGAGACAAAGCTGCCCACTGCATTTTGACAAGCAGGGATAGCTTGGTGGCAGAAGAAGTTGCAGGACACAGAGTACAGTCACACCCCATGATCAATATGCAGTAGTCCAGGGAACCAGCCAGTCAGCAGGAGGAACAAGGAAAGAATGGGCTGCCTGCTTCCACAGGGTATTGCCCTCCTGAGCCATGCTGGCTCCAGATAACAGCACTGTCTCTGTGGGTCAAATAAACTGTAGTTTACAGATGGGGTTCATGGGTTTGAGAAAGTCACTCTCATTTGTTCCACCGTACAGAGATGCTCCAGAAGGTTAACCCCAACCCATGGACCAAGTTTCGTTCAGAGTCACACAGTCCTGTCTTCTCAAATTCAGGGACCTGGTTGTCAGTTTCACATATAGGGAAGGAAGTGACAGCTTAAAGCTTAGGTCTATACCACCTGCCAAGCACAGCTTCAAACCTTGAGAGGCTACAGACTGACCGGAACCAACCATGCCTTCAATGTCTGTTAAGCTCCTCTGGCAACAACAGGCGACTCTTGGCAAGAGGTGTTGGGAGCTACACCTCTCCCCTGCTCACTCTGGCTACACAGAGAGTGGCTTTACCCACAAAGCAGTTCTACAACATGCACAGAGACATGAAGCCACTCGGGGAGAGGTCCCTGTTGGTCCTCAGGCTGACTTTTCAGGCGTTCTCACAGGACTTAGGGAAAGGGTTATTCTGCAAGCACAGCTCAGCCCTTGGGAGGATTGTATAGCCCTGAATGTCCACAGTAAAGGCAGTGGACAGCCTGCCTTCTTACCACATACTTTATTCTGCACAGACCGTGGCAATGGTATGTTCGTTCCTTTACCTCAGTGTCTACCCTTAGTACTGTTCATTTATTTGCAGTGTCTTTTGAATAATCTTTATGCTGACCAGCTGGGCTCTTGGTGCCACCTGAGACGGTAACATCGGATCTCACTCTGTTTTCTGGCTTGCTTGACTGGATGCAGAGATAGTAACATGGAAGATGCAGCTGTAGACATTGGAGGGTGGGCTGCTTTCATGTTCACAGATGAACCCAAGCACGTTGAACGTGGCCCATCCTAACCCATGCAGTTGCAGTTCTACAAGGTATGTCCTCATACCCCCATGTTTCAAACAAAGAAACTGAAACTCAGAACCAAGGGCTGTGAGTGAAGTCGATCTTCTCAACTCCATCCACACACTCAAAGCCTGTACTACATGGACAAACACACACACACACACACACACATGCACACACACTCGACGAAGATAATCGCCCAGGTGACAAATAATGTCATTTTACATAAGGTCTGTGGTTGGAGTGCCTGTGGTTAGAGGGTAAGGATCCATAGCCTGCCATGATAGATGGTGTCTTAGTCAGGGTTTCTATTCCTGCACAAACATCATGACCAAGAAGCAAGTTGGGGAGGAAAGGGTTTATTCAGCTTACACTTCCACACTGCTGTTCATCACCATAGGAAGTCAGGACTGGATCTCAAGCAGGTCAGGAAGCAGGAGCTGATGCAGAGGCTATGGAGGGATGTTAGTTACTGACTTGCTTCCCCTGGCTTGCTCAGCCTGCTTTCTTATAGAATCTAAGACTATAAGAAAGCCCAGGGATAGCACCACCCACAATGAGCCCTCCCCACTTCATTACTAATCGAGAAAATGCCTTACAGTTGGATCTCATGGAGGCATTTCCTCAAGGGAGGTTCCTTTCTCTGTGATAACTCCAGCTTGTGTCAAGTCAACACACAAAACCAGGCAGTACAGATGGTCACTGTGTGTCCCCATCAATCGTCCCACATGTCTTCCTCCTCAACTTGCAGGTAATTTGGCGAGGTTCCAGTTTCATGAGTGTCTGTAGGTCTGTTAGATTTTTCCACAGAGCTGTTTTCTGGTGCTCCTTAGAATGCAGTGGCACCAAGCCCACAGTGACCTCTTAAATGAGTGGAGAAATGGGTGTTCGATGAGAGGCATCACATGACTGGACGGCACCTGTCTGAGTACCTGTTGCTGTCTCCACCCTGCCTGACTCAGTTTTATAAAATTCCCATTGGCTGCTGTGCCCACACTGGAGAACGATGCACATTTTCCATGAGAAATTACAGACAAGCCAGGCATGGCCGTCTATGTATGATCTCAGGACTTGGGAAGTTGAGTCAAGTGGATCATGGGCTCAAAACCAAGGCTACAAAGGGAGTTCGGGGCCAGCCTTGGCAACATGATGAGACACTTGTCTCAAAACAATGGTGAAACGGGGAGCTGGGGTACAGCACAGTGGTAGGGCTCTTACCTAAAACAGGCAAGGTCTCAAGTTCAATCAGTCCCCAGTCACACAAAGGAAAAAATGAAAATTTAAAGTAGAAAAAAGACAAATTAATACAAATTAAGTATTTATTGTGTTTCAGGAAATGTTGCTAAGATCACCGTGTATACTTAAGCACAAAACTTATTTAAGAAGACTCAGAAAGATCAAGCAGCTTGTCCAAAGTAACTCAGCAAGTCAATGGCTCTTTTATCGGCAATCTGATGCCAACCCAGACTGTTGCTGGCACAACACATAGCCAGCATACAGATGTACTTTGGGAAGCCAGCAATGCCAGAAAATGTCTAGAAATTCATTTTTGAGAGGGACTCAGAGGTCCGTCTTCCTTCAAAGTGAAGAGGCTTTGAAAATACTGGTACACTGTATTCAGAAAACCAGCAAGCCTAGACATCCAAATCTCTAGACCCCTCTCCCTTTCAGGTTTTCTATTTTACAGGAGGGAGAGGATTTTCCATGTGCTAAATGAATGTAGAATTTTACTAAAAATGTTTAATAAATCAAAGATGGCACTGGGAACCAGAAGCGTCACACAGCTCAAGTGATGGCTCTTTGTGAGGCTGCAGATCCAAGCAGGCAGGCTGTGCTTCCACAGAAATGATTGACAGGATGGGAGGGACCAGAGGGAGAAACATGCTTCCTGCCTTAGACGCCATCTGAACAGAGGAAATTGGAAACGTGAGGGGAAGATTTAAGTCCCACTGAAAGTTTAAAGAAATGGCACAAATGTGGACGGGCCAGTCAAGTACTGGGGAGGGAGCAACGGTGTGTTGGGCCCCATTTCAGCTCTGGTTTGAGCCTTGTGGGAAAGCCTAAGCCTGGCTCGAGTTTTGAGATCTGTCTCAGTCACTTCCGTGCCAGGGTGACTCAAAAAGACCTGTTTGGCCCTGCCTCTACCCCACTGTTGCTGATGTAGAGCTTTGCCATAGGCCCTGTCAGTCACCCCATACCCTCTGTCACCCTTCCCTGTCCCCACATCATCTCACCCCACCAAAACTACTCCTCCCTATGTTCTGAGTTTATATAAGTGAGAGGCTGATGCATTG
This sequence comes from Mastomys natalensis, assembly GCA_021653895.1. NCBI lineage: Eukaryota > Metazoa > Chordata > Mammalia > Rodentia > Muridae > Mastomys > Mastomys natalensis. Next base: position 91,029 of record JAJTUV010000060.1, read on the forward strand.
AGTTCCTGCTTCAACAAGACTCCCAGCCTGGTGTGTTTCTTTTGGGCCATTGACACTCACCATCCCGCTCAGCCCCAGAGAAAGACCCAGTGGGACCAGGACCTCTCTCCTCTCACCTGGACATGCCGGCAAGGAGCTGACTCGGTGTGTGCTTCAGACTGGTTTGGGCTACACCAGGGCTCCCATATCTCTCCAAAGCTCACCGTGCATAGAAGTCAGAACTACCAGTGACTTCAAGCTAAACTTTATGTGGCAAAGGGGAGCACACCACAGTTTGGAGCTCATAGCTTGACCAAGAACTTTGGTCAAAAGATAGCGTCTATCCATCAACCCATCCATCCATCCATTCATCCATCCACCCATCTATCCTCATTCATCTTTACCTGCACATCTATCCATCTGTCCAGCCCTCATTAACGCATCTGTCAATATATACATCCATTCACATATTTACCTACCAGCCCATATATTTGTTGATTTATCCAGCCAGCCACAACCCCACCCATTCATCCATCTATCATTTTTCCATCTATCCCTCTGTCCATCCACCCATTCATACATCCTTTTAGTGATTTCCGACCCATTCATTCATTCATCATCCAACCATTTCTTTACCAACTAGCCCATCTGTTTATCTTCCACACCTCACCTATCTATCCAACTGATATTTATCAATGGTTGCTTCATGGTACCCTAAGTGGGGGGAAAACGATGTGGCAAGGAGAAGAGCACATTAATTAAGTGGCAGGGCACAGAGCAAGGCTGGTGAAGTCAGTGGAAGCCAGATCAAGCAGGGACTTGGTAGAATGTGGGGTTTGTTCACAGTTCAAAGGAAAGATACTGAAGAGTTTCATGTAGGGCCATGATGTAATAGCATTGAGTTTTAGTGGCTGGAAAATGAATGTAACAGAAAACGGAAGTGAAAGCAGGCTCCCCAACAAGGGCTGCCGGGGGTGGGGGGGAGCCAGTAGGTGGTGTTCAAGCACTTGTCTACAGGGCACACAGGGCTGGAGGGACTTGAAGAGCTTTCTGGAGATAGAAACGTGCCTATGACTTGGGTTGGGGAAGAGAAAAGGAAGAACTCAGTGACTTCCAAGTTTGTAACTTTTAAAGCTGACATGTGCTCCTGAAAATAGCCAGCTTGGAAGAGGCAAATCACCCCTTCCATCCTTTAGCTGCCACTATCTAAGCACCACTACATTCTGGGAAATCAAAACTTGCCTTGGAGGAGAGGATAGCTATCACAGGTCCATCCGGCCTCCTGGTTCAGCTCCACAACAGGGCACACTTCCTCTGGCCATGCCAATGCACCACCAGGAATTCAGTGTCTTTGAGCCTTCCCATCTTGCGCATCCAACTCAGGTCTGTGCCTTCAGATCATGACGTTTCTTAAAGATCAAGATTAACCAGGAGTTGTCCATGGGGGTTGGAAACCACTTCTCTCCTACAAACATGGCTTTTGTATGGTGTAAAGCATGACAGATGTCAGATGTCTCCTTCTCAGTCAGGAACTCAACCATAGTTAAAGCAATATTGAACAAGTGTTCCTACAATAGTATCCTGACTTTCTCTTGGGTATCTGTTAATCTACTGAACATCTCTTATCTGCCCATGAATCTACCTGGCCATGCCTGTGACTTCAGCCATCTCTTATTAGACCATACAGAGACTAGGGATGTTTATTTAAAACCCAACTATCCTAGTTTGGGTTTCTATTGCCGTGATGAAACACCGTGACTGAAAACAGGTTGGGGAGGAAAGGGTTATTTGACTTATACTTCCACGCTGTAGCACAGCATTGAAGGAACTCAAACATAGCACCATAGCACGAGCCTGGAGATAGGTGCCGATGCAGAAGACATGGAGGGATGCTACTTACTGACTTGCTCCCCATAACTTGCACAGCTTACCTTCTTATAGAACCCAGGGCCACCAGCCCAGGGGTGCAACCATCCACAATGGGTTAGGCCCTCCCCCATCAATCACTAATTATGAAAGCGCCTTCCAGATGGATCTTCTGGAGGTGTTTTTCTCAATTCATGTTCCCTCCTTTCAGATAACTCTAGTGTGTGTCAAGTTGACACAAGACAGGCCAGCACAACTGACCCCTTGTCAACTTGATGCATAAACACAAATCACTGTAAGTCACACCTCTCCTTTCTGATTTATGCTCAAGATCTCACATAGAAACATAAATAACATTAAAAAAAATCTCACATTCTTTACTAATTAAAACACATTATATTTTCAGTTTCTTTAAAATATCCACTCTCTCAACAAATGTAAAATTCTTTTAAAAGTTCAAAGTCTTTCCGGCGTGGGCTTCTATAGAAATCAAAATTATGTTAAAACACTTTCTTCAAGAGAAGAATCCGGTCACATTCACAACCTGAACAAAGCAAACCGAAACTCCTACTGTGTAAATAATCCCATGTCCAATTATCTGGGATTCACTCACGATCTTCTGGGCTCCTCTAAGGAACTCTCTTCTCCAGCTCTGCCCTCTGCAGCACGCACAGCTTGTCTTCTAGGCTCCTGCTGGCTCCACTCCACTGCCGCTGCTGTTCTTGGTGGTCATCCCATGGTGCTGTCATCTCCCCAACCCTGGGGTCCTCTGCTGCGGCTGGGCTGCACTTTCACCAATAGCCTCTAATAGGTTCTCTTCAGGTGTCAAGCTTCAACATCTCTGCATGACCCTTCAGTCCTGGGCCTTCAGCTGACACTGAGGCTACACCTTCACCAATGACCTCTCCTGACCTCTCACAGTTCCAAACCTCAGCTGCTCTCCATGACCCCTTTCATGTCCTCAAAACTAGCACAAGGTACAACCTTGGTTGCTTCTGGAACACGGCTTCAGTGTGCTGACCCTGAGGAAACGCTTCCTGGAAGATTTCACCTCATTGGTGCTGGTCTCTTCTTAATCACCTCTAATTTCTTAGGTCCAGCTGACCAGCATCGATTGTTCCAGTAATGAAAATGTTTCACTTCAGCATTGCTGGCCTCTTGTTAATTACAGTTGGCTCTTCAGCTCCAGTTGAGCAGATTGACAGACTCTCAATTCAAAAGAGCAAACATCCCTGATAAAAGCCTTTAAGCTTCACGAGCCAAGCCTCCATCTTCTGCGCTGCTCTCAACGTTCTTCTCATCTTCCAAGCTCCCACAAAATGTCACACTGAGCTCTTAACACTCAATGGCTTTTCTAGCTCAAAGTTCCCCCCAAAACATGGTCAGGTCTGTCACAGCAGCACCCCACTAAACTGTCATCAACTTCTATCTTAGGGTTTCTATTGCTGTGAGGAGTCTGTGGCCAAAAACAGGTCGGAGAAGAAAGGGTTTATTTGGATAAAGGTGGCCATCCCACAGGGGAGTCTTGATGTCACAAGCAACACATTCTGCAGATCTCTACTCTCTTGTTAGTTCCTTCGCTAAGCACGAAGCCCTTGGCCCTGACCTCTCCTGCACACCTCTCAGTAAAGCCACGAAGAGGAAGCTGCTTCCATTTTACAAGTGGGAAAACTGAAGCTCTGAGAAAGTAGATAATTGGCCCCAAGTTACATGGTAGGTGTGGCCAAGAATCTGGACCCTAGGTCAGTTCTGATTCTAGGCTGCATCTATCCAAGGGTCTTATCTCTTCCAGGTTGCCATCTCTCACAGGCTTCTGTCTGTCTCCCCCAGGCTGTTGTCTCTCCCAAGATGCTGTCTGTCTGTCCAGGGCTGCTGTCTATTTGTCCTAGGCTTGTATCTCTCCCAGGCTGCTGTCTCTCCACACTGAAGGCTTAGCAGGAAGAAGACTGGCTTTGAAGACAAGGAGCAAACATGAGTCATGTCCATTCAGTCAAGACATGTGGCTTCTACTAACAAGAGTCTGGGCACATCAGAAAGGACCCGTCCTAGCCAGGACTCTGTGAGTGTGTGTTTCCTGAGGGCAGAAGGGACAGCTCAGTGGAAACCAGCTTCCCAAGCGTGTTGCTCAGGACAGGGCTCCATTCAGAGGTGTGTAAACCAACACATGAGAACCTGACTCCCAGAGAGCCCAGAACACAGCCCAGTGGGGACGCCTGAAACCTCTACCACAGAGCTCCAAGGGAGAAAACCGGGCTCTCAGGTGGCTCTGTTTCAACTCCCCAGCTAAGCACAGATTACACAGTAAGCCAGTCCCCTTTGTCCTAGGGAACTAAAAGGACTGTCTTATAAAGAATTATCTCTAGAGAGTGTAGTGTAGACATGTATTCAGTTCACATCATCGTGATGATAAAATTTTGGAGAAACAAGAGACAATGTATTGGAGGCCTATAGTTATTACAAAAAAAAAAAGTGAAAAATGCCCCATTTTTCTTAACTAAGAAAGAAAAGATGGCCTGATAGGAAAACAAGTCCAGCTTGCAAAGATGAACAGCAAACACGTTCTGCTCACTTCCTTTTGACACAGGAAGAGAAGCTTCTGGTTTGTTTTCTGGGAATCTCTCCACCAAGTGAGATTCACTAGTACACAAACAGGAGAGAAAATGCAGATGCCTTCGGTGAGTCAGAGTGGCTGCTCACCCCTCGCTGTCTGCAGATGCTCCATCTGCAAACCCGGAAAGTGGGGAGGACTCGCATGGCCTCTCACCTTGCTTTATGGTCACATAACCACAGATAGCACCCTCAGAACACCCCAGTGAGCCACTGAACTGCCACTGTCACCTCCCTGTCTCCTTAAAGCTTCCGTCTGTGCGATTTCGATACCACGGACTAGTTCTCCGTCTTCTTTGCTTACCGCCAACTAAAGTTAACTGATTTACTTTTCCAATAGCAGCCTGCTCCTTAAGAATGAAGCGTGGAGCCTCGGGGTATGGTTTGGTAGGTAAAGTGTCCTGAATTTGGTTCTCCAGTACCCACATCAAAGGTGGCATGGCGGTACACACCTGTGACCTCAGCATGGAGAGATGGAGACAGAAAGATCACACACACTTGCTAGCCAGCCAGTCTGGCTGAAATGGTGAGCTTGGGTTTCTCTCTCTCTCTCTCTCTCTCTCTCTCTCTCTCTCTCTCTCTCTCTCTCTCTTCTTGCTCTCTCTCTCTCTCTGTCACTGCCTCTCTCTGTCTCTCTGTCTCTGTCTCTCTCACACACATACACACACACACACACACACCACACACACACACACACACACACACACACACACACACACACTGCTTTTTCACATCCAATTTGCTCTTCACATGGACCTGCTTCTACTTATTCCTGGGCTGTTCATCTTGAGATAAAATACCCAACTTCTGAACCGATTGCTCGCCTGTTCACGTCCCCCACCTAAATCTACTGAGTGTCCATCTATCTCGGGAGCTTACTGGTCATATCCCTCAGCCTCATGAACATTCCATCTAAGGGAACAGAGAGAGAAGAGATATTGATGAGATAGGAGAAATTGTCCTCATGATGGCCTTGTGAGGTTTGCAGAGCAAAACCCATCTAGTGAGTAACTTTGACTTCAGTCCCCTGCACGGGGCTTATGGGGTTCACCGCTGTGGTCATTGGCTTCTAGAGGGAGGAGTAGCCTCTGGCTGAGCAGCACACGTGCCCTGTGGGGTGTCTGACGTGAGAATCGAGCATCAGCCATGAGTCATTTGGCATCATTTCAAGCCTACATTGAAGAATCAGGTTGGAGGATTCCTGGAGCCTATACATAGATTATTGTGGACAGACAGGAGCTTGGGATCTGCTCTAGCTGAGATCGATTGAGTCCACAAGAACTCATCCTTCCCAGGTCATCACCGTTTCTGTAGCCTGCCCACAACCTGTGGTGCTAGGCTGGGACACACTGGGAACAATTATCCCCAAAGTGAGCACCACGGTTGTCGAAGAAAGTCTCCAACAAAAGGGGGGAATAAATGAAAGTAAAAGCCTCCTGTAATGAGGTTTAAAGGAAAACTTTTGAAGCCAACAAGCTGCTATGGGCAGCACTTCAAAGGGCCCAGGATCAATGTTTGTCAATAGCAGTTTGGCATTCTTTAATTTATCGTTCATGAATATAAAGTGTGATGTTATTAGGGTCCCGTCCATGCCTCAGTTCTGGTTGAGATGTGAAGATCAGAAATCTAGCAATAATCTCAGAAGTGGCAGCGGTTCTTGCCCTATCTGGAGTCCTTTATCCTGTGACTAAAAAGCCGGCCAAGCATCCAGACCTAAACAGCACTGAACATTGCCTAGCTCCTACCTGCACCCACAATCCCTGCGGCTCTTTATTTTGGCTCCTATCTTTGGAGACTTTTTTTTTTTCCTGCAGAAGACAAGGCACCCCTTGACTCTGCCCAACCCCCAAGTTGCCATTTGTTTAATCAAGATAGTTGGTTTGCAAAACATTAAACAGTATTTGATGCCTAGTTAATAATTTGCATCCTCTTCATTTGTTCCGGAATCCCCAGAGACTGACATCCCCACCCCCACTCCCACCCCCAAAGGAAGAAACAAGAAGAAAAACTGCAGAGGGATCGAACCAAGAGGCCTTCAACTGCACAGATGTTTGTCAGGATGTTGGTTATCCGTGTTCTGCTGCTAATCACCTTGGTGGGGAATTCAGCCGTTGGGGTAAGTGGTCACCTCACATTTCTATGGTTGAAAGACTCTGGGGGTTTTAGCAAAATCAAACTATCTGGGTTAGAAGCAAGGAAAATCTTAAATTGGGAAAGGCTGGTGTTGCCAAGTTACGTGTGTCCTGATCACAAGAGCTGAACGGGCTGTATCATGGACTCCTGGGCAGTCAGGTTTGTAATGACATGTGTGACATGGGTTCCTGTGGCAGGGCCTCCATGAATTCATTCCCCATTCCCACAGAGGTGACTAGGGCACACAAATACTCTGGATCATGGATGAAATCTGACATGCACCTCAAGGAATCCTCTGAGAAGTCATGGAAAGAAAGCTACATACTCCGTCCTTAGGAGACTAGATTAGGGCACCAGCCTTAACTCATAGATCAGATTATCTAGCCATCTGGGGCTGACATTAAGGACTCCTGGGCTTTGACCTCAGAGGAGATACCCTGGTGCCTGAAAGAAGCCCAGCAAAGGATTTACTTAGCTGCCTTCATTTGTGGAGAAGCCCCGTGATTAATACTTACTCTTTCCCATGACCATGGTAGATGAGCCAGGGCCCAAGGGAGCTTGTGGTGAACCATAAAGGGAAACACTGTAAGGGGACTTTGACCAGGGGACTGAGGCCTTTGGGTTGAATGAGTAGTGGAGATGCTGGCCCATCTAAGCAGGGAGCATAGTGTCTTCCTGGTGTCTCCATTCTGGCTATGCACTGAGGCTTGAGTGTTGAGCCTTGGAGCCAGAAACAGTCTTGGTTTTGTCACAGTATAACTGCGGAATATATGGCCATAATAATCTCCCCTGAGCCTCCAAGGAATCACCAACAACCAACTGCTCGTGTGATCATGGCGACAAAAGGTGGCAGACATGGTGGCTTCCAGTAAGCCTTAGCTCTTTCTGCTTGGTTTCTCTTGGTTGCTGCTGTTGCTGCTCAAACCCAAGATCTTTATCCTGTGTGCTAGGCAAACTCTTTACTGGGGAGCCAGTCCCCAACCTAGAGTCAGTTCTTGTCAGAGAAAATGCCCAGAATGAGTGTAACTCCCCTATAAAAATCAGAACATAGTCCCTTTGATGAAGAGACGTGGAAGAGAGCTGGGAGAGAGTGGGAGTCCTTGTAAACTTCTTGCATCCGTTAAGCACTTTTGAATTGGATTTCCCCTTTTACGGTGTTTCTTGAGGGAATGGAATTAAATCACAGCCTTGCTTATTAGCAGGTCCATAAAATAATACTTGCACCTCGCCTGTCAGCCGGTTAACCCAGCTCAGCCACCTTCCACAGGCCCAGGCTCGGTTACCAAGTGATCTGCTTTAGAAAGGAATTTCTTTCCAAACTATGAGGTGGCAGCTGCAATTATAGATAGCTATCAAGCCCGGTGATCTGATCTTCTAATTTCTTGGAGGGCACCTGGGCCTAAGAAAGAGCAGCTATCCCACAGGTGTACAAAAAGGCAGTGGAAATTATCAGAAGCCTGGAGAGAACACCAGCGGAAAACAACTGAGCCTAAAGTTTGTAGGCAGGACGGAGTGACACAATGTTGATGTTCACTAAAGGATAATATTGCCCCAGCCCCCAACCCTTCCACACACTTTTTTTGTAAGATCCAGGGAATTTTTACAGTTATCAATGAAACTGTTGGTCAATAATGGATAAAAGAAAACAGATGAGGGCTAGCCTCTGGGCCATGAGCTTAGTCGATTCCGAAGAGAAGACTCGAAGTCTTCCCAGTTTTCACATGTTTGCTTACCCAGGCGTGTGCCAAACAGGTGGTTGGGAAATCTTTTCATGTTCCACAGGCTGGTGCGCTGCATCTAGGAGAAGCAGCCAAGTTAGATGCTTAGAAGAGTTTCAGGTTTCACCAGGGACAAAACCACATAGCTTGAAGGGCTGAGTGGCCTTTTCTGCATATATAACTAAAAAGAATAACCAGTGCAGCACTCAGGAGGTTGAGGCAGGAGGATTATGAGTTCCAGTCACTCTTGGCTATATAGTGAGCTACATGGGCCATCTTGTCCTGTGCAGCCAGATCCTATATCAATATAATAATGATGATGATGATGATGATGATGATCTGATAGTACAGAGTAGAGTCAGTCCTAGTGCTAGCCCCTGAGTTTGCTATGGATTGGTTCACTGCCAAAAGGGCCCCCCAAGCCATAGGTAACCATTCCCATTTTACAGAACTGGATAACATGGCCCCAAGCCCTATAGCTGGGAAATAACACTGTTATGCTTTAAGCCTGTAGTGGACAGGCCTGGGTCCCTAAGTACAAGACCTCTTGGTGATTGTGGTATCAGGACCCACATTCTTGTGGGAGACACAAGGTCATTCGTAGGGTAGAGGGTAATGGGCTCCGTGTACCTCTAAAGCTGAAAGAAGGGAGTCTTGGCATCAGGACTGCCTCAGGCATCATGCCAACTTATCCTTAGGGTCATGTACATCAGAGGCTCTTCTTTAAAAAGCATTTATCACCATCATCTTCATCTGTGTGTGTGTGTGTGTGTGTAGACAAAAGGACAACTGGTGAGGATCAGGTATCTCTTTCCACCCTGTGGGCTCCGGGATTTGAACTCAAATAGTCAGGCTTGGTAGCAAGCCCCCTTAGCTTCTAAGCATCTCCCTGGCCTCTGCCTAAGACTTTATTTAGAAATTAATTCTCAGACACCATGGCGGGGAGCTCCAGGCATCCTTTATATGCCTTCATACCTAGTCTAGCCTGGTTTGTGCATGTATTTTACAAATCATTTGAGAGTCCATCCCCAGTATAGCTGTGAGACATTGTTCCTGCTCTCCAGAGAAGAAACAACACCCGAGCAGAGCTGCTGGACTTTTGTGCCAGGCCTGAGACAGAGTCCGTCTGACCCTCATCCTTATAGGAAGACCACCCAGCTGCCAAAAAGCCAGGCACGGTCCTAGAAATCTCTTCAACAGAGACTCTTAGAATGTTTGGTGGGGCAGTACACTGGACTTCACCACAGTGAAATTCTAACCTCTATCAGGATCAGAATGAGAGAATAAATGCTTGTAAGCCCTACCCTGCTTCCATGAAGATGCTGGTTTCTCCATTACTGCATAAAAGGGATGTGTAAGCAAATGTATACTGTTTGACTTCTGGTTGCTTGCTTACAAATCCATACTGTTTGACTTCCGGAATCTTCCTAGGGGCCAGACCACAGAAACGGCCTGTGTAGACGAGGGCTTGCACACTGGGAGCTTGGAGTACATGCTTCTGCTCGCAGCCTACTTTTGCCTGTTGTGAAGAAGGTCAGACAGCAGAGCATTTTCTTTGTCTTTCAGTTGCCAGGCAGCATTTAAGAAGCAGACCATCTCAGATAGATAGAGATTTCCAAGGTTTCATAAAAGTTCACATTCTGGTAACAGTAAACACACATTCCTGTCCACACCACACCTTGAAGGGGACGCCTATGGTCCACCTCTGTGTCCTTCATCACCTGATTGGTGGAGGGAAAGGGGGAACGAAAAGAAGGAAGGAGAGACAGATGCACAGAGGCAGAGTAGACTTATATGGTTTTTGCTCAAACACACCACAGAGGGTGAAGTATTAATGCCAATTTGGAGTGGGCCAGTCCCCAGTCTCAGCACTCAAATCCACATGGGGAGAACCTGTGAGCCCCCCTTTGGGTGAAACCCCAATACCCCAGAATACAGCTTTTTTCATGCCTGGGGCATTCCCTCTTCTCCAATCCAGGCAAAGATTTCTAGAGAAGGAGATTGAATTTCTCTGAAACTTCTCATAAATTTAAGGGAAAAAAAATCCCCCCAAACCAAAAACTTGATTGCAAGCAGGAGTCCAACTCACTAGCTTTGCAGTGTACACTGGTATTTAGGGAAAATCGGTCGCTGAAGTCACATGTGTATGTGAGCGCGGATATATTTATATTCTAAATGCATTAGGGTTTCCCAGATGCAAAAGAAATCCTGCTGTCACAGAGAAACAGCATGGCAGAAAACTCAGCAGCCGGGATTTTAAATAAAACATGTTTTCTCTTCATAATTAATATAACAAAGTTTCCTGGCTTAGGGTTTGGCAAAGATCCCAGGAAAAACATCGAGGGAGGGGCTGTATGACTTGCCTGTGATCGACCCAACCATGGAGTTTCCTGTGCTGAGAGGACTCTCCTGGCCCGCCCCTCCCACACTGTGCACCAAGCAATTTGAAAATAACAGCAGTAGAATAAACTTGTTGACATTGATATCTTATAAAAGTACCGCCACCGTTTATTGACTTTTACCACATATTTCTTGTGGTTTGAACTTCCTGACAAACCTGTGAGGTAGGGCCGTGGCAAATTTCATAGATAATAAAGCAAGCTACAGAGATGAGGTAAGCTATCCAAGAGGGCGCCCACACGGCAGGCCAGGGAGCTAGGCTCAAACACACCTATCCAAAGCCAGTTTCAAGGTTTGTACCCAAGGTTGACATCGATGGGTGGTCACACCAGTCTGTGTGATGTGGAAGCAGAGGTGGCAGGCTAGAATATGGCCCTTGATTCCTGCTTACACTGAGGGTCCCTCTAAGAGGGAGGTGGTTCCTCCTGCCAGCCTCCCTTCAGCCCAAGAAGCTTCCCTTCTGACATCAGAAGAATCAGTCGTGCCAGACAACCAAGTAATTAAACTTCAGTCATGGATGAATCTGTTTCAGAAATTCTGCCACAGCCTACGCTGATGATGATGTCTTAATACTTTTGTTAAACAGATCTACCTTTACCTACTTTATTTTTTAAGATTTATTCTTATTACTTTTCTGCGTGTATGTATATGTGTACACACATATGTGTGTGTGTGTACGTGCATGTGTGTATACCTGAGTGTACATGCATGTGTGTGTACCTGAGTGTACATGTCTGCATGTGTGCATGAGTGTATATGCATGTGTGTGTACCTGAGTGTATGTACATGTATGAATGTGTACCTGACTGTACATGCATGCATGTGTGCATGAGTGTATATGCATGTGAACATGTGTGTACATGCATGTGTGTGTACAAGTGTATACATGCATATGTGTGTACCTGAGTGTACATGCATATGTGTGTACTTGCGTGTACATGTATGAATGTGTACCTGACTATACACGCATGCATGTGTGCATGAGTGTAGATGCATATGAACATGTGTGTACATGCATGTGTCTGTGCATGAGTATACATATACACGGAGGCCAGAAGTTGGTGTTAAATATCTCCTCTGCCACTCTTCATCTTTTTCCTTTTTCTCACTACATAGCCCTGGGAGCCTAGAAACCAGAGAGCTCTACCTGCCTCTGCTTCCCAGTTGCCAAATTAAAGACGTGTGCCACCGTACCAAGTTCCCTCCTTATTTCTTGAGACAGGGTCTCTCTCTCTCTCTGAGTTTGGGGCTCACCTACTCAGCCAACATGGCTGGCCTGCAAGCTCCAGGGATCCTGCTGTTTCCATCCCTCACTTGTGAGATCATAGGCACATGGTACTGCCATGCCTGGCTTTCCACGTGGGTTCTTGGGAATCGAATCCATGTCTTTATGCTTAACACACACACACACACACACACACACACACACACACACTAAAAACAAGAGCAAAGGTCAGGGACACCCCCCTGGTTAAGAATGCATTTTCTGGCATCCACGGGATCCCGCAGGCCTGCTTCTCTACAGGGTCCCTATGCACTACAGTGTGAAACCTAGAGACTTTAAACCAGAAGTGCTCCTGATCCAGAGATGCTCTCTTGTCTCCCCTGACCATCTTTGCCTGCTCTTCTCACATGAAACATAGCTCTCAGGCTGCTAGGTAGGGGCCCAAGGGGACAACTCTGGCCCTTGCAGCAGAGGAACCGCTTGGAGTCCCTCTGATCTAGGTACAGAGGGTCAGTTAGAACTAGGGGACCTGAGCTCATGTATGTCCCCAAAGTCCTCCCAGATGTTCCAATAGCCACCCTTCCCTGATGTCAGCTTCCTCCCTTCATTTGAAGTCTGTCTGGCTCCTCTCTGTAAAGGGCTTCCTGCAGGTCTCCAAGAAGGAATTTATCTGCAGTACCTTTGGGGCATCCACCCCACAAGAGCCTTTCCCTCCTCCACCTGAGCATGAAGGCACAGCCATGCTGAGCCTATCAACTGAGGTGGCACTGAGAATATTCCAGAGAACTGAGACTTCTTCTGGTAAAGAAGTGGTGACTTTGTACCAACCCCTGTGGCTATCATTTCTTCCAGTGGAAAATAACAAGTGTGGTTTGGATGTGAAATGCACCCCAGATCCATGGGCTCATTTTGAACACTTGTTCCCGAGTTGGTGATACTATTTTGAAAGGTTGCAAACAGAACTTTTGAGACATGGGCTCTAGCTGCTTGGTAAAGACCACTAGAGGAAGTCATTGAAGAGTACAGACTAGCCCCACCTCTGGCCAAGAATCTCCACTCTCTGCTCTTGCTGGGATATGCTCAAAGTGTGTGGCCATCTCCTGCCACCACAGGGACGATGCAGCACCAGCTATCCTGATAGACTGTGAGCAAGAACAAACCCACCCTCCTTTAAATTGCTTGCTAGGTATTTGGCCAGGGCGATGCAAATGTAATGAATACGAGTGTTGTTACAGATACAAGGATCCAGAAGCTTGTGCATCCCCGGTGGGAGGAACATGAGATGGTACAGCTGTGGAAAACAGCACAGCAGGTCTCAGGAAATACAGGCAGACCACACCTGAACCACAACTTCCCATCTGGGGACATGTATCCAGAAGAACGGGGAGGAGGGATGTGTGCACATAGAAATTCAGGATTCAGAGCTGGAATAAATGTTCTAAATCCATGGCTAAAAGTTCTCTCTCCACTCTGGAGAGGCAACCAGGCCCACAGTCCTTTAAGAGAGTCTGGTCAGTTGTGATTACGTATTGTTTAAATCCCACTAAAACCAGGAATGGAGGTCAAGGGAGAAATGGACGGCGATTTATACTCCGTAGGACTGACAAAGATGTTTCTTGAGATGTGTTTACCACAGTGGACTGGCAGAGACACCCTTTCACGCTCTCCCCCAGCTGCCACTGTGGCAATGTGGCTCCCCTGGCCACCTCTCAAGACCAGACCCTTCTAGATAGAACGTTGATGAAGTGTCCCAATAACAGGGTCTTTGGTATTTTTACCTCACTCCAAACCTGTTTCTTTGGGATTGAGGAACTGTTCTGTCTTCTCTGTGCTGGGTAATTTCTATCAACTTGACACAAACTACAGTCACCTCAATTGAGAAATTGCCTCCACCAGATTGCCCTGTGGACAAATCTGTGGGGCATTTTTTCGACTGTTGATTGTTGTGAAAAGGCCCAGGTTCCACCCTCGGGCAGATGATCCTGGAAGATGTAAAAGTAGCAACTGCCTGTGAGCCTGTAACGGAGCCAGCAAGCGCGTTCCTCCATGGGTTCTGCCTCTGCTCCTCTTTGATTCCCTCAGTGATATCCAACAACTGGGCGTGTGAGACACGTTAACCCTTTCTCCCACATGGCTCTTGGTCATACTTACCACAGCAAGAGAAACCAAACCAGGACAGTCTCCATCCATCTACTGCAGTGTGGGCCATGCAATGACCTCCTAATCTCTCTCCCTGGTGGCTAGGAACCAGGACTCTGACGGACAATGGACACTCACATTCCAAGGCTATGTTAATTCTTTGGGATAACTTGATAACTACAGTATTGTAATGATCAAGTGCCTTGGGGGAAAAACAAGACAGTATATATGGAACATTTTACCGCCACCCCTGGCTCATTCCCAGCTTTTCATAATTCGACAGCGAGCTCCATTTTCTCATTTGCTTCTTGGCTCTTCTACACACACACCACTTCCTCCACTGCGTCTCATCTTTGGATTCTTAAGTCCCAAGAGGAACAGCTCTTCTATTATTCCCTGCCTGAGGAAGATCAGAATAGAGTGGTGGAAGGAGACAAATGATATCTGTTCTTCCTGTTTCTGATACAGTGGAAATGTATGTAGATACCCAGATGCCAACCAGGTGTAGGGCCACTTCCACCTGGCACCACGGCCTCTCTGTGAGTGGAAACAGGGTCATACAATGAGTACACAGCCCTTTCAAGGGGTAGAGGCTGGAGGGAGGAGGGGACAGGGTTTCCAAAGGGTCAGGCTGGTTCTGTTGAGAAGCCTGCCTATTTCAAGTTTAAATTCCTTCAGTGGCCGTGCCTAGAAAGGACATGTCTGCCACCTGCTGGCCTCAGGCAGAACAGCAGCAGCTGTCCCTCAGGCTCCCCATGTAGCCAAGGTTTGAGATTCTTAACTCTGACACAAGTCACATAGGTCTTTTCTCTGCTGCAGAAAAGATGTCTCTCCTGTCCGGCTCACCACTCGGGGGTGCCAGCAGCCGGGCATGCCCATCCTAGTCATCTCGAGTTGAAAACCCCGAGTGGTATCCACCTGAGTAGAGAGGGACTCAGACCATGGATTCCCCACAAGTTCAATGGAGGGGAGATGGACCCAAGCAGAGAACCAGATCTAAGGTGCAGCCACTGGCCGTACCAGGGGCGGGGTCATTCCCCAGGGACCCCCAGCCTTTCTCCTAGCACCCCGTAACACTCATCTCCCCAGGTCTAAGAATACCCCTCCCCACCTCCAGTGAAATATGTGTCCCTGTCTCGTTCCCTATAAAAACAGGGGTGGGGAACCACAAGATAATAAAACAGAGACACACTCCAGATACTGGAGATCATTTCCCTTCTTCCTTTCTGTGCCTTTTGTCCCCATGTTTCATTTTGTCATCCTTCCAACCTAAGGAAAAGGGGAGCGAGATGCCAGGATCCCCCAGCCCTGTTCACTTTGTCACCCCACACTTGCATTCACTCTCCAGTATCCTTTGTTTCCTTGTTGTTTCCAAATAGAGGGCAGACAGCACCCTAACCCAACTCTAAAGACACTGGGCTACAGAAGTGCAATGCCCCACCTACTCTCAGGAAATTCAGCGGCGACAGCACAACACTATCTAATACATCTGTATTTAGATTCCCCGGTGATCTCAACAATGCCCAAATCCAGGATCATATCCTGAGCTCAGCAGTCCCCATCACTTGAGCTAGAATAGCCAGCCCTCCATCCTTTGCTCTTGGTGGTGTCGAGACTTCAGTGGTGTCATGACAGGAAGTCCTGTAGAGGTCTTGTGATCTGCAGAGCAGAATGGGGACCTGCTCCACCCACGGATGCATTTCTGTCAAGGATGCTATTTAATGATGCCACATCTTCACTGTGCTGCACCCAGATGTGTCCTTTCACTTTCTCTGTAACATGACATCGCCCAGTCCCCAATATGGTTCAACAGAAAACCACAACCTGAGTGGGGAGTTGTCACAGACAGTTCAGTACAAGCACAGGGACCTACATTTGAGCCCTAGAATCTGTGTACAAATGTGGCGCGTGATACTGTATGCTTGGAGTCCTAACTTTGGGGACCCGAGGACGGGACGATCTCTGGACCCTTGGCCATCCAGTCTAGCCTTGTCCAGCTCCAAGTCCACAAAAAACCCTGTCTCAAAAAAAAAAAGGGATTACATTTAAGGAATGGTATAAAGAAGTCTTTGGCTCCCACGTGTGTATCCATACGAGTGCATGCACACCTGTGCCCATGGGTGCCCTCACACATGTCCATCTGCATAGGCTTGGGGTACGAGAAGCCTGGCTTGATCCAGTCTGAAGCCAGATGTGGCAGCTGTTCTCTAGGGGCAGGGAGGAGCGTGGGAAAAGGTTTGCATAGTCAGGGCAGGTATTTGTATTTTATTTCAAGAATACTGGGAAACCTCTGGAGAACTTTAAGCATTTGCTCATTCCCAATCCACAGGGGCAGTCACCCAAGAATCACTTAGACTAGAACATAAATCTTAAGTGTCCTTCTCTGTGAATGGGGTTGTCATGGGAACATAACATACAACCGTGCCACTCATGATCCGGGAGCAACCGCCTAGTTAGTATTGCAGCAGATCCCAGGGCCGCCATGTTCCAACAGGTGTGTGTGTGTGAGGGACATGCGTCTGCAGAGAGGAAGGGTCAAGAAGTGTGCACAGGAGAAGGAGTATCTTCCAATGGGCTCTGCATCTCCTTCAGCAGACCCTCAGCATGCCTGTGTCTGGGAATGGTGATCTCAGGCCGAGGCCATCGGAGGAAGAGGACGGTGGCTCCTTCACACACTCACTGTGTTGTTTTGTTTTGCAGCTCTCCCTGATGTCCTTCATTGCGCCCCCAGACCCAGGTGAGTGTGTCACCACCCCAGGCTTCCACCAGCCAAGGGCCAGAGCATAGAAGCCTTACGGGACCGTGGGATTCAGCTGGTTTCAGGGCATCAGAGACCGTTGAGAATTATCCAGACACTGCAGTGTGTAACACTCCACAGAGCTTTGAGCTGGCGGTCTCAGCCACCTAAGGGAGAAACTACAAACGTGAAAGTTAAACACCCTGTTTTTACAGAGAAAGAAACTGAAGCCCAGACGAGGGAAGTAACTGGTTCCTTGTCCATTAGTGACTGGGGAGAGAAAGAGCGTGACTGAGAAAGCCGCCCTACTAAGTCCATTTCCCCATAGGGAAGCCAAGACACTAACAGGTAGCTCATCACAGAGTTGCCCCTCCCAGGGTCACCACCTCCACTACTGTACTAGGGCTTAGGGTGTCCAGAAACCCCACAGAAAGTCTCAGGTCGATAACAAGGCACACAGCATTGAGAGTCAGGTAGACCCAAGGTGGATGCCGTGTCCAGCGTTGGCATGATGTTAAGATTGCGTTCAAAACTGGGCATGATGGGTGTACCTGTAATCCCGACACTTGGGAAATGGAGGTGGGAGATTCAAGAAGTCAAGACAGGCTTTAGCTACACAGCAGGTTTGAAGCCAGCCTAGACTAAAGAGACTCTGTCTCAAAACAAAGAAAAAGCAACAACAACCACAAACCCACAAAATGATTGCATCAAAGTAGATTGTATAGTAGAATATCTGACAAGCCCAATGACTTGGGATATTTCTTAGGCTCTGTCTCTCCCGGACTCACCCTGTCACCTTGAACCCTCTCCGTTTCTTATGCCTAATGGCATACCATAGTGGCCCAAACAGTATAACACCCTTTGCCCTGCTCTGAGTTTGGAATAGAAACTCCTCACTATTCCAAGGTAGCAAAGGCAGACATCCCACAGGTAAGGGACTAGGTTGGTCATGCTCAAAAGACCAGAGCAGGCAACCTGTGTATGGGGAGGGCAGTTGTGGCTTGAGCTTGCATCAAGGACTTACTTAGTACAAAGATGGTGACCATGAGTCAAATCCTGGTCAGCCATCAATATTCTCCAGGAAAGAGTTCTCTGGATGGGCAGATAGATGGGCAGATAGATGGGCAGATAGATGGACAGATAGACGGTTCAGAGCAGATGACCCAGGCCTTCATCCCACATGCTCATGAAATAGAATAGAAGCATGTGTCCAGGTGAGCATGGACCATACAGGAACTCTGCCTCTTTCCCCAGAGTAAAGCAGAAAGGTGCAACTGCTCAGAGGCCCCACTTCAGACCCCTGGCATGTATGGAGTTCAGAGAGAAGCCAAGGCTGGAAGGGCAGCATGTCTCCAGCCTCGAGAACACCTTGCTCAGACATCAGCCAAGGGTTCTTGGACTTGGGAAGTCAGAAAGACAGTAAGACATAGCCGTGGATGCTATGGGGTGGCAAGGAAAAGACGGGGGCTTAGAGGCATCAAAGAACCTCGGTTTCAAGTGTCCAGATGTGTCTCTATGTGCCAGGAAGATGGCTCAGTGGATCAAGTGCTCACACTGAAGCACAAGGCGTGGATCCAGAACCCGTGCGAATGCTAGATGGACAGGGCAGCCACCCTACATTTCTCACCTTGGAAGATGGGGACAGGGATCCCTGGGGCAAGGCGGCTGGTGAGACTAGCTGCAGCAATGAGCTCTGAGTTTGATTAAGAGACCCTACCTCAGTGAGCAAAATGGAAGAACAGTTAAGGATGATTCTTGATATCACTCTGTCCTCCACATGCACTCATGTATATACACATACACACACCGACAGACGTGCAAAAATACATATACACATGTACCACACACACATATCACACACACACACATGTACCACACATGCCACACACACATACATACCACACATACATACCACATACACACATCCAAACACCACACACACACATACACATGCCCACAGATGTGCAAAAGTACACATACACATGTGCCACACACACACAAACCTACCACACACATGTACGACACACACATGCACCGCACATATGCCATGCACACATACTACACACACATACCACACACACACATACATACCACATATACACATATCAAACACATACATACTACACACACACACACACACACACACACACACACACACACTACACACACACACCACATGAAAAAAGAAAAAATATTCGAGAAGCGTCTTCACCACGAGGCACTTGACTGCTGTCTTCCAGAATGTTGTATACGATGTCTATAGGGGGTTTGTGACATTCTGGAATTAGGCAGTGAACTGATTGAAGAAAAGAGATTCATTCAGTGTGTCTATACGGCTTTAGCTGAACAGATTACAAAGCACAGTGTCAGACTTGGGCTACAGACAGACTTTCCTAACCTTAGACTATCTAAACTTTGAATGGACTGATGGGCTCTTGGGAAGAAGGAGTGAGCCCCCCAACACCAGAGGCATTTAAGACAAAAACTTAAGTTGGAAAACAACTTAGGAAAGCATGGACAACGTGAGACTGAGCATGCCAAGACACCGACTCTAAGAACGCCACAGATAACGTCTGAGAGTCAGTGAGCAAAGGAAGCGGGTCGGCCCTGGCTAGGACCTATCTCCAGATGCTCTGTTGGCCTCTGGCTGTGGACTGAGACAGTTAGAGTTAAGGTGCATCCTTGTCGGGTTCCATTGCACACGGGGCTGGCCTTTGATGAAATTCATCACCTCCATGCTCCCCTCAGACAGCAGCATGCTGAAGAGACACTCCGCTCATGTCCTCAGGCAAACTGCTTCCTTGGTTGGTCTTACTGGTACCAGTACATGGCAAGGACCTTGCTGGAGCAGAAGGTGCCTGGTCCCCGGTCCCCAGTGTGCAGTAGAGGAGGTGGCCATCAAAAACCACACGCTCTGCCCGTCTCCCCAAAGCAGGTGACACACAGCCGGCAGGCCTGCGGAAATGCATCTTCAAAGCTGGCTTGGCTCTGCCCAGCACCACAGGCTGTGCCCATCCATCAGCTGTCCCGCTGCCTGCCAGCAAGGCTCTTGGCTGCGGTTGCCTGCCAGCAGGGCTGGAAATGTCACAGGCAGGCCGACAGGGCTGGGGTTTGGGGATGGCACCTCAGAGGAGCCCAGCTGTGGCAGGGTGATGGATGAAGCCACCCGGGATGATATTCCAGGGATGTTCATTCCGGCCCACACATCTGGCAAGCCCCTTTAGCAGAGCATCTGTGGAGTTCCCTCAGCACCAACTGCGAGCTCTTTCCAAGAGGCCGTCACCGTGGACCACAGGAATCCCGGAGAGGGACGAGGGGCATGTGCTAGCTGAAGATTTCCGGAGTAGGCCACTTCCTGAAAGCCAAAAAGCCAAAGGGTTTCTAACCTGAACCACAAGAAGCCAGGCTCATGAAAAGGCACATGGGACCTGGATGCGGACGCCCTTCTGCCTGGGTGTTTCCATCTGTAGGATACGAATGATGATTGCCTTCGCCGAGGACGCTGACCGTTATGTGGAATTTTGTTTACACGCAGTTTTGTAGAGTATCTGACACACAGAACGTATTTAATATGCAATAACCACCATTAGAACTATTTGTGTTAATGCAGAAACCCCTAATACTCTTCGTAGTTATTTCTAGCTAGACTCTGGTAAAGGAGCAAGGCCATAGGATCTCTTGTTATACCTAATGTAAAATGCTTCTGAGAGTTACACTTTCTTCCCAAGGCTCTCTCATTCTCAGCATATAGACTGGACAAAGATCATCAGATTTTTTTTTTTTTTTTAAGTACAAATCTCACCTACATTCTTCCTAAGGTCCCTGCTCATGCTGCTTCAAACTGTGCCAATCAGAAGGCAAGGAGGCTTGTCACAGGTAGAATCAGTCTGTCACACATGGCAACTACACATAGGGCTCTGTTCTGAGCACTATAGGAAGTCAGAACAGAGGCAGCCTCATTTTTAAGATTCCAGGAATACAAATCAGATAGATGTGTTAAGGCCCAGAGCAAAACAAAGATGTTCCGGCTAAGACATCTATACCCTGCAGTTAACAAGGCTAGTGAGGAATGCCCCTGTGTCTTAACCCCAATCCCATAACAACCCAGTGTTGATCAAGCCCTGTTTATCTATCATTATAATACAGGACCCCAACTTGGAGATATCCGTCAATAACCATGTATTTAGATATTAATTCCTTGGGTACAGTTTAATCTGTGTTCTTCTGGTCTAGACCAGGTCTAGCCGATCTGAGCTGGATATCCTTGCACCTTCAGTCAGCTAGAGGTTGTTCTGGCATCTCATTTTGCTACTGGCGGCCTGTCTTGTGTCTGAGGCTTCATCTGAGCATCCTGTTGACTCGTGTGACAAAATAGGCCAGACTATTTCCACAGGAGTCAGGAGGGCCAGGAGAGTGGGCAAGAGGAATAAAAGAGAAGGAGGAAGAAAGGAAGGAGGGAGGGAGGAGGAAAAGAAGGAGGGGTAGGAAAGAGAGGGGGGGAGGAAGGGAAGAGGAGGAGGAGGAAGAAGGAAGGAGAGGAGGAGGGAGGGGGAGAGGAAGGAAGGAAGGAAGGAAGGAAAGGAGGAAGGAAGGAAGGGGGAGGAAGGGAAAAGGCAGAAGGAGAGAGACAAGGTTTCAGGGTCAGCCTTAGAGCCAGTCCCAAAGTCAGCAAAGAACCAAGAGGTGGGATATGAACCATCTCTGACTAAAATAAACTGGGAAGTCCTGCTGTAAGAGAGGAAAGATGGAGGAGGCTGGAGAATTGGGGCATCCATGTTTGGTTCAAACCAGGTCAAATACCCAGTACTGAAAGCAAAGACACCAGGCTTCCATGTGGCCACACCCACGCTTCCTCTAAGCCATCCTCAGCCTGCTCATATTGCTTTCTCCTCAAGGCTATTCAGAGTGGAGGCTCCTTTAGGACAAGGCCACGTCCACGCTTGTTGCTTAACCTTATAACATTCTATGGTCCCCAGTGCATTCACCACCCGGCATAACACGCCATCCACTGTAGGTTTGCTATATGCTGTTCATATGTGCAGTGGGATGGAGCGTCAACATTACAGAAGAGGTAGGGGTCTGTCCATATGGAGAGGCCTTGGTAATATCCTTGTGCAGCCCCCTCACTGAATGGCTTCTCCTTCCCTGGTGATCTGAAGCCTTCACTGAGTCCACCTCAACCTGGGACCCTCACAAACTATCGGACTTAACGCATCTCCTCTATTTCATGCTTTTTAAATGTGTGAGTGGTAAGGGCATGTGTACAGATTTATGTTTGATATTTATTATGTGGACAGTGTGTGTATGTGTGTAGATTTGTGTGTGTGTGCCCACGTGTTTATGATAAGTGCATGCACATGCAGGTTTGTGTGTTTCGTGTGATTTTTATAGGTGTGTGTGCAGTACTTGTGTGTACAAGTGCACACACATTTATGTGTTTGTATGTCCATACACATGTAGAGGACCGCAGTTAATGGCGGGCATCTTTCTCTATCACTTGCCATCTTTTTTTTTTTTTTTAATAGAATCTCTCACTGGACATAAATCTTACCAATTCAGGAAGAGTAGCTGGGAGCTCCAGGGATCTCCCATCTCCAACCCACCCCACGAAGCACTAGAATTGTAGGCATATATCACCATGTTCTTCTTACATACATATGCAGTAGATATCTGAACTCAGACCTCAAGCTTGTGTAGGAAGCACATTGCCAATGGAGCTTCTACCTAACCACAAAGCAGGGCTGTGGAGTGGGAATCCTTAATAATGTGTCAAGATTAGCCAATCTACCCTCCAATCTGTGGGACTATTGAGAGGAGTTCTATGAGTTCCCTGAGAGACTCTTTATCTGTAAATTCCTGTAAGAAAAACAAACTAAGTCTGGAAGTGGAAACAGATAGAAACCAGTGTTGCAATCATCTGTCTCCTTCAAATGTCAGTTTGTAATCTTTCATGGCCAACTCAGAAAAACAGTTTTCTGTCACCTCCTTCCTTTCTCTACTTTATTATATTTATGGAAGGAAACTGTATTGCTCCAGGAAGACTGCAGTCTTATCTTCAACCAAGACCCTCCTCCCTGGAAAGGTGGCCTCCTCTGGGAACATTTTCATAGTTGGGGAAAAGCAGCCAGGGAAAAATAATGAGCAAGCAAAGAGAGTCTCGACTTGACACTCTGATAAATGAGGTGAAACTTTGCCAAGGAACTAGGGTTGGCATATTAAAAAAAATAATAAAGAAATAAAAAGATAATTCCATTTTTAATGGGAAATATAAAACAGCCATGGTGCAAAAGTTGATTCTTCAGAAGCCAGAGATATAAAGACTATTACAGAATGCTGGGAAGATGCACGAGGCAGCATGCTTGATAACCATGCTTGGCTGGAGAGTGGTCCTCCACGCCGTTGCCGCCTCATTGGATGGTCTTTCCACTGTCAGCATTTGCTCCTGTCTCATTATCATGCGCTCTCTGGAGAGCTCCCTTCCCGGATCCTGTGCCAACTTGCCATCCTCTCATCAGCTGGCAAAGGCAAAATGAACTCAACTTTCTCCCAGTTCCAAACTCCTCTCCGCCAGCCACGGAGCCTCCAGCATCTTCCAAGACTCCAAGTGACCAAGAACTCGAGTTCAGACATGCCTGCTTGTCTCAAAGTCCTGTTTAACTGAACTGTGACTTTCCGTCTGTGGGCATCATGGCACTCTGTCTCCATTGGTAACCAAGGTCCAGGAACGGTCTGAGGGCTGTATGTGAGTGGCTGAAAGTAGCAGGCTAGGCATTCAGTGTGTGTGTGTGTGTGTGTGTGTGTGTGTGTGTGTGTGTGTGTGTGTGTGAGAGCCGATTACAGCAATAGAAAGAACCTACTAAAGCAAGTGAGCACTGTTGTTGAACTAGAAAGACAGTGGCGTTTGCATTGAGACAGACGAGTTTAAATCTGGCTGTAATTCAGCCATAGGACCTCGGGTGCATTGCTCTTCTCTGTGGGCCTCAGAGCCCACGATGTAAGGCCCAGTCAGCAGATACTTTCCAGATTATTTTGAGACAGGGTCTCATCTATCCCAGCCTGGACTCACCACTTTCCATGGCCAATGATGGCTTGGACGCCTGATTCCTTTTTGCCTTTACCTAGTAAATTCTGAAGCGGTAGCGCCAGTTGTCAACACGACAACTCTGTGCTCATCTAGGAGACAAGCCTCCAGGCACACCTGTGGGGGTTATTCTCCCTCTGCGCATGCATGTGAGGAGTCAGTACGTTGATTGGGTTCACTGAGGAGAGCTTTAGACCTAGACTGTCTAAGATGGACAAAGCGAGCTGAGCACTAATGTTTAATCATCTCTCTATTCCTCCTGACTGTGAATCCAATGAAACCCTTGCTCTAAGCTTCTGGTACCTTGACTTCTCACGATAGGCAACTGTACCCCTAACCTGTGAGCCAAAATAAACCCTCCCTTCCTTAAGTGGATTTGTTGGGGTCTCTTTATTTCATAGCACATTGAAAAAAATTAAGACATTTGGGATTAGAGTGTTCCACCACAGCCGATCCATGCAGAATAAGAATCTGTATATAAAGGCAAGCATTCTACCAGCTGAGCTACATCCCTGGGCCAGCTTCCCTGAATTTTATGAGGATAAATGAGAAGGTTCCTGCAAAAAGCTCACCAAAGATTGGCTGTTAAATGCTCTGTAGAGGGACCAAGAGATGCTTAACCCAAGAGGAGAGTGACAAGTGTCTTAGTCTTCATTAAGCTAAGATGACTAACGAAGTCTCATAGGGAAATACTATGTCACTCACGGTGACAGCACCCTGTGCTCTATCCCTGGTAGACACTTATGTAGATAGGTGACGACCTAGAGGCCACAGGATGCTTCCTGCTGTTCAGAGCTGAGAAACCTAAGGCACAGAGAATAAATAGCCATAGTCAAGGTCAAGTTGGGACTTGATCTCCATTTCTAACCAGGGGCTACCATGCCAAATACCAGCACTGCCTTGCTGGATCGTAACATCTCCCAAATTAAACATCACCAAGCCTGATCCTCCTGTCTTCCAGTGTTGCTGGGGAGAACTGAAAAGAAATGTGATTCTTCCTTAAAGCAATTGAGTCACTGGAAGAGGTGGTCCCCTAAATCAAGGGATGACTTCCTTAGGCCTAATGACAAGGGTGTCTTCTGTCCTGTTCCTGTCCCTGCAGACTGGACCCCTGATGACTATTACTACAGCTATGAGCACTCCAGTCCAGACAAAGACCCCAGTGTCACGCCGACCTCCCTCGAGAACCCCGACTGGTACTATGAAGATGATGGTGGGTCAATCCGGAGGGAGGGTCATGACTGGATTTATGTGTGGCCATGTGCAAGGGCCTTTCTCTCCCCTCTCTGGCCTGTGTGGTAAAATAGGTATTGGAGCGCTTTGTAGACTGGAAGTCCTACACTATGAGAACAGCGAAGATGCTCAGAAGCATCTCCCTATGTCTAGTGCCAAGTGAAGTAAGGGAGGCCAAGAGAGGAGTAGACGTGACCAAGGTCACGCAGTAAAGCAACGCCTCGTCATCTGGCTCTCCTGACACTGCCAAGACATCTCAAGTTCAACATCAGTTGTGTGTCTTTCACCTCAAGCTGTGTCCTAACCGTGCAAAAGAATCAACTTAGCTTTGAGTATTTACATCCCAGTATATGTGAATGCAGTGGCATGTGTGTCTGTGTGTATATGTGAGTGCGTTTCTGTGTGTGTTTGTATGTATATGTGATGTAGTTGTGTAGTTGTGTCTTCATCCTTCTTCTTTCTCTTTCTGCCTTTTATAATCTCTGTGTGTGCATGCCTGTTCATGCGTGTGTGTTTGTGTGTGTGTGTGTGTCTGTGTGTGTTGGAGGAATGTATATGTGTAGATGTTCATGTACATGTGTGCATATAAGGCAGGCAACCTCTGATGTCCTGCTTCAGGATGTCTACTTCAGTTTTTGAGACAGGACCTCTCACTGACCAGCGCCTACCCTGATTAAACTGATCAGTGAGCCCCAAATTCTGCTGCTTCTACCTCTGGGCACAGCGATTATAAATACTTGCTACCATGCTCAGCTTTTTATCCAGAATCTTTTCACAGTTGTTAGTATGGTTGTATAAAGGTTTGTAGGAATTTGTTTGTATGTTTTATGTGTTTGTGTGAGTGTGATTGTGTATATGTATATATGTATGTGTATATCTGTGTATTTGTGAGTGTGGTTGTGTGCATATATATGTGTATATGTATGAGTGTACTTGTATATGTGTGTGTGTGTATGTGAATGTGATTGTGTGTCTCTGTGTGTCTCTGTGTGTGTTTGTGTGTATATGTGATGTAGTTGTGTGTTTATGTGTGTGTGTTGTTGTGTGTGTGTATATGATTGTGTTGGTGTGTGTGTGTGTGTTAGTGTGGTTGTGTGCACGTGTATGCAGTCACACACTTAGTTTTGGTTTATGACTCTTTAGACTGACCAATAGGACAGAAAAAAAGATAAGAAGCTAGATCCAAGCAAAGCCACGTGACTGAGCCAGGAGAAGGCACGGAAAGAACTTAGCAGCTATATAAAAAGCCGTGTTACTGCAAAGTGGTCTGGAAGGCAGGGCCAAGATACAGGGCACAGGAGGAACATCAGAAGAGACCATCAAAACAGAAGCCAGGCCCCGGGATCCTACTTCCTGAACCAAAGAACAATGAGTGTGAGCGCAGGACAAAGAATTCCCCAAGGGAGGATCCATTCAGACAACCATGAAAAAGCCAAAGGCACAGATGAAATATGACAAAATCTAACTGAACAAGGAGTTGAAGAAAGACGAAGGCCACTGGGTCATCTCCTCTGAGCTGTCAATTCTCTGTCACCCTCTTGCCTTTGCTCTTCCTTCCTGATGTTCAGAAAGCGTGTGTTTCATGAGGGGTGGGTTAGCTTTGCACACTTCTGCCTGACCTCCACCCCTGGGCACTGGAAGTAGGGGAGGTCTTCAGGCTTGTGAAATGCCTTCAGCATCAGAGACAGACCCCAATGTACTCCCGGTGAGGTGGGAGGGGAAAACACTCACAAGGGGAAGGGGACTTTCTCAATGAGAAAGCCGGGTCCAAAGCTGACTGAGGGACGCAGTCACAATTGTGTCTGCCTGCCTCCCCTCTTACTCGCCTGTGTCCCTCTCCCCGGCATGTGACTGCGGTTGTCCTTGATCTCGAAGGATGATACAGTTTTCGCCTTTGTCCTAGCAACAGTTCTATTGTTGATCTCCCGTTTGGGGCAGGAGGCCGACGTTAGGTGAGAAGTGGGTCTTCTCTTTGGCTTCCCCCTCTCTGACCTTGACTTCTGCCTTTGTGTCTTAGATCCATGCCAGTCCAACCCCTGTGAACACGGCGGGGACTGTATCATCAGAGGGGATACCTTCAGTTGCAACTGCCCAGCCCCCTTCTCGGGGAACCGGTGTCAGACTGGTGAGCACACTGCTTTGCGTCCTTCGTCCATTAGGGTTAACCATGACACCCTCAGGAAAGCACTGGATGATCCCGGGCAAAGGTTATTCCACAGGCTATGACCATGCATGAGTGGCATCAGGCTATGTGTGGTCACAGTTGGCATCGTTTGTATCCTGCCCCCAATACTATGAAACGGGGCTCATGGTTCCAGTCTGCAGAGAAGAATACTGAGGCCAAGAGGGGGTGAGAAACTTGGAAATTTGCTTTTAGGCTACCTTCAACTGAGAAATGTGATCATCTCAAATGCAATGACAGGAATATCCCAGGGCACATATGGCCCGATGTAGAGCAGGGTGCAAGGAGCTACAAACCTGCCCCTGATCACATAGCTAGTCAGGATGTAAACAGAAACCAGAGCAGCCAGCCTGACTCCTGGGCTCTTTCACCCACTACCCTCCAGTCGCTACTCTGCATAAATAAAGGAGGAAAGGTAGTGACAATCAGAGAGTGTCATCATGGCCTCTGGCCTTTGTGCCCCTCCCACTTATTCCTTCCATTAGGACCCTTAGGGTCCTCAGAATGGATCATTGAACACATCGAGAACATGGTCATAAAATCGGGAGAACGCAGCCTTTGGTTCACCCCTTTCCTCACACCTCAGGAGAATGACCAAAACTGGAAAATCAAATATATGCAATAAGGGGCAGAAATCACAACTGCCTGTTGACGGTGTGAACATGGAGGTGTGAACAGCTATCAGGGTTTATGATTAGGATGGGGAAAAAAATCAGCCAGGACTCAAGGTTAAGAGGGAATCCTTGCCCTGGAGCAGCTTGGCATCCTGGGACTGCGGACAAAGCCACAGAAACAGACGGTTTGTGCTGCCTCCAAAATTAGGCTAAGCAGGTGCCCCTCTAAGTCAGATGTGCTCCAAGTAATGTCCCACCCCACCCCCATTCTCCACTTCTCTGTGTATCTCACACAGTACAAAACAAGTGCAAGGACAACCCGTGTGTCCACGGTGACTGCCTCATCACCCAGAAGTCTCCCTACTACCGCTGTGCCTGCAAACACCCGTACACGGGACCAGACTGCTCCAAAGGTGAGCGGCAGAACGTTTTCTCTGCTCTAACGTGCGCCTCTGCTGTCTGCAGTTTACTGCACGGGTGTGGGTAGAAGAGTGTCTGAAGTTTTCTGTAGCATCCAAGACAGCCCTCTTCATTAGGATCCTAGAAAAGGGATCCCCCTGGGGAACTCGGGGAGAATGCACTAATCTGTATTCACACACACACACACACACACACACACACACACACACACACGTCACCTTGGAAATTGATTCCTCCAGGAAGTAGGCACTAATGTATTCCTGAGATGGGCTGTGTGGGGGACGTATTCAGAGTCACTGCTCTGAGTAGCTACACTGTCCCAAGAGATTTACTCTTGTCTAGGAGAGACAGAAATTCATAAACAAAGGACCTAAAATTCAGAGAGGTTAACTTACCTGTGGTCACATTGTTCTCAAGGGCCGCAGACAAGTTTCTACCCAGATCAGACTGTCTTCCAGATCAGTCTGTAAGGCCTCTGTGACCCGTTCTGGGGAGAGGGGTTGTTTGTCTTTTTCTGCTGTGTACCCTCCATCCATCTGGCTTTATGCATGTCGGTCTATGCTTCCTGTGACATCTGACAGGGTAGTCAATGGTGTCCCGTCATTTAGGAGAGGATGACACCAGAAGAGTGCCACCATTAGGGGGGGTGTTACACCTCCTCCTAACTCTTTTCTGTTTTCACAGTGCTTCCGGCGTGCAGACCAAATCCCTGCCAGAATGGCGGGGTCTGTTCCCGGCACAGACGGAGGTCCAGGTTTAGCTGTGCCTGTCCAGACCAGTATAAGGGGAGATTCTGTGAAATAGGTATGGGTCTTCACGACTACTACATCTGCAAAGAATCTAGGACAAGTGAGACCTCCAGTGCCTTTTCTGTTCAAGTGACTCCTACACAGGTGGCTCTGAGTTTCCCAAGCTCTACTCCTCCCCAGTCTTCCAACCTCAGAGCACACAGCCCGTCATCTCCCTGCCAAGGAAGTGATGGTCTGGAGTGTGATGTAGCAAATCAACTCTCCACACAGACCACAACAGGGCCCCTTCCCACCTCCCCTAATGGTTTTGTAAGCACCCACCTTCTCAAACTGGAGTGTTCCATATTTTAAATTCTGGTTAAATGTGGAACATTCTGGAGCTTTGTGATGAAACCTAGGGATAACCCATGATCAAGCCCAGTCCTGTGACCCATCTGATATCCCCACAAACCCTAATTGAGGCCAACGAGTCCATAACTGACCGTTCTCACAGGCGGCCTGCTCTCTCCGAGGTCCGGACGACTGTTATGTCGGTGACGGCTACTCTTACCGAGGCCAAGTGAGTAAGACAGTCAACCAGAACCCATGCCTTTACTGGAATTCACACCTCCTCTTGCAGGAGAATTACAACTGTTTATGGAAGACGCGGAGACCCACGGGATCGCAGATCACAACTTCTGCAGGTACGAATTAGTGCTTCCCGGAGGTCCCGTCTTGGTTGCTTGACTTTGAAACCTACTGCAAGTTAGCAGCCTTCTTTCTGAACAGGGAATCGTCGTACTTGGGCTAACATAACAATGAAAACTCCCCTAGTCTCAGGGCCTCTGTACATCAAAGTTAATTTCTTACTAACACTCGTGTGTCGTGTGGGTGGGAGGGTAATGGGGAGGGGAGTTCAGCGCCACAGAATATTGCAAATACTCAAGATGGGTCAAAAGAGGAAAAAAAAATGAAACAAACAAAAGAGACAGCCAAAACTCAAGGAATGAAACACTACCTTCCACATGGATTCTGTGGCAGACGTCCCATGGGCCCGCTTGCCTTCCAGAGAGAGGCTAAGGAACAAATGGACTCGACCTCCCTAGTCTTCTGTCTCCAGACTATGCTCTGGTTTGCTAGCTCTACTTTAGTCTAACCAAGGTCAATGGCTTGCGTGATTTACGTACAGAAAGGGAGCGTGTTTTGCTTGCCTTTGCGCTGGCCCCATGAACAAGGTGTCTTCTTTGCACACAATACCTCTGTTCTCCTAATGCTCAGTGGGAGCTGCCTTCTTGTGGAGCTATCTTCATGGAGAGAGCTTTGACCACTTCCCAAAGAATTCTCATGCCTGGGACTCAGAGGTTGGAGCCAGCTCTCACCATGTCTGTTGCCTGTCTGTCTGTAACACTTTCCTAAACCCATTGAGTAGGGGTGTTCAGTAGGAACCCCACTTCTCCCATGTTTTATGTCTCCCGTGGTCCAGCACACTGGTTGGAAATTACTTTCTGACCCCCAGGATTCTCCTCCTGAAGTTAAGATTTTTGCCAAAAATCTGTGAGCACACTTGTATGTCAAGGTTTGCTAACCTGTTGGAGGATTCCAGTGGAGAACAACGGTCCTGGGCCGTGTAGGGATTGGGTATCCTTTGACTCAAGTTGCTTCCCTGATGCAAAAGCCTTGATGGTCGCTCACTTTAATTTTGTATTTTAGAAACCCAGATGGGGACCACAAACCCTGGTGTTTGTCAAGGTGAACAGTGAGAAGGTGAAATGGGAGTACTGTGACGTCACAGTCTGTCCAGTGCCGGGTGAGTCTGTGCTGCTCCCTGTAGGGTCTGGAGAGGAGATGGGCAGTTCTGGGCAGTCCTAGTGGTAGTCTTGGTGGTTGGATGCTCCTGCCCTACATGTCCCTTGACCCTCCATATCACTCCTCCCAGTCTTTTGTAGCCCTCAGGAAAATGAGCTAGCCTCCGCACTTCCATCATCTCAGGTTAGATCTAAAACTTTCTGTCCTCACCTGGGGTCAGTACGCTCAGAATCATATACTGTGTGTGTCAGGTTGACAATGACCGTCATACGCTGCTGATCACTGGCTGTGTCAGGCAGGACAATGACCGTCACTGGCTGGGCCCTTTTGGCCTCTCAGGATGAGCTATGTTCGGAAGTCCAGCTTTGCATCTTTTCTGACAACCTTCACTGGTGCACCTCTCCACCCACATCTGAAGGAACCCATCTATCTGACCAAAGGGATTCGCTCCATGTTTCACACACGCAGCACGGCTCTATGGGTGCCTGTTTGTGATGCTCCATCTCAGATCTGCTTTTGCTTGGTTTTTAACCATTCGTTGAGAACTGGCCCAAGCATCCCTTTCCCTCACCGGCCCTCTTGAGCTCTTGAATCGGGTGTTCTATCTCTCTCTGCACAACCTCAACAAACAGAACAAGGTCACAACCACATAACCCTCACACTCTTTGCTTGCCACAAATTTCTGGGTGAACCTCCTACTTCCCCTGATCTACTAAAAATAAAAACCCTGAAAACACACATTAGTGATGACACAGTATGCATGTCCATGATGGGTTTGTACATTTTGTGAATATGTTTGTACATCCTAGGAGTGATGCACTTCGAATTGTGGAGATAAAAGCAACGTCTTTCACATCAATTCTATGAACTTGCTTTCTATTACCTAAGTCATCCGACAGGACTCAGTCATTCACCAAACAACATATCAAAGGTGTGCAGTCTCTCAGCTCTGGACATTTGGTCACCTTGTGGTCAGAGTTGGGACTCCAGCTATGTCCTCCGAAGGAACAGCTTGTATGATTTATCTTCATGTGCTCCACAGACACTCCTAACCCAGTGGAAAGCCTTCTGGAGCCTGTGATGGATCTACCAGGGTTTGACTCCTGCGGGAAGACGGAGACGGCTGAACGCACAGTCAAGCGTATCTATGGGGGCTTTAAGAGCACAGCGGGCAAGCACCCGTGGCAGGTGTCCCTGCAGACCTCACTGCCGCTGACCACCTCCATGCCCCAAGGCCACTTCTGTGGGGGTGCCCTGATCCACCCCTGCTGGGTGCTCACCGCAGCCCACTGTACAGAGTAGGTATCCATAGGGAAGGGAAAACATCACAACATGAGTGGGTACAAACAGTCTCTTCCCACCAAGTGATACCCCTCAGAAGTTTGGCAGGACTGGGGCTAAATGCCCAGAAGATAAAGAACAGAGCCTTAAATGAGAGTGGATATACCTACCATGGCTTACCAGAGCTGTTCCATGAAGTTTACCATAGATAGCTAACTACCAAGAGAGGTCAGGGTTTGTGTGTTTTGTTATTTGTGACATCCCTGACTACTTCAGTACAGAGGTCTTTCCATGTAGCAAGTATTTAGTATGTATGTTAAAGGAAAGATATATAGTTATTCCCTTTTTATAAAAGACACTTGGGTCTTAGGAAAGTTTAATGTCTTAACTAAAGTCTCATGGAAAGAAGGCCAGTGAGCGAGATTGAATTCCGCTCTGTCTTCTTGAGCGTCTTGGGTCTACCCTGAATGGGTAAAATGGCCGTTATCATCAGTGAGCCTCCAGGTCAGGCATTCTCATATGTACCTCTGGTGACTTCTAGGAACTGAGATATCATCACCTCTTCCAGATTCTCTAAGTTCACAGTCAGGGCTGGTCTCATGAGCCTCGGCTTGAGAGGCAGATTGCATAACTTCTGGTCTACTCTATCCTTTGGGATCCTAGCGTGGTCCCCAAGAGAAATTAGACTCACGAACATTAGCACCTACCCACAAATTGCAGCAGACTTGCTCAAGACTTCAATGGATGACTTTTAGCCAAGCCCAGAGAGAAAAGAGATCTCCCAGGAAAACTGAGTGTATGCCTGCACTCTCCGCCGTCCACTGGTGAGGAAGTTCCCTTGTGTTGTGTTATCTGGAGCCCAAACAGAGTTTTCTAAGGCAGCAAAGAACTGTAGATAACAGTGCTGAAGCTGAAGGTCAGGCACTTTATCAGACACATGGCTTCTTAACGGCATAGCTCCTGCCTCTGACATCCAGGGAAGTCTCCTGAGCATCTTATCTTACCTTGTAGCATGAACAGCAAGCATCTAAAAGTGGTCTAGGGGACCAGGACCTGAAGAAGACAGAATTCCATGAGCAGACCTTCAGAGTGGAAAAAATCCTCAAGTACAGTCAGTATAATGAAAGAGATGAGATCCCCCACAATGACATTGGCAAGTATCTCCTGTCTCCTCTGGGTCTTACCCTGGGTGGATTTCTCCACAGGTAAGGATCTAGGGTTTGGTTATAGAAAGTTCCCTGGAAAAGTCTGCTTTTTATCCCTTGGGGATCCTGTAATGTAGATAATTTATTTCAAAGCTTGTTATGTCTTGGGAGTATGTTATAGTGTCTTAGTTAGGGTTTTACTGCTATGTAGAGACACCATGACCAAGGCAACTCTTATAAGGACAACATTTAATTGGGGCTGGCTTACAGATTCAGAGGGTCAGTCCATTATCATCAAGGCAGGAACATGGCAGCATCCAGGCAGGCATGGTGCAGGCAGAGCTGAGAGTTCTAATCTTCACCTGAAGGCTGCTAGTGGAAGACTGACTTTCAAGCAGCTAGGATGAGGGTCTTAAGTCTACACTCACAGTGACACACCTACTCCAACAAAGCCATATCTCCTAATAGAGCCACTCCCTGAGCCAAGCATATACAGACCATCGCAATAGCATTGTTGATAACTGGGTAAAACTTTTCATTTGAGGGGAAGAGATGTGAAGAATATTATATCATGGAAAGTGCTGAGCCTTATATCCTAGCTCTCTGGCTAAATAGCTAGAATTCAGGTCATCTTCCTGACCCTTGGTTTTCTGTTCCATAAAATGGGGATACTGTAACATGGCTTCCGACTGACTATGTGTTGTGACACAATGTGTGTGTACACTTGTGTGGCACCTACTAGGTGCTTGGTGCAGAGGCAGGGCTGTTTTCGGCTGTTGGATGCTCAGGTCTGTGGTCTGTTTCTTTCCTCTTCATCAGTAGCCCCTCTCATACAGCTGCTTTTGAAAAGTGAATCAGGAATGGCTTTGAATCCAATTAGTTTTATTGACTATTGATATTCTTTTTGTGTTGTGTTACCCCTTTCTGGAAGTTTAAAACACAAAATATGGATGAGAACATTTTTCAGTTGTGGAAGGAGTAATATGGCTTGCTAACTCTCTTTCCAAGGCAACATGAAGCCGACACTTCTCTGATCAAGAGATGACATCACTCCCAATTCTCCCCACCCATTTCTGTCTCTCATCCAGCTTTGCTCAAGTTAAAGCCAGTGGGCGGTCACTGTGCCTGGAATCCAAATATGTGAAGACTATATGTTTGCCCAGTGACCCCTTTCCCTCTGGGACTGAGTGCCACATTTCTGGCTGGGGCGTAACAGAAACAGGTAAGTCTCCACACACACAGGAGAGCTATACCATCCAGAGAATAAAGGACCAATGGCATCTGCACTCCTGCTCCTGAAACAAATTCAAAATGCATCACCAAAGAATGCATCTGCCTTGTACCCAGGCCCTAGTTGAATGTAACCATTTGCATGGAGCTTGCCCTGTAAGCCTCTGATCTCTACAGTGGTCTCTGGCCTCCTGTCCTAGACATGTGACTTTTCTCAAGCACTGAGTGTACATCATGGAAGACCATGCTCCTTCTTTAAGGAGATTGCAAAGATGCTGGGTATATCACACATGTGGGCACTTGTGGCATCGGGCAGGCACTCAGGGGCAAAGATCATGCTGTTGTAAGCTTCTGGCACTGGACAGCTCTTCAGTGTCAGGCATTCTTGCAAAGAGTCTTGGTTGTTTCTCAAGCATCTCAGTTTTACTTTCTCACTTGTCATTTTTACCTTCAGGGCTTAGATTATGTGCACCGAAATTATATCTTGAATACAAAGAAGTTCATAAGAGTATTTTCAAGTTTTTTGCCAAATACTCAAAACATGTCACCTCCTACTAGTAGTATCCTTAATAATGGACAGGGAAAAAATCACTTTGAATAGGTTTAGATTCATAAAGAAAAGGAAATAGAATGTATGTGATACATTTGCCAGAGGCTCAGGGGAGAGAAAATCTCTGACTAATTGGACACAAGGTCAACCAGGAAGTTTTTTGTAGCTCTTTGTTGTACTCTGTGTAAGCCTTTCCACTTTCGCTCTCCTTAATGGGGTCTGCTCAGCGTGGTGATGTCTTAGTTGGGAAACCTTTAGGGCCTCAGATTAGAATGCCTTTATTTTTCCAAAAATAGCTCTTAAGATTGTATGTTCAAAGTCAATGATGCTTCGAGCAATTTCATTATCTTTAAGAAGGGGATATACTCTCTAGGAAGCAGATAATTTAATGTATCTGGCACTTCAGCTATCACCCACCCATGTATGTATGCATGAGTCCATCTGTCCATCTACCCTCATCCATCCACGCATGCATCTATACATTTCTTCAGGACCTACTATGTGTCAGGACCTACTATGTGTTAGCCCTTCTGCAGATACAGGAAATTTAAAGATGGTTATGAACCATCTCCACTTTCCAGAATTCCAATCAGGTTGAAAAGGCAGAGAACGGAGCAAGTGATTTGTCCGTTGATCACCAGAATGGTGATCAGAACAGCTTTGAAAGTGCACGTAGGGGTAAGGAGGGTGCAGTGACGTTGGCTCTGGTGTTGGAAGAGAGGATGTTTCTCCCCTCCTCTATAAGAACACCATTTTCCCTGAACTGAGAATTGGTGGCTTCTTACTAATGGTGAGTAGAGTGGCTATCATTCCAGTCTTCATGGTAGTGACTGTTTTCTATCCCACAGGGGAAGGGTCCCGCCAGCTCCTGGATGCTAAAGTCAAGCTGATTGCTAACCCTTTGTGCAACTCCCGACAACTCTATGACCATACAATCGATGACAGTATGATTTGTGCAGGGAACCTTCAGAAGCCTGGATCAGATACCTGCCAGGTCAGAAATTCACATGGTACTTGGAGGTAAAGGCTCACAGAATATCAAGCTGAGCAGAGAGGCCTGTGATAGCTCTGGCATGGAAACCAGGGTCAACAGGCTACCTGCTTCAGCATTAAGACATAGGAGGGCATATCTATCTGAGCCTACATCAAGATGGGACATCATAGTAACTGTAATCACATATTGCTGCATTGCCTTGTTTAACTCCCCCAGCATCCTATGATGTCACCGTCACGCATTACAAAGGCTTGTAGACATTATCGACGTCAGTAGCAACAGAGTATAAAGTGACAGACAGGAAGGAGATCAGAACAACTGGGGTGTGAGAAACACCAGAGCCTTTGCTACTCTGCTCCCTTCTAATAATGGCAAATCCTCAGCAGCTAAGGTCTATGGAGATTCAAATATGATCCTGGAGACAGAGGAGGTGGGATTCCATCAACTATGGCTAAGGGGAATTCAGGTCCCTGCCCCAAATCCAATCCCACACTTCATTTAACTCAGGGCTGTGTCACACGAATTGCATTGTTCCTAGACTCCCAGGATCACCTCTGTTTAGGCTTTCTGCTTGTCCTTACACACTGCCCAGCTATCCTCAAAAACCCAGCATAGTCACACCCTGCTCCTGTACCGTAACAGAGCCTCCCTACAAATGGACCCAACGATAACCAGCCAGCGCAGAGCCTATTTGGGTTTGGAAACTGGAGTTCCTCTCTCCAGAGTTCATGGCTCTGTTTTGATCCTCTATACCTCTCTAAGGGCGCATGGATAGCCACATACTCAGAATGGAGAAGAGCGAGTGGGTGTGGTTTTTCCTAAGCTCTTGGAGGATAAGCAGGGTCACCAGGGTCACAGTTTGCTCGGTTTTCTACATAGCTCAAGGTCTATACTGAAAGGAAGCCGATAGCCATGGTTTTGAAGACTGATTCTGTCTTGTATTATAGGACCTCAATCAATCATTGAAAAGATGTGTCAAACTTCAGATACTTATAATGTGACCGTAAGATCACACAGTATTGATTGGATATGATTAGGAGAGTAAGTTATGTGATGAGAGCTGTTAGTTGTGATGACTAAGCAAGCTGTTTCCTCTCTGCTTCCTCCCTGCCTATCTCTCTGCCCTGGGCTACACACTGCTGAAAGAATCTCCACAATTCCTCTCAGGAGCACAAGTCCTCTATGGTTGTCCACAGCTCTCTACTGAAAAAGCAAGGCCTCAGGTCACAGGTCAACAGGCAGTAGGTTGACAATACAGGCTACCTCTGAGTCTCTGCCCTACTCCTTATATATGGGTCTGTCCAAACAAACCATCACCCACCTTGGTCAGCTACTAAAAGAAGTTAAGGAACCCTGGGAACTGAAAATTCTAGAATTGAGAGTCAGGAAGCATTACTTGTCCACAGATCTGGGCTTCAAGCTTTTTCCAAACTAAGAAACTGAAGCTGCGGTTAGCTTTTCTCCCTTTGGAGCTGTGCATCATGGGAAGCTTGAGAAGAGTCTTGGCACTGGTATCTAGAGAAGCCAAGGTAGCTAGCAGGCTCTACCATCCCCTCATAGGCAGTCTGAACCTAGTTCCCAAGGCTGAACCCCTTTTGCTCTTCCTTTAGGGTGACTCGGGGGCCCTCTAACCTGTGAGAAGGATGGAATTTACTACGTCTATGGGATTGTAAGCTGGGGTCAGGAATGTGGGAAGAAGCCAGGAGTCTACACTCAAGTTACCAAGTTCCTGAATTGGATAAAGACCACCATGCACAGGGAGGCTGGCCTCTGAGGTGCTGTCTGCAGAGTCTTGAAGCCCCTCTTCTTTAGCACCAAACAAGAGAGGCTTCCTGTGTAGCCAGGGGTGTGCTGGGTCTATGCTCTAGACAGAGGCATTGCTGCTTAGCCTGGGCCTTTCCAGACTGGCATTATACCATCTCATGAGGCCCACTCTGCCCTTCTCTCCGTGGGAACCAACAAGAAATACATTACCTTTGCCCCGCTTCCGACAAGTGTACCTTCTAGAAAACCAGAGTTCAGAGACATTCTTCACCATGGAGACCTGCAAATCTGAGATTCCTGCATGCCCAGCACCAGGGAATGTTAACTTGATTCTTACTCTTCTCCCCACACCATCAGGGTCCTCCACAGAACTAGCCAGTCTCGTGTAGCCATCAGAGAGAAACCCCCCAAAAAAATCACAAGCTTTTTTGTTTGCTTCCAGAGTTGTTGTTTTAATAAAGGCAGATGTGGAAGTGGGGAGGATGTGACATTTTTTAAACACTTGCTTATCCGGACTGAAGCCACGGCGGCGTGCCTCTGGCAAGCTGTCCTCAAGGTGGTTTCTTTCTCAAGGAGGCTCACATCAGCAGAGTCTTCTTCCTGTTGCTATGCAGAATCTCCGAGGCATCTGGGTTTACTCCCCTGCTCTGATGATCTCCAAGCTCCACTGCCTCTGGCTCCACCTGTAAAAGCCACACATAGTGCCCCCACTCCCTGAGTTCACACGAAACCCCCTTGCTGCTCCCACAAGCCGTGCTAAGATGCCCGGCAAACATCTAACACATTTCCCTCCCCTCCTTTGTCCTCTCTTCCACCCTCCCCAAGAAAAAGGAACCTCAAGGCAAAGATGAGAAAGAAGCAAAGCCTGTTTCTCATTTAGATGTGGTGTCTCTCTCCTGAACAAAGTAGGGTTCAAAATGTAGACTGCTAGAGCCAGCAAGTCCCTGACCCTTTCCGAGAATGTAACGAGCAAGCAGTCAGCGCAGCCTGGGCTGCCCTGGCCCGGGATTGATGTCGCCCTGGTAGGTTTGCCTCTGCAGAACTAATGGCTGTGACTTCAGAAGAAGCCCGCAGGAAGTTTAACCCACATGTCATCTGCCCGGTCATCTCAGACCCATGAAATTAGGCGCCTTGTTCAGCTGCCTTTCACGCTTCTTTAGAACTAGCTGACCTTTGGCCAAAAATAAACTTTGAAAAGCAACAATGAGTTTGTATTTCCCGTGGTCTCGCAAGGCAGGGGTGCAGCTTGCAGCTTGTTACTCACAGAAGCCCCCTGGATTCCCAGGCCCCTCCTGTTGGCCAGTTCTGCAGCCCGTCGAGCCATTTCCACTTTGTAGGAGCCAGGAGGGGTCCAGCCAACACCTCGAGTCAGGTTTAAGTCAGATTTGTACTTGACCTTGAGGGAAGGAAGAAGCAAGAGGAAAATCATCGGGATTGGGTGCTTTGACCGCCAAGTGAGGGATTAAAAGGCAGCCTGGAGATGCGGACCACACTGACATCATTAAAGTCAGGACAAAGAGCAGTCATGTGATGCACAGAGGACCTGAACAATGAGCCTGGCGCGCCTGAAATCCTCCCATTGTAACAGTGGGAATTCCAGTGGGGTAAAATACCCTGAGGACTCCTGGTTCAAGTCTAAGTGCCTATCTGAATGTGCTCTGTGTCCTTGGAAAACTCCCCTCTCCTCTCTGAGCTTCAGTTGCTTATCAGGGAAACATAAAACTGGCTTCTATAATTATCAAAACCCCATGAAAATAGCAGAACAGAACCACCAGGGGCCCAAGCCTCCTGACTGGACAGCTCTGAGTGGCTGAGCACATGAGGAATACGCATAAGGCCCTCGGCTCAATCCCCAATGCCAATTAATTAATTAATTAAGAAAAATAAGAAGTTGGGCAATCACATCGAATACCCTGGAGCTGCTGCTTATTTCCTGTATGATCATAAGTTGCTAACTTCTCCTGGCTTGGGTTTCTTGTCTGTTAAAAAGGCAGCACTGGGACCGGATATGCCATGCCACCCAATCCTGAGAAAGCATTTGATACAGGTGTGGCTGAATTGGGAATGGTTGTCATTATGCCTTCTCAGCCTGCTCCCTCAGAATATGACAGGGCATATGTGGAGGCAGCTCACATCACTCTGTAGCTGGTGGGCTTTCCGGGCGTGCTTCAAGCCCAGCTGTTCTGGGTCGCTGGTGTGCTGGGGCAGCGGCTGCCTATAGAGCACATCGCTGGCCAGTTGCTGGCTCCTCTTGGCCTGGAGAAAGCCAGGTTGGTCAGCGCGACTGTGGAACTGGGAGCGAGCTTTGGCAAAGTCCTTCCTGTACTCGTTGTCGCTCTGGAGCCTGCTGACTTGGAGGAAGTGCCTCATCCTTGGGTCATCGTTGATGCTGCGGTACCCAATCTGTAGGCCCCGGTCCCTCAGAAACGCCTCTTTGTACCGGAACTGCAAGTCAGAGAGGCAGAGAGAGGTGATGGGGATGCCCTTGCCCTTCAAAGCCAGCCTCCCTAGAGAGGATAGACCACAGGACTTCAGCAGGAAGCCCAACAGTGGATAAGGGAGAAA
This sequence comes from Mastomys natalensis, assembly GCA_021653895.1. Classification (NCBI taxonomy): domain Eukaryota; kingdom Metazoa; phylum Chordata; class Mammalia; order Rodentia; family Muridae; genus Mastomys; species Mastomys natalensis. The sequence goes on from JAJTUV010000060.1 coordinate 131,426, forward strand.
GCTTTGGAATCAAAGCAAGCTGTATGGTCTTGGAGCAGCTGTGGAGCCTCTCTGAACAGCTGATAAAACGGGAGAATAAATCTTTTTTTTTTTTTTTTTTTTTTTTTTTGGTTTTTTCGAGACAGGGTTTCTTCTCTGTGTAGCCCTGGCTGTCCTGGAACTCACTCTTTAGACCAGGCTAGCCTCGAACTCAGAAATCCGCCTGCCTCTACCTCCCAAGTGCTGGGATTAAAGGCGTGCACCACCACTGCCCAGCAAAACAGGAGAATACATCTTCACCCCATGGGATGTTGAGAGAGGTCAAAGATACAGGACTGAAATGCAATCCACATCCATGGATGATGCCCTGTATGTATACTTGTAACCTCAGGTGTGTAGTATGCACCTGTAACCTCAGGTGTGGAAGAATGCACCTGTAACCTCAGGTGTGGTAGGATGCACCTGTAACTTCAGGTGTGGTAGGATGCACCTGTAACCTTGTGTGGCTGCTGTAAGTGCCACTCCAACAGGAATGGAAGTAAGTCATTCTTTCTTCTGCCCTCCCTACATTCAAGGGCCAAGGCTAATGCTTCTCAAATCACTTAAAAGTGAAAAATCTAGTTCATTTTACACAGTTACACTTCTTATTTTATCTTGTATGTATGTGTATATGTATCAATTCATGTGTGTGAATGGGGAATATATGTGCCACAATGTACTTGTGGAGGACAGAGGAAAGCACTGAATGTCTGTCTTGGCCTTCTACATTGTTGGAGATAAGTCTTGTGTTAGCTAGTATATGTGTCAGGCTATCACATCTGGGGCTACAGACACATACCACCACACCTGGCTTTACATGGGATCTGCGAGTCTGAACATGAGTCCTCATGCTTGCACAGAAGCAATTTCATAAGAGGTTTGTTGCTACAGACTGAGCAGACACAAAAGCACAGATTCCTTGGCTCCCAGATGACCCACACCAACTACTGTGTACCTCTCCTAAAAGCGTTGCCAAAACCAAACCAAACCAAACCCATATTTCTGACTGCAATCCTAAGAGCCAGGCCCATGTTCTCCATGCACTCCATTTCCCTTCTAGTGTGGAGAAAGGCAATCTGGTGGCCCGTGAGTCTCTCCTGTGCCTTTCAGCTCACTTGGATAACCAGGGAGAACTCTATCATCTGCAGACAGGGTTTGAAGTCTTACGTCACTGGCGATATCCCTGGATGCCCTCGCAGTCTGGAATGGGATAGCATCCAGCCTCAAGTCATAGCCGCCAGCCCGGTTCTGCTCCCAGGCATTCCTGTAGACTTTCTGGTGGAGAGAACAAGAACACTTGAAGGAAGACCAACCACATGCTATTTGGCCTCAGCTGATCCCAGCTGGTCTCAGCAGATCTCAGCAGGAATCAGGCTCCAGGGATATCTGAGTCCATGGTCCTTCTGAGGCTGGGAACTTCCTGACTCTAGAATTGATGGGACTGGCCATAAAGGGTTTCTGCTCTTCAGGAGTTGGGGGTCTGTGGGTTTAGCTTGCTTACCACACCCTGCTATTCTCAGGGGCCTTGCACTATCCATTCTTGGTCTGGATCCCCTCTCTGTCTCATCTTTTCAGGCTCCTGACCCAAGAACCTGGAGCTCCAGAACTGAGATGCTCCCACGTGCTAGGACTCTCCCACCTCTTGTTCCACTGACTCCCTGAGGTTGGAGGGTTCAGTCTAGCTGTGATACCTCATGCCACCACTAGGAGGCATGGTATATCTCTCATGCACTCCAGAGCCATACAGGGAGATCTGAGCTTTCACCTGAATTAAATGGATTGTCAAGAACATGATAGGTACTTGGGGAATGAAACAAGGGAAGACAAGCAGATGAAATGCAAAGTGCTCCGCCCACTTTTATTCTGGGCCTAGCACTGGAAGAGAAGCAGGAAGTGCCTGGGTCAAGCAGAGCAGATCTTAGCTGTCTACCTGCGACTGCGATGATCACACCACCTTGACCTCCAACTCTAACACTCAAACACACCAGTCCCAAGAAACACAGAACCAAGCCTTGCAATGGGAACCATCTAACTGCGGTCACGGTGAGAGCCACGGACTGAGTCACTATCTAGCTTAACAGTGTGGACTGGAAGATATTCATGAGAAGGAGGAATCAGACAATAACCCACGAACAATCCCTTCTATCAGTCTGCTTCCTGTCCTGAAGGCTTCCAAAGATGTCTGAGTGGGAAGTGGAGACAAGAACCCCAAACACTCTATGGGAGGGAGGTGGGGGGACCCAGTGCTTTCCCAATAAGAGCCTCTGCCCCAGACCTGGGCCAGTTAATGACGCCAAACTTTCCACCAGCTTCAAGTCCAACACCAGGCTGTGTCAGTGGCCTGTGCACCCCAACCTCGGGTAACTTGGGGACACCTGTAGACGCAGTGGCCTGAACTGGGGTTGTCCTCAGTGTGTGAGCTCTCTTCTTCCAGTGCCCCCACACACACACACACTGCTTGCTTATGGCGGGCATCCTCCTGTGTTTTCTATGCTGCTGAGGTCTCTGCTCTGCTGCTAACATTCTTTACATTCCACAGGCGTGGCGGCCGGGCTTTGATTCGGAACCCTGGGCGTCCCTCTTCTTGATCACAGTTTTGTCCTCGGCCTCACACATTAGAGTCATTTGATTTTTGAGTTATTTCGGCTGCCTTGCACATCTCAATGGCTTTCTTTGCTCAGGAAGGTCACTTTGCCTCCACATCCTCCTCACAGAGCACTTGATCCAATTGTGCGCATCCCACACGCCCCTGAAGAAGTGCTCTTTCAAACGAGGTTCCCACCCCATGAGCACTGGTGGCTAATTTCAGCTCCAGGACTCTGCAGGCTGTCCCCTCCACCTTGCGAGAGCAAGCACACTGCTCTTGCCAGCCCAGGGTAGTTGTCCTCCTTAAGCTGGGACCCTCATGAACTAGTACTTTCCTCCCAGTCTCCGGGCTGAGGTCCTCGGATAGTTGCATCAGTGGAGACCTGGCCTCCCCATCCTTGGGAATTAATGAGCTGGACCTTCTGTGCCAGCTCTGCAGAAGGGGGCGGTCCAGCTTCCCCAGATGGAGGCCAGCCCACCAGAGCTGCTTTCTAAAATTATCCCTCGCTCGTTCCTCAAAAGCATCAAATGGTTGTAATAACTCATATTTACAAAGCACGAGAGCATTCACCGTGCGGGATCCCACAGGGCTTTACAACTACAACAAACTAATACACACGCTAACTAGAAGGCGCCTCTCTCCAACCCCTGCAAGGCAGCCACCTCTGGGGTGAACAGCAGCAGCTGTCGATCCACATGCAGCCCCAGGACACAATGGCCAGGCCAGGCAAGGAAGAATGTCTGGACGCCAGGAGGCCGCTCGCTGCCCCAGGCCGACACACTCAGCCTGTGTTATTCCGACCTGACGGTGTCTTTTGATTGCACCGTTTCTTTACCTGTCATCTGGGGATCACAGCATCGCTGGCTGAGCGGCTGCCTATTCTATTAAACCAGGGGCCTCCAACCCCTGCCAACAACAAGCCCGAGTTTAGGAAACAGCGTGTTGGTTATGCACGCAAAGGGCAGATATCCAAGGGAAGCTGGAGTGTTGGCAGGCACGGTTCCATGCACAAAGGAGCTGGCTACATTGGGAACATCTTTTCAAACTGTAAAGTAAGATGGTGTCATTCCACCTACCAGACATCTCTGAATGGCTAAAGAGAGATGGCCAAGAAATTAACAGAGCAGGCATGTCTGCACCTGCCAGCAGCGCCTGGGGCGATACCCCTGACCATTGCCAGGATCACAAGACTGAGGCCTTCGAAGCCCAGCCTAGAATCAGAACAGCTACCAGAGACTCTCATTGAGCTCAGCTCCACTCTTTCCTGGTTTACAGGTAGGGAAACTGAGGCCCAGGGAGGAAACATGATAGGAAGTCACGGGAACAGTTTGTCCTGCTCTGGGTACAGGGTTTTTTTCACTTTTACATCCTCCTTCTTAGACTTAAAAAAAAAAAGTCATAAATCACTTGTGGGCTGGAAGCATTACAGAAGCTGGCACACAGCCTGCTTATGGCTACTTACGTCGCTCAGGTGCATTGCGTTCATGCGGGCTCGGGTGAAATCTGGGTGGTCTGGGATTGAGGTGTACCTATGCAGGGAGTCTGCGTCTCCCAACCTGTACAGGCGCTGCGGGCAAGACAAAAACGGTCAAGGCAGAGCTGAGGTAGAACTGTCCTTGGTTCCCTCCCCTGGGCCTTCCCATCGACTACATGAAGCAGAATTCAGCACTGTTCTTTGAGACAATCCTAGAACTGTCTGCTGAGTAGAAGGTGCCTACGTGGCTGGGATCACGTGATGGTGAACACTGTTAAAATAGTCACATGATCTGTTCCAAAATGGACCATAAACCAACAACTCCCTCGTTGGCCATGCCTGTGTATGTCACTTGGCCATAAGTGGGTGGCTATGTCTTAGGTCCTGTGCAACCCAATATATGCATTCATTGGTAACTAGAGACAACCCCAGGCCTTGAAGTCCTGTTGTTGAGCCTGAATTGTTGTAATAAAAAGCAGATTAACCTTTTTTATTATTGATAAGTCTTGGTGCTTAATAAGGTTTTCATAATTTACCCAGATCCCACAGAGACACAATTTTAAGAAACAGTTGAATGCCATCCATTTCTACAGGTGTAGACATCCTATTTCTGATCATTCCCAACACCAGTTAGGCTTGGAAAATGGGAACTGTTCAGCGCAGCATTCGGGACTCTGGCCGTCCTGTAACTGTGTGGGGAATGAAACCTCTTGGCAATTCAAAGGAGAACACAGATGCAGCTTCCTGTCCCTTGAAAGAGGAAACAGGGCTAAAATACACAGGAAACACAGGCAGAAGGAAGCTTTGAGTATAACAACCCTCTTTGTCACTAGTGGGTTACATGAGGCCTTTTAATTCCATTGCAAATATCAGTAATTGGGATGTGTCTGATCTCACATTTGGTAATACTAGGTATCATTATGATTAAAACTCAAACCATAATAATGGAATTTATAGAGGACTCACTATGTTCCTGGGCCTTGCTTAAGGCTGTATTTGTATTTTCTTATCTAATCCTCTTTAAATTCACTCAACCATATGAAATGACTGCTGTGTCTATTCTCCCACCCTATCCGTCCTTCAGGTAAGGAGAACGGGAGAATTCGGTCAGAAGAGCTTAGCAACTGGCCCACGATCACCCAGATTGCTTGCACGCCTGTCTGACAGCAAGCCACAGCACTGCACTGCACGGCCTAGGTGAGTGAGGTCGAGGAACTCACCTCGTTACAGTGCACATAGCTCTCCCTGGCATGAATGAGGTCTGGAGAGTCAACCACGGTTGTGAACTTGATGCTGTCTGGTTTTTTACGGTACTTGGTCTACAAAAGAAAAGATTCCCACGAGAGATAATTAAATACAACTTCCATCTTTAATCCCAGCTTCTTGGGACCAAATGTAGATCAGGAGACAACCCACTCGGATTGACAGGCACCTGGAAATCAGAAGTATGGGAGGGGCTCAAGCTTTCCTCTATGATTAAAAAGCATGTAACAGATTTTTAGCCTGACCAATACAGATGTGGATGCTCGCAGCCAACTATTGGACTGAGCATGGGGACCCGAATGGAGGAGTTAGGGGAAGGACTGAAGGAGCTGAAAGGGTTTGCAACCCCATAGGAAGAACAACAATATCAACCAACCAGACCCCCGCCCCCAAGCTCCCAGGGATTAAACCACCAACCTACGAGTACACATCAGAGGGAGCCATGGCTACAGCTGCATATGGGTGATGCCTTATCTGGCATCAATGGGAGGGGAAGCCCTTGGTCATGTGGAGGCTCGTTGATGCTAGGGTGGTGAGGCAGGAGTGGGTGGGTGGGTTGGGGAACTCCCTCATGGAAGCAGGGGGCAGGGAGGATGAGATAGGAGGTTTGTAGAGGGGAAACTGAGAAGGGAGATAACATTTGAAAAGTAAATAAATTATATATAATATAATTTATAATATTATATATATATATAATTTATTTACATATATATATATATATATTTCTGTAAAGGAGTCCTGTTGTTAAGAAAAGTATTAGGCATCAACTGAGCCTTGCTTAGACCCTCTCCAAGCAAGTTCTGTTAGTAAAAAAAAAAAAAAAAGACAAAAAAAACCAAAGATGGCAGTATTTTCTCAAGGGGACTCTAGGGCAGAGGTCGCAGGCCATCCATCAGTTGATATTGCTATACCTATGCAACTTTAATACCCATATGGGAGCCAAGTGACCTCTGTACACTGGACCAAACTCATGGGTAGACAGAGATTCTCCACACTGCCAATGAAAACAGAGGCCACACTGGATGATAACTGGTCAGAATGTATTTAGTAAGAAGCTCCTAATATGTTTAATGCCCTCAATTCATTTCCAGCAATGAATTAGTTATAGGGAGATATTGTTTTAGGTTTGGGTTGCAAATGGCTCCAGAAAAGATGCTGGGTTGTCAGCTGTAGTCTATCTCGGCATGTCTCTACTGTGTAAGCAGGTTCCCTATTCAGAAGGGAATACTCGGGTTGCCCCTGTCACTCGGGTAGGGAAGGCAGATGCGCATACGTACCTCGCTGATGAGCCTCCGGCTTCCTTGTCACTCTCTATCTGAGGAGATGTAGGGCAGCCATCCTGTTCCCTTCATGCCCTCAAGTCTGCCTGTATGCGATTTCGAAGAGACATCAAGGGCTTCTGTCAAGACCATGCCTAGGACCCTAGGCACTTTCCGGAAGCCTTTGCTGTATAATATAACAAAAAGACTAATAAGGCCTTTGCAACCATGCTTCATCCATGAGCTCATTGTCTTCACTAAGAGAGATCTGGACACCAAGTCCAGCTGTTCTGGGTTTGTGCATTTTTCCATGAATAAAGGAATAACCTAAAGGTACCCGAAGGCTCGTCAGCAAGACTTGAAATGGCAGCATGACATCCATGGAGAAGAAGTGTTTAAGGAAGAGTTACGTGCTCAATCCCAAGATCAATCAGGATTATTCGGTTCATTCTGCCAGTGAGGTAATCTACCACCTGTCAAGCCAGACGATCTGCCTCCCGGGTGAGCTGTCAAAACAGTTTTGAGCCCCGATCGAAGCTGCCATGACTCAGAGAGAATTACTTTTGCAAAATGCAACTCAGTCCTGTCACATGTGAAGGCAAAACAACACTTCCGTGAAAACATACACACACACATTTACACTACACACATCACACACAACACACACACACACATATATATGTTAAGAGTCCCCAGGGATAAGAAACAGTCAGATTTTTTGTTCTTGATAGAGTGGTCACACAGGGTGCCTGAGTCAACTACAAGACGAATTTAAAAACTACAACAAATTCCAGTGTGATGGGCCAGCAATGAGTAGCCCCTTTAATCTCTTCAGGCCTCAGTTTACTCTTACTCCCAGCTATAACTTAGTACGATTTGCTCATATTGCACAATCAGGCAAAGTCTTATCTGCTTTCTTTATTTTAAAGGCTTAGAAGGTTAGGCCAGTAACACCATCCCTGGGAGAAAATAAATAGGAACGCTCCAACGGTGGCTCTGATTCAAGCCCCCAAACTGTCAAATCTCATTAGGAGTCCTTGATCTACCTGCATCACCTAAATGATGCTGTCACCAGGTGCCTTTCTTCTCCTCTTTATGGAAATTGGGTTTTTTTGTTTTTTTTTTTTTTAAGGTAGAAAAAGCCTCTCTAAGGAAATCTGAAATTCGGCCCTAAACCAAGTTTGATGGAGTCTGTCTAATTTAGATATAAGCCCTGCTGTAACGCAAAATATCGTTCTAGATAGCAGCCTCTCGGCCTCTTTAGCTGGCTTTCATTTCAGAATCCACAGTGCTCCTCACAGCCGGCCTCAAAGAGGGCCTGTTTCTGATCTACTGTCTGCTGGTTAATGCCCCTGTGTCAATCCCACACTGCTCTCCGACCGGCGGAGGGAGGGCATCCCTCATGCTCGGGAGCAGGTTTCAAAACCCCATGTCAGTAAGATTGCTTTTCATACCGTGTCTTTTCAGTCTACCGCGGCAATGCTTTTGCCTTCGACTCTGATAAAGAACAGAGAAAATTGGATAAATTTCTAAGTTGGAGAGAATAATCCTACAGGGCCTCTTCATAGCCAGGCCCTGCTCCTTTCATGAGCGAGATGAAGTGCGGAGCACCCTTTCAACTCGCCTCTTGTTCAGCTGAACAGTCCGATTACAGGTAAGACAGAAAGCAAGATGCGCGTCCCCGAAGGGCTGACTGTGCCTTGACTCCCATAAACAGATCATCCATTGATATCTCAGCCCCCAGACCAGCTTTCGCTATCCACGAAGATGCTAAAAACAACACGCCTGCCCCAGACTTCACGATGAAAGAAGGGAGAAAGGAGGGGAGCCCAGAAGACTCAGCTATCCAAAGACGGTTTCAGAGAATTAGTCTAAGAAAGGAATAAACCTTCCCAGACTGCCCAACTTCATCTGACTTGCCCAAATGGCAGATTCTCTTTCCCATTACACATACTAAGGCCTGGTGACCCACAAAGACATCATAGATAGAGCGTTCCCCACACCCCATCTTGGAGCAATCTCTTGGAAGTTCTGTAAGCACAACATTCACTTACTGAATAGTAGTGAGTGTGGACACCGTGCAAGCAATTGTTCCCAGGAGGTACCCGGAAGAAACTGTGTGTTTGTCATATGAATACACAAAAAGTATCCTTACTACCTGGGCAGTGCTTGTGTAGAATCTATCTCAACGCATGCCCGTTCCGACTTGCAGAGAGGTTCTTGTTCTCACCCACAGAACAACGCTAGCGACAGAATGCTGTTTCGGGTACTAAGAGCCACGGGCTAGTGTGATCTCGGTAAGGCACACCAGAAGCCATGAGGAATACAGACTAGAGCATCTGGGTCATTATATAGACACCTATGGAAGCCAGAGAGATTGATCAAGAAACCAGAGCCGGAAGCCCTGCTCCATCTCTTTCTAGCTGTAGGATCCTGGAAAAGCCATTTCCTGACAGCTTGTGATCCAAGGCAGATGACTTAGATGATGATGGCATCATATCTGCTCCTGCAAAAATAAGAGTGATACGTGTTCCTTTACATTAAACGAGATTGCAAAGTCTTTACACTAATAACTGGTCCAGGAAGTAGGAGGGGGTTTTAGCTATTCTTGTTCCTCACGGAGGAACTGGAGCCTGGAGTATTTAAAGATCAACTCAAGGTTACCACCCTGGGAAGGGTGGGGCATGTATGCTTTAAGATTTTCTACAGCCCTGGGATGAGATTACACAGGAGCAGGGAATAGCAAACAGACCAAAGAGGTCATGGAAGGCTCTGCCAAGTGTTCATAATGGATGTCCCCAGGCCAGAGTGTACATGTCGTGACCCTCGAAGGAAAGCTGAGTTTGGACATGGCATCAGCAGTCATGACCTTGTGAAGTTTAGCCCAAGTAGGGGAACATGTCTCAGACCTTTTGGTCCAACCTAATGCTTTCTTCCTGGCCAGGGCAGGGAGACACAGAAGCAATTCAACTAACAAACTCCTGTGGTGGGCTTGGTGGTTAAGAGCACTTGCTGTTTCTGCAGAGGACTGCTTCTTTGACCCCTGCACCAACACAAGCCAACTCACATCTGCCCATAACACCAGTTCTGGGAGGTAGGGTGCCCTCTTCTGGTCTCTGCAGGCTCTACACTCATATAGTGTGTATGTATGTATGCATGTATGTACGTATGTATGTATGCATGTATGTACGTATGTATGTATCAATCATATATATATATATATATATATATATATATTAATGAATGAAAGAATGAATGAATGATGACTATAATAAAGTTAACCCCGGAACACTATCACTGTTCATCACAGCTGGGAATTCGGACTTCTTAACATTCAACCAATCGTAGGCTAAAAACAGTACGAGAGCATCATGTGGTCATTTCTTAGCCCTCAGAATTGTAAATCTGACCCCGTTTTTAAAATGTAAATCTCCAGTTTCCAGCTATGAGACTATGGTCTCCATACTCTTCAGTTGTTAAACTTTTTTTCTTTCTTTTCAAAAATAAAAGTAACATAAATCATACCTTTGGGTGGTATTTAGCTTTTGGGGTTTTTTTCCTTTTTTTTTTTCTTCATAAAATAAAACTTGGCATTATGTTGATCCTTTGGTTAAAAGAGGATTTCCTGTGACTCTCAAAGGTCTGAGATCATGGAACAGATCAAGCTGTGCTCCTTTTCTGACTCTGGGATGGAGTATAGGAATTATAATGACTGCTCAGGTTCACCTGGCCAGCCAAGGACAGAGCTGGGTATGCATCACCTGCTGACTCAGCAGTGAGGTATGGTGACTTGTTCATCAATAAGATGAACCTGCTTATTGCCTTGAACTAAGAGCAGTGTATCACAGACACAGAAATGGCCAGGGACTATTAGAATAATAATCTAGTATTATTACTCTGCCCTGAGGGCAGCAGAACTGAGGCCTGGTGGGGGAACTTGAGAGCAGCCTGGTTTTCTAGGATTTTGTGGACCAGGCTTCAGCTAAGTCCTTCACATAGACCAGCTCTCAGCTACAAATTGGGTTCTCGACCTGAGTTAATTTTACTCCCCTGAGGACTTCTTGGAGGCACTTGGTTACTTTAGTAAATACAGGCTTGAGACGTGGGTGCTCTAAGTGCCTTGCGGTGCTCTGAACACACTTCCATTGTGGGGCCTAAGATCTTCCAATGGTAGGAAGACATGACAAGGGCCAACTGCCCATAGCTTACAGTCTAAAGTGGAAGTACCTTTTGCTTAGGGTTGACATAGGGCCCAGAGAGATGGTGGTGGTGCTATGCTCACTCTGCGTGTCCTATACAACCACAGCACATGATCACTGAACTATCATCACCATGCCCAAGGCTGGGCGAGGATGAGGGACCTGTGTAAGCTCACATGGATGGTATGGAGGAATGGAGGTACACCTCAGAAACAGAACTGCAGAGCCTTCCTCTAGGGACATGGCGCTCGGCTGCATCCTCTCTCCCCTGACCTGCCACTGCTCTTGATTAGGGAAAGATTTCTCCTTCAGTAGCCTTGAGGCCTAAACCCATTGCTACTGTTTTTAGATACTTTTACAAGAGAGCCAGAGATTCAGAGGGTGAGATCTGAGCCCACTTTACCAAGCCTCCCTAGCAGCTGTAAGCTAAGTATAGCAGTCAGTGGGAGCCACGGTGGAATTGTCTTTAGACCCTCAGCTCTACCCTATGCGCTCTGCCAATCCACGAAACTTCACTTCGTTCACCCACTTTCATGTGTATGTAGTGTCCATGGTGTGTATGAGCATACTCGCATGTGTGTGGACATGAGTGTGTTCATGGGGGATGCACACTGGGCACACATGTGTTCACATGTGTGTGGTTCATATGTGTGTGGGCATGAGCGTGTTCGTCTGGGATGCACATTGTATATGTACATGTTCATATGTTATACTGGCATAAGTGTGTTCATGGGGTACACATTGTGTATATGCGTGTTCACAAGTATGTGGGCATGAGCATGTTCATGGGGGATGCACACTGGGTATGTGCATGTTCACATGTGTGTGGTCATGAGCATGTTCGTGGGAGATGTACACTGTGTATGTGCATGTTCACATGTTTGTGGTTATGAGTGTGTTCATGGAGGATGCACACTGTATACATGCATGTTTACATGTGTGTGGGCATGAGCATGTACATGGGAAATGTACACTGTGTATGTGCATGTTTACATGTGTGTGGGCATGCCTGTGTTCATGGGAGATGTACACTGTGTATGTGCATGTTCACATGTGTGTGGTTATGAGTGTGTTCATGGAGGATGCACACTGTATACATGCATGTTTACATGTGTGTGGTCATGAGCATGTACATGGGAAATGTACACTGTGTATGTGCATGTTCAAGCCTGGAGTTGTCACCAGCCACATTCTGCAGACATTCTCTGCTTTCTTTGTTGATGCAGGGTCTCTCACTGAACCTCAAGTTTGCTGATTTCCGGTGAGCCAAGCTCGCCAGCTTGTCCTGGAGACCCCCGTCTCTGCTTTCCTAGTGCTGGAATGACGGGTGGCTGCCATTCTCATCTGGCTTTTATGTGGGTTCCAGGGACTTGATCTCTGGCCCCCACACCTGCTTGTCGAGTGCTGTCCACTGAGCCATCCCCCGCCGGCTTCTGTTTGACATCAAACATGTTACAACTGGTCCTGCTCACGGTTTAGCCTTGAAACTTACCGCTCTATCTGCATAGATTCCTCTATCCCCTTCCCTCATCTCCTTTAGGCCTTTTTCTTCAGATGTCGGGACATTTCAGTGAGAACTATACGGATGCCCCATTGTAAATGGCACATAAGCTAGGTAATGGTGCACTTGTAATCAGCACTTCAGAAGCTGAGGCAGACACCTCAAATTTGAAGCCATCCTGGGCTACGCAGAGAGGCCCAGCCTCAAAATTTGCATATATGCATGAACACACGCACCTGTGCACACACACACACACCACACACACACACACACACACACACGTCTCCCTAGCATGTATCTCCATCTGAGAGATAAGATAGTCACCATATCGATCATGATCAATCTCCCCTTCACAGGGGTTCCACAAGCCTGGGAGATGTGTTTTACTTTTGCTGATGGCTGACTACATTCTCCCAAAGGGAGAGAGGAATTAAAGGGATGGAAGGGAAAGAGAGAAGAGGAGAGAGGAGGAGCGGTCGGAGGGGAGGAAGGTAGGAAACTCACATCAGGAATTCAGGTGAGAGGAAGTTTCTAAAGAGAGATGGAAGACAAGATAAAGCCAGCAGAGTGCTGGCCATATCGTAGGTGCTCAATAAATATCAGTTGAATAAATAACCCCAACCTGGAGGGCACAGGCCAAGTTTGCAATGGAGAGGGTTCAAAGGTCAAAGAAGAACCTCATGTGTGGCAGAAAGAAGGTGGGGCTGTCAGCACCTAGAGCCTACCTCACTCTGCAGGGCATGCGCTTTCTTGGCCCAGGCCATCTTCAGATCCTCAGGCAGTGCAGTGAACTCGTGGCACTGTGTCCGGTAGTCGAGGTCACTGGCCAGGGCCTGGGCCTTCCTGGCATGGCCCAGGTGCACCATATCCATGGGCAGGTGGTACTGAGCTCGGCTGCTGGCCGCCTCCTTCCTGTACTGATTCTCACTCTGCAGCTGGCCCATCCGTTGGCAGTGCTGTAGCCATGGGTCGTCACTCACACTCCGAACCCCAATGAGCTGTCCTCGCTCCTTCACAAACTCGTGCCTATAGAGAAACTAGAAGGGACAACCAGCTGAGCAGGCGCCAGCGCACGCATGCCCAATGCGTGCCCACTTGTGTGTGTGATGTCAGCACACACAGGCCTTGTAGGGAAGGGGATCAGACCACCTCTTCTTGTTCTAAGTAGTGAGAACTACCTTAGGCAGTTTGCCTGAAGCATGCCCCTCCCCGCCTGCCTTGGGCCTGCAGGATGAAAACATTATATCTCCCTTCCTGTCTCATTAAAATTAGATTCTCTGAACTTTGGGAAGCTCCCTGCTCCCCTTGTGTGTCCTGTGGCCAGCAGGAGTTTTATCAAATAGGGTAAGAAAGAATCTTGTATTTCATCCACTCATATCTGGAGAATCCTTAGACGCTCCAAACCAGGATCTGCCCACTTGAAGTCCATGTTTTCTGTGATTTGTTTGTGGGGAAAGAGAAAGTCACAGTCATGTCCCAAAGCTGTGGGTTCTGAAGGGAAGTGACAGAGAGCCAAGGGGAGGCAATTGCCATCTCTTATCTTGCCCTTATTCTGGGTGATGCTGCAGACAGGCAACTCTCAGGTGACTGCTGCCCACCATTTGTAGTTAGACCGGAGTGGCCAGCTCCTTCTCCTAGAGGCTGTTGCACACATTTAGCCTGTGATTGACCCTCCCTCCTTTTGTGGAAGAACCTCATTCAGAACTAATATATTCTGCAGGTGACACCTTGTCTCACATGGCTATAGATTTCCTTTAATTCAGGAAAAATCGGCCTCACACGTTGTTTTACATCAAGTTAACAGAGACAAGGCAGGATGGAGGTCAGGGGATTCGACTCACATCACTGGCTATGTCTCCAGAGGCTCGAGCAGCCTGGAAGGGGAGAGCGTCTGTCGTCAGCTTGTAGCCTTGAGCACGAAGATTATGCCAAGACTCCTTGTATTTTGCCTAAAGTGGGAACACAGGTATATCTTTTAAAAAACTACACGTGAATCGATTAGCAAAGGGGACATGCCCTCTCACTTTGGTATGGTGTCCTAGAATCTATTTGTGAGTAGCAAACGCTTTCGGTGTCACAGAGCAAACTCTCATTAGCGCATGCCCTGTGGCAGGTTCTGAGCATACGGGTATATAAAACGTGCATGTGGATTTTACATGGGCGTCTACGATGAGTGCTTTTTAGAAACTTCAGCAAAGAGTGGGGAAGCGGCTGTCGGATGGCTTGTAGCACACAACAGGGGTAGCTTCAGCGCATGGTCGAGCTTCAGCTGGAGAAAGGCTTACCTCGCTCAGGTTGGCTGCGTTGGTTTTGGCTCGGATGAATTCAGGCAGACCGAGGGTCATCGTGTATCGGTGACGTGCAGCCTCGCCAGCCGCTTTATAGAGACGCTGAACCCAAATTAAGAATGGGTAAATAAACAGACGAGCAGACAAATGAATGAATAGTGAGGCGATACACACAAAATTAAAAATTAATTAACTGTCCAGTTAATAATAAATAGATGAGCAAACAAACAGTGAGACACTACACGCAAATTAAAAATTAATTAGCTAATTAATTAATCATAAATAAATAAATAGTGAGAAGACAGTGGGCCCATGCTTGCAGCTGGGAAGACTTCCCCGGACACAGCTTCAGCCTGGGTTGAGGGACATTTCTTTCAGTACAGTCAGGCTGTCTGAGTCACATTGACTGAAATGGAAGGACCGTGTAAGGAGCTGCTTCCCTATACATGGAGGAAGATGAACAAGGGGCCAGTGTACTGATATTCATTCCCCTGACACAGCACAAGGTGACCTGGGACACCTATTGGAAGCCCTGCTGGTGGAAAGAGGTAGCCCTGGTTTGCACCCTTCCCTGATGCCTCGGGGAGAGCAAGCTGAGACAAGGCCACCCTAGAGGGTCGGTCCTTGTGATCAGAAATGGGTCAGTGCATGCCAGCTTCTGTAGGGTCAGAGGCCGTCCTAAAACAGCCTCTCCACAGTACACGGTTTAGAAAGGCAGGGAGGGGCAAGGAAGAAGTTTAAATCTATGGCATCTCTGTGCAAGATGCTGAACCCTGTCTCTTTTGGGTCCTTATCTTCAATGGCCACTTCCAACTTCTGAAGGCTTGGGTTGGATGTGGAGGTGAGTGGGAAAAATAGCCAGATCTCCACATAACTTCTGAGAGCTAGTGTTGGGAGAATCTTAAGAATAAACATGATGTGATAATGTGTCCGCCCGGCTGCCATGAGAGTCCCAGCAAGGAGAAGAGCTAGGAGGGCAGGAGAAATAATTTTGGCAGAGGAGACCCCCTTCCCCTCCTTTTCTTTCTTATTGGAGATAGCAAATGTTGGGGTGTATAGATCTAGGAGATAGTGACTGAGGTTAAGGTGAAAAATTCCAGACAGATGCCACACAAGACCTGCCTTTGGATAACCACATGTCGTCCACAAATGAACATTACATTGGTTACCCACCATCTGCCTAGAATAGGTCACAGGCTGGCTATGTACAAACAAGTCAGCTGAGGGCCTTGTCCACGACTCTATGGGTCCAGCCACTGTAGGGTGTGGCCTGAGGCTGAGATTCCAACCTGCCCCTGGTCTACAGGAACCAGACTAAAGTCTAAAGCAGATACCCAACCAGCCCTCCTGTCCCCTCAAAGATGTTTAGGGTCTGTACGAAATGTTCTGTGCTTTCCAAATACCCCATAAATACAAATGACTTTCCCTTCCCCAGGTCACCAAAATCCACACATCTTTTATCTTTTCTTTTACAACCTAGCCATCCTTGACCAGGATTGGAGATTTCACCTCATTGGTGATCTGGTTGCTGAACTTAGCATGCAGGAGGTTGGGAGTCTCTGTCACAGCCGTGTACGTGAATGACCCAGGATGCTGGCGGTATTTACTCTGCAAAAGGAAAGAGATAGCTTGGTAAGGGAGGAAATGGTGCTGTAAATCCTAGTTGGTGTGTGTGTCTGTGTGTGTCTGTGTGTGTGTTTCTGTGTGTCTGTGTGTGTGTCTGTGTGTGTGTCTGTGTGTGTGTGTCTGTGTGTGTGTGTGTCTGTGTGTGTGTGTGTGTGTGTCTGTGTGTGTGTGTCTGTGTGTGTGTCTGTGTGTGTGTGTGTCTGTGTGTTTGTCTGTGTGTGTGTGTCTGTGTGTGTGTCTGTGTGTGTGTCTGTGTGTGTGTGTCTGTGTGTGTGTGTCTGTGTGTCTATGTGTGTGTCTGTGTGTCTGTGTGTGTCGTGTGTGTGTCTGTGTGTGTGTCTGTGTGTGTGTCTGTGTGTGTGTGTCTGTGTGTCTGTGTGTGTGTCTGTGTGTCTGTGTGTGTGTCTGTGTGTGTGTCTGTGAGTGTGTGTCTGTGTGTGTATGAGCTCACACGCACGCACATACACATGCCTTTGCATGTGCATGCACACGTGTGTGTCTCTATGTGTACATGCATGCAGATGCCAGAAGATAATTTGAGGTAGTATTCCCCTGGAATACTATAAATATCTTCTTTTTGAGATAAGTCCCTCACAGGACCTGGTACTTGCTAGCTAGACAGCCTGGTGGCCAGAGACCCCCAGGATCCTCCTGCCTCTGCATGTCTCCACATTGGAATTGGAAGAGTATGCCACCACACCCACTTAAGCCTCCTTCTGCCCAGGCTGCCAGCCCATCCCTCTAGAATCCAGCAGGCCATCTCCCTCTGCAGGCGAGCTGGACCAGCTACACTTGAAGTCTGCACCTGAGGAAATGGATGTCCACAGCATCGAGGACACATGACACACTGTGCGCCTTCAAAACCACACTCATGTGCGGTGACATATTTGCAATCCCAGTACCGAGAGGCAGACAGGCAGACCCCTGGGCTCACGGGCCAGCCTGCCTAGACTGCTTATAAAGTTTTGGGTCATGGAAAGACCCTGTCTCACAAAGCAAGAAGGACGGTTCCTGGGGAACAAAGTCTAAGTCCCATGTACACACACACACACACACACACACACACATACACACACACACACATCTGCCTGCACCAGGACTCAGAAAGGCATTGGCTTTATGGGTTCTTTGAAGATCCACATGGGGCCCTGAAGGACATGGGCCATGGAGAGCTTTGATGCAGAGACTGTCTTTGGAATGCAGAGCCCAGGGCCCCTGAGCTCCTTCAGGACACTGTCCACCCACCTTAGCTTGCAGGATGGCGCTAATCATCCGTTTCTCTATCCCCACCACCATCCCTATCCTGAGTCCACCATAAGCATCATGAGGTGAGTAAGGCTCCCCATGCATTTAGAGAGCTTAGCCTTCTGAGTCTGTTTACTTTTTTACCAACTAATCAGCGAGCACATAGCTGCCACCTCAAATGCAGCTGTCAGAGAAACACTGGGCTTAAGTCAGTGCCAATCCTCACAAAAGCCGGACAGAGGTGCTCTGTGTAACCCCATGTGACTAATTTAGAAGCTGGGGATCAGAAAGGGCAGGTAACTAGGCTGAGGTCACAAAGCAGATGAGAGCCGACCGAGAATTTCAATGCCTCATTTGTTGGTTTTCAAAGCCTTCCTGCTTTCCACTGTACCACAGGGCTGCCCTTCAAAGGACCTGGGAAAAGTGCATCTTACAGGTTCATGAGTCAGCCAACTTGATATTCTTGTATGTGTGTTGGTATGTATCTGCATGTGTGTGTGCAGTGTGTATGTTTGCATGTGCATGCATGTGTGTGTACGGTGTGTGTAGTAAGTGTGTCTGTGTCTATATAGTGTATGTATGCATATTCATGCATGTGTGTGCACAGTATGTATATGCATATGCATGTTTGTATACAGTGTATACAATATGTGTGCACAGCACCCATGTGGTGTGCAGTGTGTATGTATGCCTGTGAATGCATGTGTGTGTGCAGTATGTGTGTAGTATGTGTCTATGTGTATGCACTCTATGTATGCATGTGCATGCATGTGTGTGTACAGTGTGTGTGCATGTATATGCATGTGTGTATACAGTATGTGTGTAGTATGTATCTGTATGTATACCTGAATATATGCATGTGCATGCATGTATGTGTACAGTATGTGTATGCACATGCATACATGTTTGTATACCATGTGTACAATGTGTGTGCATGTGAATACATGTGTGTACAGTGTGCATATGCATGTACATGTATGTGTGTACAGTGTGTGTAATATGTGCATGTCTGTGTGTATTCACTGTATGTATGCATGTACCTGCATGTATGTGTACAGTGTGTTGTGCACGTGCATACATGTGTGTGTATGATTGCCAGACATGAGCATTGGGTATCTTCCTCTATCACTGCCCACTTGTTGTAGAAAGGGTCTCTCTAAATCTGGGACTCACTGACTCATTGGCCAGTAAGCTGCAGGAATCCTCTTGCCTCCCTTTGGCCAGAACTGGGATTACAGATGAGCACAGTGGTGTCTGGCTATGTAAGTGGGTGCTGGGGACCTCAACCTTGGTCCTCACATTACTCATTTAACCTTATCTCCTGAGCCATATCCCCAGTCCCCACCGAGCTTTCTTAGGTGGAATCCAGTCTGAGCGAAAACGTCAGTAAGAACAAATACTCAGGACAAGAGGTGACAGCTTAATTCCAGCTGCCTGAGCAGGGGACACACATCCACTGGGGCATCTACCATGGACATCCCAGTCGCAGGGTCACCCTCTGGGGTCCCATGTTACCTCGCTGATGAGCTCAGAGGCTTTCTTTCTTCCTTCAATCTCCAGCGCTCCAGGAATGACACAGGGAATACCACGCATGAAGTTCAAGTCTGAGCGGTACAGATTCTACGGGGAATATATAAACGTCAGAAGAGCCAAACTCTGACAGAGAAGCAAGGGAAGCCAGAGTCTCCGGACACCATCTTGAAGCGCACGGCTAGGACTCCAGGCAGCCTGGGTCTATCTGTATAGATGTGGCACCACTCAACAACGCTGCTCGTGTTTCTCGGTAAAGGCTTATGGGGGGGTGGGGGGGGGAACGTGGGTCAGAAGGCAGTCACTTGGCTGTCACTTCTCTGTGAGTGGCTGTGACAGGGATGCCGGATGGAGTTTTGTTTTAATGTGAGCTATCAAAACCTAAAAGCTGGAGAGGACCACAGCTAGAAAGTCAGGTGTCTCGGGGCAAACGTGCAAATGGTTTAACCAGGCTTTCAAACAAAAGCCAGCAGCAGTGGGTGGTATTAATTAATCATGGGTAAAGGAGGAACTAATGAATTAATCCAAAATAAGTTGGCAAAGACCCATTTGGGTCTGCACCTCTGTGGGCAAGTGCATTTCAAACCCTAACCCTGAGTGATGTGGAGTGACAGTTAGAGTCCCCACGCTTACTCCCCTCAGCCAGCAAAGCACCCGGTTGTGCAGTCCTCTGACTGTTACCACAGCACCAGACAGGGCAAGCGTCAGGGCTCTGTGTAAGTGACAAATGGCCTACGATGAGAGTGGCAGCTCCCTCATCCCTACAGCTGCACTCGGGTTCCTGATAGCTAGCACCGCCGTTCAGTAAATGCCGTACACAGGCACGGTGTTCCAAGGGTGACAGATTCCGGTTCTGAGCACCACCTGCTTCACTTGCCCACACCATGGAACCACAAGTCTCACTGTCTTCCACGGCATGTGTTGCCTGTACATTCCTGGAACAGGCAAACCTAGCAGGCTCGGGAGGAAGGTGGGTACCAGGGAGGAAGGTGGGTACCAGGGAGGAAGGTGGGTACCAGGGAGGAAGGTGGGTACAAGGGATACCGTTGTCTTGGAGGAAAGCACACCTCATTTCCTCAGGAACGTAAAACTACCCAACTCCCCTCTGCCTCCTGGCCTTGCAGGAGTTGGGCATGGCACCAGAGGGATGAAGGTACCTCACCAAGAGGACCCTGGGAGGCATCTCCAGGCCTGACTGACTAGCCTCAATCCGTGCTTCCCCCATAAAACATTAAGAAGGTTTTCCACTCAACCTGAGGCCAGGGACAAATCCTGAAAACCCACAAACCCATGTAGCATCTCACCCCATCCCTCACATACAGTTGACCTGATTTAGACTACTGAGTTCCCTTCCGTGAGTCTTCTACAATTCCTCTGAACAGTGAGAACTATTGACGCAGGGATATTGGGGGGATTAAATGAGGTAATTTCCAAATACAATGCTTTGAATTCAACAGAGACTCTCAGGGAATGGCTGCTATGCTCGCTGGAGTGCTGTAACTGTGTGGTAGGGCGGTGTGGGAGCTCTTGGGCTAGATAGAGAAGAGTTTAGGACACCTGAACTAAAGAGGCTGCAAAGAGCCACAAGGAACTTGATGGTCACTGCCTTGTGATCTGAGCTGCCAGGAGAAGAGTCCTGAGGGAGAGGCCCCGGGCATTTTACCTCACTCTGTAACTTGTGAGCTTTCTTGGCACAGCTCAGCCTCAGGTCTTCTGCCAAGGATGTGTGTTGGGGGAGCGGATGTCTGTAGTCCTGGTTGCTGGCCAGGGTCTGAGCCTTCTTGGCGTGCACCAAGGTTACCATATCCAGCGGCAGATGGAAGCGAGCCTTTGAGTGTTCAAAGCCTTTCTTATAATTCACCTAGAGGGGCAGGCAGATCAGCAGCCGTCATTTCAAAGCTACCGTTTGCACAGGATCCTTAGGGAGAGCAACTACAACACAACCGTCCCATCACCCGGAGACATGGATGCAGGCCCGTGGCGCCCCCCCCCCCCCCCCCGCCCCGTGCAGACACAGACCTAACAAGCATGCTTGAGTCTGGCTCATCACTTCGCAACTCTTGGCCCTGGAAGTCACTGGCCTGGGTACAGGGGCTATGGTTCCCTGACTAGGGGAAAATATAAAGGAACATATCCAACGCCAGGGATCCCCTTGATCAATTTCCTAGGTCACCTCATTTTACATTGTTAAAAAGGCTCACGAGATACATCCAATATATCCTCCCAATATCCACTCAAGTTCAGGGGCTCTCGGGTCATGGCAAAGAGCTTTGTCAAACATTAGATGGATTCCTAGTCAGTCTGAGAGCCAGCAGGAGGAGAGGGCTGTCTGAAAATTGAGTCCTGAGAACTCATTCTCATTCCCAAGCCCAACATATATCTTGAAAACTGAGTGAGGAACCCATTTCAGACTCACCAGCCCCACCAGTCCCGGGAGGAACTGTGTAGAGCTGCTGGTTCTCACCCAGGGCCTCCTCAGAGATACGGCGCAGACTCACCACCTTTTCCTTTTGCCAACTGCCCTCTGACACTCAACCCGAACACGTGCCCCAGACCTCTCACTCTCACCTCATGAATCAGGCCCTCACCCTCAGAACAAGGCCAGCTGCCATCTAATCCCATACTCAGAGGTCAGCCACCCAAGACAGGAAGCAAGGATGGAATCAGGAAGAGTGAGGCAGAGAAAATGGCATAGAACAGATAAAGCTGTGGAGCAGGAGAGGGGGAGAGGGAGAGAGGAGAGAGGGGAGGAGGGGAAGGGGAGGAGGGGAGGGGAGAGGAGAGAGGGAGAAAGGGAGGGAGGAAGGAAGGAAAGAAGGAGGGGGAGGGAAGAAGGAGGGGAAGGGGAGAGGGGAGAGGGAGAGAGGGAGGGAGGGGAGGAGGAATGGAGGAGGGAGGAAAAAGGAGAGGAAGAGGGGGAGGGGAAAGGGAGAAGGATGGGGGAGGGGAGGGGGAGGTTAGGGGAAGAGGGAGAGTATGCACTGCCTCTTTCTAGCTAATTCTGGCAAGGGACTGAGCCATTTACTCTTGACCTCAATAAACCAGCGGAGATCCCAGTTAAACTAGATAATACATAGACTAGACCCCTGTAACATGTTGGGCACAGCTTTTCCCCCTGACATTTGCCCCTCAAACATGTGCAAGGAGGTTGTATGTACACCCATGTACTAGAGTCCACAAGATCATATTAATTGTCAAAGGTTGATAGCAAATCAGGTGCCTATATTTATGTAAGCACAAATAAGAATAAAGTGTGTGTGTGTGTGTGTGTGTGTGTGTGTGTGTGTGTGTGTGTGTGTGAAAGTATATACCCCATCTATCTACATATGATTGTTACCGAGCAACTTTAACTGGCTAAGTCTAGCATCTAACAAGCATTCTAGAACTTTCATATACATCTTTTCCCATTTCTGAACATTTGTGGTAATTCACTCTGTGACCTACAAAAAATAAAAGTCTCTCTGCAGGCCAAACACATCTCACAGACCACCTAGATCCAAATCAAGGAATGCCCAGTCCAGAACGGAACTAGGAGGTCCACACATCCAAGCACATGTTAAGGAGGAAGAAGCTAAAACTGTGAAGGAGATTTCATAACTCTGCCAGCAAGTCAGGAGCAGAAGCATCACCCACTCCCCAGAGGCTGGGCGACCTGGGCTGGCTATTTGAGGAGCCTCGTCAGGTGGGCCCTCCTCAGCTCCTGCCTCTCCTCCTACTTACATCGCTCTGCAGCGAGGTCGCGTGTACTGAATGTGCAAGGCTGAGGTCGTCTTCCAAGCTCCGGGAGCCTAGCATTTGGCCTTTCATTCTCTCAAATGCTTCTTTGTATTTGTACTAAAGGGAGACAGAGCGGGAGAGAGTAACAGCTCAGGGACAAGGGACACAGAATGGAAGAGGTGGGTATTGGGCAAAAATGTTTTGTTCTTTTGACAGTAACTGGGTGAGTTAAAAGGGAGCTCGCAGGAGTTGTCGAAAAGTCTATTCTTTCATATGCAAGACTCCCGATGACTAAAGGGCTCCAATTTGAAATGGCGTAAGCGTTAGCGCTTGGGCAGCCCGGGCTTGGGAGACGGTGCGGGCATCGTTAGTGGGCTCCTCATGGGCTGGCTTTATGAAATCTCTTGGTGGAGGGTGCATTTCATCTGCCCGGGTTCCATGTTTACAGTCCGGCATTTGGCTTTGTGCCCCCAGGCTAGGAAATTTTTTTGTGTAAGATGCACTCTTTCTCACTGATCATTATCCGATTGCCCTAACACAGTCGGTTTGGACGGGAGAGGATATGAAATCCCCAGGCAAAAGAAGGCAAGAGTGAGAAGCAAAAGAACTTGGAACAGGTTTGGGTTAAACGCTGCCACAGAACTGGATGCTTACGTCACTTATAACTTCACTGGATGCCTTTGCTGCCTGGAACGGAAGGGCATCCAGCCGCAGCTTATAACCTCCATCTCGAAGCCGGCTCCAAGACTCCTTATAGCGGGTCTGGCAGGGAGAAAGGCACAGGTCTGATAGGACTCCTACATTCTGCTTTCCCCACACAGGAATCTGGTTCAGTAGGTCTCCCTCTCCCACCTACAGCTCCATCTGAGGTTAGAAATCACTGAGCCTTAGAATGGATTATATCCTAGAGTGAGTTCCTGCCTCCCATCCACCCTCGGCTGGTGGAGCCATAGAGGGGATGGGTTCAAAACAAGGGCTTCGATCTGACAGACCTAGCTCGAGCTTCTGGAGCAGCAAGTCAGGAAGGAGGCCTGAAGCCTAAGGCTGTGCTTGGATAGCTCCTTATACAAGATGGAGATTAGCCAAATGCCACTACCAAGGACTAGGAATGACCGGAGAGGGGCTCTTAGAGAAACTTCAGAGGGAGGAGCTGAGGTCCCCAAATGTGTCCTCGGCACAACCACCAGCTACATCTAGCTTTATTAAGGCGTGTCTGTATTTCAGCTCCTCTGCATGGAGGCCTTGATACTAAGGAAGATACTTTTCCTCACTCTTCCTCCCGTGCGAGCTTGCATCTTGCACAGAGCCCAGCACAAACACAAGCGTGGATTCCCCTGTTCCCAACAATCATACACCCCAATATCACGACACCCATGAAGGCACTCCATCTCCTCCTGTCTCTGAGTCCAGTGTCCCATCATAGTACAAGCACAGTGCACCATGACGCCCATGAAGGCAGGCTCTCTGCCCTCCCTCCTCTCATCCCGTATCCCCTTGGGCAGTTTTACCTCGCTGATGTTCATGGCGTTCAGCTTGGCCAGCAGGACTTCAGGCAAGTCTGCAGTCTGTGTATAATGGTGCTTCATGTTCTCTCCTTGCTCCCTGTACAGTCTCTGAGGGTGCAGAGATGTCTTTGCATTACACCCAGAGCCACCCCTGTGCAGCCAGCAGCCATGCTGTGCTCCCAGAGTCAGAGGGCCTGCAGCTGCTATGTCATCATAGAGAGCTGATCAAGGCACCCTGCCTCCACCCAGATCTCTCACTGCTGTCACAATGAAATTCATGTCTCTCTCTCCTTGGCTTTAGATTCCAACTCAGAGCATGACATGTGGAAACCGTCCCCATCACCAAGGCGACACGTAAGTTCTGCTGGGACAAGTGTTAGCTGGAGAAAATGAGGTCTGGCCACCCTTGACAATTCACCTCAAACTATGCAATAGGGACTGGGGATCCAGAAGGCACAGAGACGGTGACCTTCTGCAAGGGGTGTCACAAGCCTACCTACACCTTCCTTTGGTCCCCACCTTCAGGATTCCTGACCTAATAAATATTTTCCTTGCAAGTTTGGGTTTTCTTTACCCAGAACTCCCAGAGAGCTTCAGACAGTTTCCAGGTTTGCTTGGTGACATACAGAGTTGGCACAGTTACCTAAGAAACTTTCAGAATTATGCGTTTCCATCCCAGTGACTATCGGACATGTCCAGGGTTCTGCATATCACAGCAGTGCCCCCTAGAGTTGGTTAGGATAAGGACACAGCAAGTGTTGCTTCCTCAAGAAATTCTTGTCCAACTATGTTTCTCAGAATTCAATTCCATTCTGATAAGCAGGTAAACAAGAAATCAGTTCCGAAGTCCAAAAGTCTGGGAAGCAGACCGTCTCACAGAGTACCCAGGCCCTTTTGGGATGCCCGTAGACAAAGATAAAGCCAGAATTTCTTATAAAGCCACACAGAGAATTTTGAAAGTTAGATCCCAGGGTTTGTCAATATTTTTGTGTGTCACACATTGAATATTTTAAGACATTTCCAAGCCAAGCCTGCCTTACACACAGATCTGTGGACTTCGCTCAGTAGTAGCCTATTAATTCCCATGCTTAAGGGAGTTTTTTATAAGACCTCAATATTCTATTTAATCTCTACTGAACTGAGCATGGGGTCAAATCTTGATTTCCGGTAATATACAGAATATGGTAAGTGGCTTAAAAGTCAGGCTCATATCCACAAATCAGCCTCGGATCATTTTTGAAAGTGTGGGGGAAATGAGAAGACAGTGTTAGTGTCTGCCCTTGGATCCCTACGAGCCCCGAGCCTCATTCCAATTAGCCAGAATCTTGCTCCAAGTTCTAGCTCTGAAACAACATTTTTTAACAAAAGGAGGAGGGGGAAGGGGGCCTCATGACCACAAATCTGCAAGCTATGCAGAGGCAAGGAGGGAGAGCATCCAAGGCAGCAGTGGGATGCAGAGCCCCACTTGGCACATGAGTACGGGAACGCCCCGTTTGCATCCTAATGAGGAAGGAACCCCACCAAGGGGAGCATCATGAAAGACAAGGGTCCCTTCATCCTCAGGACGACAGAAGAAGCAGACCGAGATCCCCTCCGCTTCAATCATGCCGCTGAAAGAGAGCACACTCTCGGAGTCATAATGTACATTATCACTTACATCCACTGCTTGGGTATAACTAATCCTGGCCTGGACCATCTCCGGAGTGTCTTTAATACTGGTAAACTTCAAAGCATCTGGATGCTGACGGTACTTCTTCTGTTGAGCAGGAAAAGATCAAAGCTGTGAATTTTGTGCCGCTCTTTCATGCCATTTGAAAGGGAAAATCACAGGTTGCTTGAGATTAGAGTGAATTTGTGAACATAATTATTATTCGGCTTCCTCCATCTTTATTTCTTAGGTACCTTCAGGTTAATATTTGTTTCAATTTAAGAATAACCTCGTGTCAATTAACATTAAAGTATTGCTACCCGGTGCAAAGACAACATCTCAAAATTAGATTACATCAGTAAAATACTGTAGGGTATACACTTCCAAAGCCGTCCTTTCGAGAGGCTTCAAATGCTGTGTCGCGGGTGTTTACGTCTTAGTTTGGCAAGAAAGTGCATTCCTGGTTACATTTATCGATTGAAGCTTTCTGTTTTCCTTCCCCCAAAGGACCCGGCAGGCATTATCACAGCCCAAACCCTGCATTTATCATGCAGGATATATTCACTGTAGACTATGCTTTATTTAGCATATGTGCTAATTCTCAAAGACATTACAGTAAGGAAAAGGACCCCGTTACCACTGAAAGGGGCACTCATAACATTTGAAAGACACAGAATGTGCACACTAAACAAAACAAAAAGCAACAGAAAATATAAATGCCGGCAAAGGTCTAGATGACTCCGTTTGAAGAACTCTGAATATCATGGTCAAGTTCATTCCACGTTCTTTTAATCAAAGCACATTTTTCAGAGCCTGAAATATTATAATCTTAATGGTACAACAGAGTTTATTTTCCCTGGAAACATATTTTCTAAACACCTGCTCATTGGTCTGCTTGAGTTTGTGTATACTGTACTAGGCTGTCTTAGGTGCAGTTAAACCCAGCCAGCCACCTGAAGCTTTACCCTGACATAGCTACACTCATTCACCGACATATTCTCCATAAACATTTTCAGTGAGCTGTGAAAGAGACTATGCAATAAGCAAAACTAAAAATATTTACTACCTAGGGCTAGGCAGAATAGTTGTCATGACTCCTGTGTCACACCTCAGATGTGTGTGTGTGTGCTTGCATGTATGTTTGTATCTGTTTCTGTGTTTATATGTGAATGCATGTATATATGTATTTGTGTATATGTGGATGAACACATGTATGCATGTGTGCGCATGTGTGAATTCAATTACACATATTTAAATGAATGCATACATGTATGTGTGCATATGTGTGTCAATGCATGTGTACATGTATGTGGATGAATGAATACATGTGTAAATGGATGGATACAGGTGTGTGCACATGTGTGAATGTATGTGTACATGTGTGTGCGAAGGTATGTTTCCATGTGTGAATGAATGTATACGTGCATGTGTGCATATGTGTGAATGCATGTATACAAGTGTACATGTATATGGAAATGCATGTACACGTGTGCATGCTTGTATTTGTGAATTCATATATCCATGTGTATATACATAAATGTGTGTGTGGCTGTGTCCATATTCATTTGTGGCTCTTTCCACAGTGTCCAGTATTCTCTCTGAAAGCTAATGTACCCAATTTGACAGGAACCTAAAAACATCCGATAGTTGTATACATCTTGCCTAATATAAAGTTTGATAGCTGATCTGAAGCAAAGATGTTAAGAAAATAAGCAGATTTCTTGAGAAAGTCTGCAAAAATGAGGATTCTTATGACAAAGCTATACCACTATGGAGCAAATGATTCCCCTGGAAGTCCTTGGTGCCAGACTTAGACACAGGAAGAAATCATCTGGACGTCTAAATTGGAAATGAGCAGGTAGAGATGAGGCTTCTCCGCTTTCTCTGCTATGAGAGGGCCCAGTGCTAAAAGTCTGGGGTGATTACACCTTGAATGTAAGTGTTTGTTCCCACAGTTTTGTATGTTTACACTGCTGAGAGGCCCTTTCTCTAATTAAACAGGAAAAACAGACCAACTGAGACCCACTGAGGTCCCAGGTTCTCTGAATCTTAAGTGACAAAGAAGGTCTTTGAAAATTAGGTCCATGCATAAAGGCAAGTTTAGCAGTTTCATCTAATGTGTGAGGAGACTAGACTGCAGACACTTGCAATGCTGGGCAAGGGCTTTACAAAACTAACATGGCTGCCATTCTACACTGAAACAACATCTGAGGAGCCCCGCTGCCAAAACTAAAGTCTTCGAGGGCTATGCAAACTTAGGGTTCCTCCCTGTCCAGAAAGTTCCAGAAAGACCGGTCTACTCTAAAAGCAGTGGAATGCTCACTTGCCTTCTGGACACAGGCCTTCTCAACAGGCCTGAAGCGGGTGAATGTGGGAGTTTGGTGGAGCCAAGCCTCTAAGGAGCTTGAGCTCCTAACCACAGTTCTCAGAGGTGTTCGGTGCGGCTGCCATTCTGCCCTCTAGAGGGCGTCTGCTGCCTGCTGGCATCTGCCACCGCTGGACAGAGAGTGCTTCTGACACCTAGAGGCCAGAGATGCTGCTGACCATTCCCCCAGAAAGAACCGACAATATGTCCACAGCACAGAGGCAGAACCCGACCCTCACGGTCTTTAAAACTGCTGCTCAGGGAAACTGCCAGAGAGCAGAATGGCTGTTCTCATAAGCAGAACCGCCTTCAGGTCCACGCTGGCAGCTGCACCCTGACAAGGTGAGACAGTAGAAGGGACACGTCCCTCACACAAGAAACACCTGTGTCCCTGTATCGGACAGCACTGTGAATATTCACAAATTGTTTATCTCGGGGCGACAAGGAGAAACTCGTCCGAAGCTTAGAGCTTCCTGGGTGCCACAGACCTATCTTTCGCTATCTCTCCTGGGCCGCTTTATTAAAAAGGTAAGGGGTGGGCGGCAGTTGAGCCCCATTTGGTTGTCATTAATATACATAATATCACTTGTCACCCCACTTTGTTTTTGCTAGGGCTCTATGGGCCCCT
This sequence comes from Mastomys natalensis, assembly GCA_021653895.1. Taxonomy (NCBI): domain Eukaryota; kingdom Metazoa; phylum Chordata; class Mammalia; order Rodentia; family Muridae; genus Mastomys; species Mastomys natalensis. Next base: position 160,279 of record JAJTUV010000060.1, read on the forward strand.
ACTGGTGTGTGTTTGGTGTGTGGGTTCTCTCTAATTACCAGCCCTAGTCTGGGGTTGGAGGCCTTTCATGTGGCTTTGCCTTTTGAGTGGAAATTATTTTAATTTCATACAGAAATGCCGCACACCTAATGCAACCAAGCCTGTCACACGCACTGCCGGGAATCTCACCTCACTAATGAGTTCTCCTGCCTTCTTCGCCTGCTCCACATTTAATGACCCGGTGGCCACCCAGCCTGCGCCTTTCATCCACTTCATGTCTGCCCTGTATTGGTTCTGACAAAAGAAAAAGGAAGGGGGAGAGGCAGGCCTCTGTCACTGCGACGTCTTTTAAAGGGCTGATAGCGTTCCCAGTGTACCCTTGGTGCCAGCTGAGTGAAATCAAACACCATTGTCTTACCTGTTTCTGAGGAGTTGTGGGTAAGGCCCCCAAATATACAAATTAAACTCCCCTTTAATCAGAGGTTTACCTGTAGATGGTGGCTTTAGGCCGTACCCGACATTACTCTAGGTATGCAGAAGGTGCTGAGTCAACCTGGGTCCTCACTGGGGACTCACATCTTTCCTCATTGGGGACTCATGTCTTCCCTCTGGACAAGGGCACCCTCACTGTTGGCTGTACCAGCGTTGTTTAAAGTGACATGTGGGGAACAAGACAATGATGGCTCACAACAGAACTAAGTAGAAGCCATTGGACGGACTGTCATGGCATCCATTCTTTCCTCCCTGCACTGCAGGTCCTGGGAGGACAGGTCTCACTTCTTCACTAGCTACTGAATGAATAGTTTTCCCTAAGAGTAGTCTATCATCTATGCATCCTGAAACAGACATACCAGAAAGGAATACAGGGATTTCCTCCCTCCCCTTCCCTCTCTCTCTTCACACACACACACACCACACACCACACCACACCACACACACAAGATTAAACACAGACAGAGAGACAGCAGAACTAAGCAAAGGGTGCAAGGAGGAAGCAGAGGGAGCCATTGTAAGTCAACACACTGGTCATTCATGAAACGGGACCAGCAGAGCTGGATTGAGCTGTCAGTGACACGCTCACAGTTGACCAAAGCTGGGGGTGACACCAACACATTCAACTCCAGCAACAGAAAGAAGCCTCCAACATATGCCAATCAGAAGTCCTAAAGAGGCTCTGTCTAGCTGGCTATTGGTACATAATTGCGAATCAGCATAGGCTGAACAGAGTTCCTGAGGAGGAGGCAAAAGTGTGTCCTCTGAGGGATTCAGCAAAGGCACACATACACACACATACACAACACTCTCTCACACACACTCTCACACACACACTCATACTCACACACATACTCACACTCTCTCACACACACTCACACACACTCTCACACACTCTCACACACACGCTCATACTCACACACATACTCACACTCTCTCACACACACTCACACTCTCTCACACATACACACACTAACACACACTTTCTCACACTCTCTCACCCATACACTCACACACACACACACACACACTATCTCTCACACACACATACTTACACTCTCACACATACTCTCTCTCATACAATCACACACACTCTCTCACACACACACTCATACACTCTCTCACACTGTCTTTCACACACATACTCTCTCACACACACTTATGCACTCAGACAGACTCACACACACACACACACACACACGGTCATACTCACACACACATACTCTCACTCTCTCACTCTCTCTCACATACTCACACACATACACACTCTCTCACACTGTCTCTCACACACATACTCCTCTCACACACACACTCTCACTTTCTCTCACTCTCTCTCTCTCTCTCTGTCTCAACACACACACACACACACACACACACACACACACGCACACACCGGTCTGTGTACACAGAGGCTTTAAGCTTACATCACTCTGCAGGCCGTAGACCTTCTTGGCCCACTCCACCTTCATGTCTGTGGGCAGAGCCGTGAAGCAGTGAGATGCCGTCCTGTAGCCTACGTCCGTGGCTAGGTGCTGTGCCCAGCGAGCATGGGCAAGGTGAATCATGTCAAGGGAGACGTGGTACTGAGCTCTGGTATCTTCCAAGCCCTTCTTGTACTCCAGTTCACTCTGTAGCTTCGACATCTGCAGCGAGTGGCTCATCTGCGCATCCCCCTGGGCGCTCTTTGCCCCGATGAGTTTCCCTCTGGACCTTTCATAGTCCTCCTTGTACTTCACCTAAGTGTAAAGCATGAGCAGGACACAGGTCAGTCTCCACAAGGAGCCAGGAGGCTTCAAATCACGGGCACAAGGTTAGCAACAGCCATCTACCTGGTAGAATCCTATTAGTGAGCAACTGGTGTGTTTCATAGTTATAATTTCGTAGTTATAAAGATTTCAAGTCAGCCATAATTCTGCCATATACCATGTTATAACGCACTCAGTACAAAGAAGGAATAAACTGACAAATGGAATATCACCGCTGGATGTCGTTACAGACCTACACCACGCCTCCTCTGTGAGGCGGCATCTCCACCCTCTCAACTCGAGGTGTCCTTCACTTAATTTCTTTTATACTTTTAAAGACTTAATTTATTTTTAGTTTATGTTTATGGCTGTTCTGCCTACACAGATATTTATGCATCATGTGCATGCAGTGCTCACAGTCGCCAGAAGAGGACAGCAGGTCCCCAGGAACCAGACTTAGAGATGTTCTTGAGCAGCCACATGGGTGCTAGGAATTGAATCCTCCCAGTGCTTTTGACCACAAAGTCATGTCTCTGGCGTTTTAAGATTGTGTGTGTGTGTGTGTGTGTGTGTGTGTGTGTGCGCGCGCGCGCGCCTTTATACATATGCACACATGTATAAAGGTGCCAAGGGAAAGCAGAGGAAGGCTTCAGAGGTCCTGAAGCTAGACCTACAGGCAGTCACAAAACTAAAACAGCCCAGAACGTCCCAAGCGCAGCTGTGGTTGGGGGCAGGGGAGTTTCCAGAGTTGGGAGAGGAAGCAGAGGAGGGTGTGCTGTCTAGAGACAAATGATGGCAGGTAAATCATAAGGAGAACCAGAAGAAAGAGCTGTGGGGACGGCTTGAAGAACACACAGAGTCCAGCCAGGTGGCATTCTTGCGCTGTGAGGAGACGCTATGCTCGGCTCCCAACAACAGCATTGACTCGGTCTCTGTTTACTGTGGGCCAGACATGGGATAAGCCAAGAGCACTCATGTACCCACTGATAGACTTATAACATGTTGTATGGCAGACTTTAAATCAACCCCAACACCAAACCTCTCTCTCTCTCTCTCTCTCTCTCTCTCTCTCTCTCTCTCTCTCTCTCTCTTGCTCTCTCTCTCTTTCTCTCTCTCCCTTCCTCTTTTCCTCCCTCTCTCCATCTTCCCTCCTCCCTCCTGCCTCTTCCCTCTCCCCTCCCTCCTTCCTTCCTCCCTCCCTCCTTCCCCCCCTGTATATGTGGTTGTTTTTAATTTTGGTTTTTGTTTTGTGCTCTTCTTGTTTGGTTTTGTGCTTGTTGTTTAGCTTGGTTTGGTTGGCTGTGTCTTTGGAGGCAGGTACTGAGCCCGGATCCCCACAGTGAGGCAGACCTTAAACTTTTATCCTCCTTTCTCTGGCTCTAGAATGTTGAGAATACAGAAATGGGCTGCCATAGTCCTTCCCCTTCCTCTCCCCTGCCTTCTTCAATTCTGTCTGGCTATGTCTTTCAAACATGACTTTCTCAAAGAAGGAAGCATAGATCTTTTCTACACCCTGGCCCACTTAACTGCCCATCTAAGCCATAATGGATTGCACAGGACAGAAGAACAGTGCACATTGCTCTGTCTCGGGTACTTGGAATCATCTTGCAATTACCAGTTTGCCAGTAACTGGGATGCGGAAAGGAACAGGCTGTGTCTCAGTCACACGAGAAGAAGCAGGTATTGCAAGACTCTGGCCACTGCGGTCTTGGCTTGCTGAAAAGGTGTGTGACAACAACGGCCCTGACCACAGGAGCAATGGCCTCGCTGTGAAGGACTTGCCATGATCCCAAGTCCTCAAGGTTTGGGAGAACGAAGATCCTGCCCAGATAGGCAGCAGCAGAGTGTGTGCATCTGGCTCTAGGCCTGAAGGACTCACCTCACTAGCCAGGTCTCTCTTGGCTTTGGCTGTCAGGAATGTCAAGGAGTCAAGTCTCAGCTCAAACCCTTTTGCCTTCTGCTTTTCCCAGCTGCTCTTGTACAGGGTCTGGGGAGATTTAGGGGAACAGTGGTTATCTTTAAGTGAGAAGGTTCCTCTAGACCAAGTGGTTCTTGGTCTTCCTAATGCTGTGACCCTTTGATACACTTCCTCATGTTGTGGTGTCCCCCAACCACAAAATCATCTGTTATGAATTGAAATGTAAATATCTGATATGTGGAACATCTAATATATGACTCCTGTGAACCCCCTAAAGGAGTCTTGGCCCACAGGTTGAGAACCGCTGCTCTAGACTCTGAAATCCTTTCTAAGGAGCAACAGCAATGGCACCCTTCCCTGGCCTGAGAACCAGACCTCTTCGTTCTGCCCGAGGGCCTCCTGGCATACCTGACTTCCATCACAAGAAGCAAGGATTAAACCTCACATCACACATACCCGAAGTATATCATAGAACTCCCACAAACACGACAGATGCTACAACATTCCATGGGTCAGCATAGGACTCAGCCACAGGATTTAGCCACAGGGCTCAGCCACAGGACTCAGCCACAGGGCTCAGCCACAGGACTCAGCCACAGGGCTCAGAGGATTCTCTCCTGAATCATCCCTCCTCCAGCCTCCAGGCCTAGAGCCATTCTTTGTCCCTTCCATCTGAAACCTCTGCCTCCAAGTTTTAAGGCCTTTCTTCTGGAAGGCCACCTTTCCTTTCAAAGTGACCTTCATTTCAGTTTAGTCTCTGCCCTGTCTTCTGTTTCTCCTTCCTGCCTAGTCCCAGGTCAGGATGACAGAGACTTGGGAAATTTGTGTATAGAGAGTCAAGAACAAGCGTACTGGGATGGGATATCAACCATGGACACTGCCACATCAGGGAACCACCACAGTGCACACTCCTGAAGAACATCATGCATGCACACTTGCCAAAGGCTCATGGCAACCCACAGAGGAAGAGCTGGTATTAGCTTCATTTCACTAATGGACATCCAAGAGTAAGACCTGGTCTACAGTTGCACCCCTGGGAAGTGGTTAAACTAAGGACCAAGGTTTGGAGTCAACGACTGGGTCTCCCTTCTACCACTCAGGGCTGACTCTTAGAACAAGAACCCTTTCACCCACTAAGATCTAGTCAGTAACTGAAGACCCTGACAGCCATTGCTAGGAAGTTTGTCTTCCTCTTCCCCAAAGCATTGGTCAGGAACCACACCACATACACTACAGTTGAACCAAACACTGCAGGTAGCTAGTGGCTTTGGCGACCAGGTGACCACAGAGACACGGGTAAGCTGAGCCCTCAGTGCCCAGCCCTTGCGGTACCTCACTGAGTTGAGCAGCATTGGCCCGGGCTCGTAGGAAGAAAGGCTCGTCTTTGCTGATGGTGTACTGATGGACAGACTGCTCGTTTCCTGCCTTGTAGGCCACCTGATAGAGAAAAAGGGTCAGCGGGTGAGGAAGGAGCAAGGGTGGGCTGTCCATCACAACTGGGGCAACATAGATGGTGTCAGGGACATTGAAGTCAATGCAATATGCCAGGCACAGCTGGAGACCACACAATGCTACTTATCTGTGGAAACTGAAAGAGCTGACCTCACAGAAGTAACAAGCAAAGGTGAGAAAGTCAGGAGGACCAGAGAAAGGGTGCATGACGGGTGCAAAAATACAGCTGTTGAGAGGTGCTTTTGTATATAGCACATATACATGTATGCATATATATATACATGCATATATAAGCATATGCATATATGTACATATATATTATATATATATATATATATATATATATATATATACATATGCATGTTCACACACACACACACACACACACACACGTATGTATGTATGTATGTGTAGGCTAGCCATGGACTCCAGCAATTAATTTTATATCCTGGAGAGAGATGCCAAGGACATGAAGGTTCCAACACACAGAAATCACACTGAAAACTGGAGATGCTAATTATCCTGGTTTGATCATTATGCATTGTATTCATGTATCAGATTGCAATACCATACCTCATATGTGTAAATATTGTAAATCAATTAACGCAAATAACAGGCTTATGCCTGTAATCCAGAACTGGGAAGGCTGAAGCAGGAGGATTGCTGAGGGTTCAAGGCCAGCCTGAGCTACAGAGTAAGATAACTATCTCAATTTGTGTGTGTGTGTGTGTGTGTGTGTGTGTGTGTGTGTGTATAACACCAGGCCAGACATTAAGAGACAACACAGGAAACAAAATGTTTAGGGACAGAGACCAACACAACTATCCTTCTGGTTTACCTATTTCCATATCTTTCCCTAGAATTTGGCCTCCCAAATCTATTGTCATCTACATTCCCGTGAACATCAAAGATCTCCCAACCACCAGAGGGCGCCAAAGTAGGCTGGGCAGGAAGCACACTCCCTCCTGCATCTGTGATCCATTCATACACTGAGAAGTGCTGACACCAGGAAGTGGGCAGTGACCAGACCCACTTTTCCCTTGAAACAGATCTCTGCCTTCTATCTTCCTTTCTCCCTTCCCTCAAATCATGTTGCACAAGTAGTAGCTTTCTACTGCCTCTGACAGCCTTCCATCGGGGATGGGGGAAGAGGGTAGAGCTAGGAGGGACAGGCTGGGTCAATTAGTGGGGGAGGGTGTCTGGTTGAGCACCAGCCTGTACATCATACAAATGGCACCTTGTTGTTCTGACTCCCTTATTAGAACTCAACAGGTACCCAGCCAAAAGCAAATCCTCCTCCAACATAATTCTCTGTTAATCCAGAATTATATAGTCTTGGATAACAAAACAGAAGAAAGGGCAATTAAGAAAGACTGACAGCAAAGGGGTGATCAAATCTGTCTGTCTCAGTGAGTGGGGGAGAAGCACGGTGTGTCTGGTCTGCAGACCTCCTGGACGTTGGGCGTCCTTAAGGACTCCTGAGCTGTGTCTGTGGGCAGCACCTGTTGCTGTCTCCAGAAGATCCTGGCCCAGAACAGGGCAGCCTGCTGGCTAGAGGGCAAGCGAGGACTCACCGCATTCTGCAGCTCTTGGCTCTTCTTGGCGTGCTCCATCTGGGAGCTGTCAGTCACACTGGTGAACTTTAACTCATCCACCTTCTGCCGGTAGTTTTTCTATTTGCAAAGAAAAGGTAGGCCATAATGTTAGGATGGAGCTGCCCCCTTCCACCGTGTGCACATGCACTTTTGTGCTTTTTACTGCTCAAGCATGTCCTTGCGGGAGGGGTGTTTTTGTAGGTCGTAAAACAGAACCTCTCCTCTCTCTCTCTCTCTCTCTCTCTCTCTCTCTCTCTCTCTCTCTCTCTGTGTGTGTGTGTGTGTGTGTGTGTGTGTGTGTGTGTGTGCGCGAGTGTGCATGTTTTATGAAGAGGTCAGAGGTCAGTCTTGGGTGTCTTCCCTGGTCACTCTCCACCTGGCTTTGTGAGACAGTGTCTCACTAAGCCTGGAGCTTGTCTCTGCTACACTCTTGTAAGCCTCCTCCTGCCTCTGCTTCCCATAGCCTGACTTGATGACTTCATGGAACTTCAGTGCCTCTCAGCAAGCTGTGTGTTACATTGCTCACACTGGGGTGTTTCCCCTCTACAGGCCCGAGGTCAGACATTAGAGGTGCAGTGGAAAGAACTTGGACTCAAGACTGTTTCAAACCTCACCTCCACCTTTTTCCAGTGCCCTGTCTGGGCATGTCACTAAACAGACCCACGACCCTCTTCCTTCAGTTGCACAACAATAACAGTGATGAAGAAAGCTTTGTCACCCTGAGGTGGAATGAATGTTTCAATATCATTCTTTCCATGTGACTCAAGGTCGTGGCACCTGTGCCACATGGGCTATCACCACTGCCCGTGGGGTCCCCATGACTATTCAAGGAGCTAATGAAAAGAGCACCAAAGCCACAGATGGAAGGTCAGAGATCGTAGGTCACTCTGCTTCTCTGAGGTCTGTTTTCATTGTGTCCTCACCCCACAGTCAATAACTAATTGGAAAATTTTCAAGTGTACTAATTCTGTCTCCCCATGGGGACGTCTCATCTTCCTTGAAGATTACTTCCTCTGGCTTTTCCACTGGAGTTGCCAAGATGGATGGAAGCAGCTGCCTCTGTGGACGGCTTGCTGAAGCAACAGTGCAGGGGAATCACAAGCTCATGCCACCAAACTTCTACTCCCTCGGCAGAAGCAGTATTGTACCCACTGAGGGCCAAACAGTGACAGGAATATTGGACAGCTCAAGTTTCCTTCTTTTAAATGGAAAACACAGACATAAGACAAAGCTCACTACAAGCATGAGACTCCAATTCAGAAGGAATCACACATTTTCCCAACATAGGCAAGATGCTCATTCCTGGTTTTTCAACTGCTGGAATGTAGAATCAACCTAGGAGGCATAGCCTCTGGGTACCCAGTGAGCATGCTTCCAGATGGGTTCAACCGGAGTGGGAAGACATGCCGTGTAGGGACGCCATCCCATAGACTAAGGATCCAGACAGAACAGAAGAAAGAACTATCAGTGCCTGCCTCTTTTTGCTTCATGACTGTGGGTGCCACGGGACCTCCTGCTCTGCCACCATGCCTCCCTCATCATGATGGACTGGACCCTCAAATCCAAAGAAAATAAACCCTTCTTGCCTTAAAAGAAAATTCTAGAGACAATATTCCATAAAAACTGCTGACTTTCCTCCCTAGTTTCTGTGTTAGATGGGAAAGCTCATTTGCCATGTAACTGAGGGAAGTCACATGACCCTTCTGTGGCTGGAAATTCCCAGTCACCATAGCACAGGCACTGCCCACACCCTGAGTGCTTACTTTGGAGCTAAGAGTTCATTGTACTACATTCTAACACACCGAAAATCACTAGGAGAGAAACCCTTCGAAGAGCTTCAAAGGTGTAGTCAACACAGGAAGTGAGGTAGACACCCACATGTCTGACACTGTCAGGACAACTCCCTGAACCCTTCCCCTACTGCATCCTGATCCAAGATCTCTGCCTGGATCTCAGTAGATCTCACAGAAGGGAGAGAGGAGAGCCTCGGGGTGATAACCTGTCTCTACTGCTTCCGTTACTGACACATTTTAAAACCAAATGTATTTTTTAAGAGTAAGTAAGGTAGAGAAATGAGAATAAATTATAAAGTATATGTTTGGGGTTGTATGCTCCCAAAGAGTCACTGAGTCACATGCCAAGTACTGAGTACTGAGCACTGAGTACTGAGTAGCTCTGCTCTTGAGTGGAACTGTGACTTAAGTCTGCTTTTCCTGTGTATAAGACAGAGCGTAGTAGGAGAACCTCAGGATCTATGCATAGGACCGCAGTGACCAATACACTGCACCATGAATCAATACTCTCAGGATGATCCATCAACTACACCAGTGACTGAGTTATTATCTGTCCATAAACGGTGGCTTGTTTATCTCTTCGCAATGCGCGGACTCAGCCTCCCTGGCCCAGAAGGAAGAATCTCCTTGAAGATCCCAAAGTTCCTGACACAGTCCCTCTTCCACATGGGACATCCTTCCAGCGTCCCTCTCCGCTTGCTGCCAAAGCAGATCCCCAACACACAAACAGACACACAGTTTAGACCATGGGGCTTGGAAGTGTCTCAGCTCACTCAGCCCTCTCATTTTTCTATGAGAAAAGGCTCCATAATATTAAATGATCCAGCCCAAGTCTCCAGAGTGTGGCGACACTTACTCCAAGTGACAGACTGTGACTCGAGTGTTCTTTGCACAAGATGACATGACATCACAGGCTGATTTCTTGGGATGGGAGTTTTTTCAGATGTCAGAGGATCTTCCTCCCTTTGGCAGATTTGGGGCGGGTATTTGTACATAACAACATATTTTTGGGGATGAGACCCCAATTTAAATTCATATATACCTGTGGTAGCTATAAACTTAAGGTCATTTTACGTGGTATTTTCAATAATTTAGTACCTAATGTAAAATGTCATTGTGTGAATTGTGATATCCTGTTCAAAATGTTGGAGACTTTGAAGCATCTTGGTTGTTTTTTTTGGGGGGGAGGGGTTGGGGGGGTTGGTTTGTTTTTTTTTTTTGGCTTTCAATTGCTCTATTTGTACAATCTTTCTACACTAAATGATTCTCTGGATAAGACTAATCCTTTCTAGATGGTGATGGCGCATGCCTTTAATCCCAGCACTTGGGAGGCAGAGGCAGGTGGATCTCTGAGTTTGAGGCCAGCCTGGCCAAAGAGGGAATTCCAGGAGAGCCAAGGCTACACAAAGAAACCTGTCTCTAAAAACCATTCCTTAAAAAAGACTACTTTTTAAATAAATTGATAACCTTCTTTAAAATACCTCCCTGGAGCTGGGGACGGTGGCACAATCCTGTAAGCCTAGCTAGCATTCAGGAAGCACAAACAGGAGGACGGGGCCCAGGGCCTGCTTGGGCTACATAGGCAGATCTTGTGCCAAAAAAACAAACAAAACCTACAGGAAGTTTAAGGGGGCGGCGAGTTGGTTCTGGAGACTTTACAGTTACAGACACGAAGATGTCTCCCCCTTTGATTTGAATTCAGAATAAAACCCGGAAGGTCAGGGAGGACACTGGAGGGAACCAGGGCTCCACGACTCAGAGGCTGAGAATCCCTTGGAGCCCAGGGACAGACACTCAAGTTACCTCGCTAGCGAGCTGTCCAGCCTTCTTCGCCTGTTCCAGGTTGAGACTCCCCTCCGTCAACCACCCGACTCCCTCATCCACGCCAGGTCAGCTTTGTACTGCAGCTGCAGGAGAAACGTCACCAAGCTCTAACCTGACACACACAGTCAGACACAACCAAGTTCGTGGGGAAATACAAATTTGTCCTCCTGGAGAGCTACTCCCCCGTTTACCCTCAGCGGCTCTTCCTTAGGGAGGGAAAGCCACGGGGAGCTCCCTGCGAGGGAGATGGACACGTCCCCCCTTAGTGTTGTAGCACTTTGGCCTTGCTGAAAGTGGTGTCTCATACTGTTGACCAATATTTCCAAGATGTTTCTCCTCCTGGGCTCTTGTTTCCAGTACACCTTGACTTTCACACTGGCTCCAAGCCCTGCCCCATCCTGAGTCACCACTGTTTCTCTACACCTGTCTTTCCTGGACCTGGGACAGTTCTACTCCTTCTCTGAGCTATACAATGGTCTCACACACAGGTTCAAATCATTCTGAGAGCACACCTAATGATAAGGTGCTGGGCCGAGCCGGCAACTGGTGACCCCTCACCTCGCTCTGGAGCCCGTAGGCTTTCTTGGCCCACTGAGTTCTGATGTCTTCAGGCAGCACCGTGTAGTCATGCAGTTTCTTTCTGTAGTCGAGGTCACTGGCAAGAGCTTGGGCCTTCTTCGCGTGTCTGAGGTTCATCATGTCCATGGGCAGGTGGAAGTGGGTTTTACTCTCCTCAAACCCTTTCTTATATTCCACCTTGAATGCAACAAAACAGGGTTCATTGGTTAAACGTTGTTCTTGCAGGAATTAAGAGAGAATGGGAGGAGAGACTCTCCTCCTTCTAGAAGACTTAAGCACTCTGGGTGAGGTCACCTATCTGCTAGAAAGGTGGCCCCAAGCCAGTGTTATCAAAGCTATACTGGTGCTGTTCCCTACCTGCTTGTCATCTAAGGCCATCTCTTACCAGACTTCATCCTGTGCATGGCTGTTGCAGGAGAAGCTGACACCTATTCTTTTTGCAGAGACTTTCCGAAACAAAACAACAAAGTGTGGGCTATAGAGTCAAAGAAGCCTAACTTTGGGCTGGAGAGATGGCTCAGTGGTTAAGAGCACTGACTGTTCTTCCAGAGGTCCTGAGTTCAATTCCAAGCAATCATATGGTGGCTTACAACCATCTGTAATGGGGTCTGATGCTCTCTTCTGGTGTGTCTGAAGAGAGCAATGGTGTACTCATATGCATAAAATAAATAAATAAATCAAGAAGAAGAAGGAGGAGGAGGAGGAGGAGGAGGAGGAGGAGGAGGAAGAGGAGGAGAAGCAGCCCAACTTTAAACCACTGATTCCCACTGTCCCTTAAACTCGACTCACACTGCTGGCCAGGCAGCCTCAGGAAAGTTACATCATGCCCCTTACATCACCTCCCTTAGGGTTCATTTTCCTTAAGGAAACGGTTATAGTGAGTCTTACTCTAGCAGTGGGAATGTGCTTGGGATAGGGAGCATTGCATGTCAACGCAACAGCACATGTTAATGATGAGAATACAAGGATGATGGTGACGGTGGTGAGGATGGTGGATGTCAACGGTCGTTTCCATGGAAATGTTGATGATGACTGATGGTGTAAAGATGGCAGTCATGACATTAGTTACAGTAGTGGTGATGGTGGTGACACTGGTTATAAAGACAGTGCCCAGCAGTATGAGAGGCATGGTGCCATGTATTGAGAGATCTAGGCTCTGACTCTCCTCTCCTCCAGCTATCGTTGACTACCATATAGCTTTGGATCACAGACACTCAATATAACAATTTGTAGTCCATTTAAATCAAAGCCCAACTCTGGTTCTTACTGTCTCTTTATGCTTCATGACCACACATTTCCCAAGACATGTTCTATGATATGTCTAAATGCAAGAGTTCAATTCCAACTCCCTATGTCACTCAAGCCATGGTCTGCCAGGTAAATCTGCTCAGCTGCTCAGCAGAGCTGCATGGCTTCATGGCTTGGCTCGGGAAGGGTAGAGCAGGAACTCAGTGTTCATGTGACCATCATGTTTGCTTTGCATTGGGTGAAAGATTTGACTGGAAATCATAGGTGTCCCTTCTAGTAGAACACTCCTTTCCCAGTGGCTCTGCGACCAACCTATCATGGTCCTTCCTAGGTGACAAGCGTCAATCTTCAGACATTCCAGTTATTTACAACCAACAACATTCAAGTTGGCTGGATCCCAGGATGCCTCATCAGCCTGGCAAATGTTTTGAGCACTATGCTGTGACCATCTAGGATGTCATCACAAAAAACTACAAGCTTACAGCTCAACCCTCTGGTATGATTTAGATGTGATTTGTCTCCACTGAAAGTTATGGTGAGGTTTAATTCCTCAACAGTAGGTGAAGGTGGAGGTGGTGGTGGTGGTGGAGGTAGAGGTGGAGGTGGTGCTGGAGGTGGAGGTGGAGATGGAGGTGGAGGTGGTGGCATTGCTTGCCTCTCCAGGCATTGCTTGCCTCTCCTGGCGCTAGATTCATCATGCACACATTATTATTAATATAAAGCAAAGGTGCCTTGTGTTCTCTCATGTATATACTGTTTTCCATCCTGAGCAACAGGAGGCCTTACTAGATGCAGCTGCACATCCTCGGACCTTGGAGCCTCCAGAATTACATGATAAAACAGAGCTCTTCCTTCCTCAAGTGCCATCTCTAGGATTCCGGTTTAACAGCAGAAAGATGGACTAAGACAGGCTCACATTTGAGCTAAGCTCTGTGGAGGGGGAAACTTGTGAGCCACTCACTCTCATAGCTGCAGAGTCTCTTGCAGTATTTTACCCACAGCAACTGCTTGGCAAATATCTGTGGCATAAACAGATGGACTCAAGCACCTTGATCAGTAGATGTCGTCATCCTTGGGGCCATACACTTTACCTACTGTTAAAGAACACTGTGCTCTGGCAAAATAAAGAAAGCGAACAAGTTCCTCATATAAGCCAAGAGACAAAAGTGTTGCCGGTGGAAGTCAGCAGAAAAGCAAGCCTGGAGGAGCTTTTAACCACAACTGTCAGTTAGGAGCTGGGGGCAGGAGGAAGTTTTACCTCACTGCTCATCTTGGCCACCTGCAGAGAATGCAGAAGCTTGGAGTCGTGGGTTCCCAGGGCTCTCCCCTTTGTTTTTTCATATTCTTCTTTGTATTTAATCTTGAGAGAAAGAAGAAAGTCTAGTGTGAGCAAGAGAGAAACAGCCATAGAAGGGACTCTGACAAACACAAAGAGAAGAACTCTTGCTGCGGGGTGAGGTGGGGGAGTACCCCTTCAGTCTTTCTCAAACCCAGAAGAATATTAAAATGTTGCCATGTTTACAATGTTAACAGTCATTATGTCTCCAGCAGCTGGCAGGCATCACAATGGAGCCTTTCCTTAAACCTTACACAATTCTGAGTTAATGAGGAGAAGAACTTACGCTGCTAGCAAGTTCCCCCGAGGCTTTGGCGGCCAACAGAGACATGGCGTCCAGCTTCATCTCAAATCCTTTCCCCTTTGTCTTTTGCCAGCCTTCTTTGTACTTCACCTGACAAACAAGCACAAACGCAGGTGAGTTGGTGCTGCTACCAACCAGTCTGCTGGAAGTTGAGAGGATTTCTCTTTAAATCAAACTTGGTTTCTTCCATTGTTGGCAGGCAGGGGAGTCTTGGCTACTATTGTCAAGACTGCAACAGTAATTGTTAACACTGATCCTTAGGGCCACCCATGGGGACAAGGGGACAGGACAAAGGACCCTCATTGCCTGGTCATGTGACTTTGGGCAATTAACCTCTCTGAGCTGTGGCTGACCATTTGCAAAATAGATATTATCATTCTCCAGGCTGCTGGAAGTGTAAGTTGGGTGTGGAGCGCGAAGGCAAATCCGAAAACTGTGTGGTACTGCCAAGATGCAAGGGACTGATGCTGCCTGTAACAGCCACTGTGTGTGGGCCAGTCCTAAACGCTGTGTAGACACTAACTACAAATCTTCACACAAGCCAAGGCTCAGTAAATTGAAGGTATTTGCTACGGTCATACAGATCAAAAGAGTCCAGCATGACTCCTGAATCTCGGTCTGTCTCATATCAAAACCCATGGCAACAAATGCTGGGAGGTACACTAATGCCACGCTGTGCCCCATAACATGTCATATTTATGTCACCGTGTCCTACGCCTCAATACAGAGCAGGCTTGTACCAAACAATTTGTCCCTGTTTTTCATTTTCCTGTCCCATAACTCCCATCTAGGCTAGTGGCCTAGTCACAGTCTACCCTGTGACTCCTTGTGTCTTTGTTGATCCGATCAAGATTAATCTTGAAACTTAAAAATCTCTCCACACACAAGTCACCAGTCAGTCACCAGGATGATGGTGATGGTGATGACATGTCTGTGCGTTCACATATCATGTGTGTGTCTGTGTGTTCACATACCACATGTGCGTCCATACAGGAGTTGCACTGCTATGAACAATTCAAGCCCAGGGACTGTGTCAAAACTCACACTGTGATGAAGATCCTAGAAGACTCTTCCTTGGGAGGCAAGTAGGCTCTGCTTTTTTGACCACTTCCTTCCACATTCACGCCAAGCTCTCCCCAGCTCGCTCTTACCTCACTGAACAGTTCTGCGTTGGTCTTGGCCTTCAGCAGCTGAGGAGAGTCCTGGGGCAAAGTGTAGTTCAGCTTATTTCTCTCATAGTCAGCTCTGTAATTCACCTGTTGGATTTAAAATAGGTCTGCAAGGTTTCCGTGCGACAGGAGGAGAGCCCTGAGGAGACTATTCTGTTTCCCACAGCCCTGTGATTCCCGTTGCAGAGAGGGAGTCCCTGGGAAAGGCCTTTTACAAGAAAGCCTGTAACTTGGGGGAAAGTTTTAAGTTAACAGATCGGAAGATGTCAAATGAAAAATGAAACAGCTCACGGGTACATCATCCAAGTCTATGAGTTTGCAAGATACCTTTAAGCTGCTATGGTGCTGAATGCTTTGCTATATGTAGGCTAGATACTCGCCAGGAACCAAAAAGATCGGTATTACCGGAAGTGATATTGATTATGTGCATTTATAAAATGCACATCTTGAATCACATAAGCACAAAAGAGCTAAACAATGGATAAGACAACAATGTCATCTGTGAGGACTATCACTCAAAACTTAACCCTGGGCCATGGGCATTGCAGAAAGTTGGGATTATTGTTAGTCTTTTGGTGTGCGGTATCAAAATTGTAAAAACACGTTTCATTCTTTTTACTTTTTAAAGATTCATACTAAAATATTTATAGATGAAGCTAGATAGTATCTTGGATTTTCTTCAAAATAATAGAGAGGGGGGAGGTCGGAGGGCGTACACGTGTGGTAGGGCGGGCTGTGAGGTGATAGTTACTGGTACTCGGGGCTTCAATATGCTCTGCTTTTGCATATGCTGACATCCTCCACAATAGACTGAAAGGAAGGGCACCATTTTTTGGCTGTAATCACACATTCCAGCATTAGTAAAAGTAAAACCCCTGGGTATCTGCTGTTCAGAGGCCTCATAGCAATTGCAAAATTCCCAGCTGGGCAGGGGCGTGCTACATACGTGGCTTAGCTGCTGGGCGTTGATTTTAGCTTGAACGATCTGTGGCGTGTTTGTCACCGAGCTGAACTTCAATCTGTCGATGTTCTGCCTGTAGTTGACCTGGGCAAAAAACAGGCACAGGAAATGTCATTCGCCGTCATCTCTGGGATGTGTGTGGCTCCCTTACACAGCTGTAGTGACTCTTGGAGAATTAGATAAAGTAGAGAAACTCCTAACTGGATACCAAGGGACATACATGTCAAGCCCACAGACCAAAAAGCCGTCTGTTTGTGGAAGGTTGAATAACACGGAGAAGCAATTCATAGCAGAAACTAGTTCACTCCGCAGTGGTCACAGGAAACACACTGCCTTCACATTGCCAACCACAGCAATGCCCTCCCCTCCCACAGAGAGAGAAGGAAAGTCACTGGTAACAGTGCATGCTGGCAAGGACAGGGTAGCCATGGGAACTGTAGAGACTTTGCTAGCGGTGCTTGGAATCCGGAACAGCATTTGAGAACATACACCAAACCTCTGTCTCAGTAATCCCATCGCAAGGCTCACTGCCAGTGAAAACGGACACAGGGTTATTTTATAAAACCATCGAGAGGCTGGAGAGATGGTTCAGTGGTAAAAGCATGCACAGGCCTTGCTGAGGACCAGAGTTCAGTCTCCATCACCCGTGTCAAGTTTTTCACAAACTTGCAATAACTCTGGCTCTGGAGCATCTGATGCCCGTGGCCCCTGGGAGCATCCGACGCCTGTGGCCTCCCTAGATACTGGCACCCAGGAACACATGCCCACATTTAGGCATGAACAGATAATCAAGAATGAGATGTATCTTGACAAAAATTCAAGATATATGTATATATGCATATATAATGTAATTTTTCAGTATGTCTAATACTTTGTAAAAAGTGGTGTACTTTGAAAAGAGAACGTGGTGGAGAATAAAAAAGAGATAAAAGTCCAACCAGTGTCATACTTGTACCATCTGTTATTCCTTTGCCATGCCGGGAATAAACCCAGGGCCTTGTGCCCACTAGGTGAGCTCTCTCTCAGAGCGATGCCCTGGCCCTTATATGTGTGTCTGAGCGAGATATCAAGAAGCACCAGTGGCCCTTGAAGCGCTGCCCTAATGTGCCCATGCTCACACACTTGTGCACCAGTCACTGCTGGACCCTCTCTCGCACCTTTCCAAGACCCCAAAGAGACTGCCATATTTCAGCGTCTTCCTGGAAGAGGAGGAGCCAGGGTCGCCAACCTAGCAGCTTTCCTACCTCTACGTATCTGGGGCTGCTAGCTTTCACTTTCGAAACTGCAGATTATTTTTGAAGGACTACAGTGTCGTCAGCCATTTGCACACAAAACTGCCTTCATCCAGCGGCGTGTTTCCCCTACACGCACCTGACCGTGATTCAGGGTGGGAGGAAAGGAACCTGAACAAAGGCATCAAGGCCTGAGGGTTCGCAACATGGGAGGCACCTGAGATGAGCTGGGTGAGAAGACGCCCTGCATCCTACTCAGGAGCTGAAAGTGAAGTGGTGATGTCATGACTGGCCAGCATGCTATGGCTGACCAATGGTCCCCTTCACAAGTTCTCTTTCCTACAACCCACGGAAAAGGTTAAGAAGTAAACTCATCCCTACTCTTCCTTTCAACCTGTCTGGCCCCGCCCTCTGAGGTCATTCATTTGACCTTTCAACAGACACGGAGTCTGTGTAGAACAAGCAAAATTAGACATAGCCCTGCCCACCCACATTCCAGATGCTATTGCCTATGTACTCCATGCTGATAGTGCCAGCTCCCTAGCGAGGGCCTCCCCATCTCCTGCTCCCTAAGTCCAGCAAACCCATCCAGGATGCCAGAGTATGTTGCTTCTGTCTTACTACCCACTGCTCTCTCTGCCGGGGCCGCTCACATAGCCTTGTGAGTCAGCACACAGTGGCCCTGCTTTCCGGTTGTTACCAAGAAGCTATAAGTCCACATTCTTGTACAAACCATTGCCATTCTCTGAGCTGATGCATGTGTTCATTCGATCGGTTTATTTGCCCGTGACGCATACATGTTTTAAAGCATCTTTACAGAAAATGTATACACGGGTCGCTGACGAGTTTAAAAACAGATCTGTAAAATCCTGGTTCGAGCAAGCTTTAACATGACCGTTTCTTGCGGAATTTCTCAGTCTTTAAATTTTTCCATAGCGTTTTTGTCAATTCTAAAGACACAACTCCAAGACAGAGAACTTTCTAATTTGGTCTTAAACATTTCCTTTTACAGGTCATTTTGCTACCTGACTATTCCGTGCTTGTGTATAAGGTGTTGTTCCAGTCCCCCTCTTACCCACACCCTCCACATCTCACTCTCATACCCACCAATCCTTCCATTCCCATCCTCAGCAGACCCTTTCCCAAATTCATGATTTTTCTTTTATTTTATGACCCACTTAGTTTAACCAGGGTCACCTGGAAGCACCACTCGGCACTATCAGTTGGCTCCTAGTGGTCTCCAGTGAATACACAACTGAGGTCCCATCGTTTCCCTGAATATCAGTAGCAAGTAGTTCAACAGAGAGAGATAGACCACCACCCATCACCCTGAAACCATCTTCCTTCATGCCTGACTTTGCTAGGCCTATTCTTATGCAACTCTATGCTCGGATTTGAGAGAATCCATTCCTGTAAACAGGGTTAAAAAGATCCACAGTGAGGTCTCAAAATCATCGGCCCCAGGATGAGGATTGAATGAAGTTTATCTAATTGACATAATATCAAGTTGACTTCTAAGTATGTATGGTTATACCCACAGTCAATGCTATTCTCTGCCTTAATCAGGGGAGCTTCTCTCCCCCAGCAAAGAGTAATAAGCGCAGAGAGTTTCAAATGCACAAGATGCTAAGCGATGGATCCGTGCTCACCGTAAGTGAGACACACATACCATCTCCTTCAAGGCTCCGGGAGCTCTGCAGAAAAGGGAACCGAATGAATACAAATGCCAGAAGACAGGAAGACAGGCTGCAACTGACATCTTCTGAGCAAGATGCAGCCTTGCCAACCACAAACGCCCAGCACGTGTCTGCTCCATGTCCTCTGACATTTTAAGAGCTGGCAAGTAAGTCTGTATTTTAAAAAGCCACTGGTATGCACGGGATGCCAAAGCATTCATAAACCCACTCCTGAAATAAACTTGAGGGCCACCTTGGGGTTGCTGGCTTCCAGATTCTTCATTCCAGCTCTTCCCTCACACTCAATATCCCATAGTAGCAATTCTAACAACACAGGGCACTTGCTGGCACGTCTCGTGGCTCCAAGTGACTCCATACATCCTAACTCACTCACTCCCCCAGCCATCCTGCAATAACTCCAACCTTGAAATGTGGAAAGGGAAGCATGGAGAACTAACAGAAGCAGCTCAGCTAGTGAGGGGTGAGAGCTGCGAACAGCATCCCAGACAAACAGGAGAGTGGTCCCCAGGCTGTGCCCTTGAGTCTGTGCTCTGTAAACCAGTTTTACCTGGGGTGCTTGGGACAATTACCTACAGATGGATAGATGGGATTCACCATGGAGAACCCTCTGATTTGTAGATTGAGATCAGAAATCTATCCCACAAGGAAAAATGACAGATAAATTTGTCTTTAAAACAGCACATATGGACACTCCAAACCTTCAGGCACGGAGCTGACTGCTCTGTTGGATTTGGAGACCATCACTTTGCTGCTTTTTCATTAATAATTCAAGGAGAAAAAAAAAAACTTTGTACCATCCGATATATGGGGAAAACTGGAAATATAAAGTCATTTCAATGTCAACCGCTAATGAGATTAGAGCACTGTGACTGTCTAATGCATTAATTCAGAGGGAAAATTATCAACTCATAATAGAGTCTTATTAGGATTCAGAACTAGGCATGATAAAATGTCACAAAAAAACTGTATTTTTAAAATAGCACATTCCTTCCTGATAGTTCTGCACTAAATATGTCACACTGGGCACAATTACTTTTCTCTGCAGGACATAATTAACAGCTTCCATGATTAATTTCACAAACGTTTGGCCACGGCTTCGCTCTACATTCTGAAAGCTTCTAGGCTAAAGATAGAGCCCCATTTTAGTTCCATTAGTGTTTATAAAAAGCCATCTATCTACAGGAATGCCCTCTAATTAAGGACCCATGCTATATTTAATTTCATGGCTATTTTACCACCTTTAAGGCTACCAGATGGCAAGACCACAAACTCTCCTGAAAAAGGAATGGATTTCCCACTTCCTGAATGTTAATAATCTACATTAGGACTAATTTGCTCAAACACATACCAGAGCCAAGACAGTAAGAAGAAGGAAGGAAAGAGGCACTGTAGATCAGCCCTGACTCAGTCCCTGACAATTTCTGCTTACACAAGACATAGCAGCCCTTTTGATTTTGATTTTCCTTCCTCACAGGCACAAGCAAACAAGTAAGGAGCCCGGGCATAGCTCATGTGCTGCCAGCTTAGATGCTACCTCTAAACCAATGTCTATTACAGTCCAGTTTAATCCTGAGCTAGCTACAATGTTTCAGGCATAGACGTTGATGGAGAGTCCTACAGACACACCTGTAGCAGAGGAGGATGTTACAATGGAAATACAAAGCTATAGCTATCTCACTTTTATTCATGCTAATTACTAGGCTTGATCTCTAGAGCCCGATTGTAAATACGTAACTCAACGATTTTACTTTTAATTGCTAAGTAGCCTATGAAGTATTTGGGACAAAAAAATAAAGATATTTTGGGTTTCATTGGGATACAAGAGAGTCAACCTAACAAAACTCCTTGGGAAAGAGAAGCACAAAGCTTGGTTCCTTCTGTCCTTCTAGGTCTCGTTGCCTGCTTCATTCACCTTTGCAAAGCCCCGTTCACGCAATAAGCTAGCATTTACCAGCTCTTATTCCTTAGTAGTCTAGGCCCTGTTTCAGATCCAGCACAACCAATCTCATCACATCTACTCTTGGCAAAAAGAGGGAACACAGTGAAGTCCTATCTAGCAGCAGGAAACCCAGCTGATCACTGGTGGTGTGCTGAGCCTGTGGGAGCTGGAGGAAAGCACCTTGGGCAGTCAGTGAGCACATGCAGAATTGCTTAATCTATTAAGTAATTAGTAGACTAAAGACTGCCTTCACTGGCTAACTGTAAGGTCAGCTCATTTCTAAACAAGTGAATTACTTTATCTTTTTCTTTATGCTTTTCTTCTGTATTTTTTAAAGTTTTAGTACTGAACATGTAATAAAATTATTATTGCCATACCAAAAAAGAGTTTTAATTAATTGTATTATTCTGTTTGGGATGTCAAACCATACATAGGCTTACTCTTGTAATAAGTAAGGGATCTAAGCTATTCTTCTATCTGTCTGTCTGTCTGTCTGCCCGCCTTCTGCCTATCTGTCTAGCTATGTTTTTCAACATGCCTCCTGAGTAAAAGGTATAGTTAACATTACCATTTGCCTTAATATATGCCTACTTTATCTTTAACATACTAAGTTCTAATTTTTTAAAGGTCATCATTGCTCTGGAATAATTATTGTAAATGTGTCCAGCAGAGATGTAGCAATCCAAACTCTGAGAGAAGAATTTGAACTTTTGGATACTCGTTTCAAGACAAGAGTAGAATCATCCAAATTTTACCTAGAAGGTGAGTTTTTAGTCGTGCATGTGTGGACTTCCCAGAGGAGGGACAGACCCCATTCCTAGCCCTTTGAGCTCCTATATTGATGAGATGTTTTTCCTTCTCATTTTTCTGCCTAAGGCTTGCTCCACAGCAAGCCACAGAATGAAGGCTAGTGGGGACTCACATCCTTCAGGGGAACCAGTTTCATCGCTGTTTGGTAGAAGGGCGTGGCAGTGGCCGGGTAGTTGTAATCCACAATGTCATGTTTATAATCAGCCTTGTAGGCAACCTGAAACCCAAAGAAAAGAGGAATCAGCTCCCACTTCCCCATAATCCCCTTTTTGAATGTCATAAATAGTTCTAAATAATTAGAAACAAAATTATTCGTTTTCATCACCTCAAAAGAGAATTACACCTGCTCTACACTTTGCCTTTAATGAGTTTGAATTACTCTTAATTAGTTCAAAATTAGTCAACTTCCATCTGTAGTACATTTTAATTTTTTAATTCTTTCTTTTTAATTATAAGGCTCACGTTTTTGTTTTAAACGAGCAGTTACACACAGGTATTCAATGAGGGCGCTTCTGGGCAAACTTAAAGACAATGAAAACTCAAAAGCTTCAGAGTAGTTTAGTTATTTTTATAACAGTCAACATTGGTGTCCTCAGGCACAGGAAATCCAACATTTGGATGTTTTGAATGTGAAATAGGTCTTCTATAAGTACTCGTTATCTCCAAGGCCTAAAATGCAGTCTTTTCATATCTGTGAGTTAGTTTCCATGCTACCCCCAATGTCTGATTACCCCATTACTCTAACTATTGCATGACCACAGCGATGTCTTCAATGAAAAACAAAGTCACCCCTAAGTAATCATCTCCCATTCATAAAAGCTTGAAGTCCCACAGTATTCCCAGTAGGAATCACACTGGTCCATTTTACCGTATCATTCAGAAGTGGGGCTTATATTACACTGAATCAATGAAAACAGACTCTTCTAGTCAAAGTGCCCTAACTGACACCGGCTGGGCCTCTGAAGGTTTTAAAGGCTTTTAAAATTCTTTATATTTGTCAATATTTAAAGATCTGTGGGCGGTGGTTCTGTTTTTTACAAATAGAAACATACACATTTTTAAAGGAGGTTTAAAAGTAATTGGCCACAATCTTCACACCCCGACCTGCTGATTCCCACTGTCCCTCAAACACCACTCACATTGCTAGCCAGGCTGCCGACTTTGAGAGCGTGGAGCATGCGTCTGTCCATGCCGACTCCGTCATAGTGGCCTCTCAGCTGGGTCTGATAGTTTTCTTTATATTTATTCTGTGAGGAAACAGTAAACTTTTGATGAAAAGTTTCCAACTAGATGAAGGTAAACTACTTACCTTAACACTCTAAGTTTAAATCTAAGCATGATTGAACTACTGAAAAAAAAAACTTGTTTATAAACAATTTAAATTTCTAAAGAGCACGAGAACTTGAGGAAAGACAGGCAGACAAGCACACAGAAGTACATGTCGTGGGGAGTACCGTGGCAGACTGTTGTGGAGGGCACCATGGCAGACTACATGTGTTTTTTGTTTTTTGCTTTTTTTTTACATGTTTACTTTTAAATTTACCAGACTTTTCTGGTGTGGAAATTCACTGTGAAAGTGTGGAGCTGGCAGTGGACAACCAATAGACAAGCCCTGGTTGTGTGGTCTTGATCCACAAGCCAAGTCGTTACAAGTTATTGCTTCTTTGTCTAAATGCAGTCAGCCCTCTGCATCCACTAGTATCTATGCTAGTAGTCCACTAGCATCTACATCTGTGGACGCAACCAGATACAGATGGAAGATATTTGAAAAAGCGATTGTATCTATAGGAAACATGGTGGGCTTTTCTCTTACTGGTTTTCCTTTAAAAATTCAGCATTATATTTATTTAGCATTTTTGATGTATCAGGTATTATAAACTATCTGGAGAGACCTGAAGTCTATGTGAATGCTAGCTCCATCACTACACCATTCTTATATAAGGGACTTGGTATCTGAGGATTGTAGTGCCTACCAAGAGGTCTTGAACCAATCCCCAGTGGATATTATACACGAAGAATGGGATCTGATCTTTGTCAAATTTTATGATGTAAAAATTGATCACTGTGGCAAACAATAGGAAAATGAGTCCTGTCCTAAATGCTGCTTAGCAAATAAAAGAAAAATCGAAATGGAATGAATATATCTCAAACCTTCTCTGAGAATACTCAAAATTTGTAAATGATACTCCAGCATATATCTATCTGGTCATAAGTAAAATGGGGAAACCTTATCTGACTCTTCAGCTGACGACGTTAAGTGAGATCATGTATTAACTCAGAAGCACGAAGTCACAGAAGAGATGCTGCATGCTCAGTCGGGTTACCATGCCAGCATTCAGTACCAGGAGCAGCTGCTGAGCCACACAGATAGGACACACAAGCACAGTTCTGCCTTGAGAACTCGGTCACATATGGACAAGCAGGGAATGCTGGGGCTGTGACATCATTTGATAATAACAGACTAATCCCAGAAGACGGTCCTAACCTAAACTCAATGTACCATGCACCTGAGAGGTCATGCTTCTCTGAGACACAAGGATATAGTCACAAAGGTTATCTATCCCTCAGGAGATGCAACTCAACTTACAAAACATGCTTATGTATAACTCACGTCGCTGGTGAATTTTGAGATCTTGCTCACATTCCTGAATTTGGGGGGTTTCACAGTAGTTGATACTGTGACCTTTACTGCTCTCCAGACCTTTCTTGTACTCCACCTTGGAACGCCAAACATCAGGTGCTTAACGAACCACCCCTGAAGCAATTCTTGAAAACATCCCCAAGGTCTGACTGGAATATTTTTTACAAAACTTTTTTTTTTATTGGATATTTTCTTTATTTACATTTCAATTGTTTTCCCCTTTCCAGGTCTTCCCTTGAGAAAGCCCCTATTTCATCCCCCCCCTCCTGCCTCTATAAGAGTGCTCCTCCACTCACCCATCCACTCCTGTCTTCCCGCCCTGGCATTCCCCTACACCGGGTCATGGGACGCCAAGGACCGCTCCTCCCACTGATGTCCAACAAGGCCATCCTCTGCCACATATGAGCCGGAGCCATGAGTCCCTCCATCTGTACTCTTTGGTTGGTGGTCCAGTTCCCAGGAGCTCTGGGGGGGGGGAGTCTGGCTGGTTGGAGCTGTTGCTCCCCCCACAGGGCTGCAAACCCCTCAGCTCCTTCAGTCCCTTCTCCAAGTCCTCCATCGGGGACCCAGTGGTCCCCCCTAGTTCAATGGTTGTCTGCAAGCATCCGCCTCTATATTTGTCAGGCTCTGGCAGAGCCTCTCAGGAGACAGCCATATCAGGCTCCTGTCAGCAAGCATCCCCGGCATCTAGGGACTAGACAAGGTTGCCCAGTCTCTCCCTATCTACTCAATATAGTACTTGAAGTTCTAGCTAGAGCAATTAGACAACAAAAGGAGCAAGCAAAGATACAAATTGGAAAGGAAGAAGTCAAAATATCGCTATTTGCAGATAATATGATAGTATACTTAAGTGACCCCAAAAATTCCACCAGAGAATTCCTACAGCTGACAAACAACTTCAGCAAAGTAGCTGGATATAAACTTAACTCAAACAAATCAGTAGCCTTCCTCTACTCAAAGGATAAACAGCTGAGAAAGAAATTAGGGAAAACAACACCCTTCACAATAGTCACAAGCAAGTATCAAATATCTTGGTGTGACTCTAACCAAAGAAGCAAAAGATCTGTACAACAAGAACTTCAAGTCTCTGAAGAAATCAAAGAGGACATCAGAAAATGAAAAATCTCCCATGTTTATGGATTGGCAAAGATTAATATGGTAAAAATGGCCATCTTGCTGAAAGCAATCTACAGATTCAATGCAATCCACATCAAAATTCCAACTCAATTCTTAAGAACTTCTGGGGAATCACCATCCCTGACCTCAAGCTGTACTACAGAGCAATAGTGATTTAAAAAAAAACCTGCATGGAATTGGTACAGTGACAGGCAGGAAGATCAATAGAATAGAATTGAAGACCCAGAAATGAACCCACACACCTATGGTCACTTGATCTTTGACAAAGGAGCTAAAACCATCCAGTGGGAGGGGGAAAAGACAGTATTTTCAACAAATGGTGCTGGTTTAACTGGTGGTCAACATGTAGAAGAATGAAAATGATCCATTCTTATCTCCCTGTACAAAGCTCAAGTCCAAGTGGATCAAAGACCTCCACATAAAACCAGATACACTGAAACTAATAGAAGAGAAAGTGGGGAAAAGCCTCAAACAAAATGGGCACAGGGCAAATTTTTCTGAACAGAACACCAACAGCTTATCCTCTAAAATCAAGAATCGACAAATGGAACCTCATAAAATTGCAAAACTTTTCTAAGGACACCATCAATAGGACAAAACGGCAACCAACAGATTGGGAAAAGATCTTTACCAATCCTACATCCGATAGAGGGCTAATGTCCAATATATACAAAGAACTCAAGAAGTTAGACTCCAGAGAACCAAATAACCATATTAAAATAATGGGGAACAGAGCTAAACAGAGAATGCTCAACTGAGAAACTTGAATGGCCAAGAAACCCTAAAGAAATTTTACAAAACTTTTAATTCAAGACTTAAAGTAGGCAGAGGATACTGGAAGTGTACGGTGCCTTCCTTTATAAAAATAAAGATAAAGCAAGTTATTTCATCCTGAAAATTACAAATACACAGTCCTTCTCAACAACAGGTACTCTAATGCTTCACACAGATCAAGAACTGTTAAGACAGGGGTTGGGGTGTAACTCATGACAGAGTCTCCCCAGTATGGGGCTCTGTGTTTGCCCCGTAGCTTCAAATAATAACAATAATTCAAATAATAATAATGGTGGCAAAAAAAGAAATACAATTTTAGAAATGGTGTGGGTACTCTTGGGGTAAAATGTGTTGGGTGTTGATGTGACATCCAGACTTCTAGCTATGTCCTGTTCCTTCTGAGAGCCCACTACATAGACAAGTCCACCTAAGAAACTCCTCCCACGTAGACCCACATGTGTCTTTCTGTGAACACATCAAGAGAATTTAACAGATATGCTTTACAAAGCAATATCATAAAGGAGCCCACTCCAAGGCAGGCCATCTTTAATTTAAAACAAGCTGGTACTTGAGTTCCCTGGGTGCAGGATGTGAAGCTATTGCTATCAAATAGACTGAGTCGGTCCCACGTAATTGCAGAAAACAGCTGATGATGAGTACCATTAGGAGAGACAAAGCTGGCACATTGTACTGGGTAATCATAAGGGCAAAATGAAAAAAAAAAAAAAAGTGCCCTTGGGATGGCTCATCAGAGGAAATACAATGCAAATTGTTTTAGTGCTTGATCAAATGGCGTGGGAGAACTATGCCTTTTTAAAGTATGCAAGGCTCACTTTAATGCTGACAATATGATATATAGATAAGAAGTGCAAAGCCATGTATGCATTTGACTTAACTCTAGAGGTGCATCCTTACTTTAAAGTGAGGGGCTGGAAAGATGGCTTAGTGTTAAGAGGCCACTGCTCTTGCAAAGGACCTAGGTTCAGTTCCCAGCACCTACATGGAGGATCTCCAGTTCCGGGAATCCAATGCCTCTTCTGACCTCAGGGCATGCACACGGTGCAAAAGCATACTCATAAAATAAAATATATTAAAGGACTTAAATTTTTAATTGTGTATGCATATGTCTATGTGCCTGTGTGTGCACATATACACACTGGTAAGTCCACATATGGAGGTCAGAGGTCAATATTGAAGTGCATTTTTTATTACTCTCTACCTTACTTTTTTGAGACATGGTGTCTTGCTGACCCTGGAACCTGCTGTTTCAGCCACACTGCTTAGAGAACAAATTCCCAGGACATAGCTGCCTCTGCTCTCGCCACCCCATCCCTGCCCACAGTGCTGAAGTTGTAAGTTTGTACCTCCATTTCTGGCTTGTAATTGGGTGCTAGGGATACAAACTCAGGTCCTCATGTTTGCATAGCAAGCACTTTACCCAATGAGCCGTCTCCTCAGGCCTTTTAAATGCGTCTTGATACTCATATGTTCAGTTATGTATAGTCACAGAAAAGGCATGGCCGTTTTCTATGTGCGTATATGCCTCCTGGGTGGTTGAAATGTCCCTGTTGAACTGTCTTCCACCTACCCAATGGACTCTGGTTCTACTTCTGTCCCTGAGATCAGTATATCAGGTCAGACAGTTTTCTTTTCTAGGCCTATGAAAAAGGGATGGCCCAATGATATATATTTTATATATATATATATATACATACACATACATATACATACACATACATATATATCACATATATTATGTTAACATTAATTATATATTGATACAGTCACATATTATATATCAATATAGCTAAAAATAGATCATATAGCTATTATATGTATATATATGATAACATATGTAAATATTAATTATATATCGATACAGTCACTATTATATTATGCATCATATAGCTAACAAAATAGATCAAATGTTTTAGGCTTTGCCCTCCACATGCTGTCTGTGTCAAGTGCTCAGATTTGTTCTGTGAATCTAATGGCAGCGAGGTCAGTACATAAGCAGAGACAACGTGCTGGGTCTCAAACACAACTTTTTAATTTTAATTTTTGTTTTTAAAAAAGGCCCTGAGCTGGATGTGGGCCGTGAGCTATATTTGACACTAAGGCCGCAGTGTGCTGCATCTGCTCTAGAGTACTGGAATCATCTAGAACTTCTATCAAAATGCAGAGTCTAAGCCCCCAGCATTGAACTTACTACCTCGAAGTGTCCAGGGCTCTTGATGAGGCTCAGAAAAGTATGATTCCAAGCATTGCAAAGTCAGAGGGTCACTGATCACTCGGTTTGAGATTAAGGCCTGACCATTGGAAGTAACAGAACATTCTAGGGTATTTACATCTCAGCAGAGAGCATTTTTTTTCATAGCCACAAATTCTTCCTGTTGTTAGAGCAGCCACTCCAAGGTCTTCACGTACTGAACTGCAGGGCAAATGGCAGGAGCCACTATGAAGGGACATTAGAGCTCAAGGGAGCTACAGGACATATGTCCTTGCCAACTAGTCCTGGTTCAGAGAGACTTAAGCATGGGGTGGTTTGAATAATGTGCACCCTCCAGCAGCTAGGCCAGCTTGGAAGAGAAAGGGGAACTTGTGTGGTAGACACAGCTTCTCTGAACTCTGACTCCAGTGATAAGGGGATTTGATAGTCTAGACTTTGATTCCACACTAAGTAACAATTTATTGTCTCAGAGGTTTGGCGCGCAGGGGCCAGAGGGATGTCTCAGAGGTGAAGAATGCTTGCAGCTCCTTCCAGAGGACCGAGTTTGGTTCCTGAGTTGATCAGCTCATAATTGCCTACAACTCTAGCTTTAGAGGGATATGGTGCCCTCTTCTGGCCTCAGAGAGCACCTGCATGCACATATGCACACACACACACACACACACACACACACACACACACACACTCCACACAGGATTAAAGATAAAAACAAATCTCTAAAAGTTGCATCCTCTAGTGCTCTAACAACTACAAATCTGTTGACTGGCATTTCTGAATATATAGTAAGAAAGTTTGAGCCAACGGGAAAAGATTTCCTTCTTTCTTTTTTTTTTTTTTGGTTCTATATTTGGTGCATGTTTGGGAACTGGCCACATGAGGACAGTCTGCGCGGTTCACTTTGTTTATTTGTTTTGAGCCAGGATTCCATGTAGCACAGCTGGCCTCCAACTCACTATGTTATCCTAGATGGCCTTGAACTCCTGATCCTCCTGCCCTACCTGTCAAGTTATTGTGTGTGTGATTTTGTGTGATGTGTGTGTGTGTGTGTGTGTGTGTGGTTATAGATGTGTGCCACAACAAGCTGCATGACTCTCCCCAACACTCACCTCACTCACAAGCTTGCTCACACTCTGAGCTCGCTTGAGAACCAAGTTGTCCTGGGCCGCAAGGGAGTGAAAATGTGCTGCGCCTTTCATCTTATGGAAGTCCTGCCTGTATTTTATCTGAAAGAAGCACACAAGGGACTCTGGAGTTGTGTTTGCCACGTTAACATTAACTCAATAGGATTCGCTAAAGGAAGGAAAGTTCCTATGGGCTTTCTGAAACCTCTTAGAAAATCTAGAAACCACTTGAGCTTTTTTTTTTTTTTTTTTTTTTTTTTTTTGTGCTAAAACCTTTCCTGGCTCTGTCCACACTCTTCTCATTTCTTTGCACTTCAACACTTCCTGGAGAAAGGAGACAGGTTCTTCAGGCTACCAAGGCCAGGAGAATAAAATCCAACCACATTCTGCCCTAAATGTCAACACCATTCTGCAGTGTCTCAGAGGAAGGAGTAATGTCTTGCATTTCCCATCTCAGGGCACAGGTGGCGCTGTTCCAGGTACCTAAAGTACTCAACAGTGGCAGAAAGAAGACGGGCATAGTGTGGGATGAATGGTAGGGACAGAGTCCAAGCCGGCATGTTAAGAACTGCGGTGAGCACCGAACTCTCCCAAGTTTAATTATAACCCGTCTCTCAAGGACCTAACATTCTTTAAATAAAAACTGCTTATCACTCGCTGGGTCACACCCAATTTGATAATACACGACTTCTTTCAGTGAGCTTTCCCCTTCAGTTTCACACTGGTGTTTTGGCAAAGGCTCACCTCATCCCAGCTGATCTACTGGCACCAGTGCTTGTACGTTTTGCAAATGGTCTAAATGAGCAGTGGAGTTGGCCCAATTGCATTTCCATGCAAACAGATAACACAATCAAAGTCTATGAACACATCAATAAGACATTCTGAGTTTGGACCAGAGGCTGGGCTAGCAGTCTGCTTTTGCTTGGCTCCAGGAGATGTGTCTGTGTGTGGCTTTCAGCAAGTGTGACTGTCAGCATCCCATAATCCACACCTCAGTAGCTCTGCCAGTACTTACATCACTAACAAGTTCGTTGGCCTTCTTGGCATTCTGATAAGCTGGGGTGATCATGGCCGGGAAGCTGCCCTTTCCCCTAGGTTCATCACACTCTTCTGAGTAAACCTGGTGAGTCAATCGAAAACTTTGATCAGTAATGTGTCCTTCCTGGCACGTGTGGGGTCAGCAGTGATAGCCCCAGAGACTGATCACAGAAAAGCTAGACATTCCACTGACTGCCAGAGTATACATGTGGTGAATAAGATACTAGAGCTTGGAGCCTGGACCACTATATCATACATACATACATGTATACATGTATACATACATGCATACATACACTATATCATACATACATACATACATCATACATGCATACACTACATCATACATACATGCATACATAGATACATACACTATATAATACATGCATGCACACAAACATGTGTACATACATAAACTATATCATACATGCATGCATGCATACATGCACACATATGTGCATACATACACATATACTATATTATGCATACATACATACATATATATACTATATCATATATACACATACTATTATGCATGCATGCATACATACATACATATATGCCTGCATACAAACATACACCTGTCATGATCAACTTTCTCCTCATCATCAATCATCACAATGTCAGATAAGCCAAGAGACTCTCCCACTGCCGTGCTGTTATTGAACACACATGTTGAACTCATGCCAGGGAAGGGTCCACTAGTCTCAAATATTACCATTACAAATGGTAGATATATGCAGAAGGGCATTAGACATCTCTGATACTGCTCCCCATTAGCAAAGTGTGTTGTGTAACCAAATATCATGTAGAATAAAACTTTTTGTGACTTTGTGAAGAGGACCTTCTGTTGCTATCAGTCTCTGTAAGGAGGTAAAGATGTCTTGAAAGATGAGAATTATCATTCTCATTTTAATTTTTCCCTTCCTTCTCCAACATCACTCTTCAACTCCCATAAAGAAAATCCTTTTTTTTTTTTTTACAAAATCAGCATCTCATGAATGAGAAGTGCCATGGTAAATAGAGACAGTTGCACTTTCTCTTGGAAGTCCAGAGTCCTTGATCCCAGAACTGCCCTGGGTTGAGTCAGCTGCTTCTTCATCTGCAGTCTGCCCTGGGCAGGAGACAGTCACCAGGATCACAGCACTCTCCCTGGGGCCTCCTCTGAGATGAGAACCTACCTTCAAGAGACCCATGATGGACTCTAGCAAATACATTTCCTTAAGTAAAATACGTAGATCAAATCTAAGTAGCCAGGCCTCTTTTTATCACCAAAATGAAAATCAGTTAACTTGAGCCCTCCCTCCATCTTTGCTTGGCTGCCAGAATGTTTGAGTCAAATATAAGCGGAAAAAAGAAAGTTAAGTTCGGAGGAGGGACAGGATCTAAGTTTGTAGTTTGTTTGGTTTTCTGCTCTCTAGTTTTGTTTTGGTAGCTTCATTTTAAAGTGTGTGTGTGTGTGTGTGTGTGGTGTGTGTGTGTGTGTGTGTCTTTTGTAAGGTACTGACCTCTATTGGGGAATTGCTCGGTTATGAATAACAAATTTGCATAGTCTAGATTTTTCATGGGTGTCGTCATTAGCAAGAATGAGCTGTGTGCTATTTAAGGCACTGCAGATATTTATCGTTTACCTACCTGCCTGCCTCTAACTCCATCCTACCCATGCCCTGACAAGTCATGCTAAATCAAACAGCAAAATACCACAGTAGACTATGCTCCCGCCACAGCTGCTGATGGTGCCATCCAACACCCACCTTGATTCTTGAGTGTGTTATCATCAAGACTGGACATTGCAGTCAACATGCTGTAATGACCAGGACCTACTAGAACACTACCACATGACATTTCAGCTACAGGACAAACTCCGTCCAGGTTTTGACCCTCTCCCCAAATGAAAATTGATTGATTTAAGCCTTCCTTCCTGCTTGGCTGCCTGAATACTCTGGGTCAAACATAATCAGTAAAAAGGGTATGTTTTTTGTGGGGTGGTGGTGGTGAGGAAACTTTCTAAGATTCTTTGATAATGGGCTTTATGGTTTTGCAAGTTGGATGAACAGAAATGAAATTATGTGTATGTTAGAACTAGAGATGGGAAAATGGTGAAAATACAGACTGGATTTTTATTTATTTATTTTTGCCAAATATAAAAGCAAGAGTTTTTTGCTCTGTTTTGTTTGTTTGTTAAGACAAGACCTCACTATGTAGCTCAGACTAGATTGGAACTCACTGCGTTTTCCAGGCTCAGCCTCCAAAGTTGGAGGATTACAGATATAAGACACCACACTTAGCTCCTGCTAGGTGGTGTGTGTGTGTGTGTGTGTGTGTGTGTGTGTGTGTGTGCTTTTTTTTAAAAAGAAAAAAGCTTCATAGACGTTTTTCTGTGTCTTCTAAACAATGGGATAAGTAAGAGTGTTATCTCACTGAGTTTAATACAAGATGCCTGTAGTTTGCTTGTATGATTTTATTAACTGACTTTTAAATTCAAAATTGAGCATTTCTTGCTTAGGCAGACACTTTGCAAAAGGTTCAAAACCTATCTTCACATACATTCCAAGAGTCACGTGGGCATATGCCCACCTGTGGTGACTTGCTTTTCTTAAAGAGGAGAAATCAATTCTTTGTGGTTTGCTATGTACTTCATGCATGCTGTCAAATAATTAAGAAAAATACTACTTAACCTCATCGAATGTATCATTAACACACGCACACTCACATACACTCTTATACTCACACATACACACACTCACACACACATACACATTAATGCACTCTCACTCCCACTCACACACTTCCAATATTTTTTACCTGTGACTGCAAATGAATAGTGCTTCCTTTATGTCACGATGACTTTCTAATACCACATAATACACAGGAGGGTGAGATAAGTCACATTGAGTGTGTTATCTTGACCTTTCTACTCCGTGACCTGATATAGTCTCATTGAAAGATGGGCTGGGAACAAGGCCTGGGCTTCCTAGAATATACCATAACTTTATCCAGCAACCTAGGTGGAATATTTACTTCCTAAGAAAATCATTCCTGTGACTTAGATAAATACTCAATATTTTTCAAGATATACATCTTTGGGTGTGTGTGTGTGTGTGTGTGTTCTGAATGTGCACATGTATGTGCAGGTGTGCATGGGTGCAGAGGCCCGAGGAGGACTTCTAGTACCCTGCTCTATCATGGTCCACCTTATTCCTTTGAGAAACGGTCTTTCATTGAAACTGGAGCTAGGTTGGCAGCCAGTAAACCCCAGCAATTCCCACCTCTCTATCCTGCACTGAAGTTATATGTGCCAATGCCCTGCTTTTTTTCCCTTCCTTCCTCCTTCCTTCCTTCCTTCCTTCCTTCCTTCCTTCCTTCCTTTCCTTTCCTTTCCTTTCCTTTCTTTTTTTTTTATAACATGGATGGTGGAGATTTGAATTGAAATCCTCCTACTGACAGCACCACCACTCTTACCCACTAAGCTATCTGCCCAGCCCCTGAAGACATACATTTGATTTCTGTCGGTACTCACGCAGTGATGACCTAACTCACTAGATCAGATTCCTAGTAACAGTTTTCCAACAAACAGATGGAAATGTCTTCGTATTGGCCAAACCACCATATTAGCATAGACTTTCTTTTCTTTAAGGACTTGGGATCTGTTACCTAAGCAGACGAACTGAGCTCTGTATATTGCCTGCACCAAGTCCGAACCCTGATCACATGCCCATGGCTGTCACAGCTCTAGGGAACAAACAGCTGGCCTTGGAAAAGACCAGCTCCCAGAAGTGTCATGTACCTGGCCACATCGGTCTACAGAGTCCTTTGTCATCGTGCCCTCAGCTGTGACAGGACTGGCCACTCCCTTCATGTCTCTATGATATTGTTGATGGTACCTCACCTGTTTGGAGTAAGAAAAAACTCAATGAGTCCAGGTATAAGAGCCACGAAAGTAAAAACCAATGCTTTGTGGTGTCTTCAATCTCTGCTTAGGTTTACAGAAAGCACCACAGACAGAAGTAACAAGTCATTGTCATAGGGGAAATGATTTACAACCATGAAGAAAAGGTACTTCTTGTCTCTTAGGGATATATAAAAAACAGACAGGAAGTT
Source organism: Mastomys natalensis (assembly GCA_021653895.1). Lineage (NCBI taxonomy): Eukaryota > Metazoa > Chordata > Mammalia > Rodentia > Muridae > Mastomys > Mastomys natalensis. The sequence goes on from JAJTUV010000060.1 coordinate 195,394, forward strand.
GTACTTCCAGCACCAGGTTAACTTCCTGTTTCCTCCTTAACAAGATAACACAACCATAGGCACTTACATCACTGGCCAGCTCAGTGGCCCTTTTGGCTATCTGATAAGCTGGTGTGATCATAGCAGGAAAACTGCCTTTCCCTCTCTGCTGCCCACCGTCTTCCATGTACCTCACCTGGAAAATTGAAAAGAGAAAAACTGAATCACCTACTGAGGTTGTCCTAGAGGATCTGAGAGGGGAGTCCTCTGAGAGCTCCAGAGGCCTGCCTAGCCTGGGACAGTTCTTAATGTACGGAACAGCTTACAGCCTGGTGGCCACACTCATCTATCTGCCTGTTCATTCCCAGTACCTAGCACGGTGCCTGAAGACACCCAGTATGGAGTTCAGCACATCCTTGGGTTGCACCTGGTGTGGGCCAGAGGTGGGGCTGGGCAAACCAATAAGTATCTCTCTGAAGAGCTGATGTCATGTTTGGGAGAGGAAGGGGGCATCTCAACCTCAGATCTCAGCCAGGGCAGGTGGAGACCACTTCTGAGCACAATGTTGGGTTTATGAAGCTGAGGTTGTGCTCTAACCTTCCATTCAGAACCACACTCGGTTCATGGATTAGCACAATGTGGAACTCGTGGGCTGGGAAAAGGGAAGTGGTGGCCCCTTCAGACGTCATCCCCTCTGATCTGCAGTGGCTGGAGAGGTTTCTCTCAACCGCATCTGATATGCCTGGCTTGGTTCAAACATAATGGAATGGCTTCTGTTTAAAGAGTTTTTGCAAGTCCCGTGAGGGCTGACTTATAGCATGTGACCCACCTCAGGAACGTCTTCCTAGAACCTGAGCAGGACCAGGATTCTCCCTCCATCCTCCCTTCCCTCCCCTCCAGATAATAACAAGAGGGGTGTTGGGAGCTGTCTTCTAGCAGAAAGCGGCTGTAATCTTTACAGCCATCTTAAGCCATATACCATGACAAGAGACTTGTTTTCAACAGCCCACAACAGCTGAGCACACTCTGATAAGCATCTTGTTTTTCTCACATATCTTGTTTTGCTGTTTAGTGCCCCCAGCTGCAAGGCACACGTGGTATCCATGCTGTGCTTGTCCACGAGGGCAAGGCACGTGGTAAAGGGTATAAATACCCAGGATTTCCTTTCAATAAACGAGACTCGATCAGACTCTCAGTCTTGTCTCCATTCTTCACATCTCTTGCCCCTCCATCCCCACTCTGTCTTGCTAGACCCTGACCCGAGGACCAGAGCAGCAGAACGGGCGGAAACAAAGTGGTCCCCAAACGTGGGGCAGAACGGGTTGGAACAGAGGGGTCTTAAGGATCATTGTGCATTAGACTGAATCATTTGTGCGTGTATGTGTGTGCCGTACACATGTATGTTTATGTGTATCTTCACATGAAGGGGAGTACACACAGTGTAGGCTCGTTTGCATATGTGTTGCTTACATGGAGAGACCTAAAGTTGATATTTGGCATATTCCTTGATTGCTCTTTACTTTATGTATGGATGCAGGGTCTCTCGCTCAACATGACACTCTCTAATCCTAGCTAGCCAGCTTGTCCCAGGATCTGCTGTCTCTGCCTTCTGAGCTCTGGGACTGCGGGCAAGGCAGCACACTTATCTGGTTTTTGTAAGGGCTGTGGGGAATCTGAACTCTTGTCCTGATGCTTGTGTGTCAAATGCCCACGGATGCGTCTCCCTGGCCCTCCTGCATCATTTCTTACGTCATTTTGAAGCTGTCCCCCAGCTTTGGCCCTTAGCAGCTCGGGAGTGTCTGCCACCGGAGTGAATGTGGAGACGCGCTCATCATGGCCTCTCTTGTATTGCACCTGATAAGGAGAAACTGAGTCAAAGTTGGGCCACGCCTACCTCAAGCCTCTGTGAGAACCTGCCCTACCGTTCTCTAGAAGCTACATCTTGACGCATTAAAACAAACCCGTTCCAAGTCTGTACCCACAGACATTATCTTTGCTGATGTACCAACTTTGCAGTCCCAGGCACTTCTAAAATGTCACCAAATAACAACTCATGTGACCCCTTCAGCAGGAACATCCAGTGGGACTATTATTTACCATGAATAGCAGAGAGGCTAAATAATTTGACAAGAGCCGCATAGAAAATGTTCAAGAGAGTCAGGATTCAAATCCTAAGTTTCTCTCTCTAAAACCTGAGCCTTTAACCCACAAGCTGCGCCAATCTCCAGTTAAACCCACATCTTCTTTAAGAAAAAACAGCAACCTGAAGAAACATTTACTTTAGCCACTGGGTAAGTTACAGTGTCTCTATATCTCTCTCCTTTCTATATCGCGTAAACGTGGCCCAAACAAGACACAGAGGACACAGCATTGGGAAAGCGTGGCTTTTTCCACACTCTACAAAATTTTTTTTTTCCATATTGTTTTCCAGAATCGCAGAGCTGGCTGAATTCATGTCAAACGTTAGCGTCATCAGGGGAGTACATGAGCTTGGGGACTCTCACCTGACTGGCCAACTGGTTGGCTGCCTTGGCACGTTGGTAGGCAGGGGTGATCATGGCAGGGAAGCTCCCTTTGCCTTGCTGTTGTTCAGGGTCTTCTGTGTACCCCTGCTGGTCAGAACCACAACGGCATGAGAACCAACGGGAGCTCATAAAACTGCCACCAGACCAGAGACGCTGGACTCATTCCATACATGGGAAACACATCGCTTTCTGGGCTAAGTTTGAACCTGGCACTTGACTAACACCATCAAGACCGAGAACCTTCAGTGTTTATATCACATTATGGGAGCCTGGTACAACTCCCTCAAGTGCCCTTGTCTCAGAACACAGCCAGTAATCCAGGAGTCTTAGCTGGATTCACCTCCAGGGAGAGTTCTACAGCACAGGAAGGGAAACGCTTATTTTAACCCCTTACTTTCTGAGTAACTCTGAAGGTTAACTTTTCTAATGAGAAATAAGACCTCATGTTTCTATCACCTTCTGTTTCCTAAAGGGAAAAAAAATTGCAAAAACTGTAGCCAGGCAATGGTGACACATGCCTTTAATCCCAGCACTCGGGCGGCAGAGGCAGAAGGATCTCTGAATTTGAAGCCAGCCTGGTCCACAAAGTGCGTTCTAGAACAGCCTCACACAGAGAAAACCGTATCTTTAAAAAAAAAAAAGAAAAGAAAAGAAAAGAGAATAAAAGAAAACAAAAACCTAACAGTTATTTCCCAAGTAGGTTTTTCAAAGGAGAGCTGTGTGCAGAAGGAGCGAGGGTACCATCTGCCATTAAAGATTTCTGCAATCTTCTCCATTCCTACACTGTCTAAGCATTCCCTTACAGTCCTAGAGGTGAAGAGTCTAGTGCAGGCCATTAGGACTGGCTTCTTCTGAAGCAACAAGAGGAGATTCTTCTTCTTCTCCTTCCCCCCACGCCCGCCCACCACTCTCCAGTCCTGCCACGCCCAGCCTGGACCCAGCCTTGTCCCACTGGTCCCTTCCCTCCTCACCTCCCCCACCCCCATCTCCCCAGTTCCACCACGCCCAACTTAGCCTGGCCTGGCCCCACTGCCCACCCCTCCACCGTTCCCCCTGTGCCTGCCTACTGGCTAGAGAGAACCTTGTGGCTCCGCCCTAGAGTCCAGGTTCTTCCCTTTACAAGACCCTTAACTTCATATGGTGTCTTTGATGGGTGAAGAAACTGAAGGTTGCGGTCCACGAATCGGGACCGCACGGGAATCCGGCGGGGCAGCGGAGTTAAATCTCGACTATACACTTTCTAGCCCACATGTTGAATAGTTGTTCCCTAGCTCAGCCTGGGGCACTATTTTGAGGTTGGAGCCTTTAGAGACGGAGTATAGCTGTCAGAAGTAGCTGACAAGCCTTTGAAGTTTCTAGCCTGATTTCTCTTGTGTGAATGAGTCACTTTGATGACCGACAGGCCCTCTGCAACCATGAGCCAAAATAAACCCTCCCCCTTTGTTTCTGTCAGATATTTCTTGCCTTAGTGACAAGACTAATAAGGGGGCAGGGTGTTCTGTCTACTGCCATCTTAAAAATAAAGGAATATTTAAAGGAACTGTTACCTGCTAGCTGTAAGTCGTTCATAAGGTCCTTACCTCACCAAGAGACTGTCGGGCTTCAACCATCCTTACAAGCTCAGGGTCTGGTAGAGCTCCTGGACACCAAGTGTTCCTTTCTCCATACCCTGGCCAGTAATCTCTCTGTAAAGGAAGCATGAGCATGCATTTAGACACACTCCCTGCATTCTTGACTGTTCACCCCACACCCCCACAGTCCACCCCTCACCCCCACAGTCCACCTCACACCCCCGCCACAGTCTACCCCACACCCCAACAGTCCACCCCACACCCTGACAGTTCATCCTACACTCCCCCAAGTCCACACCCCATTCCCAAGAGGACTCCCTCACTATCAGAAGAAGCTGTTCTCTAAATCAAGAAGCCCCTCCACTCAGGGTCTCTGCCAACCCAAGTGCTCATGCTTTTCAGACTAGAAGATGACCTCATATCTTGAATAATTGAATTCCCTGAGACCTTCTATGTTGTGGAAACCTTCCAGATGCAATTAAAGATTTCTTTGCTCATCGGTATGCTAAGACTGAGCGGGGGAAGTCCCCATAGACAGCAAGTCTGAGGTGAGTCAGCTCTATCTGGAAAAGTTCAAAACCCACCGCTTGTTTTGTATTAGAAGATTGCCAAGGGGAAAGCCAAGGGAAAAATAGGTTTTTCTTTTAAAACATTTGCTGTAAAACTTCAGGAATAAAACTAATAAGGAAAATGAACAATGGTTAGGAAACATTTGTGTGCTTACATATACTTTAAGGAAATGTAAAGACACGTATTTATTTCCCATTGTTCTTCAGAATCACCCTCCTTATGCAAAGGAGACTGAGGGGAAGAGTGTTTGTTGCAACGTTGTTGTTAAGATGTGCAGACAACCTGCCCATCAAAGAGAAATCACCTACATCTGCTCTCTCAGTGATGCGTCCTGAACACATCCACATCAGCTGAAAGAGGGAGCTGATGTGGAATAGCTCTCAGGTGGCTGTAGAATGAAAAGACAAGATGGAAAATAATGCATATTGTTTAGTGAAAAAACCCAAAGATTATGATTAATATATAATAATATCTAGTGTATAGTATACAGTATATAGTATGTTGTATGTCATATGTCGTATTCATATAATGTATACCATATACTGTATACCATATAATGTATAATATATAATAAAATATAATATATAATGTATAATTATATATATAATAACACAGAATATAGAATATATTATATATAATATGGTGATTATATATAATCAACAATAAAAATATTAATAGCTGATGCTTTTGTACCTGACACTATTGTGATATCTTTGCATTTATCTATTCTTTAATCTTTACAATAGCCCTGTGGATTAACAAGTTTTTTAAGTTTACTTTGTGTGTAACAATGTTTTCTGATTTGATTAGAGAGCAATCGTATGCTACACATGGGTCTGGTACTGTAACCCTGGTCAACATGCCAGGGCAAGAGACTGTTTGATAGGCACTAGCATCCCCCTACTGCTGCTGTGCTAAATGGAAATGTTGTGAACCTATCTCTGAGTACTAATGTTTATATCTGCAGATTAGCGATGCTCTCCACGCTTGTCTGAGACACAGCTGTTAAGACACAGACTCATAACTCGCCAAAGTTCCAAGAATATGAGACAGTAGACACCTAGCCCTAAATGCATCTATATCCCCACCCCCACCCCCAAGGCTCAAGGAAAATCACAGGAAAAGGGGGAGAAAGAACGTAGAAGCTGAAGGGTGAGAAAATGGGTCACCACAAAAGATGATGCTTGGACTTTGCCCTCAGGACTGCCTGCAGCGTTACCATCTGCCCAAGACTGGTCCCAGCAATGTTATACCATGGATTGGGAGGGACCCATGAGATCACAACCTTCCTTGGAGGACTGCTGTTAATGGCCATTCATGGTTGTTGGGTGAGGAAATGTCATTTTCTTCTGTGGTGTCACCACTGATGAGTGGTCCATATTCCAGTAAATAACTTCCCACCCACTCGTGTTAGTAATCTCAATTAAACTCTGTCAGTCTAGTCTGTCTGTCTGTCTTTCTCTCATGTGCGCAGCGCACACACATACCACACACACACACACACACACACACACACACACACACCAGTAAGCGAGTAGGCTTGCCCAAATGTAAATACTCTCGATGCTTGAGAGACAGGTAGATGGTGGAAAGACAGGCAGGTGATAGCTACAGACATAGAGCTATCAGACAGATATATGTACACAGAAAAGTCAAGACGTATACACGCACGATTAGTAAAGTGAGCACTCGAACGGAGTGAACTGGGATCAGAGGTGGTAGTTAAAGGGCGGCTCTCTGCTCTTTAGAGTCTCTCACACCGAGAAAGTTTTAAATACTATATATGTGATCAGACAGAAATAGGCTAAGGACATTTTAAGGAACCAGTCATCAATAGACGGTCCATGAGAAGAATAAGTCAGGGACATCCATGAAACTGTGTGACCGATATGGCACGCTGGACTGGGGATGAGAATTATGGGAGAGGGGAAGCCATTCTGGGAAACCTTCCTAGGGCCAGGAGGGAATGACTGGATCAGTGTGGACAGAGACATAGAGACTGGGCCAGGTTAAATGTCACAGGAATAAGGCAAAACAGTGGCCACAGGCAGGGGTCATTGATCCTGTTGACAGAAACCCTGTGATTGGAGAAGACAGGCAGAACCCTGTGATTGGAGGAGAGCAGGCAGAAACCTTGTGATTGGAGAGAGCAGAAGACATGTGATTGGAGGAGCAGCAGCAAGTTGAGCTGGAGCAGGTGCTCTTAGGAAGGATTGTTGGGGTCTCCTAAAGACAGCTAAAGTGACGCGTGGACGAAGAAAGGCTAGCTGACTTTCTCTAGAAGTGGTGACGTGATCGCTCTTCATTTGCACAGTCCCGCATTCTGTCTTCCTCCACACACTCACCTCGTTCATCACCGGCTAGCTGCCCCTGCTCCGGCCTTGGACTTCATGTCCCAATGGAGAACGGATTTAAACTGCTCGCCATCCTCTTTGCCGTCGATCTGTGTACAATGAAAGCATTTTCAGTAACATCTCCACCAGAGAAGAGAAAGAAAATAAGCGATGCATAGGTAAGTATAGGGCAGTTCTTCTGAGTCTAGGCGGTGAGGTGTTAGTGGTTCTGCAAAGCTCAGCACGTTATCAACACGTCATCTGCCTCACTGTGGTTTCATTTGTGTCACCAGCTGGATGATATGTTGAATTCCTGCTGTTTGCAAAGTTCCATTGAGTGGTGCAATTTAAAAGGCTAGAGTTACTACGGTAATGTGGCTCAGCTAGTAAAGACTTGCTACCAAGCCTGACGACGACCTGAGTTCAATCCCCAGCACTGACTCCATAAATAGTCTCTCTCTCTCTCTCTCTTCTCTCTCTCTCTCTCTCTCTCTCTCTCTCTCTCTGTGTGTGTGTGTGTGTGTGTGTGTCTCTGTCTCTTCTCTCTGTCTCTCTCTCTCTGTCCTCTCTCTCTCTCTCTCTCTCTCTCACACACACACACACACACACACACACACACACGGCACAAATATACATACAGACATACAGACAGACATACATATCCACATGTAAATACTTTTTAAAAGATAAGGTAAAATCTAGAAATGCAGTGTTGCGTTTCCTTTCACTCTCAGCAAACAGGAAGTTCTAGCTTAATGTACGTTTGTTGTTTTTTTTTTTCAGAGTGATATTTGCAAAGTAGAAAGCCATGGATCTGTGACAAATCCCCACTCAAAGTCTTTATCAAAATTCTCATCACCACCGCCTTTTCTCCCTTTTGAAAATTTTAGCATATGCACAATGCATTTATCTCTTTTTGAATTGGCCATGTCTCTGAGAGAGGTGGAAGGGTCGTATTGAAAATCTCATTCATCACACATACACATAGGAATGTTCAAAGAACTGAAGCCTAGAAAGAACATGATTGGCCATTTCAATTTTTCCTGATGTTTTTCATCAGGAGGAGGAAGGAGAAGAAAAGAGGAAAAGGGGGTTCCAATAATCAACTGTTTATATGCACACATACACTATGTATACCATACATACATGCACACACACACACACATATATATGCATGTACACATTATATACAACTGTACATGTGTGCACACATGTACACCCATGAACAAAAATACATGCTGCAATATATCAATGTATAAACACATATACACAGAAATATACAGACACACACTTTTCACAGAGACGCTCATACCAATCACACACACACACACGCACATATTGCAAACATACAATACACATGAATGTATACATATATACAGCAGTGCACATATCATGTGTCTGTATGTGCATGCATGGCTATTCACACTTCCTATGTGCACTCTGCCCGTGTGCAAACATATGAATATTGTCACATAGAGAACACTCAGGCCTCCTGGGAAACTGGCATTCCTTCTATAGTCTAAAAGAGAATGAGAGATTACACTAACATCCTGCCAGACTAGCTCTGTCATCATAGTTAGAAGGACACAAGTCCACTGCCTCCAAGGAAAGGTAAACACTGTGTGTCTTATAGAACTGTAAGGTAGCCCTGCCAGCTAAGGCTGGGGGGTGAGGGTGCTGGGCAAAGGCAGACCGTGTAGATCTGTTTGTACAGAGTATGATATACCCCAAGAGCATTCTTAGAGCAACTACTTCTCCCTGCACACATCTGCAGAAACATCTGGATGTGTGAAGTTTCGATTTTTCTGGCTTTTGCAGTTTGCTACCTTCTGGGTGTATATACACAGTGGGCCAGTAAGATGGACTCTACAGCCAGACAGTCTGGATTCGTACACAGGGATCTGGATGGAGTTGTACCCGCTGTATAATGTCTTTGAGTCTCAGCTTCCTCTCCAGAAGAATGGGATAAGAATAGTATCTGCCCCCTTGGTCTATAATATGTATGGAGTGAAGTAAGCGATTTCCAGTCAGAGCAGTTGCAAAATAAAAGCATAATGCAGAGAGCTTAGGGAGGTAGGTCTGGTAGCAGCAGCTGTAAAGTCACATGCAAGGACAGAAGCATTAAGACACTTTCTTAAGTACAGCCCTGTGAATACCAGAGTCCATGCAAGTGGGGCGTCACCAGGAAAGGACTGCGGGTGAAGAGAGATTACTAGAGAGTCCTCCACCTGCTGGGTACTTCCTAATTTTAGAAATCTGCCTAAGTTCCATCCCACAGAGCAGTTACTCTTGGGCCGGCTGACAGAGGGTCAATGATTCATCGTGTTAATAGACACAGCGGTTCCATCAACAGCTGAGTGGGTGACAGAAGCTCACTGTTGGATTTAACGCACCATCCTCCCGAAGCAAACTTCATTTCTCAAAGTATATCTGAGCTACCCTCCCCAAAGGGGGATCATGAGATTATACATAATTGTAAGCCATTAGTTCAAGGACTGCAAACTGGAGGGTTTTAATATTCTATTCCAAAGTACTACAGAGGAAGGTAAAGAAGAATGCCTTTGTAATATTTTTCAAATATGTAAATTTTGTTTTATATGTTAATGACCGAACATATGCAAGGCCTATTGTATAAAGTGATATCACGGTCTGGCTGGCCAGACATATGCTAGAATCAAGGACCTGCATTGGCCTCTAATGTTGAGACAGAACAAAGAGCAGCAATGGTCTTTTCAGAGAACTTTGCATGTGTCTGAGGAGGAAGTGAATTGGTCCGTATATAGACAGAAACACTTAAACAGGTGTTGGAGTCCATGGGTTTTCCTTAAAGGCTATGTCAAAATGCAAAGCTAAATGACTTACCCTGCCCGTGGCTGCCACAGACTTCTTCAGGGTTAGATTCAAGGGTGTGCGGTAGACACTAGTGAATGTGTTGTTCTTAGGGTTATGGCTGCAGAATTAAATACAGATCAAGATTAGGAATGTGCTTTATCCGAAGGGACAGGGGATTGTTCATAAAATACTAGTCTCTTTTTAAGATGGATGAACACAATACCCAAGGATTCAGCTCCTTGATTTCCCAATGAATCACCCTCAAAAACTCAGATCATGTAAACTGAACATGTCTAGCAGTGAGGTACATTTCACTGAGGACAGTCACTCGAGAAGTTTCCAACAGAATAGATGAATCTGGACATCACTTAGGAGAAACACTTGAAAGATCCCTCTGTTCACATCTTCAGTAGTTCCACTGTTCTGCAGAGTTCATTATCTGACACAGTTACAGAGGTGGACTTGGTCTCTCACTAACTAGAAATTTCACATTTATTGGCCACTTCTGAAAACCCCACTTTGGGCTCTTCTGTGACTAGATATGAGTCAGCACTTCGGGAGAGGTGCTGCTCAGAGTCCAGCCTGCAGCTTGGGAACCGATCCCTCAGTTGACTATGTGTTGAAAACCTAAAGTCATGCAGTGGCGATCAGGGCGCCAGACACTTACGCGTGACAGTACGGCTTTTTCTGGTGACTCACGAAGTTATTAACAGAAAGCATCATCTTGCAGACCTCACAGTGAAAACATGCTTTGTGCCATGTCTGAAAGTCACAGAAAAGATCTGCCAATTAAGCTGTCTTCCTCCAGGCCTGGTGCTCACAGACTTTAAGGTAAAAAGTTGGGAATTTGGATCAAATGAAGATAAAATTCCAGAGCTCACTCATGAGTATGCTATGTTAAAATGAAACATTTTTTTTCCTTAAAACAGCACAGAAGACATAGAAATGAACAGAACCTATGTAAGATAGAAAAATGTATCTTTTCCTTATCATTCAATATACATGAGAAGATAAAATCCCAAGTTTGTCACTCTTCCCAAAGACCATAAAAACAAATCTACTGACCTGATCTATGCAGTTGATCTTCTCAGCAGGGTAAACCCCGTAGCCACACCTAGAGCAGGCCTGCACATTCATCTCGGAGTGTGGGAGACAGGGAGAAGCAACAGGCAAAATCCACTAGAACCCGCAGTGGAGTCTGTACTACCTTCAAAACCCCACCGCTATGAAACTCCTCGGGACGCCTGGAGCCTTTGGAATCCAACTTCCACTTTCCTACGCTGACCTTCTGCTTTGGAGTCTGCAGCTGGTTGGTTTTTAAAGCTGCCACTTACTCAAGTGACAATTTTGGCAACTCTGTCAGCACGCATGCGCCTGAGACAAGGTAGAGGTATTTCACGCTGACGTGCTTCTCAAAATAGAAAAGTTAACTCACGACAGCATCGTGTTTATGTGGATAACCAACGCTTGGGGTGTGTGTGTGTGTGTGTGTGGTCAGATGCTTGGGCCTGGTGAACACTAGCTGTGTTCATACTCCAGAAAAGGAGCCTAGAGAATAGCCATACCGCCATGTGGGCATCAAATTAGAAAAGCTGACTGTAACGTCTCTGACTAAGGCAGACAGGCCAGTCCCCAGAATATGGATGAATGAAGAAAAGAAATAAGAAGGAAAAAAAAGATCATGACTGCTCCTAGGTGTGGTGGAGGAGAAAGTTTACTGCAGATACAAGGGAGAGCACAGCCTGAGGCAGAGCCATCTGGGGGAGTCCAGAGTGGACATGGCCAGACTGAGCTCTGCCATGTGTGCAGGTAGGGGAAGGGAGAGAGGGAACTTGGTGCAGCAGCCAAGAAGGGCAAGGTAACCAAACTGTTAGGATTGTATATATAGGGAAGACAGTCTTGGGAAGGGCACTCCAGTCTGGAGGGTTCAGGGTAGGGGACAAGATATACCAGCCATACCCTGTAACAGATGGGGACCAAGGGAAGCTGGGAGAACCTGGTGGCCAGGTCTACTTGGATATGTAAAATAGGCACCTCAGCTGTTTGCTCAGGTTTGCGAGCTAACACTGGATAAATGAGTATTGATTCACACTCTGGAAGGACAAAGACCAAACCTGAATGGTATTGAATTTGCAGAAACAAAACTAAAAACGTATGATACGCCTTGGTGTTTAACTTTTACTGGAATTAAAAATTATGTAAGAACAAGTAAGAATGCTTGGTGTTTGGCCTGCTATATCTTGTCCTAGAATATTCCAAAGAGGCTTATTCCCTTGTCTAACTGAAATAGTTTAACAACAAAAATCTCCTCTTGGCTTTGGGAAGTGCCCATGGCATTTAGCCTCTGCTCATAAGCAACCTATGACCTTCTGGGATACCCTTTACAAAACGACACCTCACTTGTCCACACCAGGACCTGATTGCTTTATGTGTCTATTTCCTCCCAATTAGTCTTACAACAGTGATCGCTACCTGGAAATACTAAATATGAATAAATCTACTGTTCAGAATCAAGTCACCTCCACCAAAATATAGCACTGTGGTCAGGATTGAGCGTCCATGTTCCAAGGTCTAGAATAAGCCTGTCCTTGGTGTTCATTAAAGTAGTAAACTAATGTAAGAAACTTAATTCTTACACCAAAACGCCTACAGAGGCTAGATCTGAAGACCTAGGCAGTGGTAAGACCTCAGATGGACATGTAAATGTGCCATCCAGGCAAGCAATACGCCCCTGATGTCAAGAGGAGACAAGTTCTCAGCATTGCCAAATATTCTTTTCCCAAGGAAGCCAGAAATCTGGTTTACACATGAAATTTCCTTTTTAAAAGTGTAAATGGAACACTGGGAGTGAAACCTATTAAACAGGGCTGTAGTCGGTACTTCTCTATCAGACTACCTTGTGACCTTGGGCCTTTCTTCCTAGAGATAAGGCTGGGTGTGGGGAGGTCAGCCCCAGAGGAGGAAGCTGCAGAGACTGGGGTGGGGTGGGCAGGTCTCAAGAAGCAGAGACTGGGCCAGAGGCTACCCTCTCAGTGCTGGGAAGGGACTCAAAGCAGGAACTCTAGCCTCAACTGCTCCCCACAGAGCAACAGCCATCCTGGTAGCAGGATGGTCCCCAGCCTGAGCAAAGGAAGCAACTCGATGCTTCAGTGTATCAGAGTTCTCAAGCCTGACCTGGGAGTTAGTGGGGAGCCCCCAACCATGAGAAGAAATCACTTTCACTAACCAGAAAAGCTAAAGACATTCGTACCCTGGCAAAGACCAACCTTGCCCTACGGCTGCTCCAGGTTCTCTGTCCACTTATAAAAACAAGGCTTGTTGAAAGGAAAGGCATTTTGTTTGATTTTCTACCAGAGCTTCTGTTTCCTGGGATACTGAAAGTTGGGGGCTGGGGGAGGGGGTGACAGCACAGAGAACAAGGATTGGGACAATCTAAAGGTGTCGAAGTAAATGCCTGTTGCAGGACAGACAACACAGGCATCCCTTAGCTGAAAGACGCTAAGTTTTAAGCGTGTCTTCCAAAGTTTATGTCTTGAAATTCTATCACCAGTGTAACAATACTGGGAGGCGGGGCCTGAGTAGCAATCAATGGATCAATGTCACCTAAGAGACACAGAGGTCTCTCCTCCTTGATCTCATCCCATCAGCCAAGGCATGACACAGCAGGAAGTCCTTCCCAGATGCCAGTGTCATGCCCTCAGCCAGCCTGCTCTCCAGAGGGATGAGACAAATGCTGCTCGTCGTGAGCTGCCGAACCTTGGATGTTACTATAGCGTAGGAACAGGGTAAGACAATAGGTTAGGCACTTGGCCCATACCACGGCTCTTTGCTTTCTTGGTCCAAGCTCTGGCCCCTTGGCTCCAGGATTATAGCTGGCCACCAAGCCAGGGAACACAGGGAGTTCCTCCAACCTCAGAGAGTGGTTCAAATATAGGGGCCTTAGCCTCGATTCTCCAGAAAACAGAAGCTGAGGTAAAGGCCTGTGTTGAAGATGGTATGTGGGAGAGTACTTTAAGTTATAACTCAGGAATCAGAGTGAGGAGGCAGGGAACAGGAGGAGATAGACACTGTGAGGTTAGTCCTCAAGGTAACCAACATTTGTATCTAAAGTGCTCAGGACCAGAAGTACTCAGGTTTCAGTTTATAATTTAGTTCGGAATATTATGAGATAGCTTAGGCGAACAAGTCATATATAAGTGTGAAAATCATGTTTCATATATACCCTAATACCAGAAAATAATATTATGCATAGCTTTAATAATTGTGTGTATGAAGCGAAGTTTCCTGGTGTGGAATTTCCACTGGTAGCTTCATGGTGGTGCTCTCAAAGTTTTAGAGTTCAGGGACACTTAACCCTATAGAGTGGATTAGCCCAGTGATCTCCTTCTTTCAAGGGGGCACCTGTGTTAATTAGCTTTTCATTGCTGTGAGGAGTATCCGAGAGGAGGAAAATCTGCGTTGGCCAGGAGTGCCAGAGGATTCCTTCTATGGCTGGATGATACCATTGCTTTAGACCCAAGAGGAGGTGGAAATGGGTCAACAAACTCATGGTGGGAAGAGTGGCTTACCTCACCACAACCAACAAAGTGTCAGAATTCAGAGGAAAGGGCCAGAAAACAGACACACATCCTCTGTCTTGGTGGCTTTGACACCACAACCAAAGCGAATTTAAAAATAAAGCATTTAATTGGGATCTTATAGCTCCAAAGGGTTAGAGTCCATGCATGATAGACTGACAGAAACAGAGAGACGGAGGCAGAGAGACACTCTGCTAACCGGAAAGGGAACTTTAGAGATCTCAAAGCCGGCCTCCAGTAATATATCTCCTCCAACAAGGTCACACCCCCTAATCCTTCCCAAACAGTTCCACTAACTGCCCACCAAGCATTGAATATATAAGCCTATTGGGGCCATTACCATTCAAAGCACCACGCCCTTCAAAGGCATGTCTCGGTGGCCCTGGTCCTCCAGCTAGATCCCACCTTCCCCATTCCTGCTACTTCTCAGCCTATTCAGATTGAGACTCTACCAATGGACTAAACCATGCATGAGGTCAAAGCTGTTCTGAGCTAATCGTCTCTCGAGTGCCTCCATAGGCACACACAAGAGTGCACTTCATTAATTTCCTATGAAACCTCTCAATCCAATCAAACTGACAAATGAAATTCTCTGTCCCTCTATGTGAATGACTGCCAGAAGAAGGAAGAAGAAGAGAATGACCATCAGCCCTTGCTGATGAGAGCTCAAAAGTATTAAATCTCTGTGTGACAGAGCCCGAGAGCAGCTTAGCTCCTAATGCCAGCGGGCAAATACCAAGCAGCAGAGGGCCATGGTCACTGACACTTATCCATATGAAGATGGCCAGAGTCCAGAGAGCCAAGGCTGGGCTGGCACCAGAGATCCAGTCCCTCCACAGCCCTCCAAACACACGTGTGGCTGAAGGAGTCTAAAGTGGCAACTGAGAGCGCTCAGCAGAGTCCAGCCCTTGGGTCTGAGAATGAGAAGTTACAGCTAGATCAGGACAGATGATACAGTTTTGTGGACCCCTGGTGGAAATGCTTCTGGCAACATCATCCCCCCTGGGTTTGGCTTTAAGTGTTGATCCAAAGGGAGCTGTGGTCAATGAAAAACTCCACAGGCTTTGCCGTATATAACCCACGATGTTCGTGATGTGGAGAGGGGTTTCCTTTGAACTTAAGTACAACACTCTTTGTTCATCTCTTAAACCCCAGCTTGTTGACAATGGGCCCCTTGGTTCAGCTAATCAAGATCTTTCTAGACCACAGATGTGTCACCAGAACAGAGTGCTTCTCCTTGCTTCTGAGTCATTTCCAGCTCTCTTCAGAACTGCGCAAGTGACTTTGTTTTGTAGTGTCAGGACAGTTACTAAAGGCTGTTGGTCAGATTAGAATGGAGCTGCCCCCCCCCCCAGTCCAAGTATCTTATATCTGTCTTGGTTCAGGCCTCCCTAGAATTGGAACTAAAAGCAGAATCTTGAGTGCCGGGGATGGAGGACACTTGGGAGTTGGCAGGAGTGAAGGTTTCAGGAGAATGGGGCAGGGAAAATCAATAAACGGGTGTGTGCTGTGCCCATTACTGCTGTGAACACTGAGGCTAAGTGCTGCTGAGAACTGTCTGAGGAACTGTATAGAATGCACCTCAGAAATGCCCTACAGGGGCACGTATCCACTCAACTCTCACCTGTTATTAACTCCTCTATACCTTCAAAGAAAACCAGCTGGGAAGTTAAGTAGACTTGTGGGGTGGATGGCTGAGCGGGTGGGGCAGACACTGGGTATCCTACAAGTCAGAGTTAGGAACTAGGAAATTGGATATGAGACATGGTAAAGAGTTTTGCTCAAGACATCACCATGAACTGCTCATTGTGTGCCAGGGCTAGAGCTGTGTCCATTGATCTACCCCTCTGCTCCAAGTACAATGCTGGCGTAGGAAATTCACAAACCATGGCTTTCAAACCTTTCCAAGTCAGGACATTCAGCAACTATGGATGAAGCACATCCATCAGTTAGCTTCAGTTAGCTAATGCTGTCATACAAATTCCCCGGAGAGACAGCCGTAAGCAAGGAATTTCACTTCCCCACAGCTGTGGGTGCTGCACATCACAATGACAGTATCAACGGGCTCATTTTTCCTGAGGTGTCTCCACCTGAGAGGCCACCTGCTCCCTATGTACTCACATGGACCCTAATCTGCATCTCTTACCAGGACAAAGATTATATTGGATTACAGCCACTGTGGCCTTATTTTACCTCTTCAAAGACCCCCAGCTTGGAGAGACCTGTATATAAGAGTTTGTACTATTCCTGCAGAGGACCTCATTTGGTTCCCAGCACTACACTGACAGACAGCTCAAACCTCCTACAACTCCAGCTCAGGAGTGATCCATCAGACTTTCTGAATCCAAGGGCACATGTATATGTGTGCGTGCAAGCACATGTGTGCGTGCGGCATCCAACACAACACACACACACACACACACACGCTCAATTAAAAAGTATAATTTTTTAAAAAAGGCATTATTTCCAGATGCAGATGATTCTGAGGTACGGAGGTTAGCACTTCGCATCTGAGCAACTGTGCACATAAAGCACACTATGGCAGACACAATGCTGAGATGTAACGGAACATCACAACACACTCCCCCTCACAGAGCTGAAGGAAGGGGTTCATCCCTGTTTATTTCCTGTTGCTGTGATAAAACGCAGACCAAACCAACACGGGAAGGTCTGAGTTTACGAGGCTCACACTTCCAGGGCACAGCCCATCACAGAGGGAAGGCAGGACAGAAATTCGAGCAGGAACCTGGGGACAGGAACTGAAGCAGACACCATGGAGGATTGCTGCTTACTGGCTTGCTTCCTGAGTCTGCTCAGCTAGTGCTTTACAACAATTCAGACCCATCTGCCTGGGGATGGACCGTCCTTGGTGGGTTAGGTCCTCGTCCATCAATCAGCAATCAAAAAATTGTTCCCCACTGTAGGTGGAGCTAAGGTGGGAGGAGTTAGGAGAGGAAGAGGAAAAGGAAGAGAAGGAGCTAGGAAAGAGAGGAGAAGGAACAAGAGAGATGGAGGTGGATGTTCACGTGTCTATAGCAGTCAAAGGTAGTTGGTATATCTAGGTTGGGTATTGGGTTACACTTCTGATTGTATGGGCATCTTGTTACTGATCATTACCAAATATATAAGCTTTTGGATAATTTAAGCATTACAGTCTCATTTTCCTACTGGGCCTGCGTGGATGGTCTGGGCAATGCCCAGCCTTTTGGAGACAGTGTGAAAGATTGGCAGAGCCATCTCTGGTGTCTTGTGGGTGGCAGGCTGGTGTTTTTGGCTGGCCATTTCTAGCTGCAGCACTCACATGGCCTCCGGCCGAGAAACATGGCGTTGAGCTAGGCAGAGCCTCCACAGCTTAGATAGTCAGCTTGACCAGAGGCCGTTTTAAATAATTCCCTCAACACCTCACAGACACATCCACATATCAAGCTGATCTATGCTTAGAATTCTAACGACCTAAGCTGTCCCTCAGCTGAAGTTCTTTCTTTCTTTCTTTTTTTTTTTTTTTTTTTGGGGGGGGGGTTTCGAGACAGGGTTTCTCTGTATAGCCCTGGTGTCCTGGAACTCACTCTGTAGACAGCTGGCCTCGAATCAGAAATCTGCCTGCCTCTGCCTCCAAGTGCCGGGATTAAAGGCGTGCGCACACTGCCTGGTGCTGAAGTTCTTTCTTAATTGTCAATCATGAACAGCTATCACAGGGACAAGAAAAGTCTCACCTCTCTCTGCTCTCCTCTGGACTGAGGTCCTGACCTGGGTGGGAGGGCATGGCTGAGGCTCAGTAGATATGAAGTAGAACTTGCTAGAAGTTCTTCTCTACAACTTACAGCAGCTGATACTGTAGGTACCAGACAGAGAGGCCTCTGCTGGGAAAGTTACTGACTGCAGAGAGCTTTGTGCCACCAGGTGGCTATGGGAATCTGCCACTGGGTCGACTGCTTCTGCAGGATGCAATAAGTACAGAAATTACAAGCAAACCTTCCCATCATGGAAAGTCTCCTTGGCTCCCCACACATAATGCGCAGTCTTAACACTGGCATAGGGAAACTATGTAAAGGACCCATATAATTTTCACAGAGAAGTCAGAATAAATACATCTGGAGTTGAGAGGCGAGGTGGAATTCATTCTGTAGGAAAGGAAGGGATTCTGCCTGGGCTCTGCCCCCTTGCTCCTCAACCAGCAGAAGGCTGTGGTATCTCAGCAGGGGCCTGAGTTTGGGTCTGAGCCTGTGGATACAGACAATGCAATTCAGCTAGTCTTGGGGTATCTCTATACTAGACTCCTGTGTAGTTAAGCCTGAGCTGTTTGTGGAGTGTTAGATTGAGAACAGTCACTCTGGTACCCTGAGGGATGAGGTGTGGGCAGGTGTGCCCTGCAGCTAGGCATGGGAACTTACTGGCAGCTTGGCTAGCAGAGGAGGCTAGAGACAAAGTCTAGAGAGATGAGGCCAAGAGCAGTTATGAGGTCAGCCCCAGGGAAACCACCTGATAGGTAAGGCCGGTAAAGGTCTTATGAGGATTTCCATACGCACACTTAGTATAGACGGTAAGCTCAGCATGGCTTACATGGCTGGGAACAGGGGTATAACTTAGCGGAGCTTCTCTCCAAGGCCCTGGGCTAAGCCATAACACCAGCACACCCAAAGCTTGGGAGACCTAGGAGAGACATTCAGGAGACAGTATCACTTCATACAAGATATCAGCACAATATTACAGAGCAGAAGCTGCCATGGGTCTCTTTTCTGTGCTTCCAGAAGTTGAAGTGTCGGTGTTGTGATAATCCAGTTGGGAGCAAGTAACTGGAGGTTCTCATGCCAGCCCACAAGCAAGAATGAACAGAGCTTTCCTGTCATGTCAGCTATGGATTCCTGTATGCCGATGCGTCATGCACACTATAGCATAGGCAAAGCCTTCTTGTGGATAGAACATCACTGTCTGTCTAGGCAACAGGACCCTGGCTCAGTCACGTGGGCAACTATCACATTCCTTAGCACCAAATGAGGGAGACTGGTTGTTAACCTACCACATTTCAGGACTAGACTGGAAAAAGTCACGTTTACACTTAGATAAATTATAGTGTCGATAGGATTTCTTCATTTTTCAAAGATTTGTCAGTTGAATCATTTTAAAAAGCAAATCATCATACCGTAAGTCATGGCTTACCCTAACATTTACCTTGACAGTTCAGGGACACCAGCATTAAATAAAAAGGTGGGCTGGCGTATTAAGAATCGTTCGTTTTAATTATGTCCTCACACTTGCTTGGGGTGAGTCTTTCTTGACTTCCAGAAAGTGCCCATACTGGCTGAGATTTTAGAGATAGTGCTGAAACTCTGGGGTTCAAGGAAACACAAATAAAATAAAATAGCCCTGTTGGCTCTAGAGACCTGTAGGTCTGAGAAGCAAGTATCTCCGGTATGCCTATAACCAGTTCTCTGACATAGCTCGCTTCAGTGTGAGTGAATGGGCTGTTCTGAGGACTCTCAGCGGAGGGGAGGAATTGGAAGTGTCTACAAATGCAAACCCAGATATGTCTGTCTGTCCGTGTCGGAGGTGACATGAACAGGAACCCATTTTAGCTCGCTGTGAGCTTCCTCAAACCTAGTGCCTGGCACAGGAGAGAGAGCACACATGGATGATTTTGGTGCAACATCCATACAAGCTGGGGTTGGGAGGTGTAAACTTGCTTAAGACAAAGTTCGCACCCTGGCGTCCCCTTCCACAACAATGTCTGGGAAGACTAAAGGGACTGGTGAGGCACAGTATCCTGTGTAGATGTAGATTACATTAGGGAAAAGGGAAAAAGACAAGACAGGGGCCCCATCGTTGGGGGCAAGTCAAATCTTTAGGTCGGTCTACTGTATGGACAGTTTTGTAGAATGTGTTCTCAGTGGGACTTTTGACGTTTACAGTTTTAGAATCTCATAGCACAGGGAAATTTGCATATGTAGTCTAGGAGAGGAGAGAGGGCTGGCCCTGATTTGCAAGGCGACTCTTCTCCCGTGAAGCTCGCCAACTTTGCAGAGGTCTGGACCAAGCGCGCAGTCGGATTTTCAGAGCACGTGACAGATTTGCAGAGGGTAGCCCGGGGTCACTTTTCTGGCGGGCATTTTTGCAGAGCCCGCCGCCCGCCAGTTCTGTAGAGAGCGCTCTATCCGCCCAGCTCCTGCTGCCGCAGGGGTCGCCCAAACCACGCAGAAGGCGGCACGCAGGCAGCACGTGGGCGGCGAGCGCTTCCCGCGCAAGCTTCCCGTGCGAGCTTCTCCCGTGGCCGGCTCCGTACACGCTCTCCCGGGCTGTACGCACCGCCCCGCCCGGCCCGCCCGCTCCTCCTCCTCCGCCTCCGGGACTTTTACTTTCAGTTTCGCCAAAGCTGCCCTCGACCCTCGCGGAGGACGCACGCCGCTGTGGGCTCCCGGCCGCCGCCGTGGGAACGGTAACTTGGGCCGCCATCGCGGCTTTCCCGCCCCTCTTCCGCGCGCTCCCTCCTCCCGCGCGTCCCCGCCCCGGGTCCCCCTCCCTCCCGCAGGCTCGCAGAACCTGCTTGGTTGGCGCGGTGGCTCAGAAGGCTCTCCACGCCCCCCTGCCATCGCTGGCTTTGCTCAGCACGGCTGTCCCTTGGCCTCCTGGCCCGGGGTCTCGCGACATCCGGTGCCATTCCGGATGTAACAGGGAAGAAGGAGCGGGTGTAGGGCGGTAGATATGGTTGTTTGAACCCTCAAGGACTACCTTGTCAGACAGTCCGGGAGCTGAGGCGCCACGGTTCCATTCAATGGGAATCTTGGGAGGTCCTGATGACTTGTGCTCAGGGAAGGAGGGAGTCAGGTGCATAGGTCTTTGACCAAGGCAGAGTGTGCTCGAACTTCTTTCTTGTCGAGGGACCCTTGCATCGGGACTCTTAGGGACTTAAGACGGTGAAAAACTGGCAGGCGACACTTGGCAGTATGGGCTCCAGGGACACCTCACCTTTAACTCCTTGGCCTTTCGGGTTTATGGGAAAGTAAGTTTACTAGTAGGCACAGTCAGTGTTTGTAAGGTCTTTCTCTTGAGCTGAGCTTACTGACGAGGCCCTGGTTTTCCTGTTGACAAGCTGTTTCTTCCTTCAGAGTTTGGCCAGCCTGACCTTACACACACACCCTTCCATACTGTTAAGGCCTAACAATTACAATCTCCTTCAGGACTTGGGCAAAGTCTCTGATTAGCTAACCGTGTGACCCTCAGGTGACACTGGTGGGGAGGGTGGTGGCCTCAGGACTTTTTCACTTAAGGAAGAATGTATTTGGGCAGGAGGTGGGTTTGATGTCACTGTGCTAGGGAAACAGGCAGCCTGTTTGCTCAGGAAAATGTAAGTTCAGGCAACATCCTGACCCACCTCGGTATGACTTGCTTCACCTCAGTACACCTGTCTGCTTTCTCTTGCTAGGATAAAGACCATGACCATGGAGAGGAAAGGCTTTTATTTCACTTGACTATTTCAGGTCACAGTCTGTCATTGAGGGAAGTCGAGGCAGGAACCTGGAGGCCAGAAATCTCATTACTCATTCAGTTAGCATTCTTACACACCCAGACCCAGCTGCCAGATGGATGATACCACTACAGTGGGTTGGGCCCTCCTACACCAGCCGTTAGTCCAGACACTTCCCCATAGACATAGCCACAGGCCAATCTGATCTGGGCAGCTCCTCAAGTGAGATTTCCTGTTCCCAGGTGACTCTAGGGTGTGTCAACTTGACAATTAAAAAAGAAAAGAAAAAAACAGACACCACACTTATCAGTGTGGATCTGGGGACGCTCTGGGGCAGGTTGCATCCCAGCAGCCAAAGTGCTTGCAAATAGGGGCAGCAACATGTAAGACAGAGTTTGGGGTAGCCAGGGAGTGGCTAGACATATTTTCTAAGCAACCTTTTGGAAACTAATACACACAGAGCCCCAGTGCCTTCCGACTGGATTTCCATCCCGCACCTCCTGTAGGGGGCTAGTCTTCCAACACAGGAGCTTCTGGGGAACCAGTTACAGCCAAACCAGAACACATCTTACATCATTTAAAGAAGACATTCCATATCTCTTTACATGGGCAAGCACTGTCTCTGAAACGACTGCTCTTTGCAGCTCTTGAGAAAGAGACAGGTACAGAAAAGTCACGCTAGGAAGGCCCATCAGGCAGCACGGTTGAGCCCACATGAAATGGCTTTCTTGGAGGGTTTGAATAAAGCCAGGACTCAAACCAAGAGTTGACCTGGCTTTGATGACGTCACCGAGGTTAAGCACCCCACTTGGTCACTACCACGGTGGGGTGAAGAAGCGACTGGGTGCTTAGCCTTCCTGATTGCAGAGTCAAGTCCACTGCTGCTGATGCAGGCTGTTAGCAGGAAGGATTAAGTCTTAGACTCCAGCTGTAAGATGTATTGTAGCTCTTGATTTCGGGCGTCTGTTCTCTGGTCTGCTTGTTCTGTTGCTGTGGGTCTGTGGTGACGAAGGCAGGGCATCCTGTGGTGGGAGTGTATGGTGGAGCAAAGTCGTTCACCTCAGGGCAACCAGGAAGATGCTTTCGGCTTCCGCGGATGGTGGCAGATGGTAGCGATGTGCGTAGTGTTGTGGAACAGTTTCCCACTGACACCAGTGGGGCTGACCATTTGTACATGGCCGTGAGGCCATGTTCGTAAGGAGCTCAGACTCTCCCTCCTCCCGCAGCCAATAGCCAGGAATGGGTTCCTTATGTCTTCAGGCCTGTGTCAGCTTTCTCCTAGCATAGTCAGTACCTGAGGTGATCAGTTTAGAAAGAGTAGTCTGCTCTGGTTCACCATTTTAGAGCCTCTAGCCCATGACTGCCTGGGCCAGTTGCTGATGGAGCACAACCTGGTAAACACTGGTCTGGTTTTCCTCACAGTGATCAAAATCTGAGAGGGCACCTTAAAGAGATTTCTCCTTTTAGAGCGGTGGTTCCAACCTTCCTACCTTTTAATACGGCTCCTCATGTGGTGGAGACCCTCAACCATAAAATTACTGTGTTGCTACTTCATAACTGTAATTTTGTCATTGCTATGAAACATACTGTCAACATCCAAGATGCAACCCCCCAAAGGGTTTCTACCCAGAGGTTGAGAGTCACCCCCACACTTTAGAGTGATTTTGGCTCCTGGTTCAGAAGTCTCAGTCCACCTGTGACAGTACCATGGCAACCAGGTGTTGATTCAACACAGTTGCTCTCCTTGTGGCAGACAGAAAGCAGGGAGAGGCTGCAGGTCCAGGTACATCTACCCTTCCAGGAAACTCTCCCAATGCCCTGCTTCTTCCAGCAAGGCCACACCTCCAGAAGCTTCCAGTGCACCACCAGCTGGAGACCAAGCAAGCCTGTGTGCAACAGTCTGTCAGAGGCTCACTTCAAGTCACAACAAATGGGGTATCTGGTTTAGGCTTGAAGATAAAAAAGAAGAGGAAATAGATCTCATTATTTCCTCTGAGGACTCATCAGCAACAGGAAGCTTCCCAGAAGGCCTCACTTTGGGTTATAGTGCCTCCTAGCAGCAGAATGCTGGGGTCTTTTGGGGGAAGGGGCACACCAGATCTCTTGTGCATTTTTTTAAAAACTGATTTTAACACCGGGTGTGTGAGTTCCTTCAGTGTTTGGGGGTTACCCCTTTGATTACACATTTTCTTCATCTGTTGTTCTTAAAATGTCTTATTTACTCTGTTGTCTCCTTAGAGAAGGAGGTGGGAGTTCAGACTGTCGCAGGCTCCCTGCTGTGTACTCTTCTGCGAGTTTTACCTCTAGGTGCTGGAATCACTGCTGGCACCTACCTTCCGCTTCCGGGTTGTAGTCTAGTCTGTAGGGAGTGGCCGGATTTGTTTCTAGGGCAGGATCAGAGCTGGAACCTCCTATTCTGGAGTTACAAGGACATATTCTCATTCTCTTTCCCTCCCTCCCTCCCTCCCTCCCTCCCTCCCTCCCTTCCCTCTCTCCCTCCCTTCCTTCCTACCTCCTTCCCCCTCCCTCCCTCTCTCTCCCTTTCTCTTTTCTCCCATCCTCCATCTCTTTCTCTTTCTCCCGCCATCTCTTTCTCTTTCTCTCCTCCTCCTCTTCCCCTCTTTCTCCCTCTCTCTGTTTTATGGCTCTTAGGTTTAACCCTTAAGATTAAACTTGGCAAGAGTCAAGCCTTAAGACCACATTGAAGGTAGTACCACTTCCTGGGAACGTTTAAACAAAACGTTGACTCATTAACTTTAAAAGACGTTTGACCACATGCCTTGCTGATGACCCTGCGCTGACGAAGTATATGTGAAACTGCCAATGTCTTCCATGTCCGGCCTCTGCTTCTTTCCTCTGTGCTGACATAAGAAACATTTGGGGTCTGATCTGAAAGATCTATGTCATGTTGGTGGCTGTGATCAGGCTTGTGATGTACAGAGAAACATGTCGGCCATCTGATTTCTCCTGGCCACTGTCGATGTGATCCCAGGTTCCTTCCTGACTCAGTTCTTTCACCACTGCCCAGAACCAAGCCAAGCCTCTCCTTCCTCCTCCCCTCCACCTCTCCCCTCCCCTCCACTGTCCTTCTCCTCCTATCTCTCTGTCATCTGCTGGAAGGTAATGTCACAGTGACACTTTACGCTACAGCCCACAGAGCTGCTGCTTGGCCTCCATGGCCGTCCCCCTCTGGGCTGGATTTCCAACTCTCGATGTCATTCCTTGTCCCATTCTGGAACAAAGGATATTCTATAAAAACAGACCCCACCTCCCTTTCCAACCAAGTAAAAACGTCCCTAGGCCAGCCCTGACAGGTGTGCACATACTGTCCCTGAAGCCTGAGGCCTCCGACCCACATGCTCAGGTCTGAGACCAGGGAAAGCTGAAGTTTGCCAGTTGCCTTTGGTTGCTGAGAGCGAATGAGGGTTTCATTTGTGAACAATGATTCCAATATGGATTCTCCTTGGACCAGTTGTATCTTGTTTAGCTAATTCTAGTCCCACGAGGGTATTCATTTCCTCCAGCCTTCCACTCAATTAATATTTATTTAATAAGCACCTTCTGTGTGCCAGATGCCTCTGCCACAGTGAGTTTATATTGTCCTGTGAGAGCCAAGCAATTAGCAGAGCACAAATAAATGGAAAATAATACAAGAGCCAAGTAGGCAGTGAACACAGATAAACAGGCAGGTAGCAAATGTCTATG
The DNA here is from genome assembly GCA_021653895.1 of Mastomys natalensis. NCBI lineage: Eukaryota > Metazoa > Chordata > Mammalia > Rodentia > Muridae > Mastomys > Mastomys natalensis. The sequence goes on from JAJTUV010000060.1 coordinate 220,945, forward strand.
TCTGCTCACAGAGAGAAAACAAGCAGAGGCACTACATAACAAGCAGACTTTACTCACAGAAACACGTGGGCCGGTCTCCCGACACCTGTCCCACAGTGAGAGTGTGAAGGGACTTCAAATCCAAGGAGGCAGATTAAAAACTGAATTTTTAAATAGTGAGGATCACTTTAAGGTGGTGTGTGTGTGTGTGTGTGTGTGTGTGTGGTGACAGAGAGACAGAGAGAGAGAGAGAGAGAGAGAGAGAGAGAGAGAGAGAGAGAGAGAGAGACTACAGACCAGAGGGCAACCTCAGGTGTCACTCCAGGAGGCCTCCTACTATGTGTCGCTCTGCCCTGGAACTCCCAGTTCAGCTAGGCTGTCTTGTGAGTGAAACTCCAGGATCCACAAGTCTGGGATCTGGACTGGGGTTACAAGCATATGCACCATTCTGGGACCAGTCTCAAGCCCTCCGCTCACCCTTGTACCAACCACTGAGAATCCCCATAAGTTTCTTGAAGGCTCCTGAGCAGGAAACTCAATTGCTAGCAGTCCACTTGGGTAGGTTATGTAGATGAAGATCCTGTACACACACACACACACACACACAAGCACACACACAGAGAGAGACACACACGACACACAGAGACACACACACAGACATACACAAAACACACACAGACAGACAAACAACACTACACACCTGCGGTGAAGAGATCTCTGTGACTCAGAGTTACTACTGCTGTTGACGTGTGCTGGGTGATGTCCGGCTGGGTATGAGCATCTGTGACCTGCCAGGAACTTAGGGGGCTAATTGTTCCGAACCCTGACAGAACTTACCCAGTTTATTGTCACACATTTAACAAAGTTGTGGACAGTTGGAGCAGAAGCTCCGAGATACCGAATTACACTATCACACGATGGTGCAGCAACTCTGGAGCTTAAATACGCAAAACTGCTCACCCCTGTGTTTAATTCATTAAGGGCTATGTCACCTAAAAAAAACGCTAAAAAGCAGAAGCCTGCAGTTTGTAGAGTGCTGACTCACGTGTTAAGACCTACGTCCAGCCCCTAACACCCACATACAGAGCCAGGAGCCTCACCACACAGTTGAGACTCGTGGATCCTTGGGGCTCACTGGCCAGCCAGCCTACCCTAACGGGGAGACCCAGGCGAGTGAGGGAGCTTGGCTAAAAAACAAGGGGACAGTGTCTAGGGAGTGACGTTCGAGGTTTACTGTGGAATGTGGGCACACACCTCACACACACACACACACTGACTTGCCCACAATGAATGCACACACAAGGCTAAGACGTCACTCTGCATCTCTGTTTCTCTGGTTTGGTTTTCCTCCTAGATGACAGACGATCAGGACTGCGCTGCGGAGCTGGAAAATGTGGATTCTTCCAATGAAGACGGAGTTGATGCCAAGCCAGACCGGTCCTCCATCATCTCCTCCATTCTCTGGTAAGTTCTTTTCTTGGCTGGACTCGTCACTCTCAGCCACTTAGACCTACGTCACACACGAGGAGAAGGGAATCTCAGAAGAAGTTTGTGTTGGGCCTTCTAGCTTAGCTAAGTCCAGGAAGGCAGCACGTGCTGTTGGGGCTCCTGCTCACAGATGTGTGATTGAGGGAAAACCTGCTCTCCTCAGAGCAAGGCTGAGGCTACTGATGCCGGTTGGTAAGGAACATGACTGCTGAATGGCAGTTTGGGTTCTAGGAATAGCAGATACCAGGACAACTTGCTCCTGAGGTGAAGCTGGAAACCACCGGCGCTCCGGTCCCTACCTTTCCTGAGTTCACATTGTATTCTACATCTGACATGTATGAATAATCACACCTTCATTCATTATTCACATTATCACATTTAATCCATGTATATTCCCAGGGGACATGGTTCGTCGTCGATGTCATCGTTAGGGAAACTGAGGCACTAAGGTTTATCGCTTTTTGTGACGGGTCAATAGATGGATGTGCTAAAATTAGTGTCTAGACAGTGCCATGGCACTCACATGAAGGGATTTCTATTTAAAAAGGGGCTGGGCAGCAAGTGGGCCAGTGTTCCAAGCCTGTTGGACTGGCCAGAATTTATCCCCTGAACGACACACGGTGGAAAGAACCAACTTCCCCCAGGTTGTTCTTTGACTGCCACATGTACACAATTAAATCAGTTACGTAATTTCAGAGGAGGGCTGCCGGGGAGCAGAGGACCCTCACACCTTCTTTTGATCAGGGATATGTATGGCGTTTCCTGAGGGTTAGGCACACTCTTCTACGCTGTGTGGTAATCCCCAACCCCATTTACAACTTCACTTTTTGACATTTTAATTACTTTTCAACCATGGCCTGAAAATGTTAATCAGAAGACTCTAGAAATAAGAATTCATTGGTTTTTACGTGGCACATTGCTGATGTCACGCCACTGTCCCGTGCAGGATGTGTCATCTCTCTGTTCAGGAAGTTAGCTACCAAGTCATTGCTTGGGCTACGGCAGCAGTGTGCTCGGGTCGTCCTGTTTTATTTAATCACGCCTCCAAAGGGCCGGTTCTTCATGCTGCAATTCCTACATGCCAAAAGGAGGACGCACACAGAGTTCTCTCTTTAAGGGGGAGTTCTCAACCAGCCAGGAAATCAAAGCCTGTGCCCAAGTTGCTGGACTCTGCTGTAAGAATGGACTTTTCAGGGGCCTGGGGAGATGCCTGTGTGGTTACTCACTTACTGTGCAAGTATGATGACCAGAATTCAGATTCCCAGAAATCATGTAGTAGGTGGGTGGTGGCCTGCCCGTAGTCTCAGCCTTCTTTGGCAGAGACAGAGGAATCCACAGAGTGACTGGTGAGACTAGCCGTATTGTGAGCTCTGGAGTTGAACGAGATATTCTGCCTCATTGAAGAAAGGGGAAGAGCCACGGAGGCTCAACATACACAACCAGTGTAATCTGCTACCAAACCTATATAAACATGCAACATGCCTGCACATACATGCATACACAAGTGCACGTGCACGCGCATACACACACACACACACACACACACACCGTATGAAAATGGAAAAGGGGAAAGAAGAAAGGATCTTCTATTGTGAAGTTGTAAACAGAGGAGATGCACTAGGATGCAGTGTGGGTCACACTTCGAGCCTGTGCACCATCCTGGTGACCTCATCATGGTGGAAAAGGCACGGGCAATAGGGTTTGGCATTGCCTGTGGCTTGGGGGACCTCATCAGTTGTCCTGGAATGCACGCCCCACTGGTAAGAAGGGACCACAGTGTTTCCTAAGCCATTCCACTAGACACAGACAGCAAGGGTGTAATGGCTGAGGCTGGACTCTGGGCAGTGCTCGGGAAGGGGAGAGCTGACTCACCAGGCTTCCCCTGAAACCCTCCAGAGACAGCTGCAGGTCATGCCATCCGTCCCAGACGAAAATAGGACTCAGAAGAGCTGTCTGCAGTGCAGCGGGGTTGGGTTTCAGTGGGTGTCACCTGAGTTCAGGAATAATCCACCAGAGTTCCAAATAATACAGCTCCAACTTCTGGGCACATTTCAAAAGCCTGGTGAATTGGCTCAGGCTACCCTATTTCCCAGAGAAAGCCTCTTAGAGGAGTGACCTTCAAGTGTTAAATGTCACATTCTGACACTGCACCCATGTACAACTTAAGCTAGCATAACTATTTAGACAATGTAAAAGTGATTATTAATATTCTCTATATATTAATTAATTCTGGAAATTAATACGGTGGCAGTTTATTAATATTCTGTATATATTAATGTGGGAAATTAGTACAAATTATTCCTTAACCACTAGTTCCCCAAATAACCACACAAAGACCTTTTAATACTTCAGAGATCAGACCTTAGCTCTCGACTAGCTGATCTAAGTTAATCCATCTTCCTAGCCTCCTAATCCAGCCACGCAGGTTGCTATACCTTCTAGGCCAACAGTCACATCTTTCTTAACTTTTATCTCCTGGTCAAAGGGCCTTCTTCTTTCTTTTTCACAAAGTTCCTTTCTCCCTCTCAGGAAGCCCACCTTCCTCTCTCTACTGTCCAATTACAGGCTCTAGCCTTTTACTGACCAATTAACTTGGGTAGCAGGGTTTGCACGGCAAAAGCTGTTGTGTGAGAATTCGAGGGTCTTGAGGCAGCCAGATCTTGGGGTACAGAACTTAGCCTGTGAATACGCCCAACGAGACATTGCAGAGGATGGCTCACTTTTGGTTGTCAAGGGGAAAGACAAATAGGAACTGGTTAACACAGCCAGTAGAGTCTTTGGAGTATCGTACTTCTCAGAAGATAGGAAAAGAAATGTGTGGTAACCGGTGACGTTTAGCACCGTGTCTTTAAGTGCATCCGATGAGCCTAAACAGGAAGTGACTTCAGCCATCCGTGTTTCATTAAAAGTACAGACACCACTTTGGTGGACAGAATTTTATCTTATTTTTGACTCTTACATTTGCCGTATTTTTTATCCTCTCTTGTGTCTTTTGTTTCATTCTCTCTGATTGAGTTACTTGACGGTCTTCTGTTCCTTACCATGTGTGCAGCTATGCGTCTGTCCACGCTATCATGTGCATATTTGCATGCATTTGAGGGCGTCTGCCAGTTCTCCTGATTGTTAGAAGGAATTCATCCTCAACTAGGCTCCTGTTTCCATTATTGCTCCAAGGAAATAAGTCACTAGATTATTACCTTGTCAATCATCAGGATGAGTAAGCAGGAATTGCAGATCATACTGAACCTGCAGGCCTTAAAAATGGTTCTTAATTATCAAGAAATCTACTCGGCGCTGGATAAGAAAGCCAGTGTCTCTTTGCTTATTTTCCATTTTTTAGACACGGAATCACCAAAGGGTCATGAATAAATCCATGAGACGGAAGAATGTCACAATAGTAGTGCCTAGTTCAGTTCTTGAATTCCTCCTGCGCTCTGTACTGAGAATGACGAATGACAACCAGTCAGGTGCTTCCGCACGGTCAGAGTCAAGAGTTGGAAACCACCTGGCTTCCTGTTCAACCTTCGGGGACATCCCCCAATTTCTAGGAAGGTCACCAAAAGTCTGTATGGAAACTTCTCCATGGCTGTTTCCAAGGCTGTTTACCTTTTACTTAGAGGCAAATCCGTTCACCTCAAGGTATTAGAAAAAGAAGCACGTATGCACATTTGTAGCTATTTTCTGTAGTATATTTGTGTGTGCGCGCATGTGGACTGCATTAGGAACACCAAGCTGCTCGAAGGGCGGCTCGCTTGTGCAAACGCGGTGTGATAGTTTGCAAAGCCAGCTTGTCAAGCAGTTACCCACACACAGGCTCTTTCTCAGTAGAGCTCTGCAATCATTGTTTTTCATTCAGTAAATGTCTTACTAGGGCATCCTGTGACAGTCGCATGTGCTACGTTGTCAGTTATAACTGGATAGATGGGGCAGGCTAGGGAGGGAAGGACTATGGGGCACATATGGTTCCCTCCTGTTTCAGTGCTCGCTCCACCATCCTGAGACTCTAGGTCTACCATGAGGAAATGGGTGGGGTGGTGGAGCTGACAGATACAATGTCACTAAGCTGGTCCCATTCCATCCTGAATCCTAAATGAACGGATTTCTTCAAGGTGTTTTCCAGTGCTTAATTGGATTTCGCACAATCCAAAGCCTGGTCCCGATACTAACTTCTCCCTTCTCATATATAACAGGAAACCCCACTTGTCCCCTTGTGGGGTGCCTGGGCCCTCTGTAGCACATTAAGAATGGCTCTGTCAGCTACACAGGGGAGAAATGGGAAAATGGGAAAGTGGGGGAACCCACACCAACTGGAAGTGGAGAATCTGGCCATGTATTTGCTTAAAGCAAATGACTAAGGCCTTTGGCAAGACTGGGAATTCTGCTTGAAGACCTAGCTAGCTAGGCCTTGGCATAAGCTCTGTTTTGTTTTGCAAAATTAAGTGCAGTCTGTGGAATGCGGTCTCCACCTTGGGAAAGTGAACGAGCTTGGGTCACCTGGTCCAGGTATACTATGCTGTACCTTTCCGGGACACGGCTGATGTCAACATCAGAGCTTCATATAATCAGAGTGAACACTTTGGCATATCCTTGCCTGGAATCTAATACATGCTGTTTTTCTTAAATGCTGATTTTGTTGCGTCGAAGTATAAGACAGGACTGTTGAATTATTAAACAATTCTAGGCTAAAATGAGCGATGATTTAATGTCATGTTCCCTGAGGTTGTGGAATGTTAATTTATTTTCTCAGCCTTCTTTAGGCATGTGACTCTTTAAATCAGGGCTTCTTAACAGTGATATAGGGTTCATCACTGTTCCTAGTCCTAAGTGCCATAGAGGCTGAGCCAGGATTTGAAACTGTTGCCTTTTGCCCCTCGTACCTGACCACACTGTGCCTTTATAACCTCCATTCTGTGGGTGCCTTGGGGGCTGCAGTGATAAGCAAGGTCACTGTAGGGCTGCAGGTGGAGCTAAGCTGAGGCACTTTGGACCAGGAAGTGGTTTCAAGGCTTTCACAGTGAGGGTGATTTGATCAGACATAGCTTTAAAGAAAATACCTGAGCCCAGAGCTGCCTCAGGCTATACAGGTTTGCAGGGGAGGGGTAGCCTGCAGCAAGAGAGGCTGCAAGCTAGACTGGGACGATTGTGTAGCCTCAGAGTCAGGTGCTGACAGTCCCCAGCCACAGGTGGTTAAGAATATCTGTGAGTGTGGTCCAGCACAGTGTTACCTAAAACACTGTGAAGTGTTTTGGGTTTGCTGGGTTTGTTTGTTTGTTTGTTTGTTTTAGTGACTTTTTTTGTAACTTGATTGGACTGCATACTTCTGAGCACGAACTTTGTAGGTATAAAGTTGTGTCAAGATGTCAGAAGGTTGGAATGCCTGCCGTAGACATCGGGTAGGTGGGACTAGGGCAGCCAGACTCCAGGGTCCTCAGTAGACAGAAAGCAACAGAGCTTTTGTGACCACACCTGTGCCCTGACTTCTGCTTGGCCACCAAGTTCTGTTGATAAGGAGAACCCAGGAGAGAGCATCTGATCCACAGAGACGGTGATGCTATGGGGGGAGGAGCGTAGTAGGTACAACTATTTTAAACTTAGCCCCCGACTAGCTTACAAATAAAGAGAATCGGACTGGTTATTTTATTTGGCTTTGACAATTACTGGGGGGTAACCACTAATTTATTCTTCTAGCTGGCCTCGCTGCCTCCCCAGTGGTGTACCCCAGATACTTGCTGTTTCTACCGACCATGTGCTCATCATGGTCCATCTTCCCACATGGGGCCTTTCCTCTGGTCTCTCCTCTCTTCTCTCTCTTCTCCACTCCGGACCAGGTCACTCAAGACTCTCCTTGCCGGGCAGTGGTGTGCATCACTTTAATCCCAGCACTGGAGGGAGAGACAGGGGATTTCTGAGTTTGAGGCCAGCCTGGTCTACAGAGTGAGTTCCAGGACAGAGAAACTCTGTCTCAAACAAACAAAAAAAAAAAAAAAACCAAAAAAAACAACAACAAAAAAAACAACTCTCTTACTTCTAATCCCTCCTGCAATTGGCCATAGCTGATTTTATTTAACCAAGTCTTAAATCAAGGACAAGGTTTGCAAATGGGAGAATTCAGCCTTGGGCCCTGACCTTAAGTACAGAATCAGCATTACAGTAAACAGACACAGACCACACTACAGAGGAGTGCACAATGGACTGCTGCATGGAAACATAGGTGCTCAGTGATTGGCCGTGATCGGTCAAAGGCGGTAGAAAGAGAGATTGTAGATTGATGATAGATCAATAGATCATATCTAATAGATGATAGATAGATAGAGCCTTAGTTACTGCTTCACTGCTGTGAAGAGAAACCATGACCAGGGCCACTTATAGAAGAGTTTATTGGGACTGACAGTTCCAGAGTGTAGGGAAGTCCACGATGATCCTGACAGGAATCATGGCGGCAGGCAGGCAGGTGACAGGCAGGCAGGCAGGTGACAGGCACAGGCAGGCAGGTAGGCAGGCAGGCAGGCAGCAGGCAGGCAGGCAGGTAGGTGACAGGCAGGCAGCAGGTAGTAGCAGGTAGAGGCAGGTAGCAGGCAGCAGGCAGGCAGGTAGATGACAGGCAGGCAGGTGACAGGCAGCAGGCAGACAGGCAGGTAGGTAGGCAGGCAGGCAGGAGGCAGGCAGGCAGGTGACAGGCAGGCAGGCAGGCAGGCAGGCAGGGGCAGGCAGGCAGGCAGGCAGGCAGGCAGGCAGGCAGGCAGCGAGGCAGGCAGGCAGGGGCAGGCAGCAGGCAGGCAGCAGGCAGGCAGGCAGGAGGCAGGCAGGCAGGCAGCAGCAGGCAGGCAGGCAGGTAGGCAGGCAGGCAGGCAGGCAGGCAGGCAGGCAGGCAGGCAGGCAGGCAGGCAGGCAGCAGGCAGGCAGGTAGGCAGGCAGCAGGCAGGCAGGTAGGCAGGCAGCAGGCAGGCAGCAGGCAGGCAGGCAGGCAGCAGGCAGGCAGGCAGCAGGCAGGCAGGCAGGTGACAGGCAGCAGGCAGGTGACAGGCAGCAGGCAGGCAGGCAGGCAGGCATGGTGCTGGAGCAGTAGCCCAGAGCTTGCATGTTGAAACAGCAACCATGATGCAGAGAGAGACCTACCTGGGTATGTCGTGGACTTTGAGCCTCACCCCCAGTGACACCTCCAACAAGGTTGCACCTCCCAACCCTTCCCAAACAGTTCCACCAGTTGGGGACCTCATATTCAGATATATGAGATGATGGGGGGGACCATTAAGTCACCACAGATGGATGGTGGATGGGTAGATGGGTGAGTGGACAGATGGACAGACATATGGTAGAATAATTTGAAGCAGTGTGGGTTTTGGATACACTGGGCTCCTGACCCCTTTCATTTTAACATGAGTCTTTTTTTCTAAAATGTAACTGTGGGGACCTTATTGTGGCCTGGATCTGTGCACTGTCCTGCACAGATCAGAGGTGCAGGGACTCCTTCCTCCCTTCTCTGTCAACAGTCTCAGGAATTTTTTGTTTGTTTGTTTATCAAAAGAGAGTTTCTCTGTGTAGTCCGGGATGTCCTGGAACTCACTTTTTAGTTCCAGACTGGCCTCCAACTCAGAAATCCACCCGCCTCTGCCTCCACCACCGGACAGTCTTAAGGAATTTGGAGGCCCATCATCATTGGATGTGGGTGCTCTGGGGAGTGTGGCAGGCCCCTCAGGATATCCCTAGCCACACTGGTGGTGCCTTCTCTCCCCATCCATCCCCTTACCTCAGGTTCGTTATCAGGTAAATAGTGGCAGAAGACAGTAGCACTCCATGGTTTTCCCTAATTAAGAACTGAATTACCCACTCACTCTCCCTGGAAAGCTGGTGTCCCGAGTTAAGGCCTTCATATCCTCTTGCGCTTTTCTGTTGTGGCCACTAGATGGCAGGACCACATTGTTTTATTCTATTTCAGTGCTGGCCTTTAGTAATCCAAACCGCCCTTTACTTAAAGTTCATATAATAAAATGCTTTCTCTAACTTTCTGATTATTCAAAAGCACTTAGGAAACACAAGAAAACACAAAAGGGAAGAAATACCAAAGATGGATTTAGGACTCGTAAAGCGTGGTTCTTAAGCTCTCTAGAAGAAATCGCTAAGGCAGTCTACATTAAATATGAATCACAAGGCCTGGTGCCCCCAAGGTCCTGAACGGAGCTCTCTCTGAATGCAACAATGACCCTTGAGCAGCTGGAGGCCATCAGCTGCGGTTCATAAGCTATGCAATCTCTGCCCTGGCCGTCGGTTAAATTTTTGTAACATGCTTGGGCATATCCACAGAAAATAAAATATAATTGCTGAGCCTTAGGACTAGGAGCCCTGAGAGGCTGGGGAAGGAAGGCCTGAGGAGGAACTGGAATTTGAATTTCCAGGGCATCACCAGGGGGCGCTGGAGGGCAGGCAGGATGAAATGGTCAGGCCAGGCCAAGTAAGTGTAGATTCTGCTTGGAAGAGTGGGTAAGCCACCAGATAGGCAAGGGATGGTCTTGATGGAGTGAGCGCTGAAAATCATTGGGGATCCAAACCTTAGAGCAGTCTGCCCATCCCTGGAAAACACTGTATTCCAACTTGTCACCTGCAAAATCAGAAGCTTGAGTGAAGGTCACACAAGGTCAGAATTCAAGAAAATACAGCAGAGGTAGTGAACAGACTTCACATGGTTGTCAATCCCCTAGGCTTCTCTGGCCCTCCCACATCCCTGCTGAGAGTCTCCATGCCCATCTGAGGCAGAGGACAGGAACAAAGGCTGCCTCTCTGAATCTGATAACCTCTCCTTCCTGCAGGCTCAGTCATGTGGCTCCTCCAGCCTTCATCCCCTAGAGAGTGTTTAGTAAATGCCACTTGGTTATAATTCTTTTTCCCATCCTGTAGTCTGGGTTTCTCCACTAGCATGTGTTATATATAAACAGCTCCCTATTTAAAAATGTGTTGCTTGTGTAATTATAAGAACGATCAGGTGGCTGCTGCCTTCACTCAGGTGGGGGAGGAACAGAGCTTGTAATTAAGAGATAAGAAAGAAGAGGCCGACTGTCCCCCATTCCAAGGACTATGTGCTAAGTCAGGCATGCTGGAGCATGTTCCTGTGACGGCAGAGGCACCGCTAACCAAAAGATGCCAAGACTGAGCACCCTAAAAGACAGGCACCTTAAATTAAACCCAGAGCACTTAGTTTTCAATATAAACGCCTTCCTGTTGAGCTCCAGAATACTGGGTGCCTGCATCCCAGTTTTATTTTAAAGTTAGAAAGATTTGCCGCTGAATTGGACACCCAGAGGTCTCCCAAAAATGCCAGTGGAGGTTTGGTGGAATCAAACAGCCTGCGTTCCTTCTGGCCCAGTCTCCCACTCGCAAGTTGAGAGACTGTGGAAACCTCACGGTCATCTTAACCTTCCATTTCTTCATACTCTTCATATGCACTGGACTGAGAATTTAATAAGGCAGCTCAGCTTAAGTTCCCGAACGTACCTGATGAGGAAGAGATGGACTCTGGAAGGAAGACCCCTTATCAGGTGATTTGTGATTCGATAGACTCATTTCATATAGAAATTAGGATTCAAAGTGCCTTCGTCTGTTTCCCATTTACTGTTTTCTATATGAAGAAGGGAAGTAAGGTCGGTGAGGTAGAGTATTACCCATTGTCACGAGCAGGTCCTCAGTGAAGATACAGGCCCAACTCAGCACAGTGTGCCCAACCGTACATCATCAACCATATGTCAGACGCCACCCACGGCTGCAGACGGAGCGGTTCAACACACCTGTCCACTGACAGCTTTTTTGCTTTCGTTCAACAGTTCCATAAAATGAATTTCTCTTGCACACTGCTCTCTGCATCACCCCAGCTAAGGGATGGCGTGTGGACGGCTGCTATGGGGGTGGGGGGCTGACAGTGAGCCTCCAGTAAAGAAAGCCAAGGTCACCTGTCAGGAGCAATGAGCCACCAATCACTGAAACATAGTCCCAGAGTCCAGAAGATGTGAGGCCGTAGCACCTGTACGCGTGGTACCCACTCAGGTACTTTAGGTTCGTGTTCATCCACAGTAGGAAAATATAAAGGAAAAGAAAAGTAAGTTAGGTTTCAAAGTGCCTTCGTCTGTTTCCCATTACTGTTACAGAGTGCCTGCGATAGGGTCATTATACAGAGCTGGTTTATCTGGGTCCGTGGTACTGAGGAATGAGAAGTCCAAGTTCTGCCCAGCCTATGTAAGAACAGTGTCTTGCTCTGTGTCATAAAAACTGGGTCCCTAGAGAACTACGTCATCAACTCTCGGAGGTCCCACTGCCTCTCAGTAACTTAGTAATTCCTCTGTTAAGAGTTGATGTGGGCCACGACAAAACACATACACATGGGAACAGAAACTTAAAACACCACTAGTAAGAGAAAGATGGGGCTTAGCAGAGGACCAGAATCAATGCCCAGAATCCCATAGGGTAGAAGGAGAGAACAGACTCCTATAAGTTGTTCTCTGGTCTCCATAGGCATAGCATGGCACACACACACACACACACACACACACACACACACACTGCATCACACATGTCAGGACTGAAGATGATGAGCCCTTCTGCTCCTGCAATCATCCACACACATTACTGTCCTCCACCCTGCCCATCTGTGGTATTTGAAGACAATTCTCCGCACTGTTTGCTCCCCTGAATGATTTTTCCTGAAGTCTTTTAATGATTTTTATTGTTGGTCTGTCTCCCCGTCCTGTTTCGGTCAGGAGAAAGGAAGGGAAGAGGCATGTGACGGTTAGTTAATGTTTGGAGAAAGGAACTTGTTCTTTTAACTCTCTCGAACGTGTGTCATTTCCCTGCATCTGTCTTTTGCACACTCTGAAAACCGAAAGAGCTGACTGTCTTGTTCACAGCCGAGGATGGCAGGTGACTACGGGGACACTGTGACCACTGCTTGTCACCTGCTTCCCCTTCCAGTGCCTGCAACCCTCAATGAACTCTAGGGCGGCTGCCAAGCAGTTTGTGTCCTGTGCCTTTGGGTCCTTCCATGTCTGCCTTTTCCCAGTTGTATTTGGAAGGTTGTAACTGGGAAGCATGGTGGCCGCTAATCATTGCTTTATGCAGAGCCCCCTGCCAGCCTGTCTCCCCTGAAGATGAAGGACTTTGTAAACCCTGTCTGTGCATCTTAACCTCAGCCTGACTACCTTTGAAAGAAAGCCAACCTCATGCGCCCGGATAGACTGACAAACTGCCCAGGAGCAATCTTCCTGTGTTTGCTCATTTACAAACCTGCGTCACTCACAGCCTGTTGGAGACTGGCACCAGGGCGGACCGGCTGTCCACATGTGTGAACATGCTTGGACGGCATACTCCATCCATTTACAGAGCTCTGTCACGATTTATTCTGTGGACACTCTGCTGATGGCCGTTCGTTCAGCCCTCCACCTGCTGCTCATTGTTCATTCTCCATGACGGCCTGCTGGTTACGTGTGTGTGTGTGTGTGTGTGTGTGTGTGTGTGTGTGTGTGTGTGTGTGTAAGTCTGGTCCTCCAACACAGACCCTGTCGTCCCTTCCCCTTTGGATCTAGCACTTGTCACTGTCCATAGGGAGCTGTCCCTGGGATGGGGTGGGGACCTCAGTGTGGAGGCTGGTTATTTCTGCCTGTCAGCAGGGAAGCCAGAGGCCAGTGTGACCTTCCCAGCCCCAGCCTGAATGTCCTATGGAAAACTCCAGCGGGTAGCTCACTGCTGATTCAGGCCCGGGGCCTTCAGGGCTGCAGCCTGTGCCAGCCTCCTGTCGCCAGCTGAGTGCCGACCATGTTGAGTTTTTACTACTACAGAGAAGAAGGCAACTCGCTCCCTGTGGTCTCAGGAGGAAGCCTGGTGTTACAGAGGGAACTGCTTCCAGACGGAGACACCAGGTACCTCCCTCTCTGCTCTTCCTGTTCAGCACCCTGGCCTGCCTTTACTGCGGTATGAAAAGACTGTGGGGAAGCCCCTCTGCTGGAATGTTCAAACCATGACTGAACCATCCCTAAAATATTTAGCCAAAGCAGCTACAAAAGCCAGAGCCCCGTTCCAAGTGCAACAGCGGCAGGGAGCTGTGTGCCCGCTGATGTGTTTACTGTGTGCTGAGGAATGTCTGCAGGACAGGCTACTGGGAATCCTATTCAGGGAAGCACTTCAGAAAATAAATAGGCACGGGTTCGTGTGCTTATATTCCCTTCCAAATGTAGAAAGGCATAATTCACGTTTCAAGCAGCTCAGGGGATCTGTAAGAGGATAAAGCCTGTATTTATCTACCCCAGTGATGGGGAAAATTATACTGGCATCCAGAGTGGATTGTAGAAGTCCACCGCGCTCTCTGAGCTGTCTCACTCCCTAGTCAAGTAGGCAGAATAGTTTTTGGATGCCATGATGTTGTCTGGTAATGGTTGCTGGAGCTTTTTCATGAAGCCCCTTTTATAGAAATAACCTTCAGGTCCTCTTCCTCCTCCTCTTCCTCCTCCTCTTCCTCCTCCTCTTTCTCTTTCTCCTCCTCCTATTCTTCTTCATTAAACTCGTAAAAATGACTCAGTTGGCCTCACGCTGAAATCTGAGGCTGCAAGAAATGGCTTTCTGCCTGAGAAGCCAGGATAATCCAATTCCTTCCTAGTAATCGATACTGGCGTTATCTGTGTTCCTGGAAGAGTCCTGTGGCTGCCTGGCCTATGAAGAAAGTGGTACTTGTCTATGTCAGTGGAAAACCAGCACTCAGGGTGGATGGTTACACAGTTCCTCTGTCTGTCCGTCCCCCTCATCCCCCGCCACACACACACACAGTGTGACTTGTCCCTTCCCTTGGTGTCTCAGCACATCCTTCAGGTCAATCCTAGGTCGATCTACAGGATGCCATCTTTGGTTGTGATCTCTCGCTTGTCTGGCCCTAAGTACAGTAATTTAGTGGCCAGATTTTTTTTTTTTAAATCTGCAGCCAATTGTGGAACACTCAAGCTTTTAAGAGGATTTAGAACTTTTAATTCAGTAGTCTGATTTATCCTGGATTTTGCACTTAAATATGACAGCCGCCAAACAAGAGTCCCGTGTTTCCTGGGAAAGTCTTCCATGTGTAAAAAGGGCCAAGGAACGGCTAGATCTATCAGCAGAGCATTGACAAAGGGAGAGGAAGAGGTGGAGGGGTGTGTGTGTGTGTGTGTGTGTGTGTGTGTGTGTGTGTGATGCGTAGAATGGAAAATGACAGAAGCTGGCTTAGAAAATCCTCAGCCAGGGTCCTGGGGAGATGGCTTAGCCTGTTGTTCAAGCATAGACCTGATTCAGATACCAGCACCTGTATACAGTCTGGGGCCATCAGCTTATGTTGGTAATTGCAGCACTGGGGTTGGAAATAGGCAGATATCCCTGGGCTTTGCTGGTCAGCCAGCCTAGCTGAAAGGGCAAGCTGCATGTTCAGTGAAAGATCTGGTCTCAGTAAGTAAGTGGATGGATGCATAGATGGATGGGTGGGTGGATGGATGGATGGATGGATGGATGGATGGATGGATGGGTAGTTAGTTATATGGGTGTATGGATGGATGGATGGGTGGGTGGGTGGATGGATGGATGGATGGATGGATGGATGGATGGAAGACGATGGGTGGTTAGATGGATGTGTGGATGGATGGATGGGAAGATGGATAAGTGGATGAATAGGTGGGTAGATGGATGATGGATGCATGGGTGTATAGATAGATGGGTGGGTGGGTGGGTGGGTGGATGAATGGATGGGTAAATGGTTGGATGGATGGGTGGATGGGTGGGTGGGTGAAATTTGATAAAGAAAACCAGCAGACATAGACCTGTAGCTTGCATATGTGTATGCATGGGTAAAGGTAGCAGGACATGCCCACCCTTCTATACACATGTGCGAAAGAAAGCCCTTGGCCAGTTTTACTCTGTGTCTGTCTCTGTCTCTGTCTCTCAGACTTCATGGGACAATGACTGCTGATTGACTGTGAAACTGAAAACTAAAGAAATACCCGTGTATTTGTTCATAACGAGGAGGGCCTCAAGTTGTTCCTGCACTCTCTGTGCCTTTGTCAGAGTCACAGAAGGACTCTTGTCCTTTGACCCAGCCCTGGTTTGTGCCCAGTACTACTCTGTGGGGTCCGGTTCATATCACAGCAGCCCACATGGTCTAACTCCTTATATAGAAAAACTGAAAGTCCCTGGGGCAAGGATTAGACAGTCCTGACTCTACGGAGGGTGCTGGCCCACTGAGGAGGTAGCTAATCTGGATCTTTCAAAGCTTCTTATTCCTTCCCTGTACCTGCTGGGGACCTGCAGCCTTCTCCAGGGAGCTAATTAACTAGCATGGCCTCCCAGGAGCCTAGTGATCTGCTTGGCTACAGCTGCTGATGCCCAGGTAGACAACGGTGGCTCCTTTTTAGCTCCTGGGACTAGGGCACAAAGAATGCCTCTGACTGAGCCCAGAGTGGGGATTTTTGCTCACAGGAAGGGGCCTCTAGATGCTATATTAAAGACCAGGAGGACTCAGATGACATCAGCAGAGTGGCTTGTCCTGGGACTCTAGACAGTGATATTAAAGTGACCTCATGCTCAATTTGCTGGCAGTGCTGGGGGCTTCACTTGTGAATTTCACCTTCGTCGATACTGAGAGCTACCTCCCAGACGGTGGCCTTGCTACCGGAGGAATGGGGTGAAAGCTGGTAGCCGTGTAAAGAGGCAACCATACAGAGCAGCACACGGTGTTCGGTCCCACAGAAGAGTGTGGATGGCCACCAGGAACATAGACAGTGTCTTCCCGCTCTGTCTTGTCTTGATGCCACAGCACAGCTTTCAGTGATAAACCATGGTAACTTAAAAAAATGACCGTGACATTTATTTACCTGTAACCGCACACCACACACTCTTTGTGCCTTGTGAATGTTGATGTTTCCGCAAGCTCTGGGCTAGATGCTGTTTGGTTCTCTTTACAAAGGAAGGCCCGAAGCCCTTGTGCCCCTGATCACACACCACCACAGTAAAGGAGGGTTTCAAGCCAGCAGTGTGGCCCCAGAATCTATGGATTTTTTTTTTATAACATTATCTTCAAGGCTGCTAATGAAGATATGAACAAACCAATCTAAAGTATTCTCCTCTCTCTCTCTCTCTCTCTCTCTCTCTCTCTCTCTCTCTCTCTCTCTCTCTCTCTTTTTGTCAGGGAGGGTGCTGGCCTCATGGGTCTGTGCCTCTGTTTTGATCTGTGCTTCCTGCCTCCTGCTGGAACCAGTCCACATGGGAGCATTGTTCTTTGCAGAAAGTGTGATTATGATTTAAGATTCTCCCTTTGGAGCTGGAGCTGTGGGTCATCGGTTAAGAGCACCAAGTGCTCTCCCGGAGGACCTGGGTTTCAGTTCTCAGTGTCCACAGGGCAACTCACAACCATCTGTAACTCCAGTCCCAGGGACTCCGATGCCCTCTTGTGGCCCCCACAGGCACTCCACATATGTGCTGCACAGACATACATGCAGGAAAAGCACTCATACACATAAAAATAATTTTAAAAAAAAAATCCCGCCTTTGAGGTTGAGTCAGCCAATGGACGTATGCCTGCCTGCTGGCTGCATGCCAGGTAAAGATATCCGGATGCCTGGCGACTCTTTTGACCTCATGCCTCAAAGGTTAAAATTGGAAATAGGAGAGGAGACATCATCTCGGTCTGAAAACCTTTACAAGTGGTGAGACTCCAAACGCAGAGGAAAACCCAGGAAAAAACAACCGCCCCAGCATACCAGAACTTTAGAAACATTCCCATGTCTGAAGTCAGTTCCCTTTGCACCTGTAACATCGGGGCGGGAGACTGAGACTGAGTGCCGCTCTCCGCTCACCTGAAGTGCACGGCTGGCCCACAGGTGAATGGGCGCTCAGCTAGTCAAGCTGAAGGCACTGGACATTTGTGAGTCCGGTTTACACTCAGCCAGGTACTGGGATGTGCCCAGGTCAGGACCAGCCTAGACAACATATGGAGATGTAGAATCCAGACAAGGAGGAGTGGTGTTTTGGAGAAAGGAACAGGAAAACATGTTTGCTCTCTAGCAGGACAGATGATAGATCTGTAATTGAGGTCAGGTGACATGTGATGCACACACTAAATCAGAGACGAGACCCAGACTGGTGGTGAAAGGGGTGGAGGCTGACCCAGTGTGTGATCTGCTTCACCACGAGATGCCAGGCAGAGGAAGAGCAATAGCAAGGACCTGTGGTGAGCACAGGATAGACCAGTTCATGGTTGTCTACGGTGGGATGATTAAGAGAAAGAAAAGGTGCAGAAGGATGTGGCACCATCTTGCATGTGGTAGCCAGGATGTTGGCATCTTTCTCAGCAACAGAAACCCACTGGGTAGCTCTGGGCAGGGAATAAACACGATTGGATTTAACTTTTGTTTGGTCTTAATTGTTTAAACCTCTCTGGAAGAAGAGTGCAGGAGCTGGTGTCCAGAATCTAGAGGCCAATAAGGAGGTAACAAGACATCAGATTGGGAAATGGTGTGACTTGGCCGTGGCCAGCTGTCAGGATTGCTGTGTGCAGAGGCACAAGATTGACGGGCAGTTGGACAAGGCACGAGCCCACTGTGGCTCGAGTGGCTTTTCAGTGCCTGAGAGCCTCATGAGCTGTCACCACATGCCTGGCCTGAGCCTGTGTAGGAGAGCTCCAAACAGGATTAGACCAGAAACAAAACCACAGGGGCCTTTGGAAGCCCAGAGTGGAGTTTTGTACTACATGATGAGGCCTGACTCGTCTTTAAATTTTCTTCCTGTTTTTAATTTATGTGTGTGTATACATGCATGTCTCTGTGATTACACATGTGTACTGTATAGTGTAGTCCAGAAGAGGGCATGGTTTCCCTGGAACAGAAGTTGCAGATGGTTGTGAGCCACCTGACTTGGGTGCTAGGAACCACAGTTGAGTCCTGTAGAACAGGGAGCACTGTTAACCATTGAGCACCTCTCCAGCCCCCTGGTCATTAGTTTTGGGGAACATTGACGTAGTAGGAGCCTGGATTTATATGTCACCCACGGTCCTCCCCATCCTCACCCTTCCTCTGGCTTGGCTCACTCTCTCTGCCAGCCTGTTATCTGGACTTCCCAGGCCTCATGTGGAAACACGGTCACCAAAAATTCTCATTCTAAGCACTTGTGGGAGACTGACACTGTGACCGTCACTAAATGACCAGGTGGACAGCTGAGAAATTAATTTGTACCAATATGGCAGCTGTCCCTGCGGTTTTGAAGGGATAGTGGGTGGCCGTGAAAGGGAGAAAAATCCAGAAAAGAGAGAGAGTATCCCAAACCACAGCACTCTTAGATGGCAGACTGACAGTCTCAGACTTGTTCATGCAGATGTCATGTGTACAGTGGCCCTCTGTCCTCCTGGGTGTCGCTCTGTCCTCCTTTTTTCTCTGGCTTATTCTTGATACCCCTCAACAATCACTTCCTGGTTTTCCATTTTCTCTGTTCCGTGCTGTAAGCTGATTCTGGCATTTGCTTGCGCAGAGCCAGCTGTACTTAGAAAGGTAAATGTAATGGAGATGAATGAATAATCACCCTCTGGTGTCCATCTGTGATCTGGGCAGATCTGGCTTTAACAGAAAACTATCAGGGCTACAAGGAACAATTAATACTGACTGACCCAAATCTGCAAGAGGAAGAGAGATTTAGGTTCGTTTTGAAAAACCACATTCATAGTTGAGGGGATGTCTCAGTGGGTAAAGGTGCTTGCCACGGAGCCCAGCGGCCCAAGCTTGATCCTACAGGAAGACTGGGGGGGTGGGGGGGGAGGAGAGAAGCAATTCCTACAAATTGTCCTGACGTCCATACCGATGCCATGGCGTGTGTATGCAAGTGTGCACTCAAGAACAGACACACACACACACACTAAATAAGTGTAATTTTAAATTTTTTGAGGAGTTCAACGTAGGAGCAAGTTTGAGCAGGGAAATTGCCTCCCTTCTGAGAACTCGGAGAAACATCCCAGAAATTAGAACTGTAACCACTTTCCATTCAGTTTTTAGGTACTTTTTGGAACCTGGGTTGTTGTGTTTACTTTTGTGTATTTTTATTCCCCTGGTCTTGTTCCTTTTTTTTTTTTTTAACCGAATGAATTAATAACTGTTTTATTAAATGATGAGGTAATGTTCCAGGTTCTTTTCTTGCAGAAGCAGAGCCTTCGCTTTCTCCTGTAACATTTTTTCCAGCCCTTTTTACTTACAAAAGACACTTGCTGGTTTTGTTTTGTGCATTCCAGGGGATCTTAATGACATAAGAGCCACAGCATGTCTCAGGCATGGCTGTCATCCTAGAAGTTGTAGGGTTTAAAAATTACATTTAATATATGGGGGGAGCTGCTGGGGGAGGGGCGCGCCGTGTGCAGACGTGCACGTACACATGCATACACATACCGTGGCATGCGTGTGGAAATCAGAGGACATCTTGCTAGAGTCAGTTTTCGTCTTCCACCACATGGAGTCCAGGGCTGAAACTCAGGTCTTGCTGTTGAGCTGCCTGGCTAGCCCCTCACCATAGAATTCTCACCACAGGAGGCAGAAGTTGAATTGTGCCTCTTAAAGAGTGTTCCGGTAAAGTGTTCTCCAGCCTGTGGGCCATCCTGCCACCCTCACAGTCCCCGTATAGCCTTCAGGTAGCTGTAGGGTGCAGGAATCGTGCCCTAAAACAAAGTTGAAGGGCTAAATGTCCCTCCCACCTTAAGTTTTCTTTAATTTTCTTCACATCCTGCCTCTTTCCAAGGTCTCACAGAGAACACCAACTAAAGCCAGTCCAGAGCCACCTTTGTTTAGGGTTACAGGGTCGGAGACCTGTCTGGATTGTGCTCCCCCAATTAAAGTTGAGAGGTGAGGGAGTCCTGCTCTGGATTTCAGTATCAAAGGCAGTGTTTGTTCAAACAAGGTGCTATGTAGAGGAAGCACACACCAGGAGGCTGGCTCCCCAGAGTCACATCCCAACCAGATCTGAAGTACCCTTGGCCTTGGGAATGCCCACTGGTCCTATGAAGCTCCTGTGTGCCTTTGCTCAATAGTACCATACCGTAGTTGTTTGGGGGATGGGGAAAAGTTAATGTTCTTTTAAAAATTGCTCTTCACTCCCTCGTTACTATATATGCCATTGAAATATTCATCCATAGAGAAGGTATGTACACATGGGAATTTTTGCCGACCTATGTCTGTAACCATCACCAATCTGTACAAAACAAGACCTGAGTTCTGGTCCCGGCGCCCACATAAAAGTTAGACACGGCAACAAGCATCTGCAACCCAGACACTGGTTGGCAGTTGAGACGAGTGAATCCAGGCGGCTCACTGGCTGCCAGTCTAGCTGAAACAGCAGGCTCCGTGTTCATAAAGAGAACCTGTCTTTTAAAAAAGGTGAGAAGCAATACGGAAGATATCTGCTGTTGATGGTATCCACGGGTATCCACGGGTACACACGGGTGAGCACACCCATACATGCATGCACACATGTATACACCACATATATACACATGGCACATTTTTTTAAAAATAAAGGAAAAAGAAATAGGGTTGGCCTTCCTCTGGTTTCTCCAGACTTTATTTAGTGTGAAGTGCTTAAGTATGCGTGTAGTCGTTTATGTGTCGGCGCTTTGCTGTGTTCTACTTGTGATGTTCTCTCATGTGCTTCATGCTGCCTTGACTCTGTTTTATCTGTTATATGAATATTCCTTGGCTCAGCCACTTATCTAAACAGGACTGTGGGTTATTTCCTGTCTGGGATATGGTGAAAAATGTAGTCCTGTCTTTTAGTAAACCTTTGCCTATCCCAAGGTGGTTGTTCTGCCGGGCAGTTTGTTTGTGTAAGCTTAGTATGTCCTGCCAGCCTTACACAGTGGACACCCCAGTAGCCCCACACCAGCCCCACAAGCTCATGGCAGACGCTGAGCCATCCACTTCTCTCAGTGTGGCCACTCTGGGGAGCGTACTTCACTAGCACATTGTGACTGTGATTTGCATTTTCTGACTTCTATTGAAATTTACCCTGGAGCCTTGTTCCATTTAAACATGACAGTTAAAACAGAACCATCTGTCCACCTTGGGTCTTCAGTTCACAAATACCATGGCTTCCCTGAATACACAGCTGCCCAGACTGCTTCCACAGCCTCTAACTGACTTTCTGTAACCCAAGGAAAAAGAAGAAAAATGCCTCTACGTGCCCCGTCAGGACCACCCGGGACCGAGTGCCCACTTACCAGTACCGCATGGATTTCGACAAGATGGGCAAATGTATCATCATAAATAACAAGAACTTCGACAAAGTGACAGGTGGGTGTGGGGCCGGGTCAACCTCTCCTGATCCTCCCACTTTCTCCGTGTTGTACCAGACATTCGTCAAAGAGCAGCCATGCCAGCGGCTCTCCATGTCCAGGAGAGGGATGCAGAAAATTTTTAGTCTGAGGCCCCACCATGTACTGTAGGAGCCTGACATAATTACTTTCCTGTTGCTGGGATAAAATGGCCTTTTTTCTTGGGTGGTTCTAGATCATGAGACGTTGGAAGCCAGTACTGGCCATCCCAAGACCATGAGGAAGCTCACCTTGAGTGGAGGCTGGGTCCTTTGGAGTTTGCCTCTGGTCTCAACGTGTGCAGTTAAGCTGTAATGCTGAAAGGTGTGTTTTCAGGGATTGTTGCTGGAGCCCGCACCAGGGGCACCTGGTCTGACTGGAGCTTGTTCTCACTCCTTGCCTTATTCCCACAGGTATGGACGTCCGGAATGGGACGGACAAAGACGCAGAAGCCCTCTACAAGTGCTTCCGAGGCCTGGGTTTTGAAGTGAACGTCTACAATGACTGCTCCTGTGCAAAGATGCAAGATCTGCTTAGAAAAGGTGAGCGTGAGCCGTCCTTGTATGTCCCACCCCAGCCACCTAGATAGTACCTAGATAGCAGTGATACGTGGGGCAGGTGCCTGAAAGGAGAATCCTGCCTGCTTGTTGGACAGGGACAGACAGACAGCAGGGAATCAGCTTTCCTTAACTACAGATCTGAAAAAGAAAGACTTTATGTGCCCTTTTTTCTTTTAATTGACTTTTTGGGGCCCAAGAGATGGCTCACTGATTAAGAGTGGGTACTGAACTGCTCGTGCGGAGGTCTGAGTTCGGTTCTCAGCACCCACTCCAGCTCCAGAGGATCAGATGGCTTCTTCTGGCTTCTGCAGACACCTAAACACACACACACACACACACACACACACACACACACGGGGGTGGGGGGGAGACAGAGAGACAGAGACAGGAGAGGGAGAGAATAAGTTAAATATTAATGCAAATCACATAAAGCACCTGCGTGAGTGCCGGCACACAGGAGATACACCTGAAATGGCTGTTTATGTTATCAGTTAGTAGGTTGGTTGGTGTCACAGCCATAAACAGTGGAAGTCAGGCAGTTAGCTGTGATCTCCAGGATTCCTCTCCTAATCCCTGTAGTGACAGCCATCTGATACTTTTTCCTGTTACCTTTCTAGTTTACACGCAGGGTGATGGTTTTCCTGTACATCCTTGCGCTTGTTCCCTTACTCTGCTCCACGGTCCCCCGTCCACCCCTCCCACCTCCCCGCAGCTCTCTTCTGTCTTTTCCCTGCTTTTGTATCGCATGTATCCCACCCACCCCCATTAATGTCTCTGCTCTCTTCTCCTGATACCCTTTCAAGTTCTGTGACCGACGTGCACACGCATACACGCTTGCACACATACACGCTTGCACACATACACGCTTGCATACTTCTAAAGCTAGGATCTGCACATAAGAGGAAACATGGGTCTTTGTGTTTGAACTAGCTGGTTTCCCTCAACACATGATATTTCCGGTTCTGTCAGTTTTCCTGGTGATGCCATGTTTGGAGTTTTCTTTATGGCTGCACAAAGCTCTATGTACAGACAGCTTCCTATATCTACTTTCTGTTGATGGCCTGTTCTGACCCGTGGCTACTGTGACTCGTACAGCAGTAGACATGGATGTACATGCATGCCCGTGGCATGCCGACAGAGCCCTTCCTTGTATTGAGTTTCTTATTGTGATAAGTTACATGTAATACACCTGTCTTAGTCATTTTAAAGAGAACAGTTCAGCGGAGTTAAACCCAATCACCTTGTTAGAATTCTTTTCCCCTTCCTTAACCAAAGCAACCTATCTCCTAAGCATTCACTGTTTTCCCTCTCTGAGCCACCGACACCCCTCCCCACCCCCACTTCTACTTTTCCTCTGTGAACTTCTTTTCATATCTCACCAGAGCGAAATCTTACACCATTTGCCCCCCCCCCATTTATGACCCGCTCATTCCTCGTGGTCTAACCTTTTCTTTCCTTCAACAAATGCTTGCATGATGCTTCCTATGTATCTCACTTCAAAAGCAGTAACTGCTGCTGGGTGTGGTGGAGTACACCTTTAATCCCAGCACTCAGGAAGCGGAGGCAGGATGAGTTCGAGAGCAGCCTGGCCTTCATAGCAAGTTCTGTGCACATTTATATATATGCTACTGCAACCATCTCTCTTTATAGAGAGAGAAGAAAAGGGGGGTTAACTAACCTCTCTGCTGTCACAGAACCAGCCTACAGAACGAACGGCTATGGTCCTCTGTTCCCCAGTGTCCTCTAGTGGCTGTTGTGGTGCCTGGGTTCCATCTCAGAGAAATTCTAGAATTGTCCCCCAGCCGTCCATAGTCTTTGCCAAGGCAGCCCAGCCCAGCCCAGTGCTTTGAAAGGGTTCCATACCGTGCTCTTCCCTGGCCCCAAAAGATCATCTGTTCTTAGAGCCCACCCCTAAACATTTAGTGTTGATTGCTTCCTTACAGCCTCTGAGGAGGACCACAGCAACTCAGCCTGCTTCGCCTGCGTCCTGCTGAGCCACGGAGAGGAGAATGTGATTTATGGGAAAGATGGCGTGACACCCATAAAGGATCTGACAGCTCATTTTAGGGGAGACCGATGCAAAACCCTGTTAGAGAAACCCAAACTCTTCTTCATTCAGGTGCTTTTGAAGGCCAGTGGGATTGCGTGTGGGAAAAGTTAACAGAGCGAAGGGGAGGTGCTATCTGTACAAATCAACGTGCCGGTTTCCTGGGGCCTGCATGCACACTGGGGCCGGGGCTTCCTGCCCAGAAATGGTTGGCACAGGCACTTGCTATGTTTCTGTAAGGCTTCGCTTTGTAATTTGACTCAGTCCTGGTTCTTATCTCCTCATCAGCTGGCCACTGAGCTCCCCCGGTGTGCCAGGCAGGGCTCCTAGGGCACAGCAGAAAACAGCACAAGCAGGTTCTGTTCCAGTCCATTCAATCTCTACTTTGATATATTTTAGGCATGCCGAGGGACGGAGCTAGATGACGGGATCCAGGCTGACTCAGGGCCCATCAACGACACTGATGCTAATCCCCGGTACAAGATCCCGGTGGAAGCTGACTTTCTCTTTGCTTACTCCACGGTTCCAGGTACCCTCTCCACTGTCTGCTGACCTTACCAATCCACGTTCCTCCGCCAACATTCAGATGTGAGGGCTGTGTCGGTCTCCTGCTGCTACAGTAATTAATTATAGATTTTAGCACCCCTAGCTCAAAAACTGTTTCAAGATTTGAAACTGAGTGTCAGTATCCCACTCAAAAGTTTGGATTCTGGAGCATTTCAGATATCACATTTCCTTACTAGAAATGTCCAACCAAGGGGACCTGACTCAGTGGGTAAGCTACTTGCAGTTCAAACATGAGGACCCAAGACTGAATCCCCAGCGTGTGTGTAAGAGCCACACATAGCTCTGTGTGCCTGTAACCAACCCCAGCACTGGATGTTTACACAAAGAAAAATCCTGGAGGCTCACTGGCCTGCCACTCTAGCTGGGTTGGCAAGCGCCAGATTCACAGACTGTCTCAAAAACTCAAGTAAAGATCAGTTCAGGAAGACACCCAACGTGGACACAGGTCCCTGCACCCAGGTGTGCACAAGCACGTACATACACACGCACACATACATAACTAACACACAGAAAGAAAACTACTGTTCAAGCAGTAAAACCTGTGCAGTTGTTCTGAAGTCTGAGGTACTTGTGCTCACGCCCAAGCTTTGAGGATAACGGATGCCCGGTCCGTCCTACAGACAGAGGGACTCAGGTCATATAAACATCATCTTGGTGGTTTAGAGGCCAGAATCCAGAGAAAAGGGCAGGGCATCCTCTCTGCTGGAAGCACATAGGGAAATCTGTTTCCTGTTTGTCCTAGCATGTTCGATCTCCTAGATCCCTTGGCTTGTGCCCCTCCCCCATTGAAACTCCTTCCTCCCTCTCTCAGTCTCTTCCCTGTCAACGTTGCACACTTCTCTCATTCCTCTTCCCTCTCTGGGACAGGGTCTACCTGGCAATCCAGAACCGTTTCCTCACCCACAGTCTATAATTTTAATGGCATCTGAAAAGTCCTTTTTGCCATGGAGGGTAACGTGGTCACAGATTCCAGAGTTAGGTGTGTCCATCTTTGAGGACCTCTACTCTACGTGCCACAGAACTCATTCCTCTCCCTGAGAAAACAGAATCCCTCCCCCTTTGTTTTAATAATAATGGCTAGACTTTCCCAATAAGCAATAATTGTGCATATCACTATAAAAATTATATCATTCTAAATAATTTTAAACAATCTGTCCCATCATCCTTATAGTATTTATATAGGTGATGGAGAAAACCATTGTTACTTTTGCAGTTGAAACATGAATTGAACTTGGGTGAGCATCAGAAGTGTGTTGAGTTGTAGACCAGGATCCTTCAGGCTGTGAGCGTGGCAGGTACCACGCAATGCCAGGAACGAGTGTGGTTTCTTGTTATTTACCAAACCCTGTGTTTGCCCGAGTCTGTTGCAGACAAACCTTTCCTTTGTTGGGCGCAGACCCCTCGTTGAGTGAGAATTCCCCAGCTGTGGGACTTTTGCAAAGGCTTGGTGCAGAGGTTTTAGTTCCAGTAAATGAGTCAGTGTATCTGGAAGAATACAAAACAAAGCCAGCTCTGGCAGGCTCTACAGATGGGCTCTGTGAGTGTGCTAAAGTCACACTTTGAAGCACTGTAAAGAGTGGAAAGTACGTTGGTCTCCCTGCTCTTGGGAGGTTGGCAGTACAAAAATTGGCAGACATCGGTGTGAGTAAACCCAGTATGGAGCTGTCGCTGCTCAGAGAAGGTCTGGAGGAACTCGGGAAAAAGACAAACTCCTCTACAGGGGCCAATAAGAAAGCTTTCTTTAACGTTACTGCCATGACTGACCCTGCATTCAGTCATCAGTCTGGACTAGTGCACTTGCTGGACAAGACCGAGTGGATCCCAGATGTTCAGTTGTCTTGGGTCAACAGACATCTGTTTCTGGGCCAACTGGTCTCAGGAGAGGACTCTTCCTACTTAATAAATGGCTGCCTTCTTCCTCTGTCTTCACATGGCAGAGAAAACACAGGGACAACACAGAGGAAGTGTTCTCACATACCTTCTCATAGAGGCACTAATTCTACTATGCCAGGGACCCACCCCTCTGACCTCAGTAACAAAGCCGTGAAGCTGGTCACACTGGAGACCAGGACCTCAACATGTAAACGTTAGGGTGGGGGTGGGGCACAGTTCACTCTACAGCTTAACATGTGACAGCCTCAACAGTACACAAAGGATCTTCTTACCATGGACTGTGTGTGCTGCCAAGCAGCCTGAATTTTGCCCTGATAAATACGAGGAAACTGTTTCCGGGTGAAGAGTCAATAGGATGGTATCTATTGTTCAGGTGGTTACCACGGAGACCCTAGAGGTCAGAGGTTAACAAGCACAAACCCGAGTAGATGATAGTGCATGCATCCGTGTGCACAACCAACCAGGCCACTGGGTTGAATGACACCCTGTCTGCAGACAAGTGCATTGTTGTGTGACTGACTACCCATCAGCCCCTGGCTTGGGCTGGTGACTGCTAGTGTGTGTGCACTGCAGACAAGAATTCTAAGGACACTATAGCCTACTGTGTGGCACTGCTGACTGAACCCTTGTGATATAACTAGGTGGTAAGGACGGCGGTGACACTGGTCCAGTTCTCACTCTCTTGGGTCTGGACCTCTCAGCAGGATGAAGCAGCTGTGCAGATTACCATGTCAACTGAATACAGCTTAGTGTTGGCTCTTGATGAACCGAGAGCCATGCACTCTCCCCTCTCCCTGGGTGCAGTGGCCCGAGGGCTTCAGCTTTGCTGCTTAGATGAGGACATCAGACAGCACGGTGGCCACTTTTAAAAGTCACAAGCAAAAGCAATCCTTCAAAATGTCTATCCCAAGATAATGAATGAAACTCCACATGGGCATTGCTGTGACTTGGAGATCTCATTCAACATGGTGGCCTGGTGAGGCTGGACGTGCACTGTCTGTCTCTCTAGGCTAGTGTCCTCTGACCTCTGTCCTTTAGGGGTTCGCCGGTCAGCGTGTGGTCATGTAGATGTGTTTTCTGCCAGCCGTGCGAATGCTGTGGGGAACTTGATCTCTAATCTTCTGCCTGGCCTTCCCAATTGCAAGCCACAATTGTAGATTCCCTCAGGGTCAAAGATGGCAGGAGGTCACAGAAGGAGAGAGGTGCAGTCGGGGATCACCATCTAGCGAACCTCTGCATTGTTAGGAGTAAAGCTAGCTGCTCTTGTGTGTCTCTGGGTTCCCTGGGACCTGCTCCTCCAGTCTGCTGAGGTGTTCCCACCCTTATAAGACATGTGGGTCAGGTGACCCAGGAAAACTCACAAATCAACTTTTTTAACGAACACCTTGTATGGCCCATGAGAAGTAGATCAGGAGCCTCTCCTGCCTCTGCCCCTAAAGCAGCCAGCAGCACTTGCCTCTACATCTCCTTAGCAGGCCCCACCTCTCATTCTATGTGCCTCCCCCCCCACCCCCCCCACCTCCCACCCACCCCCCGCCCCGCAGTAAACACACCCGGAAAATCTCTTCCGGTTTCTAACTCTGTTCCCAGGGCCTGGGCTAAGGAAGTAGCACTCACTCCATAAGGGTGGTGAGATGCTGCAACGCTACGAAGTGTGCTCCCCTCCCTCAACACATACCTCACTCTCTGCTTGGTATCTCAGGTATCCCATAAGCAGATGCACTGGGCTTTAGTGACGTCATCTGTAACTAGGTTCCTGTGCTAGCACACCCAGAGGGTTCTGAGCTTCTTCATAGAGTGCTTCACACCTAGGACGTGTGTTTTTGACACAGCCTTCTTCTCCTTGATACTTTGACACAGAAGAGAGGGAGATGATATCCAGAAACCCGTGCCATACGGCGCTGCAGGTCTGTCCTTCCACAGTTCTCAGGGTTGGCTAACGGATCTCTCTCTCTCTCCCCCTCCCCCTCCCCCTCTGGCTGAAGGCTATTACTCATGGAGGAACCAGGGAAAGGCTCCTGGTTTGTGCAAGCCCTCTGCTCCATCCTGAATGAGCATGGCAGGGACCTGGAGATCATGCAGATCCTGACCAGGGTGAACGACAGGGTGGCCAGGCACTTCGAGTCCCAGTCAGATGACCCGCGCTTCAACGAGAAGAAGCAGATTCCATGTATGGTGTCCATGCTCACCAAAGAGCTCTACTTCGGCCGTTGACCGCCCCCTTCAGCGGAGAGCCTACCATCGGTCACTGAGGAATCCAGTTTTTAGTTTACTTTTGTTCTGACGCTCTCAAAATATCCAGGAATGTTAAGGGGATTTAATTTAAGGAAAGTATATTGATTCAGGAGGGAGGAAGTTCTCTGGTGATGTCTGATACTCTGGGTTTCCAGACTTTTTTTGTTTAATAACTGTTCATCCGATGACTTCACACTTTTTCTTTAAGGTTAATTTCCTGTTTCTGTCCCCCGCCCTCCTTGTCATCTCTTGAGTGTATGCTATGGGCATGACCTCAGGAGAAGATAGTGGTGATGACGTGAATGGAAAGTCAGAGTCTTAGTTGAACTTGGCAAAGAGAATCCCAGCCCTTGATGAGAGAATACAGCTGAGACACCCGTCGGCCTCCTTTGGAGAAGGCGCCTGCTGAGTGGTTTGAATGATTGTTTTCAGTGACTTAGGACAGATTCTTAAGCAGACCTTCCCGGGTAGCTGAAAGGAGACAACAGTTAATATTCTAGTATATGGGACCCAGTCCAGAAAACAAGCCATTCTAGGAATATTGGTGCAGAAGTGTTGATACAGGGAATTCACGGATGCGGATAATTAAGAGAGAGCCAAGCAGAAGACATCTGTTACCCATTGTGAGGCTAGAAGAGGAGTTCAGTTCCCATGTCATCAATAAGAACTGTGGCAGGGAGCCTTCTAGAAGATAGAACCATGGAGAGCTATGGAAATTGGAGCCAGGCCCAGGACAAGCCACTATCTAAGATGGAAACCAAGCCAGAATTGAATCAGACACCAAGACACACCCAGGTCTCCCCAGGCCTGTGCCCATGTCCACCAGTGCCTTACCATTCCAAGGTGTCTGAAAGCCAGCCAGTGAGGCCCTGGGGACCGTGCTACCCTGCGATGCAGAGCAAGGGAAATGGATAACAAGACGGGTAGTGGTGGAGTAAACTTGGCCCAAAATGTGAGTTAAATAACCATGTTCTCTGGCGTGCTACACTGTATTCATTCATTATTCACTGACTTGTCGGATCATCCACACAGGTGCTGAAGAGTAACCCATTTCACTTTGTGTACAGGATAATGTTTTTGTACTTCAAATACATCTGGAAATTCTTTCAAATATTCCAAGATTTTATTTTTTTTCTGAATAATCTTTGGTGACCTCTGGTTCTACAAATGGCGCCTTAGGCAAAGATTTTGGCAGTTTCTTTCCAAGGTGTCATTTTCTTTGGAATTCGTTATACATTCCTGTTTTTCCCGCCTAATAAGTGGTTGACAGATGTTCCTATTTATTGATTAAAATGTGTTTCAGAAACTCCTGACGGATCCAGTCTGATTTCTTCTTGAAGTTATTCAGGGCAGTAAGAAGTTAGAAAGAGGATTAAGAATTGGCCCTGCAGAATTGATCCCCATACAAACCATAAGCAATTATATTCTGAAGCTAGAACACAATAAGGACATAGTCATTTGGAAGTCAAACATTTTGTAAAAAGGGTTAATCAGCCTTAAAGAGGTTTGGGATGGACAACCTCCTGTTAATTTGAGAAGAGAAAAAAATAGTGTAAAAGTAGATTTCTCAAAAAGAAAATCATTTAAGATCATTTTGTTGGACTTGACCTGGTCCTTGCCAGCCAAAATACACCAGATGATCAGAGACCATAACTCAAACACTCTGGTACCCTCTAGCTTCCAGAATCCACAGACTGTTGTAAGCAAACTGGGCTAGCCTAGTCTTTAAAGGTCCCCAGCATAGAAATAAAGACCCAATGGCCTTGCAGGGAGAGCCTTGTGGGCCTAGCTTTTTGCTTTGTAAGCTTTGACAAAGGGGACAGCAATAATCCCAGTTGTTGTATTTTGTTGGTATATTTATTTTAATGAACCAAAACCCTATTTATACCAAGTTTGTTTTTTTTTTTTGTTGTTGGTTGGTTTTTTTTTTTTTTTTTTTTTTTTTTTTTTTTTTTTCGAGACAGGGTTTCTCTGTATAGCCCAGGCTGTCCTGGAACTCACTCTGTAGAGCAGGCTGGCCTTGAACTCAGAAATCCACCTGCCTCTGCCTCCCACGTGCTGGAATTAAAGGCGTGCACCACCACCGCCTGGCTATACCAAGTATTAAAATACAATGTCATTTCTAAGATGAAAGTATACATCTACAGTTGTATTCATAAGTATGCTAAATCAAAAACTGTATAACAAGCTTTTGAGAAAGGAGACCAGTGCTCTCACATGGAGACACCCCTGAATTCCTGTGTTCCATTAAGCAACACATCCACCAAGCTTGCTTCTCTTGTACGTTGAAATTCTGTATCTGTATTCCCTGCATCTCATTGGATCTCCGGATCCTAGTTTTCTGTGTGACATTCTCCATATGCATATAAGGGACATCTAACTGGCTACTACTTTGAACTTATCTATCCTTCTTTACGTCATCGTTAGCATAGACTCTTCCCTTTTACTGCAGGCAGAAATGTCCCTTGGTTCTCAGAAACAGCTAGAGTGAATTTAGTTTTCCAAGTGCTGTGGTTTAAATGAAAAATGGCCCAAGGGATTCATGTATTTAAATGCTTGGTTTCCAGTTGGTAGTGGTGTTTGGGAGAGGCTGTGGGACCCATAGGAGACAGAGACTTGCTTTTAAAGAAGTATGTCACAAGGATCCAGCTTGGTTTAACCATTGCCCACTTCTTCCTGTTCTTGTTCCCCCTTCCCACTCTTTCTGTCTCTCTCTCCTGAGATCTCTCCACTTCTGGTTCCTATTGTCATGCCTTCCCCGCCATGGTGGGATCTATCCCTCCCTTTGGGTCATGGTATTTTATCACAGCAACAGAAAATTGTTGACTGTCTGTATAGGTTACAAACAGTGGGTATTGCAAGTTGAACATGTAGTATGCAGAAATTTTCTCAAGTGGGTTCATGTCAGATTTGAGATATTTTGGATTAAGAATGCCCAGCCAATAAAAATCTATCCAAACAATCCCAAACTAAAATTCTGAAATCTGAAACCCTTCAGGTTCCAATCACTTAGCTTGGGGATACACAACCTGCAATCTATATTCCTTATACCCTGCTGGGAAAGCATCTTCATTCTTGGGTACTCACAGGGACAGTGTGCCAGTCAAGATCAGAAATCTTATCCCACATGGCGCTCGTGTTCATTCATATCTCTGTGGGTACACTTTGCTTGTTTGTTTATTCATCTATTACTAGTGTGGGAGTTGTGCACATGCCACGCTGTGCATGTGACAGAGGACAGCTCTGTGGAGTCAGTTCTCTCCTTTCACTTTTCTTTGGGTTCCAAGGACCAAACTCTGGTTGCCAGGCTTCTAGTAAGCATCTTTATCTGCTGGTCCTTATCCTTTTATATTCAGACCTGCAGATGCAAGCTGCTGGAAGGTGGTAGAACCCAATCCTGGGGATCTTTCCTTCCCAGTTCTCATTGGTAGTGAGAACCCAAGCTTCCCTTGCAGGAATAACCAAGCACTGTCTTCATCACATGAGGAAGAGTGCTCCAGTAACGCAGTTATTATGCACCACACGAGGGAGGTGATGTTCTGTGTGGTGTCCGTGGGCATCGTGTACGCAGATCTAGATCTCTGCCTGTTCCTCTTCTTTGGGGTGCCACCAGCCTATTTAAGGGGTTGGCTATTTATATATTCACAGATTGTCCTCGGCTTTATTCCTGAGCACATTTCTGTAAACCGTCATAAGCCCATTATGTTTATGAATTGCTTAAGACAGATTTCAGGATAAAGTGGTGAGATTTGTTGTACATGTGTCATTTCAAACCTCGGGCAGATAAAGTCCTCTGTGAGAAATGACACAGCATCTCCTGGCCTCTGGTCTGGTCTTGTGATGCATCACCTGCCATACTATATTGAAGGTTCTCCGATGACCAAGGGTGGCCTATTGGTATCCTGGGTGCACAGCCTTCCCTCCGACTTTTTGTCGTTTGGAACCTTTCCCAATAAGCAATGGGCTAGCAAGCAGCTGTGGGAGAGCCTCAGTTTCCAGCAGCCGTCCATCTTACTTAGCATGGCCGGAAGCATCCATGGGAGAACTAGTTCCTGTTCCCAGGATACCAAGACCTGTGAATGCTCACATTCCATCAAATGACATTGCATCTCCACATAAACCTGTGCATATCCTCCTGTGTACAATTCTTTTTCTATATTTGGATATGGTGTGCATGCATGCGTGTCTATTTGTGTGCACCTGTTGGTGTTTGTAGGTAACCCATGTGTGGTCAAGTGCACATGCAGCCCAAGAATGGTATCAAAAGCTTCCTATCAGAAAGGCAAGGTTTTTCAGCTGAGCCTGGAGCTCACAGGGTCATCTAGTGGACTAGCTAGCCAGCCTTCCAGGCAGTAGAGTCACAGACAGGCCAGCATCCTCACCCAGAATTTACTTGGTTGCTGGGTATCTGAAGTCTGGACATGCCCGTGGACCAGGTGCTACGTCTGCTGGACCTTCTCTCCATTCCCTTCTGTGTATTTTAAGTCATCTCTGGATTACTCATAACATCTGACACAACATGAATGCTCTGTAAATGTCATAGTACTGTATTGTTTAGGGAGATGATGAGAAAACCCATCTGTTCATGTTTGGTACAGATGCAGATTTTTACCACATATGTTTAATCTTTGTTTGGTTGGATCTGCAAGTGCAGAAATGACAAGGGCTAAAATGAGATAGGTAGGCAAAGAACGGTGTCCCAGCATCTCAGGGATGCTTCCCAGGTCACCTCAGGCATCCTCAATAAGTCTGGCTTTAAATGTGTGTGCTCCTCGTTTTGAAGGATCTTGTATTTATGTAGTTGGCTTTCTCTGCACTGAATTCAGTCCTGCTATTGGGGAGCATGTGCCTCCTGTGGTAGCAGATCTCCATTGTCAGCCATCTCGCTGGCTTGAAGGACCCCAGGACAGACTTGAAGAAACAGAGGAGATGGTTGGCTGAGAAGCAGTGTTCACCCCTCTTGCCTGACTCCTGAGGTGACGTAAGGAGCCACCTCAGTCTCCCTTCTCCATGCTTTCCTTGCCATGATAGACCCTCAAATTGTGAGCTATGATGAATCCTGTTTCATTTCCTGTTGCTGTGATAAAATATCCCAACTAAAGCAACTTAAGGAAGAAATGTTCATGTAGTTCATGGTTTCAGGACACAGACTGTCATTGTGTGGAAGTCAAGGCTACAGGAACGTGAAGCAACTAATCACATTATTTCCAGTCGAGAGCAGAAAGACTGAATTAGTGCTTACTAGTTCTCAAGTGTTTTGGTCCCCTTCCCCCACTCTTACACAGTTCAGAAAAATCCCTTTTCTAGGATTCTACCCACCTCAATTAACATGAAAAAGATAACCCCTCCATAGACATATCCATGAGCCAATCT
Source organism: Mastomys natalensis (assembly GCA_021653895.1). Taxonomy (NCBI): domain Eukaryota; kingdom Metazoa; phylum Chordata; class Mammalia; order Rodentia; family Muridae; genus Mastomys; species Mastomys natalensis. The sequence goes on from JAJTUV010000060.1 coordinate 255,413, forward strand.
CATCATGATGATCCCACATGGAGATTTCCTTTCCCAGTGACTCTACCGTTGTGTCAAATTGACAATAAAACCAACCCTCATGCTTTCTTAAATTGCTTGCCAGGTATGTTACCAGAGTAACTAGAAAAGCCACTAACATAACTCCCAAAGGCCCCACCTCCAAATACAATTGGCATATGAATTTGGCAATTAGGCAGTATCTGGTATCTGAGCTTTGGAGGTCACAAGCCATAGTGCTGCCCCATCCTCACCCCCATGCCCTGTGGACCTATCCCTGTCTCCATTCTGAATAAACATTTGCCAAGTGTTGTGATCGGATCACTTGTGTGCTCTCAAAGTGTCTGCAGTTGTGCTCTGCGGGCTTTGAGACGTCTTGTAAGTAGAAGGGTGGTACGCACTGCATGCTCACCCTGAGGAAAGAACTGTTGTGTACTGAAGCCTGGGCGCTTGTTCCTCCACTCCCACCGCCTTTCCAGCCCTTGCAGCCTCCAGAGAGTGACTCTCTCTCCTCACTGCTGTGCCCTCGGGACATAAATAGCTTGATGGACCTCAGGGTTTGCTTGGGATCAGATGTTAAGTCGTTGTGGTTTTGGATTCATAATAAATCTTTTGGATTCATAATAAATCATGAATACACACACACTAAGGGCATATTTGGAAAGTCCCTGCCAATACCTCACCACTGATGTGGACAGGGAAACTCCGTTAGCTTGTATGTCCATGCATGAAGAGCTCTCTACAGTATGCAATCAACCAACATCTGAAAATGCATGGTCCGTTGCAATGGGCTGCCTTTGGTGTGACTTTTAGTTATATGGGTTTGTAAACATTTCTGCCACAATAGCTTTGTTTCCAGCATTTAAAGCAAAATGATGCCAATGCAGTGTAAATTTACAAGGTTTACAGGGCCAGATACACAAGACCAGGGATGGGGGTTTTGAAGGGGCAGGGAAAGGAAGGGTTAATGACAGGATGGATCTGGTCTATTTCTAGTTTTAACTTCAGTTGTGTAAAATGCATCTCAGTCAGCAAAGCATTAATTAATTAATTAAATTTTTATTTTTATTTTTAGTCGAGAAGCATTGAAATACTTACAAATTGGACTCTGGGACTGGAGAGATGGTTCAACAGTTAAGAGCACTGACCGCTCTTCCAGAGGTCCTGAGTTCAATTCCCAGCAACCACATGGTGGCTCACAACCATCTGTAATGGGATCTGATGCCCTCTTCTGGTGTGTCTGAAGACAGCGACAGTGTACTCACGTAAATTAAACAAACAAACAAATAAAAATAGGACTCTGAGCTGGACCCATGATCTGATTCCAGCTGTGTCATTTGACCACATGATGCTCATGTGATCCTTCTGTCTCATCATCTGTATAAGAAGGTGATTCAAAGATGAAAGGAAATGATGGAAGTGGGAGATTTCATGAGAGGCCTGCACAAAGATGAGTAAAGAGTGGCACCCAAAACAGTGATGCTAAAGATGCTGAGGGGATGCTGCCGGTGGTAGTAACCCTCCACTGCTGCCTCCCCAAGCCTCTGATCTGATCATGTCTTCTAATCTGTGTTGTCAAACCAAAGTCTTCCCGAAGTGCAGGACTGACTGAAGGGGTCAACGCTTAATGAACACAACTCACTGTCCAAAGTCATGTTAGTTGGGTGCTTTCAACTGTGACTGAGATGATGCTCACCCCAGAAAAAAATGAGCAAGTCACCCCAGTACATTAGTTGGGAGAGCTGTAGGTATCCAACTCTAAGTACAAATGGGAGCTGCCCCTCTGCCTGCCAAGGACAGTTTGCTGGAAGAAATACTTTCCGTCCTAGCCCCAGCAAAATGGAGGGAACAAGAAGAGAGAGGAGATTGGAGCTGGCAAATAGAAGATTCCTCCTTTAGTGATGCCTGAGCTTTGAGGTATCTGAACACCCTTAAAGGCCTGGCTTATGCAACAGTTTCTTAATCTGAGCCACTCCCACTAGAGTTCAGAAAGTCTGGGATGAAAATCAGAAATCTACGTTTAACCACTATTACTGGAGTTTCTGATTCCCTCTGAGGACAGCAGACTTCCTCTAGACACTAAAGGGAATGTAGTGAGGTGTTGGCTGTTTTCAGGCCGGGCATTTGTCTGTTGGGTTGTGGTTTGGATAGGAGATGGCCCACAGACTCTTGTACAGCTAGTAGTGCTGGTTCCGAAGGAACCTTTGAGACATGAAGTCTAGCTTGCAGCAGGGGTACACTAGGGGCTTCAGCTGCACACTTCCTGAGCTGCCAGGGTGACAGGTCCTGCTCTGTGTTTTTGCTGCTGTGAACTCCACTCTGCCTTTTCTGCCACATGGATTAAGACACCAAGAGTGAGCCAAACCAACCTCTCTTGTCTTCAATTGCTTTTCAACTGTGTTGTTACAGTGATGAGAAAAGTATCCAACACAGTATCCTCTCCCCAGACCGACTGGCAAAGGATTCAGGGGATTTACACACTTGGGGCTGGGGTGCCCTTGCCCAGGAATTTTGAGAGTCTGCCTAGGAATTTTAAGCTCAGGACAATTTACTGCGGAGAGCTTAAGACAGACACAAACCAGCAGCCTTCAGCAGACTAGCCCAGATACATGGCCTCTCCAGGAACAAATCCCTTTGGCAGTTCCTTCTAGACAAGAGAGGGCATTAATCTCCACAATGCATACTGATGTTTAACTTTTTAAATTACGTGCATGAAGCAGGAGAATGTGTGCACCTGAGTGCAGGTCCTGAGGAGGCCAGAAGAGGGTGTCGGATCCCCTGGAGCTGGAGTTACAGTTAGAAGCCACCAACATGGATTCAGGGAACCAAACTCCTGTACAAGAACAGCATGCATGATTAGTCACTGAGCCAGCTCTTCAGCCCCCACTACTAATGTTTTTAAAGGAATTTCTTCTTCCTGAATTGGCTTTCACAATTAACTAGATTAGTGTTAAGTAGAAAAGGAAACAAACAATTCTCAAGTGTTTTTTTCTGAGGGTTTAGAACCTGTTCTTATACACTTTGGAAAACCCTATCAGCTCCTGCAGGTTACCCTACTCCTTGGCTGCATTAAGTACTGACAGTTTTTAAGTACCAAGATGAAAGAGATGAGTTCTTTTGCTTTGGGGTTGCTAGTTATGATTTTGCTTGATGTGAAGATGTCAGCTTTCTCCTTGAACATACATGAATTATACAAATATTTGCAGACCAAAGTACAAAGAGTAGTTTTATCCCAAAAAAGATATGAAAAAGGACACAGAAAACAGTGTCTTGCTACACAGTGATGGCCTGTTACCCGGAATCAACTATAAATTATTTGCCCCTCAGTTTCAGCAAATGTGTTTAAAGAACACTGGTCCTGGGTTAATTTAGAGTTTAGCATGCTGGCAGTGACGGAAATGCCTTTCTTCAAAAGCTTTGTGCTGACACTCTTTCTTTTTCATGGTTAAAAATAAGGTTTCCAAGGATATGTGTACATCTTAAGGATTGCTATATTGAAAACCCTTTTAATCTCCCATGCCGCCCACGTGGAATGGAGAGAAAGTCTACTAAGTGGTTGTCCCAGAGCCCAGGAGCTTCAGAAAGCCAAGTCAAGCAAGGCACAAAACTGGACCAGTGAAATCGTGCAGCTATGAGTGTCACCACCTGGTTCTAGTTGTACAAGCTAGGAATGGCCGTGGTGTCAGACAACCTCAGCGACAAGTCCTAACTCCACTGCTCCCATGTCAGATAACCCAGATGACACGTAACTATCCCAAACTTGCTTCTCCATCTGAGAGTAGAGATTATTCTGTGTACAACCTCTTTCCATGGGTCTTGTAAAGAGTACGTGAAATAAGGAGACGAAGCACACAGCACACTGCATGGAACCAGAAAGCATTCAATAAGTGTGTTTTACATCGGACCTTTTGGCAATGCATGATGCAGAAAGGATCTTGGGAAAGGGCATTGGGTGAACGGGGCACAGATGGATTTTGACATACAGTGGAGGCACTATCTAAGGATAATGATTGTCCGTGCAAGAAGAGAAAGTCTATGGAGACAACAGAAGGGCATTCGCCACTTGCCACTTACCTGAACTGTAGAAGTGATCTCCTGTAGAGTTTCCAGGTAAAATGCAAGATGCCTAGGAAGAAAGTCGTCATAATCAACATGGAGTCACTTTTGTCAAAGTCAGATCAGAGATGTATCAAAGTAACAACAACAACAACAAATGCACAGGGCCGGAAGTCTCATGCATGTATTTCTAAAGTCAAGAATTATCACAAGAGAATCTACAAGTAGCTTTACACAAAGGAATCACAATCTTACATTCCAACCTAGCAACTGCCTGTGCAACTGTGGATGGCCACTCTTTGCTTTTGGTTCTCTCAGCCATGAGTAATTGTCTCACGATGCTAACGTAGCTCTTAGTGGTTTACTGTATCCCCTTTGCTTCCTTACACATGTCCTTGACTTCCTATGGATGTACGATTTCATTGCAAGATTAATTTCCAAGACAACCTCATTGTCTTTGGAGAAGCTCCTTCAGTCAATCAGGTCAACACCAAATAAATTTGAATTTCAGATACATTTTTATTTTAGGGGAATATTGTATGGAACTTTCCATGATCTTAGTTTGATGTGTTTTGGTGGTTGTTGTTGTTTAATTGCTGTTGTTACTGGTAGCCCTGGAGCTAACACCGCAGAGCACTTTGCTCTAACATTATTGTCTCTCACAGGATTGTTGGGAGGAGCCAGGGAACTAACTTGAAGAGAAAAGCTTTTCCAGCTCGGTAGAGGGATCTACCGGTAAGGACTCATTTCTGTTGGTGGGTGTTTTATGAGAATTTTGAGTCACTCATCAAGCAAAAGGCAGATCCTTGTGTAGTTAGGAGGAAGATGAAAACGACTAGTTAGGCTTCTGCAGCCCACAAGGAGGGGGACTCAATGTGATGGCTGTCCACCACGGACACCTTAGGGTCACCAGGGAGCCTCTCTGGTGTGGATACTAAGCAGCACTTCCTCCCAGCTGAGCTTGAAGCTGCACTCAAGAATCCGTGTCATTCAATCTCTGCACAAGGAGGTGGGCACCTGGGCGGAGGCTGGATAGATGAGAAATTAGAACCTGAAGGGGTCGGCCCTGCAGTGAATCTATATGGACTGCAAACAATGGTTAAAGAAAAAGGTCCAGAGGCTGTGAGTTTGATATAGAGCAGGAATGAGGGGGTGTGGGAAGGCTTGTGAGGAGAAAGAAGAAATGATGTAACTGTATTTTAATTTCAAAAAATGTTAGTCTTATCAAACAACATAGGTATGCTGACTAATACTTGGCCAACTTGACAGATCCAGAACTGCCAAGAAGTCACAAGACTGGGAGTGTCTATAAGGGATTCTGTAGACTAGGTTCACGGAGGTGGACAGATTCCCTCAGTATGACCAGCACAGGGATCCCGACTACATGAGGAGGGAGTTAGCTGGCTAAGCACCTGCCTTCATCTGCCTCTGCTTCCTGACTGGACAGAAGGGAGCCGGTTGCTGGAGGTTCCTGACCCCAAGTCTCCCCCTCCATGGTCAACTGCACTCCCAAACGGCGGCCAAAATAAACCCTAGAGTTGCGTTTGTTGAGCATTTTTTCAGTTATGAGGAAAGCAACAAATGCAAACAAGGACAGAGCCCCATGGCCACATTAAAAACAGACTTGGAAATGAGCTACAAGGAGTGGGTTAGATTAAAAATACAAGGTAAGAAACGCTGCAGTCCATCAACCATGTCCCTACAGCCACAGACCCACCCAGTGGGAACAAAGTTCACTTTCGTTTGAGGGTACAAAAAAGACCAATTTTTGACAGAAAATTAATGTGTTGAGAGGTTCACTTTCAACTAAAGCAGCTGGCTCCTAATTTCTTTCCTATCTTGACAAGGCTTGTGGGGGCCGGAGACCAATTTCTCTTTCAGGAATAAAGACAGGAGATGTGGGTGGTTACATAAAAGTGTACCCAGCTTGTTCTCAGCTAACCACAGTTCCATGAAAATTCACCATTTGTCCTTAACTGTCCGTGACACTCGAAAAGAAATGACCATATATGTAGTGACCTGTGTGTGTTGTGGACAGTCCAGGCCTTTGTATTTTGATGCTAATTCCACTTTCCTGGGAGGGGCTGTAGAGGAGGAGTGACTTCAGTACACAGGTGACTTCTATTGAACTTCTGCCCACCTTAATTTGTAAAATAAAGGCTGGAGTCAGTGATTGGGCACAGAAGGAGAAATAAAGGTTGGTGGGAAGAGAGAGAGAGAGAAAGAGAGAGAGAGAGAGAGACAGAGAGAGAGACAGAGAGACGAGAGAGAGACAGAGAGAGACAGAGAGAGAGAGAGAGAGAAGAGAGAGAGAGAGAGAGAGAGAGAGGATGATGGAGGAGGAAGACAACGGAGGAGGAAGATGATGAGGAGTAGGAGGTGAAAGGACAAGTGCGTGACTTGGAAAACCTACAAGTTATAAGGGTCTCATGGCTGGGGAATAGAGTAGTGTAGTGGTGAATCTGCCCAATCTAGGCATGCAGCTTATATTCATAATTATTGAGTTGTGTTTTCTTTGACCAGTCATATTTGGGTTGGAAAATTACCGCAACATGTGTGTGCATATTTAATCAAGTATTTCTTGGATGATGTATGGAGCGTTCTTCTGTTATTGGGCATATAGCAGAAAATAAAACAGTCTTAGTCCTTGAAGAATTTGTATTCGGTCAAGAACACTGATAGTTAAGACAATTTCATGTACCAGGAAGCATTGAGTAGAAAGATCAATAAGATACAGAGCCTATAAACAGTGCGGTGGGATGCTGGGGAGAACGGCCAGGAAAGGCTTCTCTGGGGAGATTAATACATGAGCAGGAAGTGGGGTGGAGAGGGAGGCAGAGCAAGCAGTAAAATGTAGAGACCTCGTGGCAGCTCCCATCAGACCTCTGTTAGAATAATGAAGAAAGGGGTGTTGATGGATGGTGCAGGCCTTTGAGCCACGGGAGCACACTGGGCTCACTGTCATGAAATGGGAAACCTTAGAGATACTCAGGCAGGGGGGTATAGGGGTGCTGGGGTGGGGCTGAAGACTCCCTGGCTAACATAGCAAGAAGACAGAAATGTGGGAGCAGAGGTCCAGGTGGGAGCTGCGATAGGAATGGCTTAGGTGAAGATGGGGTGGAGCACGGCCTACAGCTTAGCTGAGGTAGGGTGGAGCACAGCACTACAGCTTAGCTGAGGGTAGAGTGGAGCACTGCACTTGAGGAGGAATTTCATCATTCAAATTTGTGGTTCTGTCCTCTTCCTCATACTGAGGTATGACTGGCATATAAAGCCATGCAGAGTTAATGCACTGTGAGTGTGGAGATAAATATGTCCCCATAAGACCATCATCGCCACAGAGTTATGCCTTATCTGCAAAGTCCATCCGACAAGACACCTCCCAGGTATATGGTTACACAGGTTGATGGAACGATGCTGGTCCCTGCTAGCTCTGTCATGTCTGTGGGAAGGCAGGGCACACATGCTGAATGTCATTTCTGCAAGTTGCAAATGTTCAAAGGTACTCACAAGGTTCTGTAGTAGATTCTTCCATTAACCCACTTAATATCCTCTCTCCCCATGACAGTTTCCGGTTGCTGTGCTAGCAAATTACTATAAAATTAGAGACTTAAAATGACAAGATGTGCTCTTGGTTATGAATGTCAGATGTATAAATCCAGGTCATCTGCAGGGTAGGTTCCTTCCATAGACTCGAGAGAACAAACTATGCCCTTTCCATATTCTAGAGGATGCCCACATCCCCTGGATCGTGGCCACTCACTATATCTTCAGTCTCTAGCAGAGAGTCTTTTCTTCCTTACAAAGACCTGAGCCTGCCATGCTTAGCTGAATAAACCTGGCCCATCTTCCTGTCGCCAGACCCTTAGTTTATCTGAAGTCCTGCTGCTGGCTCTTCCATATCTGCTCCTCTGCTGATTTCTCCCCATCCTTCCCTCTCCCGCCTATCTCTGCTTTTCTCCATTCTGATCATGGTCTGACAGTGACATCAGAACTTTCTAGAGTCTCTGCTGCAGCAGTGTGGCACGTCTTCCATGGCTACAAATCTCCTCAGAACCTCCTCCCTCCTCTGATTTCACCAGACCTAGAAATGATAAAGGCCTGCAGCTAGTGGGCCCTGCTGTTTCACCATGTCTGACTGGCTCCTCTAACTCAATTGACATCTCTGTATCTCTCCTGTGTCTGCTTTGAGTAGAGTGATTTTGAAAACACACTGGGTTTTTATTTTCTGTGCATGTATCTCTCATTTTCACCAATACAGAATTATATGCCCCCTCGTTGCCTTCTGTGCAATTCATACCAATTAATGTTAAAAGTCAAATATTCCTTTGTTTTAAATGTAATCAACTGAAATAGATTATGGTGGCTAATTTTGGTTGTCAACCTGACATTTGAGAAGAGGAACCTTAAATGCAAAATTGCCTCCATCGGATTGGCTTGTGGGCATGTCTGTGGGGCATTTTCTTGGTTGCAACACTGATGGAAAAAAGGTAGCATCCCTAAGCAGGTAGGCCTGAACTATTATACAAGGAAAGTAGCTGAATTTGAGTCTGTTAGCAAGACAGTGAGCAGCATTTTGCTTCAGTTCCTGCTTGAGTTCCTGTCTCCACTTCCTCAGTGACAGACTGACTTGTGAGCTGAAGTAAACCCTTTCCTCCACAGGTTGCTCTAGATTAGGGTGTTCATCACAGCAACAGAAAGCAGGCCAGATCCATCCATTTGCCTGCAAAACTCAGGATGTCCTTGTTCTTAATAGCTGAGTGGTACTCCACTGTGTAAATGAACCACATTTTCTGTATCCATTCTTCTGTCATGGGACATCTGGGTTGTTTCCAGCTTCTGGCTATCACAAACAAAGCTGCTATGAACATAGTGGAACATGTGCCCCTGTGGCATGGTGGAGCATCTTTTGGATATATTTCCAAGAGTGGTATTGCTAGGTCTTCAGGTAGAGAAAGAATGAAAACAGGCACCCTTGGGAGGTAGGAGGTTGGGGGGACCCTCTACAATGTACCAGAGACCTGGAAGGTGAGAGATTCTCAGAACTCAAAGGGAGGGACCGTAAATGAAACGCCCTACAGTGGGAAGAGGGAACTTGTAGGTTCCACCTCCAACAGAAAGACAGGGCATCAAGTGAGAGATGGGGTTGCCATCCCACAGTCAAAACTCTGACCCAGAATTGTTGCTGTCTGAAAGAACTGCAACGATAGACATGGAGAGGACCTGAGGAAAAGGAGATCCAATGACAGGACCAAAGTGGGATCCAGCTCAAGGGGAGGTTCCAAGACTTGACACTATTACTGAGACTATGGAGTGCTCACAAAAAGGGACCTATCATGATTGCCCTCTGGAAGACCCAACAAGCAGCCAAAAGAGTCAGATGCAGATATTTGCACCCAACCAATGGACAGAAGCTGCTAACCCCTGTGGTTGTATTAGGGAAAAGCTGAAAGAAGCTGAGGAGGAAGGTGACCCTGTAGAAGGACCAGCAGTCTCAATTAATCTGGAACTCTGAGATCTCTCCAACACTGGGCCACCAAAAAGGCAGCATACACCAGCTGATATGAGGCCCCCAACACATACAACAGAGGACTGCCAGGTCTGGGTTCATTCAGAGAAGATGCACCTAACCCTCAAGAGACTGGAGGCCCCAGGGAGTTTAGAGGTCAGGTGGGGTGGGGGGTGGGGAGTCGGGACATCCTCGTAGAGACAAGGGGCGGGGAGGAGGTATGGGATGTGGAACAGTTGGAGGGTGGACCAGGAGGGGAATAAAATCTGGAGTGTAAAAAAATAAATAAATAAAAGATAAAAAAGAAAGAAAGCAGGCTAGAACAGAGCTTGAACGAGATGAAAACATTGAAAAGAAACTCACATTTCCCAATACGAAAAAGACAGAAGAACAGAAATTCAGTACCAATTGGAGAGTAATCTCATTTCATGGGGTTTTGTCTGGTTCCTCAAATTTATGATTCATATAATTTTATATACGGCCTACTCTCTCTTCTGTGGGTCCCAGGAATGAAAGATGGCCACTGTTGTCATGTTTAAAGTTGAAAACAAATAAACTGGGCCGCTCACACCCTGAGCTGTAGGAAAATCCCGTGACTGACTCACTGGAGCCAGAAGTCATTTTACATCCTGCACAATGTAACAGGCAATAGAAAGTAAGTTTCTGCGTGGGGACCACGGTGCCTGGGGGCTTCTTCCTCCTCTCTTTCTCTGTCTTCTGTATTGTGAACTGACCCTTTCCACTCTCCACAAAGTCCCCTCAGCTTGGCTAACCACTGACAATACAAAGACTTAGGACAAGGGAAAAGAAGAAAGTGGAGTAGGAGTCTTCTAGCATCCCTCCTTCCTCCTGCATCTCTCCTTCCTCCTGCATCCCTCTTCTTCCTGCATCCCTCCTGCATCCCTCCAAACTCCTCCATCTCTACCTTCTGCATCCCTCCTGCCCCCTGCATCCCTCCTGCATCCCTCCTGGCTTCTCCATCCCTCCGACCTCCTAGCATCGCTACCATAGCTGTCTCCTGAGTCTGAAACCTTCAGTTCACCCTTTATCACCTGTCTCCATCCTCTACCCTCATCGTAGACCCAAATGCTATTTTGAAATAAAGAGAAACATATACTTTGGCATTCTCTCGATCTAAGAATTGTCTTTGGCATCTCTGTCTTTGCTTTTACAAATGAATCCAATATTAAAATGGACGTGTGTGTGTGTGTGTGTGTGTGTGTGTTGTGTGTTGGTGCAGTATTTACTAGGGAAGAGATTGTTACCTTTCTTATGTTTTTTTCTGTCTCTAAAACCTTTATAGGCCACAGCCAAGGCTCGTTCACAACCCCGTTAGGGAACAAACAAACGAAAGCTCTTTTAGGAGGAAGCTTCAGAAGGATTCTGCTCCATCATCTGAACACCCACATGGAGGATGAGACACCTCAGTTCAGTTCCTTGATTTCTTGTTGCCAGTGACCTTGCCTGGACTGCCCAGTTCCTGCAGCTGCTCTACTTTGTGGGGACAAGTGCTAAGAGTTGAGTCCGGGGCCTTGCACACAATCTACCACCTTCCTTCCCCCATGTTGCTCTACATTAAAGATTCCCTCAAACTGTTCTTTCCAAGAACTGCCTTCTCATGCATCCAGCTTGGACCATTAGTCTCTGACCTCACCACGACTCCCACCCCAAGGAGCCTCTTCCTGTTCCCTTTATCCATTCACCTCTTTCATCCCTGTTGATTCCGTGGGTCATTGAAGCACTCTTTGGTAAGTATGCTTAACTCCTTGCCTCTTTCTTTTTTTTTTTTTCCTTTTGTGACATCTCCCTAGGAAATATTAGCCCAGATTGGAGTCACCCCGCCCCATGACTTTCCTGTCTCTACTCCTGAACCAAAGATTGCTACACATCAGACAAATCTAAACCTTGCCACTTTACCATGGTGACCCTTGGTGGACCTATGGTGGTTCTAGCATTAGGAGAGTCAGGGGAAGGACATTTCTGAAGAAGGACCTCTGAGAGTCCTGAAATGTGGTGATCACGTGTGACTAGAGAAGTAAGTGTAAGGGACAAAGAGAAGTGACCCTTGAGGATGAGAACTGGATGAAAGAAACCTAGAAACAAAGGATAGAGGACACCAGCGAGGCTTGGCTGACTGCCATCGCCTTTTTGAGCCAAGACATTGGTGTTCAGCTACTATATATGTTACCAGCCTGTGGAGAGACAGTAGCAGGGCCTGCTGCTTGCTCTCTCCCTCCCTTCAGGGTTGTCTTGTGCAAAGCCAGCCTTTTACATCAGCTTTTACAGGGGTAAGGAAATGGCAGCTTCAGCTACAAAAGGTCAGTCAACATAGCTGGCACCAGAAGGAATGAGGAAGGAAAGAGTCATGAGCCTCAGAGAGGAGAAAGAGATGAGCAGGTTAAGGGTCACACAGACGTAGGTCATTACAGCGCCCTAGGGGTGGCCATGGGGCGAAAGGAAAGAGACCTAGAGATGGTGCTATCACTGTGGCGTTAGACCTAATGGTCTCCATCTTTTTAGTTGCCTGTGATCCATAACACAGTGACTGGCATCCAGTAGGCATAGCACTTTAGAGTGTGAAAGGTACCACAGCTAGACATTAGGTTAACTGTTTAATCTCAACGGAGCATTATGGTCTTGTGGTGGATAAAATAGTCATTGATTAAATGACCAGACAAACGCATACAAAATGGTAAGGTGAAATGTGCTCCAGAGTTTGCATAGGACTAGATGATGTCCTGAAACCCTGCCTCTGTTTGAGAGATAAGAGGTCCACGGGAAGGGGGCTCAGTGAGACCTGGAAGATGGCCTGATCAGGGGAGGAGTTTAGGAAGAGTAAGCTAGAGGGTGGGAACATTGTGGAAGACCAGATGGCCAAAGCGCAAAGATCAAGGGAAAGGCTTTGCTTCTGTGGTCCTTCCTAGAGGGAGGCTGGGACTGGGGCACAGTGACCATTTCCCACTTTTCTGGCTGAGCCCTGACTTTGTTCAGATGACAGTAGAAAGAACCAGGGTAGGTCTAAGCCAAGCAGACTCCATTTCCTCTTGGTTCAAAGACTGGCCTTAAAGTGACACGATCAGCCCAATTGGATGTTACAGGAAATCTTCCTCAGGTTTTGTAGGAAAACTGTTCCTCCCTGATGCAGAAAGGACTTGCAGGGATGCTCATTCCCCACACATTCCTTCCTCGGGACTTGGATGCTGTTTTGAAAACACAATACAATGGCAAATAACCATGACCGAAACAATCAGAGCCACAAAGCCAGTGTTAGAATATCACCAAGTGACTCTGCACCACTTCACTCAGACCTTCAGCACGATGTCTGACAAATAAGGTATAGGCCACTCTGATTTTTCTTTTAAATGTGCAGGTAGAAACAGTCCTACCCATAATGCCGCACATCAGGTTGGTCACCGGACTCATAAGGTCATGAAAGTACTTCATATCGCTAGTTCTTTGTCTTCACAAACGTAGGGTGATTTGTCTGTCACTAAATGGGACAGGAGATGAATTTTTTTGCACTGGTTTCATTTTTACACTGTGTGTAAAGCTTTCTTTGTCTTACCTCTTTTAATCATCTGTTCTAGTAAAGAGACGCAGTAAAGGTGGCCTGCAGTGTGGTTGATATCACTACTTATTGGTGGTATCAACAGGGATGTCCTTTCCGAAGGGACAATGAGTATACAACATGTCTCATCAGCCTGCACACTGGTGAGCCTTTGGCTTTGGATCAAGAACAGAATCACACTGTAGCCTGAATGGGTCCCAGGAGTGCTTTGAACAAGGACAGAAGTAAGACCATGGGGATCACAGATCTGGCAACCTGCCCTGCTAACCTTACCAGTCGGTGGCAGGCAGGTCGAGAGCTCAGGGTAGCTGGTCCCAACCTAGATCTCACAGATTACGGGCTACAAAGGCACACACACCAGCCACAAGGTCGGCATACGCTCGAGTTTCATTACTGTTGCTGGCTGTATGGCCTTTCTCAAACTATTTCATCTCTAAATTACAGTTCCCTCTTTTTTGAAATTGAGAGGTTATTATTCCCACGCTGCAAAGTTGTTGGGACTAAATGATACTCTTGGTAAAAAAAAAAAAAAAAAAAAAAAAACACCCTGTAACACATAGGTATTTCCATGTAGTACGCTCTGCTGAGCTCTGTTCTGGTGAAGGAGGAACAGGAAATTAAAGAGCAATTTCATGACAGAGGCATGTCATCATGCAATTACCACATTAGCTGTCTGAAAATTCAAAGAAGCTGCTTTCCTGCAAAGGTATTGGACTGATAGCCTTGCCGGTGTTGTTGGTAATGATTAATAAGGAAAAATCCCCACACTTCTGTCTCCTAGCCTGTTTCCGGATATCTTGCAAGGTTAGTATTTGATGCCGTAGGCAGATTTTGTTTTCATTTTCTATGTTGCATCTATAATACAAGTAGCTTTCTTAGGTACCTGTGGGATATACTAAGCAACTTCCCCCCAAAAAATACTATTATTTCAGAATAAGAACAAATGCAGGAACATGGTGGGATAGGTGGATGGACAAGCAGACAGACAGAAAATGGATCTGTCAGGGGTCTCTCATCTATTGTATTGTTATAAAAGAATACAAATCATAATTTCCTTGTTCCCTGTTGGTTAGGGCTTGTTACCACAGTGACAGGCTATTAGTAGCTCAGCAGTTCACAGTGGAGACCAGCACAGCTATTGAAGAACTACTTAAGACTAACTGGTAACATCTGGACAAAGACCGGCTGTGAAGCCACAGAGAGCTTCCAGGTCCAAGGTTGACTTTATATCAGGAAATACGTTTCAAGAAATGGTTTCTCCTAAAACAAGCAAAGCAAGTTCTGTGCCACAGGGGAACAAATTGATTGCTTCTGCATGCCTGGAGCCCAGAAGAGTTGCCAAAAGGAGAACCAACAAGACCCACCCCCTCAGTGTGGTGCAAAAGTAAACAAAGGAGGAAGAACCCTAGCCTAAGGCTAACCAGCACTGTGTGGCTGCTTTTCACGAAAAGTCTTATGCTTCAGGAAAGATTCTGTGAAGTCAGGATTAACTATTCAAAGCTGGGAATGGTGGCACACTCCTGTAATCCCAGGACTCCGTAGGCTCCGACCAGAGAACACTGTGAGTTTCAAGACCAGCCTCAGAAACAAGAAGACTTTGTTTCAAAGAAAAAGAGAGAGAGAGAGAGAGAGAGAGAGAGAGAGAGAGAGAGAGAAGAATATCCATTCTATTATGCTGATGAATAACAAAATCCAAAGTCTGAAAGACTACAACATTAAGTTAATGAATATGTGGCAAAGCTGACAGGAGCTGAGCTACCTCAGCAAGTGTAACAAAGATTAAAGTCCTTTTGTTTCTAGATGTAATAAGATAACATTGGTGTAACTCATTAGCACTCTGTCATCTCCTCTATCTGTAACATGAGTTAAAGTACATGCAAGGCCCTTAGCTGGCCAATACTACTGCACTGGTCAACTGGGTACGTTTCTTGCTTTGAAGAGGCCATGTGATGGACAGCATATCTAGCCCCTCCCACACCAATGAAACTGCTCCATCATGTATGAATTTGCCAATCTTCCTGGAAACTACTCGAAGGCATGAGTGTATTAGAGAAGCCGGGCTTTTCTTTCCTCGTTGGGTACAAAGCAATTCTTCCTAAGGAAGATTTGAGATACGGGTGGGTGGGAAGCAGAGAATTGTTTCAGTGGTAGTCACTGCAGAAGGTCAAGGCGAGGTTGGCCTTGTTCTCAATAAGAGTCATTGTTACTATGGTCCAAAGTCTTGCAGGAATTTTTAAAAATTGTTTGCTTTTTTTTGTTTTGTTTTGTTTTGTTTTTAAACCAGTTACCTGGAACATCAGGTGTAATTCTATGCCAAGCCACAAGAAGAATGAAAGTCCAGGACTTCCCCCTGGGCACCAGCCTCCATTTGCACTTGGGACAGAAGTAAAATCGTCCCAAGGCTTGTTGAGAACTTCCTGCTGGTTCACATTTCAAACAGAGCCTGTACTTAATCCCCACCCTCAGAGCAGAGCTCAGAGTTAACAGAGAGAGCCCAGGAACAACGTGCTACAGGAGCTACCGGTGACCTGGTGAGTACTGCTGGACTGTGACGGGCTGGATACCAGGTTCTGGTATCTGGAGCTTGTTCATGATGGCAATTGCCATTGAGACTGGAATTCCATTGAGCAGTCTTGCTATCTTAGGCTTTTTCTTTCTAATCTTCTCAAGCTGTAGAACCAGAAATGGGAAATGGGACCTCCTGGCATCAACTTATCAACTCCCAACTGGCACGACAATAACTGGGCCAGGAACAAATGTGACTCTTCCGAGTGAGATCGAAGAGCTAAACTAAACAGACGTGCAGGGGCATGGGGCTTGTCTGCCTACTCCGGGCCAGGACAAGAACTACAAGGAAAACTGTAAAACGATCAAATCCTCCTTTTCTATCTATCTATCTATCTATCTATCTATCTATCTATCATCATCTATCTACCTACCTACCATCATCTATCTGCCATCCTGTCTGTCTGTTTTTGAGACAGGATCTCACGAAGTAGCCCCAGCTGGCCTAGAACTCATGGATATCTTCCAGCCTCTACCCATCCAGTGCTGGGATTAAAGCCATGTGCCACCATGCCCCACACATTCTCCTTTGTTGAACAGGCAGAAGTATACAATCCTGAAGACTGACTTTCAAGTTAAATTTGGCTTGTGTTCTGAGTTCTTAATTCTGCAGAGATTAGTTGCTTAATCTTTCTAATGGTTGTTTTCTAGTGTTGCTTTCTGATAGTTGTTTTCTTGTCTGTAGCCGGATGCTACAGAATCGTAAAAATAATTTAAGCTCTAGGTGTTCACTGGGAGGTATTATATGTACCATAAATGCTAGCTATCATCGACCCACAAACCATAGAATATTTGAGACAGAAAGGACCTGGTAACTAGCACTCTTGATAACAGAGCACTTATTGTATGCTGAGCTCTCTTAATCAGATTACCTCCACTGAAGCTCACAGCAATCCTGAGAGCGGAACATAGACGGATACGGTACTACTGTACTGTATTCAAGATCCCACCTTTGGTTATTGATAGGGAAAAGATTTAAACCCAGACCCCACAGTTAGCAGACTAAGCCATCATACCCTACAGCTATATTCGTATGGTGGATGGGGAGAAGGCAGACTAGCAATCCCCACAGGCAACCCTGGAGCCCTTCATGAGCGTCATGAGGCTAGAGCTGCCCGCAGCACACTGTACCAGGCTTAGTGCAGTAGGGAAGTGATGTCATGTAGTATCCATGGACATCCATGTGGAGCCCTGTGCATTCTACTTAGGGAGCTAGAAACACTTCATCTCACTCTTTCTCTCTCACGCGCAGGTCTCCATTTGTGACATAAGCCCCTTCAGTACAGGCTGGTTCTGAGACCCAAAAGTCACAGAGTATGCAAACACGTAAATACCTTTGGTGCTCAGGGTCAGGCGTGCCTCCAGTCTCCTAGGCACCGGTCAGAGCTCTGGTGCTGGGGAAGGAGTAAGCATGGCTTCTGTACAAACTGTCAAGCAGCAGGATGTTCTCAAACCAGTACTATCAGGAAGATTTCATCCCTCCCTCTACAAACTATGAAGGCTTTAAAAACAATTATTTTATCAGGAACTTCCTGGTTTTTTATTATGTATATATGTATTTATTTATTTTACAAAGAACAGCCTTATGTGGGTTCTCTGCACCATTACATGCTGGACTAAATGCTGTATGCATGGATGCCCAAGTTTCACATGTGCAGAGGCCAGATGAAAAGGGGTGCTTCCTAATTACCTCTCCATGCAACAGCACTCTCACATTGAAAGAGGTCCAGGAAAACTCACACTGGTCTTCAAATAGCTCTGACATGATTCTCACAAGCCAATAAGGAAGAGGAATGAATGAGCTGATGATAATTAAAGACATAGGTCAGGAAAGGAGTGATCACACCAGGCACAGGTCAGTAGGGGAGACTTCACACCAGGCACAGGTTAGGAGGGAAGCCTTCACACCAGGCACAGGTCAGGAGGGGAGTGTTCATACCCAGCACAGGTCAGGAGGGAGTGTTCACACCAGGGACAGGTCAGGAGGGGAGTGTTCATACCCAGCACAGGTCAGGAGGGAGTGTTCACACCAGGGACAGTCCAGGAGGGGAGTGTTTACACCAGAACAGATGGCAATCGCCCTGTCTTTCTTCCCTGATTGCCCCAGACTGCTGGTGCCTCCTTTCTCAGGCTTTCCATTTTTAGGTGTTACTAATTCAAGGCAGAGGTTGGCCATGGACATAGTCCTAGTTCTCAAGACCCCATTAGCCCTGCAGCCCTCACCCTGTGGAAGTTCCCTCCCATCTCTCAGTCCCCTAGATGAGCGTTCTCAACCTTCCTGGTGCTGAGACCCTTTAATCCAGTTCCTCACGGTGTGGTGACCCCTGACTGTAAAATTACTTTCATTGCCGCTTTTGCTACTGTTATGAATCACAATGTAAGTCTCTGATATGCAGGATGTCTGGTAATCTGTAGGTTGAGAACCACTGCCTTAGACGGTCATGGATGACAGACAGCTTGACAGGACAAGATTCAGCTCCCTTGGGTCAGTCTCTGGCCTCTGTATTAGGAAATCTTGAGAATGTCCATTACAGATAGCAGAGGCACTTGAAGGACAAGGGTCTCTGGTCCTTGCTCATGAAGTTCCCTCTGGAGAAAGCAAGTCCCTTGATGTGAAAAGGGTTATCCCAGCTGCTTCCCAACCCACAGTTTTATTTGTAAAAGCCCTCTGTGTTGCTCTGATCTCTTTGCTGTCGCCTGCCTCCCTGGGGGCTCTCCTACAGCCACATGTGGCAGGGACATCGAGGACTACCCTTGCAGTCTTCTCCATAGCTTCTCCCCACATTACCCATTGGGTGAGCACTGGCTCCCTGGATGGTCCTCATCACCATGGCTACCATCACCTTTGGGGCACAGTAGAGAAACACATTAGTGAAAGAGTTGGCTGAGTCAGTAAAGCGTTTGCAGTTCCAGCATAAGAACCTGACTTCCCTCCGCAGAACCCACATTAAAAAGTGGGAGATGGCGGCACCTGCTTGCAATAGCAGCAGGAGAGGCAGAGATGGCAGATGCCAGGTGAGCTCACACCAATGAGATACCCTGTCTCAAAAAACAAGATGGATGCCACCTGAAGAACTACACCCAACATTGACTTGTGGACTCCACACACATAGAAAGACAGAAAAGGCAGGAGCCAGAGTTATGATGCCTGTCCTGACCCCTGATGGTCCTGTAGCTAGTCAGCTTGGAGACTTAAGTCTGGAAGCTAACTGTTGCCTACTTCCTTTTTCTGACAGGTGAGAAGAGCCAGACAGATGGAAGCCAGACCTCCAAAGGGCCCAGGTACCTAAGGGCGTAGTGGCAGAAGGAAACAGCTGTCCACCAATGATGAGCCAGGTCCACCAGGCTACCCAGGAGCAGACAGTAGTTTCCATTTGTAGGGACAACAGGTATCATTCTGGGACAGTGACTCTTGGTCTAGAGAAAGCAGGAGCTGTTGGATTCACTTAATTATTTGTAAAAGCTGAAGTGTCTAGAAACTTAGCACTTCCTGGTTTTTATTGGCTAAGTGTTCCATTTGAGTCTTGAAGACAATGCCTTTGATAAATTATAGCCCAGCAGAGACTAGGATATATTCTTTTAATTTTGCATAAAGTTCTTGATTATAGAACAGTTGTGTTCAAGGAACCCATAATCTCACTGAGAAGTGGAGAGAAACACAGGCAAGTAGCTATATCTAGAACATCAGCTCAGCACACACAATCATTGTAACCATGGGACAGGGAACAAAGTCCTGTAGAATCCAAAGGGAGGCTGAGGTCATCGCAGGAATCCCAGGAAGTCTTAGAGAGAGGTTATTTGGGCTGAATCTCAGGGTGTGTGCAGGGCTTATTCTTTTAATTTTGTCTTTATGCATATGTGTGTCATATATGCAAGTTCTCGAGGAAGTGTATGCATGTGCCACGGGCAGGTGGAGTCCACATATCACTGCTGAGTGTCTTCCTTGATTATTCTGTACCTTACTGTTCAAGTCAGGGTCTCTTACTGAGCTCCCGTGATTCAGCTCAGCTGACTGGCTAACGGGATCCAGAGATCTGCCGTCCTGTCTCTTCATCTCCAGCACTGGGGTTCAAGATCTCACCACACAGGGTTTATGTGGGTGTGGGGCATCCAACCTTGGGTCCTCGTACTTAGGTTGTCAACTGAACCATCCCCTCACTCCTCTGTGGAGGGTTTCGGGGGTCTGAAATTTTAAATATTTTACATATATTTTTAATTAAAAGATAATCACATCATTTCCTGCTTTCCTTTCTTCCCTCCAACCCCTTCACAAATTGATGGCCTCTTCTTCATTATTATTGTTATAAACATGTGTGCATACACATGCACACACACATACACACATGTATTACATATGTACACACAGAGCGATGCACAAACACATAAATATAACCTGCTAAGTCCATTTTTTTTGTTGTCTATGTGAATATAATTCTAGGACTGATCACTTGGTGTTGGGTAACCAGTTCGGGGGCTCATCCCTGTGAGAGGCTGACTCTCCCTCTGAGATGCCTCTCCAGGATGAGTGTGTCTGCTGATACTACTGTCATTCAGTCCTTACTCAGGCTGTGGTTTCTAGGAGACACAGTTTCACTGTGGACTTCCTGGGCCTCTGGCTCTTACAATCTTTCTTCCCGCTCTCCCTGGAGGTTTCCTCAGCCCTAGGTGTAGGAGTCATGTTGTAGATGTAACGACTGGGCCTGAGGTTGCCACAATCCATTGATCTCTACATTGTATCCAGTTGTGGTTTTCTAGAACGCCTTCCATTTGCTGTAAAGAAAAGCTTTGGTGAAGGAAGTTACTCTTATCTGTGGGTGTAAGGACAAGGTTTAGAATGAAGTTAGGAGTGAACTGGGGAAGGGGGGAGAGTTCTCTTCTATAGTTCATGACCTCACTAGCCCCCTGGGTGAGGTGGATACACTTACACCAGGCATGATTTCCCTCCTAGAAAAGGAAACACATCCTTTCAGAAGAGATGGCAAGACCCACAGCACTGGATAGAGAGGTACACAGGCAGGATGTGAGGAGCAGGGTAGTGTCATAAGGTAGGAAGGGGGAGAAGAGAGGCTGAGGAGGCCAGACCCTGACCTCCTATGACTAGCAGCAGCATTTTGCACATGGGCTTGGCATGACCACACATTTTGGACTGGCCATAGCATTCAGCAGCTTTGCTGCAATTTATCATGCATCTCCTTAAGGTGGACAGTCTGGTAAGTGTCTGTAGCCGCATTCATCCTGGCAAGCTTCACCACAGTCTGCATAGTGAGTGTTCCCACACCTCAAGCTTTGCTGTTTTGCCATAATCCTTCTGCCCCCACCCACCTCCCCCAACGCCTAGTCCTTTGTCCCAGTGCCTGGCTCTCTGTCACTGTGTTTGCTAGAGTTTTGCATAACTGTGAGCACACAGTAAGACACACTCATCTGACTTCTACCTGGCACAGTTCTCTAATTCATAATTGAGACCTGTCCACGGTGTGTCTTGGCCCTTTCTGCTTTTCCATTATATGGATATGTCATTATATGGATATGTCATTATATGGATATGTCATTATATGGATATGTCATTATATGGATATGTCATTATATGGATATGATTCATTGACCTTCTGGAAACATTTGGGCTTTTTCTCTTTGTCTATTATAAAAAGATTATATGAACATTTATAAATATGTATATACACATATAGTATATAAGTGTGTGTGTGGTGTATGTACATGTTCATGTGGATGTGTGCATATATGAATGCACATACATGTACGTGTTAAGTCCAGAGGTTGGCATCAGGTGTTTTTCTTTATATTCTTTTAATTTACCTGGAGTAGAAATGGCTGGGTCATATTGTAAAAAATATATTTAACTTTTATCAAATGGATTTGATGCTTCAGAAATCTTTAGAGGAGTGATTGACAAGCAGCAGGATCCTGTG
The DNA here is from genome assembly GCA_021653895.1 of Mastomys natalensis. NCBI lineage: Eukaryota > Metazoa > Chordata > Mammalia > Rodentia > Muridae > Mastomys > Mastomys natalensis. The sequence continues at coordinate 277,035 of JAJTUV010000060.1, forward strand.
TTTAAATCTACAAGTAGATAGGATTTGTCACATAGGAATCCTACAGGTAGACCAGAGCAGAGCACGTGCCTAGCATTCGTGATGCCTTGTCAAATTTAAATAAATAAATGAATAAATACTGTAAACTGTCACCTAAGTGCAGTAATGACCTGACCATCAAGCCTGCCTTCCTCTTTGCCATACACTCTTTCCTATGCAACCACAGGTCTCCTCTCTCTGGGTATAAAGTTAATTTATTATTATAGAAATTTCCATAAATAAAATCATGAAGTATGAATACTCTTTGTCCTGGTTCTTTCTTCATTCTTTTCCTTTGGTGGCAGGGTCTCCTGTAGTCCAGGCTGGCCTCAACCTTGCTACGGAGTGGAAGATAACCTCCTGGTTCTCCTTCCTCCACCTCCCAAGGGCTAGGCATGTGACTCTAGAAAGGGCATTGTGTGTACTCTGTCCATGGAGTGGTCTTGGCCACGTGTGTGTTTATTTCTAGATTTTCCCTTCTGCTGTCTTGGTCTGTGCATTTGTCTTCACACGATGCTCTTGATTCTTACAGGTTTGTAGTGAGATGATCTTCTAAGTATATATTTATTCTTCTTTTATGTGTATGAGTGTTTTACCAGTATGTGTGTCTGTCTATGTAGCATGTGAATGCCTAGTACACATATGTGCACCTTGTACATGCCTGGTACACAGTGAGGCCAGAAATGAAGATTGGAACCCTGAAATTGGAGTGACGGCAGTTGTAAGCTGTCATAGAGGTTCTGGGAATCGAACTTGTGCCCTTTGCAAGAGCAGCAAATGCTCTTAACTGATAAGCCATCTCTCCAATCCTGTATGGTTTGTTTGTTTGTTTGTTTGTTTAAGGGAGATCCAAATATTCTGTTTTTCAGAATTGTTTTGGCTATTTAAGGATATCAAAAAAATCTACATGATAATATGAATACGCTTCCCACTCATGAAAAATGCATGAGAATTCAGATAAAAATTGCATTGAATCTGTAGATCGCTTTGGGGTAATTTCTAATATGTCATTATTAGAAATATTTCCTTTCAATCCATGATAATGGGATGTATTTCCATTTCTTATATTGTCTTTAAATTCTTGTAGTAACTTCCAGGATATTAGTTTTCACCACTTCGGTTAAATATGTTTTTATGGATTTTGTTTGGGGGGGTGCTGTAATAAATGAACAGACTTTTTTTAATTTTCACTTTCAGATTACCTGTTGCTACTTCATAGAAATTTGAAAAATGTTGACCTCACACACCGCGGAATCTGTCCATCAGCTGATAGTCTCCTGTGGGCTGTTTAAGGTTTCCTGCCCCCAAGATCATGCCATCTGCACTCCATTTCTTTTCCTTGCTCAGTTGCTCTACACAGGATTGACATGAACATTCTCTCTTATCACTCCCCCCACCCCCCAAGCTTAGTGAAAAAGTCATAGCTCTTTGGTGTTATTTAAAGATCTGAAAACAAAAGTAGATATTTTGGTTGAAGGAACTATCTTCTCTTTCTAGTTGACAGAAGTTTCTGTCACAAAGAGTTTTGCTGTACCCAGGAGAACAGGACCAGCCAACCAATTGTTGCGCTCTGGAAATACCAAGCAGGTTAGGCTGTCGGTAGTGTGGTTCAGTCCTGCTTCCTTGCTGATTTTTCCCTTTTTTGTTCTTTCTATTATTAAGAGAAGATTTAAAAAAACAAAAAAATCTGTGACTGAAATTTTGAATATGTTTATTTTTCCTTGTAATTTTATTAGATTTTGCTTCATGTTTTGAAGCTCTGTTGCTGGGTGCATATATGTTTAGTATTATTATATTGTCCTAGGATTAACTGAGTCCTGTGTTATTATAAAATGACTTTCTTTAACTCCCGGTGCTATTTCTCGATTTGGAACCTGCATGATGTATTGTAGCTCCTCTGCTTTATCATGACTAGTGTTAATATAGTCCACTGTACTGCCTAGGGTTTTGTTGGTTTTGTGTTGTTGTTTTCTACTTGACCCAAGCTAGAGTCATCTGAGAAGAAGGAAACTTGGTTGAGAGAATGACCCTGCCAGCTTGGTCTTTGGGGACAGTTTTCTTGACTAGAGACTGATGAGGGAGGATCCAGTCCATTGTGGGCGGGGCCAACCCCTGGCAGGTGGCCTTGAGTTGTATGAGAAAGAGACTGAGAAACCTGGAAGAGCAAACTTGTAAGCAGCACCCCTCCATAACTTCTGTTTCAGTTCCTGCCTCCAGGCTCTTGCCTTGACTTCCTGCCCTGACTTACCTCGGTGCTGGACAGACAGGTACATGACTCATAAACAGAACAGACCCCTCCCTCCTAGGGGTTGCTTTCTTTCAAGGTGTTTTATAACACCAATAGAATTCCTAAGAAGACCTTCTTCCCCCTCCACATTGTGCCTTTTATACTTACAATGTGATTCTTTTTATTTTATTTATTAATTTTTGGTTTTTCGAGGCAGGGTTTCTCTGTATAGTCCTGGCTGTCCTGGAACTCACTCTGTAGACCAGGCTGGCCTTGAACTCAGAAATCCACCTGCCTCTGCCTCCCAAGTGCTGGGATTAAAGGCGTAAGCCACCACTGCCCGGCTACAATGTGAATCTTATAAGCAGCATAGAGTTGGATCTTGCAGTTTTATCCAACCTGACAACTTCTTCCTTTTAATTCAAGTGTTTAGAGTCTTCACATTTTATGTGACTATTGCTGTGTTCAGGCTTGAGTGTATCCTGTTGCAGTTTTGTGTCTTTCTCATGTGGCCTTTGCCCCGTGCGCCCCTGCCCACCCCACTGGCCCCACCCATCTACACCTATTTATGCCTGCCACACCTGCCCACACCCGCTCCACCTGCCCTCCCCGCCTACACCTGCCCCGCCCACGCCCACCCTCACCCTCTGCCCCCCACACCTGCCCCGCCCACGCCCACCCCGCCACCACCTTTTCTGCTTTCTTTTGAATGAACTTAGCCCTTTTCATGATTTTACTTCATCTCTCTCATTAGCTTATTACACTGTGCTATGTTATTTTAGTCATTACTTTAGGGTTTGTTTATTTTTAAACATACAACAGCCTGACCCCAAGTAATGATGTACTAATTCACAAATAATCCAGGAGCACTGCCGAGATGTGATCCCGTCTCCCTTCCCAAGCCTTTACACTGCTATTGGAATTTGTGTTATTCATACATCGTTATAAGCTGCACAATGCATTGCTATTTTTGTGTAGCTGGTTGAATTATTGAGTGCATTAAATAATGAAAAAAAAAATCGCCTCACATTTAGCCTTGTAGTTTCTGTATTGGTGCTCTGCATACCTCCAGTACATTCCAGAGGGTTTCCGTAGCATCCTTTCTGATAGTGGAAGTTTCCTGACGATGAAATTCTTTCAGAATTTGCATATCTGAAAATGTCTTCAAACTGCTTCCATATTTAAAAGATATATTTGCTGCTTATAGAATTTGGAGTGGCAGGATTTCTTCAGAGCTGTTAAAGGTCTATGTTTTCTTGCTTATATTTCTAACAAAAAACAGTTGGGGCTGGAGACATGGCTCAGCACATAAGAGCTCTGGCTATTCTTCCAGAGGACTTGAGTTTGATTGACAGCACCCACATAGAGGCTCATAGTCACTGGTAACTCCAGTTTCAGGGCATAAACGCCCTTTCCTGGCCAAGCATGCAAATGGTGCTAAGACATGGATGCAGGCAGACGCATACATAGAATTTTAAAAAGAAGCAAAAACGCCTCTGTTGCTTATCTTTGTTATGTAAGGGCTGCCTTTTCTCCACTCTCTGCTTTTGAGATGTTTTTCTTGTGACATGGTTTTTGAGCATCTTGATTTTGAGGAACTTTGGAGTGTTTCTTTTCCTGTATCTTGTGTGTCGTGGGCTCATTTAATTGCTTGGGTCTTGCTTTATAGTTTTAAATTTGTAAAAAATTTTAGAACTGTTTGTTCAGATATTTTTTCTGCCTCTTCCCCTCATTTTAGGGATTGCAGCTGCTTGCATATTGGACCAGTTGAGGCTGCCCCAGTGCTTGGATGCTCTTTCACACTTTGAACTTTTTTACTTGTTTGGTTTTACTTTATTTTAATAGTCCTTATTGATACCCCTCTCCATATTCTGTAATGTTCTTCTACAGTGTCCAGCTTTCTCTAACAGTCTGCGGGTGTAACCCTCCCTGCCCCCAAACCTCGTTGTTTCCATCTCTAAAAGTTCACTTTGGGTCTTTTCTATCTCATATATCACCCGAGATTTTGACAGTAACAGTAAATCTCTGACACGTCTAACATCTGAGCCAGTTCTGTCTTGATTGATTGGTTACTCCCTTCAGTACATGACCCATTTGTCTGCCTCTTCTCCATGCCTGGTCACCTTTGACTGGTAGCCAGACATTACACATTTTACCTTATTGGGTACTGAATATTTTTTATTCTTATAAATCTTAAGTTTCTTGGGAACAACTCAGTCTCCTAAGACCTGCGTGTGTAAGATTTGTTAGGTGGGTCTGGCACAGTCCTCGACTCTAGGGCTAAGTAGCGTGAGGAATCCTGCTGCACCTAATGTTCCATGAGTTACAACCTTTTCCAGCACAGCTGGAGGGAACAAGCGCTTTTCCTGGCCCTATATGGGCATCCTAATCTTTTTAAGTCTTCTGTGGCACACACATACATAGATCAAGAGTCCCAGTATGCTGGTATGTAAGAGGAGAGTGAGTTAGTGTGTGTGTGTGTGTGTGTGTGTGTGTGTGTGTGTGTGCTTGTGCACGCACACGTGCGCACACACAATAAACACATACACACAGTTTAACAAATAAAAGCAGCAATGCCTGCTGTGGAAATGGTAGAAGTTCCTAAATATTGACTGCTTCATTGTAATTACCAACATTAGAGACAGTTATTATTATTACTAATTATTATTTTGTGATTTCCAAACTGTCTAAATGAAATGCAGACGCCGTTCATTTAGGAAAACAGTGCTGTTAAAACCGGTGCTGAAAGGCTTAGTGTTACCCTGGCACTACTGCTGCTTCCCTTTGGCTCAGGAAAGGCAGGCCTTACCGAAGGCTTTAGCCTGGTGAGGGACAGTGGAAGCAGGGTTGTCTAATACAGCTGTTGAGACCCTTGTGTCCCGTCACGCCCATGAGACTGCTCTCCTGAACATCCTTCCCTGTCCTCTGTGGCCACTCTACCTGTTCCCTCAACAGAGAGAAAATACCCCTCCTGCTTTTACTGGCAGGTGTTTCTGCATGGTGCGCTATGCCAAGGGTGATACAGCTACTATCTTCTCTGGCAATGGAAATGGAAACAAACCTTTGATCTCCCTAGGGACCGAAGGCCAAACTGCAGCAACAGAGGCAGGCAGGTGTGAGCCGAATGTAGCTGCCTCTAAACCCGATGCAAAGGCACTGCATGCACAGAATCGTTGGCTACAGCTGTTGTTCTTCATTTGGTCCTTGTGGTGGGGGTGGGGGCGGGAGCAGCTATTGTGCATGTTCTTTTGAATAACTGAATAATTTGAAGAGAAACAATGTTTTCCAAATGAAGTCGTTCTTTCCTGAAATTTATGAGAGAACAAGCTGAATCCTCTTCACTTTCTTTTATTAGGCAAACAATTTACATTTGATTATGAAAATGAAGTCCATAAACAAGACTACTTCATTAAGTCACCACCCCCTCAGCTCTTCTTCTCTGTGGTAAGCAATCGCTGTGGTTTTACAAGCCTCCCACCAGCCTCATGAGCATTGGAAGAGTCCTTGCTCTTCTGAGCTTTAACTGAACTGCAAAACCTTTTCCTTTTTCAGACCTCCTGGAAAAAGCGTCTTTTTATTCTGTCCCAACGTCAGGGAAAGGGTCTTAGTCTTTCCTATTACAAAGACCATCAACATCGAGGTGCCATAGAAATTGACTGGTGCGTATCAAGACCAGGAAACACGTATATCAGCTAATGAGCCCAAGTCAATCGCCAAGCCGTAAGATGCACAGAAGCTTAAACCTGAGTCTCTGACAGAAAAGAACCGAGGGCTTCAGTGTGTGGCTCTAAAAGAACTGAAGTAATGAACCGAGTGGGTGAAGGCAGTGGAATGGTTACTTCATGCTATGCATTGTAGACAGTATTTCTCTCATTCCTGAGCATTCGGTTGAGGACTTTGTCTCACTTAACTTTCTGGTGATAGAGAGCTCCTGAAATCCAACTTCAGAGAGCCGAAGTGGAGTTTAAGAAATATTTAGATGAACTATTTTTTTTGTCTTTTCTTCAGAAATCATGTACCAGAAGTATTGGGAAATATAGTGATTTGTGGACTCGGGAATCATCCAACCCAAATAGGAACCTCTGAATTGAATTTCAAGCTGTATTTTCAATTACTGATGAGACAGATCCAGAGCCTTAGTTATTTTTTAAAATAGAAAGGATTCAAATGAGATTCATGATGTGAATTAGACAGTCTTTAAAATGTGGGTCAATGAAATCTGGAGCTTCGTTCCCAATTTAAAATAGGAGTCTGTTTTCATCTTAAGTTGCTATCTGTATCAGTTTAGTTACTTTGTGTCCGTCTCAGCAGCGCCACTGTAGAAGTTGGTATAAATAGCCAGGAAAAGATGCAATCTGTGCAGAAGATGTTCAAATGCCACCCGGATGAGGTGATGTCCATCAGAACTGTAAACAGGGACTACTTCCTTATTGGCCATGACAGGTAAGCAGGAAGACAAAAGCTTGTCTGCTGTGTGTTTAATAAAAGCATTATAAGCCTATAAACAATAAATAGATTGTAAACAGAAACCAGGCTGCAAACACTCCATTGTGTGCTAAAATAGTTGTGTGTGTGTGCACCTGTGTGTGTGTGTACATGTGTACCTGTGCACAAAGGACAGCCTTTAGCTGTGGTTCCTCAAGAGTTACCGACCATGTTTTTTGATAGAGTCCCTCACTGGGACTTAGGTTAGTCTAGGCTGGCTCACCAGAAAGCTGCAATGATCTACCTGTCTCTGCCTCCTCAGCTGGTGTTGCAGACACACTCCACCTTGCCTGGCATTTCCGTGGATGCCAGGGATGAAGTTCAGATCCTCGAGCTTGCACAGCACACACCAGCTAAGCTATCTCCCAAGCTTTAAGTTTTAAGCTTTCAGAAACAGTTTTAAGAATCATTATACGAGCTGCCTAAGAGTGTTATAACAGTGCGGAAAACAACAGAGGCTGTATGTAACCTCACCGTTTTGAAGGCTGAGAATCAGGAACTCAGTGTGGGCAGGACCACGCTCCCGCGAAGCACCTCGGAAGGAAGGCTACATCTCAAGCCCCCACCCTACCCCCCAGGAACTTCTGTTGGTCCCTTGGCTATGGCAGCCAAACCCTAGCTGTCACATGGCATTTCCCCCCCCCACACACACGTATCTCTGGGTCAAATTTCCCCCTTTTTTCCACAGATACCAGTCTTACTAGTTTAGGAGGCATCTCTATTCCATTATGATCTCAACTAATTATTCTGCAATGAGTCCCTTTCCTCATAAGGTGACATCTGAGGACCAGGAGCTGGAACTGGGACATAGAATAGATGAGGAGAGGGTCCCAAAATAATCCAGAAGAGTAGTCATTGCCTGAGGCCTCCTGTGAAAAGCAACTCAGCCAAAAATATCTGTAGGAGCCACACCGTGCAGGGAGAGGCTGTGCTCACTCTGCAGGCTTCTGCAGTTTTTAAGAGGGGCTCCTGGTGCTAACAGAAGTGCCCAAGTGGATTCTTATCCCCACTTGTCTGCTGCAGGGAGAGATTCTGGTACAGGGGAGGCTGTGCCGAGGAGGCCACAGATGCTGAAGCCTTAATGTGTTTCAGCTTGACCCACAGCAGAGCCTCAAAGTTTTCTTTTAAATTGTCATATGGAAAAGAAGACAGGGAGTGTGTTCATTCATCCCTGTCTTTGTTTATTTTTCTATTTGCTGTGATCAAACACTGACAAAAAGCTACTCCCTAGGAAAGGGTTTTTTAGTTTATAAGTCCTTATTCAGTCCATCCTTGAGGGAAGTCAAAGTAGGGAACTGAGGAGGGAACCTGGAGAAGGAGCTGATATAGAGGTTTTGGAGCAGGACTGCTCACTTGGCTTAGCTTTCTTATAGCACCTAGGTTCACCTGCCCAAGGCTGGCAGAGCCCACAGTAGACTGAATCCCACTACATAGATATTTAATCAAGAAAACACTCCCACAGACTTGCTTACAGGCCAATTTGATGGAGGAATTTCCTCAACTGGTACTCCCTCTTCCTATGACCCCAGCTTGTGTAAAGTTGACAAACACCCTAACCAACACATCATTCTTTCTAAAAATGCGTTTCCTAAGACGGGCAAGGGAAGACTGGAGAGTACAGAGAGTGTGGAGCTGGTGGGTAGGTGTTCACCAAGAGCACCATGGGAAGCCGAATTCCTGGACCCCACATTACTCCTGGTATTTCTGACCTCCCTTATTTCCTAGTTTCCCTACCAGAAGCATCAACAGGGTTAATTCAACTGCTACACAGATGCGGAGATTACAAGGTAGCATGGACCATTTCAACTGCTTGGAGACAGACTTTTATTTTGTTGGCAGCTGATCCCAAAGCCTGTTCTGAATGTAATCAAAGAACATTCTAGATTCAGAGTGAATGTGGGAGCTGTTGCTGCCGAGGCCAATTGAAACTCTCTTCCTATCCCCAGGGAGAAGATTAAAGACTGGGTCTCCTTCATGACACCATACTGCCAGGGTGTAAAAGCAACCCATCAGAGAGCAGAGGTGACTCTACACGGCTAATGAAGTTCCAGGGCACCTGAACACAGCCCTCTTTCCTTAGAAACAATAGTGGCCCTTTCTTTCTCCTTAGCAACTGGCGTTAATACAAGGAATAAATAAGCAAGGAAAATGCCCTTGTTATTTTTACAATCAACAAAAGGAGAACATACTTTTTGTGTTTTATATGAGAGCTAAATTAGATCGCCATTGTTTGTGGTAGGGGGAGTGAACAGCAATTTTTCAGAGTAGCTCCAAGTATACTATTTTCCACCATTGTGGTTCTCGGTACATAACCAGCTTCCCTTTGAATGACTAAGTCTGGGGAGGCGTCTGTCAAACATTGTTTTCATCTGCCTTGAATTTTTATGTAATGTCTCCTGTGTCAGGTAAGCAGCTGAAGGGTTTTAATTGACTTCCTAAGCAGCAGCTTTGTGAATTTCCCCCATCCTTTCTTAGAGAGGCTGTCACAGCTTGGCTGTAGGCACATTTAAGAATGTATTTTTCCAGGTTGTTCCATGCTTGTAGCAAATGCCAATGAGGAGAGAGCAAGGCAGATTCACTACTGAAATCAGAGAAGACAGTGTGAAGGGAGGCACAATAGAGAAGACAAGCTGGGGGTACTCAGGGTGCCTGTCAAAGCCAGGCCGAATATCTTCGAAAACTTGGAAGTGAGAGAGAGTCACACTGACAATATCAGCCCTTGTCTTAGTGAAGACACTGGCTAATGGACAGCCCAGATGTTAAGGCCTTGGGGAGACAGAGAGCTCAGGTTAAGGTAGTGGCATGGGGGTGGGGGGTGGGATACTAACAGCAACAGGGAAGCAATTGTGCTCTAATTATAAAATATATTTTTTTCTAAGCAGGAGAAGCCTTCCCTGGGTGACAGAAGGCCAGTTTCCGATCCCAGTCCTTTCTTGGGTCTCTGCAGCATACCAGAGGGAATCAGCCTTGCATCACCGAGGGCCAGTCTTCCAGAGGTGGTAATCGAATTCTGTTCCTTCCGTCTCAGGCTTCAGCCATTGCTGAATAGTCCCCACTGCCTCAGGGAGCCAGCCCCTGCTGAGTGTCCCACCTGGCTAGCAGCTCACAGTGACCTTGCCCGTCTGAATCAGATGTACCGAAAGAATCATTCCTGGGGCTGAAGAGATAGCTTCAGAATAACATTGTAAACACAAAGACCTGACTTTGGTTTTCCAGGACTCATGTGGTGCCACTCACTAACTGTAATGCAGAGGAAGCAGGAAGGTGTATTCACTGGCCAGTCAGTCTAACCTACATGGTGAATTCCAGGCCAGTGGGCGGAGAGACCAATGGTGGGTGCTTCTGAGGAACAACTAAGGTTGTCCTCTGACCTTCTCATGCATGCGTGAGAAGCATGCCGACGCACACGCTCAGAGAATGATTTCTTAATATTTATACATATTTGCCCATTCCTTATCCTACAGGTCGGCTTTAGCACTTGTCTAAATCTCATTCAGTTTGGAGACTCTAGACTGGGGTTCCTTCGCTAAGCTTAGCCAGCAGCATTTGCCCTCCTTCCACACACGGGGCTCAAAGGTCCTTCTTTCCCCTTGATCTCTTGCTGTACAGTCCACACCCTCAGGAACGACGGGGTTTCCTCCTGCTTCCCTTCACTCATCCAGTCGGTCTTTCTTCCCATTCTTTTTTTTTTTTTCCTTTTTTAATTTTATTTTTTTTTGCTTATTCACTTTATAACCCGTCCCAGTCACCCCCTCCCACAATCCTTCCCCATCTCTTGTTTTCTGAGTACCCCCTCCTCCTGTATCCCCCACCCTGCCACTTTAAGTCTCTGAGAGGCTAGGTGCTTCCTCTCCATTGAGGCCAGATGAGGCACCCAGCTAGAAGACCATACTCCATATACAGGCTGCATGTTTTGGGATAGCCCCCACTCCAGATGTTTGAGACCTGCATGAAAACCAAGCTGCACATTTACAACATATGTGCAGGAGGCCTAGGTCCAGCCCATCGCTGTCTGAGGAAATAGAAAGGCCTGCTCCTGGAAGGGGCGTGCCGTCTCCTTGAAGGGGCGTGCCTAAGGCTGGAATGGGCGTGCCTGGGGCTGTAAGGGGCGTGCCTAGGACTGGAAGGGGCGTGTCCACTACTAGAAGGCCACAGTACTGTGCACTCACTTCTAGGGATTTGCTGTCTTTCTAGCTTTGGCTATGGTCAGTAAACAGACTGGGTAGTGTGTTCCCCTGCTCATCTATTATTTCATCCCTTGGAGACACCATTACTGGCAGCCTTCCCTCTGTGGCAACCAAGCACATGCAATGAAGCAAGGCCTCCCATTTTATCTAGCTCTCCGACATTTTAAAAGCCTTTTTAGCTTATGGACACCCCTAGGCCCGACAACTTCTTTTTTTTTTTTTTTTTTTTTTTTTTTTTTTACCAAGGGTCAGATATACTTATACAAGAATTCTATAGAGCCTTCAAACAAGCAATACATTTTGAGTTATGTTTTAAAAAATTCAGAACCACAATAAGCTCCTTCACAAAGCAAATAATATTGAAATAGTGAAATCAAGTGTAAACCCAACAAAAATATATAAATTATAGTCCAGTATCCCTCATGAATATACATACAAAAATTCTCAATGAGGTAGTTGCAAACTGAATACAAGAGATATAAAAAAATAATATTCCATGAATAACTGAACAACTGTTGTTGTTGTTGTTGTTGTTTTTTAGAAGACCGTAGTCCATATACAGGCTGCATGTTTTGGGATAGCCCCCACTCCAGATGTTTGAGACCTACATGAAAACCAAGCTGCACATTTACAACATATGTGCAGGGAGGCCTAAGTTCAGCCCATGGAGGTAGATCTGTGTAGACTTAAAGGGCCAGTAAATATCTTCAACAAAATCATAGAAGAAAACTTGCCTAACCTAAGGAACGAGATGCCCATAATCATTCAAGAAGCCTACAGAACACCAAATAGACTAGACCAGAAAAGAAATACCTCCCGTCACATAATAATCAAAACACAAAATGCACAAACCAAAGAAAGAATCTTAAAAGCAGTAAGAGAAAAAGGCCAAGTAACATATAAAGGCAGACCTATCAGAATTACACCAGACTTCTCACCAGAGACTATGAAAGCCAGAAGATCCTGGTCAGATGTCATGCAACCTCTTAGAGAACACAAATGCCAGCCCAGGCTACTATACCCAGCAAAACTCTCTATTACCATAGATGGAGAAACCAAGATATTCCATGACAAAGCCAAATTTACACAATATCTTTCCACAAACCCAGCACTACAAAGAATAATAGCAGGAAAGACCCATTACAAGGAGAGCAATCATACCCTAGAAAGAGCAAGAAAGTAATCCACCTCCAACAAACCCAAAAGAAGATAGCCACACAAACAATGCCTCCCCTTTTAGCAAAAATAACAGGAAGCAACAGTCTCCTCTCCTTAATATCTCTTAATGTCAACGGACTCAATAGGCCCGACAACTTCATCTCAGCCTTTCAGTGTGCAAAAGCAGTGGTAGAGACAAGGTGGACAAACAGATTGACTTGAGCAAGTGTCTCTTGCTCCTGTTCATGACAGACCCCTTTCCCCCAGGGAAGTCTTACAGGTGGCTTTTGCTGTTTTCCCTTTTTTGTGAATTTTTTTTTTTGGTTTTTTCGAGACAGGGTTTCTGTGTGTAGTCCTGGCTGTCCTGGAACTCACTCTGTAGTCCAGGCTGGCCTCCAACTCAGAAATCCACCTGCCTCTGCCTCCCAAGTGCTGGGATTAAAGGCGTGTGCCACCACCGCCCTGTTTTCCCTTTTTTAAAATTGAGATCAATTATTAGGTTTTTCAACCATCTCAAGTTAAAGTCACCGGTTGTCCTGCTGGGTTCTGTTATTGATGTTGTTGGTACATCATGAACCTTCTACCTCCACCTCAGCATGATCTGGTTCTATAGTACGTCTTCAGCAGTAGAATGTCACGCATGAAGGGGTGTGGTCCTAACAACAGTAACATCAGTTCCCACAGCTCTGAAGGGTGCAAGGTTCAAGACCAAGGAGACTCATCAAGTCACAGACAAGGCAAGCAAGCAAGGCAGAAGGCAACCAGGATGAAATCAACATTCCTCTCAGACATGACATGCAGGCAGACATGGTGCTGGAGGAGACGAGAGAGTTCTACATCTTGATCCAGGCAGATGGGCAGTCAGGAGAAGGTTCTGGATCACACTCACCAGACTTGAGCATATATGTGAGACCTCAAAGCCCCGCCTCCACAGTGACACACTTCCTCTAACAAGGCTACACCTCCTTCAATAGGCCACAGCTGCTAATAGTGCCATTTCCCATGGGCCAAGCATATTCACACCACCACAAGCTGAAAGTGCATTTAACACACCTGCCTTATTGAACATCGCAGCCTAGCAACACAGCACACTGTGCAGAGTCTGCTGGTTCCTCCATAATTGCCTGGCTGCCAAGGAGCTGAGGATCATTGCAGCCACCAGATTTATAAGAAAGTTGTCATACCCTTATTGGTAGCCCACACAAAAGGCTAACATTCAAAATCTGAAATACAGTTTCTACTGAATGTAGCCTGCTTTTGCACTCCCATATGAAAGAAAAACAAAACAAAACAAAAAATCATAAAAACCTGAAAGTTGAACTCTGTCTCTCTCTATCTCTCTGTCTCGAACACACAAACACAGAAAGAGAGACAGACAGAGAGAGAGAGAGAGAGAGAGAGAGGGCTAAGTTCCATAAAATTCTTTGGGGGTCTTATGAAAATTCCCAGCCATCAGGCATTGTTCTTGGAACAATTAAGTCACACTCATAACAATTCCTATGCCATACAGAGCAGATATATCAGTAGACAATCTGGTGTCTGTTAGGGGAGGGAAGGCAGTAATTAATTGCTTGCATCTACATCACCTGGAAGCATATAATTCCGACTATCACGTAGCCAACACTCCCTAATTACACTGCTGTGGAAACAGGCAAGGCTGTGAACGAAACACAAAAGAGGAATCCTGAGCCAGAAGGAGGTTCAGTGACTCCGGGCTAATTACTTCCTCAGAGGCTGTTCAGAGAGGACTGGGAAGAGATGGGGGTAGGGACACCGTGACAAAGCTCTGTGACTTAACACTCCACCCACGGTTGAAAACTTCGTGTTCGGAGTTGTAATTCTCCACAGTAGAGAAAAGTTCCAAATATTAGCTATGCACATGTATTCCCACATTAGAGGGACCCAAACTGAAGAGCAAGATCAAGTCGTGTGGGTTTCTGCCCGTCACATTCAAACAGCCTCCGATCTTGTCAACCCAACTGATCTATTACACTTTTTTTTTTTTAAAGAAAGTATTGGTTAATTCTATTGAAAAGGAAAAGGAGGGGGAGGGGGAGAGGCTCATTAGTTTCTTCTGTATCTTCTTTATTCAGCACCTCATACAAAAAAGTCTCCAAAGATTCAGGCAAGCTCATCATCATCATGATGGACATGAGTTCCACTCAGAACCCACTCAAGATGCAGAAGAAGAGGAGTACTATCTCAGTCCTCGAAGCGCCTGCTTAGAGGTAAGTCCCCCTGCCCTGCCCTGTCCTGTATCACCCTACTCCATCCTGCCCTGCCCCACTAAGCACTTATTCCTTCAACATGTGTGCCCAGCCTCTGCTCAGCTCTGCTGCTGAGCCAACAAGCTGAGATCAGGAGACACAAAGGCAAAGCTGACAGAGGTGGGTGGCTGGCTCGCCATACTGGCACATGAATAGGAGCCAACCATAGCACAAGACATATGCTTCTATGATGTCTGGGTTGTAACGGTGGTGGGAAGACGGAGCTGGTTTCCAGGCAGAAGATCAGAGAAGGTTCTATAAAGAAGATAACATTTAACTACTTGGCGGATTAAATTTGGAGCTTAGTAGTCTTTCTGTTTTTCTGGACGGAAAAGAAAAGAGTGAAAGTCCTTGAGTAATCATCCGTGGGTGTATATGGGACCGCCTGTTGATAGCTAGAAGTCCTTCTGAGTGCTAGACCCCACTCTGTGCTCAGCCTGGTGGCCACGGTGATAAGCCTCATTGTTCTCTTGCTTTCAGAGCCTGTAGCCTCAGTTTCCAAAGATAGTCCTACACAGGGAGGCATTGGATATAGGGCATATTGCTCTTTCCTCTTGACTCAAAGCAGGCTTCAGAGACCACTGACATCCGTATCTGGCCAATTGCTTAGGTAAGCCACAGTTCAGAGTATGTGAACAGCAGAGTAGAAAATTAACAAAACAAAACAAAACAAAAGGGCCAGCCCATGACAGGCAGTGAATTCTAAGTTGACTCTATGCTGTGGGCAGGGAAGTGGTGAAACATGAGTTGACTTTTGGGTACATTGGCCACGAAGTGGTATCTGTGGTACACACAGATAGAGGATGTGGGAGGAAGGCGGGTCAGGAGAACAAAATGGTAGCCACAGAGTTGAGACATCTCCAAAATGGAAGGTTTTCTACTAGATAGTGACATGTTCACTTAAAGATGGATTCTGGGGTCAGGTTGGTTATGGATGTGCTAAATTACATAAGCTATCCATACAGCAAAGTCCTCAGAGCTCTTGGTATGTCATTTTGTATTATAAGTAACCAAGTGGGTTGTAGAGGTGTTGCCCAATGTTTCTTAAGCATAGAACACTTCTTTCACCAAAAATACTTATCTGGGACAACCAAACCATCAGGCGTGTGGTAAGGATAAACTGCAGAGCCTCTGTGGACTATGGCGTCTGGGGAAGTAGATGAAACTGTATTAAAGTCAGGAGGGCTGAGGTGATTCAAGAACCAGGGATGACTGAACAGAACATCACTGGGTGAGAGAAGAGATGAGCATGAGGAAGGTGGGGAAGACCGTGTGAATGTGACGTCTGGAAGAGCCTTTGGTAAGGAGGCCGCTGTGCAGAAGACTGCCTTGACTGGAAGGCTTCAATGAGAAGTCAATGGCAAATGTGAGAGGAAGTGTCAGAGTTTGTGAGCAGCCATGTGGCTAGCCTTTGGCCCAGTCAGCTCCCATGATTCATAAACTCAACCACCTCATGGAGAAAGAGGTTCATGGCATTCGATGGCTCAGAATGAAGCAGAAAGGAAAATCTACACTTCCCAATAGAATGCGTGTGTCTGGAATGGGGCACGATAGGCTACGAATCTGACAGAAACTATGGTGGTTCAGTCTCCTGTGGTTAAGGCTGGTTAATATTCCTTGAAGAAGCACTTCCCCTGCAATGGAAGATGTGTTATTCCAGATGCAGAGAAGCGTGAGGTGAGATGAGGGAGGTACCTGGTCAGTGGCAGACCTGTATCCTTACATCTGTTCCTCGTCTTTAGTTAGAGAATATTGCTGGATCCAATGATTCTGGTGACTCTACTGAATCCGACAGTCCAGACCAAGGGTTCAAGAGAGCGGAGAGCGATTACATGTCAATGAGAGCACTGAGATCCTGGTGAGTGGAATACTCTTAAATACTGCTTCTAGTGGATCAATTCCTACCAGGTCACTGTGTTAACCTTTGTGTGAGGGTGTGTGTTTATATATGTGAATGGTGTGTGTGTGTGTGTGTGTGTGTGTGTGTGTGTGGAGAGAGAGAGAGAGAGAGAGAGAGAGAGAGAGAGAGGGAGGTGTACATATGCTACCTGTGGAGGTCAGAGGTCAGAGGTCGGAGGACACCTTGAGTGTTGGTCCTCACCTGCTTTGTTTGAGTCAGGGCCTCTTGTTGTTTCCACTGTACATACCAGATGAGCTAGCCCATGAACTTCCCAGGATTCTCCACATCCCATCTTGCCACAGAAGCACTGGGACCTCAGAGGCACACTACCATGCCTGACCTTCCATGGGCTCTGAAGATCCAAGCTGAGGTCCAACTGCTTACATGGCAGACACTTTACCCACTGAGCCATCTCTCTAGCCCCCAATTCATTTGTTTAACTATTGACAAATTGCTACAGAACATCACCAATGACTATATCATCATCACATACTATTGGTTGATACAGGTTGGGTATCCTTTATTTGAAATGCGTAGGATCATAAATGTTTTGGGATTCAGAATTTTTTTTTTTTTTTTTAGTTTTTGGAATAGCTGCATATTCATAATAATATCTCTCAGGGGATAGAACTCATTAACCATGAAATACATACATGCTTCCTATTTTCATATACATATGTATATGTGTATATACATATACATACATACATATATATATACATATACATATACATACACATACACATACATATACATATACATATATATATATATACATGACAATAATCTTATGCAAAGTTGTTTTGAGATTGCTTTGCTGTGAAGGGGAGTCTGATGGTGTGGAGTTGTGAAGGAGAGTCTGATGGTGTGGAGTTCCCATTTGTAGAATCATTCTGTCACTGAACATTTCCAGTGTTCAGGTGCTCAGGGGAAGGGCATTCAACCTGTGGAGTTCAGAGAAGAAAATGTGGTTTTTCCACCCACAGAAACCCTCTTGGGACATCCTCAGGACATTTCTATCTACAGAAGTCTACTGGATTTTATGTCTGTCACTCTCTCTCTCTCTGTCCTCCTGACCCTGTAAATAGTTATTTTGACTACATTTTCAGAAGGAAAGCATGTTTGGCTCTGCTTGTGGTGGGGTTCCGATATGCTTGCATAGACTTCAGGACTTTGTTAGTCCTCACATGGCTGTTAATGGCTGTTAGATGCTTATATTTGATGAATACAGAGGAAAGCTATCAATGAATGTGTTTAAACAGAGGACCTTATTAACTTCTTATACTCTAGTCTCCTCAAAGAGTCAACCTCTGCACCAGCCGACAGCCAAGATGAATCCCAAATTTCTCCGGAGACGTCGGAGCTTGGGCTTCCTCACCAAGAACATGACACAGGAAGCGATCCGTGTCTTTCACCTGACGATTCGGAAGCACAAACCACAGATGGCCAAAAGGGGTCCGCCTCACTAACTGTTGTGAAATTGTCTATATTACTCAAGTAAAGCTCTGATTTCTAAAACTTTGAGGGCCCTAAGAGGGAGTCAGATGCCTTAAACACACTTTACATTCAAATATCAAGATAGTTCCTCAAAGTTTCCCAGTCAGCCAAGAACCTGATGGGCTTCAGTGTCACCCATGTTGTGAGCATAGGCAGCGGCTGAGAGAGGGAAGAGGAGTGGTCCCTGGGGTGAGGGTGGGATTTCCAACTATGGTGACATTTTTCCCTTGGCCAGTCTTTTTAGCCCTATACCTGGACCAAACTGATTTGATTAGGGCATCACCAGCCTCTCCCCTTAACATCCTGTGGGCAGGCAAGTCTCCTGAGGTTCTGAGTAGGTCCTAGGTGATGTCCAGAGCACGTGATGATATAGTTATTATTATTATTATTATTTTACAATTCAAATGATATCTTTATTCCCATTTACCTCCCCACAACTCCCCATCCCATCCCTCCTCTCCCTCTCCCCTTTGCCTCTATGAGGGTGTTCCTCCACCCATTCACCCACTCCCACCTCACCCCTCTAGCATCCCCCTATGCTGGGGCATTGAGCCTCCCTCCCTTCCCACTGATGTCAGATAAGGCCAGCCTCTGCTACATATGTATCTGGAGTCCTGGCTCCCTCCATGTGTACTCTTTGGTTGGTGGTTTAGTCCCTGGGAGCTCTGGGTGGTCCAGTTAGTTGTAATCTTAGCCACTTTACATGTCCTTTTGTATGGAATATTTTCAGGAAGACAAACACACAAACTGACCTGATGGACATGGGAATAAACCTACTCAGTCCAGTTTTGCCTCCGTCCTCATTGTTTCCCGTCTGCTACCACATCCCAAGATGGGCAGGGAAGGATACAATGAATGACTCTCAGTGCCTTAAATCCATATTTTTTTCTTCATATGTTCTGGACAAGGTTTAGCTGGAAAATGTTATCTCAGAAACAGAAGGCCCAAAGTGTACTCTGAAAGGATCGTTCACAGCCAGGGACAGTTGGCTGTTTGATGTGACTTACACAAATGTTTTCTGTCTCAGCAACATCCCCCACGAGAGCCAAGTGGAGACTCTGAATGTGTTCCTCTCCCCTCAGGATGCCATCAACTATCTCGCTCTGATAGAAGCAGCAGGACGGATATGGTAGGTGGGAACTGTGATAGGTGGGAACAGGAGTCAAGGGTTGGGGAGACTCTTATTCTGAAACACCACATATGACAAATTGATGTTGGACACAGACTACAGTGCTTGCCACAGAGAGGACCGGAGACAAGATCATACTGCTCTATGTGAGGTCAACTTTTGCGGGGGGTACGTTTAAGAGGACCAAAAATCCCACCAATCAGAATGTTTCTGATTCTTCAAAGGAAAGTTAATGTCAAGGGTGCTATTCCCAGGCACAACAGAATGAATATTTAATGAATGAAAAGAGAGCAAAGTTAATAGGATCTAAAAGAAAGAGATGTATAGAACGGTCTACAAATCCCATACCCCAGTGAAAACCTCTACTTCAAAACTCTAACACAAAGTCTGTGTGGCAGACATTTTCTAGCATAATTGCTATATTCCTGATTGTATAATCTTTGTAGACAGTGACTGGGCATGGTGACACAGACCAGTACTCTTCGTACTCTAGATGAAGAGTTCAAGGTCTACCTGAGCTTCATAGCAGGTTCAAGGCCAGCTTTACTACATAGTAAGACTCTCTTTCCCCACACCCCAAATAAATAAGCCTGTTAAGTTCATTTTAGTGGAAGATCAAAAATATTTATTTATTCTATTTTATGTTTATGAGTATTTTGCCTTCATGCACAGATATGTGCACCATATGTATGCCTGGTGCCATAGATACCCGAAACTCCAGTTCCAGACAGTTGTGAGCTGCCATGTAGATGCTGGAAATTGTACCCCAGGGCAGGGTGGTGGGAGTGGTCCTCTGAAAGAGCAGCCAGTGCTCTTAATCACTGAGCCATCTCTCCAGCCCTGGAAGATTGGATTTTTACATGATAATTCTTTAATATAAAGAATACATTACAATGTCATAACTTTCCATCTTTCCAAATTTTGGCAGTCTGAGGCTTGCAACTAGCTGCGTAGCCTATGAGCTTGTCTATGGCCAAGCTCGCAGACTTGTCCATTCACTATTTACTTACTAGATAGCCATTGAGTGGCACTGTGTGCTTGCTTCTGTCCAGCATTTATTGATCATCCTGTTTCCTTGGAACAGTGGAGTTATAAAATTTTAAACACCAACTAAGGAAACAAAATGGGGTAGATCTATATTCCCAGGGTCACAAAGCCAGACAAAAAGGATAGCCACATGAATAAGTAAGTAGAAAAGGTATGTCTTATGCAAAACTACAATCAAAGTGTTCCCACTGTGTATAACTGTAAGTCCTAGGACAAGAGAGATTCACTACAAGCAAAACAAGGGACTGGGCTTGGCAGGGTCTTTGTGGGTGCTTTTCTTGGAGCAGAGCTTGAGAGAGAGGAAAGTGTGGAGGGAAAGAAGTCAATCCAAACAGAGAGAGGAGATGGCCAACCATGTGGGACAACTCAGCTGACTCAGCATGAATGAACTCAGAGTGAGCATGCCAATTCCTGCTCCTCCAGTGAGCTCCGCCTCACTTCCCTGTTGGATATTGTATTCCCCCTGCAGTGTGGCTCGCTGGGAAGGCCCTCCCCGACTAGGGTGCTTATTCTACCATGGAGATCACATCTTGGCTGTGAATGACCTGAAGCCCCAAAGCCTGGAGGAGGCGTCCTTGTTTCTAACCCGATGTATCCAGAAGGAGGTGAGTCCTGTGTTTCAGCCCTGGCCAGACCAAGTCAGTGACAGGAGGGACAAGATCAGGGTTTCAGGTGGAGTCTTAGACCTACTCAGACCATGATAAAGTCTGCCTTCTAGTCAATTACTATTGGGGAAAGCTCTGGCTAGGAGAGAAAGTTCTGAACTCAAACACTGTGAGATGACAGGAAGAGCTCCCATGGACTCAGACTAGTGTGTGGCCTGTATCCCCCTTTAAGCAGTCTATGCCTTGGCTTTTGTAAAATTGGCAAAGTCAGGACACTGACTGCACCAGTTGTTGAAGAATCAAGTGGTATCGTGTTGTAGTAATTATTTTAAAAAAAAAAAGAGAGAGAGACTCTAATACTTAAAGATTAATCAAAGGTTTTATATGTTTGGTAAAGCTCAATAACAATATGCCCATACAAGAGAGTTGTTTCCCAATTAGCTAACCTAAATAAAAGTAGTTACCTGTGACTGCTCTTCATACCTGCGTGGCTGTCCATCCTCCTACATCTCTGCTCTCTCTCTAGCTCCTCCTCTTCCTCTCCTTATTCCTCCTCTTCCTCTCCTTACTCCTCCCACCTTAGCTCCTCCTACAATATCGCATGCTGTGACAAATGGTAGTGCATGCTGTGACATGCTTGCTGTGTTTCTAACCCAGAGCATGTGCTCCACACAGTCACTATGACCTTAGTCTGACCTGTGTTGGCCATGCAACATTAAGAGGCTCCTCTTTCTTCGTGTCCATTTTCTCATCGAGAATCTGACATTGATGTGCCTTCTGCATGAGGTTATTACTAAAATTCAACATAATGTATGGCTCAACACTCAGCATCTGTCTTCAAAGAGCTAACCTGTATTTATGTGATCTCACCGACTAGTTCAGTCTCCACGGTGTTCATCCCTTCTTAGCCCACTTTGATTTTTAGCCCAGAGACCTTCGGATAGGCACCATCTTCTCTTTGTTTAGCGTCTCTCTAAAGTGAGGAGCAGAGCAAGGACCCATTCATTCATTCATTCATTCATTCATTTCCTCATTATTTACTGAACATCCTACTGTGCTATCCTGGATGCTGTTTGTTCTAAGGCTACTAAAATGGCCTCAGCTTGCATTTAAGTAGCCCCTTGATCAGTGGATTAAAAACAAGTACAGTTGGAACTTCTTAAGAATACAATATGTGCTTGAGACATGAGAGTATACAGGGAGAATAGACGGATCTTCAGAGGGAGGGCAGGAGGCTTCCTTGGAGACCATGATACTTGGCTAGAGATTTCAATCCCTGATGCACAGAAGAGCTTGGTTTGAGGGTCTTAGTCCAATAGTCTGGTCATTTATAATTCACGGCACCTGCCAACAGTCCACACTGCAGCCAAATGGTTAAAACAAAACAAAACAAACAAACAAACCCCCAAAAAGAACCCGCATGCACCGTTACTCTGATCCAAAGACTCAGACAATCAAAAAGAAAGGTTTTGACTGGACTCACATCTAACCCTCGCCTGGGCGTGGCTGCGTATGCTTCATCGTGACTGCCAGTCTAGACTGCACCTCTCCTGGGCTATTTCTGTCTCCCTCGCTCTACCTGAGAACAACTACATAGGACTGACCACTATGGGTGCCCACCTACATGATTATCTAGAGCAGTGGTTCTCAACCCCTCTGGGGAGCAAGTGATATTCTCACAGGGGTCATGTGTCAGATATCCTGACTATCAGATATTTACACTATGATTCATAACAGCAACAAAATTACAGTTATGAAGTCACAACGGAAGTAATTTTATGGCCGGGGGTCACAACACCACGAGGGACTGTATTAAAGGGTCTCAGCATGAGGAAGTCTGAGAGCCACTGATCTAGAGGATCAGAAAATTCCGCTCCCTCCACCACTCCTGGTGTCCTTCATTTATGTGAAAGTAGACGGCCAATCCTTTTTTAAAATTCGAACACTTGGTTCCTGGGAGAAGAAAAAAATGTTGGAAAGGGACCTGTGGGGGCAACGGCAAGGCAGCCACATCTGTTGGGCTACAGTGGAGAAAGATGGAAGGCAGGCAGAGGGACGGGCTAGAGACAACAAGCAGAAAGTGTGGCAACATTTTAGAGGCAAAGGAGATGGTATATGTTCTTCCTTCTGCTTTTGTCTGGCCCTTTCCTGTATGGCGGTCTCCTTTGGATGCACAGGGTCCAGGGGACCGCTGAGTTCTTGTAGCAACTGGGTCTATCTCTGTGGCTATCTTAGACTTCTGTTTCTATAAGAAAACACCATGGCCAAAAGCAATTCGGGGAACAAAGGGTTAATGTCTCTTATACTTCCACACCACAGCCTATCACCAAAGGAAGTTAAGGCAGTAAGTGCCTCAGAGGCCAGGGAGGAGTGCTGTTTGCCATTAGTAGCTAACTTGTTCTGCTTTCTTATGGCACCATGCCCCCGCTAGCCCTGGGATGGCACTGCTCACAGTGAGCTGGGCTCCTTCACATCAGTTATCAATCCAAAATAAATAAATAAATAAAGTGTACCACAGACTTCTCCACCAGCTGATCTAGAGGAGACTATTTATTTTATTTTATTTTATTTGGTTTGGTTTTTTTTTTTTGAGACAGGGTTTCTATGTGTAGCCCTGGCTGTCCTGGAACTCACTCTGTAGACCAGGCTGGCCTAGAACTCAGAAATTCACCTGCCTCTGCCTCCCAAGTGCTGGGATTAAAGGCATGCACCACCTCTGTCCGGCGTGGAGACATGTTCTAATTGAGATTCTCTCTTCTAAAATAACTCTGCCTCGTGCCAAGCTAACATAATACTAGCCAGCACGATGGACTATTGTCACTTTTTAGAACCTGCCTAGAGGCTTAGGCCAGCAGATGACAGAAAATGAAAGTCCAAGTTCCACTTGACCGTATTGCGGCTGCCTCTGGCTCATCACAGCGCATCATAGGATTTCCTTTAAGAACAGATGCAAGGGCTATGAAGGATGGCTGGTTGAGAGTTGAGGAGTCTCAGGATAATCTTCAGTCACTTAATTATTTCCTGTGGTTTGTCTTAGAAAGTGAAACTCTCCATTGGCCGGATCCCAAACTCAGAGAAGCTCCATGCTTCCCCCTGTGCGTGTTCCTTAAGATACCAGTTGGTTGAGTCTGTCCAGCAGGATTTGCTAGAGCTGAAGAGGACACCAAAGAGGACTCCTGCCATCAAAAAGAGCCATAAGGAAGCTACTAGAGAGTAGGCTGCCACAGGCCCAGGACACAGAAGGGTGGACCCCTGGGCCATGCACGGCCTTGTGATTCGACGCAAGACAGCATCCTTCTCTGAGTCACTGTACTGACTTAACAGTGGGGTCACTGACCCTCTTTGGCTTTTGCACTGGGGAAATCACATGGGATAATGACTAAGGAGTGGAGTTAGAACAGGAGGGCTTATTACCTGAGACTCTGCCCCAGGCATGGCAGACACCATTCAGTAAATCCCTGGTCTAATTAATAGCTGTGTGCTTCTGAGGTCACAGTCCACAAAACTGGCTCTTCGTTAGCCATATCATTTCAGGGATGCAAGAGAGTGAAAGTCTGTGGCAGCCTTCCCAGACACTTCATGTGGCTCAGCAACTCAGGAGACAGCAGACAGGCCGAGTGGCCTCTCTGTCTCCCTCAATGCACCTGCTCTCTTAAAGACACACTAACTATTTGGGAAGCTGAGGAAGTTTGGATCTGTATCCAGCCAAGACGTGCTTGCTCTAAAAATAAATAGGAAACTATGTTTGGACACTCTTAATTGATTGGTTTATTGCCAAATCAATTCTGCAAAGCCAGAGGAATCAAAGGCCCTTTAGTAATCAGGAAAGAGGAACAGTGAGCTGAACACTAATCAGCTTGGGGACTGTTGATGCCAAGGGGGATTTAGAAAATGCATCTTAGCAGGCTGTCCTTTCAAGGGGAAGAAATGAAGGCTTTGAAAGAGCATGATACTCGGTCTTCATGACTCTGAGTTCTGAGCAGTTCGGGGCAGAACCACAAGTCTGATACCAGTTTTAGAAAGAAAATTCCCTGACCTTTGCCTTGTGTGTGGGTTTAGATTAGTAAAGACCTTTGGCATGCAGAGGAGACATTCAATATGTTTCATTTTCTGTTATCTAGATTATTGCCAGTATAAAATAAATGTGTGTGTACATAAAACATGGAAAATAAATAAATGTGCATGTATAACTGTTTCCAATTTCATAAATAAGAAATCAAGCCACTCTGGTGAGGAAATATATAAGCATCAAGGTAAAAACTATTCGAAACCAACTGTGGGGATGGATTCATGGACTCTGAAGTCCAAATATCCCCCGGTCTCTCTGTGTCATCAAGGAGGCAAGGAGGAATCTGAAGACCTAGGAGTTGACCCAGCTCTGGGACAGGTAACATGACTGCTGGTCCTTCTCAGCACGCTATCAGCACCCCACCCTCCCCCAACTCCAGAACCTCCCTCCTGCCACAGAATGAGAAGGGGGAAGGCCTGTTGTGAGGACCATGCTCTGGATGCTTCTATTCAAAATGTTTGCTCTCAGAATGAAATTGCAGGGCAGACTCCAAACCCAAAATTCCAATATGGTAGCTCTGATGTAGGAGTCTGGAGTCTGCATCCTAATGCACTTCCGAGGGATTTGACCAAGGAACACAGTTCCTTGAAGAATCATCCTAGGGGCTCAGTGGAGAGACCCGCGTAGAGCTTGTGTTCCTTGAGGAGGATCAAGTTTTCAACAGTGTTGAAGGAGGCAAATGATCATTGCCCCACCCACCTCCAACAGGATCGCCCCACCCACCACCAGCAGAGAGCCCCTCCCACCTCCAACAGGGAGCCCCACCCACCTCCAACGGGAGCCCCACCCACCTCCAACAGGCAGCCAGTCTCGAGGAACACAGCTCTTCTCTTCTTGCTTCCTCCTCTATGGAGAGCAATACAACCTTACTGACTGGGCTTAGGTATGCGCTGCTGGCAGCTGAGGAAGACAGGAGAAGTCGCCACTTCACCGTTCTCTGTCCTGTTCCTCAGAGTCTGTTCTCGTTTCCTCTGTGTCACCCCTTTCCTAGAGCTGGAAGCAGCTTCACACCCTGTGGCTCTATGTCAGTTCTTTCTCCTAAGAACAACTGTAACCACAGGAAAACTCCAGACCTAGGAACGGAGATGTTTATCTTTATTTGTCATAGAGAGAAGAGAACAACCCAAGAACCTGCTGAAAGATGGTGATACTCAGGCCAGTCCTGGCAAAGGTTGTGTCTTGTGCTACACAATTTCACCAAAGTGCACCGTACCATTCTCATACTGTTTGCTCCCATGGATGCATGCACAGTGAAAACCCCATCTGTAATCTATTTCACTGATGTCCATATTGACCCCATTCCAGGTAGATGACCATGGCTGATGTTCAGTTGTCCCTAGGAAAAATAGCCCTCTCTCGGATCTACTTAAACAGTAAGAGAAAATAACAGTTGGAAGCCATGCTTGGCTGTCTCATCTTTGGCCTTAGGGTGGAGTCACATAAGAACAAAGTCTCAAGGGAATAGATTGGTTTGTGGGTAAGTCCTTAGGGAGTGTTTTAATTGTTCATTGGTGTGGAAGTCCCTGCCCAGTGTGGGCAGCACCATTCCCTAGGCAGGTGGTGCTGGGCTATATAAGAAAGTATGAGCTTGTGAGTGAGCCAGCAAGCAGCAGTTCCTCCATGGTTTCTGCGTTAACTTTCTGCCCAGACTTTCCCCAATGATGGACTGTGACCTGCATGCCCAAATAAACCATTTGCTCCTCTCAATTGCTATTGGTCAACAAAGTGTTTCATCAGAGAAGCTGAAAGGAAGCTAGGAGAAGCCTGAGTTTGATGTGGCTCTTTAGTCTGGCTAAGGAAGAAGCTAGAGCTCAGAAATGTGGACTTACTGTAATATACCTCCACCCTCAAGCTCCAGGCTGGACCCACAGCTCCTCAAGCCACACCTTTCCCACTTCACAGCTTCTCAGTGGGACTTTGAAGTACCATCTCTCCATGTCCTACTAGGTGCCTTGGATCTCCAGAACATACCTCAGGGTATCTAGAAATTTCCATTTGGTTCTCCCTGCTGAGGACACAAACCATTCAAAATGAACTCCAAAGAACATCTGGTAAAGAGAGAGAATGATTGTGCAGGGCCAAGTACATGTAATACTCAAAACTGTTGACATTTCTGCATTCCTTCCTGTGTGGAGAGCAGGTTACCACACAGTTATATATTTGTATGTAGTATATGGATACATATGTACAGCAGGGAGTGAAGACACGGGGAGTCATAGTGACTCTGCCACCATCCCCCTTCGCTTTTCTCTTCAGGGCTGTGCAAGTGACTCTCCTTTGGGATGATAAGAAGAATATAAAGCAGTAAACAGGTCTCATGGCTTTCAGACTCGGCTGGATCAAATCAGGTTTCTTTGCTGAAGTTGGGTTTGTGGCTGGGCAACACGAGTGTTTTAATGAGAAAACTCTTTAAAATGTCTGTGTTGATATCTTTGTCTAATAATCATAGGACCTTGGGGCCCTTCTCTGAGTCATTCTGACAAGATGGTTCTGGAAAACCTTGTACTCTCAATGCTTGACCCTGGAACTGATCTGCTTGATACGGTAGCCACCAGCCACATGCTGGCTTTAAGTTAGTTACAATCGAATAAATTTAATATTCTGCTTCAAGCATGCTGGTCACACTTGGAGTATTTGATAACCTGCAGTGGGAACTGACTTTGTCCATCATCATAGAAGTCTTACTAGACAGACTTGCCTATCTTATGTCCCAAGGGGAGAACAATTACATCTCATTCACCACCGTATTCCCAGCCCATAAAGACAGTGCACTGTTAACAGAAAATGCTTGACAAAACACACGCTAAAGGAAGAAATCACTACAATTTGTGTTAAGCGGTCATTCATAAACATCATTCAACTTGGAGAATGTTTTCAAATAAAACGTTCCCATTCATAACTCCGGTAACGTTGGGTTTTCCTTTTATCTCGTTTCTTTCTGGTATCATATAATTAATCTGAAAACCAAGCTATAGGACTTTTTCATAGAAGTAAGTTGTTTTCTCAATGATTAGCAAGTTTCTGGGGAATCGGAGGCAGCACAATTGGGAGCTGTTAGAAAAACAGGAAGTCACAGGGTCCACAACTCTTCAGCAAATTGCTGACCATGGGATCCCAGCCCCGTGTTTCTCCCGGTGAGATCAGCAGGGCCAGGGGTCCCAGCCCGTGTTTCTCCCGGTGAGATCAGCAGGGCCGTGGGGTCCCAGCCCGTGTTTCTCCCGGTGAGATCAGCAGGGCCAGGGGTCCCAGCCCGTGTTTCTCCGGGTGAGATCAGCAGGGTCGTGGGGTCCCAGCCTGTGTTTCTCGGGTGAGATCAGCAGGGCTGTGGGGTCCCAGCGCGTGTTTCTCGGGTGAGATCAGCAGGGCCGGTGGTCCCAGCCCGTGTTTCTCGGGTGATATCAGCAGGGCCGTGGGGTCCCAGCCTGTGTTTCTCGGGTGATATCAGCAGGGCCATGGGGTCCCAGCCCATGTTTCTCCAGGTGAGATCAGCAGGGCCAGGGGTCCCAGCCCGTGTTTCTCGGGTGATATCAGCAGGGCCGTGGGGTCCCAGCCCGTGTTTCTCCGGGTGAGATCAGCAGGGCCGTGGGGTCTAGGATGAGTGCTGTGGTTCTCAAACTCCTGTGTGCTCAGCTGCTGGGGACTTCGAGGTGTCGAGAATGAGAGCCTTCAGGCCATGATAAGCCCAGGACTAGGGGAAGAGGAAATCTGGCTTAGCTACGATTGAGTGCCATGAGTATAGAGGGGGGAAAAGAGCCTTCTACAGGGGACTTAGGCGCAGCTCTGTATGATCAGCCAGCTCCCCACACCCCAAGTGATCCTTGATGAAGGAGACAGCCTTTACTTGTCCAAACTGTCTTATTCGTGGAAGATGAGGATGCATACCTCTTACTCAGGGTGAAACATTAAATACATTTTTTGCAGGAAGGGATGCCCAAGAAGGGAAGCTCATTGGTTGAACACTCGTCCTATCTAGATACCTCATTAGCATGGTCCTTCATCGAGGACCAGCAGGGCAGCGGTGGAGGGAGGGGCCGATTCGCCATACAGAGCTGCACCTAAGTCTCCTGTAGAAGGCTCTCTTCCAGCCCCTCCATACTGTAGCCCGTCACATGCTATGTGATTGGTTGTTATGGTCCTCTTAGTGGTGTAGTGTGGTTACGTGATCCAGGACAGGAACCTGGTCGGTAGCTAGTTTCGACTCCTGACGTTCTCAATTACTAGATTGATCCGGTTCTGAACTTGCTACAACCTTATCAGTTTTTCTGTCTGGTGGCCGGGTCCCCTGCCTCCACTGCCCCACGATAGTGAAGGGAAGACTGGCTCCTACCATGGTCGGCTCCAACATCTTTGCCACTTGAGAACCATCAGAGCATAATTCTAGTTTTTAATTATGTTAATCATTGTTGTTCAAAATATAACTTTTTTTTCTGACATTCTTAGCTCTTCTTTGTTTGAGAGTGGGCTTATAAAACAGATATCGGGGATTGTTATATCTAGACACATGCTAAGAATCAACAATGCATGGTGTGAGAGGTTTGTTGTTGTTTTTTTTTAATATATGAGAGGTATTTATTTTATCAGTGTTTAATTTGGGGTGTTCTGGGGTGCTGATTTGGGGCTCAGTTACCTTGATGGTGACAGAGTACTTGTATTGCTGTGTATTTGATCTTGGCCTCTTGTCTCTTATGTGATAGATGAGAGCACTGGAAATAAGAGTGGGGATAAAACTACTCCAAGAAAAATTAGGGAACAACACAGTTCCACCCAGTGTGGTGACCAAGGATTCTAGAAAGGAAGGAGCCATGATAAATGGGTGGTAATCAGGACTCACACACAGGCCATTATCCACACAACCTACCAGACCGTACAATGATTCTATGAAGTCAAGACTGACTGCCCCCGAAGCACAAAGAAGTAAATCCTTACTTACTCAAGGCTATGGCTGGGGAGAGCATAGCAGAGATGGAATTCAAACTAGGCGTACTGGACTTGGAGACACAGTCTGAGTTTTCTCAGTAGAAGAGCCATGGATGAGGAGACCACACAGCGATGAAGTGGAAAGAGTGTAGACAGGGACAGACACACAGCACACCTCCCAAGGCGTGCCTAGAAAGGCTCCACTTTTTTTACATATCTCTGGTTTCAGTCACATCTTCATCTTCTGACCTCTTACCCAGGAGGAGTACAAAAGCCCAAACATTTTACTTTAAAAACTAGGAGAATTTTACCAAGGCTCCTTTTGTGTCAAGTTTATGTGTTTTACAGTGCTCCTTTTAGATGGGCTTGGTTCTATGTGACAGTCAATTAGTTGACAACTGCCACATCTCTAAGTGACAAAAATGTTAGACTATCCTCAGAATGGGAGAGCAATGGGGATCTTGACTTTGTAAATCTCATCCTTAAAGATGCTAAGGCAGGTACATTCATAGGAAACCAGGAGACAGGTCTCACTGTCCTCCATCCAAATTCAGTGCTGGAAACACAAAAGACTTAAAGACTTATGCAACTACGTAAGGGTATCCTGGTTCTTGGCTGAGCATGGGCCTGGAACCCCGAGACTCCAAGGAGAAACGGCAGGAGTTCAGCCATGTCCCCAGAACCCAGGGTCTTACAAGCAGTCTAATCTCCATGGACCTACATTGTTCAGTCATGTAGGCCATTGCAGCCCCTCCCAAAGTTCTCAGGCCCTAGAGATTTACATACTAATGAAGGTCAGAGGCAGAGCCAATTAAGCATTCTTCCCAGAACCTCCCCTTTTCTCCCTCCCTATTTAACTCAGGTCTGCCCTGAGTTTGGAGTGGGGGGTACATCCAGATCCATCCACCACCCACCATGAAAATAAACTCTTTTGGAATCAAGGACTTCCTCGTATCACTGGGTCCTGTCATTGCTAAAGCTTCCAGCCTCTAGAACCTTAGACTTTCTCCTGTATGTGGGACCTGCCATCTGGAAGCCTCCGGGACTCCTCTACTGCGGCCCCATTTCTCACAAAGACTGGTCCACTGCAGGCAGTGCTGGCAAAGCTTCATAGGTGGGGAAACTTGAGGAGAGCCTGAGAGGGGGTTTCATATCTTAGAGAATGAGTAGAATTTACTTGGCATTCTAGAATAGGCTAGACCCCCCAGTGCAGCCACACAAAAGTGAACTGGAGGGATGGAGAATGTCCCAAGCATTCTGAAGGAATCTAGAAAAGGCTTCCCTGTGTAAGAGACAGTATGCTGCTTGCTTCATATAATTATCTATTCCTTTGTAGGCAATAGTTCTTAAATATTAAGTACTGCATCTTAAACCAAAATTAACACCATCAGCCAGGGTTTCTGGTGGGGAGATTTTTCTATAAAAGGTACAAATGGCTCTTAAGTTAGAACTGAAGGATGGCAGAAGATGACAGGAAAGGGCTCGGAAGCAAGCCCAGGAGATGGAGAGCTTCCTTGAGAGCATGAGGACTTGAACTCCAGCCCCAGAACCTGTGAGAAAAAATGCTGGGTGTGGTGGCCTTAGTTCCCAGTCTCAGCACTGGGTAGGTGGGGACAGACAGGCAGATCCTTGGGACTCGATGGCCAGCCAGTTCCAGAGCCTCGTGGTGAGCTCCAGGTCAGTAAGAGATGTCTTTAAAAAGTCAAATGGTCATCGGGCATGGTGGTAGTGTTGCACATCTTTAACTCCACCATTCAGAAGGCAGAGGCAGGCGGATCTCTGAGTTGAGGCCAGCCTGGTCTACAGAACATGTTCCAGGACAGCCAGGGCTACACAGAGTAAAACCCTGTCTTGAAAATCCAAGAAGAAAAGCCAAATGATACCTAGGGTTATCTCCTGGCCTACACATTCATACACATACCTGTACCTGCATATATACATAACACATGCAGAGATACATAGATATAATAGTCAGACAGACAGACACATACACAACTGCATACACAACAGACACACAGACACACAGTCACACACAGGCATACCTCCACATACACAACACATACAAACACAGACAGAAAGACACACGCACGTGTGCAAACGCACAGACATACACACACACACACACACACACACACACAAAAGACAAAAAAATCCTCAGAGTCTAGAAATCACGATGCACAGAACTACATCACAGAGAAAGAAGAAAAATCACAAAGTAGCTCCTGAGATAATGTATTCCTCTGCTCCTCCACACCTCCAAAGCTGGGCACAGTTGACTTGGGCTAAAGCTCTGCTGTCCCAAGGTGTCTCCTCAGACATGGGCCTCTATAGCAGTGGTTCTCAACTTCCCTAACATTGCAACCCTTTATTACAGTTCTTCCATGCTGTGGTGACCCCCAACCATAGAATTAGTTTCATTTCTACTTCAGAGATGTAATTTTGTTACTGTTATGAATTCTAATATAAATATCTAATATGTAGGATATTTGTTGTGTGACCCCCAAAAGGAGTCACAACCCACTGAGAGACTTATGACTTCACCTTTGCACAGTTAAGACCGCTAGGATTTTCCTGGACTCTAAGGGAAGGTAACTTGCTAATTAATTCTCATACGCTATCTTTTAGTCTTACGATCTTACCACACAGTTAACCCTGTATTTTAGAAGATCTCAGAATTCTCCCTAAGAAACCAGAAGCCCTGGCGTGAGCTAAGTGGAGAAGATGGAGGCTCTGAGGCAAGGAAGGGGAGCCTCAGGAGGAAACTGGTCTCCACCGCTACAGATGGTTGGCATGATGCTGTCGTGGGATGAATGCTGCCATCCAGTTTTTTCTGTAATTAATATCTCACACTTCCAAATAAAGTGTGCGAAACTGCAAGGGACTGCCAAAATTCCCCTCAGCTTACATAAGCCCTGCTGGAGCAGGGCGGGGGATTTATTAGTGTTGTGAACATTTGATGAAATCTATAGTTGCTACCTGTATACACAGACCTGATACTAATGTTGCCATTAGTCAGAGGCCGAGGCCTCCTTGGCAGAGCTCATGTTGGCTGTTAAGATTACACATTACTCACGATCACCACAGAATTGCATACTTACAACCTCTTTCCTGCAATCCCCCTCTCCCAGCTTGCGGGTTTAAGAGTGCAGGCCATAGAGAACTCTAGGACTCTCTGTGACAGACATGAAAGGAAAAGTAACAGGAATATCACTGCCATGATGAGGACATTTTCAATGCAGGATTTATTTATTTGGCGAACACCGAACTCACGAGTCCAGCTCAAACGTCATGCCTCCCCATCCAGGCAGAGCTGGTCACCCCATCTACGTTTCTATGCCTCCCCTCCACGTGGACTTGGTCCAGGATTCCCAGGAAACACCCAAATCCAAACACGCAAGTCCCTTTTATAGAACAATGCGGCATTTGCGAATAACCCACACACATATGTTTTGAATCTCCTCTAGGTCACTATAATACTAAA
Organism: Mastomys natalensis; assembly: GCA_021653895.1. Taxonomy (NCBI): domain Eukaryota; kingdom Metazoa; phylum Chordata; class Mammalia; order Rodentia; family Muridae; genus Mastomys; species Mastomys natalensis. Next base: position 310,022 of record JAJTUV010000060.1, read on the forward strand.
TTCAATGTTAATGCAGTATGAATAGTTACACTGTCTTGTAGAGAATAATGATATGGAAAAACATTGCATGTGTTCAACACAGACATAGGTTTTTCCCCAAATATTTTCAATCTGTAGTCGCACAGATATGGAACCCTTAGACATGGAGAGATAACTATATCTCTTACTCCAAGCAAATCTGTAGACCCTTTGTGATTTGAAAAACCACATTTTGGCCACTTTTATATTGAAGACTCTTGAAGCAGGCTAAGAGTGATAATACCTGTCTATCAAGCTAAAGTAGCAAGGAGGCCACACTTCCACAGTGCAGCATCACTCACAGGAAGCACTCTGGTGAGCACAGGTTTAGCAGGCAGGTCTTCTGTTGATTTAGTCACACAGACAGATGGATTCTTGAAGCCACATGGCTCAGCACCTCTAGAGATAGGAGGCTGCAAGGGGTCTTTTCAAGCATCTACTGGACTAGAAAAAAATTAAATCTCATTTCCTTTCATCTTCTCATGACTTTCAAGATAGGTAAGCACCATTTTATAGGAGAGAAAAGCAAAGATGAGAGAGGTCAGGGTTCTGGTCATTGTCTCTGGGTCACAGAGTCAACCCCTCTCACTCACCTGCAGATGTCATGCACTGCTTGGTGAAGCAGCCTTGGAAGGCCTCACTGATCTGCCACTTAGTTGCTTCAACTAAGCAACTAAGAAATTACATTGTTAAAGAAAGTTGCGAGCCACCTGATATGGGTGGTAGCAACTGACCTAAGGGTCCTCTGAAGGCAAGGAAAACAGGCAGGTCTAACTGAGCCACTGGAGGAAGTATTTTTTTTTTTTTTTAGGTTTCTCATTTCTTTTTTTATTGGAAATTTTATTTACATTTCAGATGTTTTCCCCTTAACCCCCTTTTCCCCCTCCCTCCCAGGAACTCCCTATCACTTCCCCCCTCCTCTTGCCTCTATGATGGTGTACCCCCACCCACCCTCCCCCGTACCTCACCTCCCCACCCTCAAATACCACTCCCACGATGTCCAGCCTTCATGGGACCAAGGATCTCTTCTCCCACTTATAAATAGCTCCCTTGCATATATAGCTAGAGCCATGGGTCCCTCCCTAAGCACTCCCAGGCTGGTGTTTACCCTGGGGGCTCTGGTTGGTTGATGTTGTTGCTTTCCTCATGGTGTCTGGAATCCTCTCACCTCCTTCAGCCTTCACTCTATCTTCTCTGTTGGGAACCCCATGATCAGTTTAATGGTTAGCTGTGAGCATCTGCCTCTGAATATGTCAGACTCTTGCAGACCTCTAAGGAGACAGCTATATCAGGCTCCTGTCAGCATGTACTTCCTGACATCCACATCAACGTCTACCTTTGGTGACTGCACATGGGATGGATACCCAGGTGGAATGATCTGCAAACGGCCCCTCCTTCAGTTTCTGTCCTGTACTTTGTCTCCATATTTGCTCCCTTGAGTATTTGTTACTTCTTCTAAGAAGGACTGAAGCCCACCCCCCCCAACTTGGTCATCATTCTTCATGAGCTTTATGTGATCTGTGAGTTGAATCTTGGGTATTTCAAGCTTCTGGGCTAAAATCCAATAGTCAGTGAGTGAATACCATGTATGCTCTTTTGTGATTGGGTTACTTCACTCAGGATGATATTTTCTAGTTCCATCCATTTACATAAGAATTTATCGAATTCATTGTTTTTAATAGCTGAGCAATATTCCATTGTGTAAATGTACCACATTTTTTGTATCCATTCCTCTGTTGAAGGGCATCTGGGTTCTTTCCAGTTTCTGGCTATTATAAATAAAGTGCTATGAACATAGTGGAGCATATGTCCTTGTTATATGTTAGAGCATCTTCTGGGTATATGCCCAGGAGTGGTATAGCTGGGTCCTCAGGTAGTAATATGTCCAATTATCTGAGGAACCGCCAGACTGTTTTCCATAGTGGTTGCACCATCTTGCAATCCCACCAACAATGGAGGAGTGTTCTTCTTTCTCCACATCCTCGCCAGCATCTACTATCACCTGAGTTTTTTATCTTAGCCATTCTGACTAGTGTGAGGTGGAATCTCAGGGTTGTTTTGATTTGCATTTCCCTGATGACTAAGGATGCTGAACATTTCTTTAGGTGCTTCTTGGCCATTCGCATTTCCTCAGTTGAGAATTCTTTGTTTAGCTCCATACCCCATTTTTTTAATAGGGTTATTTGGTTGTCTAGAGTCTAATTTCTTGAGTTCTTTGTATATATTGGATATTAGTCCTCTATTGGATGTGGGATTGGTAAAGATCTTTTCCCAATCTGTTGGTTGCCGTTTTGTCCTATTGACAGTGTCCTTTGCCTTACAGAAACTTTGCAATTTTATGAAGTCCCATTTGTCAATTCTTGATCTTAGAGCATAGGCCATTGGTGTTCTGTTCAGGAACTTTTCCCCTGTGCCTAGGTATTTTGAGGGTCTTCCCCACCTTCTCTTCTATTAGTTTCAGTGTGTCTGGTTTTATGTGAAGGTCCTTTATCCACTTGGACTTGAGCTTTGTACAAGGAGATAAGAATGGATCGATTTGCATTCTTCTGCATGTTGTCCTCCAGTTGAACCAGCACCATTTGTTGAAAATGCTGTCCTTTTTCCACTGGATGGTTTTAGCTCCTTTGTCAAAGATCAAATGACCATAGTTGTGTGGGTTCATTTCTGGGTCTTCAACTCTATTCCACTGATCTTCCTGCCTGTCTTGTACCAATACCAGGCCGTTATTATCACTATTGCTCTGTAGTACAGCTTGAGGTCCGGATGGGATCCTCCAGAAGTTCTTTTATTGTTGAGAATGGTTTTCACTATCCTGGGTTTTTTGTTATTCCAAATAAATTTGAGAATTTCTCTTTCTAGCTCTATAAAGAATTGAGTTGGTATTTTAATGGGGATTGCATTGAATCTGTAGATTGCTTTTGGCAAAATGGCCATTTTTACTATATTAATCCTGCCGATCCATGAGCATGGGAGATCTTTCCATTTCCTGAGATCTTCTTCAATTTTTCTTCAGAGACTTGAAGTTCTTGTCATATAGATCTTTCACTTGCTTGGTTAGCCCTAGAACAAAAAGAAGCAAATACACCCAAGAGGAGTAGGCGTCAGGAAATAATCAAACTCAGGGCTGAAATCAACCGAGTAGAAACAGAAAGAACTATACAAAATATCAACAAAACCAGGAGTTGGTTCTTTGAGAAAATCAACAAGATAGATAAACCCTTAGCCAGATTAACCAGAGGCACAGAGACAGATTCCAAATTAATAAAATCAGATCTGAAAAGGGAGACATAACAACAGAAACCGAGGAAATTAAAAAAATCATCAGATCCTACTACAAAGGCCTATACTCAACAAAACTGGAAAATCTGGATGAAATGGACAATTTTCTAGACAGATACCAGGTACCAAAGTTAAATGAGGAGCAAATAAACCATCTAAACAGTCCCATAACCCCTAAAGAAATAGCAGCAGTCATTAAAAGTCTCCCCACCAAAAAAGCCCAGGACCAGATGGTTTTAGTGGAGAATTCTATCAGACCTTCAAGGAAGACCTAATAGCAATTCTCTTCAAACTATTCCACAAAATAGAAACAGAAGGAACAGTACCCAATTCGTTCTATGAAGTTACAATCACACTCATACCTAAACTCCACAAAGACCCAACAAAGAAAGAGAACTTCAGACCAATCTCTCTTATGAATATCGATGCAAAAATACTTAATAAAATTCTAGCAAACCGAATCCAAGAACACATCAAAACAATCATCCATCATGATCAAGTGGGCTTTATCCCAGGAATGCAGGGATGGGTCAATATTCAGAAATCCACCAATGTAATCCACTATATAAACAAACTCAAAGAAAAAAAAACACATGATCATCTCACTAGATGCTGAGAAAGCATTTGACAAAATTCAACATCCCTTCATGGTAAAAGTCTTGGAAAGATCAGGAATTCAAGACCCATACCTAAACATAGTAAAAGCAATATACAGCAAACTAGTAGCCAACATCAAACTAAATGAAGAGAAACTTGAAGCAATCCCACTAAAATCAGGCACTAGACAAGGCTGCCCACTCTCTCCCTACCTATTCAATATAGTACTGGAAGTCCTAGCCAGAGCAATTAGACAACAAAAAGAAGTCAAAGGAATACAAATAGGAAAGGAAAAAGTAAAAATATCACTATTCGCAGATGATATGATAGTATACTTAAGTGACCCCAGAACTTCCACCAGAGAACTCCTAAAACTGATAAACAACTTCAGCAAGGTGGCAGGTTATAAAATCAACTCAAACAAATCAGTAGCCTTCCTCTACGTGAAAGATAAACAGGCTGAAAAAGAAATTAGGGAAATGACACCCTTCACAATAGTCACAAATAATATAAAATACCTGGAGGAAGTATCTTAAGGCTACTCCTCGCAAGCTAAGATAGCTCACAATCCCCACCTCCCCCGCTGCCCCTGTCCCCCAGTCCCCAGAAGAACAGATCTGGCTCCTGTCACTCAGTCTTTTTTTGGATAGCTACCACAGTTTTTCATTTGTGCTGGCAGCTCAGTAGAGGTCACACTTTCTTTGGTTTACTCTGATGGCAGCATACAATCAGGGTGGTTTCCAGAGCCTGCTTCACTTCCCCCTTCAAAGTTTATCTTCTCATCCTCTTTCTAGGTTAATATCTAATAACTTTGAAAATTAACAATCTACCTATTGTTACACGTGGGAAGGAATAGGAAGAGGACTTGTGAATGAATAGGGAGGTTTGTTACCTTAGTTCAGCTGACAAATGGAAGCCAGGAGAGAGACCTGCAAGTTGTGTTTCTAGACTTGTGTTTCTCAGGGTCTTTGGGGAAAGATGGTTCCAGATTTATTTGCTTCATAGTGAAATTTTAGCTTCATTTACACAGTTCAAAATTCTGTTGCTATTTTGGATTTATTTTCTCATGTACTTATTGATATTTTCCCCTGCTTCTTTCTCTCAGGTTTCTAATCCTTTGCTGATCTCTTTAAGCCCTTTTAATAATACAATGTGATTTGTTATTGAGAGGCTTTGAGGTTACTTTGTCATTAGTCATCCGTCTGCCTCTAAGCAATTCAAGAATTGAAAGCTAGACCTCTAATGGAGAAATGACATGATCTGTACTACACTGCCCTCCATGAAATGGGACAACCAAATGCTCTGACTGTGCTTCAGTGGCGTGGAGGTGATCAAGAGTCAGTCTAAACAGCTTTCATCACTGGTTCTTTTAAGTTAAAAAAAATATTCCTTTCTAATGACCGCTATACCATGTGTGAGAGTTGTGTGTGGTGTGTGTGTGTGTGTGTGTGTGTGTGTATACACATGCTCATGCATTTGTGTATGTGAGTGCAGGTGTTTATGTGCTATGGTGTTCATGTAGCGGTCAGAAGGAAACCTCAGGTGATATCCTTGCCATCTGCCTTATTAGAGGCAGGATCTCCTGTTTGCTGCTGTGTATTCCAGGCTAGCTGTACTGCCAGCTTCTGGGGCTTCTCTTGGCTCCACCTCCCATCTCAATGGGAAAGCACCAGTGTTACAGATACATGTATCCCACCTGGATTTATGTGGGTTCTGGAGATGTGACCTCAGTTCTTCATGCTTGTGTGGCAAACCATGTCCTGCCACTTTCTAGCCCAACCACCACTTCTTGGCAGTCCACACCTACTTCTGTTTATCAGGAATGGCAAATAGTCAAGATGTCACTGATAAATGTACCTTCAAGGAAAGGCCCTACGAGGCTCATCCGATTGGGAGCTAGGTCCTCAGGTGTGTGGTGTAGTGGGAATCAAGCTACTTAATTGTATTCAGCAAAGACACAAATCTTCTTAAATAGGGAAATTCTGCATCCCAAGGCTCTACATAGGAAGAGCCCTACTTGGAAAGGAAGAGGTGAAAGTTGGAACTCTGAAAAGTGTGTTTGAGGAAGGGCGGTGAGGAATCCGGATGGACACTCCATGCACTGGTTCCCTCCCTCTGACTGCCAACTCTCTTTGCTGTCCTCCGGTGAGAACCCAGCCCTGTGGTGTGCATCCTGCCTATGAGGTGCCAGCATTGTGCAAGTTTAACTAATAACCATCACGCTACACTGCTTGAAGGGTCTCGGTATCAAACTGCTTAGCAGCCATAGTTTCTTGATAGAGCATACATGAAACTAGCATAAAACTATACGAGAAATTATGCAGATAGTGTTTCATTTGAAAATGTCTGGAGGCTAGGAGAAATTGCCCAGAAATTTTCCATATGCTAACTGTTTTTCCCTCAGGTCTTGAAATAAAATCAAACTTAATCATCACAACAGGACTGAATAACAGTATGTCTATCTGTTCAGTCCTTATGTCTTTTCTTGTCCAGATGCGCATAGTTACAGAAAAAAAAAAGAAACTTAAGTTGTCAGCTCCCAATGCAAATCTGCGTACCTGCTATATACAAGCCACACTACTGACATGCAGAAGCAGGACCCTTCTGTCTATTGTTAATTCTGCAGTCTGAAGATTTGGAAAATACTAATTGGCATCAAAGCGAAAATCCCTTCCTAGGGGCTGGAGAGATGGCTTGGTGGGTTAGGATGCTTACAGATCTTGAAGAGAATCCGAGTTTGGTACCTAGTACCTACACTGGACTCCAGCTCCAGGAGACCCAGTACCCGCTTCTGGATATCATGGGCACCTGTACACAAATGCTGCACACGCAGCATGTGTTGTGTGTTGGTGTGTGTGTGTGTGTGTGTGTGTGCCGCGCGTGTGATAAAAAGGACATTGAAAAGTCCCTTTAAGACTTCCAAATTGATGCCCAACCTCTACCTGAAATTGTAAGTGAAATCTAATCACTAAGTGCTCATATTTATTCAGGATAAAGTCTTCATACCTTTGGGTTTGCTGACTTCTGATATCTGAGAAAAGCCATTCACTTCAGCCTGTTTCTAGCACCCATTGCCTCCTATGTACTCGTCAGAACACCAGAGCAATTAGCAATGGATGAAAGGAAAAAATTTTTTGCTCTCATGGAGCTCTGATGTCGATAATGTCAGTACGGCATAGGAATTACAATAGATCTGCTTTCCATATTTCTGTTCAAGAGTATGTTCTCTGCCAGTCTTTTATTGAATTTTTAATTGAGCGACCTTTTGAGTTGAAAATAATTCTTCAACAACATGCATACTGCTTAGCATATCATTATTTAAAAAAGTATTCATGTACTAACATGAAAATCAAGTGCACCCTGGGTTAAATGCAGGCATTTTAATTATCTATAAGATTTAAATGTGCAGGGCGTGGTGGCATGTGCCTATAATCCCAGCACAGAAGGTAGAGACAAGTGGAATAGAGTTTCACAGCCAGCCTTGGCTACATAGCAAGTTTGAAGCTAGCCTGAACTAAATGAGACCCGATCACAAAACAAAAAGATCTAAGTGGCATCTGACAGACAGACGACATCATAACCTTTGAGAACACATGTTGTCCCTGAGCTCTGGAACCTTCCTGAGCTCTGGTGGCTCTTGCAGCATAATCTTGGCTTTCATTTTCCGACAAATGCACTCTCATGAATAACTTGGTTTTTTTGTCCCAAGAAACAGCAGTCCCATATGGTAACTCATATAAAGCCCCCAAATATTTTTTACTTCATAATTTTGCTTCATGTCTGCAAGGTAATTGGAATGGATTAGACGTTCCCTAGCAACGTCTTTCGGATGTCAGCCGCTCTGGAAGTTAACACTGGAATAATTAAAGTGCATGGCTTGGAAAAAAAAGCAAGACATTGGGGAAAATTCTTCAGTGAATGACATTTATGGAAAGAATGACAGAGAAGGTCATGTCACCAAGGGTTCAACCTAGTGAGATACTGATGACCAGCAAGCCAACATCTAGACTTGGTCCAGTTTCTCTGGATGAGTCACTGTAATGCAGGGTTCTCTAAATCACCCCCTAACACACACACCACACACACACCACAACACACACCAGACTTTAATCCCACTCTCCAAATTTAGCTCTCCCTCTCAAACGATTTGGTGATACTTAAATTCAGTACACTGGGTCTCTGTGAGTAATGCTGCTTAGTCTTAAATAGAACCCAGGTGCGCCGATGCATTTAAGTGATGCATTTTTGCTGATACCACACCAATCAAGAATCGTGTACCAGATGTTTACTCTTGAGGATCAGAGGGCATTAAAGTGATTTCTTTCCGTGTAATTTTAACAGAAATTTTTAAACCATATCATCCCTCTCCAGCTCTATTCCGAATGATCAGACCTGGACTGTTGGTTAGAGCCAACATTACAATATTTCTAATTTCACAGGACAATAATTTAATCTTCTAGATCAAACAAGCCAAGAGACAGAGCGAGTGGGGTGTTTGCAAATTATTTCAAGACCACATCTCTCTAGTTTTGCAATGCATTTCTTGAGCCATTGGAAATAAATGAGTCCACAATATTTTCTGGCTTGAAATGGGAGTTAAGAATAAAGAAAATGGACCTGGGTGCTGCTTTTTCACATTTCTTTGTGTTTAGGGTTGTTTTCTTTCTTTCTTTTCTTTTCTTTCTTTCTTCTTTTCCTTTTCTTTGTTTTGTTTTGGTTTTGGTTTTTCGAACAGGGTTTCTCTGTGTAGCCCTGGCTGTCCTGGAACTCACTCTGTAGACCAGGCTGGCCTCGAACTCAGAAATCCACCTGCCTCTGCCTCCCAAGTGCTGGGATTAAAGGCATGCACCACCACAGCCCAGCTGTGTTTAGGTTTTTAATTGACACACAAAGATATATAGCTGTACATACTAATAAGAAACCAGGTAATGGTCAATACATTGTATATCTTGTATAACATTTAAATCAATGTACCTGTCCTCTCAAACGTTTATCAATTCTTCCTGGTTTTGTTATGTTTCAAAAGCCTATCTTCTAGCTGTTTAGATGTTCAGTACACAGTACCCAAGAGCTTCCTATTCTTATCTGACTGTGGCCAGGAACAAATTCATAAGACACCCCCATCCTCCTCCCTCCCCTTCCTCTCCCCTCCCCTTTTCCCTCTCCTTTCCCTCCTTCACCCTCTCCTCCTCCTCCTTCCCACCAATAATCACCAGTCTACTCTCAACTCCCATGAGGTCTGCTTTTGCAGCTTTTCCATGATGGAGAAAGTGCAGCACCTGTCTTTCTGTGCCTAGCTTGCTTCATTAAAACAATGGTCTCCAGTGCTATCCATGTTCCTACAAACAATGTCATTCTTTTGTGTAGCTGAGTAAGTATCTAATTTTGTACCACATTTTCTTTACAATTCACCAACTGATGGACACTTAGGTATTTCCATTTCTTGGCTGTTGATGCACATGGACACACAGATGTCTCCTTAACATAGCGACTTGCTTTCTCTTGGCTATGTGCCCAGTCCCGGGATGGCTAGGTTATTTGTTAGTTCCATTTTTAATTTTTTGAAGAATATATTTCTTCTTTCTTAAAAGAGTTGTATTTATGAGGAATCTTTTTAAGGTCAGTAAATTTTAGATCTATCTGTTCAAGAGATGGGTTATATTTGATTATTTTAAAAGGTGGGCTTTTTTTTCCTCAATAGAAAGCAACAATGCCCCCTCATCACACATAACACTATGAAACTATACTCCTTGGCAATATGTGGATTTTGTGTGTGTGTGTTTATAACATTTTTTAAATTCAAAGGAAGAGGCAAAATCAACAAATACAACAATAATAACAACCACTACAACAACCACAACACAACAACCACCAACAACAACAGCAACACAACAAACACAAAACAACAACTACACATCACAACTACAACCACAACAACCACCACCATAACAACAACAACCACAACAACAACAATAACAACAACCACAGCAAGGAGGACACCAGAGTAGGTTCCTCTTCTGCTTATTCGCTTTGGCTTTTGGCGAGGTTTGTTTTGGATTTTGTTCTCCCAATAAAGAGCACAGTTTCCTTAACACGAGGGACTCCAGCAGGTCACAGAACCAGAGCCTCACAGGTACATCTGTTGATGAAAAGAAGTCTGTCAACAGGACAAAAAAGTGCCACCAATCCCAAGAATAAGTATATCACATGTTCATTTGATTGGCATCTGCTAGGGTCAGCCTCTTGACCCACAGGTTTGTGAGAAATCTCTTGTTAGACTGAATGAACGCTTACCCTTTTAATTGATGTTCTTTGAACCATCTTTTAAAACTCACTTCCAAGAAAATAAACGCTTTTCCTACCCATTCGTAATACTGTATATGAAAATGCATATAATTTACACACAATGAAGTCCATGCATGAGTGTGTGTGTGTGTGTGTGTGTGTGTTGTGTGTGTTTGTGTAAAGCTTATATTATTTTCTTATTTTGAGCATTTTCTGTTTTTCCTCATGACTGGACAGAAATCAAATCTAAATAAATTGCCTTTTCATTCACCGGCTAAGAAAGCAGCCTCTGGTCTCGGAGTCTGTTAGAATTCATGCTGAAGAAATGCTAAGTTTATAAGACATTAACATTAAAACCCACCTTTTGAGTTATAAATTTTTATACCTCATTTATTTTTAGAATTTGTTTATATAATAAGAAATGTAATAAAATAAAAGAATTGACTTAACTTAGGCTGGATTCCTGGTTAGTCTTGAGGAAAATCCTGAAAGCATGCAGAGAAAATAATTGACTTCAATTTTTCTTAAGCCATAAAAATCACATAGAGATGAAATGGGTTGCATTAAGGGCATGAAATGGAGTCCTGGTCTAGATATGGAAAAATTGAATGCAGATTTTTCTCAGTTACATGTACCAACACACTATGTGTTCTAGTGAGATTTGATTGGTGAGATCAGAGGTCTCAAGCCTAGCTGCATATTAGAATTCTTTCACAAGCTTCTCAAAATAATACCACTGACCCTCCTCAGACCAAAACAAATCAGATCTCTAGAGTGGTACTTAACATCAACATTTTCAGTGTCCCAAACATAGGCAGGGTTGAGAATCACTTTGCAGAGTCCTACCTCAGTCATGGAATTAATCAGCAAAATACAGAGGAGCTGTGAGGACCGGAGTTTGGATCCACAGCACCTGTTTAAAAGAAGCTCTGGGGTCGCAGTACAAGACTGTAATCCAGTGCTAGGAAGACAGAGATCCGGGCTCGTTGGCCACTTGCCTACCCATCAGTGAATTCTAGACAGGATTCTCTGTGTAGTTGGGGATCTTAACCGCTGGCCTCATCAGTTGCCTTGCCAATCTGATTAAAGGTGCCACCACCCCCCTTCAGTGAATTCTATGTTCAGTCAGAGACTGTCTCAAAGACTGATAAGATAGAAAGTGATTGGGGGAGATCCTTAACACTGACGTCTGGCCTCACATATGCACTTGCAATCTTGTAAATTTACACAGGAATGTACACACACATACACACACACCCTGCATGCACACGTGCACTGAGATGTGATAGATCACATGCCTCTTCTGGAACCTGACATCGCACATCTACAACCAGCAGGTAGCAGAGAGAAGGGAGAAAACCACGCCAGGCACATGTGAAGAAGTCTAGCTGCACACAGTGAGCACTCAAAAGAATCTTTAAGGATTAGAGAACTTGTTAAAGTTATTCTCAATGCCACAGTGTTTGGCTCTCTCCTGAAATTCATACTTAGGTACTGATATTTGAATTTGTACGTGACTAAGGAAAAGGGTTTGAAACCAAGAAAGGGCAGGGAAAAGGGAGATCCCAGATAAAAGATCATTGTTTCTCAACAGCTTCCTTTACCCCCAAGAATGCAGAGATCCTAGGAAAACATCAATTCATTTATCTGCCATCAGTCTGTCTGCTGTCTGTCGTCTGTCTACCTTCCTTCCTTCATTTACTTTATGTGCACTGATGTTTTGATATATGCATACACTGTCAATGAATTGATCAAGCTAATTAGCATATCTACCGCGTGTATAGCTGTCTTTTTTTGTGATAAAAGCATTTTAAATGCTGTCAATTTCCTAGATCTGCTATTCGTCATTATCAACTACGCTCACCTGTCATATAGCAGGTCTCAAAGTTTGTTGGTCTTGTCTGTCTAATCTTTGTGTCCTTTAGCACATTAAGATTTACCTGTATCTAGTCTTAAGTCTTATGCTTTGATGATCATGGTGTAAGAAATTGTTGGGTTTAAAGGTACAAGTAAAAGAATCTTGTATCTGGAGAGATGGCTCAGTAGTTAAGAATATTTGTGGTTTTTCCAGAGTCCCCATGCGTCGTCCCCAGTACCTATATCTGGCAGTTAGCTGCTAAAACCCCAGCTCTAGGAAATCTGACACCCTCTTCTGACCTCCATGGGTATTGCACACATGAGAATTCACTCACACAGACATATGCACATGCATGTACATGTGTACATATACATGTACACACATGATCTTGAGGTTGATCTCCATCATCAGCTTCAGGGGCATTAAGAGGAAAAGATAATGGAAATCCAAATCTCTTTCCAAATGTTCAGATTCGCAGAATTATTATCTTCAAGTTAGCGTTGGAAGCTACTCCTTCATCTTCTTCAATCAGTACAGTTTCTACTATATTCTAAGTGCTTGTCTTTACACCTATGGATAAGAGTAGCCCTCACTCCTTATCAGAGAAGATCAATTTGTAGCAGAAACTATTACACAGATCTACAACTGGTCCAATGTAGAGAATGAGTGACCATGTGGAGCTCAGCCCCAACTGGGACATTTACAACCGACCTCTACAGCTCAGGCTCAGGGGACATCATTGAAGAAGGGAAGGAAAGATTGGAAGAGCCAGAGAACCAGGATTCCTGAAACTAGAAATGTCTCTGAGGCATGGCAGGAATGCAGCAGTCATGAAATCTCAACAATATGGTAGCCTAAACAAGACCTGCATAAGGACACCACCAGTTGACATGCCAATGTGTATTGGAAAATCTCCAACAGGGCTCCAGCTCTGTATGAAGAGCTACAGACAATGGCTACTGTGAAAGGGAACTTGTTTCCAGGTAGGAGTCCCTGATAGGTTATCAATACCGGTGGTCAGCTTTAAACATATGTATGTATAAGAAACACTAAGTGGGCAAGTAGGTTTGTGTGTGTGTGTTGTGTGGTGTATCAATAATAATAGATACATCATGAGTTTTAGAAGAAATGAGGGCATGGAAAGAGTTGGAGGGGGAGATGGAAGGATAAAAATAATGTAAATATATATGTAATTTCTAAAACAAATTAAGGTTTGCATTGGGGTATATTTGAATCTCAAGGTCAAACCTTCAGCAATTTTTGAAAGGTCTGCAATGTGTAGAATAGACACTAGGGCTGTAGTGTCATTGTCAAGTAGAGTTAAGAGCACTCATCCAACTGTGCCCATCAAGCTAAATGCCTGTTGTACCATGTCGAGTGATTTTTCTGATTGTTTCAGTTATTAGCTCCTAAGGGGTTAATGGTTTACTTAAAGTTATTCAATGTGTCTCAAAAGGGCCATTATCTTTCCAGCAGCTGGAAGATTTTCTGTATTTTGGAATTTGGCCTCTGGAGAGTGGCCGAATTTTAAAATGTTTACATATCGTGTCTTCTTTCTCCAAGAGGCTTAATAAGAATTTTGGTTGGAATTAAATTTATAATAGTGACTAGACATTTTCGGTTTTTTTTTTTTTTTTTTTAACCAGGATACAGTATAATCCCTTTAGAGCACTGTGCTTCATCTATGTAAATATCAGCAATTTTCAGATGCTTGTCCCTACTCCAACAAATTGCAAAAGACTGTTGATGATATTTGGCCTCCTGGGAGCTCACAGATTTGTTTATCAGCTACGTTCAGTATTAATTTCAAGCTTTGCCATCAAAATTGTGAGCCTCAGCAGTCAGCTGCCGGGCATTTCATCACCACTAAAACTTGACTCTTGTGTGTGTTAACTCCACAGCTATGCCAGCCTTGTTGAAGGTCAAGCCCCAATCAGCCCTAGGCAACTCTCAAAGGTTAGTGATGGTGAGGAGAGGAAAACAGCTGGCCCGAAAACCTCTTGAGTGAGGATCCTCCAAATCCATATAAAAAGCAGGCACGCAAAGATGCTGCAACTGTAATCCCAGCACTGGGGAGGCAGAGACAGGAGAACACCCTGGACTGCTGGTCAGCTCTTCCATAGGCAGTCCTTCAGGTCAGTGAACATTGGTTCAATGAGACCTCTGTGTCGAAAATTAGGAGAAGCAATCGAGAAAGACCTCTCTCTCTCCACACACACACACTCACACACACACACACACACACAGAGATTTTGCAATATGAGAAGCGTTGGGTAGGAAGGCATATTGGAGGCCATGGGACCTAATGTTCTAAGCCATGGAGTGAACCTTACAGACCCCAGGACACTGCAAGATTTGTGCAAGGTTATGGCATCGAGAAGAGGAACTCCCAGGTCTGTTGAATAGATCAGAAGGAAACATTAAGGACCTCACAGGTGATCTGTCTGAATGGCTGTCACTGAGGAGGGTTGAAAGGTATGGAAACATTCTCTTCATGTCCCCAGAAAGGTTCCTGATGAAGAAGGAATACTGGGTGACAAGTCTGAGCAAAAGCCATGAGAGCACATGCTGTAACATTTGTGGAGACATAAGCATATGCCATGTGCATGTGTGCACATGTATGTGTGCATGTGTGTGTGTGCACACACACATGCACATGTGTGTGAGTGCATGCACATGTGTGTGCATGCATGCATGTACATGCGTATGTGTGTACTCGTGTGCACATATATGTGAGTGCACATGCATGTGTGTGCATGTGCATATGTGTGCACAAATGTGCATGTGTGTGCATGCATTCGAAAGTGTGTGAGTGCACGCACATGTGTGTGCGTGGATGCATGTACATGTGTGTACACGTGAGCACATGTATGTGTGCGTGTGTGCACATGTGTGTGAGTGCATGCTTGTGTGTGTGTGTGTGTGTGTGTGTGGATGTATGCACACATGTGTGGCTGTTAAAAAGCAGAATGGAAGAACTGGCTGGAAGTAAATCCCCTTACTATATCTGTGCTTTCAGGGGCACAAGGAACACAGCCCTTATTGGTTCGAATCTCCAGAATTAATAGCTCAAAGGCTGAGAAGAACCTCAAACAGAGGGACAGCTTTGCAAGCAAAGCTGAATGATGTATGGACTTAGGGGCATCTGGCCCTTGGGAGTCTCCAGAGTTAGATATCAATTCCAGCCACATGCTTCACTCACGATAAGCCATCTCTGAAGTAATGAAGACACTAAAGCAATTAGGATTGAGACTCATGTCTCCCTCCCAGAGGGCTCTGCGTGCAAGTGTTGGCCTCAGCCCAGGATGAGGAGAGTCAGTGCAAGAGCGAGGCTAACACGGGTGTGCTCTCGGGGTCAGAGTGGGCGGTTCCTCTGTGCTGCTGAGGATTGTGCTGGGAGTCCTACTCAAGGCTCTCGGGGCCAAATGCTGACTGTGCAAAGGGCAAACCTTAGGTAAAGAAGGAACACCTATCCTCAGCTAACAGGCAAATTGTTTCAGTACAATGGATTTCACACCTTGAAAAAAGAGCCAGTCCAGACCAGAGGAAGTGAGACTGTGATCAGAGACTCTCAGGATGTACGGATGATTCTTCTTTGAATGGAAACTTCAAACATGGATGACTGTTGAGCAGCCGTGCCCAGAATCGAAATCTTCAGGCTTCGAGATCAAGCTAGGCTTCTTTCCTAGGAGCAGGTGTTAACATAATAATAAGTGACAGACGAGCTTGCTGGGTTCTGAGAGCGGCCAGAAAGGAAGTAGACAGTTTCAGTGTACAGCGAAAGAATGAAGGAAGTCATGTTCAAATGATCACGGGGCCCAAAGACCACTTAGGCTCCATTGTCTCCGTGGGTTCCTCTGAAAGCATGAACTCAAAGAACGGCAAGTGAATGCCAGTGCCAACCAATAAGTGTCACGTGTCCTCAGGAAGGGACATGCAAGCCAGGCTCTCAAATGCTAAGAGGCCAGTCCAATGGTCATGCCTTGAGATCACTGGAGAAGAGCTAAGGCTGCCATGGCAGAGGTCCTCAGGATGAGACTCACAGGGGTTTAGATATCATACTCTGTGGAGAATGTAGCTGGAGAGGGGCACATCTGGGGTGCTGCTCTGTAGAGGTACACACCATACAGGGATTTCCACTGATCAATCACTGTCACCCCAAGAAATGAAGACTATCAATCCACTTATAAAAGGAGCCGAGGCATGGGGTGGTGGTGGTTAAATGCATTGACACTGAGAGGCAAGCGCCCCACAAAGGCTGTTGGAGTCCCAAGGTTCTGACTTGGCTACGATGATTTTCTTCTGAGTTTTACACATTGTCCTGTGGTTTCTCCTGGGAAGTCCTTGCAGCTATTGTAAATAGAAGTCCATCTTCGATTTTTGCCTGGTAGTACCTCCCTTTCTGTGTTCTCTTCCCCCTCCTTGTGTTCTCTTCTCCGCCCCCTATCTCTTAGGAGTATAGAGATTCTGGGGTCATTCTCTGCTTTACTTACAATGCCTTCCAGAAAGAAAGAACAAGCCACACATCTTGGATAGAGATGGAGAATAGCAAGTGGCAATATTTTGACAGCAGAATTCAAAAGAATAAAATTCAAGAAAAACCCATTTCTGAGTGTCTTATAAAATCTGAGATCCTTGGACCCACCAGGAGCTATACAGGCTAAAAACACAGGTGTGTTCAAGAATGCTGCCTTTGGTGATCCATCTAAATGGACGGGAGAGCAGAGACCACTGGCCACGTCAGAGGGACAGCTCTGATCTCCTGGAAGTGACACAGCCTGGGAGTCACATCCCTTGATGTTAATGCCCAAGGTCACCCTCATACTGGATGATCACAGGCTAGCCTAACTGGGGAATTTTTTTAGGTTCCTGAGTGCAAAACATTCAGCTATTTTAGGAGTTCGTTTACTGTTCTTCCACCCACTGTTGGCTTATTCTTCTCCTTGCCTGGCCCTCTGCTACTGTGCAGCCTGCATCTGGTTCTCGATGGTTCCTTCTCATGTGCAGCAGGACTCTTGGTCCCTCCCATCAGCAGCATCTTTAAGTGTCTGTGAAGATGGAGTCCTATAATAGAGGTTGGCTACATTTTCAGTTATCCTCAAAGCGTGGTCATTGTTTCAGGTATTTGTCTTTCAAAATAATCTATCATCCACTCAGCTAATTAGCATCATAAGAAGTCAAATCAAAAATCGAAATAACAATAAAGTATGAATGGCTATTTTCTTTTTCTGTCTTTATTCATTGCAAAGTTTGATGGATACATTTGGGCCACTGCCAGGGCCCTGTGATGCTGACCCATTCTCCTCAGCATACAGCTGGGTTTCCTTGCCTTACACAGCCAGGTCGTTGACAGCACATGTGTGCCGAGTGCCTACACGCCACCCCAAAGGCTCCAAGCCTCTCCTCAGCAAAGTCTTTGCATAAGGTATTTCTTCCTTTTGACCAGCGTTCTTTCCTCACCTGGATCTCTCTCATCTGACAGCTCTTAAGAAACAAAAAAAAAAACAAAATGTAAATCAGTAAATGTAGTGAGAATTTTGGTTCCTTTAGAAACACAGAAATATTATATGTGAATATGTTTTTGTTTTAATCCCAGGTTGTGGGATATGGGGCTACTCCATATTGTCCACAACAGCTGACTAAGATTTGTCTCCTGCTCTGGCAAGGGTGTGATTTTCCCGGGTGCACATGGTTTATGTGTAGAATTCTGGGAACTCTTCAGAGGATATAAAATGCCAGAGCCCTGAGAGGGGCAGCTGATGCTCTCCTGCTGCTGCTGGTTGCTGGTTGTTGCTGGTTACTGGATGCTGGTTGCTGGTTGCTGGGAGATTTGAGATTGACACCCCTTTTCCCCTCTAACCTTTTTCTCCTACCTAGTGTTGGGGTGTTGGAAAGGTAGAGAAGAGTGGTAGAAAAAGAACCCAATAAAGTAGCCAGAAGTGTGGTTTCAAGGAAGAGGGTGGGGTCAGGACACAACAGTATGCATCGAGACCTAGGCTTGAGTAAATGGGAAACTGCATCACTTATCAATTCAAACTTTCCCAAGAATAGAGTTTGTTCTTATAATTAATTTCCATTAAATATTCAAGATGTCTTGTGACTACTTAAAATTTTTCGTTCCGGATATGAAATAACTGTCATTCGTTGTTATAAAGTTAGTAGAAATGTGTTGTGTCAGCCACCTAGCTGGACTGTAGGGTTGAAAGTCTTTATAGATTATGGAATCACTAAAAGCCCATTTTGTTCTACGGCCCCATAACGTTTGCACTGAAAGCCTTGAGCTGTGGCCTTAAGCAGAGCAGGAAACCTGCTTTTGAGTGTGGACAGACATTCACAGGGCTGCAGAGTCCTGAGACACCCTGACAAACACTTCACTGCTTTAATAGTGGGCGTGTCTTTTGTTTTTAAACTTTACAAGTCCTTACTATGTAATAGCCAGGAGCCTACCATCCTTTGGTGCCTGCCTGCTATGTAGGACCACAGAGCTTCAGCGCTCGCCTGCTATGCCTTCCGAAGAGTGCTGCAGACGCTCCTTCTGTCCCTGTGTTGGTGCACCCACGGTGTTTCATTCCAGTTGCTTGGAGCTAGGCAACACGCCCACATTTCTTTCCTGGTGATTCGAGCACTACAAAATGGCTGCATTTTACCTTTTCTAGGGGAAAAAGCTGTGAGCTCTGTGGACTGTTGTGTTATTTTCCCCTCACGAGAATCATCTGTCACCCTTCCATTTTAAAAACAAAAAGAAAAATGCCAGAAGACTGAAAATTCCTAATCTTACTCTGAAAACACTGACTTGTTTGCTCTCCTCCTCCTCCTCCTCCTCCTCCTCCTCCTCCTCCTCCTCTCACTCTTCCTCTTCCTCCTCTTCCTCCTCCTCCTCTCTCACTCCTCCTCCTCTTCTTCTTCCTCCTCCTGCTTTTCCTTCTCCTCCTTCTCTTCTCCTCCTCTGCCTCATCCTTTTCTTTTCCCCTCTTTCTCATCTTTAGATGAGGTTACCCTTGGTAACCCTGAGATAGATTCTGCAATGGGTTGTGTGATGTGCTCTGATGCCTTAGGACTAAATAAAGGCAATACTTTAAGGCTTATTTTGTCATGTGACTACTCTTTGCTTTCTTCCCTGCCCCTTCATGTCTTTCCTATTCTTTCTCTCCTTCTCTTAGTCTCTCCTTCTTTCTTCCCCTCCTCTCTCTTCTCTCATTTTGGTTCATTCATGTAGGTTTTCTCTTTCCCTGTCACTACCCAACTCTTTTCAGGGGTTGCTGTGCAATCATCAGGGGCCTATTTTTAAGATGAAGCAGCCGTGTAGCAAATGCTAGCAGAACTTCAAAGAAGCCAAGGGACACTGTCTCCAGCCCTAGCCCAGGTTGAGAATATATTATCTTTCTTATTTTTAAAGATGAGTGTGGTGTGCATGATGTAAAACAGTGGAAAAATTCAATACCACACCACAGCTCAGTCCCTGGCAAGGAAGCGCTCTCCCAGCCCACTCCACCCCTGGCAGGAACAGGCATGCAGACTGCAGGCTACAGTACTCTCAGCTTCAAAGTCTCCAGCACAAGAAAGAAGCTGCCACAAGACTGAGGGAGCCAGAGTGGAAAGCTCCAGAAATTGATTGTCAATATCAGTAAACAGGATAACGCACATCCTGGGAAGGAAACGGGCCTTTGAAGCCATGTTTGGGGAGTGCCAGGGCAGAAGATTATTTTGGATTGTGAGCCCAGTTAAACTATTTACAAGCAAAGACTTTGTTCTTTTATCGGAGAAGCAAACCAGCTGCCCTATTAGTCTTGACACTGATCTGATGTGTGGTGGCAATGGGTCAGCAATGTCCTCTCCCCGAGAGCCAGGATTCGATGATGTCTCCAAGGACTCTTTAGAAACAAACAGAGGAAAGCACCTATCGTCCTTAGGCATTTAGCTGTTGGGATGGAAACGGTGGGGTGAGCTGTCCACAGTGGAGTTTGAACTGTGGCAGCCTGTGTCCTTACTTTCTTCCTGTGGACACTGCGATCCTGGGGGACAGAATCCTAAGGGAGAAGATGAACTTTAAAAAACTACTCTTTCCAAGCAGCGGTGGCACAGGCCTTTAATCCCTGCACTTGGGAGGCAGAAGCAGGCAGATCTCTGTGAGTACGAGGCCAGCCTGGTTTAGGGGTGAGTTCCAGTATAGCCAAGGCTACACAGAGAAACTCTGTCTTGAAATTCCCCCTTCCCCTGCCCCCTCCCAAAACAAAACTAACCAACCAACCATCCAACCACCAACAACAAAAACCTACTTTTATCCCAAAGAACAAGTGGCTCTGGGTGCTGGACCTGTACACTGCCTGCTGAGGAGGGGACGCTCCATTGCCATCTGGAAAAACAGCTGTTCTAAGACTGAGAAGCCATGGTGAACACACAGAGAGAAAGCACACGAAAGATGTCTCTTCTGAATAGGAGTGAGAAGCTCTTACTTAGGGTAACACAACATCTACAGATTTTAACTATCGTTTTTTTTTTCCCCTCAAACCTTTAAATAACTATTTGAAGCTTGGTCACTGATTTGTTGCATTTTCAGGAAAGGACAGATGCTTCAGAAGTCACCAAGCAGTTCAGAAGATCTGACAAAGTCAGTCCATGTAGGGCACTATTAAACGGAAGTTCTGAAGCACAGGCGAGTGTTTGGCTATTGACACGATATATAGGATTTACCATTTATTTGTGCCAATGAATTGATTATGAAAGATGAATAATCTATATGTATGCATAATTTTTCTGAGATGGTCTCATTATGTCACCTTGACTGGCCCTTAACACATGGAGATCCTCCTGCCTCTGCTTCCCGAGTGCTGGGATCAAAGGTGTGCACCACTATGGCTGGTTTGCATATATGGGTTTGTTCTGTCTTGTGTGCTCATGGTATGGTTGAAATGCTGGAGAACTCTCACTCAGTCTTCTATCCATTTTTTGATGGGATGCCCATTGTAGAGAACTGCATCACTCTGTGGTTGGTATGACCACACTGAGATGAACTCGAGTGTGAGCAAGAAGATTCCTCCGTCTCTTTTCCTCCTAGACCCTGAACCTAAGCAGAAGAACATTCTCCTCTTGTGGTATGAGAACAAGGGCGCTCGCTGCTCTTCCAAACCATCCAAGTTTGTTACCAGAAACCATATTGGACAACTCACAACTGCCCATAACTTCAGCTCCAGAGGAACCTGAGTTTAAGTCCCAGAACCCCTTGTAAAAAGCCAGGCACAGGTGTGTGTCTGTCAGCCCAGCACTGGGGACAGGGACAAAGAGGTCCTGGTGCTCACTGGTCAGCCAGACTAGCTGAGTGCTGATCTCCAAGATCAGTGAGAGACTCTGTCTCGAGAAAATAGGATAGAAAATGATAAAGAAAGACAGCTGTCCACACGTGAACATGCACATACATGTTCACAGATACAGGAACAGATGCACACACACACACACACACACACACACCACACACGCTTTTTAAAATATAATGAATTGAAAGAAAAAAAGAGAAGACAAAGAAAAAAATCTGTGCTCAGGAAATAACTCTGTGCTGAGAATATCCTTGGCAAAGAAAATTTAGGAAAAATATGTGATCCAAATATCAATGACTAGTGAAGAGCATGATGAAGACATAATGTTTAATTTTAATGTTACGAAACCTCTTACCCTTTCCTACACTGAGAGAAAGGGATGGTGTGTTTATCCCAGGCCTACAAAATGAACACAGGGACCTGGGGTTGACCTGAAGGTGGGAAAGCCAAGCATGTGGTGGCCTGGCTTCACGGAAGCAGTACAAAGAGTCTCTGTCAGCTCACTGATAGTGAAATGAGTACAGATGTGACCAAGTGGAAAAACATCCCCACTGCCAAAATAGCTACTGAACATTTGATAAGAAGGCGACAATTTAGTGGTAGGTACAAGTCAGAGACCTACTGAAGTAAGAAGGGATTAAAAAAAAAAAAAGCTCAAAGGAAAGAAAATGTGGTATACAGCCAATCAGTGTCCCTAACATAAAAAAAAAAAACCCAAAAACCTTAATCTCCAGTGTCCCTGTGTATCTTGCCTGTCCCATCAACAACAGCTACTTCTAAATTGATGGTCCTAACAGATTCCTTACTGTCCTCTTTGCTTCTGTGACATCAACTACCCCCACCTCTCCATCACCGCTTGGGAGTACCTGGAGGGCTCTGTGCCGGCCTTCTTTCCTCAGCTTTCAGTTTCAGTGCTGTTAACTGTTAACCAAGGACCTTTTGTGTGTCAATGGTCCACACATCTGTCTGTAGCCAGAATCTTCACTTTGGGACAGCACCAGCATCATATCAAATATATCCAGACCAAGCTCACTGGCTTCCCTCCATCGGAGCCCTCCCACTGCACAGAGCAGACTGCAGAGTTTGCCCAGGCAAATGAGCTGGCCTTGAAAGCATCAACCTTCATTCTTTTCCCCTCTTGGTAATCAGTTACTGAATGTCAATCAGCTGCGCTGGGTAGACCCTGGGACGAAACAGGAAACAGGGTCAAACTGTCCTTGCCCTCCTGGAGCTGGGCTCCTGGACACTGACTGACTCTGGCCAATCTTCGAAGGCTTTGAGTTGTGTTTTGGGACAGCCTCCTTGTTACTAACTCTATTGTTGCTTTCTACCTCAGGTCTCCATGGCCTGGTGCTTTGTTACCTCAATAGCTTCTCCATCAACTTGTTCACAAGTCTACTTGAAACCAGTTTGGTCACACCCTCTCCCTTAATATACTCCAGTAGCTCCTCACTTCCCCATTAAATGGCCCAAAGGAAGGGCTGGCCCAGGGCCTATTGAAACCCTGGGGAGAAAGCTGCTGCTTCTGTGTCCTTCAAACTTGGTCTTCAAATGTCCATTCATCATAATGAATCAATGACATTCATTCTGTTTTCAAGACTGGAATATCCATTTAGATCACACGCAGGAAACATCCTGGTATTAACTATTTTTTTTTAATATACGTATTCCACACATCATGAAATGATATTTTGCTCTACATGACGGCAGGTCATGCAGTCTCTTTTAATTTTCCTATTGTGGATATTCTTTCTGTCTCATTAAGTAGCCTTCTAACACATCATTTGAAAAACACAATATTTATCTTGAAGTGTGGTATTTTCCAAAGTCACATACACATTAAAAATCAAACATTATCAAAGGGACGTAAAATAAAAAACCAGTCTGATCCTGTCTGTGCCCACTTCTCACCTGGTTCCCAGAAGTAGCTGTTAAGAGCATTTTAAATACTGTTTCTTCTACTTTGTCTCTATGCTCCCAAACAGTACGTGCACGCTGGTTCTTAAGGATGAGTTTATACTTTGTCTGTTGACTTCACAGTATGATACGCTCAGTCATTCAACAGATAAATACTGTTCCCCCACCAGTGCCAGACACTGTTCCAGGAATTACAGATCTAGCAATGAGCAAGATAGACAAGGTCATTCAGTTCATGGAACTTGAATTCTAGAAGACACAGCAATTGCAAAGTGAGACAATGCAATGCTATGGGGGAAAATAGTGATTATCAAAACTGACTTTCAAAAGAGTAGCAGCGAAATGTTCTTCTGAGGTGATGTGAGCTGAGCCCTACGTGCTGACCAGAGCCTGCATTGTGAACTCCTTGGTGTATCGGAGAGCTGTGCACGGCGGGGTAAGGTCTGGATCTGGGTAACAGACCTTACAAGAATGGATTAGCAAATGAACTTTGGGCTTTGCTTCTTACAGTAGCCTCAGGACAGCCTAGCCAGCCCCAAGCTCCTTCAACCATCTTAGCCTAAGCTTCTTGTCTGGAAAAGCCCGGACACCTTAGTATGAAGTTCCAAACAGAATGGCAGGGGAGCAGGACACACTTTTTCTGTATGGATGCCAACTCAGAAATGTCTCAACTCTTCTGCTCATGTCTTTTTGGCCAGACCTTAGTCACACTGACGCACTAAGCTGTAAGAGAAAATTGAAATGCAGTTTCTATTCTGGGCACTGAGCTAAAATTCTCTTCCTGTGAAGAGAGGATGGATGTCAGGGGCCAATTCATTTTCTATCAAAATAACATTTATGTAGAAGAAAGATTAACGATAAAATCCTTGAGGTTAAAAAAAAACTGTTTAAATAAAAATAATTTGGGCTTGTTGATAGTTGCAGCACTTAGGAGAAGACTAGAACTCAAGGTCAACTTCAACCCATGAGTTCAAGGTCAGCTTGGGTTACTTGAGACCTTACACGCTCAGGGGTGCGGTTGAGACAGGATGGAGAAGGTCGCGGGTATCGGAGAGAGCACGAGTATCACCAAAGGGAAGGTAAAGGAGGCCGTGAGGATATGAGCAGCGCATATTTTTGTATGTGCACTTGCGCGCACGTTTCTGTACCTGTGCGGAGGAACATAGGTGCCACAGAGCGCAAGCAAGCACCAGAGAGAAGCCCCGGGTGTCCGTTCTCTCCTTCCGTTTTGAGACAGGCAGGGGCTCATTCCTAGTGCAGACATCAAGCTAAGCAGGCCCCTGAACTTGTGGGGATTCTCTGCCTCCATCGCCCTGTAGGATTGCTGGGATTATGGATATGTGTTACAGCTTCCGGTTACTGCGGTTTCACCTGAACTCCCGCCCTCACGTTTCCTTGGCAAGTGCTTTACACACTGAGCCGTCTCCCTAGTCCAGGGGATCTTACGTCTATTTCAGTTGTAACTAGAAGCCATGAAAGAGCATTCAACAGGGAACTATTGGGACCTCTTTTCCCTATCTACCTCTTTCTCTGTTCTTTATTAGCGTTAGTAACCAATTCTTATTTTACATAATTAAAGTCATTGCTGTTTACAGCATCTGAGTCTGCAGATACTATTCTTGGCAGGATCAAATGCTGTGTGATGACTGCCTCACATGAGTGTCTGTCGGTTTTCACTTATGTAATTATACATACAGACACACGGCTACTGTTCATTCCAGGTTTCCTATCAGGCCATTCCATCAAATCAGATACTCCAACTAGTTCGCTTTTATTTTATTTTTTTTATCTTTCAAAATTTGGTTGGAGTTGTTACCCACTGATTATGATTATTAATTATCTGATCTTTGGGAACCTGTTCATCTTTTTATAACTTTACTATCACATCAGTGGATCTTAGGATAGTATGGAGAAAAATTAATACAATTTCTCCAACATTGTAACAAATTCTATTAGCACCTTTGCTGAAGAATCTTTGAAAGTAACTTTGACCTTGTAATACATATTGAAAATGCACTTCCTGCTTGACATTTTTGAATAGAGAGCAGGAAAGATGAAAATGACTTTCAATATATCTTTGTCAAGTTTCATTTTTCAAAAAATGTGACTCTGCAGCAGAAGGAGACCGAGAGGTGGCTTTGATTTAATAAGACTCTCTACCGCCCACTCTTAGCTCTGACAGCACCTCTTCCCTTCAGCATTCTTCTCTCCTGAGGTGGGTGGGGTTTTCTGTTTACTTCTTTGTTTATCCTATTGGCCCTTTATCTGTCTTCCCATATCTTCTTATATTACTTGAATTACTTTAGCAGACATTTAACTATTTCTAAGCTACATGGGTGCTGACTGCCTTTTCCTTAAAAGGATTTATTCCCATCCGCCTCTGGTTTTCATTTTCAGAGATTAATTATCACTCTTCACTTCCGTCTCCCTTGTGAGTGTCATAACTGTACTTACATTTACAGTCCATCTCAAAAGCTGCCTTGTTCCCGAGGCTCTCCCTAAGGACTCTGACCTCTGTCAGCAGCGTCTTTACATAACCAGCACACAGCAAATATTTTCTAAATGAACACACATAGCCACTCACTGAATTCTTATGCTAGATATTAAATGGTTTTCAACTTCTACTGTTACATACTGAACAGTTGAAAAGCTGTGAGCGCTCTTCAGGGCATTCCCAGCCTAGGAGCAGATCTGTAGTCGGAGGGTAGTTAATGTCTCCCAGTTGTTTACGTGGAGCAGCAAAGACAATGTATCCAAATACATTTGTTTCCCCCCAGGCAGGTGGGATTTCAAACACTGATCACAGAACTGCGGAACTGCTGATGATTCTTGACTTTTCTTACCTGCTCTTTGTCAAAAGTTTGTCAGAAATTTTAATACGTATGATAAATTTCACAATCTGGACTGAGTATAGAGTTTCTATGTAAACAGTTTCAGAGCTGTCTCTTAGAACAAGAAGCGGCGTCTTGGCTGATCATTCTCAGGATTTGAGAATCGCTGGGTTGTTTAAAACACGGGACTTTTATTATCTATGTTTGAAAAAACGAGATCTTAGCCAGGGATGTTATGATTTAGGGCTAAAGAGGAACTAACTATGGATCTGTTTAATTATAAATTATATGAATTATATGGTTTCCAGATACTATCTTTGATAGCAACTGCAGTTTGAAGGCATAAAAAACTGGACATTTCCATCAACATCATAGGCCAGTTCTTTAAAGGTTGGTCTTACCACTGTGATTTTTCAAACCCTCGAAGCTCAAGTCCCCCATTCCAGGCAGTAACTGTGAGGTTCGTTCTGCATGCTGAGGCGGCGGCCATCTTACCTGTACGTCCTTCAGCTTCTTCATGCCCCTGGAGCACCACTGTGGGTCACATTGTCCTATCAGGACCGAAGAGATGGCTCAGCAGTTAAGAGCACTTGCTGCTTCCTCAGAGGACCCAAGTTCATCCACAGTACCCACGTGGCAGCTGACAATTGTCCGTAGCTAGAGTTCCAGAGGATCTTCTGACTTCTGCAGAGAGCAAGCTACTGTAGTATATGCATATATTATGACGGCAAACACTCATATACACAAAGATAAATGTCATTAAGATAAAAAAATGTATCCTATTATTAATTTAAGTTATTCATATTGGACCAAAATTGGAGGTTTTCATCATTAGACATATTTTTCTCTAACGAATCAACACTAAAGTCTAAAACTAACTACTCCCCTTAGAGTTTAATTATCATACAGCGCATCCACTTAACTGGGCTTTCTATACGCTGATGTCTTTCAAGATAGAGTTACAGAGAAGAATGCTCGATTTAATCATCAGACGAGTCCAGACAATAACTACACTTAGACGCTACTTCACACCCACCGTTATGGCTGTGATCACACACAGCAAGTACGGCTGAGATGGGAACAAAATGGAGACCCTCATGTGCTGTTGGTGGGAATGCAACGTGCTGCTGCATTTTGGAAAAGCTCTCGGCTGTTTCCCAATGTTTAAACAGCAGCTACCATATTATTCCCCGTGACTTTACTGGCACATACCCATGCAAGAGAAATGAACATACGTGTTCACACAAAAACCTACACACAGACGTTCATAACACCACATTTCATGAGAGCCGAGGAATGGAAACACTCGGGAATGATGGGCTGAACAACATGTGCTATTTTCAAATAATGAAATTTGATTTGCCCAAATAAAGAATGAAGGTCAATATGGTCTAAAAATCTTGAAAGTGTTCTGCTAAAGAAAGCAGGAAACAAAAGACGACACATTAGATGTTTATGATAAATGTTCGAGATGGGTGCCCATGGCAAAGGGAGGGCAGGAGAGACAACCAGGACGGTCTGCTAAAGGCCCTTTTTACCTGACGAAAACTCATGGTAGTTGGTTACCAAGTATTAAGAACCACTGATGTGTACACATCAGATAGGTGACTAGTATGGTACGTGAAATAGATTTGGATAAAGCTGTTAAAACAAAACAGAAAAATAGTGCATGCCACTCCTCCCATGGATGAAAGATATCTTCTTCATCACCATCACCATCTTCATCATCATCACCATAACCATCTGGTTGACTTGCACAACAGGGACCTTTGACCTTTGATCCCCTTGCAGATGTACACTGTTGCTTTTAGTTCATTTACACTTGTATCTGCTTGTCCCAGATGACATATGATCAGAGCTCAGATCCTCCACGGGAAGTCTGTGACAGCTCTTTCATAAGAACTTTGAAACAGTCTAATATTATGTAATGGTGACTCTGAACCCTGCTTTGATGTCACCCCGGGACCTCAAGCTTTTGCTTTCCGCTTTGAAATCTCAGAAGGGCTTAGACTGATAAAATGACTTGACTTTACTAAAAGTTTTTTCTTGAAAAATGTCAATCACATTTGGGACAAAGCACATTGTGTTCTCAGGTGCCTTAAATCCTTATGTAAACTACTATGTGTCTATTAGAACCTAAACCACAAAATCCATTCCAAGACATAAGAGTAGTGCTTACATAAAACCAAGTCTGATTTAAATAGAGCAAGCTGGTTAAAGGCTGGCCTGGCCACCCTCACCCATGGACTATCTGCATAAATTATGTTTCCGAATTAATTTGAATGTATATTTTCTTCTACCAACTGGACTACCATCAGCCTTAGCCACCGTGGTCTCACCTTCCTTCAGACAGGAAGTCACGATTTCTCCTCCCCTCTCACATGTGCTAGCCGGTGAGCAGTGAATATCCTTAGACTTGAGTTTTGGCTTTTGAGACTGGCTGAATCTGCAATCCTCCTGCCTCTGCCTCTTGAGTAG
Organism: Mastomys natalensis; assembly: GCA_021653895.1. Lineage (NCBI taxonomy): Eukaryota > Metazoa > Chordata > Mammalia > Rodentia > Muridae > Mastomys > Mastomys natalensis. Next base: position 338,596 of record JAJTUV010000060.1, read on the forward strand.
AAGAATCTCAAGTCTATGCACCCGGACTGAGCTTGCTTGATGCGTCTCTTTTAAAGTGTTTGTTTTCTACATTGTTCCTATGCTGCATTCAATGTGAAGAACACACACTTGCCTGTACTTGACTGCGCTGAAATAATTCACTGTGCATTTGGTTTCAACGTATTTTTATTTCCAGCGGTTATTCTGGAACAAACCTATTTTCACAGAAGGGATACATGAAAGAAATAAAAAAAGAATTCTGAAAATCAACTCTTAGGATATAGATGGATTTTTTTTTTTTTTTTTTTTTTTTTGGTCACTGTTTATTCAAGGGCCATTCAAGCATTTAAAATTTATGAGAACTGTCTCTGGGCCAGACACCGAAGGGGACTGTATGATAAGATGAATAAAATATAAACCCTGGCTGAAAGGTATTTGCAGTGCGTGTGGGATGGATCTTAAAGAAGCCTGGGCTTTGGTGCTTCCGGGAAAACTTGCTCCTAATCAGCAGGAAAACTCATCATTCTGAAAGTTCTGTAAAAGTCTCTCCCTTAACTTCAGACCGCAGCACCGATGTCCTTGTATACACGAAGAACAGAGCCATTGGGAAGAATCCCTCACAAATTCATTTTTAGTCCTCAAGAAACGAAGCAGCATAATTAGATGCCGTGGTCAGGAACTGTGCTGAGGTAAGAGTGTCTTCTTAGTACTTCAAGAAGGACAGCCGTGCTCAGAGGCCAAAAAATTCAATGCTCTACTATCCTGGCTTGCTACCTACTATCAACCCATGACAAATGTTTTATGAATTATTTTTGGTTTATAAAAAATGTAGCTGTGAAACCCTGAGGGAAGCATACAGAGAGAATATGTCGTTTGGGAGGAAAGGGCACGACACTAAAGGAAGTGAAGAGAAGATGCATAATTACCATGCTCCAATGACTGCCAGGTAAACGTGTTCCATCATTCAGACCGGAATTCACTTTCAGCCCCAAACCTCCCCTTGCTCCGTAATTAACTGATGCTTTTGCTGCCATTCAAACCATTTTTATTAGCATCTTTCTAAAATAATTATCGAATGAAGCAAATGGTCAGAAGTTTATCAATCAGATAAGCTGCAAACAGCAAGTCAATTCTTTGACCACAGATCATTTTGGGGATCAGAACTCGAAGCGATTCTCAGTGAAAGAAGATGCGCCTGACCCTGGGGAGACTTGATTCCCCAGGAAATGGGGAGGTCTGGTAGGGCTGAACATCCTCTTGGAGACAGAGGGGAGGAGAAATGAGAGAGGAACTGTGGGACAGCAGGCTGGGAGCAGGGATAATGACTGGACTGTAAAAAAAAAATAATAATAAAAATAAAAAATAAATGGTTGTACATGAAAGGCCCCAGGTTAAATCTGTAGCTCTGACAAAAACAAACAAACAAACTAGCGGGAGAAAGCGGGCAATACAACTCTTAACCACGTCCCTCATGTTAAGTATATCTATAGACGGGAAGTTCTTCTAATTATAACCCTTAATGACTTCAAGAAGTTTAAAACGTCAAAACAACTAAGACAAGCAATTAAATAAAACAATTATTTTAAACTCAAAGTCAACTGAGAATATAATTAAATCACCCCATTGCAAATTGTTTCTACCCTGTTCCTCCTGGACTTTTTACCTCGACAACAAAGAGCAGGCCAAGCTTAGCAAAGAGGTTCACGACGAGTTCCTGCCTCGGGATTAAATTCATTACTGACATTTTTCTTCGTATGTTTTTATGTAAGTGTTGTTTAAGAAATTCCCCAATCACGTTTACTGATAGAATTCAAGCAAGAATACGCATCTATACATACATGATACTAATATTTTCTTAGACATCACAAAAAACATTTTTAATATGCACAGGCACGAAATTTTCACTTTGGATCAACTACTCAATTAGTGTAATAGAGGTAAAACTCATAAATAAATTACATAACCTCACTTTACAAAACAATTACACTGCAACATAAGCTTACAGTTTTCTGATCTCTTGATAATTCAGCTGAAGCCCACTCTTGCAGACTTTCCCACATCCTTCCTTCATGGGTGATTATGTAGCTTTTTGAATCATCTTCCGAAAGTCAAATGTGGAATTTCTTTATGACTGCATGTGCATCGCAGTGGTAAATCCTGAGAGTCAATAGAAACTGGGTACTTTAGATAGACCAAACCAATCCCTGGAGCGACACAACCTGTTGAAACACACAGAGAGGAGACAGACGATGTAATGGAGTTGTGTCTATTAATGAAGAACTTCTTAAAAAATCAGCATCAGACACCTGTGGTCAGTGTTGGGCAGGAAATGGCCGCCATTCTCTTCAGTCCCTTCCAGAGGACAGGCAGAAGGAGTTTCCTACCTCGGTTAATAAGGCTAGCATTAACCTATTACAAAACCACACAATGATTATTATAGGAAAATGACACACTGATATTCCTAATGAATAGAGATGTGAAAAAAAATCAGCAAAATTGGTAAACTGAATTTAACAATGTGTAAGGAATTAGACTGAAGCAAACAGCATTTAACCTAGTTGTATGAAGCTGACCTCAAAATTAACCTATTAAAACTGGAGTTCTTTAAAAAAAAAAAAAATCACAGCAGCCTGTCAAAGATTCAGATAGAATGATCACCCATTCCCAATAAAAAAATAAAAATAAAAAAACACTTTAGTAAACTACGAAGGTGACTTTCTCACTCTGATTAAAAAACAAAAAAGTCCCACTAAACCTCTCAGCTAATACCACATTTAACCGTGAAAAAGTTAAGGCTTCAATAGATTTCAGGAGGAAGACGAGGACGTCTGTACTTCCTATTCTGGTTCACCAGGTTCTGAGATCCCAGCTCTTAAAGGAAGTAAAATGTACACGGGCAAGGAATGAAGAAGTAAAACTCCCTTTGTTCCCAGAACTTGCAGCCTATAATGTCCACCATTAGGTGTGGTGTATCCTGCAATCCCAGAGAAGGCTGGAAAAGATGTAGATCCCAGTAGATCTCTAGAAGATTGTCCAGCTGTCCTGGGCTATACTGCAAACTTTCTAGACAATAAGACTCTGTCTCAAACAAAAGATGGAAGGTACCTGAGGGAATGACACTAGAAGTTGACCTCTGACCTCCACATGTACACATCTGCATCTGTACACTCACGTACACACATAAAATAGTCCATTGCTCTTTTACATACCAGGGATAAATAAGGAATTTGAAATTTAAAACAGAACCACTTGCCTTACCTTGGTATAAATATAATAAAATCTATACAAGTTTCATATGAACACAACCACAGAACTCCGATGAAAGAAAAATAGATGCAAACATAAACACTCTGTTCAGAGGCAGAGAGATGCAATGTTGTCAAGGAGTGGGTGCTTTATAACGTGATGTGCATGCTCAAAAATACTAACCCAAGCTCTAACAGGTGATTTTGAGGATACTGATGAAATGATTAAAAGCTTATATGAAAAGACACAAGTCTAAGTGAACTTACCAGCACTGAGGGAGAACCAGGTTAAAGGGATGTTGGGAGCCGACTCCTAACAGAAAGCAGCTATCATCTTTGCAGCTATCTCAGGCCATATACCCTGACAAGAGACTTGTTTTCAACAGCCTACAACAGCTGAGCACACTCTGGTAAACATCACGTTTTTCTCCCATACACGGGAGCTCATACATGTAGGAAAGTACAGGAAGGGCTGCCTAGTGGTCAGCTCTGACTCAAGATATTTTAGACTTAACAGTTCACATTGACCTTTGATTTGATAATCATACATAAAGCTTTGTAGAATTTCTTAAGATTGGCAAACCTTATATAGAACATTCAGAATATGGAGAATAAAACAGGGTATGTGGTCAGTATGTCTTTGAGCCAAGTCACTTCTCTGTGTCAATGACTGGCAGGCATGTTACAGCAAAAGTATGAAATAGCTGGAGGGCATGGAATAAAACAGCTACGGCTATTCGGTGGGTAAGGGGTATCAGACCATAATAAGAAAAGTTTGATCAAATGAGTCAGAGATAATATACTCCTAACTCATAGGAGAACAGAAAGGAAGAGAGACTACTTTAGAGCTGGGGGAGAAAGAGTTAGTATGGGTTGGGGTGTACTGGGTGGTGTGTGTGTATAGCAGTTTTACTGAGACCGTTCTACAGAGACAGATGACAGAGAGAACAAGCTAGACACTGGGGAAGACAGAATGAGCCAGAATGAGAAGGAGACAGAAGAGTAGAACAGATTACCAAAGTTAGTATGAGGCCAGGCAGAGCAATTCAGTCAGAAGCTGAGAAAATCCAGATTGAGTCAGTCAGCTTGGAAGATTACATTGTACAGAGGCTAGAAAATTCCAGGCCAAGGTCTAAGGATAATTAATTTTTTGTTTTGCTTTGCTTTGTTTTTAGAGACAGGGTTTCTCTATATAGCCCTGGCTGTCCTGGAACTCACTCTGTAGATCAGGCTGGTCTCGAACTCAGAAATTCGCCTGCCTCTGCCTCCCAAGTGCTGGGATTAAAGGCGTGCGCCACTACTGCCTGGCTTTGTTTTGTTTTGTCTTGTTTTTTTTCTAGGGATAGTTAGGACAGAAAAGGAAATGCTCTGGGCTCAGCCCAAGCCGTGCGTTTGTACAGCTTGGTTATGGCTCTTATCTCACCACTTCATCTGAAGAAATAAAAATAACATTTACATTTGTGAATTTCACATCATGTACCCCAATCCAACTCATTTCTCCCTCCCTTCATACCTGCCATCCACCTTTGCAACTCTACACCCCAAAAGAGGAAAAAAACAGTCTCATTGTGGAGCTGTAGTGTGTCCCGGTGTGGTGTGCCCTTTGTTCACACTTATTTGCTTGCAAACATTCATTGCAAAGTCTCCTGGCTTCTGCTACTCTATCTGAGGTTCCAACACTGGAACCTCACTGGGACTCCTCTCAGATATCCTGTTGTTGCCCTATGTGGAGATCCTGAACTTTGGTATCTATAGGACCGCCCCCTTCATGCACTCTAGCAGTTCATCAATGGAGTAGATGTTGGGGTGGGCCAAACCAAAGCCCTGGACCTGAGCCTGAGAAGTATCTGAACTGGTTAGCCTTCTGGCTTTTCTGCTCTTATTACCTCATGGCCAGGTCACCCACACCCCCAGCTCTACTGTGCTGTCCAGGTGAGGAGAAGGGCCAGCTTTCCTGCTCTCATGACCTTGTTGGGGCCAACTCTCCAGACCGCTGCTGGTGGTAAAGGCAAAGAGAGGAGTGGTGATCTTTTCTTGTTAAGGCCATGACAAAGCAGTCAAGAGGCAGGGCCAGTTCTCCCACACTCACACCCTCAGAAATGACTCGTTTGTAACACCCTATATGCAAAGTCAGCTCTACTGTACTGCCTAGATGAGGTGCAGGACCTATCCTCCCAGGTGCTGCAGCAGGTCAGGGACAGGGCTAGCTCCCCCAGACTGATGATTTTGAGTCAGCTCTTCTGCTGGCTGTAGGTAGTGAGGGGTGAGGGGTACATCTCTCCCTTGCCCATGTCACAGCTTGGAAGATGAGAGGTGGGGACGGATCTCCCAAGCTCACACCCTTGGGGCTGGTTCACCCACATCACTGTCACCAAGGTCAGCTGTATTCTGCTGCCTGGACAGAGTGCAAGGTCTGCTTTCCCAAGAGCTGAAGCTGGTGAGGGGCAGGATCAGCTCTCCTGCTCTCCTGGATCTCAGGGCCAGGTCTCCTGTTCTCATGACTTCAGGGTCAGGTCTCCTGCCTGCTACAGGTAGTGACGGCCAGAGGGGAGAGGGGTATCTCTCCCTTATCCACACACTGGAGATGAGCAGTAGATAAGCTCTCCCATACTCATATCCCCAGGGCAGTCTCACCCACAACTCCCACACTGTGTGGGGCTGCTCTCCCGCTTTCCTGAGTATTGCAACTGACTAGGGGTGGGGTTAGGTTTCTTGCTATCATACCTCTCCAGGGCCAGCTCTCCCATGATGCCTAGGTGAGGGATGGGGCCAGTTCACACAGCCCTCAGACATCAACATCTGGGGCCCCAGGCTGCAGCCCAGATCAAGGATGTTTGCTTGGCCTTTGGCAGTTAATAAACCCCTGCTACTCCAGGGCCACGGACCCAGACATGGCTTCTGGTGGCAGCACAGGCCAGGAGCCCACCATGGTCCAGGTGGTATCAGTGGCTACTCACTACAGACTGTTCCTCACTTCCCTCAAATAGTTCTGCCTCTCTTCATTGTGCCCACATCCTTCTGTTTCTCGTTCTCCTCCATTTACTTGCTCCTCTTACTGGTGCCTAGGCTCTAGTGGTCTCTGGGTGTCTGGGACCGTCTCAGGAGTGCTATGCCCCGCTCGTGCATTATGGCGCTGGGTGGGGGTTATCTGGGGCACGGTCTGTCCCTCCAGGTCCGCACAGGTCCAGACTGGAGGTCAGCTCAGGTTAGCTCCCTGTCTGGGCCCCATGGGACAGGTCTGGTGGTCATCTTGGCCTCACTTCTCTCCCAGCCACCCAAGTGGCCCCATGCGAGGGTCGTCTGTTTCGGGCTCAGTCCCATCCAGGCCTGTCTTCTAGTCTTTGTCTTGCTCCCCACCCTGAGAGCCTGTCTGAGTCTCCACTGCGTCGGACTGTTGGTCATCTCTGGTTCTCTGTTCCGGAAATGTTAGGCTACTAGTCATTCAGATGTTCATAGGTCAGCCTCTCTCCTCTCTGCCACCTACTGACGCGCAGGTGATACAGCAGCCATGCCTGCAGCACCTCTAGGGGCAGGGTGTCTTTCAGTTTTATTTTTAATTAGCATACAAAGAACTAAGTTTCATCTTGGCCATTTTCAACAGTTTGACAGGTTCTATGAAATTAAACATACTAGGAAAGAAAGGTTGGTAATGCCTTTCTTCCCAGCACGTGGGAGCAGATGCAGGCAGATCTCTGTGAGTTCCAGTCGGTCAAAGATACTAGTCAGACCTTATCTTGATATTTACCCAAAGGAGCTTAGCGCATTTTCAGACAAAAGCCTACAATGGATGCTTACAACAGTTTTACAATGTTCATTTCTGACACCACAGTGACCATTTTGTTACTACTGAGATGCCCTTAAGCATTTGAGTGGAGAGAATGCCACATCCAAACACTGGAGCAGAATTTAGCAGTTCACAGAATGAACTATCAAGCCACCCAGGAAGGGCATGGACTAACCCTCTGTGCACCCAGGAAGACCGTGGAGTAACCCTCTGTGCATGTGACTGTGTGAAAGAAGCTGATTGCAAACAATGCCTACTTGGTGATCCCAACTACGTGACATTTGAGAAAAGACAAAAATCAAGATCAATTGTAGGAGGAGCTAAGGTGGGAGGAGTTAGGAGAGGAAGAGGAAAAGGAAGAGGAGGAGGAGTGAGAGAGAGAGAGAGAAAATGAGAGAGAGGAGAGAGAGAGAGAGAGAGGTAGGAGCAATGGAGACGGATGTTTACATGTCTGTAGCAGTCAAAGGTAGTCGGTATACCTAGGTTGGGTATTGGGTTACACTTCTGATTGTATGGGTATCTTGTTACTGATCATTGCCAAATATATAAGCTTTGATTAATCTATAAGAATTAGAGTCTCATTCTCTTACTGGGCCCGAATGGATGGTGGAATGGTCTGAGCAATGCCCTGCCTTGCGGAGACAGCGTGGAAGATTGGCAGAGCCATCTCTCATGCTGGCATCTAGTGGGTGGCAGGGCTGGTGTTTCTGGCAGCTGGTTCTAGCTGCAGCACACACGTGGCCTCAGGCTGAGAAACAAGGCGGCTGGGCTAGGCAGAGTGGCTGCAGCTTAGATAGTCGGCCTGAGCCAGAGGCCGATTTAAATAATTACTACAACAATCAATGACCGCCAGGGGCCAGAGGTCAGTCACGGGAGTAAAGCATGAACACAGGGCACATAAGGCACATAAAAGATATTTTAAGGTAGTGAAACTTTTGTACAGCACCCTGATGATCGATGTGTCACATTGTGTCACAGCCAATAGAATACGCACCACCACCACTGAATCCTAGTGCAAACTACAGACTAAGGCTTTATAGTGTCAGCATCCGCACACTGATGCTAATGCGTTACAGTGTCAGCATTCACACACACTGATGCTAATGTGTGTACCACTTTGGTAGAGGATGCTGTGGTGGGGCTTGAGGCATATGGAATTCTACTTTTTATTCAGGTTTGCAGTGAAAATAAAGTTGTTCTACTCAAAAGAAAATAAGACAAGAATGAAACCCATCCAAAGATGCTACAGTAAGTTCTATAATTAACTTTTATTTAAGAATACATGTCATATAAAAGTTTTATTTCATAATTACATAGATAATGCTCTGTGTCTGATGTCCATGTTTGCTGCAGATGACTGTTACCTCCATGGGGAAGACATTAAGAATGAAGGGGCCTGGGAAGAGCCACTCGCAGCTGTCACTGGGGGTTCTGAGAGGCACCCAGCACCTTGGGTATATCATTGTTCAAATAGAATTAGGAACACAGTCCTGAGATTCTTTTCATGGACCGTACCTCACGTCAGCTTAGATTTCATCATCGTCGCCTGCCCGTACAGAACCCAGCTGACGTCTGTGACAGCATCAGTATCCCGCTTCCGATCTCCACTCTTTGAAGTATCTCTCCATCATGTTCCTAGACTGGAAGCTGCCGACGTTGACAGTGGGTATGATTTTCTGTGGCTTCAGCCACTGGACAAAACGTTTCATTTCTAAGTAGCTGCTGTGTTCACTGTAGGGGATTCCTGTAACATCAGAGGGAAGAGATTATTTTCTAAAAACCAAACTAATAAGAGTGAAAAAAAGAAAAGAAAAAGAAAAGCAATTTAGACTATTACTCTAAAAAAAAAAAAAAAACTCCTTCTGGTGCTTTAGTTATGATAATAAAACTTGATGTCTTGCTGGGCGGTAGTGGTGCACTTCTTTAACCATGTACTTGGGAGGCAGAGGCAGGCAGATCTCTGAGTTTGAGGCTGGCCTGGTCTACAGAGCAAGTTTCAGGACAGCCATGGCTACACAGACAAACATAGTCTTCAAGAAAAAAGACAGAACAAACAATAATACGGCTCCCCCCCAATAAAAACTTAATGTCTTTATGATTAATAAAGATGAAAACATTAACATAACATAAAACTCAGGGCACACAGAAAACAAAAATAATACCATGACTACGTTTCCATGCATATACCTAGGCATATGCATTTTTAGAGAATTCTATTTAGTTGGAAGTACGTCTTCCACGAAATCAGTGGTTCTCAACCTGTGGGTCTCGACCCCTTTGGGAGTCAGATAAGTCAGAGGGATGGCCCAAGACGATCAGTAAACACAGATATTTACATTATGATTCAAACAGCATCCATATAGTTCTGAAGTAGCGGAGGAGCTAACGTTGGTTGGGGTCAGCACAGAGTGAGCATTAAAGGCTGCGGCTAGGGAAGCTTGAGAACCAGTGGTCTACACAATTCCCTCAGCTGTGAACTTCAGGGAAATCTACAGGAAACATGAGGAAAACTGGGAAGAAGACAAATGGGGTCCTCTGGTTTCTAGAGTAAGCAAACCCCAATGCCAAACTTTACATACATAAAAAGCAAAAAAAAAAAAAAAAAAAAGGAATTCTAAAAACCCCTTTATTGTCTTTTCTCACAGTTAAAGAACAATGGAGGGGCCTGAGAGGAAACGAGTCCTCAGTGAAGGAAGTCAGGAGTCTGGTGACACACAGCACGTCTCTACCTGACATTCAGAGGGGAGGGTAAATCTCCCAAAGGGAGCCTGCACCGGTGCCACCTGAGTCACCACATCTAACTAACCCACCTCTTCCTGCCACAATCTTACTGTTCCTGTCACTGTGATATAAAACCACAGCATTGCCTGTTTCAAGTAATTCTATCATTTCCTCTAAAATCACTGACTGTCGCATGCAGTGGCCTGTGCTAGGCAGCATCAGAGTATTGCCAGCTCTCTTATGCTGGCTTACAACGCACTGGGTAGGAATTCATCTCTCTCTCTCTCTCTATATATCATTCTTTATTATGTACATATATACACACACACACACACACACACATATAATATATGACATAAAACTCTTGAGCTGCTAAATTCCTTGCCACCGTTTTTTCTTGGTTGTTAATTTTACAGTGCTTTAAGTAAGACAAGCATTCCAAGTGCATTCCAAGGGAGAATCGAGAAGCTCCAGACCAGAGAGCTGGGTCAGTGGTCAGGATACTCACTCCCACACCTGATGACCAAGTGTCAGCCCTGAGACCCACACAGCAGGAGGAGAGAACCGACTCCTTCAGGTTGTCCTCTGACCTCCACATCTACACATGGTATAGGCACACAAATGGAATGTAATAAAAAGGAGAAGTTACTGAAAAGATGGGCAACTTGAATAACTTTACCATATATTGATATGTTCCCTTTTGTCTGGGGAGTAATATCTGCTATGCTAGTTATGTTGTTAGAGTGTGTCCATCCTGTGGGCCGGAATGCCAGAATCTGATCGTATTTCCCACCACACTTCCTCAAATGGCTCTGCAAACCCTGTGAAGTAAAAACAGTGCATTAGTTTGCTGGTCAGAGTCACTAGAGATGGATCCTGTGGAATTAAGGGGAGATTAGACCTGACACGGGCAATCACGCATAGCTTCTGACTACTTTTCTAGTACAAATGTCCACAGTCTTCCATGTTCCAGCATGGTGGGGACTGTCAAGCCATACCCAAGCGCCTGGTACCAACTTCTGCCTCAGTCACTGTTCTATTGCTGGGAAGAGACACCATAACTAAGGCAACTCTTACATAGAAAACATCTAGTTAGGGGCTTGTTTACAGTCTCAGAGGCTTAATCATCAGCAAGGCAGGGGGCATGGCGCAGTGCTGGAGCAGGAGTTGATCCACAGAGATAGACACACTGAGGCTGTTATGGGCTTTTGAAACCTCAAAGCCCACTCCTAGCAAAACACTTCCTCCAAGAAAGCCACGCCTTCCAGTCTTTCTCGAACTGTGCCACTTCCTGGTGACTACGAATCCAAATACATAAGCCTACAGAGGCCACTCTTACTCAAACCACCAACCTGCTCCTCTTGTAAGTGCTAAAGTCATATGCAACCGTGACATTTCACAAACCTCTTTTTGAAAGACTGGAGAAACACAGCAAGGTAACAGTGGCGTGAGACCGGCAACGCTGACATAGGGGAGTTTTTTGAATGTCAACCCTTTAGAGTTTAAGGTTGAAATCTAGGATTTCAAAAGGGTAGAATGAATTAAAATGCATTTTGTTGATGAAATAATCGTGTGTGTGTGTGTGTGCACAAGCACATGTGTACTTATGTATAGAGGACATGGAGTATCTGGTTCTATCATGCTCTGCCTGTCCCTTGAGTCAGGGTCAGTCACTAACCTGACCTGGGGCTCAAGCACTTGCACCTACCCCTGCGTTGTACAGGGTGTGGAGAAGGAGCCCAGGATGTGCTGCACAGCAAGTGCTCACCTGCTGAGCCGTCTTCCCAGCCCCGCTTGACTTCCTTTTGTACCAACCAAAAGCTTTTATTAATTTGAAGAAAATATAAAAAGTACCTATCATGAAAGGACCGCATTTCTAGCCAGCTCGTAACTTTGATATTAGGAGCTGGATTTACAGATACTTAAGCTTCTATTATGACACCTGTAGCATTGTACGTTTTCAAATTTTTGTTTTGGTTGGGTTTTTTAATTACTATTTTTCTCCACTTCACCCTTAGCCGGAAAGGAAGTGACGGTAAACAGAGACCATGGATAGTAATACACATAATTGTACCGTAGTCCCATAAACTGGAGTCTAGTTTGCAGCCTCCATTACCAACATAGCTATTTCTATTTGTGTGTGTGTTGTGTGGTGTGCTACCTGAAATTATTAAAGAGCATCAACTTTTGGTTCCTATGAGACAAATTACTTATTCTAAAAATAACATGTGATTAAGCCAGTGCTACAAATAGAAACTTGTGGTTACATGAGCCAAATCTACAGAAAAGGCTGCCAGCAACCCCTCACTGCATTAGCTACAGTTGTGGGGCCGTTCTCATCGAGGAAAGTTATTATAAACACTTTAGTCAACACAAAACCCCTGATTTATGACTGTCTCCCCATGTTTATTAGCAACCAGTTTGTGAGAAAAAAAATGCCTTGGCAACGTCGCAAAGGCTTCCTTCAGAATGCCAGCAGCCCCCACAGCATCTCTGAATTGTGTTTTACCACATTTAGTCAATAAGGGTTAAGTCAGAGGTGGCAGTCAACCATGTGACACCTGTGAGACCCTGGGATGAGCCGAGGCGTTTCATCCTTTATTTTTAGATATAGGGTGCATGTGACTGTGTGTGCCATGTGTGTGTGTGTGTGTGTGTGTGTGTGTGTGTGTAGGTTCAGGCACACATGAATGGGCTTGTGGTGGCCAGAGGGCGATCTGATCTGTGTGCTGTTCCCTGGGATCCATCTACCTTTTAGCCAGGTTCTCTCAGTACCTGAAGCTTGTCAAGTATCCTAAGCTGCTGGTCAGGGAGCCCTAGGGATTCGCTCTCTGCTTCCTAGTGCTGGGTCTACAAAGCATACATTACACACATTTTTGCTTGTTGTTTGTTTGTTTTGTTTTTAACATGGGCCTGGGGATAGAACTCAAATCCTTGATACAGCAAGCATTTTACTAACCCCACATTCCCTGAATACCTTGGAAACTACTGGGCTTGTCTTTGAACAAGAAAGCCATTATATCTGATGCGAATATTTTGGGGTTGGTATATTTGGCAATAGTCATTAAGATACACAGATATAAGAAATACGCATTACAATAATCATCAGATTCCACTCCTCTGTGCCTATTAGGCTAGGAAACTCCAAACTTCACCACTATCTGCTCACTCCAGGGAGGGGGGAGAGTCCTGAGGCAGTACAGCAGATATTTGCTCCACTTCCACAGCAGGCAGTGAGGTAAAGAAGGCGCGGCTCACTCCTTGGAGCTTCACAGCCCCAGCCTTCCGTGTGCCTAGAGGGCCTCCACCTGCTTTTCTTATCTTTCTCAGACATTCATCGTCTGAGAGCCCTAAAAAATACCCTTTTCATATAGGATTAATTTTTAATATAAACTCCCAGAAGTGGTAAAAGAAGCTCAGAGAATATTAAAAATTTAGACAATAGTACCAAGTCACTCCCTTCTCAAGAACGCCAGCCTAAATTGTGCTCAGAATAAAGGCTTCCGAATCTGCCCTGAAAGCCTGTTTGAGTCCCTGCATAAAAATGTACTTGAGTTTGCAGTTGCCTCAAGATTTATTTCTGTTTAGGTCTGAGACGATAAAAATACAATCTAAAAGAAGCTCCTGAGACCAGAAAACAGTCTGTAAAGCTATTGGCCGTGCAGGAGCCATCGAAGTCCTTTTTCTGAGTGAGGCTGCTGAGAGGCCTCACTTCACCAATTACTGCTTTACCTCTTCTTTGCTTATTCATTGTTTGTTTTGTCTCCTGACTTCTAGGCAGCAACTGACAGCATTAAAATCACACAATTCAGCCGTTTTCAGTCTATTTACAAAATCAAGGTTGTGTATCATTGCCATTACCAAATTCTAGAGCATTTACATCATCTAGAAAAGAAGCTCTTCACCCTGCGGTCACTCTCCACTGTCTTCCAACCTGGCAGGCGTCCTGGGCCTATAGATTTACACTCGGACCAAACCACAGAACACACAGATTTGCGTTTGCCTTTTCCGTCTTGCATATCTTCCTCATAGTTCATGCTGTTGCATGGATTATCATCCCATCCCTTTTCGTGGTTGAAGAATGTCCTGCCTTACAGATACATCACATTATATTTGTTGATTCACTATTTGATGGGCTTTGGGGTTGTCTCTACATTTTGGCTGCTATGGACCACAATACTGTGAATATTTCCACAGTTTTGTGTGTGGTGATGTTTTCGTTTTTCTTAGGTAGCACTGGGATATGCCCAGGACTGATCAGGTCAGCAACAAACTGAAGATAATGGCATCACTTTGGATCCCAATAGCAGAGAACAGGGCTCAGATTTCCCCACACCCTCAACAATGGCAGCTACTGTCTATCTGCTTTACTATAGCTACTCAAGTGCATGCGAAGGGGTGATTTCACTGTGCCTCCTTTAGTATGGCCATCCTAGAGGCTGGCCATCAACGTGTGATGGACAGCCTTCTCCTCCTTAGCTCTCTGCTGTCGGCCTCTCCATCATTATGTCACTGCACAGGCCCTATGATGGTTTGTATATGTTCGGCTCACGGAGTGGCCCTGTTGGAGTAGGTGTGCACTGTGGGTGTGGGCTTTAAGACCCTCATCCTAGCTGCCTGGAAGTCAGTCTTCATGGCATCCTTCAGATGAGGATGTAGAACTCCCAGCTCCGCCTGCACCATGTCTGCCTGGATGCTGCCATGCTTCTGCCTTGATGAGATGGACTGAACCTCTGAACTTGTAAGCCAGCCCAATTAAATGTTGTCCTTTATAAGACTTGTCTTAGTCATGGTATCTGTTCACGGCAGTAAAACTCTAAGACAGGCCCTGTGCTTGTCAAACATGGCGACGCTGGTGCATGTCTGCTTTCCTTCCCTCACTTGGCCTTCTCTACAGCAGACGGCATCCACCAACACTCTTGTGATAGGTTCTAACCCTCCACTGTCCATAATACTGACTGTGATTGTGGACCTTGGATACTGACTCCCTGACCTGACAACCTGCTCAGATGATTGAGTATTGAGCCTTGGATACTGACTCCGACCTGAACCTTGCTCAATGAAACAGATTGAGTCGGGAATAAATCAATGTTGCTTGTTCTCCACAATGTTGCTGTTCTCCAGGTAGACGCCTGCCATTGATGAGCATTCTCCTGGACCTCCTGACCAAGTGGGAGTCCTGGCTTAATAAGCTCAAAGATTGATCATACTTACCGAATTGAAGACCTGCTTGTATATCAAATTGGATTCTAACTCAGGAAGAAACTTCTGAATCTTGGTGCTTTCACCTCACACACCAAGGAATGAACATTTGTTTTCTTGGTATCTTGTTATCTGTAAGGCACAGGCTTCCTAGTTTTAAAAGCTTCAGGAAAGTTACTTTATGAATATGGCAAAAGCAAAATTGCATTTTGTGCATCATGTTCTAAATCATGTTTATTACACAACAGTACTATTTCCACTGGCAGGTGTCAAAACGTTAAAATAAAAAAATAAAAAATCCCTAGAACTCAAATCTGAGATAGACCCCTAAACCACAGTGACATATCAGAGCTTTCATATATGACATGTTTGAGCTTATACCCAGGGAATCACACTAGAACTTCTTGTCAGGATACACCAGCAGTTCATGCCAGCATTAATAGGGGCCAAAATCAGAATGGAACAAAAGAGGCCTGAGGAAAAACTTCCAACTATTTAACTCCCTCACTCACCTAGAAATGACTAGGAAAAATGGTCTTAAAATAGAAGTCTGGATGACCAGATAGGACATGTTTTTCTATCTGAGTTCTTTCCTTTCGGCTAATCGTCTAGTGTCCAAAGTCCTGGTGGGCATGTGAATTGCTACTACAAAGGTATATACACAGAAAAGCTAAAAACATCAATGTTTTCCTTGGGGGGGAAATTTTCATTCTCACAGAATTCCTTAAGGTTCTATTCAGATAAATACCTTTCCTGGCTTATCTTAAAAGATACACATCTCCAATGCTTACCTTAAAATTAATTTGCATCATTGGGAGGAGGTGAACCAAACAGCTGCACATGTCTGTGGTTATGAGGGAACTGACTTCTGGAATATTGAGGCACTGCAAAGTTTTATATTTTTCTTGGGACATGCCCACCTTTGAACCTAAAACATCAGCAATGGCTGTAGGCAAAGCAAAAGATATAAAAAAAAAAACAAAAACAATAAAACCATAGTCTGTTAAATAAACAAAGTTACAACTTACTCACATTTTAAAGTAAGAATTTAACAAATAAAAAACAAATTTACAAAACAAACATTCTCATTTTAACTATAAATAACCAAATGATTTTGCTCATTAGCTATGTGAAATTAACAACGAGAAAGCCAAAGAATTTATTTTACAAAGTCTATTACTTATCATTTAAAACTACAAAGCAAGCGTAGGAAGCAGACGTTGAAATGGCTCGTGGCTGAGAGCACAGACTGCCCTTGCAGAGGCCCTAGTCTGGTTCCCAGCAGCCTAGTGGGCAGCTCAGACCCTGTAATTCCAGCTCCAGGGTAATCTGACGGGATCCTCTGGCCTCTATGGACACCTGTACTCCCATGCACAGATGCAGATACATACATATACACATATGACTAAAAATACAATTAATCTTAAAAGAAAGCATAGAAAGAGGCAGATGGAAAGGAAGAACGCTGGCACATGTTAAATTCCTGGCCTTATCACTTCATCTCTTAGAGGTTGGCATATGTTACCACACTGAAGAAATGGGGACGCTGTGCAGAAACTAAACAACACATCTATCACCTAGACAAACTATAGGAAGACGGAAGCAGTCTCTCAAGAACAAAGTTAAATTGTTCTCTGCTGGCTCGCTGGTGGATACAGCAAGGAATGATGCCGTATGCTATCCGTGAGCGCCTTTCAGGGCTGAGACCACGGTGCCACACAGACTGCCTATAGACATAAGTGTCAAGATAGATGCACTTGCAAATGTCCCTGCAGAGTTTAGCCTCCTGGTTTAAAGGTGTCGAGCACTGTCCATTTTCCCTCTAACTTCAAAGGTAATACTGGATCATTTCAGAGAGTAAGTATCAAATGCAGGAGCAGGGCTGAAAGGGCCAGCGCATGAGTCTGATCTTTATAATATATTAATGTAAATTAGACACTGCTGCCACCCACCTAGGAAGACTTTCTCCTTTCCGATAGAGTATGTGCCGCAGACAACAAGAGCACGTGGGTTTAGAGTTACAGCCTCAAAGGCAGTGTTGATGGCAAACTGGATAACCTCCTGCTGAGATGGGAAGGTATATTCTGGGCTGCAGTATCTGTGACAAGGATAATGCAGTTAGTTTTTACTGACAGGAAGCGAGAGCAGAGGCTCTGCTCGGGTGCTACTTTACAAGAAAACAAACCAGCGACGTCCATACACCATGAGTATAATTACTAAAACCACATAGTCTCACACTGCCTACAATGAAAACACCTGTTTCCAGTTACTGCCAATTTATGACACAATAATAACTTTTCACCACACATTTTTAAATTATGTTGTTATCATCCTCGAAGTTTCCTGTTTGAATACTTTTCTTCTCAATAAGAATATATTTTCCCAGTTGACAGCTTTACTTACGAATGATAGAACTCAGTATCTACTTTTAAAACCCAAGTTACTATCAAAGAAAATACAACTGAAAGAGGTTATATTTACAGGAAAGAATTCTGACTTATAAATAAGCTAAAGATGAATTTAATATAGTATTTCAAATTAAAAGTGATACACACATGGTTATTTCCTTTCACAATTACATATATGCATACATCACAAGAATATGGCAGAAGACATAGGGGCTGCAGAGATGGCTCATGGGTTAGGAGTGCAGATTGTTGTTCTAAGGGACCTGAGTTCAGCCCCCAGCACCCACAAGAGTCAGATGCTAACCCGACCTGTAGCCCAGCTTCCGGGGCTCTAACGCCTTAGGTCCCCAATGGCTCCTGCACTCAAGTGCATGCACTCACATAGACACAGAGTAAGAAATAATAAAAACACATCTTTTAAAAAACATCTAAGAGATCTAGCTGGACTGCGTGCTCAAAAACACCCAACTGAAAGGCTGGCTCCCAGCTATTATCTGTGTATATTTTGAGATGAAAAGTGTGATATTTTTCTAAAATATAACACACTATAAACGCCGAACAAATGATTTTTCATGACTTACAGAACTGTTTTTGGTACTTAGTCATCAAAAAGGAGAAAGAATCCCAGGCCTTTCTTCTAACACAAAGAAATCCAGAACCGTATGAAGAATAAGACTACATTTAATTTATCTACCATTTAAAGAACACATAAAAGAATGAAACCATCACTGGGTGCAAACGGCCATGGAAAGACTTGCCTTTGGGGTTTCTGCTTATTTTTTTTTTTTTTGGAAAGATTATCTTTTACTTAAATATCTTATTCAAAGAATTCTTGAAATGCTTACATACTTGAGTCCTAACAAATCAATGAGTTATTTTAATACATGGAAACACAATGTAGAGTACTAATACATACAATTTCTGTCAATTATACCTTAATAAGGCTAAGACCACGTAATCTAAATATAAACACTTAGGTGATTATATTTGTATCACTGAAGGATTCAAAGGAATCACTTATAAATTACCTTTTTAAGAAAAGAATAAAAGTAATTCCAATACTCATAAGAAAAACCTCATCATGGCCTCTGTTTCCTCTTCACAACTATACCCAATAACTATATGAACACTACAAAAAAATAATAATTTAAAAGATGTTTTCCTAAAGTTTGTTCCCTAATTTTTTTTTTAGTATCAAGACTGTCCTATAAACACTTTCAAAATTAAAATAACAAAAAATTATGACCTATAATTCAAAATTCACCTTGAAGCAGGCTTTTTAAATGGCATCTTTTTGATAAACACTCTTAAAACATAAATTAGCTGTAAACCATCATTTAAGTGATCTAAGCAAATTACCCATACAACACAGGGCATAGCTATCGGTGGGACGAGGGAGAACGCATAAAGTATCTCACGTGGTGTCTAGGAACAGGGTATGGACTCTGCGGCCCGCCAGGAGAGAGCGCTCCATGCTGGGGTCTGCTCGGAAGTCTCCAGTATGCAGTATGACAGCACCGTTGGGAAGCTGGAAAAGGATCATGGTAGCACCTGGACAGCTGGACACAAACATTTTAGAGGAACATGCAGGGAACAGACAAAGCTCCTGGAGCAAGGGCACGTCTCTCAGCATCAACAGGAAAACTGACTTCATCAGCTGCGCCCGTGTGCAGGGACAGTAGCTCATGTCTACGGTGCGCATTTCCAATAAGGTCCTGTCTTCAGGACAGGCTGGCCTAGCTTCTAAGCCCTTAGGACAACTTCTGTCTGATAAGTGTCAGCTGAGACACTAGCTTGATCGAATAGTTTATGTGAACTATGTGATTTGTGGTAAACGTTTCAATAACAACAACTCCAAAAAACAGAACTCAAATCGGCAATCAAAAAGAAGGATCAGCAAGGCTGGAAACCAATTTTTTTTTAAAGAATCTAACATGATAATATTGGCCTGGACTTCAGCAGATCTAGATTTTTGCCTTACTTCTTTCCCAAGATGCTTATGGTCTCTATGGAATAGGCTCACATTTCACAAAGAAGTATAGTGGGTCACTGTATTTGGGTCACATGAATCTTGATAGCACCTTACAGTGTAGGGCAGAGAAGTAGATGGAAAAGGGATGGGGAGGAAGAGAGAAGGAGAAGAAAACGAAGGAGATGGATAGAGATGGGATGTCCTGTCCAGCAGGGCATTAAACAGGGTCTGGGGAGATCACCTAAGAGAGAACGGGGGAAAAAAAACATGCAAACGCAAAGAAACATGGCTTGTCTATAGGCTGATCAAACCATAATTTTTACTTTTTTCACACAGGGGTTATATACACAAAAAGGCAGGATGTGGGGAAGGGATGACACAGGAACGTAGGTGTCCGGGGAGTACAGATATCTTCCAGAACAGAGTGTCAGCTGGGTGAAGGTTCAGGGGACAGGTAACTATGACTCCGCCTCTGATTCACTTGTCCTTATCTAAGTTGGTACTGTCCACCAAGGTTTCCTATCTACAAGGTCTGTGACCATTTAGCCTGGCAATTTTCCACCAAAGCTGCTTGTTTACAATAGCTTATAGCCTGCTGTTTCAGTGTTTTTCCACAGAGACCCAAGACTTTGTGCTAGCAGGCATGTATGTCAGGCCTACTGCTGATTTTTGGCCCTATGACTGTTTTTAGGCCTTCAGTGTGTAAGCAGAGCTGCCCCTGACAATGGGAGACAGAGAGAGAGAAAGAGAGGGAGAGAGAGAGAGAGATACTATCCATTTCAATGGAAAAAGAAATCTTCCAAATCTTTAGAGTCTAAAATGGAATGAGGTTTTTGTTTTTTTTGTTTTGTTTTGTTTTAGTTTAAACGTAGGGTGGGAGCAGAGGCCCAATCCTCTGGCATCCAAATAGAATATCAGATTTTACTTTATGTAGGTTATGTTAAGGAAAATGGAAAACTGCATCTTTGAAGACCAGTAACAAAGTATTTTTTTTTTAATATAAAGTGTTACCAGTCAATAGACAACAGATGTTCTGTACACTTAATCTGATAGTGAAATTGTTTTTTCTTTTTTCTTTTTATTTATTTATTTATTTTTTTTTTTTACCCCCCCCCCCGAAATTGTTTTTTCAAAAATAGAAATAGGATTTACTCTGATTTAAGAATTCAGCTTATCAGCTCTAAGTTCTCGGACAACCATGCTGCCATTTTCGTTTTCAATGCTGTTTATGGCAGGCACCTCTTAGGCCACTGGTGTGCATCTACAGTGACAAATAGGTACCAAGGCAGCCTTCATACTTACTGATTGGCATCCAGCAAGACAACCTTGACACCATGCACTATACATTCCGTGTCCATCGGCAACGGACGGACGTACTGTTCTTGCACACGAAGCTTCTTCTTCAACAAATTGCCGGTTATCTGCAAGGCAGAGTGTGTAAGAAACTGGTGCTGTGTCATGTTCAGTTTAGAGCCACGGCATGCAGTACTCTCGGGTTTCCCACTGTTATGCACGTGGACTGTCCACAGTAGGACGAGTCTGTACGATACCCACGTCACTCTGCTGCTTGTTCACCTGGGAGAAGTCCATCATTCCCGGCAGGACACACAAAACGCATCCTGACCCGGTCCCTGCCCTCTGCTGCGGGTTTACCTCCTGTGTTCCCTTGTGGTATGTTCTAGATACTCTGAACTTTCTGAAAGCTCAAAGTACATATTTCTGAGGTGCGTCACACAGACTACGCTGTGAGGGTTATTACATCACTTTCCAGCTGAAGCTCCCCAGGAACTGCTAAGTGTTCACGATCTAACAACCAGTTCAAGGTACTTTGCACCATGAAACTTCCTGTAAACAGCTGGGGACAGAGTCCGAGGTACCAGCGCTGTGGTAATAACGCCGCCCTGGTGTTAGAAGATACAAGCTCCCTAACGTTAAGTATTTGCCTCTATATCTACTTAGGCACTCAGAAGAATGCTTTCTCAGTGAGCCTTGGCTTAGTGAGTACACTGTAAGGACATTTATTGTTCTCATGTAATAAAACACATGTTTGTAAAAATAGGTTGTATCTGTTGACGGTGACATATTTGATTTTTAAACCTAAATGTCCAATCTGCTTCAGCCATTTTCTCCAGAACAATGATGGCTCTTTTAGTTTTCAATATGGTATAAGTTTCTCAAAGTCACGATATCCCAAAAAACAGAGTTTAGAGGACTGAAACTTACCTCACTACAATAGACCGGCCACTTGAAGTCCTTCGACAACCCAGCGTAATGATCAGAATGGAAATGTGTGAGGAAGTAGGCCGTGCAGCCTTCGATCTCACCGTACTGAAAAGCGTCCACAGTGAAGCTGGTCCCTGCAATGAGACGGCCCGCGTGGTGTGAGCAGGAGCCAGGCACTCACACACGGAGTCCAGGCCTCTCCACTCTGTACCTCCACTTACGCTTCAATTTCACTATGAGTTCCTTAAAAATACATTTATCAAAAGGTAAGAATAATTCCTGTGTCTGCTAAATACTCCAGAGTAGAGGCTTGAGAATGGTCTTACCAAAAAAAAAAAAAAAAAAAGAAAGAATGTTAAGTTCTAAACCAATCATTTCTTTTCCCTGATCAATACTTTTGTGTACTGATGCTTAGGAGTGAGACAAGTGGGATCTCTAATTTCTACCAAGCCCTGAGAAGAGAATCAGTTGGAACTTCAAAGCCATGAATTCCAATAAGGGGGTGACACTGATAGGCTTCTCAGGGGTCAAAAAACTTACCACAGTTTGCAGTTCTCCAAAGAGACAAAGTAAAAGAAAAGACAGACAATATTATATGTAGTCCTTGGATTTTGTTTTGGAGTAGGTAGTGCGGGAGGAAGGATGTAAGAAGGGGTTGCCTCAAAAGTCTCCCCCAAGGAAAAATAACAAAAATGAAGTAGAGAAACACACTGTTATGTAATAGTCGTGTGCTAACAGCTGATACGCAGCCAAACAGGCTCAGTCCCACCGGGCTACGGAGGCGGCCAATATGCAGCACGTGTAACGTATGAAAAGGGAATCGTAACGATCACTGAAAACAGAACCCGCCCTGGTTCAGTGGGGCATTTCTGTGCAATATCAGAAGCTGAGTATATCCTTGCTGTTCCCTTGTATACTAATAGAAGAGTTATCTCTCTTTAGCAATGGAATTCATTTCTGGGCTCAGTTTTCCCATGAACTTAGCGGTGAAGGCATGGACAGATATCCAATTGGAACATATGGGAACAGAAAACCCTAGGTTCTCACATCACTTGAAAATTGGTTTTGTGGTAGGAAGAGCTGGTTATGCTCTCCTTCTTTCAAGTCACTGAGGCTGTGTATCCTGAGCAGTGCTTAGACGCTAGCTTTTGTTATATTTACTCCAACATCTTACAGTCTTTAATGTTACGTGGAATCTCCACTGTTCACATGCCTTTCTATAATCTATAATAGCTACCTAATTATTATAGTATCATGTATAAAATCTTTAACAAAAATTTGCTATAAGGGAAAATTTTAAAAACCCAAAACCATGATCCTGTTAAAAGATTCATAAAGTATTATAAAAAGCAAAGAAAATATATACTCTACACAAATTATTTCCAACTTATCACCCGAAGACAAAAATCGTGACGTTAAACGTTGCTGTGTCTTCCTTGAGAAGCTGAAGTTGGTATTCCAACTTACCGGGGATTCTCTTATAGAACGGACACGTCCTTCGCCATTCCCCTGCACCAGAGGGCTCTGAAGCGTTCGTGTTCCCTCTCTGCGTCCTGCCGTGAGTCCGTCTTACAAAGGCTTTGCCTTTGCCCGAGCTGACTGTTCCCAACTCTGGATTGTTAATGAGGTGAGCTGACCTTCTCTGGTACTTCCTTCCCGGGGTGAATTTGACTTTTTATGTCTCTTTCTTCGATGTTGGGTCCTCTCTCCAGACAGTTCCCCAGAGAGCTGACTCTCACTTGCATTCTTTGCATCGAATTCTAAGTCACTCAGAGAACTCTGTGCTTTCCTCTTACTCAACCGGGGCCTCTTTTCATTGGGGCTCACAACTGGACTGACGTTTGGCCCTTCTGATGCACTTTCCCTCCGTGATGTCTCTTGTCTTTTGGGTGGTAGTCCAAAAAACACACCTATATCCATTTGCTTCATTACTTTCTTAGAAGGTTGGCTTGGGCTGCACTTGGCACTGGAAGGCGACGTGCCCAAGGGCTTGTCAAGAGGCATGCTAGAGGGCTTCTGTGTGTTCCTGCAGGCACAGTTAGCACCTGGAGCACCCAAGCCCTTGCTCTGTAATTCTCTAGTCTGACTTTGGGTTGGATACAAAGGCAGACGCTCGCCTCCCTCCTTTTCCCGTGGCTTTGACATGGCACTTGTACGTAACGGCAGAGAAGTCTGATTGCCAACAGCTGATGTTTCAATTTTCTGTGGCTGATAACTTGATGCAAGTGAATAGAGTATTTCTGGCTCATCGGGCTTGCCCTTAGTGGTCTGATAATTAGAAGCAGCACCTCCCACTGCCAAAGCAGGTGAAAGCAAGAAGGAGGCTGCATCTGCGTGTGATGGGTCCTCTCGGGAAAGCCTGCTCGAGGTTTGGGAGATAAGAAAAGAGTCGTTTAGTGTACTGCCTTCACTTAACGAATCACACCTAGCCCGGGTAACCGGGCTCTCCGCTGTGGGCCAGATCCCCTCTGCTTCCTCTGGGGAGGGACCATGAAGGTTTTCAAATATGGCAGAGCCTTCCTCTTCTAGGCTGCTGTCTTTAGAGCTTTGGGTAAAAAATAGTTCCTGCTGTGAATCGTCTAGCTCTTGGTCTATGTCGTAAGTCTCTTCGTCACTGTGCAGCGGAGAATAAGAGATCTCACAGCCTCCACCATCATTTCCTGGCAATGGCAAATCCATACTCCCTGACTTGCTTTGGCTATTGAATACAACCTCAGCAAGAGGCGGTCCACCTCCCACCAGCTGGTCTCTCTTAACAAACTCTGCAGGCTGTGGAACTGGAGACATTTGAGAACATGGAGAAGAGACATTCTTCCTGTTGGTTTCAGCTGGAGGCAGAGATGTTTTTAGACATTGTATCATCAGTAAAGAATCATCTAACACTTTTCTTGAGTTCCCAGTTTCAGAAGCACAGACAGTCTTTCCTCAAGGTTACAAGGAGAATCTGGTGCCGCTGCAGCAAACCGCCCAGCCAATGAGTGTGAAGGGCTGTTGAGAGGCTCCTTGCTATCTCGGCTTTGAGCAAGCAGGACATGAGTGTATTTCTTATAATGAGAAGGAATTGTGGAGGTACACAGCAAACCCTCTGGACACTCTGAAAATAGTTAAAAAGGAAAAAAAGACCATTTAATACAATAAACCTTGACAGCACTAACATCATAAAGTAACCGCTAGGTACAAAATCACAGTTTACTGTTTTGTTTTGAGACAGGGTCTCTCTACATAGTCCTGGCTATCCTGGAACTCTCTATGTAAAAGCTGTCCTTGAACACACAGATATCTGCCCACCTCCTCATTGTCAAGCGCTGGGATAAAAGGTGTGGGCCACCATGCCTAGCCGTCCATGGGTCCCCTCTAAGAACTATGGCAATATCTATGGCTAGCTGTTGCCAAGATCAACATTAAAACACAAAAAAAATTGATACAGCATAATTTTACAAGGATCTAGTTATTACATTTAATCCAAATACTTCTAGATTGCTTTTCAGATCCTCTTTTCACAAGGAAATTGGAGGTAACTTAAAAACAAATAGTCATCACTCATTCCCCATGTAGTCCGAGGAGAATTTTCTATGTGTTAAACATGACATCTTAAAATATAATAAAAACATGGCATCACTTCTGTTACTGGCACATTTCTGTGAGACTGAATCATCTCAGACTACCTTCTAGTTCCTCTTCCGGTATACTAACATTCATGATGAATATAACATATCCATATTTAGGATCCAAATGTATTTATACTTTTCTATCTAATTCTAAAGTAGGTTAACAAATCAACCTGGCTATTCAGCTCTTAGGAACACTTATCTAAAAAATGTTAATACCATCTAACTTATATGGTCCTTCTAAGAGTTAAGTAGGAAAAAAACAGAGTGAAAGGTTCAGCGACATTTATGGAAACTGAGAAGAAATTGAGATGACAGCCCAGTTCATAAAGTACCTGCTGTGTACACAAGGAGCTGGGTTCTGATTACCAACCTGCACATAAACAAGTCAGGCATGGTTCCAAGTGTCTATAATCCCAGCACTGAAGAGACACTGAGGGGAGCCTCACTGGGCCTTTTCTTACCTGTGTCAGAGATCGGTGGAGAATCCAAACACTCAAAAACATGCCACCGGGGCGTCTGACCTAACAATGAGGAGAAGGGCATCTGGCAGCTTGGGCAGTATCCGTCATAAACAGGGCGCACCTTTGGGGTCACCTGCTTGCCTTTGTGAGTTCTTCCCTGCTTTTTTGGTGTTGTTTCTTTGCTTTGAGACTGCTGAATCTCATCTCTACAGCTCGAATTCTGACTGGAACCTGCAGATATCTGACTGTCTGTTTCTGCAAGGCACACTTCGTGGTCCTTCGTCTCCCCTGGCTTTTCTGAAGTTCTTTTTTTGTTTCTTTTTCTTTTTGACGGGTACTTCCCATCTGTTACTTTTTCAACAGATTCTGAAATATTTTCAGAACAATTATTTGTATGTACTGGTTTGGGTTTTCTTTTAGATTTATATTCCCAGATGTCTTCTTCCCAAAACGTGTCTTCTAACATGGCAAAATTATTTTTATAAGTGTAACACTAGTCTTTGGTGAATTCAGAGTTCATTTCTTGTAACAAACTTTTAATAGAAAAAAAAAAAGTAGCCAAAAGCCAAGTAATTTGGTTGGAACTGAAAGCTTTGGTGATATTGGCACACAACCCACTTAGTACCTGTGAACACCTGCTGCTCTATTTATACCACAATGAAATTAAGAGAACCAACCACAGGGTAACATCTCTATAGTTTTCTTTACATTGTGACACTTTCATTCAGGTTTTTTTTTTTTTTAACTTTCCAGAATTTAATTTATAAAAATAAGAATCAAGAATGCCTTGATGTTAAGCACTGATGGTAAGTACCAGGCTCAATGGCTTTAACTGAAAACAGTCTCCATACAATGGTTAGAGAGCTATTCTGGCTCTCGTTCATGTGGACAAGTGTCCATTCACAAGTCCAGTCACAGCCCCAGTCTACTGAGTGCGAAACTAGTCACACCATAATCAAAGGGGTATTGGTTACAGCGAATAGCCGCCGTTATTCGTGACTCATGGATCCAGCCAGCTTCAGTTTCCTGGGTCAGTCCATTTCTTCCTCCATCATAGGATCAAATCCTGCACAGTGAACAAAGTTCAAACATGTGAGATTGTACTCCACACCACAGGGGCTGTCTTCCGGGAAAGCAATCAGCCACCTCTGTAGACCTCCAGAGAGGTCAGGTAACCAGAAAATTCCTACGGGCTCCCCCTCCTTTGCCTCTGGATCTGGGTGGGGAAGGTCAATGAAGGGGCCCTACATTATTCTCAGGTTAAGTAATGCCAGCCTCTCAAAGAGCCCTTCTGCAGCTCGCCCCCCTCCTCCCCGGCAGTCCCTCGTGGGCACACCTGGCTTGGCAGCTCGGGGACCAGCTGCAGCTGCCTCCTCTCCGCACCACCTCCCCCGCTCGCGGGACATTCCATTCGCGCCCGCACTTTCAGCACCCCGAGAGTCACAGGACACTTTTTTTTTTTTAATAAATTGTTGTAGTTGTTAACACAAAACCACTAGCCTCACTGCCTACATAAAGAAGCTTCTCCTCTGAGGATTGCTTTACCCTCTTTACCTTTCGGGTCTTTCTTGGCGGGAATGCTGTCCCGCTGTCACTGCCGTGCCGAATCGGCTGATCTCAGTTTAAGAGTGGGACAACTGGGAAGGCGTTTCTTATGTCGGCTCTTTTTTTTAAACGTGTACATAGTTATTTGAATTTTATTTGTCTTGGAAACCCTGTCGGGCTCCAAAGGCAATGGGTTCCCTGCTCTTCAAGAGCGCGACCGCGGCAGCCTTTCCCGTGTCGAATCTGGCGCTCTGAACGTCCAGGCTTCGTGGCGGCCCGGAACCTGGAAGGGGCGGGGTGGGCAGCTCTGGAGTTCAATTACGCGCTAGGGAAGCGCGGCCCTTTGGACTTTGGCGTCTGAAGGAAGGCTTAGAGTAGGCGGAAGCGTGTGTGGCGCAGGTCCGGGCTGGCGGGGCCCCGCTCTGAGGCAAGAGGGCGGCGCACGCTGGTCCGACTCGCGCCCTCGGCCCGGGAGCCCTCGGGAGTTCGCGCAACATGGCGGCCCCCGGAGCGCGCGGGGCGAGCCTCTCGGGCCTGCTGCCCGCGCAGACCTCGCTCGAGTACGCCCTGCTGGACGCCGTCACCCAGCAGGAGAAGGATGAGCTGGTCTACCAGTATCTGCAGAAGGTGGACGGCTGGGAGCAGGACCTAGCGGTGCCCGAGTTTCCGGAAGGTGAGGGGCTGGCGTCGGGGTGGGGGCCGCTCCGGGTCCTCCCCTTCTTTAGGATGGCTCCCTCCCGCCAGCAGTCTGGAGATCTAGTGCCCTGCTGTCCGCCCACAGCCCCGAGGTGTCCCCGAGGAGCGACACACGGAGGGGTTTCTGCGGGGCGGGGACCAGTGTTTGCATCTCAGTCTTGAATCCTGCGTGGCCTGACGTCAGTGACCACAAGACTCCATGGATGTTTATTGATCATCACTTCCTATGTGCCAGAGACTGTTTTAAGCACTTGAGAGATCTTACTTACTTGGTACAACCCACCGAGACCCTCTTACTAGTCTTGTTTGACAGTTAAGGAAACTGAGGCACAGGGAAGACTAGGGAACCTGCCCGTCTAATAACTATTGAGCTTTAAATTTGGAATCAATGTTAGCTTAGTACTCGGGTTTGAATCCTAGCTGGGGGAACTGCTGGAACATGGGGAAATAGATACTCCCAGTAGTACAGTTTAAACAAAACCCTCCTTTACCTTTGTTGGTTGGGAGTGTCATTGTTTAGCCTACTCTTCTTGGCTTGTGTCCTGGCATGACACCGGAAACCACATGCATAGTTAATTTGTTACCTGTGGCGGGATTCAGGTATCTCCCGGAAGGATATATCAGTTCCTCCTTCATCACACAACAGTCTTGGATATCTTTCTTACCCTTTTGCACTGGCCTTGAGAGGGGCTTACCCTCTCCATCGTTATTATTGTGCTGGATTTGAAATTCTGTGGAATTGGGAAAGAATTGTCTGCATGGAGGTCGATTCCATCAGAGAAATTTCAAAATGACAAACACATATATGCAGGTATATACATATCTCCTGAAAACTTTGTAATAAAGCACACAGTAAATACACTATTATAAACCAGCAGGCCATCAGCTAGAATCTTGAGAAATGTTTCAGTTTCTTAGTTTTGTGTGTATTCATAGTAAATGTACTATGATATTTGACCACTGTGACTGAAGTCATACTCATAAGAAATTGATCAGGCTTTGTTTTTACATAGCCTGATGTTCTTCTGCACCCAGTTATTAACAGAATGTTAAAAACGAACAAAGCAGTTTTTGAGATAAAGTTTTGTTTAGTCTTGATGGTAGTTTACTGATCTACTTAGAAAATACTCATTCTTCAGACGGTGCCACCTGCAGTATAATGGGTAATCCAGGCAGACCTTAAACTAAATCCCTGTGCCTTCCTTTCTCAGCTTTTTGATTTTGAGCACATTACTTGATTTCTTTCAGGTCTTGATTTTTTTTTTTCACTTGTAAAGAAAGTGGAACTGATACTTACTTTTTAGGATAATTAAGTGGAGGTAATTCAGGCAAATTCCTAGAAAACAAGAAAACTCATTAAGTGTTGGCTATTTATTATATTTATTGTAATTATTGCTGCTTAAAATATATTATTATCATTAAATCTGGTAAATACCTGCCAAAATAACTTTATTACTTAACACAAAAACTTAAATAACTGTTCCTATGCCCTCAATAAGCCACCCTTAACAATTTATAGAGTCTTAAATATCTTGCAAGTGGGATGTGAAATACATGTCAACTAGTAGGTTAATTAGTAGTTCTGTGTCATCAATTAGATATATAGCTAATACTTATCAAAAGTATAAGTGTTCACTGAACCCTAAAACCTTCAGTGTATTTGGTGGAAATACTAATTTGTTGGAGATCATCTTTTCTAGAATGTTGTTCTAATTGGATAACTACAGTTTTTGTTGTTAGTAATCCTTGCTGCATTAGTCTTCCTTTATGTCTGGTTCCAGGAATCTATGGTTGATCACCTTCTCAAAATATTAAGTGGAAAAGTTCCAGAAATAAACTGTCCATACGAGTTAAACCGTACATTGTTCTGGTAGCATGATGCAGTTGTATGCCTTCCTCCTGTGTCCTCTCCAGAATGTTCGTCATCCTCTTGTTCATGACACCAGTCTGCCCTTGTCTACATCTCAGTGACGTGTGTGTTGCCCTCTGCTAGTCAATTAGTATTTATCCTGGAACCACAGTGCTTAAGTCATCCTTATCTCACTTAATAATGGCTCCACAACTCAAGAGTGATGATATTGTCTATTGGATATGCCACGGAGAAACCATAAAGTTTCTCCTTTAAGTGAAAAGGTGACATTTATTGATGTATAAAGAGCAACCATATGCTGTGCTTCTAAGGTCTATAGTAAGAGTGAATTTTAACCCTTCAAATTTTGCACCTTGAACTGCAAGTGGCTTAAGGAGGGCAGTATGTAGGGATGCAGAAGTCTACATCCGATAGCTACATCTGACACCTGTAGCTCACAAGGTTCAGTTAGCACTCAAAAGATCTGTCCAACTTTAGCTTTTAGTTTCTTTAAACCATTTCTGTCTACTTCAAGGTGCAATGAATAATAGCTGTGCTTATTTACTGATAAGCAATACATGTTTTCTTAAATTGGGATGCTATACTTTTTAATTTAACAAAGTCATAGAATAAAATTAAAAGTTTGAATTGTCAACTATATTGAAACTATAAGTTTTAAGTTCCTATTTTTCTTTGAAGGGAAGGGAACATGATCTTCATCAATACTAATGTTTCTTCTAATTATGCATTTAAAATACTTTGTTTTGTATTTAGTTTCACACAACCCTAGAACATGGTAACTTCTATTTTGTGTGAACCTAAGCACTTGGTGTCTGCCCTTCCTGCATCCTGATCCTCTCGGTTTCTGACTGCACTTGAGCTTGCTCTTTGTTTCAGTGTCTCTGTTACACTTAATTATGGGTCAGTTAGATTTTTAAAAATAATTCTTATTCCTCTTGTTTGCGCTTAAATGTGTTGATTTTATTCACTTCCCCAAGACTTTTCACTATTTCTGAAAGGATCTAGTACTGTGTTTGTTTGTTTTTGGTACATTTGCAGGTTGCCTCCCCAGAGCAGATGCCTGTTCTCTGTCTGCTTCCACCCTCCTCCTGTTCGTCCCTCTCCAGGCTTTTAATCTCCACATAGTTGCCCAGTTGATCTTTTTGTGAAGTCATACATACTTAGTTGTTAGAATCATGAGGTCGTTCTCTTATTTATTAATAGAAAAGAGACTCAGGTAGACTAATAAACTCAACTGCTACAGACTTTAAGCAGTGCTATTGTCTCTTAAAGTGTTTGACTATTTATACTGGTCTTTGGAACAAAGATTCACATTTTAATGAACAGTTTAGTTAAATTACCCTTTTTCTTTGTTGTTTCCTTTAATTGTAATTTGTTTTGTATAAATTCCAGGATTAGAATGGCTGAACACAGAAGAGCCTCTTTCTGTTTACAAGGACCTGTGTGGAAAAGTGGTTATCCTTGACTTCTTCACCTACTGCTGCATTAACTGTATTCATGTGCTGCCTGACCTCCACGCCCTGGAGCGCAGATTCTCGGATAAAGGTACCCCTGCTTTTTGATTGGTTTCTCACACACTGCTGTACATAAGCACCGGAAGAGCATCTGGCTCCTTTACTCAAAGGGGAGTGACCATTTGGCAAGACTGTGGTGCTTCTAAGTGCGATCTGAATCTGTGAGTAGCACTGATGTAGTAGAAATTATTTAACCCGCCAAATTTGTTGCTGTAAGATCTCCTACCCGAATGAGACCAGTAAGAAAGACACAACTCAATAATTATGGTATAAATCGCACGCCTAGATTAGGCAGATTTACCACTACACTACTCTAATCCTCAGCTATGAGATCCCTTATAACTTGCGGTGGTTCATCCAGGTCGTGTGCTTGTTCTTTCACCTCCGGCTCCTCTGTCATCGGCTTCCTTCTACTGCCGGCTTCCTCCTGCTTCTTCCTCTTGCTTCTACCTCTGCTTCTGTCTCTTTTTGCTTCTGCTCTAACTTTTATATCAAATTCCTCTCACTCTCTCCTCCCCTAAGCCTTTTTCTCCACCTCCCCTTCTACTGCCCAATCTCTGGTTCTAGTCTTTATTTTACAGGTTTTAATTGGACAGAAGGTTTACAAGATGTCACCTGTTACAGATTCAATCATCCTCTGCAGCCCCTCCCAGAAGGGTGGAACTAGGATCAAAATACAAGGCTGGGGCTATCCACTGGGAACTAGGATCAAAACACAAGGCAGAGGCTATCCACAACATACTGACCTCTGTCCCTCCAGGTAGTCAGGTTGGCCTTCAAGCTCTAGACTCCCTGACGTGCCTCCCAGGCGCCTTTAACCTGTCATGTACTTTTTCATGAAGGGTTAAACTGAGTGATAATGGTTTGCCAGAGAACCAGAATTTAGGATTCAGGTTTTGTCTGAGGGTAGGAGCCTAATTTACTTTTGTCATGATGAGATATTTAGAAAAGTCTTTTTCTATCCCAGGCTTAACTAAATTTGTTCTATGAAAAAGGGAAACATCTGGCCACAATTTTATGCTCTTCTTAGTGTGATGATACAAAGGTTTAAATTTCTTAGCAGGAAATGAATGTCATTAGGCTTCTGACGTGAACCACCGTGGAATACAAAATACAGCAGATACTTTTCCTTTGACCTTGTATCATTACAAGATGACTCATTACAGTCAATTCAGTTTTCTAAAGCACACTAGGAAATCCTCTTACAGCATTCGAGCCTCTGGAGATGGGGAAGACTATACATAGTGTTTGCAGTCCAGGTAGGAGAATAATCAGGTTTTTATTGTTTTATTTTTTTGACTTCTTTCTAAAAATAACAAGAGAGTAAATAAATTGATAAAATGGTTTTATTTAAGTGTGAACTAATCAATACTCCTGGTGTCTATGTGAAGGTAATATGATTACTGATTTTCTGATTAGATACTGGGATAGACCATGAGCAGACACAGCTGGAGGATACCTAGGGATGTACTTGAACAAGACTGCTCATAAAATCCAAAAGTACAATGAAGATTTATGTGCTTTTTAGCTATTATATATTCTGTTTAAAAAATATTAACCAAAAGATTTACGAGTGAGTAAATCATGATTTAAAATCATAGATTTAAGAACTGTGTTTTATTATGTGCTAGGTAGTATATGTCTCTGTTTCTTGCTCCAGACAGCAGCACATTTATTGAGCATGAATTATGAATATGTTTTAGGAAATATGCAACAAATCTGAGTAAGATGCATTAAGGTGGCAAAATGCATTATTTTGTAAAATTAATGTATGTAAAAATTTAAAAGTCTTATAGAACTCTCTCCCCAGAGAGTAGTAACTCACTTTGCCTGCAACACTTTAAAAAGATTTTGCAGTGAAACAATCCATCTAAACCAGAGCTAAGCAAAAGCGCATGTGACATTGAAAATGGGCAGCAGGACATACCCTGCTGAGAGTGTCACATCTGCAAGCAGAGATGCCAGCACTCTTGTTCCACAGATAGCTTATTGTGGCAGGGCTTCTGATAAACATGAAAAGAGGCATGGAGAGATGGCTCAGTGGTTCAGAGCACTGGCTGCTCTTCCAGAGGTGCTGAGTTCAATTCCCAGCAACCACATGGTGGCTCGCAGCCATCTATAATGGGTCCTAATGCCCTCTTCTGGCATGCAGGCGTACATGCAGACAGAGGGCTCACATACATAAAATATATAAGTAGTCTTTAAAAACACAAAAGTAATAAATAAAGTGATACAAAGACTGATAGGTTAACGCATGTTGTAAAGTGCTCTTTAGGGCATTCCTAAGAATTCAGACTCTCTTCTTCCATTGAGGATATGACAAAGTTGAAGGTTGTTTTTTATTTTGTTTTGTTTTTGGGGGGAGGGGTTGTGAATATTTTGATAGAAGGAGACATAATAAAATTACATTTTAGAACTATGTTAAAAATCCTAATGTTGACTCCATAAATGACTATGTAATTAGTTTAGTTGGTTGACACCATACCCAGAGAAAGTCGTTGACATCCTCCCAAGGCTCTGTGACTTCTGCCGGATGATACGGAATTTTCTTTTCTAACAGCTCATGTGTATATAAACAAGTCTCTGAAAAGCGTAACACTTTCTAAGTAGAAAGGGGTCCAGAAGATGGAGGAGTAGGAAGCAACAGAAATGCTCTTGCAGAGATGGTTGTATAGACAGACTCTGTCTAGGGTGGAACTCTCATTCATTTGAAGGCAGAGTTGCCGAATATTTTTAGCAAAAGTCACAAGATAATTAAAACTAAACTAAAAAGACAAGGAAGAATAACCTATTCAAAGAAAACATGAGCCATGGAAACTATCTCTTTAAAAGATAAAATGACAGGTGTATGAGACTTTCTAAAACAAATATTAAAGATGCTTATAGAACAACAGGAAGGAACAGTACACAAGCAAAAGGAAAGAACAGTAAAGAGATAGAAGAACCTTTGACAACGCACAAAGCAAACACTGGGACTGAAGACTATACCATCTGAAGTGGGTATCTGGAGGCAGACTGAAGCATGGCCCACTGTCTTCAGCATCTGGCCTCATCACCACCATTAGAGAAAAGACTCTGAGCTTAGAGGTAAGGCAGCAGAAACTGCTAAGTATTTTAGAAAACGTTTGAAAGGATTGGAGTCTAGGGACACATAGAGCACCGTCAAATTGATCAGATGCTTTGTAGCCGGGACTTTTAAAGAAGTGGTGGTCACAACCTGTCCCAATTTAATGAAAGACATGATCATAACTATCCAAGAAGTTCACTGAACTCTTAAGTAGAATGATTAAAAGAGAACCACATCAAGACTAGAATCAGTGCTGAGACACAAGGACACAAGCAGCTGATTATGCTCAGAGAGTGTGAGGAGTTGGCAGTCTCCTCAGATGGATGGTGGTGATGAGGCCAGATGCTGAAGACAGTGGGCCAGTGTATTCTGATCCCTAAAGGAAGACTTTGTGCAGTTTTACAGTTGTTAGGTATACTTCTCAAGTGGGAGAGAAAGGAAACATAAAAGCTGGGAAGCTCATTAGAGTTCTGCAGGTGGACAAGAACACATGCCGCCTACTATTTTAAAGCCTGAGAAGAAACAGGTGTAAGTAAACACATGGTAGTTATAAAAACTGCATTATTGGAACAATGATGTTGTAGCTTGAGTTCTGGAAGACTTAGTAGACAAATGCATAATAAAAATTAGTCTAAAAGGTATTGACAGATTTAAGGGAAGAAATTGACAATTCTGTGATAGTAGTTGAAGAATTCAATGCCCATTCTCCATAATGAGTGCCATATCCAGACAGAAGATATGTAAGGAAATAACGCAGCTAGATCTCCAGCCTACACAGAACACCTCAGCACTGTCAGGACACACATTTCTTTCAAGTCTACAGGGTCGTTTTCTAGGACAGACAGGTCATAGTTTTTTTCAGTAGGTTTTAAAAGAATATTCCAAGTATCTTCTCTTGTTATCAATTAAAGTTAGAAATCAATAGAAAGAAAGCTTTCATGATGAATGGTTTATGAAAATTAAATACATCTTTAAATACCCAATAGACTAAAATGGAGTTTACAGACAACTAGAAAATACTTAGAAACAAACAAACATTTATGCTATATTAGAAGAAAGCTTATAAACACATTTTTAAAAATATACCAACCAAATTTATAGCATAAAGAACTAGAAAAAGAACTAACTTCCATGAAATTAAGAAGGCACCAAACAGTGAAGATTTGAGTTGAGAAAAACAGAATAGACAATAGGAAAATAATAGAAGTTAAAAATTGATATCTTGGCAGTATCAATATAACTGATGACCTTAGCTAGATTACTAAAATCAGAAGTGCAGGTGAAGCTATTACTCATTCCATTGAAATAAGGACTAGAGGAGCACATAGAATTGTGTACTAAAATCAGAAGTGCAGGTGAAGCTATTACTCATTCCATTGAAATAAAGGACTAGAGGAGCACATAGAATTGTGTGCCAGTGATGAAACTGAACTGTCTGAAAGCACAAAGCCTACCAAGAGTAAATCATGAAGAGATAGAAACCTCAATAGACCTTTATCTACTGGTGTTAGTCACTGTAGCCAAGTCACAGTAACAACCAAACTCACTGCAGGGGGAATGGAGAGGGAAAACAGACAGGCGCATTGGGCGACTGGTCACCCTCAAGAAGGAAGGGAGTACTTGGGAGTGCTGACAGCTTTGAGGAGTCTTGAAAATACATTAAGTAATATAATCTCTCTCTCCTTTTCTCTCTCTCCCTCTCTCTCTGCCTCGCTCTCTTTGTCTCTGTCTCTCTCTCTGTCTCTCTCTCTCTCTCACACACACACACGCACACGCATACACAGTGATTCCACTGAAGTGAATTACCTAGAATAGTCAAAAAGTCATAGAGCTAGAAAGTAAAATGGTGTGGAAAGAGACTAATAAGGACTTACTGTGCAATGAGTTAAGTTCAGGGTATTCTATTTGAGGTAGGATCTCATTCTTAGCCCAGGCTATTGTTAGCCCAGGATGTCCTTGGCTTTTTGTCTGGGATTTTCGGGTTTGCAAGATGAGGAGGTGAGAGATGGATGGTGGTTGGAGTTGGTTGTCCAACAGTATGATTGTACTCGGTTCTCTACTACATTAAAGGATTGTTAAGGCAGTGGAGCACAACACTGGCTGCATGTAGTGGCACATGCTGTAATGCCCGCACTTGGGATGCTGAAGTAGGAATGTGACAAGTCGGAGTCCTGCCTGAACCCTAGAGTGAGAGGCCATTTCTAAATGGGAGGAGGGGATGGAGTGCTTTATCCTGTTTTTACATTTAAAATTAACATTATGAAGACAAATCTGTGCACTTTGGGAGAAATTCAGTCTGTTCATTAGCATCGAATCCTGCTGACTAGTGAGACCCATTTGTTAGGTATATAGACAGTTTTATGAGCCAGCTATAAACTTGAAACTGGCCACGGGGAAGTATTTATACCATGAACATCAACAAACACCACTAATCAGGAAATTAAAAAGTACTGATTTTGATCATTCTATCAAATCAAATTGCTAGTTTGCTAGCATACCGTTGGGTATCTTATTCTTAGACTGGTAGACTGTGGAGCAGCAGTTCTTAACTGGTGGGTCGTGACCCCTTTGGGGTCACATATCAGATATCCTTCATATCAGATGTTTATATTATGATTCATGACACCACAGCATGAGGAACTGG
Source organism: Mastomys natalensis (assembly GCA_021653895.1). Taxonomy (NCBI): domain Eukaryota; kingdom Metazoa; phylum Chordata; class Mammalia; order Rodentia; family Muridae; genus Mastomys; species Mastomys natalensis. The sequence goes on from JAJTUV010000060.1 coordinate 375,538, forward strand.
AACTGCATGAAAGAGTCACAGTATTAGGAAGGTTAAAAACTACTGCCATAGATGAATAATTTGTTTCTCCGTTTGTCTATTTTGAATACTGTTTGTGGAATAAATTTTTAAGCCATGGAGAATACTTCGGGAAGTAGTCTCAGCCATGTAATTTCAAAGAAACATTGCTGCAATAATATGCTACTATGAAAATCTGGGTAACTCAAAAGGTTCTTTATTGTCAGAAGATAATTCAATTCATGTTGAGAAGACATATCTAGAAACCATCAAAAGGAAGTTCAGTAGGCTGTCACCAGATTAAACTTGCTTTCTTACAGCTGGATGTCTTCCACTGTCTGAGACGTTTGTGAACATAGCAGAGCAGTGCTGTTCCTGTCCTGATGGTTAGCAGCATATTCTAAATCCCAGCTCACAAGAGATGCTCAGCAGAGTGAAGGATTTCTCATTAATTCAGACACCTTGAAAGAGGCTCTATAGCCGGGCGGTGGTGGCGCACGCCTTTAATCCCAGCACTTGGGAGGCAGAGGCAGGTGGATTTCTGAGTTCGAGGCCAGCCTGGTCTACAGAGTGAGTTCCAGGACAGCCAGGGCTACACAAGAAACCCTGTCTCGAAAAACCAAAAAAAAAAAAAAAAAAAAAAAAAAGAAGAGGCTCTGTTTCAAACCCACTCTTGCCCAGCTTAGTGGTACAACCTATAATTCTATTGCCCAGTAAGCAGGGGCTGGAAGATTATAAGTTCTAAGCCAGTCTGGACTCCGTAGCAAGACCCTAGCAAACCCCATAAATAAATAAATAAATAAATAAATAAATAAATAAATAAATAAATAAATAAATAAATAACAGTTTTAAAACTCAGGTCTACAATAATGACCAATAACATTTTTTTAATAGCATGTGAAGAACTATTTTAAGCAAAAAATAAATAATGCTCAGTTGTAACGAGTCACTCTAATGCTTAACTATTTTAAAAGAAATAATTATGCCCTGAGGTCATTAGTTCATAGTAATTCAACACATGTTTATAGTAAATTGGAAACAGTCCAAGTGATTTCTGCTTGCTACATGAGAGTCTCTAAGATTTTAACTTCTTTTTGCTATTACCTCAAAAGTATATTGTTATAGTACTCATTTAGGACAGTGGCTATTATCACAGGACAAGTATTCTTGATTTACACAAAAGCATTTTCTTAGAAAAAGAAATATTAGTGTAATTTCTGAGTATATTTAATGCATAACTGCATCATATTTCTTTTTTTCTTTCTTTCTTTCTTTTTTTTTTTTATTTTCAAGGCAGTGTTTCTCTGTGTAACAGTCCTGGCTGTTTTGGGACTTGCTTTGTAGACCAGACTGGCCTTGAACTTACAGAGATTCACTTGCATCTACCTCTAGAGTGTTGTGATTAAAGGCATGCACCACCACTGCCTAGCTTGCATCAGATTTCTTTTTTAAAGCTTGAATATTTTGTTACTGTTGGGTGACCTATACTAATGGTCATGCAGTATGTGAGGCCTTATCTGTTCACACTTTACTCACATCTGCAGGAGGACACCTCTAACTTTATAATGAAAGTAAACCTTGAAGTGAATTCATTTCATTCATTTTGAGTCAGTTTCCACACCACCCTCAATGACAATATAGAGAACCAACTAGGTGAAGACTCAGCCTCAGATTCAGAAGATAGTTGCCTTTGAGGCTCCAAGTATTTGAGCCTGCGGTGGCCATTCTTACTCAGACCAGCACATTTTTCTTCAGGCTTTTGGAAGTTGCCCTCCTCTGTTCCTCCTGTTTCTGCCTTCTCTCTCCTCTTTGCTTTCCTCTCCTGTTCCATGTTTTTCATGTTTTGATCCTTATGTTGGAGTTGCAGAGATAAGAATCTTTTCATCCTAATTGTTAAGACTTAAGTAATAGAAAAAGCAAACTAAGAAAAATATGTGAATATTTTAAGACTCGATGCTAAAAAATGAGAAAAGATAGTTGATAATTGTCTATATATGAATCAATATTTGGACTATATGATATATATAGTCATCTTCATTCTGCTTCTTATATACCCGTGCCCTTGACCTGTAAGGTATGTGCCCAAAGCCTGTGGATACTGCTCACTATCTGTAATAACCTGTGAGGCCCCTTTTTTCATTAGTAAGTGCTTTTCAGATTGTAGCCTTAAGTAATATTTACAATTTGAGATATAATAGCAAGACTAACACAGTTTCTTTTTCTATCTTAATGATGATGAATAAATATACATTCTAATAGATTTTATTTTCATTCCTTAAGTCAAAACCTCTCACCTTTTTATTGAAAAAAAATGTATGCCTTCGTCATTGACAAACATGAATTGCTATCATTACTGTTCCTGAGCTTAGGGCCATAATTAACTACAGTGTTGGTTACTTGAACACAGAACTAATGCAGCCACTGGGTTGGCTGTGTGGGTAGTGGATTCAACATGGCTGCCTTGAAAGGGATGATAGACACCAGGTGGGTTGGAGTGGGTCTCAGATCACACTGTACTACTTAGGAGGGTGCCTAGTCTAAAACATGAATAATCGACCTCTGTGATTTCCTACTCCATAACTTTAAACTATGGTTGATCTTAGAGAACTAGAACATGGGAAGATGGGGACAGAAGGATACTGTAATGATATCCTAAGGAACCGAAGGAAGCTCAGGTTGCCACAGTAACTGAGAGGTGAAAGATACGGAGATGCTTCTGGAATGATACTTGATCTTCATACTAAGGAGACTGAAGGATGTTTTGCAAGATGGTGATATAGTCATATCATGTGTGTTTTTAAGAGATGAGTCTGACTTTTAGGGAGGTAACTCATCGATAAGACAGGTGTAGAAATCTGCAAATACCAGGGTCAGCAGAGTAATGATGTGCATGTGGCAAGATGGAAATCAGTTCAACACGACTTGCTGGTGTTGGTTCAGATTCTAGAGCCTGACACCGGACAGTTTATGTTAGGCATATTTAAATACAGAACAGTTTTAGAAAAAAATGCTTCCTGGTAACAACTGACTCAGTCCCGTGTGAACAATAAAGCTTAAGGTATGATGACATCAAAACTGCTTTGTAAAGTACATGTGACCTCTTCCATAAAGATGGGTTCTATAGCTTAAGGGCCTAGGGGAGAACCTGGCGCACCCCAGTCATACAGATAACAGGAAGGTTGCCAAGTTATAAAGTCCATGTGCAATAGAATGGGTTCTATTGACCGAGGAACAATATTCAAGATGAAGGTCTGGGGAGGAAGAGTCTGGGGGTTCAGGTGTGGACTGGCCCCACAGATAGCACAGATCACCAGGCTGTTAACTACATCTGCTCCCAGCCCTCTGGGTGGAAACCAAGTAGACCTTTCCCCTGAGGAGACAGTCCTCTGTATCTCACATTCCTGGATTCCCTGGTGCTTATCTGTGAGCACAAGGCTCTCCTGCTCTCTACAGATGGGTAGGTGAGGTCTGTGCTAAGACTGATCTGCTCCGAGACAGGGTACAGGCTGGACAAGTGTAGGGATAAGCTCAGTAGGGCTTGGTCATGAGTTAAATATGAATGACAAAGGCAGCCCATGGGCTATCACAGAGACCTCCAGATCGAGTTCCTGCTTATGTAGGTGGATATATGACAATGCAGTTCTATAACTAAACACCAGAGAACGTGCGGATTTGGCGGGAAGCTCGTGAGGTTAGTTTGAAGCATCTTCAGTACTTGCATTTCATTTTCCATATAACTTCAATTGCATGTCTCAATAATAAAGGACTAAATTCTGACCATGACTTTAAAGGCGGACCATTTCTAGGTATTTGTTCTTACTGTCTCAAACTTCCATCTTCTTTGTATGTGCTGTTTATCTCTCTGAATCTCCCCCACCACTCTCTTTGCCTCATTTCAACTTCTCTTCATTGAGGTGTCACCCCATTCATCATTTTCTTCGGGAAAATATTGGGATATATTGATTAAGGGGAAAGTAAGTAGGCAATACCATCATGTATTTTAATTAATATTATGGGAGCTATATAATATGCATACACAAAGGGCTTAACTTACGGGCTCTTACTTGAATTTGGCAACTTTTGAATCATTCCTGTTATTTATTTCGCTGTTTGCATTGTCCTAGATCTAACCAGTGTCTTGCCCAGCGACTGCCTCCTGTGCTCAGGCCATTTTTGGAGTACTTCCTTCTCACACCAGAATATTTCTAGTTCCTCCTGCGCTTTCACAGCTCATCCCCAGTTACCGTTTCTCCAAGGAGCTCATGGTTTCTAAGCTGTCTTTGATTTTAGTTTAGTCCCCTCAAAGATTTAAACAGTTATCGGAGCTAGTCTTTCCACCTGCCTCCGCCAGAAGTGACAGTGTTCATTAGAAGGGCAGGGGTTCACGTGTTAGCACCCTTGCCATCTTTGTAGCCTTGGTGTGTGCGTGCTTGTGTGTGTGTCTGTCTGTCTGTCTGTCTGTCTGTCTGTCTGTGTCTGTATCCGTGTCTCTGTGTGTATCTGGGTGAGTCGGGGCTGTGTATAACAGCATGGTTTTCACGGTGAAATGGAAAGGTTTGTCATTTATCCACCTGTGTCTTCACCTGCTTCTGCCTTGTTCTTTATTTCATTTCTTACTACTTTTTCTCTTAAATAGAAAGTGGTGTACTTAAGACATTTTGTGCATAATAGTTCACAGTGCATGTACAGTGTAATTCAGCCATTTTCCTGTATGTTGGCTAAGGTTATGGCTCAGTAGTTACAATGAATAATTTTGTGGAGGGATAGGTTTTCACACAATGGTGGACTAATTAAGGGACATTTCCTAGAAATGAGATAGTAAAAGTCATTTTATTGCATATTTCTAAATTCCTCATTCTAGAGTCATTTTTGGGAGCACACCAGAGAGAGAGGGGGGAAGAGGGGGGGGAGGGAGAGAGAGAGAGAGAGAGAGAGAGAGACTATCCCCCTGCTGCTTCAGAAGTGTTTTAACTTTTACCTAACTGAACATCCTTCTATATATGTAATATAGCAGTTTATCATACATGTAGGGTATTTTTTTTATTAAGTTGATAATTGGTTATTGCTTGGCTCTATGAAGGCTACTTTCATGTATTAATTTTATGTTTGAAATTGCTAAATCTTTTTAATTGAGTCTCAAGGATTTTTCTGGCATACTAATTATATCACATGCATGCAAATATTTGTAATTCTGATGTCCTTGAGTGCTTCTCTTGTGTAATTATGTTTGCCATCTCCCTGTCTGTACCTCAACTCTTTGTCAGATAGTAGTAGAACTAGCAGGTATCTTTGCCTTGTGCCTTATACTTATAGCATTTATACTGTAGCATTTATTTATAATTATATCATTTCTTCATTAAGAGGCTCATTTTGAGACTTGATTACAGTTATTTAATCAACAAAATATGGAAGACTTACTTTATGTAAGTTATAAACATTATGTTAAACAAAATGTATCTGCATTGTTTTCAGACTTGAAGGAAAATGGAAGCCACCCGTGAGAGTTAATGTTGTCAACTTGATAGGATCTAGGATTATCTAGCAGACCAGTCTGGGCATGCCTCGGGGATTATCCATATTAGCATAACTGAAGTGTGGAAACCCACCTTACCTTTGAGGAGCACTATCCTGTAGGTTCCTGGACTGAGTTACAACCTTGCAGAAGACCAGGATTTGGTGCTCCTTGCTTTTTGACTGAATGCCTCCCACTCCTGTCAGCAGGACTTTCCTGCCATGGCAGACTGTGAGCCACAGCAAACCCTTCCTTCACGTTTCTTCTTCTTGATTATTTTGTAATAGCAATGAGAAAGGTAGCTAATACACCCACTCTAAAATGTTTCTCCTTGCCCTCCCAAACATAAAAATAACGAGGAAAGCGAATACAGCCGTATTTGACCCTACATCTCACAGTACCACCAGACAGAGTGCCGTGGCCTTCACATCATGTGGCCATCAAGACATAAACTAAACCCTCGTTAAAGCTGCTCCTGATGCAAACTGAGGACAGGTAGAGGGAGCTTAGCCAGCAGCAGAAGCACAGGTCCGTGCTTGGTGAACACAGAGCCTCTGCCTGGTTCCCTTGTTTGTTGTTTGTTGTTTGTGGGCTCTTTGTTGCATTTTGTTTGTTTTTTTCTCTTTTCCCCCCCTTATTGTTTTTCTGTTTGGGTGTTTTGTTTTTTGCCTATTTTTTGAGAAAGACAGAATGTGAAGTTGGGCGGGTAGAGAGGTGGGGAGAATATGGGAGGAGTTAGGGGCAGGGAAAACATAATAAAAATACTTAGTGTGAAAATTTTTTTTTATAAAAATAAAATACAACAGTTTTGAAAAAAAGGAAGAAAAAACAGAGTAATTCTGAAGACTTAGAACACAAATAGAATGTCCCTTTGGCCCTAATAAGAAATACCCAATAACAAAGTTCCAAGTATGTAACATAGATTCGGATGCCCTAGTTACAGCTTACCTTAGATGTTCAGGAAAGATGGAGACGGAGAGGTGTCGCTTTGGGACAAGCATCAAGTACACAAGCAGGGTGTGGCTTCCCTCGGATGGATCCCCAGAACCAAGGAAGGAAACAAAGGGAGAGTTTAGGATCCAGTATGAAGGAAGGAGAACTACAGCCAGCACCTCCTCCATGAGTGGGGTCCGTAAATGAAACTGCGCAGAAAACAGAGCTGTCAGAAGGGGGAGCTCTCAAGCTAGGAACCTGACTGACAAGATAAGGCGGGCACATCTCTACAAACTCCAGGAAAGAGAATGTGTGGACTAATAATCACAGGCTTCACAACTGTGTTCTTTACTGGAATAATATCTTCAAGCAGCATTTAAGACTAATGAAAACCAACTTGGATCACAAATATTAAAAGAAAAAGAAAAAGAAGAAACGAGCATTGATTGAATTCAAGAAACAAAAAATTCAAGATTATATTAGAAATGAAATCTGAATTACAAGATGTCCAGGGAGGATAAATTTATATAATAATGGAGTGGGTGAGACTGAAGTGAAGCAAGCAGGGAAGTGGGGAGCTCTAGTGGATGAGCCAGCGTAGGGAGAAAATGAGGGACTCAGAAGACAAGCAAAGGAGGTGCAGCATAGAACTACTTGGGGTACCTCAAGAAAGTCAAAACAGTGACCCAAACTAATACCTGAATTAGAATAGAAAAAAAAAAACTAAATATGGAAAAAAAAAATCTTGACTCTTCATTTTGAAAGGACCTATAAGGTACCAGGGACTATTAGCCCAGAAAAGTCCAAGGAACAGCTTAATGAAACTGTTAAAATTACAGACCAAAACAAAAAAGTCTTAAGAGCTCCAGACAAAAAGAGAAGTTAACAAAAGATAAGATGTGCACTAAACTTATGAAATTGTCCCAAATAGATTGCAAAGACATGGCACATAAAGCAACATTTCAATACTCTTAAGGTGTACAAGCCAAGGTATTGTATCCATTCGTCTTCCAAGCATCAAGGCTAAAATAAACAGTGAGGAAGTTGAAGGATTCAGAGGGTAGTGTGCACACGTGCCATTCTCGTGAATGCCCTACAGGGGGCTTTCATCTAATTCTGGCTGAGTAGGACAGCTGCCATTGATGGATGAGGATGTCACGTATGTAGACGCAGAGGTGTGTATGATGGTCAGGGTTCGTTCTGATAAAAACAGAACCGATCGAGGTAACAGAGGGTGAGGATTTACTGTAGGAGCTGACCTAGCTACGTGATTGCAGAGCTGCCTGACCAGTCTACATCAGGCTTTGCTTCTGTTCAGTGTCTCAGTGGCAGATGGAGCCGTGGATGTGGAAAGGCAAAGGGAAGAAGGACAAGCTAGAACCCTTGTAGGCTCTGCCTTATTTAATGAGTGACTAGCAAGTGCCCTTTATTGTGGAGCTAACACATCCCTGAACCATAGGGTTGAGAAGCTGGAGTGCAGACACAGTTCTTGTTCCCTGGTGTTCCTTCCCTCTGAGCCGCTGAGGCTTTTCGTGTCCTTTGTGTTTAGCCTGGTTCACTCCTTTCAGCTGTGTCCCATACGGGATATAATCCAGCCTCCTCTGCATATTTACTCAGTGGGAGTAATGTACTGTGTTGTGTGTCTTAGGGTGTCTCCCTCATGTTTCCCAACATGACGTTGTGAAGTGTGATGTTGCTAATTTTTTTTTGAAATTTAGAGTTTTTTTTTTTTTTTTTAAATAGTGGTTAAGTTAGGTGAGAATTCACTGTGTGCTGAGTACTATGTTAAATTCCTTACACGGCTTATCCCTTAATTCACTCAACCTAGGGAGTCATTCATGATGCTTTCCTCATCTCACAAGTGAGAAAACTGATAAAAGGTAAATAATTTGACCAAAGTCTCAGATCCTTCCCACTTCTGCCCACTCCCACCCTTCCACTCCCCAGGCGTCTGGTCCTCACGATTTTCCAAGATATCCTTGGTTGCTTAGTTGTTGCTCCTCAGCAATTTGGGTATGAGCTGTCAAGACATGTTTTCCTCTGTTGGGTCTTAGACGCTGTGCTGGCCTTGAGTTATGTATACTTCTGCCTTAGCCAGAATTAGAAGATTAGACATTATTCAAAGTTTGATTTCTTCTCTTTTCCTTTTGGATTCTTGTAACTCCTTAGATGTTCTAAGCTGATCCCAAGCTGCCTGAAGAAATGTCTGTTTTCCCTCAGTCTCCCGAGTGTGTCCTTTCTCTGAGTTCCCTCTGCACTCCTGGCCTTTTCGTCTGCCACCTGCTCGCCAGTGAGCTCATTCAGTCTCTCTGTTTCAAGCAGGTTTTTTCAGCTCCGACATCTTTATTTAGTTTTTCTTTTACAGTCTTATCTCTTTGCTTATGTTTCCTGTCTTTTCATTTATTTCATTTGTATTTTTTCTTTTACTTCATGGAACACAGTTTAAGTCTCTGCTGATTAAAATTATTTTGGCATCGGTATCTTGTTTATTTTTTATTTCCTTTGATGATAAATCATATATACCCTTCTCTGTGGTGTTTGTTTAAGGCAAGATCTTACTGAGGCTCTGAATGACTGGGAACTGGTTTACTATTCTTTGTGAAATAGTAGTTTGGGACTATATACAAAACATAAGAATTTTGTGATATGTGGAACTTGGGTTCTATTGAAGTCCTGATATATAAATTTAGTTTTGTTTTAGTAGATATTCAGCAGGTTGCTTCTGATTATAAGTTCTCATCTTTTAAAAAAATATACTTATTTTTAATGTATGCATACACGTATTTTGCCTACACGCCTGCACATGCGTGCGTGCGTGCGTGTGCGTGTGCATGCGCGCGCATGCGCATGTGTGTGCACTACATAGATGCAGTGCTTCCAAGACCAGAAGAGAGCACTGAATACTCTGAACCTGGAGTTGCAGATGGTTGTGAGCCACCACACAAGTGCCAGGAAACCAACTTATGTCCTCCGTGAGAGGAGCAACCTTCTAACCACTGCGCCACCCCTCCAGCCTGCATCTCATGCTCTCTATCAGTAACTCAGTTCTTAGTGCTGAGCATTTGCTATGCTTTGTTGGTCTTGCCTTAGGTATGTGTAGTTTAGAGACATGTGAGTTGAGACATGAGTATTTTCACTATTTTCCCATACTCTCCAGCCTCCCTGGTTCTCTGACCAGAATGCAGTGGGGTTTCATTTGGAGTATTAGCCACTCGTGTGGCTTCAGCTGACAGCAGGGCTTCTGCCTTGGCAACACTGGCCCTACCCTTCTGTAGTGTGCCCCCCTTAGTTGACTCCTTCCACTTTCTTTAAAAGCTTTACCTGAAAACACAGAGCTCTAATCCTGTACATGGATTTGATCCTGTGTGTTTATATATTAAAATAAAGATGATCTGAGATTTAGATTGATTAGTTTTATATATACATGTTTAAATGCAATTAAATATATTAGTGTAGTTTTTTAATCTATAGCATTTTTATATTAATGAGTAAGCTCTAATATGTGGATGATTATTTTCAAATCTTCATAATGTTTAACATACACCTTCCCTTTTCAGATGGCCTTCTGATTGTCGGTGTTCACTCAGCTAAGTTTCCAAATGAGAAGGTCCTGGACAATATCAAGAGCGCTGTCCTTCGATACAACATCACCCCCTGTGGTTAATGACGCAGATGCCAGCCTTTGGCAGGAGCTTGAAGTCTCTTGCTGGCCAACATGGTCATACTGGGACCCGTGGAAACCTGCTGTTTTCTTTGATTGGAGAGGGAAACAAAGATAAACTATTTTCATATACGTCTATCGCTTTAAAGTATTATAAAGACAGGGGACAGATCAGAGATGGAAAAATTGGAATAAAACTCTTTAAAGAGTCTCTGCCGCCTTCACCGCTGCTGTTCCCTGGCAAAGTAGCAACGGATCACACTACTGGCCGACTGGTGGTAGCAGACACCGGGCACCACAGGATCTTGGTCATCCAGAAGAGTGGGCAGATTCAGTACAGCATTGGAGGTAAGGTTTGCTACTGGTCATGCTACTTATTGATCAGTATGTAGTATATTTTTCAGTTTAAAAATAGCTCAAGTAAACATACAAAGGCAGCCTGGATTGCCTTGTGACTTTATCACCAAGTTATTTTGTTATTTAGTCTGTGTGTCTGAGTTAACCTCTCTGACCTCTTCAGAACAAACAAAACCCAGAAGCTTTGTGTCAAAAGGAGGAAATCACTAAGTTATATAATTTCTTAGGTATATTTGTGTGTTCCATCTGGTTTTTTAATAAAAGTGTTTCATTTATTTGTTCATGGAAATATATACCAAGATTTTAGATCAATGACATTTTAAATGAGAGTTTCATGTTTTCTTCTCTAACAAAATATGTCCACATAATTTTCAAGACAAGAACTCAGGGCAGTGACCAAGAAACTTGATATTTACACTATAAAGCAAACAGGCAAGGGTTTATACATCCTTTTACTTTTCTCTTGTTTCATCCTAGGAACTAAAGGGTATGTCTAGACCCCCTCCCCTTTCCATGCAAACCCAGGCTATCCCATTTCCTAGCTCCCTGCCTTAGATGAGAACATGCCTCTAGTTTCTATCTGCACGGTTAGTAAAATCTCCCAAGTACATTCACACTAATCTGCTTATCGGGGTTGAACTAACACACAACAAATTAGTCAGAGGGAAAGCCACCCCTTATAACCAATCCCACTTTATGGTAGGACACACTTGTCATATGGAAGTACATAAACACGGTCCTAAGCCATTGCTCATTGTATGTGCTAAGATGTTCTCATCTCTTGTGTCATTGTTTCTGGTTTTTATTAGAGCATATGTTGTTTTGTGAAGCTTGTTTTTGTTTGGGCTACTTGGTATTTTCCATTTAACAGTTATGACAATTGTTACTTGAAAAATGTCTTGAATTTACGTGGTTTTGGTTTTGTGGTTTTAGTGTGTGGTATATATACATGCTTATGGGAGTCTGTGTGCTAACACGTGCATAGAAGCCAAGGTTGGCATTGTATGTCTTCCTTGATTGCTCCCCGCCGTATCTTTTGAAACCGTCTTTCAGTGAACCTGAAGCCTATTGGTTTGGCCAGGCTTGCTGACCTCTGAACTCCAGAGATTTGCTTTGCCCCTGTAGGTGCAACACATTGTGTTGTTGTTCTTATTGTTTTAAGACAAGGTCTAACTGTGAAGTTCTATGTGGCCTGGAACTCTCTATGTAGACCAGACTGGCCTCAACTCACATAGATCTGCCTTCCGGGAGTAAGGGCATGTACTGCCATGCTTGACTTTTTGTGTATGCTGGCAGTCCAAACTCAGATCCTTATGACTGTACAACAGGCACGTTACCAGCTGAACATCTTCCCACCCAGGTGTTAATATGCTGTACATTCAAAGTGATGTAGACAAGTGCTCTTTTAACAGAGTCTTATATACACTTCTGGTTGTTCTATGTAGCTCGGCTGCTCTGGAACTCACAGAAATCCACCTGCCTCTACCTCTTCAGCTGGGATTAAAGAAAGGTATGTGCCACTGTAACCAGCCCAACAATGTTCTTTCTTAACAAAAACCATCAGCAAATGGTATTCTCAAGTGTGCCTATAAGAATACTGCCAACTCTTAACATGCTCTGGTGGTTTTTAGACAGAATCTCTGTCTCTAGCTCAAGCTGGCCTGGACCTCACTGTATCCCAGACTCATTTTTAATTCACAGCAATCCTCCTGCCTTCAAAGTGCTGAGATTACAAGTGTATGCCACCACACCCACCTCATATTATTTGTTATATTTGTTTGTTTGTTGTGTGTCCTGGCATAGAGGTCAGGGGACAGCTCTTAGGAGTCAGCTCTTTCCCTCCATCGTTGTGGGTTAGAGAGTCAAACTCTGGTTGTCAGGCTTGGGAGCAAGTTCTTTTACTTGTAGAGCCAGCTTACTAGTCTCCAGCTAAGTGGTGTTTTGTTTGTTTGTTTTGGTTTGGTTTTGTTTGCTTGTTTTTTCAACACAGGGTTTCTCTGTGTAGCCTTGGCTGTCCTGTCCTGGAACTCACTCCATAGACCTGACTACTGTCCTTGAACTCAGAAATCCGCCTGCCTCTGCCTCCCAAGTGCTGGGACTAAAGGCTCCAGCTAAGTTTTAAAAAAGAATTCTTTGGTCACATATTTTCAGGAACTACTGACTTCATGAGACTTAACAGATTTTGTTGGTGGTAGGATAGCATTGTCAGGTTTCTTAGGCATGTTACTCTGGCGATGTCTCATGATATTCAGGCGGTTGCACTGCTCAGCATTTTCAGATCTTAAGTACCATGGAGCTCTTCCGCCATCCCTTATTCTTTTCTGCAGAACTCTTAATGTCAGCAACAACAATCGTACTAATAGTAATGGTAGCAGACCATATCCCTGGCTTCATTCTAAGCACACTGCCTGCATTTCCTTATCTTCATTCCTCTAACACTATGGATCGGGGTATTGATGGGCATTGTTAGTTCTATTTTACAGAAGTGAAGCTGAGACATAAGCACATACCCAGACCACCAACTAGACAGAGAAAGTTAGAGCTGGGAGTTAGTGGGACTTGCATGTATCCCCTAGCCACTAGGAAATCGTACCTCTTCCTACTGTGTAAGGAAGCAGATGTTTGCAGAGCCGTGTAGGAGTGCTGACTCCGAGGGTCTGAGTAGCAGCAGTTGTGGATCACTGTGTCAGACTGTGCCTACTTGGAGCTGGGGTGTTCAAAACTTGAGAGGCATCCATTAGGCCAGGGTCACGCTGCCTGTCTTAAAGTATGCAGGGCTTGTTGTATGATTTAGTGACGGTGAGACAGCGGGCAGGAAGGAGTGTCACCCTGGGCTTCTTGACTCAGGAAGACAGGATGGCTCTCAAGGTGTAGGACTTTTTACAGCAGTTGAAGTGTAAGTAGTGTTCTAGGAAAGGAGTGTATGTAGAGTTCCGTTTTATAGTCAGATGAGTCTGTTGTCCAAAATTGTTTTTTAAAAAAATTATCCCTTTTGGGGCTAGAGAGATGACCTAGTGGTTAAGAGCACTTGTTCTTTCAGAGGGCCTGGGTTCCATTCCAGCACCCATGTGGAAATTGACAAGTAACTGTAATTCCAGTTCTAGGGGCTCTGATGATGTCTTCTGGCCTCTGTGGTATCAACACACACGGTTCTTATCATACATGCATGCAGGCAACACACACATAAATCAAATTTGAAAAATTATCCTTTTAGCTGCTGAAAGGCTAAAGTTATTTTTAACTTTCTAGTATAGGTAACAGGTATTTAAAAAGCTTTTAAAATTATTTTCTGCTATATATGCTACTGAAGTGTACTAAGAACTATAACAGTATAAGCCTGTCATTAGCCAAAATAGATAGAAACAGAGGAAAATAGCAAATGTTTTCATTTTTAAATTTTTAATGATTTAATTTTTTATGTGTATGTTTTGCCTGCGCGCATGTCTGTGCACTCACTGTGTGTAGTGTAGTGCCCTCACAGGCCAGAAGAGGGCATCGTATCCTTCAGGGACTAGTGTTTGTGAGCTGCTGTGTGGGTGCTGGGGGTTGAATTCAGTCCTCTAAAAAAGAGTCAGCACTTGGACTGTGAGCCATCTGTCCAGCCCCACATTTTCATTTTAAAATAGAAATACTGAAATACTGTGTTATTTATTTTAAAAAATCCCAGCATTAAATGCAAATTTTAAAATCGTTTATTTGGAAGATATTACTTTGAAGTTGCTTTTTTAATGTGATAAAAAAAAATCTCATGACTGTCTTGTCTTTTAGGACCTAATCCTGGAAGGAAAGATGGGATGTTTTCAGAGTCGTCTTTTAATTCTCCACAGGGTGTAGCTATAGCAGGTAATGCCATCTATGTGGCTGACACTGAAAACCACCTTATAAGAAAGGTAATCTTCATTTTAAGTTCGAGTTTTAATAGTTCTAGTCAAGATATCCCGACGTTTATCAGGAGTCCAGGGTCATCCTTGGTTACATACAAGTTGGAGGCCATGTTGGGCTACACGAGACCTGTATTCAGGAAGAAGAAAGGGTAGGAGGGAGGGAGGGAGGAAAAGAAAAAATACATTAAGATTTCAGAGAAATTCTGTCAGTGTACTCTTATACAAACTTGGACTTCAAAGACTATTTCTAGAGAATTTTTTTTTAAACAAATGGAATCTATTAGACAGTGCTTTGCATGCTTCATTTATTCTGTCTTAGTCACAGGAATGATACGACTGTCATATTCCATTATAGATAAACCTAGTTATTTTAAACATTTCCTACCAATACTGATTTTGACTACAGTCTACTGATCATTAAATTATTGTCAATTTGGACAATAGCTATTCAAAGTGCATATAATCTCACTTGTTAGGTAATCACAGTGCATCCAGTACTTCACTTTCATTCAGTATTAACACTTACCTTTATTTCACAAAGTTATCACATAATACACATATAATAGCAAGTATGTATCTAGAGTATGGAATGCAATCTTAGCAAAGGCATTGTGTGTTTTCTTTGCTGCTGAGTAAGACCTGGCCTGTTAAATGTCCAATAGATTTTTATTAATTATATTACAAGTTTATATATATTTAATGAAACATTTTTGTGTGAATTAATTTTTATAAATATATATTGTGACTTAAAGAATTAAAGAGGATGTGGGGTTTGTGTTGTTGTTTATGTGTTTTAGTCTCGGGAACTTCCTAGACACTTACACATTGTTGATATACTGTTGTCAAGTTAGGGAGGACACTTATTTCGTCACAGTGTTTTGTTAACATTGCTCCGTGTAGGTTACAGAAAAATGGTGTGGTTTTAATTACTGAGCTTTTAAAGTTGGTTCTTCTGAATAATTTTTTAAATTAATTTTTTTTTTTTTACTTATTCACTTTACATCCTGCTCACTGCCCCTTCCTGGTCACGCCCCTTCCACAATTCTTCCCACATCCCTTATCTCCCCTCCCATTCTCCTCTGAGTGGGTGGGGGTCCTCCTGGGTATCCCCCAGCCTGGCACTTCACTTCTGGAAGGCTAGACTCTTCCTCTCCCACTGAGACCAGACAAGACAGCCAGCTACAAGAACAAATTTCACTTATAGGCAATAGCTTTTGGGATAGCCTCTCCTCACATCCCCTCATTCCAGTTGTTTGGGACCCACATGAAGTCCAAGCTGCACATCTGCTACATATGTACAGGGAGACCTAGGTCCAGCACACGTATGTTCTTTGGTTGGTGGTTCAGACTCTGAGATCCCAAAGCTCCAGGTTAGTTGACTGTATTGGTCTTCCTGTGGAGTTCCTATCCCCTTGGGGCCTGCATCCTTCCTCCTGCTCCTCCATAAGAGTCCCAAGCTCCACCCACTGTTTGCTGTGAGTCTGCATCTGTCCAAGTCAGCTGCTGGGTGCAGCCTCTCAGAGGATAATATGTTCCTGTCTGCAAGCATAACAGATTAATAGTATTAGGGATTAGTGCTTGCCAATGGGATGGTCTCAAGTTGGGCCAGTTATTGGTTGGACATTCCCTCAGTCTCTGCTCCCCAAGCAAGTAAAAGATCTGTATGACAAGAACTCTAAGTCCCTGAAGAAAGAAATTGAAGAAGATATCAAAAAGTGGAAAGATCGCCCATGCTCGTGGACAGGTAGGATTAACATAGTCAAAATGGCCATCTTATCAAAAGCAGTCTACAGATTCAGTGCAATTCCCATCAAAATTCCAACCCAATTTTTTTATAGACCTTGAAAGAGCAATTCTCAATTTCATATGGAAAACAAAACACCTAGGATAGCCAAAACAATCTTGAACTATAAAAAAACTTTGGGAGGAATCACCATCCCTGACCTCAAGCTGTACTGCAGAGCAATAGTGATAAAAACTGCTTAGTATTGGTACAGAAACATTGATCAGTGGAATCAAATCAAAAACCCAGAAACAAATCCACACACCTATGGACACTTGAGTTTTGATAAACAAGCCAAACAAAGCATCTTTAACAAATGGTGCTGGTCTAACTGGATCTCTGCATGTAGAAGAGGGAAAGTTGAGCCATATTTATTACCCTGCACAAAACTCAAGTCCACCTGGATCAAGAACTTCAACATAAAACTGGATACAGTAGATCTCATAAAAGACAAAATGGGAAATAGCCTTGAACGTGTTGGTACAGGAGACAGTTTCCTGAGCAGAACACCAATGGCTCAGGCTCTAAGATCAACAATTGATAAATGGGACTTCATAAAATTTAAAAGCTTCTATAAGGCAAAGGACACGATCAATAGGACAAAATGGCAACCTATAAACTGGGAAAGGATCTTCACCAACCCTTCATCTGACAGAGGGCTAATATCCAAAATTTCCAAAAAGTTAAGAAATTAGACACCAATAACCTAAATAACCCAATTTAAAAATGAGGTATAGAGCAAAGCAGAGAATTCTCAATAGAGGAATCTCAAATGGCCAAGAAGAACTTAAAGAAATGTTCAAAGCCCGTAGTCATTGGGAAAAGGCAAATCAAAACAACTCTGAGATTCCACCTTCCACCCATCAGAATAGCTAAGATCAAAAGCTCAAGTGACAGCACATGCTGGCAAGGATGTGGCGCAGAGGGGAACACTCCTCCATCGCTGGTGGGAGTGCAAACTTGTACAATCAGTTTTGTGGTTTCTCAGAAAACTGGGAATCATTTTACCTCAAGATCCAGCAATAACACTCCTAGGCATGTACCCTAAAGATGCTCCAACATCCCACAAAGACACTTGCTCAACTATGTTCATAGAAGACTAATTTGTAATAGCCAGAAACTGTAAACAACCTAGATGTCCCTCAACTGAAGAATGAATAAAGAATAATTTTCTTTGGAAGTTATTTCTGTAATTGTCAGAGTGTCATAGATGTCTGATGATTCACTGAGGTAGTGAGACATCAACATTCAGAAATGCTTGCCCTTATGACTTGTGCCCTGTTCTCCTGCTTCATAACTTGTGGTTTTCAAGTATTGGACAAGGTACTGCATTCAAATGCCTATTTATTGAAGTAGTGTAACCACACAAATACTGGGTTTCCTACAGTCAGAGTCCATTCTGAGTGACGTGACTTAAAGAGTATTGTTTCTTCCTTTTTTTCATAGAAATAGTTACTGTATTTTATTTTGAAGACCTTGTTAGCAGAAGTCTAACCTCATCACCCTCTTATATTCACACACAAAAGTATCACTGTTGCATGTACACCCTTCCTTTGTCTAGAATAGTTTTTTCTTAACCTATAGATTCTTTATGTCTCCCTTTCCTCACTCCCCTTGCCACACTCCCTCACATGAGCCAGCAGTAGGTAACCATTTCATTCTGCTTCTCTGCATAGAACCCTAAAGACTCACTGTCCTGTGCACATGATCGTCTTAATGACTTCATTGTGGTACATATCAGACAGTTCACCCATTTACCTATAGAACTCACTAGTTTTCAATCAATTTAACATGTTTTGCAATCATAACTTTAAATTGTTTTTAGAATATTTCAGCTCTAGCCCCCTTCCCTGCCTGTGTCTCTTTCCAAACCCCTTTAGGGGTGGTGAGAAGGGGGGGGGGGAAACGATCCCTCCTCAGGCATCTGGGAAGGCCTTGCCCCCACGGGCTTTACCCTCTCCTGTGGGCTCTCTCCCTGACACATTTGTTAAAAATCAAACCTGAATAAAACTACAAGTTTAATATGAAAAAAAAAAAAAAAAAGAAAGAATATTTCAGCTCCAAAATAAGAATTGTCATACAAAGATTACCTTTCCCATTTCCAGGTATTCAATTGCCTATTGATAGGCCCTTACTGGGACTTTCACACAGATAGAGAAGAATCTTGTAATAGATGGTTTTTTTCTTCAATCTCACTTGATATTTTAAGGTCCTCCTTGAGGTAGTGTGTGGTTAATTTATTCCTTTGTACTACTAGGAAATAAGAGGAATAGATTGAATATGTGCATGACAAGTCCTCTATAACTAACCTTCTAAGACATTGTGTTTCAAATACTCTGTATGTTCTGTTGGAATTATTCATATATTGAAAGCAAAAGTAACATGCATTGACTGAAAGATGTACTGAATTTTTTATAGATAGACCTAGAAGCTGAGAAGGTGACCACTGTAGCTGGAGTCGGTGTTCAAGGAACAGATACAGAAGGGGGCGAGCAGGGAGACAAGCAGCCCATCAGCTCCCCATGGGATGTTGCGCTTGGGACCTCAGGTATGGAGCTGAACAGCAAACGCCAGCACATGCTGCTGAGAAAAATATGATCTTTAAATGGTTTTTGTTCTGCTGAACAGTGGTCACACATGCCTTTAATCCCACTCTGAAGGCAAAGGCAGGGAGATTTCTGGGTTTGAGCTCATCCTGGTTTACAAAGCGAGTTCCAGGACTGCCAGAGCTACACAGAGAAACTCTGTTTCAAAAAACCCAAAACAAACAAAAAAACCAAAGCAAAAAAAAAGAAAAATGATTTTGTAATTTTTTTAATTAAAAATATTCTTGAAATGTTTACTTATGTAGCTTGTTTATATATTTGTACTTATGGCTTGGAGTTTGCTGGTTGTTTAGAGCAGAAGCAACCATAATATATACAAATAGAATACATTATGTATAACATTACATATAACATCATATTTTACAAAAAATAAAAATGGCTGGTTAGCTGTCTCACTCATAGATTGGTGCTCAGTATGGACTAAACTCTAATTTAAACAATTTCTCCTGACCTGCATCTTCCAATTGATATAGTTCTAAATATTCTTAAACTGATAGGATTGTGGTTTCAGAAATTACAAAAATTATTCATGAGCTACATACCACTTAATATCCGTCTTAGACTAAACTCTAATTTAAACAATTTCTCCTGACCTGCATCTTCCAATTGATATAGTTCTAAATATTCTTAAACTGATAGGATTGTGGTTTCAGAAATTACAAAAATTATTCATGAGCTACATACCACTTAATATCCGTCTTATTCTGGGTGAAAAAGAAACAGATGTGAAAGAGAAAGCTACCTTATCTTTTTCACTCTTAAAAAAGTGTTCAAATATGGAACTAGGATAGCATCTTTTGATTAATTAAAAGCTACTACCCTACAGAATTAGGCAGATGCTGATAACAAATGAGATATGCTGACTGTGTGCTGGATTGCCCATATGGACATACTAAAAGAAACACCAGTATTCTTATCAGTGGTCCTCAGTGCTGAGGTGCTTTTTATCTGTATCTAGTATCAGACATAGAAAAAGTAGAGTCCATGGGAACTAGAATTTGAAACTGAGTGGTCTGTGTGATCTTCTTGCCTTATTCTGATGACTTCACATTGAAAATTCATGCTCTGCTGTGCTAGTGTCATCTCTGAAGACAGGGAAACTATGCTTTATATGTAAGATTCATGGCGTCTAAGAATAAAACAGAAACACGGATCACACAAGCAAAAGTTCAAAGTCAGGGGACAGGGATCTATACTTTACCGTATTCCCATGAGGCTGTGGAAACTGGATACAGATCAATACAGAGCCAGAGATGCTAGCTTACAGCATTTTTATCAAAGTTTGTTTTGCTTAAAATTACTGTGTACTTTATTGAGTTAGATATGCATAATGGCGAAGGAATATTTAAAGTTTCATCCAAGCTAAAAGCTTCCCAGATACTCCTCATGGTATTGCTGGTTGTTTATCTTGGTGTTAAGGATAAACCTCTCTGACTCCCTAAGAGAAATTCTAACTTTATTGACAAATATTGTTAGGTTCTAAGTCAAGTGCTCTGCTTTTGAAGAGGCACATCTTTATTAACCCAATTTCAGCTCATGTCTCTGCCTTTAACCTAACTCTGTGACCATCTTGTGGTGGTTTGAATGAGAAGGGCTTCATAAAGTCATACCTGAACACTTGGTTCCTTGTGGGTAGAACTGTTTGGGAAGGATTAGGAGGCGTTGGGGGAGGTGTCAATGAGGGTAGGTTTGAGGTTTCAAAAGCCCATGCCCTTCCCACTTAGCATCGCTCTGTCTCTCTGTGTGTCTCTGTGTCTCTCTCTGTCTCTGCCTCTCCCCCCACCTCTCTCTCTGCCTCCTGCTTAAGGATCAGATGTAAACACTCATGCTGATTCAGCAGCATGCCTGTCTGCCTCTGCTGTGTGCCTGCTATGATGGTTGTGAACTTTCCTCTTCTGAAACTGGAAGCAAGGCCACCTCCCCCAGTAAATTCTTTCTTTATAAGTTACTTTGGTCACAGTGCCTCTTCCCAGCAATAGAAAAGTAAAAAAGGCATATCGTCACTCCAGAAAATGGGCAAGAGAAGTAGTCTTGAATGCACTTAGTGTTTGCTAGCTCAGAGAGTGGTTTGAATGCTGCTTGAAGGCCTGCTCTCGGTCAGTGGTCATGCGGTCTCTAGAGTTATCTGTGAACAAGCTAATCTGGGTATCTGTACTAAGTCTTTGGTATGTAGGCTTTATAAAATGGCTATAAATTACTGAGTAGCCCCAGAAATTTTATTTAACATTTGGGACAATTGTTTGGATTTTCATAAGACTTTCAAAGCTTTGAATTACTTTAGAGTCCTAACCTACATTAATGTATAATTCTTTGATAAACTGGATCATAGGATTAGATTAATTGTTCTTACTAAATTCTTATGTGCTTGATGCCACTTAAAATATCTCTACTGATAAATATATATATAATATTCATTTATATTTAATGTGCATATTTATTTCATATTACTTATAAAGTCAGAATACAGCCCCTTGGGAGACCTTTTAATGTTTGAGTTTTTTACTTACAAATGACATCTGATAATGTACTAGAGAATTTTTTTTCTTGATCTTTGTAATCTGAATAGCTATACTGTTTTCCTAAAGATCAGGTTGTTAATGTTTTTTTCAGATTTCATTTAAGCTCCGGAGTATTTTGACTATGATTCCTGTTTATGTTGTTGGATTGATCCCTAGGGAATTTAGAGACAAATTTATCCTCAATAAAGTGTGATGTCACATGATCCATTTTGTAATATTAGAATGCTCAGACCTTTCTTTTGTGTTCTTTTTGGTCTTTAACTTTATTATTCTAAGTTTTATGCCATTAAGATTGTTTTGTTGTAAGCTCCAGGGGTCATTAGTGAAACTGAAGTAGTTGGAATTTAGTAGACTTCCTCTTTGCTGAGCCAATTGAGCCTAATTATCGATCTAGCCCAGTGAGTCTCAACTTTCCTAACACTGTGTGCGACCCTTTAGTAAGTTCCCTAACCATAGAATTATTTCATTGCTACTGTAATTTTGCTGTCATTATGAATCTTAATGAAATACCTGATATGCAAAATATCGGATGTATGACCCCAAAGGGGTCATGACTCACAGGTTGATAACTGCTGATCTAGATCGTCCAAAAAATTATGATAACTTATAAAATATCCACAAGTATTTTAAGAAATATAAATGTACATTTCAAAGTCAGTTACAATACTACACTTTATAGGCTATTATCTGGCATCAGTAGAATCAAAAGAGAAGAGAAACATCTTTTAGAAACATGGTAAAAAAGTTGATAAAAGATGAATCCATCACAGACACCGCTATCTCACAGAGAAGTTATCATATTTAAAGTGATAAGATGAAATTTACTTTTGTAAAGTCCACTTTGCTTATTATTTTTACTTGATTGCAGCAATTGCATAAATTAAGTCAAATGTACAGGTGCTATTGAAAAATATACATATTTACAAATTACAAATATATTTAGAATAACTAAGCATTTTTCAGTCTGTTTCTTTTCTTTTTCTGTATGAATGCTTTGTTTGCATGTATACCTACATGCTAGAAGAGAGTATGAAATCCTTTTTATAGAGAGTCATGAGACAGCATGTGATACTGGGAATTGAACTCAGAACCTCTGGAAGAGCACCCAGTGCTCTTAACTGCTGGTAACCTTGGATTGACACATAGTTTCTGAGCAGTCTGCTCATTTTTCTCTTGATCTTTTATATGTAAAGTATGTTTTTTTCTCTGGTTGCTTTCAAGCCTTTGCCTTTGGTTTCAGCCTTTTGGCTGTTAATCCTTAGTTACCCCACCTGGACTGCTGTGGTTTGATGTCTTCCTTGTTCTTTTTTTTTAAAAAAATATTTATTTTATGTATATGAGTACACTGTCACTGTCTTTAGACATACCAGAAAAAAATCCCATTACAGATGGTTGTGAGCCACCATGTGGTTGCTGGGAATTGAACTCAGGACCTTTGGAAGAACAGTTGGTGCTCGTAACTGCTGAGCCATCTCTCCAGCCCGTCTTCCTTGTTCTGTAGTTGGGTGTCCTTCATGGTTTTCAGGGAGTCCTCTGGCATCTCCTCACACCCTCACTCTTTCTTCCTGTCTTTCTGGACCTCCAGATACTCAGCTCACCCTCCTCGGTGTTTGTCCCAGAGTCTTGGCACATTTCTTTCCTTCCCTTCACTCTTCTTTCCTTGTTGCAGTAACTCCTCGTGATCTGCCTCCTAGGTCACTAATTCTTTCCTTGACTGTGTCTGTCAGCTGATGACCCTGACTTGAAGGATTCTTCATTTTCAATACCATGCCAAGAATGCTGTTTCTGCTTTGCTCTTGGTTTTAGGTTCTGTTTCTACAGAAGTTTCCCTTCTGTTAGGAATGCTGGCTCCGTCTTCTTTGTTCTTAACAGACTCAGTCAGAGTCTTAGCCCAGTACTTCTGAATTTTGTGCTTCAAAAATGGGTCTGTAGTCATCCACATCTCCTCTTCTTTCTCTTCTCCTCTTTTTGCTTTCATGTTTGTCTTCTCACTAATTATATGTTATTAATCTTGAATAGAACTGTCAAGGCTGAGATAAGTAATGTTTCTGTCATGATGGGGAACTAAGTCACTTTGGACAGAAGCTGTGCTTGGCTGGGTTTTGTTATTGCTAAGATTACTGTGTGCTTAGGAGCCTTCTAGTTCTTCTAGTTGGGCTGGTTGAATGGCTCCAGGGTGGGCAGTGGGGTGTAGCTGCCTGGGGGTCTTCATGGTGGCAGAAGCCCTTCACTTACAGCATGGAGCCTCTCCACTGCCTTCCCACAGCTACAGTCAGTCTTTTCCTGAGCTCTGGGGACACATCACTGCTTTTCCCTGGAGGCACAAGGCAGCTCTCTGAGAGCTTTCAGGATTGTGGAAACCATGTTTACACTGCAGAGTTCACAGATTTCACAGCAGGAGGGTACTGATCAGTCGTTTTCAAAGCTAGACTATGGGTGTTTTTCAAATTTCTTTTATTGAATTTATTCCTATTTAAATATTATTTTAGTAATCTTTGTTGATAATTATGTCTTACCTTTTAAAAACTTTTTATACATTAGAGGGAGTAAACCAGTTTCTCATCTTGGCGTAGGAAGCTGCAGTTACATCTGAGCATCTCACCAGGAAAGTGAGCCTAGATACGCTCACCAGTGTGGCCAGACTGTCTTGCCCACCAACCACCAAGTAATGACATGGAAACTTTATTGATCATGAAAGCTTTAGGCCTTAACTGGGTAACTCGTATAATTTAAATTAACCCTTTTATACTAATCTGCATTCTGCCACATGGCCTGTTACCTCTCCTTCAGTCCCAGCGCCTGTGCCTTTCTCCGTGTTTGGCTGGCGGCTTCCCTGCACCTGAGTTCCTATCTCTGCCCAGAACTCCCACCTATCCTCTCCTATCTAGCTATTGGCCGTTCAACTCCTGATTAAACCAATCAGAAGGTTCCTTAGCTAGGTGAGGAAGGACAGAGACACACCTTCATGTAGTCTTAAGAAATATTATCCCAACAGGCTAGGGCTGAGTACAAGGACCAGAGGCAAATGCAGGGAGGAGGGAAAGGTCCAAGCAAAGAAATAGACAGGGCAAGCTCTCTTCCATAGTGCTCTCATGCTTACCCCAGCACTAACGAGTCAGATCAGTGATGAGCTCAAATTCCTGGCTGGCTGTGCAGATTTTAACAAATCCTTAAACCTCTCTGAATTTTAGTTCTTTTATAAAATGAAGACGTTGGCAGTAGGACCGCCCAAGCTCGACCCCTTCAACAGTGTGCGCTCTGGTGGTGGTTTCATGTCCCTCAGTACTGGTTGATTCTTAGAAGCTCCAAAAGACCAAACCCTAAATTGATGCTGTCCTTACTTCACTGCTCTAAAGGAGGTCAGTGTACAGAAGCCAAGAACAGACAAGGCCCTGCACTTTGTGACAGCACACTTTTATCTTTGCATGTGAAGGAGACCGCCTGAACTATACTGACCTACTTAGAGAACCAGACAAATGTTGACTCCCAGTCAGATCTGCACCAGCAAAGCTCTCCTTTGCAAGAACAGACTCTGAAAACTCCCAAACTTGAAAGTAAAATTTGCCTGACTCACCTGTCCTGACGTCTCTCCTCTCCTGGGCCATGTTTCTCCTGTTGTTTGGAGTCAGGGTTTTGCTTGTGTAGCACACACTGGCCTGGAACTCACTGTGTGACCCAAACTCTGTGATTTTCCTGCCTCTGCTTCCTGAGTGCTGGGAATACAAGTGTGAGCCCATACCCAGCAAAAGGAGCAACAAATCAGTTAAGATGTAGTTCTTCGGTTACCCTTGATGGTGCCTTAGATCAAGGTCAAAATGGTTCAGACTGATCAAATTCTTCATTCATTTTTAAATGAAGAGCCAACAGAATTTGCTCGTGGATTGTATATGGCCCATGAGAGAGTCAGTCAGGGTGACAGCAGGGCTTCTAACCCAAGAAACAAAATGGGGGTCTAGCTGTTCGTAGGACATGCATCTCTTGGTAGGTGTACACTTATTCTGTGGTGTTTCCAGCACCATTACCAATACGCCCCATCCCTCTGCAGGTGCTTTATTCTTACTGAGAGCACCCAAACCTTGTTGAACTTCTTTAAGAACACTGATTGTTCTGCAGTTCCTTACATGTGATCATGTCACTGCGAATACGTACAGGGTTGCATATATAAATATAAATATATATATATATATATATGTTATTATATGTGTGTGTGTGTGTGTGTGTATTTGCTTTTGTTCCACAAGCTAGGACCTTCATATGGTGCTATATAGAGGTAATGGTAGGTCTTTTATCTCATTTCTGTTGGCAGGAGCATGTTTATACTGTTTCATCATTAAATACAATGATTGCTATCAATTATCTTGAAAGTGTACTTTATCAAATTAAATAGGTTATCTGTGGATTTTAGTTTGCTCAGTTCTTATGACCAGAAACATTAAGAGGCCCTGAAAGGCTGCATTTTCATATGGAGCTTGAGAATTCTCATGCCTATTAGACCCCAAACCCAACCCCATTGTAAACTATCTGAAAAATCAAAGTAAAATCCACAGATGTATAATCCAGTTACACTTAGATGTCTTTAAAATATAAAAAAGAAATAGTAGTTAATAATAAAATAAGGATTCATTCTGGCATGACCTTGGTACTACTGTCTCTCTCATGTGCAAAGCTGATTTTGGGGTGAGGTTCACTCCCTTCAGTGGTGATTTGGGAGGATAACGGCACAGGCTTGCCATGATGGGTAGGGAAGCGAGAAGTCTGAACAGAGCTCCATGGTCGGCTGTGGGTGAGAGGCCTATGAGAAGGAAGAGGAAGCATGCTTGCTATAGGAGCTGAAAGCTTGCAGGTGCTGTCTAGGACCCAGCACTTGCCAGTACTGTGTGGTACTTAACTTCCTGAGCCTGGACTCATCCCTTGGTCATCTTTAAGGATGGACAGTCATAGCCTCGTTTGGCAGGTGAGGAAACTGGGCAGAAACTGCAGCCAAGATTCAGACCCTGAACTATTTGGCTCCTCAATCACGGAAAGAATGCTTCGAGTTCTCTTGTCTCAAAGGCCATCACCACACCAGGTGCTCAATTTAACAGAGAATTAGGAGAGCTGAGTAGTGGGCTTCAGACTGTAATTGTCTACAGTTCTCTGTGTATCAGTCAAACAGATAATGGGATAAATACAGGCTTTGGAATATTGTAAGTGGGAAACATTCCAGACGTTGTACGAGTAAGTACTGTCCATCCATGCCTTTGTTTACTTTACTCGCTGAAGCTTTTTGTGTTACTCTGTCGTTCATTTCCTTATTTAATAATACCATTATCTAATCAGGAAGCTGAACTCATCCTCATCATGGTTGTGTCTGTTGTGCTGGCATGTGCTGGCTCCTACACAGTACCTTCAGAATCTTAGATTGTGATGGCTTTGACACAAGTAAGCAGTTGTAAACGGAGTGCACTGTGGATAGCATATGTTGTAGTACAGTAGGAGTCAGTGCTTATTATCGAATTAACCAACGTGTGGGAGACATTGTGTCCTACTCCTTACCCTCAGTGCCATCTGCTCCAGGCTGTTGAGTTTGTAGATCTATTTATGCTTGCCTAATGCAACATGCTATAAAGGTAAGATCCAGATTCATGAAATAATGATCATGGCTGACATTTGAGTACTGCTGCCTGTAAGCAGTTTTCATCTGAATGTCATTATATCTGAAATAATGGAATATTTTATTAGCTTAGATGACATAGCCGTTTTAGCAGTCCCAGAGAGTAGCCCTAGAATAACTGATGAAGCGATGTGTGTTAAAAAATTAATTGTGCAAGTCTTTTGATCTGGTTTTAAAGTGATAAAGCAGTGACTGAGTCCTAGAACATGGACAGCAGAATTCCTTTTAATACAGCTTACATGCCCAGGCGTGGCTGTGTGAGGGAAGCACACTGAAATACTTTCTACTGCATAGCCGTTGAGAACAGAGAGAGAATCAGCACACCATGACTGAGGTATTCTTTTGTCTCTCAGCCTGGCTCGGACCCAGAGTTCAGGTCCCTCCTTTGCTAGCTGGTGACCTGGTGTGCTGACTTCCCTGTGCTGGGTTACTCACTGGGAGTTGGACTTACTAACAGTCCTATCTCATGGGCCTTTCCAAAAACTAGAATGGGTTTTGGAAAGCGCTTGGAGTTATAGCATCCCTGAGAACCCTCGTCATTGTAGGTTGTTTCTGTTGTTAGTGAATGAAAAGACACTTAAAACTTACTACTGATGAGGAAGAATACCCATCTCATCTCTAGAAGTTAAAGAAATTACAAATAAAATAAACTCTATAAGATAATGTCTTACCAGACTACTTTAGTTACAGTGTCTCAGTTATTTCAGAGTACCACCTAATTAAATATGTTAACAGAATTAATCTGAGAAATAGAGCTTTTTCCCCTTATAATAATTGTGACATCATTCAGTGTCTAAAAATAGAATGGTAAAATTAATGGTGGTAAACAGCGTATTATAATATACTGTACTCTTGGTCTGCTAAACTCCTTGAAGGGTTTTAAAACTAGGCCTGAAAGGGTTGCTAAAGGGCTTGCCGCAGCCTGAGGGTGTGGACGCAGACGTGAGCACCCACGTGAGAGCCCAGCCCCTGAGCTGTACCTGTAGTCTCGCCCGGGGAGGCTGAGACGAGGACTTGGGCTTTTCTAGTAGCCAGCTGGTCTAGCCAAATCAGTGAGCTGCAGGTACACGGAGAGTCTGTCTGTAAGCACATCAAGCAGAGCAGGATTGAAGAAGACACGTGACATTGACTTCTAGCCTCCACATACATGTGCACACTCCTGCAGGCACAATCCCATAAACATAGGCTGCTAGACAAATACATTTTTAGATGACCGTTCTACTTTATGTCTGAATATCAAATCCCATGCCTTGGGTAATAAAAAGACACATTCCTTTAGCTTCTTCTTATTGTTATTTTGTTTTAACACAGGGTCTCTACTTTGTAATCCAGGCTGGCCTGGAACTTGCTATGTAGTCTAACAGGCTTCCAACTTGGGCTTTTCTGCCTCTGCCTCTGCCTCTGCCTCTGGGCTGCAGGCATGGGCCAGCACACTCCTCTGAAATCTGCCCCTCAGCCTCTGGGCCCACAGGCGTGTGCTACCACACTGCTCTTAAAAGCATCGTTTCTTTCATGGAAATTGCCAGGGTTTTCTTAGAGAATGTCAGCCCATTTTTTGTGTCACATAAAAAAAATTTTTAATCAATGTTTAAAAACATTGTTTCCAGAGATGCAGATTGACATACTGCTATTAAGAATGTGTGCATTTGGTTTAAGGAAATGGAAATGCTAACTGATTTAATTTTGTCGTTACACATTGTAAACCTGTATTGAATTATCACCCTGTACTGCATTTAATTTTAAAGAATATGACAACTTTGGGTTCTCATGAAATTGTTGCAGGTGAGGAGGCAAGTCTCTAGTAACAAACTCTCCCTGGGGAGTCATTTTCAAAAGCAGCTGATTTATAGAACTTAGCCTCATCCATGGATTTCAATTCCTGAGAAGTATTATACTAACCAAATATGTATATAATACATGCTACTTATTTTCATAAAGGTTCAGAGGTCCAGAGAAATAACGTCCTGTGGATAGCCATGGCAGGGACTCATCAGATATGGGCGCTCCTCCTGGACTCGGGCACACTGCCAAAGAAAGGTGAGTGGCTGTGTGGGACAGCCGTCCTCCTTGGAGTCCCAAGCTTCCCTGCCCAGGCCACCACGCTCACAGCACATGCTGTGCCTGTCAGGGTGCGCTCAGCCTCATGGTACAACCAAAGAGTTGAGCAGGCTTCTTGCTCTCTCATGTGGACTCACTCGGGAGCACTGGTCTGCTCCACAGGCTACGGAAGCAGCTGCTGTCAGGAGCCCTGCCAGCCCTTCTGGCAGAGATAGAGAGGAAGAGGTGGTGAGTCACTAACTGGCTCTCAAAGCCGCTGCTCAGAAATGACATACGTCACTGGGACTTGTATTTCATCAGCCTTGGTTAAGTCTGTGACTGTGTCTAATTTCTAAGAGCCTGGGAGGAGCCATTCTTCTGAGTGCCTGGAGAGAGAACCAGAAATGTTAGGTGGGGCTTTAATCCTTCACAACATAAACATAGCACATGTATCTGCAGTCACCCCTCCAGGGTTGAGTGCTGCATGGCAGAGTGGCTACCAATCCCAGCTCTCCTTACTGTGGGAGCACAGGAGAGTGAGCGAGCCCCTTTACCTCTGTCATTTCCCATCATTGTATATGTTTGTGTCACCTAGGGGATTGCTGTGTGAAGAGTCAGGATAGCATTGGCACATACAGGAAGTATAGGTCCATGCAGTGATGGGCATGTGAGGATGGGAGCAGTACTTCTCCACACAGTGTCTCTTGACATCCCCTCCTCCTTCGGCCTCAGGCAAAGCTGGCTGCACTCCTCTCTGTGCTCTGCTCTTCTCTGTCTCTTGGTTCATTCCTGATTATAACTATTCTTCCTACTAGACTACCTCTTAAAGAAAGGAGCCTGGTTCCATTTCCTGGGTACTCTGCCCGGTGCTGTGTCTGGTAGATAACAGCTCAGTAAAAGCCTATATGTAAAATAAGCAAACGGCGGGAAGTCTGTCCTGTGCCTGTGGAAGGACAGAGCTGCTTACTGGCTTGCCCATTTGCTCTCTCATATACACAGGACCACTTGTCCAGGGTGGCACCGCCCACAGTGGGCGGGGCCCTTTCATGTCAATCATCAGTGCCTACAAGTTTGTCCACAAGTCAATCTGATGGAGTCATTCTCTGTTAAAGTTTCCTCTTCTCAGATGACTCCAGTTTGTGTCAAGTTAACAGAAAAATTGACCAGGACCCAATCACAGACATAAAGTTGTTATGTAATCATAGAAAGTAGGTACAAACTATCACAATTATCTTTCATTTGTTTGCTTTTAGTTTTTTATGCAGCATTTCTCTATGTAGCCCTGGCTATCCTAGAACTCTGTACTCTTGGCTAGCTTCAAACTCAGATCCTCCTTCCTCTCCCTCCTGAGTGCTGGGATTAAAGGTGTGCACCGCCACCGCCCAGCCCAGTACAGTTCTCCTTATTTGTAGAAGGGGACAGCTGTCTAGCAGGTCCAAGATCTCAGGTGTCCAGGCACGGGTGTGCAACACAGCTGTGTAGTGGTTTATGACAGCCGTGCATCTGAAACAGCAGTTCTCAACCTGTGGGTTGTGATTCCTTTGAGACCAAATGAATCTTTCACAGGGCTCACCTAAGACCATCAGAAAACATAGATATTTACGTTATGATTTACCTTAGTAATACATTATAGTTATAAAATAACAACAAAATAAGCTTATGGTTGGGGTCACCACAACATGAAGAACTGTATTAAAGGGTCACAGCACAGGGAGGTTGAGAGCCACTGCTCTAATAAAATGTTAAGTATGCCTTTACTAGGCACCGTGTTAGTCAATAAGGATGAAATTAGATGATCTTTGTATTAAAAATAAAGTGAAGACATGCCCGTCCTCAGAAGAATCAGATCGGCAAACAGTGAGAATGGAGAGCTTGTGTGTCAGCAGAGTCTCTGCACTCCTTCATGCTGTGCTCTTTAATTTATCAAGGGTTTGAAGTGTCATGGAGGGCTTCTATAGCAGAGGTCTTGCTAGCAGAGCTGGTGCTAGTGGTATCAGTAACGTCAGGTCTTGCTGTACCTTGAGTCCTTTTAAGAGATTTGGACATTCCAAATGCTGTTATAGAAAGTTTTAGGCTGGGAGTGAGCTGATTTGAGTGTTCTTTAAAGAACGTCTCCAGCACTCAGCGTGGAGCAAGACAATTCAGGAGGCTCTAGCTGTCATCCAGGCAAGAGGCAATAGTGACTTGAGCAGTTGGGTTACCAGTGATATGTGAGGTATGATTACAGCAGCAGCCTCAAGCAACAGCAGCTAGGATGGGCTGGCAGGGCTGCCTAAGTCTCCTTGTTAGAGGGGTCTTTGATTCTATAATAGGAAAATGGTTGTTCATGTTCCATAGAGCTGCATCTTAATTTTGTGGGTGCATTGCTACAAAGATAGTGTCTAATGCAGATTTGCAGGCAGTGCTGCCCCCTAATGTTTAGTGTCAGCTCACTTTCCACCTCTCTTTATTGCGGGACTCCTCTAATGTGTTAGACCTCTTCCCTTGCAGTGTAAGTGTTGTACATACTTCTCTGGCCAGGAACTTTGTGTGAGTTCCTTGAAAAAGTAGCCGTGTCTTACTCATCTTGTATCCTAACTTTACCCTGCTTTGTGCCACTCTAGCATTGGGAAGGTACCAGTTCAGAGTGCTGGTGGCATTGGACCTCTGTGTGGTGTGCCATTGGGAGACGGTTGGACACACAGCCCCTCACTCCCCCTTTCTCACAGTGCCTTGTCTTCCTTATAATCATTTGACATAAATTTAGAAATCAAGGTGTCAACTTCTCTGTGTTGCAAAAGGAATTAGCAGGGGTCCTTTTCAGCATCTTGAGACAGAGCTGTCTGCAGTTGCAGCTGCCCTGAACTTGTTAGAGTTGTGTGCTTTCATGCCCTGCTGCAGTACTTCAGGTAGATGTTTCCTAGTATCTGTAAAAAATGGGTTTGTATAATTGATCATTTAATGCAGTCATTACATCATTTTCTTAAAATGCTCATCTGAGAGGCGCGGCTGCCTTCAGTCTGCTCTGTTTTATAGAAGACACAGACATTTCAGACGACCAAAACTAGATAGTCTCTTTATTAGTAGTTCTCTTGTAGAACTTGATACTGAATGAAACGAAGTTAAAATGAGAATAAAAATCATCTCAGTATCTCATAATCTGATCATTATTGTTGTAATTCAGGGATTTCTTACCTGGTATTAGAAAATGATTTTAGTAGTTAGATATTATACTAAAGAGAAGAGAGGCCACCCTACGTAGTAGCTCACCAAGAGAATGCCTGGACAGCAGCATTGGACAAGCAAGACAGACACAGCAGTTGAGAGACAGGACAGACAGCCACAGCATTGAACAGACAGGACAGACAGCAGTGGACAGGCAGGACAGACAGCCATAGTGGACAGGCAGGACAGACAGACACAGCAGTGGACAGACAGGACAGACAGCCGCAGCAGTGGACAGACAGGACAGACAGCCGCAGCAGTGGACAGACAATCCATCAGTGGTTCTGTGAATCTGTTTAACGCTGTCAACGCTGAGTTGGTTATCTATGCTCCGTTAGTAGCTTGTGAACCCACCTTTGAACTTGTCTTTCAGTGACCTAAAAAAAGGAACCTGCCTTCGTTTTGCTGGAAGTGGAAATGAAGAGAACCGGAACAACGCATATCCTCACAAGGCGGGCTTTGCCCAGCCGTCAGGCCTCGCTCTCGCCTCAGAAGAGCCCTGGAGCTGCCTTTTTGTGGCTGACAGCGAGAGCAGCACCGTGAGGACCGTCTCGCTGAGAGATGGAGCCGTGAAGCACCTCATAGGTGGAGAGCGAGACCCCATGGTAAAGAAGCTGCTGTGTCTGTGTGCAGATCCCTGAGTGAGCCATCCATGGAGTTTAGGGTTTCATTCCTGGCCTGTCTGTGATAACATGCAGTCAAAGCAGAGAGAGCGTGGCTAGAAAGAAACACAAGTACACAAGTGAAGCCCTCCCTCTGAGAGAGGCCACCCCACCTGACTATACATAGCCTTCATGGGAAGGGAAGAAGAGGGATTGCACTGGGTTTGTGGCAGTGGATTAGGAGAAGCACTGCACTAGCAGACGAGCCTGCTGTGAGCGAGACAGCATGGCCGCAGTGCAGAGTGCAGACTGTACCTCCTGTGCTCTCCAGTCTGTCACACACCAGCACTGCCATACAAAGGCAGAGCTTCCCCAGCTCTAGAAAGAAACAGCAGGATCTTAGTTTGCATGTTACCTCCTAACAACGCACTGAAAAATTTAATAACTGCTGTTTCTTTCTCTTTAAAAAAAAATAAAAGAATTTATTTGCTTTTGGTGATGTTGATGGAGTAGGCATCAGTGCGAAGCTTCAGCATCCGCTTGGAGTTGCCTGGGACGAGAAGAGGCATCTGCTCTATGTGGCAGACTCCTATAACCACAAGGTGAGTCTGGCCCGGAGGCGCACGGCCTTGCTTCTGACCCATGTGTCCGACCACGCCACCCTAGATACAGAAAGTAGCTGCAGCCTCAGCGCTGCACAGCTGCTTCTGGGCTGTTCTTACCAGAGCCTTACCATATCTGAACTGAGGGAAATGCTAAGCTAATTCCAGGGGCTGTGACCTAAATGTATGAATTGTGACCCATCAAAGGTGCTCAAATAACGAAGGCAGGAAATACGGAGACATGTTAGGGGGAAGTGTGAACCACCAGTTGGAGTTTCATTTTGCCTCTGTGATAAAACTGACCAAAAGCAGCTTAGGGGGAGGAAGGATTTACTTGGCTCACACTTCAAGAATAAGTCCTTCATTGAGGGAAGGCAGGGCAGAAACTTGAAGGCAGGCCTGCTTGCTGGATTGCTCATAGCCCAGGCTTAGCTAGCTTTCTTATGTCACCAGGAACATCTGCCTAGGGATTGATGCTACCCACAGTGGGGCGAGCTTCCCCAGATTAACTAACAAGACAATCCCTCACAGACATGCCCACTGGCAGTCTGGTCTGGGCAGTCCTCTCTTTTCTATTAACTTCAGATTGTGTCAGGTTGAAAGCTACCTAGGACTAGCAGATGAAGAGTCTGAGCTGTTGCAGTTGTAGTGACAGCGAGCTAATCAGTCCATCTTCAGCATAGTCGCCATGTCTGTCTGTCTATCTGTCTCCATTCTGACTGAGAGCTCTGTGCACTCTGATAAGCAAGCGTGCCTGAGACGTAACCAACAGGCCTTACATTTAACAAAAACGATCCTTAGACAGTGCTCTCACGATGTCAGCTTAACTGTGGAAGTGTGGTCCACAATGGGAAAAAGCTATTTTTAGTTCCAGAAACAAACAAACAAACAATGGGAATTTACAACAAAACAGGGTGTAACTAGGATTTTTAATCTGAATGAAGTTTCTGATGAAATCTCTCTCCTTCAATGATGTAAATGAATTGAATACTGGGATTTTTAGGAAAATCTGGAACTAGCTACTGTTTTGAGACTTATGTATTGAGAATATTAATGGCAGTTGGGAGTCCTTGCTTCCCTGGTACTGCTGTAAACAGGAATGACTGCAGGGGAAATGTTTGTTCTTTTTTCTTTAGATTAAAGTTGTGGATCCAAAAACAAAAGGCTGTACAACGCTAGCAGGGACTGGAGATGCCAAAGATGCCACTTGTAGTTTTGCGGAGTCAGCCTTTAATGAGCCCGGAGGCCTCTGTGTCGCTGAGGGTGGCCAGCTGTTATACGTAGCAGACACTAATAATCACCAAATTAAAGTAATGGATTTAGAAGCAAGAACAGTTTCTGTGGTAAGTTATCTTAAAACAGCTTAGAGGATGCGGGCTTTCGAATGGTGCTGAGCCTTGATACAGTTTTGTCTGTCTCTGCTGTGCGCTTGCAACATGGAGAAAGGGAGTCGGAAGTGGGTACCCCTGTAGTGTTCTGGGATAACTAGACCAGAAGGCTTGCTTTGAGGATCTCCGGTCAGTCTTAAAATAAAAGTTCCATCTGTTTTGAGCATTTGGAGAGAATTGGATAAACCTTTAATAAAAACAGAGACCTCAGGTCTGTTTTTAAATGTGTAGAAGTCATGATACACACATATTGTGTGCCATGTGGACTGGTTGTTTTATTCAGTGATCCTTAGATTGTTGCCTACTGTCTGCTTCCTGTGGTGAATCCAGTACCAAATTGTCTTCAGAAGTCCTAGCTCCCCAAACTCTGAAAATAAGACAGACTGGGGAAAACTTGGCCAAGTTCAAAACAGTTTTCAAAGAGAAAGTTTGTTGCCCACTGCCTTTTAATGTATCTGCCTGGTAGAGAGAGAGAGAGAGAGAGAGAGAGAGAGAGAGAGAGAGAGAGAGAGAGAGAGAGAGAGAGAGTGTGTGTGTGTGTGTGTGTGTGTGTGTGTGGTAGAGGGTGGGGAGGGCATAGATTTCTCTTGGCAGCGGAAGTTATGAACCTGTATTGTAACCACTGTCCTTAAATTTAGAGTTGCTTTACTTTCCTGCCGTTTACAAACCACGGGACAGTTTAATCCTGCGTCCTCCGGGTCTGAGTGCCGAAGCAGGCTGTTGGTCTGTACTTGGAGAAATAGTCTTTAGACTAAAATGGCAGCTGATGTCACTGCTAGAGAACTTCATTTTCCTGTCCAGATCTAAGCTCAGCTGCCTTGCTTTGGTCCAAAAAAGTGCTTCTGCTTTAATAAACACGTGCTCTGGTCTTGTAGCTCCCAGTCTTCAAGTCTGACAGTGCTGTGGTAGACGGCTCCTTCTCTAGAGAGAAACAGAAGCCAGTGCCCACAGTGCCGAGGTCTGCCCCGAGCATTAGCCTTCCCCCTGTGACGGTGCATCCCGGCCAGGCTCTACAGCTCAAGCTCAAGCTGGAGCTTCCTCAGGGGCAAAGCTGACGGAAGGCGCACCTAGCTGCTGGTTCCTGAGAGCTGAAGGTATGAGCACAGTGCTACACACAGAATCATAAACGGCTTGGCTTCAGTCTGATGGTTTCTGTTCACTATGTATTTTACTGTATGTTTGGGCAAGATGTGAGGGAAATGGTGTGAGAATACGTGACTCTAGCTCTAATCCCCGCTGATTTGTTTACTGTTCCCTCTTCCCTTCCATCCCAAGGTTGTGGCCTGTGAGAGCCCCATCGGCTCAGAGCAGCCTGGCTTGTGGGAATGAGGTTTGCCTGCGTGTGCACCTCATTCCATCTTCTTCACTTCATCCCCAAAAAGAGCCACTGAAAGTTAAAGCCTCATCGGTGATCCCAGCACTCAGGAGACTGAGCTAGGAGGACCACAAGTTTGAGGCTAGCCTGAGCTACATAGTGATTACCAGGCCATCTGGGTTACAGACTGAAAGCCTGCCCAAAAAAAACCTCAAAAACTAAATAAATAAATAAATAAATAAATAAATAAATTTAAAGGTCTGATGAGGGGAAACAGTGGAACTTCCTTATTTAATATTTTTTTCTGTAACTCTTCCTTCTTGGCCCCTGTGTGTCCAAATCCTCCTCTCATGCTGAACAGTAAGATCAGGGTTGTGCCTGCTGCTGTCAGTGCTGTTAGACATGAGCTACTGTACCACAGAGGGAAGGAAGCAAGTCTAAAGTGAAGTGCTGGGGTCCAGAACTCTCAAAGCAGCACTTGGTGTCTCAGATGAGCTTCCTCTGTCCTGTCTCCCACGCTCTTTCACACGCTGTCACTCAATCTTCCATTTCCTCAGTTCCTTCTCTCCCACACCCTCTCACACGCTTTTTTTTTTTTTTTTTTTTTTTTGGTACATTACCCCAATCCTGGCCTCAGCACTGCTTACCTTCATACATTCTCAGGACAGAAGCTGTTGGTCTTCAATTGTCAGGGTGCTGTCCAGACCAAGGGGACCCTGCAGGTGGATTGCTGGTTAAGTTTGAACTGGTTCTGAAGAGACTCCCTGAGGCTGTGCAAACCCAGGGACTCCGAAACCTCTTTCTGGGCTCCAGGAGGTCCTAGAAAAAGCTTAGCTGTTCTGCTTGTGTATATACATATGAAAACAGCCCCTTAGTTGAAGACCACATATTTAATTTCTCCGTGTATAATCACAGACCAGTATAATGTTTTTTGTTTGTTTGTTTGTTTTTTTAAATAAGATATTGACAACCTTTTCAATGCTGCATTCTTAACACCCAGATTGAGTGCTGAGTCCTTGCCCTGGAAAGTACAGAGGAGTTAAGATGAAGGGTCAAATACTTAGATGTTCACTCTCTGTCCAAAATATTGGCTCTGTTTTTATATACAGGACAAATGAGCTTTTAGGCAGGAGTCATAATAATTCAAAGATTCTAAAAGCATTACAGAGCCCGTGTCTACACTTAGGGATAGAAGACCTCTCTTTGGGGTTAACTTTTTAGAAATAGTTAAAGTGGTTAGAGTGTGTGACTATTTTAAAGAACCACTTCATAAGTCATACATGTGACATATATGGCAAACATAAATGAAACAGTTGGTGGATAGCACTTTATTGTTGTTTTTGCCTGGATTTAGAAATTGCTGCAGCGTTGCGTAGACATTTGTGTTCTCTGAAGTTCATTCTGTAGTTTTTAGATCGTATCCCTGAAGATCATTTTCCCTTTGGTGAGAACTGATCTACTGTCTCACAGGTCCTGTGCTGATTTAGTCAGCTGTAGACCTTCCTTTGAGCTGGATGTGCGGCACTCTAAAAAGCCACGGTTGTGCTGCTCAGCTTCATCTCAGTAGCTGTCACAGAGGGCAGGAGCTGCACTAAGGAGTGCAGAGGTCCGTCTGGGGTGCTCTCTCCTCACAGGTCACTGTCAGAGCAGAGTGCACTCTCAGGCTCGCACCGGACACTTGCGGATGCAGAGGCTCTTGCCTTAGAATTTTCTAGTTTCTACTTGTATTTTTTTTTCAAAAATATATGTGTGTATTATGTATGTGAGCATGTCCACGTGTGAATAGATGTACACGCACATTTCTGCATGCATGTGGTTAATGCCATGTGTCTTCTTTGATCTTTCTCCACCTAAACTACAGAGAAGTGACATCTCAGTAACCCTGAGCTCACTGCTCCGAGTACTGGGACAGCTGTGGGGATGCCCTGTCCCAGCTCCTGTGCTCTGGGATTGCAGATGGGTGCCACATGCACCCAGCATTTACTGAATTCTGTCCCTCACACACTTGTGTGGCAAGTACTTTGCCCATCGCCATGCCCCAGCCTCTTTGATTTTTGTATCATTTTAATAATATTCTCTCCTGTTTTCTAGGCAATGAATGGCTTCTTCAAGAACAAATCCCATCTGGAGACATAGAGAATATTTCCAATCAACCAGCCATTTCCCTGCACATTCCTACCGATTGCTTGTCACTGGAGGCTGTGGTGTCTGTCAGCGTGCTTCTTTATTACTGCAGTGCAGACAGCAGTGCATGCATGATGAAGGGAGTTGTGTTCAGGCAGCCTTTGCAGATAGCCAGCACCCAGCCAGCTTGTGCAGCTCCTGTAGAGCTCACACACGTATTCTAGGAAGCTGGCCAGCCCTCAGCACTGGCCTTGTCCATCTTGCCGTCCGTCGTTTAGGGAAAAAGCATTATAGAAACCCATTGTTCAGTTGTAACAACTGATACCAAAATAAAGCTGTGCTCCTTATTATTATTTTAATTCTAAACGAATGTCT
Source organism: Mastomys natalensis (assembly GCA_021653895.1). Classification (NCBI taxonomy): domain Eukaryota; kingdom Metazoa; phylum Chordata; class Mammalia; order Rodentia; family Muridae; genus Mastomys; species Mastomys natalensis. Next base: position 414,090 of record JAJTUV010000060.1, read on the forward strand.
TCATTTTAGCTGTGCTGGCCAAGTCACTGACCATCACTAAAACACAGCACTGTAAGCTTTGCTGTTATTTGACATGCTCGGAGAATATTATATTTGTATTATATTTGAGAACAGTCAGAGAATATTATATTTGTAGTCAAAACTAATCATGCCAGATATTTTAAATAACTTCTTCTGCCTTTATCAGTGGCAGTCAGCCATTCCATGTGTAAATTTCCAGTAACTTTAGATGGGCCTAAGCTGGGTACCTTTGTATCAGGACACCTGCCATTTAGTGTCTAAGGTCTTCGTGAAACCAGAACAAAAAGTAGTCACTCGGTAGAAGCTTAGAGAGACTATGAATAGTTATCTCCTGTGATTTGTCTCACTTGAGATATTTTTAAAAGAGAGTTTTAATCTATTTTTATTATAAATTATTTGTTTTAATGTTCCATTATTAATGCCTTATAACTTTATATAAAAAAGAAAAAAATATATAGACTTTCTAAGGGCATGCAGCTATTTTTGAATGAGCATATTCCTAGCAGGCAGTGCTGAGATTCCCCAGAGACATGCAGACTTGGGGGAGTGGGTGGAGACTCCGCTGCACTGCTGTGTGTGACGGTTCACTGTAATGACTGGGCTCCATGTAAATGAGCATTCTGTCAGTGTGGAAACTACATTTCAGTTTTAAGAGTTAAGTGACAAAATAGTTGGCTTTGAGATTTTTGTTATTATTTTGGTTCCAATATTTAGAATTTAAATTATGATCATTAATTCTGATATTTTGAAAAATCACATGTAAACCTTCAATTTGCTATTTCAATGTAAAATTTTAATGTAATTGATGGGTATAGTTATACTAATATACTCCCATTTAAAATATTAGGGCTGAAACACAGTGATATACTGATACTGTTTTGGTATTTGTTTTCTTTAAGTCTAAGAAACAGCACTGGAAGAGATTTTGGAGAGGTTTGGTTTTCATTGTTACTTTAATTATCATAGATTATCATCATAACTATTTAAGAGCCTTGTTTTTCTAAAACTGAGTCAACATATTTTTTTACTAAGATTATAAGATTTCAGAAGCATTATTTGAGCCCTGCCTATAAATCCAATAAGTATCTGTAAACGCTGCCTCCCTTCCCTCCACAGAAGTACTAGAATTGAAGTGTAATCATTTAAGCGTAGTCTGTCTATTTACTGATTGATTTTTGAAGTAGTTTTTGATAGGTAATATTTGCTTGTTTTATTCAGTTAGTTAAAAAAAAAAAATCTAAAGTAAAAGCTTCCTGACTTCAATTAGTAACTCGCAAAAGCTCTTTCTTGGGAGCCGTGTGAACGTAAAAGGGAAGGATCTTGTTTAAAGTTACACATGGTCACCTCAGAAACCCTGGCTTCTAGAACCAACCAGAGCACAGGTTCTGGCACGTGAGTGTGTGGTGAGGGTCTGTGGTGAGGGCGGGTAGAGTGTCTCAGCCCTGTTGGGTTTGTTGGATTTTGCATTTCCAGTTGGACAGGATGAGAGTATTTTGGCTCAGTCATTTCCTGTTTGAGGACATAAACAGTTTTCCTCTCTAAAACAGGGTTTATACAGCTTAACTTGTGTGGTAATTATTTTTCACTCTGAAAACACAAGCATGGATTCTGTACTTAGAATCCCTAGGTTTTCCCTTTGCCTGGGTAGGATCTTCCTTGAGTCTTCAGTGACTGAGAGGATCTCGAGGCTGCACCCCCATCCCGCCTCTCCGCACTGCTGCTCACAGTAGAATGTTAGTGATAATGGACGGAGAAAATCCCAAGTGAGCAGAGTGCGTGGTTTTCTAGGATCAGGAGCGACACAGAGTCTGACAGGAAGAAACACTGCAGAGTGTAGCTTTAACACTTCAGGAGCTTCAGCGCCTTCTGTTTTCTCTGAGAGCTTTTTAGTTGTTCTGTGACCCGTTTGCCTTGAGGCTCATACCACTAAGATAGGTTATTTGGACCCATTTTTGGCAGTGTTGGAAATTTGGGGACATAACGAGAACATGTAACTATAGTTTTTCCCCATATGCAGGATTGACTGTCTAGCCATTGAAAGTCTCCCGCTTAGATGTCGCCTTTGGAGTGGTGGTGTTTAAGACCAAGCATCAGAGATTAGAGTTGTTAACTCATTTGGAAGATGGTTTTTGGCATGTGCAGAGGCCCTGGGTTCAATCCTCGGGGTGGGTGGGGAATTAAATCATGAAAAGCTAAGTTTTGTAGTGAGCAGTGACATAAAGCCACGTACAGGGACTGCCGCTGAAGCGCTAACGGAGCAAGCTCGTGCTGCCTCACTGACGGTCCACCTCTGTATTCTTAACGGTCAGTACTTTAGAGAATAATCTCATCTTCTCAAAGATACTAAGATAATCTGAATTGTAAGCACTAATAGCTTTTCTAAAGCCATTTCTATTACCAAAGATGGGGTCTACTTTTAGAGTCCTTTCATTTACCAGTTTCCTTTAAAGTTGGGGTTGGCGAGGACAGGATAATTACGGTGTTTTATTGTTTAGCACAGTCTACTGGCAGGAGTATAGACTCTAGCTGAGACCAGCCCTGTAACGCAGGGCTGCTGTACCAACCTGGGCTTGCTGCCAGGCTTCAGTGAAGTGCTCACACCGGCATTTAGCATGGAGTAATTTATGAACTGCTACTTATCAGTTTAGTTACTAATAATGACAATAATTTATGGCCACAGACATGGGCTTGACATTTTCTTCACATTTCCAGTTTCTAAAGCAAAATATTTCTCTACCATTTGACATGTTGGTAGTCCCAGTGCAATCTGGGCTCAAGAAGAAAAAGAACACTTTATGGTAGAATATATTACTGTTTCATAAAAAATATTGTTTCTAAAGAAGCACCTCTACTGTATTGAATTATTTGAAAAGACCTTCTGGAACTTTAATAATTTTTTTTTCATAGAGGATCCAGACTTAGCTGGAGACACACTACACTAATAACAACTTGTAAGAATCTTCAAACTATAACCTGCGTGCCCTGGGGTGGTGCTCCCACCCTGGGGTGGTGCTCTCTGCAACCTTCAGAGTACTTGAGAATAATATTACAGACTAGGTAGGTGTGCTTGTTCCAGAAAAGGAAGCTCTTTGGCATGTTGGTAGCACGTCTGGAGGTCAGGAAGCTCCTGGGATAGCGCAGTGCCTAGAACAGAACCTAGTACGCAGGTGCTAGCCGTCTTTGCTGACTTCAGTGTGGCCACGAGCAGCAGAGCTTGACTGGGGCTCTCCTACAGAATGGAAAATGGTACCCACCCGGCCTCCAGGACGAGGGAAGGTGGGGACTCACCCCGGCCTCCAGGACGAGGGGAAGGTGGGGACCCAGCCCAGGCCTGCAGGACGTTGGCAGAAGGATGCTTACGTTCTTTGAGTCCTTGCCACCCGCTGGTTCTTTCCAAGAACCTTGTGTGTTGTGTGCTGACCACATGCAGTCCTCACAACAGCCTTAAGATGCAGGATGATTCTTTCTCCTTGAACCAGGCCTTGAGCAGTTACCTCAGCAATCAAGAGCGTGCACTGAGGAAGTGGCAGAGCCTGGACAGTCGTCCGCACCACTGCCTGCTCTGTTGTCTCTCAGACTTTTGAGTTCACATATTTCATACCTTTATGGGATAACATCAATCCAGAGGACTCCAGGAACCCTGGGAATGATTGATTGTGAAATTCATTTAAATTCATAAAGACATAAGAACATGGCTGGTGCAGGCCTTGAGAAGTCTGCTCATAACCGACACAATGTGTTTTGTGAACCAAGGTGAGGAAGACCCTCTGCTTTCCTGCAGCCTAGTGGCCTGGTGCGCATGCGCCCCAGTGACCTTCCTGCCTCCTTAGTGGCCTGGTGCGCATGCACCCCAGTGTCTGAGGAGTTGTTCCCGAAATCATCATGGCAATGTAAGAGAGACAGAGTGCCGTATGGATGCCAGTGGTGGTTTTTAGGAGCATCCCAGTGCTGCATCTGCCCTTTGTGAAGTAGCGTGGTCGTGAGACAGTACTGTGGTTCAGTGAGGAGCACTGCCTGAGTCAGAAACGCCATCCAATCTTGACCAAGTGACAGCGGTCACATACCTTGAGGCAGACCTCAGTGCTAATCACCAAGATTGCTTTTTCCACCTGTGTTTCAAAGCTGACATGAAGAATTAGCACTCACCCAAGTCACTGTTTTACCCTGGCTTAATAAAGTTTTCTTTTCTCCAGTTTCTTTGCAATAGGGTAATAGACAGAATGGTCATAAAAGTTAGAGACTTGGTAATCAAGCCATGTGGCATTCTGTAGCTAATCAACCTTGTCTCCTGCTTGTGCTAACTTGTGTAGGCTGGTGTCTCGGCTCTCGGGTGGCCGCTGTGGGTACACAGACTGGGCCAGAATAGGACACAGCCCTGCCTGCAGACCTTGTTAGAATAACTTTTGCCATAGTGTGGTGCTTTGGTTTAATCATTGTCAGGGGTTAGAGTTGGAAAGCTAAAACCCTAGATGGTTGTGGAATGTGCAGCTAGGTGTAGTTACTCATTGTCTGGTGTGTCCTTTCCTCCCCTTGTACGTCCCTCCTGTGTGCCTGTGAACACTGCTCTCACAGCCTCCTGACCCAAAGGAAGGAACCGCAAGTTCTCTCCAATAAACCTCCACCAGTGCCCACCTCAGCCATGGGTTAGAAATGAGCACCGAACCTACACACTATACCAAATGTATTCTGTGTCTGCCTGGCTCAGAAGTGGACAAGAGCAGTGGACAGTACTGCTCTTTTAAAGTGAAATCTGAAGCTATAAGTATGGTCCTCATAAGTTGCTTAGTTTCACATGAAATAAAAGGAAGTAGAAGACCCACCCTCTGAGACACGGACAGTGTAAACAGAATTTTTCTTATTTGATACCTAGTTTGATGAGAAAATATGTTGAGATAAAGAAGATGAACAATAAATTATACCAATGGGGTGAAAATGCATAAGTTCCTAGCATAGCCATTGAGGTACTCAAATAGAGACGTGCTGCATTGAGTATTTTCCTAAAATTTCTTGTAACTTCTCAGTTTTCTACAACAGGGAACAGGACCCTGTGTGACTTCAGATTGTCTTCTCTTTGAAGTAAGGCTTCCTCACTGTACATGGGCTGATGGTATAGCTTTAGGTCCCTTTGTAGGAAACACCTTTACTGCCATTAATTTCTTCATGCCTGTTATGGAATTAAGACCTCCGTCGGTCTGTCACTCTTCAAGGTATGCTTCATAAACGATCACATTAGAGACTTCCCATCTTGTGTGGATAAATGATGTCATTTTGTTTGTGACCCTAGAGGTGGTCCTCCGTGATGACATCGTGCCTAAACAATGCAGTGAAAATCTAGCATACAAGTTCAGACACTGGTATTTCTAGACATGGCTTAGTCCTGAAAGAATTTCCTTACTATGCATTTCAAACTGTTTGTAGATGGATTAATATATTTTTATGCAATGTATTTTTACACTTATTTCTAGACCAAACTCTTCAGTGGCTTCTTCAAGTGCATTATTGGGTGGCTAAGAGCTAAGAGCTCAGAGCTTGGCAGCTTCACTAACCCAGGCGTGTGGAGCCGAGGGTCTGGGAAGCACTGGGGAGTGTGTTCAACTGTACTGCAGACTAAAGCTCTTCCAAAGCTTTGTACTTGTTTTTCACGAAACAGATTAAATGTTTTTCTCTCCAAAGTTGTGTCTCTGTCCTGAATGCGCTCTGTGTTTTAAGTATATCACTGATTTCATTACCGGGAAACTGGAGCGAGTCCAGGCCTAGAGAGATGGCTTAGTGGATCAAGCTTGGGGTTTGGGTCTGCGACACGTAACAACTGAGCTTGTGTGGACGACTGGAAATTAGGATCCTCTCTCGGAGTTCTTAGTCTCATTAATCCGGGGATTTAAGAATGGATTCAAACGGAAGCATACGGACAATTTTTTTGGAGTCTAAAGAGAAACCTCAGGACAGGCAGGCTGTGAACCCCAGCAGCTGTCTGAAGGAGGAAGAGAAGGAGGAGAGGAAGAGGGGGAGGAGGAGAGGAAGGACAGAAGGAAAAAGCCACTAATGCTCACATGGAAGGCACGCACATGGAGGGGAGGGAGCTTTAGAGAAAGCAAGGAAGCCCAAGATGTTGGGGAAAGTGTTGAGAAAAGCATCCCTAGAAATAGGAAAAGGAAAACTCTTCCCTGGGTAATTCAGAGTAGCACTCAGACGCAGGCTTTTGACCTTTGTCTGGCTATGACTCATAAGCTACTGCAGTAGGGGCAGGGGTTCTGGGTAGGAAAAAGTGTAGCATCTCATTAAAGACCTAATGGTTCCACCCATCTCTTTAGCATTGCTTAAGGTAAGGTGCTTTCCTGGGCCTGGAAGTCAGAGTGCTTGAACCAGCCCACCTGGAATGTTAGGTCTCTACTCAGGTCCAAGAGTCTATTCTCTTAAGTAGGAATTTTTTTTAAGATTTATTTATTTATTTATTTATTTATTTATTTATTTATTAATGTGTATGAGTTCACTGTAGCTATCTTCAGACACACTAGAAGAGGGCATCAAACCCAGTTACAGATGGTTGTGAGCTACTCTGTGGCTGCTGGGAATTGAACTCAGGACCTCTGGAAGAGCAGTCAGTGCTTTTATCCACTGAGCCGTATCTCCAGCCACTGTAAGCACATAGTTAATAATCAAGTCATTCCATTTTAATTGCAGGTTTTTGTACACTAAACTGGGAAAGAGTAATGTACTCACAAAATGATACTGGGAAACTTGACATGGGGGCAAGCTCTACCTAAACAGTGTATAAGTATTTGACAGGAATTCATGATTTAAAGAGACTCCCCAAAGGGCAGAAAATGAAGAATACTGTTAGGATGGAGAATGGCATTCCTGAAAGTTACCTACACCCAAAGCAATAACTGGAAAGATTGATGCATATGACCATATACAAACTGTAAGCATCTGTATAACAGAAGCAAACATGGAGGGAAAGCCCAGTACTAACCACTTTCTGCTGCATTGGTAAACATCTTGACCAAGGCAGCTAGTAGAACGAAGAGTCTATTTGAGATTATGGTTCCAAGGGAATGAGAGTCCATTGAAGCTAGGAGGCATGCATGGTAGCCAGAGCTGAGAGCTCACACACTCGTTTGCAAACCCAAGGCAGAAAAGCAAACAGGAAGTAAGACAAGACCATCAACGCTCAAAGTCCTCTGGCAGTGACATACTTCCTCTAGCAAGCTGCCACCTCCCAAAGGTTGTACAACCTGTTCAAAGGGCACCACCAGCTGGAGACCAAGTGCTCAAGTATCTGGGGCTATGGGGGACATTCTCATTCCAGCCACCACATCAAAGAAATGAAAACTCAAAACAGAGAGACGTAGAATTAATACCACATAAAATGTGGAACTTAGAAATAAAAATATACCAGTTGAAAAGTTAGCAGGGGACATCAGCATGCAATGGGATTTGCAAAATGAAGTGATACTCCCTCTGAAATCAAAATATACACATTTACTCAACTTTAAACATTTCCACCCAAATCTGAGGGGAAGTGCTAGGGTCATGCATCCAGAGTGCCATCAAGTACTTGTCAAGTGCATTAGAATCAGTAGATCCTCAAGCTCTCCAACCCTGTCCTCTCAGCACTGAAGTCTTAACCTGCAATCCTAGGATGTCATCTCCTTGTAGTGAAGATCACGGACAAAACTGGGTTCTTTTCTTTTTGAGGCAGGTCTCTAGGTCTGACCTAGAACTCAATAATCCTTCTGTCTCAGCCAGAATGATAACAGTAGTTCACTTGTAGAAATTGATTCAGTAGAATGTTTGTGTACATACACAAAACCATATTAGCACATAAAAAACAAAAAAAAAAACCCAACAAATATTAACAGCCTAAATATTCACCAGTAGTGAAATATTAAGTAAGCAACAGCTCATCCATTCAGAAGACTAAAAAAGTTGTGGTTGATAACAATAACTATGTGTGCTTGTACTTACATCTTGAAACAACATGTTTCAGAATATGTATAAGTATCCCATATTTACTTTTTAAAGTTATGTATGCATGCACATATGCACATTCATAAACAGACTTTCCTTTGTAGTTATGCGAGACTATAAAATTGTGTAAGCCAGAAGCCATAGTATACACCAAAACTCTATGATGGTGGGAGACCAAAGCACAAGAACCACAAGATTAAGGCCAGCCTTGGCTAAATAATTGTTGAGGTTTTGTCTTTTACTGTTTATTGTACATGCTAATTGGTGGCCTCCAAGATCTGGAGTCTGCACTTAGCTTCTGGGAACCTGCCCCTAGTTAATTCTGATTGGTAAATAAAGATGCCAGCAGCCAATAACTGGGGAAAAGAGTTATAGGCGGGGTTTAGGTTTCCTGGGCTAGAGGCCACGAAGAAGAGAGAGGGAGAGCAGCCATGGGATAGAGAAGCTAGAAGAGTCGCCATGACCTCTGGGCCAAGAGAACATGGCCTAGAGGGTTGCCTGGCTGGAGCTAAGAGCAGCCCAAATGAAGCATAATAAGTAATAACTTGGGTTATCGATGGGAAAGTGATTCTAACAGCATGGAGGGTGGGCAGTTGCCTTGCTATTGCTGTTGTGTGTGTGTGTGTGTGTGTGTGTCTTTCATCTGGGAGTATAAATGTTCTAAGGTGGGAAGGAACCCCGCATCAGGATTTTTTTTTAAATATTTTTTACTACAAGTGAAACCCTGCTTAAATAGTACACAAATGTCCAGGCAATCTGAACTACAAAGAATCTCCATAATCGATGGGGACTATGATTGTCCTGTGACCCTCCATTACCAGAGCCTTTCTCTGAAGTGTGTTTAATATTGGGTGAGCACCTCTCTCTCTCCAGACTCACCATTTTTGTTAGCTTCATGGGACATTGTCATTAGAAAATAAGCAACACAGCTACACTCCGCTGTCTAGGAGTGAAATGAGTCAAAGATAGCAAAAGAAATGACGTCACTAGTGTCTGGCCGTGGGACACATTACAGACTGGATAGTGTCTAAAGGAACAGTGAAGTTTGCGACTGAAATTTGGACTGTGTTCTTATAGACTGCTGTCGTTTATACCACAGAAGCTGAAATCATGTGTATCAGAACTATCTCAAGCAAGGAAAACCAGAAAAGTATTCAGGCACAGCAAAGTACTGAGTATGTGCAGAGGAGCTGGCCTTCAAGCCCTGAGTGTTTGTGTGGCTTTCGGCACAGAGCGAAATGGGAGGTGCTGTTTCTCACGGTCACATGGTCCACCTGCACCCCCACAAAAGAACCAGGTGTCATGGAGGAACGATGTGAGAAACATGAGCAGGTGCTCGTTGCAGGCCTGGTAATGGACGCATGCAGAAAACCTGAAAGGAGACTCAACCTGCCTACGACAATGCCACAACCATGTCACAAAAGGTTGGCCCTGAGATGGTGGTCTCCGTCTCCAGCAACCAGCTTCCCGTCTGAACAGCTGGGTCTATTATGGATTAGTACTGCCCAGAATTACCTTACGATTAGACAAGAAGAGAGCTTAAGAACCTAGAAGGCTCAAAACAGAGTTTTCTGACAGGAAATGTCTTTGGCCTGTTGTAGTTTGTCCAAGGATTTACCGCATTAGGTGGGAAGTAGAGCCAGCCAACATCATGATCTGAAGCATTAGAGCAGAATGCTTTGGAACACATAAGGACATGAGTGTTTGGTTTAAACCAAAAAGTAGCTGGTTATTTATCCCTTAAGACTTTGTAAGATATATTTTTATTATATTTGTGTATGCATAGTATGCATATGTGAGTGCATGCTTGCTTGCACATGTGAGGTGGTATGGATGTGTAGGTGCATGTCCTCACAGTGTGGGGGTTCATGAGTACACATGACTGGGGCTTCCGTGTATACAGGTAGGGAGTGTATATGTGTACGTCAGGTTGACGTAGGATGTCTTCCTTAGTCACACTCCACTTTACAAGCAGAGCGTCTCACTGGGTAGCACTTGGCATTGGCTATGTATGTAGCTAAGCAGCTTACTCTGGTAAGCCTTCTCTGTCTCCCAGATGCTGGGATTACAGGCGGGCCACAACACCCACTTGGCATTTGTGTGAGTGCTGGGATCAGAACTCCGGGCTTCGGTCTTGTACGGTAAGTAAGTAAGTACTTACCTGCTGAGCCATCTCCCAAGCCAACGTGCCAGGTTTTGGGTTGTTTTTATTTTTTTTAATTTTTTAGAATGATACCCCAAGTATTACTCTTAGAATTTTAGGACTCAGAATTATTCTTAGTATTTTGTTAACAAAATGAAGTCTTGTTAATAGAAGTAATTTTGTATAATCCCAACCTCTAGGTAATTCAATTTTTATCATGTATTATATATACAAATAGGTATTACTCAGTAAAAACTTCAGTCAGAAGGATCTTAAGAAGTGAGGTGCTCTTTTCCCTTTATTTCATTTATGAATAATCCATAAAATATTTGAAATATATTTATGTACCAAAAACTTTAACCAGAGAAGTTTAAAATTTTGCTGCAATGAAATGTTTTTTTTTTTTAAAAAGTATGTGATTTCCAAAATATAGTAATATTATCTAACAGATTTGTGGCCTCAATCTTAACCATTTCTAAAGAACACACGGCTCTTTATTATGCTTTGTTTGTTTGTACCAAGGCACAGGGAGCATCCAGTCCTCTGTCATATTGCACACCAGTTGCTTGCCTAGTCATTGGTTAAGGGGAAGAGTTAGCTGGACTCCCAGAGTAACAGGCAACTAACTGTATTTCCAGGCTCCTCTGAAATCTGCCCTTGCCTATGTGAAACAGCAGAGGCAGCCAGTAACACGCCGGGGCCGGCTGAGTACTTTCCAAGAGAGAAGATGCTCCTTAGAATAAACAAAGCTTCATGCCCGTTTTCAAATCAGTTTTAAAAAAACTAGAAGGAGAGAAAAGTCAAACCAGGGAGCATCACTTCACTGTTCATCAAAGCACTTTGAGGCTTTATCTGGAGCTTGGCAGTAATGTGCTCACCTAGCGTGTGCAGGTGTGCTCGCCTAGAGTGTGCAGGCCCTAGGTTGGATCCCAGCACCACAGAAACAAAGCAGACAAAGCACTTCAGGGTCTACTTTTGTTCCTGTGAAGCTTAGATTTTTATTTTGAAGACATCTCCATGACCTTGAAAGTATGCTTCTATCTCTATTGTGATGAACACACAAATTACATGCATGGTGTGAGATTTCCTTTACATGCGTGTAATTGTATGTATGTAGGTATGTATAATTTGCATATACACATACATAGGTGTGTATGTATTTGAGCATTTAAAGTTTCTATTTTCCTGTTTGTACTTCTGTTCAAAATCATCCAGTCCAAGGGAGTCAGTTTAGTAAGTAGCTGACATCTAATCAAATGGCAAAAATCGATTTTAAAAGGATTGTGAGTAACTTTCACGTCAGTCTTGAAAGAAGCAAGCAGATCGCATTGCTGTTTGGTGTGTGTGTGGTCACTCCCCTTATAGAAGAATCTCCTGCGCTGCCAAAAACAGAGAGGGTCCCTGAGGAAGGCTGAGCTAACCCCATTTCCCTAGTGTTTATGATCTGAATTTGAAAAGAATCATCCATTGAATAATTTCTCCCTGTGTAAATTGAAATTGTTCTATGTTTAACATTTCATCTAAAACATCATCTCAACCAAATCCCTTATTAGAATACACAAGATAAGAAGAATAAATATTTAGAGTGTAGTTTATCTCCCCATCCTGGAAATGGAAACACAATGGCTCAGTCATTGTGTTCAGGAAGCCGACAGGGCCTCGGAATCCCAAGTATTGCCAGGGGGCTGGTTGCCCTGTCCTCCTGTCTTTAAGTGACATGCCCACATCAGCCCTGCAGAAATTCAAGGAGGAAGAAGCAGCTGCTTCTATCTGACCCCGAGGAAGAGCTGAGTGACGTCCTCATGGCCGAGAGCCTTTGGTGTTCTTACATCTCAGTATTACCAGCTTTCAGACACTCTGCAATGCTTTCGCTGTAACTAGGGTTGGACGTGAACATGCATTTCTGAAGTTATTTAAGAAAATCAGCAAATGTCCATGTCAGCTTCTACTCCAATGAGTGTGAATATAGGAACTGAGATTCTGCTACTGTGAGGTTTGCCCTAGAAAGATAAGTGTCTATCCTGTTATTAACAGGCTGTTCTAGAAACTTCTGGGAAGTACAACCGGCCAGAAGACTATTTCTTGGCTCTAATTCATGTGCTTACCCTGTATCAGAAGCATCCCATCAGTTTGTTGTTCAATGAATGTGTATGTTGGATCTTTATGACCTTAGTTAGCCATGTGTTCAAGGTTGATCATTTTGGCACGTCTGATCGGAATTCCCCATACACGTGCCCACTGAGCCGTCTTTCCGTCTTTCCAGCCCTTCCTGATCTGTTCACAGCAGCCTGAAGCTGTGAAGTCGAGAGTCATGCAGAACCTTTTCTAGAAAGGATTAGTGATCTTGGAAGTAAAGTAGGTGGACCTCAGAGGCACCGGGCTCTGAGGTCCCTCTTTCTAGAGAACAACCGTAGCTGTTGGAATTATTTTAAAACAACCACTTAAAGTCTTTAGAAATTGTTCCAAGGGAATACAGCAGAATTCAGAACCTAAGCTGATCCAAGAAAACAGACCAGAAGTTAACCCCTGAGTGACTGGAACCTAGCAGCCGTGACCCACTCTTCCCCTCTGTGACTCGGATATTGGATGTTCCATACCAGGTGTGGCTACGAAGATGGAATTCTCACCCTCTGTTCCAAGTAAAGAGCTAGTCCCCCAAGAGGCCCGACCACTAGCCTTCTCACCCCATACACATATACAGAGGTCTACCCATTTTATATGGAATTAAATTGGCAGCATTCCCACATGCTTTTCACGACACACGTGCATGCCACCACATGCGCACATACCCTAGGATCATGCTTCATGGATTGTAATCAACCCACGTGACCCTCACACAGCAGGTTCACAGTTTAGGGTACACTCTTGGTGCTGCACAGTTAAGGGCTTCAATAATGTTCTGTCTTCTGTGCACCCCATTTCCCAAGTGCGCTCTTTCTGAAGTAGGCCTCCCTTTCGCCAGTGAGGGCTGGAGGGAGAGTGCCCATCCCTTGGCCACACTTGCCAATGAGCTAGCCTTCACAACTGGTAGCCGAGGACCAGAAGAGAAGTAGCGGTTTCCCTTCCATGGAGAGTTGGGAACAATACCCTCTGTTTCCGAAAGCAGCACGTTAGAATGGAGTCTGGCCCATTGGACTGTGGGATGAAGGACAGAGCAGACTACCTTTTGAACTGAGCCTTTAAGAACTTTTAAAAATACGTTTGCTACGAGGCAGGTGGATCTCTGAGTTCAAGGCCAGTCTGGTCTACCTTGTCAATTCCTGGCAGGCCAGGGCTGCAGAGGAAGACCCTCATCTCAAAGGGAAAAAATTGTGTTTTGAAATGTTTCTCCAAAGTCTAACACAATCCCCAGTGCTGGGTGTGGTATTGCTCCAGCTGAAGCAAAAAGATTTCAGTGAGTTCAAGGCCAGACTGTACCACTTAGAGCATGTTAGATCAGCCTAGGATATATAATGAAACCCTATCTCAAAAAACGAAGCATCACCCCAAAATTTTAGAGATATCTCAGTACCAATACAGTTACTACTTTAACACAGTTGTGAGTTCCCATTTCTTGTGTTAGATGCTTGTGATTTTTGTGTAAGATCTGAGTTCTATTTCCAGCCCAGAGAAAGCTTGGAGCTTTATTAAGCATACTGAATTCATGTGTTAATTCTAGCATTTTGGTGTTTTGGTGTTTTCTACCATCTGCAGAGAAATGTTTGCTTCTTTCCAATTTGGATGCTTTTTATTTCCTTTTTATGCCTTCTTACTCTGGCTAGGATTCTCCATATGTGCTGAATAGAATTGCTTTAGAAAAATAATTGTCTTTCACTATTCGACATAATGTTAGCTGTAAATATCATGAAAGTCATTTATCACATTGGAATACATTCCTTCTATACCAAATTTGTTGAGCGTTTTTATCTTGAAAAGATGTTGGAATTTTTTTTTTTATATAGTACCTAAATCTCCATTGGCAAACACATGCATTTAAAATGCTGTGTGTTTGTACGAGGAAATGGTATTTGACTTTCCAAAAGAAGGAAATGCTGGCAATGTGAAATATGCCAGATGCAGAAAAATAAAGACTGTGTGGCCTTATTTATGTGGCAGCCAAAATAGCCAAAGCCAAGCTTGCCTAACGTGCTAAGTCCTGGATTCGGTTTTTAGTCCCAAGAAGAGGAGGAGGAGTCATCAAACACACTGAGACAGGAGCAGAATGGTAGGTATCGTGTTCTAGAGAAGAGGTGATAGAGAGTTGCCCAGGGCTGCAGAAGCCCACTAATGATACGTGAGTTGGTTCTAGAAACCTAATGGATAACATATTACTGCACCATCCACTTGAAATTTGCAAGAAAATAGATTCTAAGTGTTCCCACCACCAAAATAAAAAGTAGTGGTCATGTTCATTAGCTTGGCTGCGGTGATTTCGTCACAGTGTCTGTGTATGTCAAATAGATTTTAGTGCTGTGGTGGTGAATTGTCAAATTGGCATGGTATGGAATTACCCGCGGGAGGGGAGGGGGAGGTCTCCCTAAGGAATTGCCTAGGTCATGTCAGCCTGTGGGAATGTCTGTAGGTTTTGTTATGTTAACTGAGGTGGCAAGTCGGAGGATCCCACTGTGGGCGGCACCATTCCTCAGCCAGGGGCTCCTGGACAGTGGGAGTGGAGATAGCTAGCTGAGCACCAGCACGAATGCATTAACTTACGCGTCTCTGATGTGGTGTGACAAGTTGTGTCAACCTTCTACCTCTGTGAGTTCCCCAAAACAATAGGGCAGTGGCCTGTGATGCTGAGTTAGTATAAATACCTTCTTCCCTACATTGGTTTTATCAGGGCATTTTATCATAGCAACAGGAAAAGAAACTAAGATGAATACCTTAAACATACAATAATAGACATTTAAGTTCAATGTAAAGTAAAATTTTATTCAATAATAATAATAATATAATAATAATAATAAAAGGATGTTCTTCAGATGTTTATGTACCTAACAAAGTTATTTATATTTTCTTATTTTCTGGCAAATTTCCAATGTTAGCTAAGCTCATCCAGCAAATAAGGTTAATTTATTAATCCCTTAGGATTAAAGATTAAGACAACCAGATTAAAGATTAAAACAAGAGAGGTGCAGACATGGTGGGGAGAATCACAAAGAAGGTAGGAGGAGGCACGAAGGCTTGAATACAATCAAAATGCATCTATGAAACTCTCATAAAATTAACAATTGTCTAAAGACCGCAACAATGACGTCATATTGCGCTCTGTCATACCGTGAGTTTCTCTGACCTCCAGCATTGTCAAAAGCGGACACGGTCTAATCCTCCCCTGGGGAAGAACAAATACCTTCTTCTATGCCTAATTAGTTTGCTGAGAGTTTCCATTTTGAAAGCATGTTGAATTTTCTTAAATAACCTAAAGGCTCATGGCAAACACATGAATGAACAACACACTGTGTTCATGTATTGGAACACAAGGCAGAGAAAGGCCTAGCGAGAACGCTCAACCCACTCCCTCCCAGACCTGCCTCCTTTTAAGGTTCCTATTCAGCCTTAGGCCCTCAAAGACAAGTATTTCCCTTAATGGAGTTTATTGTCCTCAAGGCTGGGGACATCTTTACAGCTCTTGTTTTGGTGGCCTCAGCTGCCATTTGTTTTATGAAAGGAAATCCAACAATGGTGTCCACTTCGGGAAATTCCTGATTTTATTTACTGTAGGGCAAGGAGTGAACACAGACAATGGTAAATACAGGCGGGGCCTGAGTACACTCTGTTGCCCAGGCACACTCAGTTCACTTGTGTTTAAAAGCGCTCTTGGGATTTCTCTATCTCTGTGGAAGCACCAGCCACTTCCTCAGAGGCTC
Organism: Mastomys natalensis; assembly: GCA_021653895.1. Lineage (NCBI taxonomy): Eukaryota > Metazoa > Chordata > Mammalia > Rodentia > Muridae > Mastomys > Mastomys natalensis. The sequence goes on from JAJTUV010000060.1 coordinate 430,071, forward strand.
AGACGCTCACCTGAACCATGAGGAGCAGGGGCCGACCTAGGTACACACACCCAGCATGGTGACACGGCTGATGTTTGGATAAGACTCACGATGGACTACAGGCTTTAAGAAAGAAGCAAAAATTATGGTCTTGCTCCAAGTCTTGATAATGCTCTGGACACCAAGTTCATTCAGTTACCCCCTTAATAGTTATTGCCCTCATCCTGCCCATCTGGTGCTCAGGGAGCTGGATTCTGTGGAAGCAGAACAATGGTCTCTCGAGGATGTCCTCAGCAGATGTCCAGGGACCTGCTAATACACTATCGTTTATAATGACAGTGTTTGGCAGGTATGGTTAAACACCTTGAGGTGGGGAGATACTCCTCTATATCATGGTGTCTTGAAAGAATTGTAACCACAGAAGCAGAGGTTGGCATGAAGCTGATGCCAGAAGGGACCTCAAGCCAGGGATGGGAAGCAGGAAAAGACCAGGAAGCCTGTGGCAGGCTCGTGACTGCTGACATCTCGATGTTGGCTCCCTCGGGACCATTTGGACTTGTGTGCCCCATAACTAAGAATAAATATGTGTTGTTCTGAATCACTATTATTTCATGACCATTTGTCATAGCGGTGTGGAAAACTAATAGAAATGGGATGTCCTGGCTTATGAAAGGAAGGGAAGGCTGGGTGTGGCATGCCTGTGATCTGTCCCAGCTCTGGGGAGGTTGAGGCAGGAGGATCACAGGTTTGAGGAGTGTCTGGACTACATAATGAGACTGTTTGAAACAACAACTTGCTCCAGAGCGAGAGAGAGAGAGAGAGAGAGAGAGAGAGAGAGAGAGAGAGAGAGAGAGAGGAGAGAGAGATTGAGATTAACGTATGAAAGAAGCCAGTTGGAAGAAAGACTCCCTTCACTCGCCAAGGCTACATGTAAGAGACAGACTATGTGTAGAAAAAGCTCTCCCCAAAATGCAAAAGCAATATACACATATTGGAAAAGGTAAGCAGGCGCTGTATAAACAATCCGTAAGGATCCTGACTACGACCCAGGGGAGCAAACCTCTCTCCCCGTCCATGACTACCCTCTGAAGCCCTAAATCCACTGCCTCTATTTCTACCATTGTCCACATGTCCCTGTGCTCCTTTTATACTATGATCTGGAAATCCGAGGTACCCTTCAGACTGATCCACACCAAGAACAGAGGGAAGGAAAGAGAGGCAGGCCTCAGAGCCCTGCCAGCCTCAGCCAGCTAAGATGTGTGGTGTCCCTCAGCACCAAACTATTATAGCAAGGCTGCTCTCCTGGAGGAGGCGACCAACGTGAGTATAAGAGCTAGGTAGATGCTCTGTGGGCCAGCGCTGGGCCTGGGCAGAGCTGGTCCTTGAGCCACTGATGGCTAAACTCCGTGTTTTCTATACCAAGACTTCCATTCACCTTTCGCCAGAACTGTAGGATACCACTGTGGCTGTCATGTTGGCCTTTGCTTGAAAGAAATGACAGACAACCAAAGCCTCCTTTCTTTGAACTCTGCCCTTTGTGCAGAGAGTAAGCCTGAGAAAGAGTCAAAGAAGAGGACTGCTCGTTCTGCAGGAAGCAAGGCCATCACCTTGCGCAGATGCTGCGAGCGCGGTGAGAAGAGTGAATTGTGGGACAACTGCATTCTCTGTGCCGATTCTCCTGGTTTGCTACCATGCTCATACTCTACATATAGTTGAAAATATTGTCTGTACCTTAACAAGTAATCCATCAGACCAGACTCACTGCTCAATGGCTGACCCATCTTCTAACTGCAAAAAGGCAGCTTCGGCATCTAACAACGAGCCGAGAGCAGTACTCAGTTCTAAAACTCTTCTTTCTGGAGCAGAGCGGGCACAGCTTTGGGTAGCGGAATGCAAGCTCTGATATTGGAGAAACTCAGATCACGGAGTCTCGGTAGCATGTGCTGCCTCTGAGGGGCAGCGGGCCCTGCTTGCGACATGGATGCAAAGATCTGCCGTTTGGAACTAAATATGGACAGAACGCCTCCTAAAAGATGGTCCATTGTTCCAGTCAACGCTAACTGTTGTTAGCCATTAGGGAATTATGAGAAGCTTCAGAAAGTGTTGTTACTTCATCAAGCGTCCCTCCCCATCCCCGATTAACCTCAGCACCCATCAGCTTGATGGGGCAGACCCAGTGAATGACACATACCAAAGATGTGCAAGCTGGTGGCTGGCCTGCAGTGTCACTCCAAAGGTCAAGTTAAGAGGCTTTCCCATGGATGTGAATACTTAAGAGGAAATCCTAGCTTGCCTTGAGCCTCTCTGCATGATAGGTGTTCCTAGACGGGTCCCATGCTACCCTCTGAAGCTTTTATTAGCTCCAAAGTGGGAAACTACAGCTCTGAGGGCTGCTGTGGCACCAAGAACTCAAGAAATCATGGGGTTCAAGTTAGAAACATCACACATTAGGGGAAAAGATACCCACAGGCCATAGAGACTTTATGCTCTGAATAAATGACCCATTTTTTGTTGCTGCTGTTGCTGTTGTTGTTGTTGTTGCTGTTGCTGTTGTTGTTGTGTTGCTGTTGTTGTTGTTGCTGCTGCTGTTGTTGTTGCTGCTGTTGTTGTTGTTGCTGCTGTTGTTGCTGTTGCTGTCTGCTGTTGTGCTGCTGTTGTTGTTGCTGTTGTTATGTTGCTGTTGTATTGCTGTTGTTTGTTGTTGCTGTTGTTGTTGCTGCTGCTGTGCTGTTGTCTGTGCTTGTTGTTGCTGTTATTGCTGCTGTTGTTGCTGCTGCTGTTGTTGCTGCTGCTGTTGTTGCTGCTGCTGTTGTTGCTGTTGATGTTGTTGCTGTGTTGTTGCTGCTGCTGCTGCTGCTGTGGTTGCTGCTACTGTTGTTGTCACTGCTGCTGCTGTTGCTTCTGCTGCTGTTGAGATGTAGTCTGGAATTCACTGTGTAGACCAGACTAAGCCTAAACTTAAAGTGACCTCAGGTCTGCTGGGGCAGCAGGGTTACAGGTTTGAGCCACTTGGTTTAACATTCACTTGTTAAGTCCCCAGTGCAGTTGTGCTAAGAGTTGGAGGCTTTGGGAAGAGATTAAGTCTTGAGGATTTAATCTTAACAAATGGAAATAGGGTTTGTGTAAAGAGGTTTGGGAAGTCCCTTCTCCCCTTCTGTCATGCCAGGCAGCTCACAAACCATCTTGGAGTCTTTAGAATTGTAAGCAATGTATTTCTGTCATCTCTAAATAACCCTGTCTGGGTGTGTTGCTACACCACCAGGAACAGTCAAAGGCTTGGCAGAATTGGACTTAGAACCCAGGCGTCTGGAAAGCCCTGGGTTCTTCCCTGGCAGCAACAGCAGCTTATTCATTCCTTCAGGGCAATTTTCTCACCCTGCACAGCTCAAGAACTGTGGGCAATGGTGTCCTTTCATCTGCCGTTTACAGTCTTAAGACTGATAAAATGTGCTTGTGCCCATAACAAAATGCCCTTGCGTCCATGAGAATCAGCCTGGTATTTACTTAGGGTTTAGAGCTGGCATAGCAGGAGGCATCCTGTCACCTGGTTTTCTCCTAGGAAAATCGGTATAGAGCACGGAGACCTTTTCAGATTCTCACCCTGGCCCTGATGAGTCAGTCCTTGCCCTTTCTCAGAAATCCCCGGGTAGCAGCTCCTGTTCTTCCGTCTCCAGCCCAGCCCTGTTGTAAGGGGCACCATGAGTTACACTGTCTCTGCAGCATCCCCAGGAAGCAAAAGCTGTCATCATTCTGACTACCAAGGAGGAAACCGAGCCCAAGAGGGAACAAGGGCATGCCCGAGTCAACCTGTCAAGAGTCCTGTGGTGGCTGTTGCTTCATCATGGATGACAAAACCCTTTTAGTGAAGTGTTATCAATACAGAGTCTAGTCTGTCTTTTTAAAATAGAAATAGGCTATAAAAAGACCATAAGAGACAGTGTCAAAATTACATAAGAGGCTAACTCAAAGCATTTCAGTCCATAAAAGGACAAATGACACATTAATTACAAATGTTATTTTTCCATGTAAGCAAGATCCAGGTCTCTCTCTTTCCCTAACAATTCTTTATTGATTGCTACAGGCTGAACATAATGGAAGTGCGTTTCCTTCCAAGCATCTCTAAAAGGAGTTTCTTGGTGTCCTCCATCCTCCCTGGCTTTTACTGGCTGTCTGCCTCCTCTTCTGCAGGGTTCCCTGAGCCCTAAGGGGAGGACTTTGCTGGAGACAACCTATTTAGGGCTGAGTGCACCAAGGTCTCTCTCTGCATAATGTCTGAGAATCTGTGTGTGTTGCCACCTGCTGCAGGAGGAAGCGTCTCGGATGATGGCAGGGCACCGATCTATAAGTGCAGCAGGCTGATCATTCAGCTCTCACAAGCGCTTGCTCTTGCAGACGATCCCACGTTGACTCTCCACATTCAGTGGGGTGGACTGTGACCTGTTATAATGACCTGTTACCTCGAGCTGCAGGGACCCACCGCCCTGTTTGACCTTCTCAGGCATCAGCATTCATGTGCACAGGCACATATGCACAATTAAAGATAAAACAATATTCGTTTTAAAATAAGCCTTCAGAAGTAGACTCCCAACAGAGTTAGAAGCCATATCCAGCCTTTAAAGTCACCAACTGTCCCTACCTAAGAAGCAGACATCAGACTCACAAACACTCCAGCTTGTTGTCTTGGGTGTCTGTGGCCAGCATCTACTTCTGTTTGCCATCCAAATGGATCCTTTCTTTGATGTCCCTTTCTTTCACATGTGCACGTACAACATAACTTAATTTGAGGCCTCATCAGCCTGGTTTTTAAAACCAGCCCCAGCAACACCGCCTCAGTCTGCATTAGGATTAGGCATTTGGAAGGGTCCCACGTTGTGAGTAGTGGGTTTGGCAACATTGTGTCTGAAAACTGGCATCTGCCACAGTCTGGTTACAATTACTGGGAGTTGAAAGGGCAGGGCTACTTTCTCATTTGGAGGAGGCAGACTGGTCTTCCGGAGGCTTTTGCCAGGTGGAGCTCTCATTTAGCCTGGCTGTGAGAGGGAGGAAGAAGTTTGCTGGAGAACCATAGGAAGCAAATGTATCATTTGGGCAGCTCGGGGAGGGGGCGGTTGGCAAATTTGCCTGCTGACAGACTTTTCATCCAGGGCTTAGAGGTGGGAGAGATGGGCGTGAGGAAGAGGGAGCTGCAGCTTAAGCCAGGAAAAGCTTGAAACCTTATTTATTCAGGGGGTGGAGTCCCTGGGAGAACTGAGAAAGAAGCAAGGCTTAGATGTTTTAGGGGCTCCGAGATCTAAGGCCCAGGACTTCAGGCCTGTCAGATGGCCTAAGGGAAGCACACAGGCCTACCTGGAAATGCTGGGCAATGCAGAGTTGAGGCATATACCCTGGAAGCAGCTAAAGAAAGGGGCAGGTCAAAGAGGGAGGCACCTGGAGTATATGGCCAGGGAACAGTGAAGAGCTCGGCCTCCTGCGAATACAAGACCTCCTCCAAGGATCCCATCTACACACCCCAGAGGAGTTCCCCTCTCTTTTTTGTTGAAATATAAATCCAAATGGCTTCACAAACAGTGTGTGTGTGTGTGTGTGTGTGTGTGTGTGTGTGTGTGTGTGTGTTGGTGCATGTGTACTGCATTTGTGTGTTGGCTAGGAATCTGTCTTGGGCATTGGTCCTGAGAAGCAGTCCACCTTGCTTATTTGAGACATAGCACCTCGAGCTTGGAACTCACCAAAAAAAGCCAGGCTGGCTGGCCAAGGAGCCCCAGAGAGCTACCTGTCTCCACTGCCTCAGCCCTCAGATGGCAAGTTCATGACCCCCCTCCCCACTCCACCACTGCATTTAGCTCTTTTATGTGGGATTTGGGTCCTCTGGTGCACACAGACACACAGCATGCACTTTATGGACTAAGTTTTCTACGAGTCCACAGAACTTTGGTGTTTCGGGTTTTTGTTTGTTTGTTTTTGGGTTTTTGTTGTTATTGTTTTTTGTTTGTTTGTTTTTTGTTGCCAATGAATCCATAGAGCCTCTGGCATCATGGTGGAATTATCGCAGCTTACCATCGTTTAAGAAGCTGTGGCTTTCACCATCCCATGGTCAGAACAGTGTCCTCGTTGGAATGGTGAGGATGAGGGGGCTCTTACCTCCCTCACCGCCTTGGTAAGGTTAAGAGAATTTAAACTCCCGGCAGCACCCAGACCCTTTGCTATGCACACAGTTCACAGTTTCTTTCTTTTTTCCTTTTTTCTCTTTTTATGGAATCCTTTCTAGTTTCACCAGCCAAGGCGAGGTTTGCAGAGTGGGAGCTATATGAAAGTCACAAAATCACTTGCTTCTTGATTTTCTCTCTTTGTTCCGTTCAGTTAAGTCAATTTCCCACTTCAAGGAAAACTTTGACAACCCCTCATAAGCACATGTATTTTGTGACAGGACTATGATTATAGTTAAGCAGTCTTGTCAGGAGACACACACTCCAGCCTTTTTCTTTCCCTTGATTCTCAAGAGGGCCACGAACACCCGGATATTCTAATAAGCACTTTCTGCACCTCAAGAAAAGGGGAAAGGAATGACTGGTACCTGTAAGGGGGGTTTGCAGGGAAGGAAATAAAAAAAAATGCACACATGCACACACCAAGCTAAGCCACACAAATTTAATTACTCAGAGAAACCGAAGCAGGAGAGAGAGTACCAATGGTCCAGTCAGTCATGGGGCAGACGTGAAGGTTTAGCGGGCCACAGGGACCTAAAAGACAGGCTTCATTATGGAACCTCTGGAACATAGCATCTATGCACACAACAGAGAAGTTGATTTCCTCTGCTTATAAAGAAGACACTGACAAGAATCAGTAGTCATTTCCATGAGTGGCAGGACAGCAAACGAATCACATATCATCGTTTTCCGGAAGTGGGCGGGCCCAGGCCTTGTCATCACCTAGCTCCACGGGCATAGAAAGTGCTTCTCCATTGAGCTGGTACTGTGACACTCTACAAAAGATCTAGTGATTATTCAACTTGAAGACTTGGTTCTCAAGCTTCATGGGCCAATAACCCACTGAGGGCCTCCGCTCCTTTACAGGGAAAACAAGGGCCTTGTCACAGAGCAGGTTGTTTCCAGCCTTTCCCAGGTAGAGATGGTACCATTATGACCTGACACACTCCTGATACAGACTGGAGAATACGATGCACAGGGTGATGAAGGCAAGCACCGGTCAACTGCTTTCAGACAACTTTTGAACTTTATTTTACATAATACTAATCAAGACGCGCATTCAAACTAGTGCCTTGGGGTTTCTTTGTGTCTACTGATGATTTGATTTGCAGAATAAACTTCAGGTCCAGGAGACTTGTTTCAATAGAGGAAATTCCCCTAGTAAGGAAGAGTACGTTTCTGTCCTTATTCCCAGACAAGATTTCTTCATTGCCTCGTTCCAAGAACTCCAAGTCTTTCAGTTCCATATGTGTTTGGTATACAGTAGATGCTCAACATGTGTTTGATTGGGCAACATAGTTTCCTTGAAGGAAGATGTCTGTTCATGACAGATCTAGTCTAGTCTAAACTTTCCTATTATACCTGGAGTGTACATAAAACATACTTTTAAAACAACTTTGACAATACTAAGTAAGACTCCAGAAAGCAAAGTCTTTGAAGAGCATCTGTGATAGCAACAAGGCTACCACTGAGGCCACACAGGTGAGGCTAGCAAGATGGAGGAAGTCCTGAGTGGTTCAGACCATCCCTTGCAAGCTCCCTGACTCTGCTAAGTTTGTCCGTAATTGCATGGGGCTGTTTGTCTCCAACACAGGAAAAAGAAAAAGAAAAAAGAAAAAAACAGTGCTTTCACTAAAGAAAAGTGTTCTCTTTATTTTTCTTTCCAAATTGTTGGGGAAAGAAAACAGGGAGGTTCCTTTATCAGTAAAACAGAACTGCAATGACCTTAGACTCTGGCATGTGAACTTCAAGTTTTCAAGCCCTCACCCTTGAGCTCTGGACTAGCAGAGTGCATGTCAGACAAGGACTAGTGAGGAGGAAAGAGCCCTCTGACTCTGCCCATCCCTGAGATCGTGTCCTGCCTCTCCTCCAGCTCACCTGAGGCCCCGGTGGGAAGGGCTCCTAAGAATGTTTTTAGTGTCACCCACAGCATTCACGGCCTCCCACTCAGCTCACAGTGCACTGCTCCTCCCCCTCACAAAGCTCCATCCATATTCATCATCCGTGGAAATCTGTGCTTCAAGTGACTGATAAAGATATAGCCACCATATGGCTGTACTGTACTGAATGGATGCACTGGAATGAGAGACTCAATCTGTCTGAAGTATTGAATAAAGCCATAGATAAAATCTGAATTCAAAAGCCCTGCCTATGTGTAGCCCATCACCCCGTTCTCTCTGAGTAACGTCCGGACACATGAACTAAAAAGAGAATAGAATATTTTAAGTTAGAGTTATTTAAAACTTCAGGATGTCCAGTTGCTGAATACATAGTTCACCAACTTTTCAAATTATATAGGTCAGTAGATAGCCCATGCTTATAGAACTGCCTGTGTTCCCTCTGCCAACAATGATTTTTCTAGTTCTTCAAGGAGAAGAGCTCTAGTTTTGCTCAAGGGGAGAGCTACTGCTTTGAAGGGGGTGAGTTTGAGACTATTTATTTACATCCATGCTTTACCTCTCTGATTAGACTATCATTTCACTGGTAGCTAGATCTTGCCCTAATAATTTCTGCATCCTTCAGAGGTACCATCACACATAGTGGTGTTTCTATAGCTGTCTGCTCGATGAGCGTGGGATGGATGGATGGATGGTATCCTGCTTTCTTTCTGTCGCTGTGATAAAACATTATAACTAAAAGCAATTTGGCAATGAAGGGGTCTGTTTGGCTTACGGTTGCAGCTAACAGTCTGCCATTATAGGGGAGTCAAGGCAAGAACTTGAAGTAGCTAGTCACACCCACAATAAAGAGTAGAGAGAACAAATGCATAGATGCCTATTTATGCTCAGCCCCAACTCCACACTTACACGGTCCAGAATCCCTGCCTAGGGAATAGTGCCACCTATAGTGGGCTAGGACTTCTCATTTCAATTAATATAATTAAGACAATTCCCCAGAGATAACACCCACAGACCAACCTAATCTTGACAATCCCTCATCCCAAGTGGTTTTACATTGTATCAAACTGACAAAACTAATCATCACAGATGCGCAAATGAATGGTTGTATAGGGTGGATGGAAGGATGGGTGGCTAGTTGGATAGTTGCACCCTATCAGAGCCCTTAACTTAAACTACAGGAAACATAAGGTCAAGATGTGTAAAATAGACTTAAGCCTGTGGAGAAGATAGTGGAGAGGGAAGTCAAAAGAAGCAGGGCGGAGCCATTTGCACATTTGTTTGATGTGGGGCAGGGAGGGAACTGGAGAGAATCTTTGTGCTTAGGCTTCTCAATCTGCTGAAGGATTGTGTTGGGAGTATCTCTCATGTCCCTTCCATCCAATGGCACACTGGATCAAAATTATAAATTCTCCTTTTTGGGCTCTGGTGAATGTAGCCTCCCACAGGAGGAAATTCTTGCTTTTCAAAAGCTCTGCAAATGTGAGCATGAATCCTTTGCCATGGCGTGTTCTGAAGAACATCCTCTTAGACTCCCCTCTTCTTTGTACAGCATTGTTGACTCCTCTGTGTGAAGCTGCCAACTTGGATGCACAGAACGACATGTCCCACCACACCCACCCCCTTGTCCGGCTGAACCTTGACCTCAGCATCTTATTATAGGCTAGCACACTTGTGGGCAGCAGGGACTACTAAAAACTACATGCACGTGGACAGTCGTGGTGAACAAACTGCTCAAGTGCATTCAAGTTCAGGAACATGAGTGGGAGAAGGGCAGAGAGATGTTAATCTCTGGCCAGTCACGTGGAGGAAGAATGAAAATCTCACGTACCCAAGCCTGTGTCCTGTAACAGTGATCATCTGGGATCACTGCCAGTGACTCCACTGTGTCCCTGCGCTTAACCCGTCCCTTGCTTTGGCTTCAGAGTTAGAGGGTATGTGCTGGTCAGGGATGTGGAGCCTCTAGAGGAACAGGAAGTAGAGGCCTAATCTTGGGCAAGATGGGTATCCAGGGCATCTTGGCCCACTCTTGGAGGCTCTCTCAGCCTGCTGTCCTACAGCATCCAGGACCACCAGCCTGGAGGTGGCACCACCCATGGTAAGCTGGACCTCCCCCATCAATCACTAATCAAGAAAATGCATCCCAGGCCAGTCTCCTGGGAGCATTTTCTCAGCTAAGGTTTCCTTTTTCAAGAGTTGGGTCTACGTGGCATAAAACTAACCAGCACACTGTGCAAGCATGGGTACCTGTGTTCCTCCCTGAGAATTCACTTACTGTACTCTCTCCAGCCAAAAAAAAAAAAAAAAAGCTGGGCGTAGTAGCACACAGTCAGTCATCCTGCATAGTAGCACACAGTCAGTCATCACCCTGCTGGGCAGGAGGATCCCTGAAGCTTGTTGATAAGGAGCACAGCCTACTCAGTGAGCCAAACAAAAGCATCAAGGTAAATATATCAAAGTAAATGGCTCCCAAGAAACAACACTCAAGGTTGGCCTCTGCTGTGCACATACAGGTGCACACACTTGTGTGCCCATGCAAACATGCACGCCACACACACACACACACACACACACACACACACACACACACGCACAGGCACGCGCAAATCACAAACTAGGTGTCTCAAAGCCATGCAGACTTACTCTGGTATGTTCTGGAGACAGATGCCTGAGATCAGTGTGAGCAGGACCACACCCTCTCAGAAGGTGCAAAGAAAGAATTTCCCATGACCCTCACTCACTAGTCTCTGGTGGGAAGAAGAGATCCCCCAGCATCCCCGGTACTTCTGTTGCTTTAACTCCCCCTAATGCCGGGCTTATTTAGTTCTCAGGTTCGGGCTCAGCTTAATCTAGTATGCCTGCCTCATCTTCAGGTAACTCTTAACATTTTCAAGCACTCTTGTTCCAAATAGCATCATAGTTTGAGTGTGTGTGTGTCTGTGTGTGTGTTACTATTCAACCCAGTACAGCATAGCAAAAGGCCAACTCCATATGCAAGAAATCTAAAGGTATGGGTTCAAGGTCTAGCTCTTACTTAACTAGCAATGTGGAGTGAGACGCGTGTGGACTGGACATGCTAATGCCTCAGCTTGCCCAGCAATGAAATGGAAATGATAAAAGTCATGCTGAACCTGCTCTGAGACTTTGTGTGGAGAAGGCTGAAAGTCAGGTCACGTCTTAAACGGTCATAGAAACAGCTGGAATGCAGCAGCCTGCGTCTGGGAAGAGGGACACGGGGAACTGCTACAGGGAGGGGGAGGTGTTCTGATTTGTAACATGAGAATGTTCTAGAGACGTCTTCGAGCACAGTGCACATGCTCTTACTGGAGCTGTGCTACACACCTGATGAGAGTAAATGTGTTCATCTGTTTGTAAGAGTGAATGTACACTTATTAAAGAAAGGTGAGAAAGAACTCCAGAGAATAGGAGGGGGTTCTGAGAGGGAAATACCCAGGCTACATTTAAAAACATTTTTTAAAAGTTTATTCTTTGAAAATGTTGTGCATTTATACATGTTTTGAATATATCCATCTACCACTACCTCCCTCCACCCTCCACTGCCCCCCATCTCCCTTCTTACATCATGACACGTTCTTCTTTAAAAAAAAAAAAATGCTGTTGCTAAGCTCTTGAGTCCGGTTAGCTCTGCCTACATGTGCATGTGGATATGGGGCCATCCACTGGAGAATGGGCAACCTACCAGCAGCCAGAACCCCAAAAGACAGTGATTCTCCCTCCTTCAGCAGCCATTGGTCCTTCATGATGCATAGGTCTCAGGGGCCTCTCCCACATCCGTTCTGGGATTTTGACTGGCTTAATCTTATGCAGGGCTTGTTAGTACAACTTTTTGAAGACGGGAGGATGGGTTAATCTTTGCATTCTAAGACCATGTTGTTCAAGAATGTGATTCTAGATACAATGTAAGACACTAATCTCCATGACTAATCTAAACCTCTCGAGGACAGTCTGTGCTCTAGAGACATCTGACCTCCACATCAGCATCACTGGAGATGAATAGGAAGCCCAATTAATGTGGTGTCCCACGAGGCTTCTTGTGAACTGGGACATTCTGTACACTGTATTATCTTTTTTTACAGTCATAAAAATCTTCTCCCGTGTCATAACTGTGTACACGAATGGCAGCCACAGGAAAGGACATCTCCTATAGGGATTGCTGGAGAGAGCTAGTTACCCAGAGCATCACCAGGGATGGCTAACTTCCATGGCTATCTAGCCATTCGGTACACCACAGATCCAGACCACTGTTCCACGGACCACACTGACAGATTTCTCTCTTATACTAGGACCATTCACACAAATAAACTTAAGAATGCTTTAGAGGCTAAAATATCCCCTCTGCAATCCCAAAACACGCACAGTCAATCTGGAGCTGAAAGTAGGAAGGTTGCCCATCATCATGGACGAGCTATATCCCTATGCACAAGAAACCAACTCCTTTTTCACTTTGTCCCTTACTTGTGAAGGGAGAGCCACAGGTGTTAGCATTCTGTATAAACTCCACCCCCACAGTTATATGACAACAACCAGGTATGCTCCTCCCATAGTTACCTGGCAACAGCTGGGTAGACCTGGACCACTATAAAGGGGGCTGCTTGCCCCCTCCTCTCTCTCTTGCTCTCTTGATCCCTCTGTTCATAGCTGGCCTCTACTCCTCTACTTCTCTGCTCTCTCCCTCTCTCTGCCTTTACTACCCTCTTAACTCCCTCCCCATGCCCTGAATAAACTCTATTCTATACTATACGGTCATGTGGCTGGTCCCTCAGGGGGAAGGGATGCCTCAGCATGGGCCCATTGAGACACTCTCTTCCCCATACCTCACCACACACACATAGAACATATTCTATATCTCTTTTTCTTTTTATAAACACATCAACAGTGTTTGAGATAGGGCCAGACCCTGTCATCAGCCAGGCTTCCTGTGAGGGTTCAGGGATGAAGCTGCCTTGTTTCTTTCCAGGGTTTGTAATATGAGACTTATCTTGTTGCAGGGAGTTGGCCCATGATAGTAGGATTTGGGGCTCAGAGCATTCCTTAATATGGCTTTGATGGTCTTGAGAGATTGCAATTAAAATTCTCGTTCTCTCCCTTGGGGCTTTCAGCCCTACTTGAACTGTGTCTATCCAGCTAGAAATGGGGGCACAAAAACCTTAATATGGTTTTACTGCAGGCTCCAGCCAAAGGTGAACGAAATTTTGTCAATGGTACCAAAGTTCATACTATCTGCCCAGCCTGGAGACTCCAAGTAGCTGTCAAAGGCCACCAGCCTTCTGTTGACTTAGGCTTTGGAAGAGACCAGTTTGGATTTTGCAAGTGCACTTCAGGCCACCACCACCCCCCCAGCCTGAAAACATTCATCAGAATGGGTTTGAAATCCAAATTAACATCAGATGACTTAGCAATGTCATACTATCACTTTATGTCATAAGGTCGCTCATTTGTAGATCTGGAAAATATCTAGTCCAACTACAAAGATCTAGTCCTTCTACAAATGTGGAAACCAGGCGGGCTATGAGTCCAACAGGGTCATGGAAGGACACACTGATGGTTGGTCACAGACACGGGGCCAGAACTCAATCCTAGTTTCTCCACTACAACCTGTCAGAGTTTCCAAACATTGACAGACTGTGCCCGCAGCCCACCAACTACAATCAACATTTGCTATCGCAAAATTCCAGCAAAACCTAGAGACCACGGAATCTGTATTGGTGTGACTTCACCTGTGCGATTGGAAAAAGATGAATTTCTCTACACGATCGAGGCCATCTGTTGACTTAAGCTAGCAGCGTGGAAGCGTGTTTTGTGCTCTCTTGGAGTGCCACTCCATAAACATCTCTCCCGTTTCTTCCGTTTCGTCACTCCGAGAAAGGAGCCACATGACAAGCACTGCTGTCCCCTGAGGCACGCTGACTCGGGGTAGCAGAGTTAGACGAGGGGCTTTCTGGCATTTAGTCCTGGGGGCTTCAGTTAATGCAACCATTGAACCCAGAGCTAGTAAAGTTGAGTTTAAGTTTTGATCTGGTGAGTACCTATCTACCTCCTCCAGAGAGGTTCGCTCCTGTCAATGCCTGCAGAGGTCGGAAGGGATTTATGGGGCTCTTGTGCTGGGTTCCTACTGAAAGTAGTATGAATCTCTCATTTTCCAGTTTGTTTTCTGTGATTTGTCCCTGTTCTGAGGGCTAGCCGTCACAGTATCGGTTGGAGACTGTCCTGGGTTCTGCCCCTTACACTCATTCATTCCCTTCCACACCTTTGTCTAGAACAGACTTCCTGATGCTCTGTCCTGTCCTGTCCATCATTTTAGGATCTATGAGTTGTTGGTTAGGCACCCTCTTACCCCAGTATCACCTTGGGCCAGAGTGGAGGGACCCATGGTTCTAATTCTAGATGGCTGTGTGCATGCGATCCAAGCTAATGTCCCACCGGGATAGGGGAACACAAGACAGAACAGTTCTATGGCTCCTCTCCCAGTCTCAATTGGACCTCTTGCCCTCCCCGACTTCTCCTTCAGCCTGATCTCTGGAACAAGACTACCCTGTTTTGCCAAAATACGGGAGCCGAGCTAGATTTAAAGTCTGTAGCTGCTGCACAATCACAAACACAGCAACACAAGCGTGATTGTCCAGGTTGTTGGTATAAGAGACATGTGGAAGGAGTATTGAATTTCATCCTTAGGAAAGAAGGCTGTTGGGACTCAAAAGAAATGTGATAATCTACTTATATCTTTAAAGCAACTTTGAATGGGAATTGAAATGCACACACTTAATCTAGAAAGATAAAATTTTGAAAATCTTTACACATCAATGGGTCGTCCTGACACCACTTACGAATGCTACTGAAATTTGGAAGCTCAGAGCAAGACTGACTTCTGAGAACCTGTTTTTTTCTTGAAGCCAGTGTGTTTCTTATTAAAAGCTCTAAATCTGATAGCATAATGAAAGCCTCCGTTTCTATTTAAGTTTTGTTGATCAAAAAACTATGGGTTCATGATTTGTCCCCTTGACAATTTCTAAGAGCACGTGCCTTTGTTATTCAGTGCTCTGCTGAACCTCACCCAGCCCTCATCCTATGCCCGGAACTCTGGCTCTCTCCTGGAGCCCTGAGAAAGGTCACCCAGGGAGTGCAGTGGGAATAAACTGACGAACCCTGGGTGGACAGGGCAGACTGAGCAGACCAGAATGCTCAGGCCCCCAGAGGCCTTGCAAGATGAAAGCTCTCTCTCTCTCTCTCTCTCCTCTTCTCTCTCTGTCTCTCTCTCGTGTGTGTGTGTGTGTGTGTGTGTGTGTGTGTGTGTTGTGCTGACTTTTCTGGCAGGATTCATGTGCAGAATTCATGGGGTGTGCTTGGATTCATGTGCAAGGATACACAGCATGACTGTCCCCACAAGGAACTGGTGGAGAAGGCGGGGCAGAGGAGAGAGAGGTGGAAAGAAGCAGGCAGAGGTGTGACCCTAGTCACACAGTTAACACTTCATGTGTTTCAGTGTCCTCTTGCCACAAGAATCACACATGAGGACCAGGTCAAGGCCCTGTCACTTGTAAACAGACTTCAGAATAGGCTGTTGGTGTTGTTTGCTTTGCTTTTGGTTTGTGTGTGTGTGTGTGTGTGTGTGTTTTGACACACATGCATGTGCACATGTATGCACATGCTTTCGTGGTCGGAGGACAGCCTTGGGTGTAACTACTCTGGCATCATTCATTCACCTTAGGCTAGGCTGGCTGGCTACTGAGCCCAGAGACCTGCCTGTCACCACCCCCACTGCTGTGCCTGCTTCTTTAACATGGCTTCTGGAAATCAGACTCAGGTCCTTGGGCTCCCACAGTAGGTGTTCATGAACAAAGCCATCTACTCCAGCCCACTGCATTAATCACTCCTCAGAGTACGCATTCCTATCGTCCTATGCATGGTTCCCTATTTACTTCCAAGGACCTCCCTGTGAGAGACAGCATCCCTCCTCCAGCCTCTGGGCAGGTCTTACTGGTGCCTCCACCACCCAGGCCCTCTGACCTCATTAGAAATTGGCTGGGTAGCCGTGTGGGTCATATCTCAACCTGACTACATTTTTTTTTCAGGTGTCTCTTTTGCAAAGACCTAATAGGATTGGATTCTTCCAGATACCACATTCAGTGTATCTCCCATCATGCTTGACATGACAGAATGCAACATTTCTGGTCCTCAAGACCTGGGCATAATGGCACTAGAATGACAGAGACAGGAGGATGACCAGTTTGGAACCAGCCTGAAATACATGGGTTTCTTAGGATTTCCATTGCTGCAATGAAACACCACAGTCAAAAGCAAGTTAGGAAGCAGAGGGAACATTCGGCTTCCATTTCCTCACTGAAGCCTATCACTGAAGGAAGTGAGGACAGGAACTCAAACAGGTTAGGAATCTGGAGGCAGGAGCTGAAGCAGAGGCTGTGGAGGGTGCTGGCTTGTTCCTCATAGCTTGCTCAGCCTGCTTTCTTATAGGACCCAGGACTACCAGCCCGGGGATGATGAGACCCACAGTGGGCTGGGCCCTCCCTCATCAATCACTAATTAAAAAAATGCCTTAAAGCTGGATCTTATGGAGGCATTTTCTTAACTGAGGTTTGCTCCTCTCAGATGGCTTTAACTTGTGTCAAGTTGACGTAAAACCAATGAGTGCAGAGATCCTGAATAAATGAATGAATGAGTGATATGTTCATCAAGCAATGTTGAAGGAAGAAAAAAAAAAATGGAAATACAAAGATTCCGAGTAGGCAGAAAAGCTTAGTTGGGCAAGTCTTGTAGACTTTCAAATGGGAATTTCTTGTCTGAACTAGACACCTGTGTTCAAGTCTATTCACCGCAGAGTCGGTAGTGACAGGGGCAGGCTTTGGTGTCAGCCTGCTGCCTGGGCATTACCGTGTGGCCTGGGATATACAGCACTCTTCCTTGCCTGGGCTTTCTACTCTCTCAAATAGGGAGGTGGCATCTGAGTCTTGTAGCATCTGAGTCGTGACACTTGGGGAGCAAGATGGCTTTACAGCATAAAGACCAGAAGGGCACGGGGTTGAGCGGGGATGATAAGTCAACTCACCTATCGCTGACCATTGGTGCTATTTTCCAAGAATCAGGGGCTTAAGGATTTTGCTTCAACAGTCTACATCTAGAAGGTTGTACATAAATGCCATTTGTCAGTAAGGCCTCCCACATAAAATAGGGTAACTATTTTAGATAATTGCCCTCCTTCCCTACTATCCCCTTCTAACATGTACCTCTGTCTGTCTGCCCTCCTCAGTAGGGTAGGAGACAAGGATGGAATTCTAGACTAGCTCAGCCCATCAATTCCCCTTGTGCTCGGCACACATTAGGGACACAGGATGGATCCCTCAAGTGAGGAGGAGGCAGTTTGCAACCAGTGCCTGTTCCGTGGCCTTGGGTATGATCCCAGTACACAGCTCTCTCTCTAAGTCTCCACTTGCAACATCTACCATACAGCAACATCTCAACAGCAAAGCACTCACGCACAATGCAAGTTCGGAGTACTGGAGGCCAGCTGCCAGGCAGAGACACAGTCGGTTCCCACCTTGTCTTTCAATCTAGCTGTGCAGCTTGGGGCACAAGTCTGCCTTTTGCCTCTTCCTCTTGGACAGGGAAATCAATAGGTCTCTTCCAGTTTCCTTGGTCCTTCTAGGCCTCTACCCTAGAAAACCTAAGAAGGACTGAGTGCATTCCTTGATCTAAACGTAACCCTGACAGCCAGAGGAAACCAGGAAAGGGCCAGCAAGCTGCCTTGGACTGGGACTGACCCTGAGCATAGGAACACTTGCTGAACCCTTTGAAGCCGGGACAGTCCTTCGGGTGGGGCAGGAGCCTGGCTGGGAAGGATTTTTCTTACTGGCAAGCATTTCCTTTCCTCTGGCATCCCTTTTCCCCAGGAATTCCCTTTAGCTAAAAGAGAAAGCAAACAAAAGCCACCCCTCCGCACACAGGAGCCTTTTCTCTGACTGCAGGGCCCTGATAAGAGAACCCGTCTGCCAATGGCTGCATCCTGTTCCAGAACCTGGGGCTCCTCTGCCAGACAAAGTCTCTTTGGCCCGTGATTAATGGGCAGCCGCGGGGTGGGGTACAGTGTGCTAGGTGGCCTTCAGGTAGTGGCTACAAGGTCAATGGTAGGTGAAGTTCAGGAATGGGACGAGAATTCAAACTGCCAGCCAAGCATGTAAACTTACCCAGCTGTGACTAGTTTATGTCTCGGCCCAGTACCCCCTCCCTGTGTTTAGGCCCATTCTCCCCTCCCTTTGTTTAGGCCTATCTCTCCCTCCCCTGTTTAGGCCTACCCCCATCCTACACCCTGTGGTTAGACACCAAAATCGTAACAACTTCCAGACATGTCCAACCTGTGGGATGGCTGAGTGAGTCCAAAGGATAGCTATGAACTGTTCATGTAGAGGCTGGAGGCTGAAGTCAGGCCTCTTCCTCCGTCCTTCTTCACCTAACTTTTGAGGCAGAGTCTCATGTCTACATGAAGCTCAGTAGTTTGGCTAGGTTGGCTGGCCCTGAGCTCAGAGATCCCCTTGTCTCCTCTCTCCCAGCACCGAGGGTACAGTGCTAGCCACCTACCTGGCTTTTTCTATCCGTGCTAGGGATAGGAACCCAAATTCCCGCTCACATGCCGGCATGCTACCTACTGCTCCATCTCCCCAGCTACCTGGGTCATCCTCTCTGGAGATCCAGCTGAGATGAGTTCTATGGAGAATTCTCCCTTTCACACACTTACCACATATGGCTAATGGGCACCTGAAATGTGGTCAACCCAAACTAAGACAGGAAAGAGATGCAAAATAGGGGTCGATAGGTCTCTTCCAGTTTCCTTGGTCCTTCTAGGCCTCTACCTTAGAAAACCCAAGAAAGACTGAGTCTTAATGACTTAATGTGACCCTCTTCCCCAGCAAGTAGAAGAACCAGTAACCATCTTTACATTGATTACATATTAAAATGTGGAGACCTGGTAGCATCTTTCTTACAAACCTCAGCCTGCATCATTACCAACACACAATCAATGTGCCTGGATCACACTGATTAGCCTCTGGATTAGGGAGAGCCCTGGTTGGTGGGAGTGTTTAGGAATGGTATGTCATACTCCCGTGTGCTGCCATAGCTTGATACTCAAGAGAGATTTCTCAGAGTAGAACTTGGGAGATTTGAACATCAGCGTCAACTGTCACTAGGAGCTACAGGACTTCGAGAAACCCACTTCTCTGGATTGGAGTTTTAGCATCCATAAACTGGCTAAGAGTCCTTCCCTCTTTTGTTCATTGGGGTTGGTTTTGAACTTCACCAATTCCCACATTTGCTCCGAGTCTCTCTTGCTGCGAGTTTCTGTGTTCTCTTTATATTTGTTGTCTGTGTTTGGATTTGTTTGCTTGTGTTTAGTGATTTTACATGCGTGTGTGATATACTGTGATCATATACTCTCACATAACCACCCCCCCCCCCACTGACTCTCCTTTCTCTTCCGATCCTACCAGGCCTCTTCTTTTTCTCAACTAGTTCTCTATTTTTATTTTATTGTATGGTATTGTATGATATTGTATGACATGTGTGCATGTATGTGTACACGTGTGTGTGCAGGCCTTGTGTGGGTAGCCAACACTGCTCTGTATTCCTGATTACAATCCTCCCCCAGCCTCAGGACACTGCTTCACTTCTCCCCCTCTGGTTTTAGCGGCTTTTGCTCGCTCTTCTACAATGTTCCCTGAGCCATGAAGGGAAGATAAAGATGTCCTGCTAACGCAGCCCATAATTCCTCCTAGCCTGAGTGATCCCTCATCTGAGAGAGGAGGGAGTCATGCAGAAGTTTTGTTAGCCGTGGTGAAAGGCTGCACACAGCAGGGTTGGGAAGACACTAATTCTCTGCGGCTTTCCGATAGCACTGGGGGGATGGCAGGTTTGAGCACCTAGATCTGAGGTGCTTATTGTGGGTTCCTGGAATTGGGAGTGTAGCTCAGTCGCTAATGTGCTTGCCTAGCAGACAGGAAGCCGTGGGCTTGATTCCTAGCACCAGCTGAATTGAGAATGATGGTGCATACCTGTCTGTAATCGCAGCACTTGGCATATGGGGGCCAGAGGGCCAGAAGTTCATCTGTGGCTACATTCAAGTTCTAGACAGTCCTGGGATGCAGAAGCACTATTTAAAAAAAATTTTTTAAAGAGAAAAAGGAGGAGGGGAAGGGCTAGGGCAGGACCTTTGGAAGGAAGAGTGCCACGCCAAGCTAGAGGAGTCAGAAGGCACTAGACCCCTTTGTCTTGCTGAAACCCTTGAACTTGCCCCTGTTGATTTGTGCAGACCTCTGGAAAGTCTCAATATCTTGCCCTTGTAGCTTTCCTTCCTCGCTTTTCTGGGTTTGTTGTTGTGTTTTGTTCTTGGTAAAATGACTATAGTGCCTGAGATGAGGGAGGTATTGTTTGTTAACACAGAGAGTTTAAATAGAGATAATCTTGGCAAACAAGTCTTGGAGTTGAAAGACAAGATAGCCTTTGTTCTCCAAATAAAAATAACCAGAATGGAAGAGCCCTGTGCTGTTTCACTGTGTAGAGGGTCAGACTGGAGTGGGCTCCCCTGTGCACACACTTCAGTTTTGCCTTAGAGCTGTGGTGAGGGAGGGTGCCTACCTTGTCCTGGTCCCTTCCAGAAAACCGTTAAGTCCAGATCCGTTTAAATAAAGACAATGAAATAAATGGGTTGTGTAGAATCTTCTCTTCTGAAATATGTGGTTCCCGTTCTGAGCAGGCTGCCTGAGTCTTTCCTGACCTCTGACCTCCTCTCACACACCCACTGCTTGCCAAGTGCCCTAGAAAAGGACCTAAAGAGGAAGGCTGCTGTTCCACGGAGACCGATTTTCTTATTGAAATGGAGATTTTTGGGTCAGAGAGCCAAAAAGAAAAAAAAAAAAATCCACAGAACCAGAAGCGACTCATCGAAATGCAGCTCCCTGAATGAAGAGGAACACCATTTAACTCTTAATTCAAAAGAGAGATGGGATAGCACGCCATTGGCCTCCCACAAAACATGGCACCATTCCCTACTACACTGAAGAGACTTAATTTGCCTTCTATTTTTAGACTTGGTCCATATTTTGTCCCTTCGTCTTGTTTTCCTGTTATTTCATCTCTCGCTCATGCTGATGTTTAGCACAGCAAGATGCCTCGAGACCCTTTTTGGAACAGGACTACCAACCCCAATGAACAATGTTTGCAGCCTCTCCTTGGCTGCGCTACAGCCGACGGAGTCTTTCTTCTTTCTTCTTTCTCTGACTTTGTCCCCAGAAGACTGGACTGTGGGAAAGGGAACAGCCAAGTTGGAACCACTTGTAGGCTTTATTGGCTGTCGGTCAAGGTGAAGCTCAGAGAACATCCTACAGAGGGCCCACTACCTGCACCGTGGAGAGCTGTCATGTGCTACATGCTGAGGGTTTGAATTCACATGCTGTCCCCAGCAGGTTCTACCAGGGACTTATGGGAAGAGACAGCATTTAGCTTTACATAATGACAGTGGAGTGCTCAGAATAGGATTGCTGTCCTCGTAAGACAAAGAAGGGATGCCAGTGTGTGTCCTTTGCCACATATGGCTATCTACAAGCAAGGAAGAGGGTCAGAACCATATATAGAATCTGTCTGCACCTTGACCTCGGATGACACACTAGAACTATGAAAAATGGCTGCCATGTAGCCTTACTGATGAATCCAGTGATTGCACTGTCCCCAAAGTCAGCAGCCATCCCAACTCACCTTTCCTTTGAGCTGCCTGGCAAGTCATGTTCAAGGACCTTGATGGCTCCCATCATCTTCCTGCCGGGTCCTGAGACTGGTTCACGGAGCCGTTCCTTTCTCCTCTCCCACACCCCCAGCAGCACTGCTCACACACACCCCAGACTCCAACTATTTTCTTCTGCACCAGTGGAGTTTCACGGGACGTCCATTTTCCTCCTGTGTGGCCTCCAGGGAGCTGACCTTTTCTCTGTCTGCTAATGTTGTATATTCTGTCTGCATCCACAGTGTGTCAGCTCTCTAAATTTATGGTTGATTTACCCCCTCCCTCCTTGCTCTCCGTCCAGTCAATGAAATAAATTATACATCCTATTTTGTAGCTGAACGGGCATTCCAAGTTGATGACAGTCTGTTAATTATTGGACCTTGTCTTGTTCCTCTCAACGAAGATAGGTAAGACCTACCTACCGGAACTGGGAAAGCACGGGAGTGTGGAGGAGTGATTCTAAAGCCCTTGCCACGGTCCAGATCTTTGCTGCCCACTTAGCAAGCGCATCACGTCTCCCCAAAGCGCTTTACACAGTGCAGTGAAGTTAGGATAATTGCTCTGAAATTAATCTGTATGGAAACCTGTGTAAACCGGCATGGCATTTAGAATGTGAAGAACACCATGCCGCCTTACCCCAGTTTCTTACGGTGTCATCGCATTTTACAGAGCTCAGGTGAGATTCACGCACAGCTGGCTTGCTGGGCCTTTCACCATCCCGTAGATCTTCAAAGGTTCAAACACCGCTTTGACTTGGCAAATGGAATGTGCTCCCTGCTCCTCTGCTGTGTGCAGTGCTGGATGGTAAACCGGGGTCCTGAGCAGACAGGCAAGAGTTCTCCTAGCCACATCCCTGACCAGTTTACTTTTTGTTTTGTGATAGGGGCTCACTAAGTTCTTCTAGTTGGACTTGAACTCCTTTTGTAGTGCAAGCAGGCTTTGAACAGGAAATTCTCCTGCCTTGCCTTCCCTAAAAGCTGGGGTTGCAGGCCTGCACCACCAGGCTCAGCTGGTGACATGATTTTTGAGTGAGAAGTCAATGGTTCTGACTGGTCTCACTCCTCCACCACCTGTCAGTCACAGGAGTGAAGGGAGTTACGAGGAAAGAGAAGCAGAGGCAGCAAACAGCCTGTTAGAGGGGATTCCAAGCCAGGTCTGCACTAACGGGCTTCAGGACCCTATTATCCCGGGGCTCACACTACTGTGACTCCTTAATCCCAAGATCATCTTCTGCATCCCGGGACATCCTTAAGTTACACTCGTGTTGGCTAATGACAAGCTAAAGTCATCTGAGAGGAAGGAAACTTAATTGAGAACATTCCTCCATTAGATCCAACTATAGGTCATTTTCTTAATTAGTGGCTGATGGGAGAGGGCCCAGTCTATTGTGGGTGATGCCATCCCTGGGATGGCAGTCCTGGGTTCTATAAGAAAGCAATCTGAGCAAGTCACGAGGAGCAAGCTAGCAAGCAGCATGCCACCAGCTCCTGTCTCCAGGTCCCTGACCTGATTGGGTTCCAGCCTTGACTTCCTTCTGAGATAAACAGTGATGTGGAAGCTGAATAACCCTCTCCTCCCCATCTTTCTTTTGGTCTTGGAGTTTCACAACAGCCATAGGAACCCTAACTAAGACAACCTCCCAGTCCCTCTCTACAGTCCTTCCTCAAGACATCCTTTGGGTTAGATCTAGGATGGCTCCAGTCCTGGTCTCTTTCTGGTGGTCTCTGCTCCCATGGTGGTAGAGTTACCAAGCCTCCAGAAGGGAGGACGGCAAAGTTCTCACATGGAGCAAAGGACAGAAGGACCAAAAGGGCATTAAAGTCCAGCCTGCTCTTTTATAAGACACTGGTATCTTCCATGAAGGCAGAGCCTTCTGTGTCAACTGCTTCTCCCTACAGTTGTTGGGGGGCTTGAGCTCCAATATGACGTTGGAAAAATTCCTGCACTCTTAATAGCTGAAGGAATCCCCAATCCAGCATCTACCTGTCTCCTCTAAAACAGTTGTGCCCAGTCTCAGATTCCCCTGAGGCACTTAGACCAGTCCGTGGAGCCAGAGGTAGCTCCCAACAGTTTTAATGTGTAGCCAAAACTCTACGGGCTCTATGGAGACCTGGCTGGGTCAGACAGCAGTGGAAGGTAGACAGGATTCCTAATACATTAGCCTGTGTCCCCTCAAGTATCCATCCATGATGTCTGAGCTCCTACTCAGCTCTGGACTCTAAGGGTCATGGGGCAGTACCCAGAGTCGTGGAAAGGGACAACTGGAAAGGAACTGGACATTCCATATGACCTGGTCACTCCTGGTCATGTGACTGAAAGTATGTGGGGACTCATGGAAGATCACTGGGGATCTTCCAGCACTTAGTGCCTAGAATCAGGACTTCTGAATGTTTTAGAAAGCATGGACACCCCCACACCAAGGAATTGTCTTGTCCCCATTAGCAATTAGAAGATCTCTCCTTTACCCTCTTACATCCTGGAGAAGCATGGGATATCAAACCTAGGAAAAAGAGTTCCACACTTACAAACTAACTTCATCTGCAGACCCCTGCATCCTTCCTGAGATCCCTGAGGCAGAAAGAACAGGCTGTTCTTGACCTGGGAAAACGCCTCCCCTGCTTGGTTCCTTTCCCCAGACCATAAGCACAAGAAGGCAGATGCCATTTCTACCACTTGAGTGGCATCTTGTACACAGTGGGATTTAATAAGGTCTATGGAACTGTGTTTGCAACACTTTCTGAAGGGGTGCTGGTGGCTGAAAAGAACACAGATCCAAACGAATGATATCTGAGAAACAAAGGACTGTGGTGACTTGGCATGAGAATGGCCCCACAGGATCTTGTGTTTGAATCCTGGTCCCCAGTTGGTAGAACTGTTTAGGAAGGATTAGGAGGTGTGGCCTTGCTGGAAGAGGTCTGTCACTGGAGATGGGCTTTGAGGTTTCTAAAGACTGAAGCCATCCCTAATGTGCTCCATGCCTCCTGCTTGTAGCTTGAGACGTGAGCTGTGTTCCTGTTGCCATGGCATTCCTGTGTAACTGTGAGCACGATTAAATGCTTTCTTTTATAAATCACCTTGGTTGTGGTGTTTCATCAGAGCAATAGGAAGTTAACCTCAGCAAGAGTGAAAGATCCGGGGCTGGGGCAAGGCTCAGTCAGTAAAGCACTTGTCACAGCATGAGGACCTGAGTTCAGAGTCTCAGCGTCCGTGTAAAAGCCTGGCCATGACAGCACACTCCCTTGGTCCCAGTACTGGTGAGGCAGAGATTGGGAGGATGGAGCCAATCTAGCCAAATCAATGATCTCCAAGTTCAGAGAGACCCTGTCTCAAAAACTACAACAGAGCACACAGAGAAAGATACCTGAGTTCTACCTTGGCCCTCACTTATGCATGTATATCCTAGTGTGTGCTCACAAACACATACATACTTGCATGCACACACATGTTCACAAACACAGAGTCACACACATAAACACACATACAGTCACACAATCACAGAGTCACACCCAGAAACTCACACAC
Organism: Mastomys natalensis; assembly: GCA_021653895.1. Classification (NCBI taxonomy): domain Eukaryota; kingdom Metazoa; phylum Chordata; class Mammalia; order Rodentia; family Muridae; genus Mastomys; species Mastomys natalensis. The sequence goes on from JAJTUV010000060.1 coordinate 455,474, forward strand.
AGTTACACACACATAGTCACACGCACAACACACAGAGTCACACACAGTCACATACACATGCTTGCATGCACACACGTGTGCATACACACAGTCACACACAAAAACAGTCATTTGCAGAGTCACACACATAAATGCACACACACAGAGTCACACACATAAACGCATACACAGTCACATACACATAGTAACACGCAGTCACATACAGAGTCACAGACACATAAATGCATACACACATGCACACGCGTGCACACACAGACACACACACACACACACATGCACACACAGGTACATTGATATGAAAGAGGGGGAAACGCATCATAGGAAAGGGGTTTGCCACTCCTTACCATTCATTCCCCAACAGGCTCCTATTTCCATCCCATTCTGTCCCCTAACTTGACTAAGTCAATCAAAATCAGTCTTGAGCCTTCTGCTGCTCCAGTAGTGAGAATGAAGACCAGTGAGCTCCCTGAAGCATGGAGCAGTGCAAAGGGATGTGCTTGGGGCAGGTAAGAATTAACTTTTGTCAGCTTGACACAACTAGATTCACCCGGCAAGAGGGAAGCTCAATGGAGGGATATTCCGGATCAGATTGGCTTGTGGGCGTGTCTGTGAGAGACTGTCTTGATTGGTGACTGACATAAGAGGGCCAGCCTACTGTGGGTGGAGCCATCCCTAGGCAAGTAGGCGTGGGCTCTACAAAAAAGTGTGAGCACACGCCAGTGAGCACACCAGTGAGCAGCATTCTTCGACGGTTCCTGCCTCCAGCCTCTACTTGAGTCCTTGCCCCAACTTCATTCACTGAAGGGCAGTAAACTGAAATAAATCCCTTCCTTCCTCCCCTAAGTTGCTTTGGGTCATTGCGTCTTACCACAGGAACAGACAGAGAACGAGAAGACTATCCTAGAAAGTTGTAGTAATTATTTTAAAAGTGCGGCTGCGCGCAGGCCGACCATCAAAGCTGTGGCAGCTCTGCCTAGCTTAGCCACCATGTTCCATGGCCAGAGGCCACGTGCTCGCAGCAGCTAGAACCGGCCAGCCAGAAACACCAGCCCTGCCACCCACGAGACGCCAGCGTGGGAGATGGCTCTACCAATCTTCCATGCTGTCTCTGTAAGGTTGGGCATTGCCCAGACCATCCTGCCATCCACTCAGGTTCAGTAGAAAGATGAGACTCTAATGCTTAAATATTAATCAAAGGCTTATATATTTGGTAATGATCAGTAACAAGATACCCATACAATCAGAAGTGTAACCCAATACCCAACCTAGATATACCAACTACCTTTGACTGCTACAGACACGTGAACATCCGCCTCCATCTGCTCTCTCTCTCTCTCTCTCTCTCTCTCTCTCTCCTCTCTCTCTCCTAGCTCCTCCTCTTCCTTTTCCTCTTCCTCTCCTCACTCCTCCCACCTTGGCTCCTCCTACACTAGAAGGAAAAAGTGAAGCTCAAAAAGGGGGCATTGGAAGAGGAACGGGGAAAGCAGAAGAAAATTGCAGAGTGGAGCAAGTAGAGTGGTCAAGGTAGGGCTAGGAACAACTCCATACTGGAAACATTTTCAATTGTTGCAGGAAGTATTAAAAAATGAACTCACAACTCTGCCTGCCAACTCTCTGGCAGGGCTGGAGCTCCCAGGTTCCCTTCGCTGCCTGCCACACCAGCCCCACACAACAACCATCCACTCAGCCATTAGCCACCACAACACCTGTTTACTCTGTAGAAACAAAACTCTAGAAGCATATGATTAACAAGTCAAATTTATGTATCAATAAGTTCTCAATTCACAAGATGTCCACATAATAATTCCTGGACCAATTGTTAATGATACAAGCTGCCCAACTAGATTAGACGAGTTATTCTAATTATTCTAACCTTATAACATATTCATAACTACCTGTGGCTATTTAAAGCCACGCTGGTTCAGAATCATCCTGTCCTTCCATCTCCATCTTGGCTCCTACTCTCTCCTCTCTCTCTCTCTCCTCTCTCTCTCTCTCTCTCTCTCTGTGCAACTCTTAGCTCCGCCTCCCTTCTCCCTGTCCAGTCTCAGGCCTCCCGCTGCACTAATATTTAAAAAGATTGGACTGGGAAATTCCTGCCACACTCAATATTCAAAATTTTGGAATGTGGGTGAATTTGAAAATGAGTAGGCATTTATTTTAATTTTTTAAAGCTTTCCTCTTAGGATGAGGAATTGCCAAGGGAGTCAACATCTCAGTTAAGGCAAGCAAACAGCTCCCATGGATGTACTCAATAAGAAGTTGAAATAATTTTGAACACACATTCAAAATTATTTAAAATTATAACAAAATATATAGAATACAACATTTGCCACCAACAGTTTTTCAACATTCAGTTCTATTGTATTACACATTCCAACTTTTGGGCAACAGATTTACAGAACTTGTTCACGGCTTTTTCCTTCCTCTGACCCCTAGAAACTACTGTTCAATTTTGTTTCTGTGAATTCATTTATCCTACTTCTACCATAAGTTATGTGTCTTTGTGTTGGAAACAAACTTGTTTAATTCCTGTCACGTGTCTATCGTTGAATCGTTCTGACACAGGAAAGCAGGAGAGTGCCATGAATTACTGGCATTACGACTGTATTATCCTGTCTCTTCCCACCATTGCCAAACATCTGACAGAAGCTACTTAAGGGAGAGAGGGTTTAGGGGATAGCACCCGTCGTAGCCAGGGGTGGGGGATTGGGAGGGTAGGGGGGGGTTGGAGGGGAAAGCATGGAAACTGGAACGTGTTCCACAGTTTGTTACCATCTCTGAATCAGGACACAGAGCTCAAGCCAGAAGCCAAGCAGGCCAACAGCCTCCATCTCCCACCCCTCAGTGAAGCACTGCCTCCAAGTAGGCCCCCTCTCCCCCTGAAGGTTCTACAAGCTCAGGCCAGAGAGGTGGCTCAGTATATAGACATGCTTATAGCACAAGTCTGACCACTTGAGTTTGATTCCTGGAACTCAGGGCAGAAAGAGAACAGGCTTCAGAATGTTGTCCGCTGACACCTACATGTACATCACAGTGGCTCGCTTGCACTTCTCCCCAACACCAGCACACCGTAACAACAACAATTTAAATAAAAGATTCTACAACCTCCTAAAACAGCACTGTCAATTGGGAACAAAACGTTCAAACACATGAGCCTGTGGGAAACATTTTGCATCCATCCATAAGAGCCCCATCATGGGAGATGGCCAATCTGGGAGAAGCCAGACCTTGGCTATGGTTCCTTGCATCACCCCAGCCCGTGGCACAGCTGCCTGCTCCCACATTTCTATTCTGGTCTTAACTTTCCTCCCTATCCAGTGCTTCATGGACTAATTGCCACATCGGGATCTGGAACAAAAAAAAAAATTCCCATGAAAGTACTAACAGCTGACAGCAGAATAAAGCACATTGTGCTTCAACTTCATGGTTCCGTCCACTGAATCTCTAAGGGTAAGTTTCAGATGATGGCCATGATCTGGTAAGGGACAGTCCATTTGCACAGCCCTTTATATGTGTGCCCTGCCTTGAGCTATAGCCTTAAGTCTGCCTCAAGCCTGTCAGTGATGGAGGCTCTTATGGGTTGAATGTGAAATTTGTGTATCTGAAGTTTGTTCCCAGTTAGTGATACTATTTTAGAGGTTGTGGAATCTTTTCTTTATTCAGGTTTTAAACTTTGTGTGTGTGTCTGTGTGTGTGTGTCTGTGTGTGTGTGTATCTGTGTAGGCACAAGCACAGGCATGTCATGGTGTTATGTGTAAGTCATAGGACATTAGAGAGCCAGTTCTCTCCTTCAGTTGTAGGTTCCAGGGATCAAAATGGGTCTTCAAGCAAGGGATTACACCCTAGGGAGAATCCATTCACTGAAGTCAGCGCACATGTACTAAAGACTTTCTGTCTTCCTGCTTGGTGTCTGAGTGGAGACACTCTGACCTGCTTCTACCAGCCAAGGTAAACCTCTGAAAGGAACTGAAGAAGAAGCACTACCATAGGGCAACTATGGTCCATCTATGATGCCAGGTAAAAGTACTTTAGACTGGAGACTCTCTGGGCCATTGCAACTTGGATTCATGCATGTTTTATAAAAATATCTTATACTCACCTAATGTAATTGTCATCTCAGAGACCTACTGCTTAATAACCTCACTCTTTCTAGTTCTTCCTGAACTTTGGCTGGCTGGTTCAACTCAGTTGTTCTGGCTTGAACTCCTCTCTAAGTTGATTGATTCAATCTGGCTTCTCTCAGCTTCTCACAGAATTGCTGAGCTTGACCTCAAACTAACTATAGCAATTTGTTCTAATCTCCTGGCTCCTTATTCTCTGGCTTCAACTGCATCTGCTGACCTGTACTGAACTGCATGAACTCATGAACAAAGTCAACTCCACTGCACTCACTGCACTGACTCCCAACTGACTGACTCTCTGCACTGCTCTTAAATAGCTTCTCTCCTATGCTGTTCCCATGAGAATTGAGTGTATCCTATCTCTGACTCATTCTGATTGGTCAGTTTGTCTGGCCCTCAATTAGACATCCCTTTCAAACATGGCTGCCTCCTTCTACAAGCCAATTTTACCTTAAACGTGTGTACTAAGGGCATGTCTGCATTTCAGCGAGAAGGATTAAAGGTGTGTGGTGTGTTTACATTCCAGCCAGATCACAAAGATCTGGGTCTTTGGATATGATCCCTTGCCAGAGCAGCCATGTTGCTGAAATAAACTTCTTCTACATCGTTTTAAGTCTAGCGGCAGAGCAGAACCTGAGACAGGATCCCTAGACATTTGAGTTGTGAGGGAGACAGCCCTTCATGAAGGTGAGGGAAGGAGGAGCTAAGGCAGTTTTCTCAGATAAAGCTGAGCTGCGACTTGAGGCCAGTGGAGCATTCTCAAGTGGTTGCCATGACATCGTTTGGGGCAAGAGAGGCCTCTGAGCCTACTCATCAACTGGCTGCCACTTCCCTTAGTGGGGTTGACTTCTTACAGCACACCATCTTGGGTGGAAGGTCCTGGCTGGTGAGAGCGTTTAGTTATCTTCTGCAGGAATGTAACATCTGCATGACGCACATATGGAAACCACCCACAGGCTAGCCATCTGAAGTGGTTGCCGATAGAGACAGAAATAAACTACAGTCCAATTAGGAAGAGGTTTCCTGGCTTTGAGAAGATTCCAGCAAAGAACTTTCCAGTATGAAAAAAAAAAAAAAAAAGGAGTCTGAGATTTAAGGTAAATAATGATTTACCAAAAGGCAGCTTGTTAGTAGGCATGAAAACATACACATAGCGCTTCTTTAAAAATCAGAGAAAAATAACTGCATGTGTGAGCTGCTTGCTTGTAAAACCCCACACCATGAGACTCCCTCCGATGAAACTCGGCACCAGGCAGACAGTTAAACATTCAGCATCTTCTTGGATGGGTTACAGCTCTGCCATGTGCATCTCTTTTTGCTTCACAGTCTGCTGGAACACGATGAATTTTTTTTTATTTGACAGATGTATCCACCTGTTTTTCAAGCCTGTGGTCATTTGGTAGGTGGGATGGTGGAGGTGGTCTGGTGGTGAATGCCTTTAGCCAAGCCATTCGTCCCAGAGGTAGGTGCTCCTTACTCTGCCCTGCAGCTCCTGCAGCAAAGAGAAGGGCTCAAAGACAACTTGACTGGGGCTGGAGAGATGTCTCAGTGGTTAAGAGCACTGACTGCTCTTCCAGAGGTCCGGAGTTCAATTCCCAGCAACCACATGGTGGCTCACAACCATCTGTCATGGAATCCAATACCCTCTTCTGGTGTATCTGACAGCAACAGTGTACTCATATAAAATAAAATAAATAAATCTTTAAGAAAGAAAAAGAAAAGAAAACTTGACTGATGTCTGTCCCGGTTTTGTTGCTCTTGTTGTTGTTATTGTTGTTTGCTTGATTTACAATCCTGATGGGATACACAGTGGCAGGCCTGCTATGACATTAGAAATAACTCAAGAGTTTAGGGATGACTTATGCTTGAAGATCTGGGAGACAGTGGCTGTTTGTTGACAAAGTGGGTGGTGTGTTAGGATAGGACTAGGCCATCGGAGAAGCTGTAGCATGCAACATGAAGCCAGAAAGAAGGTAGGCGTGGCCACTGTCATACTGGAGAACTTGACCATTGCATCCGGGCTTCCCTTCGCTCTCTCAGGACTCGCCAGCGGCAGAGCAGCAGACTCCTGTGGTACAAACTTCTCTGCTTCTTCATTACTGGACACCAGCCCTGCCACAGTTTGGCCAGCCCATGATGACTAGGGTTTCTCAATCTCCAGTTGTCAGCATCTAAGGGAACAGTATCTGTGCGAGGGGCCATCCAGTGAGCACCCTAAATCACAGGAATCAAGGAGTCTCCTCTACTGAAGTTCACCGTCAACTGTCTCATGGCCTTGACAAAAGCATCGCTAACAGTCACTTTATGTAAGGTCATAAGGTGCTAGCACTGGGGAGCCCAACGGGAAAGACTTACGATCTTCAAACCAAGGCAGGCCAGATTGGTACCATGGGGAGATTGTGTGGCCAGTCTCATCCAGCCTTACCCACAGGTGCTAAAGGGACTCTCTGGGCCCCTCTTGAATCTCTCAAGAACTTTGGGAACCAGAGACCTAGCCTCGTGCAATCCCATCTGCTACAAGGAGATCTAAACCCAATAGGGAAAGCCCCCTTTCTAAGAGGCACAGAAGCCCCAAGTCCTTCTTCCTCAGCCTTCTTGCTAGAGGCATGTCCCTTGTGTAATCTTCTCTCCTCTGTCACTGCTCAGCACTAAGTGCTAGGCTTGACTGCCATTTGTTCTCAACCCCCCCCCACTCCCTGCTGACCCTACCTGTATATGATCTAGGAGGGAGGCAGACTGGGGACAGCCACTGTTTACCTTGTTGAAGCAGAGGACAAGATGGCTTCCTTTGTTGACTGTCAATGGTTGTTAAGAGAAATAAAACCCCAGGATTGGCAAGGAGGCTATAGAAATGGACAGAACCACCTTCTGCTGAGGTTGTCTCAGACTCTGCAGACAATGAGACAGAAAGATGACAAAGGAGGCATTGTCTGTCTGCAAGCTTCTGCATCTATTGCATTTCATGCACCAGAAACAGAGGAGGCGTTGCTCCTGACCTGCTCTTCCTTCTTGTGTTCTGTCTTCTTGACCCCTGTTCTCTGACTTTGGCCTGTCACTGTCCTTATTACTGACTCTAGCTGGCAGAATGTCTTCTGTCTGTCTTTTACCTGTCCCTTCTTCCTTTTTTCCTTCCGTTGCTCAAGTGAAGTGCATATACTGCACACACATGTACATGTGCACTCTCATACTACACACACATGTACATGTGCACTCTCATACTGGATTACAGTCACAGAAACGCAGAGCACCACAATAGAAGCATGCACATAATACACATGTACATACAGACCTGATGGAGTACAACTCCTCCAGTTCTAAACAGTTCATACAGTCACGCACGGCGCGCACACACACACACACACACACACACACACACACACACACACTCCACCCCTTTCCTGCTGTAGCCAAGCTAAGTAAACTCAGAAGAGACCAGTTCTATACCCAGAGGCTCGATGACACCTTTTGTCTAAAGAGTGATTGATGGTCATGGAGCTGTAATTGGGCCATGGATCAAATAGGTCAATAAGCTTATCTGCAGAGCTGAACGGCTTCCAGCCAAATCACCCGCTGGAAATGAAGTCGCCAGAGTAGGTGGTGACCTTGGCAGCTGCAAAGACTTCTAAGACATGGAACTTCTCAAGTGCCCTTTGAAGATGGTTGTGTTGAGGGCTTGGTGGTCATTGTTGCTTTGGGTCTTTTGACACTGGGTTGCAAATAAACACTATAGGACGGAGATGAGGACAGAGATGAGAGATAGCAACCATGCTTGGTTGGTTTGAAGGTTCTCTGGGAGGGATTCGGGGTCTTCAACTCAAGCTGAAAGCAGAGTGACAGGTCTGCCAGGTCAAAGTTCAAGTGCTAAGGGATTTGAGTTCCATCATGGCTCTGTTAGAGGTCAGCTGCCTAACACCAGTGTCACTCAACATCTTGAGGCCTTGGCTTCTTATCTCCCCTGCCAGTAACCCACAAGTCAATTTACTGACTGAAAAAAAAAAATCTATGCAGAAAGTTCTTTGTCAGGGTTGAAAAATAACAAGAAGCTGTAAAATATTTTATTTCTTTTTAACATAATCAGGAAACACATAGTTTAGAGTTCCCTGTAAGTCAGTAGGTTGGGGACATTTATTGTCAAAACAGTGATTTTTACAACCACTGACCATAGTATTTGAGCTGAAAAAAAAAACAAAAAACCCAAAAAAACAGGAAAGGTAGTTTGACGAAAATAAGGAAAGAGTAGAGAATATCTAAAATTAGGATCTTTCCAGAATATCTGCAGCTCATGGTAGTCTTCTGAAGTTCAAACACAAGAGTAATACCATAGAATTGGATGATAGTTAATACTCAAATCCAGGAGTTTTCCCATGTTAGGAAGATGTGAAGTAAAGTTATGTATGTTCCATTTAAGTTGGATGGAGTGTGTGTGTGTATGTGTGTATGTGTGTGTGTGCATACACTATGCATGTAAATATTAAGGAGTGTATAAAGACAGAATATACGGACAGATATTATCTATCTAAGAAAGTCTTTAATTTTTATTAAAAAATGTTCATTTTTAAAAATGTATAAAATCTTAAACAAAGCTTTGAGCCTCCCATAGGTAAATTCTCACTATGTGGAAACCCTCAGACATATTTCACAAGAACTCCAGATTTCCCCACACATCATCTGTAAACAACCTCCAAGTACCTAAGCGGTTGCTTTTATAGCTTTTGAGAGCATGTCAGCTTGGACCAGGGCCCTAGATTGGTCATCTAAATATATTCACTGCCAAGTTAGAAACAATTTTGTGGCTTAACACACATTATCTTAGAGTTTGGAGATCAGACATCAGAACCGGGCCCACTAAGATATCTCTGGCCTTGATTTTACTTTCCATTTTGAGGTACAGTTGTCCAGACAGACCTTAAAATGTTGATCTTCCTGCCTCTGGCTCCCAAGAGGCTGGGGTTGCAGGTCTGTGCCATCATCCATCGCTGGTTTTGGTTTGGTTTATTTTGGTTGGTGGTGGGTTTTGGCTTTTTAAGGGTGTGGGTATGAGATTGTCTGGCATTGCATGGTCTTGTCTCAGGCTCATGTCAATCTTGTTCCAGGTGAAGGGAAAATGGTATTCCCCGGAGAGAATGCAGTGCTATTACAGGAAGCCAGACTATTCCAGGTAAAAATGGTTTCCTTACATGTTGGTGGGCAAGTATAGGTGTAACCAACCACTTCATGTTTGGACTTGAGGCCTACTCCACAGGAGGGAATTCCTGTTTCGTACTGTACACCAGGTCAAAAGTCATGGCTGTGGACATCATAAACCTGGAGGGAAGCTGATGGGTGTTATTATTGTTTTGCACAGACAGTCAAACTGTCTTCTAAATTCTTATGTTTAAACCTTAGGTTAGCGTTGCTCTCAACCTTGGTCAGAGAAGCTTCTTCTGCAATGGACAGCAGTTAATACAGAGACTTCTACTCCTCAAAGCACTCTGGACTTTAATGTCACTGCCTCCTCCAACACTGGGGAAACGTCTGGAAGAAGAGCAGAAAGAATATAGCAGCCAGAGGAGGAGTGCTGTGAACGGCTGTTTTCTGGACTTGACGTGGATGTGTATATAGTTACTGGCAATGCAAGCCCTGCAGGGGCTCAAGCCGGTCAACATTCCAGCATAGACTGGGGAGGGCTCGTGATGCCCCACCCTTGGCTGAGGATCTACTGGCAGCTGACAGCTGCCGGGGAGAGGGAAGTCGGTTTTCTTCAGAAGTGCGGCCGCTGATAGGCTGTTCATGGTTCGGTGGGTGGCCTCACGCCCGTGTGCATGCGGGCGGCACTAATGGGACACAGCCAGTCATAAAAAATAAAGAGAGGAGGTTATGAAAGAGGGAGGGGGCTGTGTTAGGAGGTATGGGGAGAAGGGGGAGGGGAGTGGGAAGCAGAGATGGTTAAGATACATTGTATACATGTAGGAAGCTGTCAAATGATACATTTTAAATACTCTTTTTTTTTTTTTTTTTTTTAACAAAGTGTGTGGTCAATGGTGAAGCACTCTGTTCAAGCAAAGGAACGGTGGAATGTCTGTCCTCAGTTAATTTTTACATTCTTATGCCCTGTTTTAAATCAATGTCATTTCACAGGTCAGTTCACAAGGTCACGGGTTTGTCCTGGTAGCAGGTGCTAAAATAACAGTAAATTCTGTAGTGTAACTAGTCAGATCACGGACTCTGTTTACTATGGACTTTTCCGGTTGGTTCTGAGCCTAAGGGCTCTTGCGGTGTCTACAGTAGATAGACCAGGGCTCTGTGTCCTGGTTGGATTCCCCTTCAGATTAAGTCGGATTGGCTTTTGAGGCAGTTAGTTCCCTTCCACGTTTCCAGAACTTTGACAGCATTTTCCTTACTTGGAGCTGTCTGTGGTTCTTTTGGGGGTGGGGGCGGGGGTGGGGGGATGCCATAGGCTGATGATTCCCCTTCTTAATTAGCTCCTGGAGCTCATTCTCAAATGATCACCCTGGAGTTACATTACAATAGATTGATCCACACTAAACACGACCTTGGGGTGTTTGTGAAGCTGGGGGGCGGGGTTTTGCAAACAGAAACCCTGAGAACAATTAATCCCTCTGGCATAGCAGGGCCTGGCACTGGCCCCACAAAGACAACTCTGTGAGGAGATTTTCAGATTCATTTTTAGCATAGTGCTTGCACTCTGGCTGATGGAAGGACTAAAGCTGAGAGAGTGTCTGGGAAAGCAGGTGATTATTGCTCCCCAAATCCTGAGTGACGCTCATCACTCCTGACAAATCGGGAGCAGAGTAATCACACCCTAATTAGCTGACCTTCCACTGATCCCCTGGTCTGCATCCTATCTCCTGGAGATCTTCTACCCGTTTCAGTGGGACTCAGTTCACCACACCCAGTGAAGTCCGGGAGAGTGTCTTGTGCACTGTGAACACTGTATCTGAGAGGAAGCTAGGTGCACGCTTATGGCTCTCCCCCTCTTTGATTACTAAATAAAGATGTCACTGTCAGCCAGTGAACGCGTCGCTTGCTGTGTCGTCCAGCTCTGTTTTCAGCAGGGAGCTGGCAAGGTCATACTTCCTTCTCACTGTCCTCTGACAGAGGTAGCCTTGTTTATTCTCACCTGACTGGAACTGGCTATGTAGACCAGTCTGTCCTGAAACTCATGGACGTCCTGCTGCCCATCCGCTTCTGACTTTTCCCAGGGTCAGCATTTCTTTTAATTACCTCCTCTACTGACACAACTGGGACATAGTCTTGATTGTCAATTTAAAACAAACTAGAGTCCCAGGGTGAAAGGGAGCCTCAGTGGAAGGATTGCCTCCATCAGACTGGCTGAGGGCATGGCCGTGAGGCACTGTTTTTATTGATGACTGATGTGGGAGACACTAATCCATGGTGGGCAGCACTGATCCTGGGCTGTATAGGAATGCAAAGCAAGGCAGAAGGAGAAAGCTTCACACTGTTCCCCCAGAATGTCTGCTTCAAGTCCCTGTCTAGGGCTCCCACCTGTTTGAGTTCCTGCCTTGACTTCCCTCAAGGTTGTGAGAGGAAACAAATGTGTCCTTTCAGTTGCTTGTGGTCAGCAGAATGCAGAGCAGAACATGTCCTGGACTGGGTTCTTGGAGCTGCTCCCATTTTAGTGTGCTACCTTTGGGTGTCAGCTATGACTCTCCCAAACCCCCAGAAACCCTCCAGGAAGAAGCCACATCTTCCTGCCTCGTGCACTGGAGGAGGCATGTACTCAACAAACTCACGGAGACTGATGAGCCAAGGACCCCACACTTGAGCTTGCTTTGCAAGGTCTGCCCCAACGGTCAGTCCAGCTGCACACAGCAGCCAGAGAGGGTGGGCCACTGGAGCTGCAGTGACACTTAGTCCACAGAACGGCCTTGGGCTGTGTCTTCCCTGTTCTAGAACGCCAGCTGTGTGAGTTCTTGAGGTTTTCTGCAATGAAATTTATTTTGTAAGTTTAGATTGGCGTGCGTGATGTTGATGCTACACGTGGCCCCAGCTGGTAAGGAGGTTTACAGACAACAACAGAGCTTCTGTAAGCCAACCTCTGGGAAGAGCCACGGCTCGTGGGTCCAGCCACTCATTACAGACCTCTCCTGATGCTTGCTTGTTCCACAGAAGGCCTGCAGAGGACACTGCCTACCTCTTGCTCTTTCTTTCATCTTCAGGAGGTTCAGTGTTTGGAAAGGTAAGTCTCTTCTCTCTGGTAGCCAAGAAAATGCTGCTTCATGTCGTGAACTGATCTGAGCCAGTTTCTTCGTTCCTTAGTTGTTTGCTTCAAGTACTGGTAGCTTCTAGCAAAGAGGAGAGCTGTGTATGTCTTACCCTGAAGCCATAAATTCTAGCCAAATCCTGACACACTTACTACACAAAATAAAAACAAAGTTGTCAGACAAAATGTCTTTGATTATTATTATTATTGTTATTATTATTTTGTAAGACAGGGTTTCACTGTGTGGCTTGCACTGGCAGCTCTCAATGGAGAATTTCAGTGTGAGAGGAAACTGCTACAAAACACATAGATGCAGGAATCGAACCTAGGTCCTCAGGCTTGCACAACCACCACCTTACCCTCTGAGCCGTCACCCAGCCTACGTGTGCAGTTTGTTTACTGGCAATATAACCTTTGCCCTGGAGTTAAGTCAGTCTTGAAGATGGGGAACATCTGGAGGAGACTGACAGGATCATCACGTCTTCCAGGTGGATGTCTGCTTGGGCAGGGGATGTGGTGACCTGCACTGGGGCAATCTTTCTGAATGGTTGCTGGGGAAACTTTTCAATGCCAGAGCCAAGGTATCAGCTCAGAGGAAGCCCCTGGAAGGCTGGGATGCGTTCACTAGGCAGCCATTGCTGCACAGGTGGCATCTCCAAGAGAAAGGGCATGTGCTGGGAACTTGCTGCCTGGCCTCCAAACTCTGCAGTCTGCCTGGTTGAAGGTCATGGTCTCCCAAAGGGACACATTCTTGTCAACAGTCCCATAGGGCTGTAGTACATAGTTGCATCTGCTCCTGTTTTTGCTGGGCTAGAAGTCCTTCCCTTCCCTTCCCTTCCCTTCTCCTTCCCTTCCCTTCCCTTCCCTTCCCTTCCCCTTCCCTTCCCTTCCCCTTCCCTTCCCTTCCCTTCCCTTCCCTTCCCTTCCCAGGTGAGACCAGTCCTACTCAGCCAACTCGCACAGGCTAGCCCTGAAGATTCAAACCCTCAATTCAGAGAGAAAGGACTCACAGGCTCCTTTGTTGGTTCTGGGATATGCTTAGATAGTTTTCTCTCTTTTTCATTTCTTTCTTTGTCACTATCCCTTTTTAAATGTTATCTCTCGGTGCCACTGACCCATGCTAGCCCTTAGACACCGAGGGCCATTGTTCACTTCTTGAAACCTCTAAGTGAAGCCTACAGGTTCCATTTCCGGAGGCACCTTCACCCTGCTCCCTCACCTTCCAACCCAAGGTTGGAATTCCTCCCTGACCCAAGATAAAGAACCAAAATAAGTCTTGGGAAACCTGGGATTTCGCTCAATTAGAGACATTTCCTCCCACTCTGGCAAATGTAAACTACTCTCTGCTTCCAGAACAGGGAGTGACTGCTCCTTGGGAAGAGAAAAGCCTTGTGCTAAGCTCTACATCAAAATGTCTCCTAATCTTGAGATGTTATCTAGGACAGTCTATATTTTCAAACTTTAGTTCAAGTTCATGCCCTCCGGTTGCCTCAAACTCAACATTTGCCTCGGCTGCTGACGTGGGGGAAACGCATGTTTGCTCTCAAAAATAAAATGGGGGAAAGCGGAAGGAAAAGGAGGTTCAAATCTCAGTGTTCGGGTTTGTTTAAGGTTAAATGCTAAGTTCTGAAATGGTTTTGCTTTGTTTAACAAAGGCAATTTGGATTTACAATGTCTATAAATCAATGACTGTATTATGTTCCAATCTCTCTCTAATAAATCAATGACACACACACCACACATGCACAACACACACATACACACACACACAACACACACCAAACACACAGCATACACACACACACACAACACACACACAAACACACATAACACACACACACCAAAACAACACAGCAATACACACATCACACACACACGACAATAAAAATAAGCAAGTGGGATTATATAAGGCAGACATTTTTGTTGAGTTGAATTAGAACTCGATTCAAGTCAGTTGGCTCACCACTCCACGTCCCACCCAAGCTGTTGGTTTGGACTAGGCCGGGGAGTGCTTCAGAGAAAAGCTGTCTACAGAGCTGGCGTGGGTTTTTCCAAACCCTAACTCTTCTGCTCCAGTGTCAGTCTTGAGTTGGACGTTGACCACAGAGGCCCGTGGTGGGATTATACCGTTTAGCAGAGGATGTCACACTCCAGCTGCTCTTCTCCCACTTGGTCCTTCTTCCGTGTCTCTGCCCAGGTTCTTCCTTTCCGTGTAGTGCTAGCTTTTGGTAAAGAGGACAGAATTAGAAGGCAATGAGGCTCTGCTTGACAATCCTCCTGAAGCTTAGGTACAAATAAGTAGGCCTTCTTCAAAGGTGGCATCCTGGGAAGTGGTGGGCTTTGTTTCTAATGAAGCCCTGGTTGCTCCAGATATTAGCAAACTCCTCTTTTGGAAGTGCTTTGAACGCTGCTCCAAAAGCATCACAAGGCAATGGCCACAAGGAATTGTACTAAATCTCTTCATGGTTTGTGAGCGGTGGGTCAACCCCACCTGCGAAGTTCTCTCATAACCACTTTGTTATGTATGGAATCTTCCACGCTGTTACTGTTGGTGTTACCATCAGTTATGAGCTGTCCTAGTCAGGGGAGCATAAGCTAATATGAGCAGCAATAACTAATGTGTACAGAGAGAGAGAGTGAGTTCAACACTTCCCACTCCCACCCCCATTCCCCCACTCCCACTCTCAGCTCCTCAGGAAACAGCTCTCTCATGGACCGCTGACATTGTGATACCTTGCGCAGTTGCTTGACTACTCCTTTAGAGTATCGTGTAATAGTACAGCTACAAGAGGACCCTCCCCGGCCCCGACTGAGAGGTTCACTTACTGCCTTGGAAAATGGACACAGTGTCTCCCTTCAGATCCAAGGGCATGAGAGCTTACAAACTAGCCCCACAAATATGGTGTCCCTCGAGGAAGTATAGAATGGTGTGGAACTGGATGAAAGATCCAGGGCAGCAATAGAGCACTTGCCTAGCATGACTCGGGCTCTGAGTCCAGTAACCAGCACTGGAAATAAAAATAAAACTTATAGCAAGCAATATTGCTCGGCAGGCAAAGGTGCCGAGCCTATGAGGACCCAAGATTGAGCCTTGGAAAACACATGGTGTAAGGAGAGAACCAGCTCCCCAGAGATTTCCTCTGACCTCCACCCAGATAACATGGCACATGCCAACGCTTCTCTGTGTTTCTCAAATGTATGGGAAATTTTTAAATTTAAATTTGACTGCTTCTATTATGAGCACTCCCCATTGGGACTAAGTATCATGGAGATATTAAGAAACCTGGAACTATCCATCACAGAATTTATACAAAACTGTTGTAGGAACTCCTCTATGAAAATCTAAAGGTGAAGCCCACTGTGTGTACAGGCTAGCATTTGATTCTCTCTGTGACCCACTGTGTGCACAGCCTAACATTTAATTCTCTGTGTGTCTCTCAATGATTATTGGGATATACAGATCCAGGTATCCGGTCACTGTTTCGGTACAGGATGTAATAAACCATCCTGTTTCTGACCTAGGAACTGAAATTGTCAGTCTATGGACCTGTGGCTGACTAACTGTAGACAAGTGGCTTTCAGGATTTTTGGTATTTTTTGTTCCAGAGAACAAACAGCAAGGACTGTTGTGTCGGTGCTGAGCAGGGGAGGAGAGAACGCCCTAGAGAAACTGGAACAGGCAAACAGGCAAATCTTTATATGGGCTATAATGTATTGTTGTCCTACAGTTGCTAAGACAACCACCCAAATTGGATTGAACAAAATGGTAAGTCTATCATCTAACAGTTCCGGAAGCTAGAAATCTAAAATCAAGGTGTTAGCAGAGCCGCGGTGTCTGAGGAAACTCTGGGAGATCCTGCTCCCAGCTTCTTACTTCGGATGCTGTCAGCATGCCCTGACTTGTGGCTACATCGCTCGACCTCCGCTTCTCTGTAGCCTTCACACGAGCACTTGTCATTAGATTTAGGGTCCAGGATTCACCCATATTATTCAGATGACCTCATCCTAAGATACTTTATCTTAATTTTATGGGCATAACCCTTTTTCCAAATAAGGTAGCATTCATAGAGTCTGGGATTAGAAACAGCGTATCTTTTGATCCAGGACGATGTCCTTCATTTGTATAAATTGCATAATCAAAAAAAATCTTAAACCCTTATGCTAATTGAAATGGTCCTAGCTTAGTAGATTCCCTACTTTCCTGATTCAGGACAACTCTTCGTTTTTTGTGGGTTTTTGCTTTTGTTTTTGTTTTTTTGCAGGGGAGGTAAACCTCAGCTTCTTTATTCTAGGCTTCAAAAAAGTCCTACAGGCAAATGTCTCAAGGCAAATGGGCACAGTGAAAAGAAAGCAACAGACACAAAGAGACAAGACACTGGGTAGAAAGGTGGTGTCTGCACAGTGTGAATACAGGGCTGTCACATGAAACTGTGTCTGAACATTAGGGACACAGGGCTGTCACATGAAGCTGTTTCTTCACAGTGTGGACACAGGACTGTCACATGGAGCTGTGTCACATGAAGCCGTGTCTGCACAGTGGGGACACAGGGCTGTCACATGAAACTGGAATAAGGACCAAAATGAATCCTCTACTGAAGATCCCAATACTTCAAGTACACCCCAGGGTTCTCAGGAGGTGCTGCGAATTTCCTGTGAATTTTATGCAAAAATTTCATATGTGAGTGTGTACACTTTGCTTAAGAGAGAATTTCTGATCTCATTAGAGTTTTGAGACCAACACCTAATCCCAAATGAGCTTTAAAATTATTCTGGGCCTAGCACCAGTAAGATGTCTCTAAGATTAAGCTACTTACTGCCAAGCCTAAACAGCTGGGTTCAATCCGCAGGAACCAATGATGGAAGGCGAGAATCGACTCCCAACGTTGTCCTCTGACCTCCAAATGCACACTGTGGTACCCCCCCAAACAACAAACAAGCAAACAAACAAATTCTAGGCCTAACAAGTACCAAGTAAAAACTAAATGGATTGTGTCAAGTGAAAAAGATTGTTGGACTATTATATTAAAATCATGGAAATCAATATAGCATGAAAACCAAAATTATAAAAAATTAAAAAAAAAAAAAAAGAGTAGAGCCGGGTGGTGGTGGCACATATGCCTTTAATCCCAGCACTTGGGAGGCAGAGGCAGGCGGATTTCTGAGTTCGAGGCCAGCCTGGTCTACAGAGTGAATTCCAGGACAGCCAAGGCTACACAGAGAAACCCTGACTCGAAAAAACAAACAAACAAAACAAAACAAAAAACAAAAACTATGAGGCTAGGATATAACTCTATGGTAGAATGCTTGCTCAGCATGCACGAGGCCATGGGTTCAATACCAGCAATGTAATATCTGTCTGTCTATCTCTATCATCTCTCTCCCTCTCTCTCTCTCTTTCTCTCTCTGTCTATACTTTTAGTTTGACTACTCCTTAGTGAAAGTGGTTTTCTCAGTGTTGTGGCAACATTAAGAAGTCTACTATCAAACTATTATAGAGACTCTTGGCTATGGGTGAGATACACAATAGTCTTTATTCTGGAAAACTGTCTGTGTGAAAGTCAGTAGATGAAGCCTCCTCTTCCTTCCTCTAGAAGCTAAAATACCGCAGCTCCCAACTCTGTATCCTGACTATTCTCTCACTGGTCTTTCATGTTGTTTATTTCCCCTGGCAAGCCTTCCCCAGCCCTCCCCAGCCCTCCCCTGCCCTCCCCTCCCCAGCCCTCCCCTACCTTCCCCAGCCCTCCCCTGCCCTCCCCTACCCTTCCCAGCTCTCCCCAGCCCTACCCTTCCCACCCTACCCTGCCCTCCTCTACCCACTTCTCCAGTCCTCCTCATCCATCCCCAGCCCTCCCCAGCCCTCCCCAGGACTGCCTTTATCATTTTATGTTATGTCCTCCTCAAGTCCAGTTCAAACATGCTTGCCAGGAAAATTTCCCTAGATTCTAGAGCCTCTCCTCACCCCTCCCCTCCCCTTTCCTCCCTTCCACTCCACTTCCCTCCCCTCCCCTCCTTCCCTCCTTCCCTCTCCCTCTCCCTCTCTCTCTCTCTCTCCCCCTCTGTGACTTCAGAGTTATGTTCATTCTTTGACAAATATTTTGTCTCAATGACTCCCTTTTAGGGTTTGTTTTCATTCCTAACTCCCATGGTTACAGGAGAAGGTCCACTTAAACCAGCTTAAGCAAAGAAAGGAAGAGAGGGAAGGAGGGAGGGATGGGGAGAGTTCAGAGAGCCTCTGAGGTGATGTGAGGGTAGTGTTGACCATGAGGTGGTGAGGAGGAAGAGGTGTGTGGTTCTCTTGGAGCTTCCCCCCCCCACACACACACACACTTGTGATTCACGCGTGTTTCCTTCTCGGAGGGCAGACACGAGTGTGAATGGTCTGCCTCAGGTTCAGCAGCTCCAAGATCACACAGGAAGTGATTGCTCTCTTCCCGCTTCATCGTCAGGAAGCACAAGGAAGAACTCATCTGTAGACTTTGTCATGTGCTCACCCTTGGACCAGCCACTGCAGCTAGGGAAGTGAAGCACACCAGTTAGCCACCCCTGGGTGCCCGGAGTGCTTCTGCGGCCAGGAGCAGTGTCGTTTCTAAGAGGAAGAGTTGGTCCTTGGGCAACTCACAGCATCAAATCCTGTATTGATTACTATTGATCTGCACATAGCTGTATCTCTCTCACTACAGTGAATTCTTTTCAAAGAGTGTGTCTTGCCTCACAACTGCCTCCTACCAGTCGAGATGATCTCTGCCCTCCAACTGATGACCAAAGTGGGTATCACACTCAAGAGTTGTCAAACTTCTGTTTGAATCATGATCTACAAATGGGTACAAATTGGCAGACTAGCTTATCCTTGCTCTCTCCTCCTCCTCTTCCTCCTCCATTTTCTCCTTCTTCTTCCTTCTCATATGATGAATATGAAATTGCAAGGACAACTCATGAGCAGAGGACCCAGAGGAGCAAGTGAGGGTAGGTCTGACAAGAGAAGACTTGAGTTTACAGGCCTTCACACTTGCTAGAACTTAAGGTGAGGCTCCAGGAAACCCATGTTTAAAATAAAATGAACATTTTCTTTGAATTGGAGGGAGGGGGTCCAGCTGTATAAGAGGAACATTTCTCTTGCAATGTAACTGTAGTATGCAGCCAAATGTGTGCATTTGTAGCAAGTGCTGTGCAAAGATTAAATTTGTTATTAACATGCCTATCCTGAATCCAGAATCAACTCC
The DNA here is from genome assembly GCA_021653895.1 of Mastomys natalensis. Lineage (NCBI taxonomy): Eukaryota > Metazoa > Chordata > Mammalia > Rodentia > Muridae > Mastomys > Mastomys natalensis. Next base: position 475,042 of record JAJTUV010000060.1, read on the forward strand.
CATCTCCGCTGTCTAAGCCCATCAACCACGATGAATCTCCACGAAGATGATATTGAATGTTTCCGTTCACTCAGTCACAAACCCAAACACTTCCCCTTCTGTCCCTCCTAGGCAGACTGTGAGTCTGGCTTGTGGAAGATTTGAAGCAGAGTGAATTGAATATGGCCAGAAATCTTCTGGATCATTCTGTCACCCATGGGATCTTGGGAATCAGTAGTTCAGTAACATGGAAAGGGGAATGGCTTCTAATAACATCTAAAATCTAAAAGCACCAACTTCAGTCTCGGTGCAGATGTGATCTCTGGGTCTCTCTCTATCCTGAGGTCACTGACTGATGACTATTTTGTGGTCCTCGGTCTTCCCTGAGGATGCATTAGCTGGACCAGGGTTTCTCTTGATTGTGCCCCAGTATGAACTAGAACCACAAAGGAGCTCCAGAGTAGAAGCCCCAGCAACAGCAGTCTGGGAGAGAGAGGGGCATCTGTGAGAGGTGAAGGGGAGAGGGGCTGTGCAGGTTCCTCAGGTGCTACCTGTGGTAGAGGTTGCTGTGGACTTGTTGCTTCTGCACACAGGGTCCTCTTCCACGCTCTTCTGAAAACACCAGTCGCCATTTGGGAAGTTGCCATTTTCGAGTGAGTTAAGAGGCAATCAGTTCACATCCTCTTTGGTTTCTTCCACTCTGTATAAAAAGAGAAGGATGGATTGGTGGCGGTGGGCTACAGCCAAAGGCACGGCTTCTGGTCCTGCTCACAGCAGGCTGAGGGACCCTTCCCAGAGACCTCTGTCCAGTGAAGATGGGATTTCTGACTTCCCCTTGGAAACGAATTCCAGTGTACATCAGTGTGGCGTGCAGCTGGGTTTCCGTTAAGAAGAGATGTTAACAGGCACTTAAGCAGAAAATTAAGAGAAAGGGCTGGGCTGGTGACGGGTAAGAGGATGCGTCTAATTGTGGGTGTGGCCTTCCCAAAGGAGAGCTGCACAAGTGTTTTAGTCAATTATGCAATTTTGGCATCTCTCAAATTGAAACTCAGAAGTGTTAAAGAGCCCTGTGTGGGGTGATACACCTTTGTGACCCCAGCACTGAGCAGGCAGAAGTAGGAAGATCTTCAAGTAGGGAGAGTTCCAGACCACTTAGGGTTACTGTCTCTAAAGCAAAAACAAACAAACAAACAAAAAAAAAACCAAAGACTAAAAGAGCCGTCTGTTTCAGTAAATGAGATTATCATGTGAGGTGATCCACAGGTTCCTGGGATAGGATTAAAATCTAATAACACAAGACCATGGGCCAAGGGGTTAAGATATGTCCCAACCGTGAATGGGGTTCCTTTTGTTCACTGCTGGGAAGGGAGAGGCCAGGGTTCATTGTTCTGATCAGACTGGACCTCTTTCTGTGTGTAAGCAATGCTGAGTCAGCAAACCTCACATCCACGCAGATTGTGCTAGCATCCCCAAGATGCACAGCTGTCGGAGACTTTGGCCAGATAGGGGTGAGGGCTTTGCCCTCCTTTCCATTCTCTCCAGCCTCTGGTCCTGTTCCTCCCAGCTTCAGGCCTCAGTGGCCAACTCTGTGAGCTCTGCAGGTAGACTGTTCTGTCAGGACTGATAGGAGATTGACTTCCTTATGAGAAAGTGGGCAAGGCTCTCAGGCCTAGGTGTGTCTGTGGGGATTGTGTAGGCTGTATGTTGACATAAGAGATTAAGTTGCCCTGAGACATTCTATTTAACAGCTATTTTGGAAGAACAAACCAAATTAAACCAAACCAAACCAAACAAAACAACCCCTAATAATAGTAATTATAATTCCTTCCCCTTGCTAAGCTATATCTCTGTATAAAGGCAACTTGCAAACGAAGGTCTCCCCTTTGTGTGACCGGGCATGAGCTGCCCAGGCAGGCACACTATGGGTCAGGTCTAATGGCATTTCCCTATTTGCTGCTTGTATTGCTCTCAAAAGCACTTACATTTTTCTTTGCCTATGTCACAGTCTCTTTATCAGTAGTTTCCTTTAAAAAAAAAAAAAAAAGAAAGAAAAAGAAAGCTATTAAATTCTTGCTATCTCTTTTTAGAGAGATTAGGAAACTTCAAAAGCTCCATTACAGTGTGGAACACCAAGCAAGAGTCTGCCCTTGCCAATAGGACACACAACCAGGCTCTGGGCTCCTGTCTGTTTTCTTGTTGACAGATGAGAAGGGTGAGGCTCACAGGAAGTCCGCATGCAAACATGCAGGCTTGCAAAATCTCCTAGTGACCCATGCAGAGTAAAAAGTCCCTCCTTTATCCCAGATGCATGAAAAAAACCAAGTCGTGGGCTGGGAAGGGCCACCAGCCAGGCCTTGCATGGAGAGTCCTGTCTAGGACCGGCAGACGTTCCTCTCCGTGAGAATGAATGGACTCCCAGAGGAAATGCTTGTCTAGCTTCCTGGGTAACACACCCCCCTGAGTCCCTTGCCTGCTGCTGGCCTAAGCTGGAAGTCCAAGTCTATCTGCCAGGACACAGGGTGTACAGCTGACATCCCAATACTTGGAGAAACAGCATAGAGCAGCCATTGTGATGCAAAACCAGCCTGGGCAGAGCAGAGGGGACATTACTGAACCCATCTGGCCTCCTTTGCTCTAAGCTTGAAGCAGATAATGACTGTTGTAGCTTTTGCTGTTGGTCAGTAGCACGAACCCTGTTCTCTACTCCCCCTCCCCCACCCCGTAGGCCATTTTTAGTCTCCCAGATGTACTGGATTCATTCATTACCATATTTCTTTCCAGCGGATGGATGATCGGGAGAGCTATCAGCCACCAGGGCAGGAAGTGCCCAAAGAATCCAGGTCCTCACATTTGCCAATACTCCATCTAACCCAAATGGCAGTTCAGCAAAAGGATTTGGCTCTTCTGCCAACCTTGCCTCTCAAAATCACCCTTCAGCCTCATGACACAGAATAAGGCCACTGTCTGGATGTACCCTGAGGCTTTCTATTTGAAACCAGAATTTCTGACATTCTGAATCATACCTTCCCCAAAGAAGGCATCGTTTCTCCCTTTGTGCCTGTGGAGAGAGTGGGGCTTGCCAATAATCAACTGTTCTGACCCAGCAAGACCAGCCAGTGCCAAGATAACTATTCTGCGGGGTTCTCATCAATTACTGTTTCTTTTCTAGGCTGGACATTCCTTGTGGAGCAAGACTGGAGGCTGAATGATGCTCAGTGAGTATGCTGGCAGGGAAAACTCTCGAGCGCTCAATGGGACAAAAAAAAAAAAAAAAAAAAAAAGAGTATTCTCTCACTACCAACGACTTAAACAGTTAGCCATAGCAGCATGGCTGATTTAAATGCCTGTTATTTCCTGTCAGCTTGGGATGTGCTTTCTGGGACACAAAGACATACAGAGTTCCATTGTCCTGATCATTTCTCTGGCATGAGGGAAGGGGAAGGGAACAGCAAGCCATCGGTGCGCTAAGCTATGGGACAAACAGAACTGAAACGCTTACCATCAAGGCCTGGGCCAAACTGACTCCTTTTTATGTATTCAAGAAGGCTGGCTTCAAAATAAGAAATGAGGATGGGACAGCTAACCGTGGACCTAAAGTGAGTTTCCACAGCTCGAAGGAACACAGAATGTTGCCTGCTTAACTGTCCAACACTCAAGAATAACATCTCCTAAGACATTAACTTGGGGCAGCAAACTTGGGGAAATACGGAGAGGAAACACATGGCTTACTGGTTGTATTAAGATGATGGTTATCTTAGAGTTTTACCTCTGTGAACAGGCACCATGACCAAGGCAACTCTTATAAGGACAACATTTAATTGGGGCTGGCTTACAGGTTCAGAGGTTCAGTCCATTAGCATCAAGGTGAGAACATGGCAGCATTCAGACAGGCATGGTGCAGGAGGAGCTGAGAGTTCTACATCTTCATCTGAAGGCTGATAGCAGAATACTGACTTTCAGGAAGCTAGGATGAAGGTCTTAAAGCCCACACCCACAGTGACACACCTACTCCAACAAGGCTACACCTCCTAATAGTGCCATTCCCTGGGCCAAATATATACAGACCTTCACAATGGGCCATGTGGGTTGTTCTTGGTTTTTATTATTTAACCCAACTCCCTTTCTACCTTAGATGGCTTATATGGTGGTCACCTTAGCAGGATTCAAAATCACCTGGGAACAAGCCCTGGGCAGGTCTGTGAGGGAGTTTCTAGATTAGTTTGATTGAATTGGGAAGAGCCACAACTGTGGTCGGCACCATCCCTTAGACTGGGGTCCTGAGCTGAAGACCAGCATTCATCTCTCTGCTTCCTGATGACAGATAAAATGTGACCAGCTGCAAAAATGATTAGTGATTCCCAGATTCTACACCCTGAATGTTTTTTCCTTATCAGTTGTAGATTTGATACTCTGCCCTTTCTCTCTCTCCTCGATCACCATCATATCCAAACCCCAAACAAGGAGCTCTGAGGAAAAACCTGGAAGCCATGTGGTACCAAAGAAAACGTACTCAGGACATTAAGCTTTGGTTTTGTAATCTGAGCAATGGCGCTGTTAGAACCAAACGTTCTAAACTATCAACGAACCCAATGAATGCAGCTTACATGTGGTAAAAGGAACTCTGGCCACTGCTGGGCCTGAGTCTTGTGCTGTGGCCCAGAGAGCACAGACACCTCATGTGTGATGCTAGTGCCCCAACACTGCCCCCTCTGTGGACTTCAAACCCTAGCTCTACTGGTGACTTCGAGGAAGAGCCTTGCTTTCTCTGAGCTTCTATTCCTTTCTGTGAGAGGCAGAGACAGTGGTTGGACCCCGCTCAAAGCAGTGGATTACATAAGGTGAAAAATCCATTTAAAGACACCGACCAGGTCCTAGCAGATGACATTCTCTCCATTTTTCTGTCTAAACAAGTGTTCCTTCAGTGTGACTCCTGCCTTCCCATCCATCCAAAGTGAAGAAGGAAGAACTAAGCACAGAGGCACGAGAGGGCCCAAGGTGACCTTAGAACCACCCAGAGTTAGCCTGGAACTCATCTGCCCACGAGCTCACTGGTTCACCCGGCTTCACCTCCCTTGGTTTCCGAAGCTTAAAATAGACTGAACCGGTGTGGCCACATTTCACTGTGCCACTCAGAGAGAGCCCCTAGGGTGTTTTCAAAGCTGGCTCTGAGCTCCCCACCAGCCAGGCTCCGGTTCTGAGTTATTCATACACACCCAGGCTCCACCAGGTCTGCCAGGGGAAATGCATTCGAGAGCTTCTCAGCTGGGCAGATCCTCAGGCACCTTGGCTGCTCAGTGGGTCCAGATCAATCAGCCACTTTAGAGGGCGAACGTGAAGAGGGGTTGTGAGACCCTTCGACAGCCAGTGTGAGCACTGCAGGACAGTGGAAGAGTCCACAAGTTCTTAGTGGCAGCCAGGTGAAGGCTAAAGGATGAGTGGGGTAGGCAGAGTTCAAGGCCTATCTATCCCTGCCTCAGTGTTACATAACCCAGAATAAGTCAGCTCCCCTTTCTGGCTTTTAAGAGGCATTAAGATGCATCCTCTGCAGACTGGTTTCTCCTCTCCATTACCCACTCTGGTCTCATTCTCGGGCGTTCTGAGAAGTCAGGATGGCTTCCTACAGTGTCAAGAGTACTCAAGGTCGTAACCAGCAGGAATGAGAAGGTTTTTCTCTCTCTTCCCAGTTGGCTTCGCTATGACTGTCACTGTCAAACTGCATGCTCACCTAGCATGTGAGGCATAGTGAACTGGCTCCCAGAATCCATTCTGACCTTCGTCCAAGGGGCTTCCCTGAACTGCAAAGGTACCCAACACCCTCCTCAAGGAGTCTGTCCTACCTGCTGTACTGGCTGGAGGACTAGATGGCAGCAGAGAGAGGGGACCATTTTCTCCCTGCCGTGTTTGTAGCCCATCACAGGAGTGGCTGTCTCAATGGCGGAGGCAACTTCCGAACCCTGGACTGCAGCATGTGGGAAGGTTCCTGTGTCTGGGCGGTGGGTGTCTAGGTGCACGATGGAGGTTGGTCCCAGGCTCCTTCCACTGATGGTTTGAGATGAGGTTTCTCGTTTGCTCTGGAACTTTACCACACAGGCCAAGCTAGTCGCTATCCCCAGTTGCCATCTCATCATCGCTGGGATTACAGGCACGTGTCACTCTGTCCAACTTCTTATGTGTGTCCTGGAGATTTGAACTCATGCCCTTACGTCCAGGAAGGGAACACTTTACTGAGTCTTCGCTCCAGTCCAAAAAAGTTCTTGAACGCAATGAGAGCTCCTTACTTTCTTGCCTCATCCCTGGAGGGTAGCAGACAATTTTCCCAGAAATTTGTTGAGAATTGGCTCCTTGGGGCCTTCTGAGAATGTCATGAACAGCCGCCACCCTGTTTTGAATACCTTTTCAGTGAGAAACTGTTGAAGGAGCCCTGCTCTCAAGGTGCCACCTCTGCTTCTGTGATTGGGTGATGGGAGATTGGAGACCAGGCAATCTAAAACAGCAAATGTCCACTGCCCACTCCAAACCAGACATCAGGTCAAGCAACTCTGGGAGACAGACAAGACAGCAGAAAATATCGGCCTTTCTCTCAGAACCAAAATACGGTATAATAGGTACTAATGGCACCACCCCAGGACCTCAGACTTTTCTGTGTCATTCCCTCGCTCTGAGGGTGACAGAGCTCACCTTGGCCAGGTTGACCCTTGTGCAAATGATAGTGAGAAGAAGACAGAGGTGCCTCAAGTGTGGACTGACTCTGAGGAAAGTGGGCGCACGGGCCTGTGAGACGGGGTCCATCTGAGTCTGCACTGGCCTGTCTTAGTCTCCTGGTCCTTTGAGGGTTTCTGTACCCGTTACTTGCACACTAGTCCCTACTACAGGGTCAGCTTCAAAATCATAGGAACATTGAAATGGAAGGGGCTGTCCATAGCTAGGGGAAAGCCTGCCCTAGACACCAGCTCACTCCAAACATCATGTTATCATTACTGAGGTGATTTTGACCTCTGGGCTGCAATTCTGGGTGCAAAATAGATTTCTTCTAGGCAGGCTTGGTGCTACACATGTGTAACCCCAGCACAAACGTGTGAATGGGAGGAGAAGCAGCAACAGTATCAGGAGTTCAAAGCCAGCTTCAGTTACTCAGACCCTGCCTGAAACAAACAAACAAACAAACAACAAAACCCAACACCAAAAACTTCGGTTTCCTCTGTTTAAAATGGAGATCATTTGAAGACTTTCTCAAAACCTAGAAGACCAACAACTTAGTCTTAGTTTAGCATCATGAATCCTTGATTATAAAATGCTGAAGTCAACCATAGTAGCCCACCCCTTTAATCCCAGCATTTGGGAGACAGAGGCAGGCAGGTCTCTGGGAGCTTAAGGCTAGCCAGATCTACATAGTAAGTTCTAGGATAGGCAGGGCTACATAGTGAGATGTTGTCTAGAAAAACAACAACAACAACAACAAACCCACCACCACAACAAAGAAAATTCTGGCTGGTTACCAGATGTACGTTTTCCAGTTCCAAGGGCTTAGACATACATTCAAGGAAGAGATTGCTTTGCTTTTGTTGTATTTTAATTAATTAATACGAGATAGAGCCACACACTGCCCAGGCTGGCCTTGAACTCATTAAATAGTTGAGGACTATTAAATGTGAACCTCCGGCCCCGCTGCTTCTGCCTCTTTAGTGTTGGGATTACAGCAGTGAGCTCTGACTAATGATTAACTCCATTGGAAAGATCCCCCCAGAGATTCACAGACATTCTTAGAGGAGGGGAACAGAAGGGAGAGGGGAATTATGTGTGTGGGGGGTGTGTGTGGCAGGAGATGGGGCTCTCTGAGATCACTGCCTTGTCCACAGAAATGATTGTCACATGAGTCCTGGGAGTGCCACAGTCCTCTTGGCCACTGGGAAGGACACCACACATGTACAAGTCATCACTTAATGCTCATCCCCCTTTGCACACTCGAGAGGACGGTAGAAGCAACAGTCTTTCACTTTCCTCGTTAAGCAAACGAAGCACCCTGCTCAGATACAGACGGCTCAAGGCCAACCTCACACTCTCCAAGAGCAGTTCCTGGACCAGCCAAGATGAACACTGGGAATTTCCTTCCTAAAAAGCATCTCAAACATCCAGTTCGGGGCTGCCTTTGTCTCAGACCTGGACATCCCACAGTCTCCCTCACTCATACCGGGAGGAGCCATTATTTGTAAGGTGGTTACATAGCAAAGAAATCTGTTTGCCAAATTGGAGGGTTGGCTAATCATAGCCCCTGACTTCTCGTAGGTGGTTTCTTCAAAGGCTCTTGGTTGTTTGCTGCTTAATGTAGAAAAAACCTCATTTGTGCCGTTTCTTTTCCTCCCAGGGAGGCCCGAGCTGGGTACAGCTAATGGACTATATATCACTGACTTTAATATCGTTCCAGGCAACTTGATGCTGAGGCTGATGGATGATTTGATATTATGAAAAGCATCTATTTTATTGAGAAGGGAGGATTAACTACTTGGTGTCCATTCAGAAAACAATTAAGTTACTAAAAGGTATTTATTCTAGAGGGAAGGAGGAGGTGGGAGGGAGGGAAGGAAAGGGAAAAAGGAGGAACTGACAGAAGAAATGAAAGGAAAGGAAGAAGAAAGGGAAGGAGGGGGAGGGGACAGGGAGGAAGTGGGAGGGGAGGGAGGGGTAAAAGGGAGAGGGAAAAGGGAGGGAGGGAGAGAGGGGGGGAGAAGGAGGGAGGAGAAGGAAGGAGGGAGGGAGGAGAGAGGGGGAGAAGGAGGGAGGGAGGGGGAGAAGGAGGAGGGAGGGGGGAGAAGGAGGGAGGGAGGAGAGGGAGGGAGAGGGGGGAGAAGGAGGAGGGAGGAGGGGAAGGAGGGAGGGAGGGAGGGAGGGAGAGGGGGGAGAGAGGAGGGAGGGGAGGGAGGGTTACACGTGCTGGCTACTTTCACCTCTGAGTAAATAGCTCAATGTGTCTAATGTAAGTATGATGTGACCCAGCTGTACAATTTTAAAAGATTTTGCTAATCATAATAAAAAGTTAAAGAAGAGAACAAATAAAGATGAACCAAACAGCTCACTAATTTAAGCTAGTGTAGCCTAGTTTCACTTACTATATTTGAGATGAAGCTATGTGGTACGTGACCAACATTAAAAGGGACCCGGAGCTACAGTACTCTCTCCCCGTTCTGTCTGCTGTGGGCATTTGGAGCAAGCATATCCCAGGTCAAGCTGGCTGCAGTTTAAGGCCACCATATTATGAAGCACATGACTAGTCTCTTCTATGCCACATGATTAAAGCTCCTCTTTGAAAGGATACTAGGGACCCTCAAGTGACTTCTCAAACACAGTCTCCTTCACCCACTTCATTGCCGCGTGAGAGAGAGAGTAGCCTTTGTCACCTGGGCAACCCTACTCTCCTTTTCATGTGTGCCAGTTCTGCTCCCCGGTGTCTGGTTTTGCCCATATATCACCATCACCATTGGGCAGCTCTGTAGCGAGCACTTGCTGCACGCAATCTGTGAGAGCGCTGCTGTGGACAGACAAAGCAAATTCCCTCCCTCTATAGTGAGGGAAGCCCAATGATAACACACAGCTAATAAGCAAAATGACAGTTTGTTAGAAAATTAGCCTCACAGCAGAAGAAAGCAGAGCGATCCCGAGACTGAGTACTACAGAGGGCTGCTTTGCTGGCTTTCAGTGGGGCAGACTTAACGCTTGGGAGCCAGGAGAGATAACTGGTCCACAGACTGTGAGGTAGAGTTCGCTGTGAGTCTGACGTAAGAAGGAACCACTAAGACTGTGGTGGAGAGATGGCTCAGCAGCAAGAGCACCTGCCGCTCTCCCAGAGGACCCAGGTTTATTTCCCAGCACAGCTAACAACTGTCTGTATCTCCAGACCCAGGAAACCTGATGGCCCCGTCTGGCCTTTATGGGCACAGGTGCACACATGATGCATAGACACACATGCAGGAAAAACACCCATAACCATAAAAAAATAAATTTAATAAAATGCAAAGAACCACTGAGGCCGGAGTCCAGCCGCAATGAAGAGGATAAGAAAAGGAGACCAGAAGACAAGTATGGAGTGCTGAAACTCTGGCTTTGTCCCCTGAGACCGGAAAGCAGGCCTGGTCGCCTGCTCACAGGAGCTCAGCCTCTGACCTCCCACCCCTCCCCACCATCTTGATTCCATTCCTAATTTCCCACCCCACCATCCCATCAGTAAGATCCCAACAGTAACTGTGCCTCCCTTTCCCGACCCATTCCCAGCACCCCCTGAATAAACTTTGAAGCCTCAGGGCCTCTGTCACCCTCCTCACCTCAGCTGCGTCTTCCTCTCCCAGACCCGAGTCCGTCTGATTAATTCTTAATTAATGCTCTCTTTCAGTCATTCTCACATTTGTTCTGTTTATTTTAGGAGTTTGACTTGAATGATTGCTACAATGTTACTCCTCACTCACATTATCTCCTCTCTCAGTAGCCATTGAAATGACTTAAATAAAGTATCAGTTTGTATTTCACAGCCACATGAACAATCATACAGATTTACTCATACTTGATTGCTGCATACCGACTCTGTATTGTTTGCGTTTTTAGTTATTTATTTCACTTCCTCTGTCACTGACAAGTGTTCTTCTGTAGATCAGGGCAGGTATTGTATACTGGTAGCTGATTGCTTTTCCAAGGTCTGAAATATACACATGTCTACACATTAATATGTCTAAACAGAGAGGATGCTCCATATATTTTAAATATGAGTCAATGGTTCACATATTTGTTTTTCTTTAAAATTATGGTGATCCTGTTCACTTAACTTATTTTGTTTCATGCAACAGTGTTTGTTTGTTTGTTTGTTTGTTTGTTTGTTTAGAGTAATTTGCCGGTTGCTTAAGTTTTTCTTTGCCCCTGAAATTAAAATTTTTCACTAGGGCAAATCCACTGGCCTACTTAATAAAATCCACTTGGTACTTGATGGTCCTGTGGTGCTTTGAGTGGCCTTCTATAGCCTCATATGTTTGAATGTTTGGTTATCAGTTGGTGGAATGTTCAGGAAGTATTAGATGTGGCCTTGCTGAGGAAGGTATGCCCCTGGGGTTGGGCTTTGCCCTCTCTCTGCTTCCATCTTTTGGATAAGATGTGAGCTCTCAGCTACGCTCCAGCACCATGCGGCCCTCCGCCATGCTTACCACCACGGGGAACATGGACTAAGCCTCTGAAACTGTAATCCAGCCCCCAGTTAAATGCTTTCCTTTATAAGTTACCTTGGTCATGGGGTCTCTTCACAGCTGTAGAACAGTGACTAAGACAGGGCATTTTTCATCTCATCTATAGTAGTTTAAAGAAGAAAGGAGCCAAGAAAGTGAGCCAAGTTGAGAAGCAGGAGGATGCGGCTTCTGCGGAGCAGAGGATGTGCTGGCCCTCTGGGATGCACTGCTTACATTCAGGATGGGCTTTGCACCTCACTTGACCCAGCCTAAACTCTTTGTCTCCATGGCAATGTAAATCCATCGACTTGACAATAAAGATGAACGATTGCATTTCAGGGACGGGAAGTTATGCTTCTCCTAAGCCAAAGCCAAAACTTTGTAACTGGAGACTTGAAGCTGTTCTTGTTTCCACATGGAGAGGTTCTGAGAGAAAATGGCAGATGAGAATGGCCTCAGGGACCAGGGTGTCCATGAAGAGAGAGGGGACATCAGCAGCTCAGATGCAGTTGCTGGATGAACTCGTGACTTTGAGAAGAGAGAGGAGAGAAAGGCTGTTTCCTCTGGCTCACTGGCTCATGCCCCTTGTCCCTATCTGGAGTGTTCCTGTCAGTCTTCACCTCACACCACACTCGGAACTTTGTGTGGTTGTGGAGATAACGTGTTAGACCACCAAGCCTCAGCACTCAGAGAAGGACCATCCTGGCAGGCTTGCATCACCCGGAAGCTTGTCAGGAGTGAAGAAGCTCTGACCACACCCAGATCCCGAATCCAAATCTGCCCTGGAACAAGATCTTTGGGGACTTGATGGGCATGCCAATGTTTGAGAAACCCTTGTCTACACCATGTATTGGTCGGAACTGAAATTTTAGGTGATTCCTGTGTCGCTAAATGGTAATTACATCTTTGTGCTTTTTAAAAATAGAAATGAAAGCACAGCACGGGGTTCCTGAAAATATGAAGGCAGAGAGTACAGGCCTTTAAAGCACACGATCAAAAAGTCCAGGGCTTCTCAGGACTGCCGGTCCCTGAGGCACGCTGGGGTGGCCTGGTTCTCTCTGAGGCCACCTGAAACTTCCTCTCGCTTCTTTGCTCTTGGCCGGCACAGGATGCACCTCTGCGTGGGTTCTCAACCCCTCTACTTGACCATGGCAATGACACTCTGTCTGAGAGCTTTGAGCAGACCAGTGTTGCTTTTCTGATTATCCTGAGGGGTTGTACCATGCCCACGGACCAGTCAGTGCTGCTGCTCCTGTGGGTGTTCTGTGATCCTAACTTTTGCCTCTCTTTGAACCCCAGCTTCTCCTTGCTGTGTCTCTAGCTATCACTTGGCTTGTGTGTATCTCCGCCACTGGCCACCAGCCCTTGGGCAGACATAGAAGCTGAGCCAGAAAAGCTGCTGGGTGACAACTCTCAGACTGGACTGTGGTTTCCAAGACTCCAGAGCCTCATTGATGAGCTCAGCTCTGTGGTCACGTGGCTTGGCAGAAGCAAGCTCTTCTTACAGCCTAACCTGTTCACCCAGCTTAAATGTTTAGAAGAGGGAAATAGGACGGAGTTGTGCCGGGGGTGGGGGTGGGGATGGCTCAGTTAGTAAAGTGCTTATCACGGAAGCTTAAGGACACAAGGTCAAATCTTCAGTACTTGTGTAAAGAACAACCCCAAAAGTCCAGTGCAGCTGTGCACGCCAGCAACTTCAATCCTGAACAGTGGAGACAGGATGACCTGGGATCTCTGGTCAACCAGTGTAGCCAAAAAATGGGTGAGCCCCAGGTTCCCTGAGAGACCCTATCTTTAAAAACAAACTAAAGTGGGAATGATGGAGCAGAGAGCCAAGGCCACCTCTCTCCCCCACTGCATGCATCCATGCACGGTGAGGGCAGCAGCTGTCCTCACCTGGCACTCCCATCCTTTCAGGTGAGCACCACTCTCTAGTAACTGCAACACAACTAGAATGCCTGGTACATACCTCGTCCTTAATACATGAACTTACACTTGATATTGAAACATCGATCACAACAAACGACCTTGGATAAGCTGAGGCTAGAAGATTGTAATGTGGTTTATTGAGCTCTACGCCTAATTCCCAAGACATTGACCATGTGTGAAACCTTGTAGAAGACACACACACACACACACACACACACATACACAAACATACACATATACAATACACATGTACACACACGTACACACATACACACATACATAACACACACACACACATACACAGACATACACAAACATACACATATACAATACAGATGCACACACATGTACACACATATCACACAATACATATTCACATACACAAAACACACACACATGAGCACACACACACACACCCTCCCACGACTGTTGCTTCTTCCTTTCGTCAAATATCTTCACTACTTTGATGCGACCCGTTTGGCAGAGGGAGTAGAGGCCTCCTGGCCATGGTCAGCCTGAGAAGACTGGGCCTCAAAGGCATGTAGCAAAAGGAAGTGGAAGGGAGGTGACTTCAGAGCAACCCGGCTGAAAGGAGTGAGGTGATTAGAGAAGGAAGAGAGCGGTTGGAGGGCTTAGACAAGTCGCACAACAAAGTCTATGATGGTCGGCTGACAGAAATTAGCATTAATTGCAATAATAATAAAAGATGGGATACAGAAATAAAAGAAGACCCAACATCACAGTAGAAAGCCAAGGGCCTGCAAAGGAAATTCACTTGTAGGTCACTGCTGAGTTCTGTAGGGACCCACCCATCAACAAAGCCTTCAGTCGAGTGGGCCAACTGCCACAGCCTTGTGATGTCTGTCCTGAGGAGAGGAAGCTGTGTCTGAGTGGATGAGGAGGAGGGAGCTCGAGAAGATCAGGGCCCTAGAAGGCAGGCTTAGCAAGAGAATGCCAAGGCAGGGCTGGCCCAGAGGTGGAACGGGCAGGCAGAGCTAAAGCTTCATCAGGTTCCCACTGAATCCTTGGGAGAACTCAAGATGAGCCGCTAGGCGAGAACTTGGTTGGTAAAGTGCTTGTATGCAAGCATGAGGACCTGAGTTCAATTCCCAGAACCCACATTTGGAAAGTCAAGTTGAGAAATGTGTGTTTGTAAAATTAGTGTTTGGGAAACAATGACAGGAAGGTCCTTGGGGTTTGCTGGCCAGTCAGCCTAGCCTACTCTGTGAACTCCTGCCCATGAAAAAAACCAAGATGGATGACACCCATAGTTCACCTCTGACCTCCACACATATGCACCCTCATACATGTCCATACTCACAAGCACACACACACACACGCTCATGCATACACACATGCTACACACACATACATACACACACAGGCTCATGCACACACACATGCTACACACACACATACATGTTCATGCACATACACACGCCACACACGTAAACGCACACATTTACTACACACACACACACAACACACACACACACACACACACACATACACACTACACACACCAGTACACACACTCCTGTACCGAATGGAATGGGCCACCAGACAACAGGCATCATCCTAGCAGGAGGCAGGACCCTAGTAACTATAAAATTCTGACACTCTCATGTTTGTTACAAGAACTACATGATACTTTCAGATCCACAGAGCCACTCTGGCTCTGAGGGAGGAAATTGTTCATCTTTGCCAGCCTCCAGTACATTACTGAGTTTTAGCCGCAATGTTGCAAAGCCTCTCTGGAGACTCCTGGGCGAAAGTGAGATTTGTCACTGTAGAATGACAAATGGACTGGGATAACCAGGGTTGGATGACCTCCACCCGTCACCCAGGCTGCTTCCCATGAAGCCTAATCCCTCTCCGCTTAAAGGGACAGAGGTATTTGTCAACCCACAGGCCCTGGGATGGGGAAGGCCACCCTCCCTGGGGAGGAGGGACCTTCTCCATGAAACCCACCAGACTAAGGCTATTAGGCTCTATGGAAAAAAGTAGAAACATTCTCAGTAGTCCTCCGATGGAAAAGTCTTATTTCTTATAGAGAACTAGTCCAGAGAAGAATTATACTTAAAAACCAGATGGCTCCTTTGTTTCCAATGGCTGCCTATAAATTCTCTATTTTTCTGTCCTGTGGAACTGAAATTGATTGAAATCGGCATTTTTTCTGTCATGAGTCAGTTGACAAGAAAATTGAGGAAACAAAACAACCACTGCCAAAAAGATTTTTTTTTTCTCTTTACTTCTATCCAAACAAGTGAACCCAGAGGTTCAGATAGGAAGGAAAAGAGAGAGAGGGACAGACAGAGGGAAGGAAGGAGGAAAGGAGACAGGGAGGGGGGGATGAAAAGGAAGCTGGTGATATTTCGACCCCTTCAGCATGCCCCTTTCCCGAGGTACTATGTAGATCTGAGGACACACATTTTATCCAGCTGCTACCCATCTGGAATCTTGGCACACTTCTGTCTGGTAGCCCATGTGAAAAAGCCAAAAACAAACCAAACCACCTTGGGTTTTCCGCCTGATTTCATAGCCTTTTCCAGGAGGTAGAATCCAGACGAAGCTGAGGCAACTTGCTGCTCTTGGCTTGTAAGTGACCATTTAGCACGTGGGTGTTTCAGGGAAACTGGTGGGCCTGGAGATTAATCTGTATCCTGTGCCTCCTGGGGCTCCCAATCAGCCTCTTGGCTCCTGGAGCCTCCAGCCTCTGGTGTTGCAAGGCTCACAGGGGTGAGAACAAATGTGGCACAAATGTCAACAGTGAGCAACACGTCACTGCTTGGGTGTCATCTGGCTTGTCCATGTACTCTCCGATCTCCGTTGTGTTTGAAATTTGGGACAGTGGACACCATACTTCCACTGGCCACAAAATGGCTCCTGTCCCAGGACCTGAGGGTGGTTATATTTTAGGCAGCTGTGTCTGGCTTCTCCACAGGGCCCATCTGAGCAGCTTTGGTCAGATTTGAAGATGGACATGACCAAAATGACTGCGGGGGCCAGCAGGGGACCTGCAGATGACATACATTAGTGTGGTCTATTTCTCTAAATGCTGCATGAGGAGAAAGGCTCCTGGGCTCGTGATGCAGGGAATCAACTCAGCAGAGCGCCCTGTGCAGCCCCTAAGAAGAAACAAAGCCTAAAAAATGTTGAATTTCTCATTTCCACTTTTAGAAGTGGATGATATCTTGTCGGGGGGCCGGGGCCAGGAGGATATAATGCACAGATTTAAATACATAAATTTGTAAGGTCTGCCTTTGTTTCAAAGTATGACCTTGATGAAGGTCCATGGCTTTTTGCTCATTATTAATGTTCTCTGAGAATGAGATTTTTCTTTGCAGCAAAGGAAGAAAGTGGACCTGTAGCCCCAGACTTTGAAAGGTATGTGGCTTACAGGTCAGCACAGGCTGCAGCTCCTTGTCCCTTGGGCAGACCTATGCTAACCTGGCCTGTTCTGACTCCTCGTCATTCACCATCTTCCTGTTCCCACAGAGCATTTGGATGGTGGAATTATAACCATCCACTTCCTAAGTACTTAGGAGACACAGTGACATCCCTTCTATCGCAAACACCAAATTTGGAAGGATTCAAAATAACTGAGACTCATATGAAGAGGTACTGTCCACCGTAAGCAAGAACCGGTCAGTGGGAAGTCACAAGGTCAGCAATTCAATTCAGCAGAGACTTAAGGGCCGTGGCTGAAAGACTCTAGCAGGGAAAACTCAAACAGTGGAGAGAAAACATCATGGTCCCGGGCATCCGGCCATCTCCTCTGTGAAGTGTAAGCATGGATGCAGAGAGTGAGGAAAAGCTGAGAAGCCACAGGAATCAGGGCTGCAGAACCATCGCCTGGCCATCCTGACAGAAAGAAGTAGGCTGGTGTATCCGAGCCAGCCGTTTAAATGTTCAAGGATATTGCAGCAACTCTGAGAGTCAGTCGTTAAACCTTTAGAATGTGAAGTTAGCCACGGGGCGACATTTACACAGCCATAGAAATCAGTTAATGCTGCAAATCAGGGTTCTCTCTCATCTCCCGACACACAGGGAGCAGGCCTATGAATGTCCTGCTGACAGCACCTAGCTGTTTGTGAGCCGGCAATAATAATGCTTACCACAAACCTGAAGCTGACGGTGACCTTAAAGTGCCTCATTGTACAAAGCAGCAGCTTCTGCCAACATCAACTCCTAGTTCCAGGAACAGACTTGGCTCTCACCTACAGCTAGCCTGCTGAAAGTCTCCAAGGGCTTCCAGGGCTTGTCGGCTACATTCACACACCTGACGCTTGCTCAGGACCGCAGACCTTCCACATGCATGTGTGTGTCATATGAACCAGGTATCTCCTGAGGACTCTCCTGGGCACCACACTTCGCCGAGCAGCCGTTGTCCCAGTGACAGGCCCTCTGGAATGAACGGAGTAAGGACAGGAAGGACTGCAGATATCTGACATCCCTCTGCATGATCATCTCTTGCAGCTGTTGTGGGCTGTTTCCTCCAGGCAGCCTTGAAGGAGAGCAGCTGTGGTCACCCACGGGCAACACTCACTGGGTCCAGCCTACCAACATTCCCTTATGGACAGAGGGAGGACCACAAGGTTCACAAGCCTTTACAGATCCTCACATGAGCCCGCCCCTTACCCAGGTCATGTAAGAGCTAACACATGGCCTGGGGTTTGGGACTCTAAGAGTCTTTAGTGATGCAGCTTTTCATGAATCACCCATGCTACAGATGGGGCTCTTCAGAGGCATAGCTATCCATGTTGCCCAAGAGACTTCCTGTCTTAGTTAGGGTTTTACTGCTATGAACAGACACTATGACCAAGGCAACCCTTATAAAGACAACATTTCATTGAAGCTGGCTTACAGGTTCAGAGGTTCAGTCCATTATCATCAAGGCAGGAACATGGCAGCATCCAAGAAGGCATGGTGCAGGAGGAGCTGAGAGTTCTACATCTTCATCTGAAGGCTGCTAGCAGAAGACTAGCTTCCAGGAAGCTAGGATGAGGGTCTTAAAGCCCACACCCACAGTGACACACCTACTCCAACAGGGCCACAGCTTCTAATAGTGCCACTCCCTGGGCCAAGCACATACAAATCATCACACTTCCCAATGGTCTATGTGCCTTTGAGTTACCCATGCACCCATAAATAACTGCACCAAAGCTCAGTTCCAGTGGAACTGGACAGGATCCATTCTTTGGTATGTGCTTCCTCTCAGTCTAGTGCTAATAGCGTTCACAACAGCCGTTTGTCTGCCCTTCACAGCTCTAACATCTCTCTGGCTGGCTCTGTCTAACACCCGTCATTAAATACTGTACATGGAGTATTCCCAGCCATGCTTCCCCCTCTGAACTGCAGAATGTGTCCCCCTTTCTCCTACAGAGTTTGCTAGGACTCCCTGGGGTCCAGACACAGGGGTCAGCTTAACTCACCAGTCTCCCAGTCACTTCCTACCTCTCGCCTAATATGAACCCACGGAGTGATCTCATCTGCACCCCCAACCTGGGGTTTCTCCTGCTGCTTTTGCCCACTGTGAATATTTCCCTTCCACTCACAGTGGAGGACAGGCCCACTTCAGAAGAACTGGCTGTTTTATCTGACTGGAAGATTCAGCAGGGGTCTTCGTGGCTTCCTGCCTGAACACCTTACATTAAATTATAACCTCCCTCACCTTCCGTCTCTCCTGCCCCCCCACCCTCTAGCACACCCAAGCACACCCAGCTCCCAGCTTCCCTGACTAGAGTCTCCTTCTCCCCTAGGATGGGAGAACTTGAGCATCAGAACTCCAGTTCAGCTGTTCACTATGGCATCCTCAGACACGCACCGTTCCCAGAGCATCGACAGCTCAGTAAAAATTCAAGAAAATGTGTAAATAAAAATCCCATTTCTAGCCTCAAAACTGTGCCTCCTCTTCCAGGCTTCCTCCTGCTAATACATCTCCTGCCTGCTCTGAACTACCTCTCCATCCAGCCCTTCTGCAGGCATCCATCACACCAGACCTCAGATCCAACCATAGGCTGCCACCTTCCTGCAAATGCCATGGCCAACCGTGAACCTCCCATGTGAACAACCGCAGTCACTTTCTACCTGACTGTGTGCTTTTCCCTTATCCCCCATCCATTTCCTGACCCCTACATTTCACATCTCCCCCCCACACCCTACTCTGAGCCAAATATCTTTTAATTATTTGTATTTGTATGTGTTTGTTTATGTGCACTGCATGTGTGTGAATATGTGGGTAAACACAACACAGTTCACATGTGGAAGTCATAGGACTAGTTTGTGGCATTGGTTCTGGTGATTGAAATCAGGTCACCATGCTTAGTGGCAAGCCCCTTTAATGGCTGAGCTATCTCACTGGCCCTAGAGTAGTACATTAAACATTTTTAAGTTGTCCACTCATTTATTAGGGAAGTGTGTGTGTGTCATGATGAAACATGTGAAAGCCAAGATATCATTCAGGAGTTGGTTCTTTCGATGTCCTGAGAATCGAACTCAGGAAGCCCAACTTGGCAGAAGGCACCTTTACTTCCTGAGTCATTTCACTGGCTCCAGGGTGACAGCCCTGTCACATGGAGCATAAAGTCCTCTGTGGACTCCTGACTCCTCTGTACAATGCCCCAGGCCTTTCACTTTTAAACACGCTCATTCTGTTTTTCTGAAGTGTGATGGGGCTGTTCTGAGTATTTGGAATGGAATATGGATTGGAATGGGAAGAAGGAGAAGGGGAAGGGGAAGGGGAAGGGGAAGGGGAGGAAGGGGAAGGGGAAGGGGAAGGGGAAGGGGAAGAGAAGAAGAAGAAGAAGAAGGAAAAGAAGAAGAAGAAAGAAGAAGAAGAAAGAGAGAAGAGAGAAGAAGAAGAAGAAGAAGAAGAAGAAACCATACTCCATGACTCCATGAAGCTTCTATTCTGCAATGGGAAATAAATTAGCAAGCAAAGCCACTGGTGATCGTTATGTGGTCTAACAGAGCAGTGACGGGGTGGGAAATCGAATGAAGTTCAGAAGGAGCTGGAGATGTTGGTTTGAGGCTTGAGGGGGCAGCCTACAGCATGGAACTGGTTCATAGGACACAAAGAGAAGAGAACAAGTCCTGCTGAAGCAAGCTTGTGTCTGTGGCAGAGTTCCTCTCGGTGCTGTGACCTCTGGGAAAATAGGATTGTGATTATGTGAATTGTGAATACATACATGATTGTGATCGTGAAGGCGGAAGCCAAGCAGGGCTGTGTTTTCCTTTTGTGGGGAAGACCCAGGCAGGGCTCCTGGTGCTCCTGAGCCTGCTCAACTGCTGTTTATCTCCGGGCATATATTACAAGGCAGCAACTGGGACAGATCTTCTGGGTTCCCACAAGCTCTCCAGAGCCTCGGTGTCTGCTGGGCGCACACTGAGCTGAATGATGAGCGGTGTGGAGGATCACAGAGGCATGACCAGATCAAACTGGTTCTAACACAGTGGTCTTCTTACACCCTTACTACACACCCATCTTCCCTATCCAGATACCCATCCCACTGATGACTTCAGATGTGGAAATAACAGTCTCATGTAGAGGTGTTACATGATCCAGAGCCCTGGGAAACCAAAGCTACCTCCAATTGATATTTTTAGACCTAAGGCAATGGTATTGGAAGGTCGGGCCAATGGGTAGCAGTTGGGACCGAGGGGTCCATGCTTGTGAATGGTACAAATGTATAAAAGAGAATCAAGAGACTTTGCTCCCCTTGTAACCGTATGAGGCACAGTGTTGTATGAACTAGAAACGTCCCCCACAGGCTCATATGTTTGAACACTTGGTAAGGTTGTTCAAGACAATAACCTTTGGACAATGCAGCCTCTGGAGCTGCTGACATCATCCTTCTCTTGCTCCCAAGCCATCAGTTGGTAGACTTCCTAGGGTCCTGCTATAGGGGCTTCCTATAGGGACCTGCTATAGGGCCTTGCTATAAGGACTTGCTATAGGGACTTCCTAGAGGGTCCTGCTATAGGGACTTCCTATATAGGGACCTGCTATAGGGCCTTGCTATAAGGACTTGCTATAGGGACTTCCTATAGGGTCTTGCTATAGGGACTTGCTATAGGGACTTCCTATAGGGCTTCGCTATAAGGACTTGCTATAGGGACTTCCCATAGGGCCTTGCTATAGGGCTTCGCTATAAGGACTTCATATAGGGATGATGTTCTATTATACTTCTTATCTAGGCAATGTCTCCTCCTCATGTGATGTATAGCCAGGGGCCACCTTTCGACTCTTACCTTTTAACTCTTTATAACACTTAAATAGTTGGAATCGAAGCCATGAGATTCACTTGGATTCTTTTTCCCGTTTTATTGTATGTCGTATATTTTTCTTTAAAGTTTTAAATGTATTTGATGACTTTTTTACCACAGCCTATCCTACCCACTGGTCAGACCTTCTCCAGTGTCTGGAACACAGATTTCTGATTGCAGAAAAAAAATCTTTAAAGATGACCCAACAAGCCAGGCACGCTGATATGCGTCTGTGATCCTAGCACCTGGGGGCTGAGGAGGAGGTTGTGAATAATATTTAGCCTGAGCCAAATAGTGAGACTCTGCCTCGAAAAGACAAACAAAAAGATCAAATAACTATTTCTGATGTCCCGTGGGACGCTATCGGTAAGTTTCTGAATATCAAGTTAAATTAAAAATAGTTTATTGTAGTTGCTCGGGGTAGAAATCTAACCATACCTCAACACAAAGCTCTATCATTTATCCATAAATATGCTAATGGCTACAAAACTATTTTTTATTGATTATACTACTCAAATTCCTTTTGGCAAATTTGATAAAAATGGAACCTAATGAAGTATAGATTTTACTTATATCACCTTCTCCCAGTTCACTAAAATACTCCCCTGTTTTCCTTAGCTCAAATAACCATGAAGATGCTCCCTTGGTGGTCAGGTGCACCCACTCCTACAGTGGCTATAAAGTTAGCATTTGGTGTTAACCCTCTAGCAAGAAATTGAACCACAGGGTTCTTTCTCCATTGGGAGGAGACACCTAGAGTATGCTTTTAACACAAACGCCCAGTTTCACATTTTAATCATTTCAAACCAAGCTTCTAAGTCAAAATTTCTCTAGGCAGTTCTGCAGTGGGATATACCCCTCCTGGTTTCAGGAGAGGCACACATCCCCGTTGTCTTTGGTCCACCAGGCTCCAACCTGCTCGGTTCACCTTTGCTTCCTCTGCAGTCTTTGCTGGGAGTGTCCCAGTGGCTGGAGAGCTCCTGTCCCGAGCTTCCTCATGCAGCATCTTGGCATCAATTGTGATTTCTTTCTAAACAAATTTGATTGTCTGTTCATGCATTAAACCAATAGGTATTGATCTCTGCCACAGTCCAGATGCTGACTCCAGTCAAGGTCATCCCCCACAAAAGTTCCTTCCTTCTCTACCTCATGAAGGTTGCACCATTGACCTGAAGCAATAAATCCAAGCTCTTATCTGGTTTCTGGAACATTTTCCCGCAGATCTCATGGGGCGTCAACGCTTCCTGCAGTGACTCCTATAGTTCTTGCCCCTGACGTCTTTGGTTTCAACTCTTCCTTCCCAGTTTTGTTCCTGCCCTTATAAAATCAGAAGATTTCCTGGCAGAACTTGGTTTTATTAGCTCCAAGACCCCTTCTTCTCTATCAGGAGAATTTACTGTTGCAGATTCCAAGGGGCATCTCTGGAAATACCATCCTTTTGAAAGTCCCTGACCCTGACATCTGTTCTCTGGAAATTTGTACCCATGTCTAGAGTGCCTGTGTAATTATGAAGCTCACACATTCTTAGTTAAATGGGCTTGGATCCCAATAGCCATGGGTTTGAATCCTGGCTCTGTGACTGATTGGCAATATCAACATCTTCATCTGGACAAAATGAATAAATCTACAGATTGCTCTTTCTAAACACAGCCACAGTGAAAAATGTGTGTGAGAGTGTGTGTGTGCATGTGTGTGTATGTATGTGCACCAGCACACGTGCATGCATGTGAGTGTGTCTCTGTACACGTGTGCCTGTGTGTGAAAGTATGTGTGTGTTATGTGTGTGTGTGTGAGTATGTGTGCATGTGTGTGTATGTGTGCACACCTGTGCACGTGGACGCATGTGAGTGTGTCTCTGTGCACATGTGTGTGTCTGTGTGTGTGTCTCATCCCATAGCCCTTCCTTACAATGTCACATTGGCTTTCCTTTATCTGAGCAGAAAGACTGCTGAGCAACATCAGAACTCTAAAAAGCGACACAGCTGCTCTCCGGCTCTCAGGACACCCCACCAGGGTCCTCCGACCCACTTTCTCTTCCTGGGTACCACTGCCACGGTTTCTCAGGCCGCCTTGCACTTGGGTATGACTTCTAACTTCGGAAGCGAGTGGAATGCGCGGGAATGGTGTGTGCACAGGTCCAGGGTGCCACTCTCTGCTCCTCTAAGCATCTTCTCCTAATCTTTCTCTTCCTTCTCCCTTTCTCTACATTTATTTATTTATTGTGTGTATGAGCACATGCACACATATGCAATTACATGATACACATGCAGGTCTGAAGACAATTTGTGGGAGTTATTCCTTCCACCTTGCAGGGTCTCTGTGTCACATTCAGATCATTGGGCTTGGTGGCAAGGATATTTACCCACTAAGTATCTCACTGGCTCTTTTACACCACAGTTTTTCCTTGTCTCTTGGCTAGGTGCAGATAATCATTTCACCTTAGGAACCATATGTTAAGGACACCGCAAAATGGAAGAAGCTTCAGCCCCAAACCACTGTTTGGAGAAGAATTAATAGTCACTGGAGAACATTTTTGGGGCTTTATATCAACGAGAAATTAATCTGTACTGCATTGAGTCATTATACACTTAAGAGGCCAAAAGCTAGCATTACTTTAAGGCTTCATACCATGCAAATCTCAAATGTTTTGGGTAAACACAGCCTGTTTTGCAGACAGGCACACACTATGCGATCCAAGCCACCTGTAAGCAGCTGGCCCTGGCTGAAGCTCACTGCAGACACAGCAGGGTTTATAGACACACACGCCTGGAGGAATGGCTCTTTGCAGATTTTCCTGGCTCAGACTAATTGAAGCCACTGCTGAAGCAACCCTTCTCTCGCCGCATTAAATAACGTCTATTAATAAAAACAATGCCTTTAAATGTTTTCATCGTGATAAATTGGAATGAGGAAATCATGTTCGCCCTTCGGCTGTGTCTGAACACCATTCTGAGGACACAGTTAGCCTAACATTCTCTAGTGTCTAAAAGAAACACTACCCTGGGCTAAGCGTGGGTGACTACCTTCCTGGTTTGGCTGAAGGTTCACGGACTGAGGTCTTCCAGGCTGACCAGCATACAAGATACAATGTTGTTAGAAGCAGGCCGGCAAACATGACTGGAAGCTCAAAGCAGGACAAAGGAGACTGACTTTGTTCTTCATTCCAACAGGAAAGGCACTCATAGATGCTATGTGCCTCTCTCTCATTCATTTTCGTCCTCTCTCTCTCTGTCTCTCTCTCTCTGTCTCTCTCTCTCTCTCTCTCTCTGTCTCTCTCTCTCTCTCTGTCTCTCTCTCTCTCTCTCTCTGTCTCTCTCTCTCTCTGTCTCTCTGTGTGTGTGTGTGCTGTATACATACATGTAAGGGAGTGTACTAAAACATGCATGCATGTCTAGAAACCAGACGCATCTTCCTCAACCACTCTCTACCTTAGTTTTTGAAACAGGGTCTCTCGTTGAATGAACTGTTTGACTAAACTGACTGGCCTTCTGTCTCCTGGGTCCAGCCAATGCTGGAGCTACAGACACCGACTGCGGTATGCAGCTCTTATGTGAGTGTTGGGGTTCAAAATACAGCCCTCCCCCCGGTGCAACAGGGACTGAACCCACAGAGCCATCGCCTCAGCTCCCTGTGTGTTCTTTGAAGGTACCACCAACCAGAAGAATCCCAGTCTCAAAGTTCAACTCTGGGCCTCACAAAGGCCAGCGCAGAATGAAAGCGGTTGGTACCGGCCCCCTGCATTCTCTCTCCTGCAGTAGGGCAGCGGGTAGCAGCCAGCGCTGGGAGAACAGAGCTGAAGCACAGGGAAGAGGCTGGGGGGGGGTATGTGCAGATGACACAGAGGAGCTGTCAGAGGAGCACTTGGCTGGGGGAGGGGGAGGGGCCACCTGCTCTTCTACAGGGGGTCCTTCCTCACCCTTGCCATCCATCAGTCAGGCCTGTGCTTCCTGGAATTTTGAAATGAGGAAGGGGATGGGCTGAAATCTTACAGTGCCCTTCCAAGGCTTGTTCCCTGCCTCTTGAAGGCGCCACCTCACAGAAGCACCAAGTCCTTAGCACACAGGCCTTTGTAGGCCATGTAAGATGCTTCATTCTTTCGCTTTCCCACAACTTCAGGCAGCCTCGTGGAAATGCCAATTCTCTCCGGCAGCCCAAGCCACGCCCTCCAGTCATGTGCAGATGCTCGGCTCTGTCACTGTCTTATAAGAAGCCCATTTTGCGCATCCCATTTCGGGAAGCCAAAAATGAACGTGTGACATCGCCATTCACCTCAGGTCTAACGAGAAATCTCAGGAGTGATGACTGACTCTCTCCCTACATTAGGGACTCCATAAACTACAGATAGAGGTTTTCTGCAGTTCTGGCATGAGGCAGACCTCCAGCACGGTGGGTTGTGGGGAGGGCCGTCTTCCTGGTTACAGACTCCAGCATCTCAGAGTTCCTTTACAGAAGGGCAAAGAGCACATTCATGAGAACTTTACCCTCGTGATCTGGTCAATCTTGACTGCACCTTTCACAAAACAGTGTTCTATCCAGTAAGGGAATTTTAGCATCTCTCTCTCTCTCTCCACTTGATCTTTTGTTTTACACTTCTACATATTTAGACGAAAGCCCCAAATGTGGGTTAAATGTTGCTTTGATTAAAAATTTCTAAATCAGGTAGGTATTCAATCACTACGGCAGGATAGTCTTCACCTTATATTTGATTCTTGCCAACCGCAGCTGTACCTGGGTTCTCTGGTATAGTCCAAGGTTGACCCTGAGGAAAATTCAGCCAAAGCATATTGTTGCTTTAATATGCTGCCAGAGCTGTGACCGACAATAGTCATAATTGTGTCCAAACAGCCTTAGTATTCAGCAATGTCAGTTGTGACTTAAGGGTGCTTTGTGTTCTCGAGACTGAATCTGATAATAATCCAGCAGGCCTTCTCCGTTCATTTTTAATCTGAGGTCTCATTCCAGATAGAAATGGTCTGACTGTTTTACTTTAGCTGAGAAAGTGATGTTTCCAGAGTCTTCAAATAATACAGCCTTTCCACCTAGAAATGTTGGGGTTTTTTTGAAGGAATGACAAAGAATCAACTGTTACCATTGTTAAAACAGACAAACACGATGACGTTCCCCCAAAGCCATTGCAAACATATAGGCTTATGGATTTTAATAATGTTAGTTTGTTGTTACACAAGGCTGTGCAAAAGAACATCAGTTGGACTTAATGTTCTAAATAGTCCGAAAGAAAATATGGTCGGGCCAAGGGAGGCATACAGCTATGGCCCACAAATGTGACGAGTGGCACAGAGTCTTCTTCATCGCTGTGCTTGTCAAGAAAATGGCCACCTTGCTTATTTGGGCTTGCTGACCTAATCTTCTGTTTGCAGCAACGCCTGTGTTGTTAACTCCAGGAAGTGTGTCACTGGCTTCTGTTTGTCTTGAGGCTTCAGTATCCCATACAATAGCAGAGACGGGAACATATTTTATTGGGGAAAAGAGTAAATCTACCCTTTTCCCGCAGAACTTAAACCAAGATAAGAGCAAAATAACTGTCCCAAAATAGCTGTCCTATGATGGCAAACAGGCATGGCATTTCCAGGACAGGGGTCACTTGTATTTTTGAGTGAACTATGAGTTGGGATCTCTAACACATGAGATGGCGGGTGCCTCCACTGGTCAAGCAGGGAAGGAGGGTCTGCCCAATGCTGACTACAGAGCAGCAGTCAGGACAGACTCTGGTGGTGCAGTAAAAACAGGCAACAGGCAGAGAAACCTTCAAGTCACAGTAAAACAAAGCAGAAGTTGCCTGTACACTTCTAATCAGTGATATACAAAACAAGCAACGTCCCAACCTGAGGTCTCGAGAGACACATCGACTGGAGACTGGCATTCTGAGGTGATCTTGGTGCACAGGACAACCTCAGATCCAGGCTGTGGTCATGAGCCTAGGACCAAAGGTTCTAGACATCTAGCACACTCTTCTCGCTGTGCTGTGTTAGATTTAACTCTGCAGCGCAGCTAACTCCACCTCACTTGCTTTGCTAAAAAAGTGAACGGCTCAATTTCCTGAATGTGAGAACAGCAACTCCCATGGGAAAGGGGTCTAAATGTGATGCACAAGTCACCCAGCCTTTCTGAGTGCTGAGATAACCTTTCGAGCATCCTCCCAGCTCTGGGTTTCTACCCAGTTACAATAAATTGATTGTTATCCAAGTCTGCATCCAATTTTCTCACTCATTAAAAGTCACTTAATGTTTTCTTATATTTATATTTATATTTTATTATATCTATCATTCCCTACATCATCCTGACTCTTTACCCCAATGAAATATATTGACATGTTGCTATTGTATGGAATATTTAAACCATAATATGAATTTCCCTAGAACTATGAAACCTAACAGCTGCCTAACAGTCTATTATAGAGATGTACTAGCTGCCTTCCTTAGGCATTTACATTAATCTCATTTTAATAACGCAACTCCGAGACATGTCTGTGCTCCATGTGGTAGGATGTTGATGTCACACCACAAGAAAGGCTGTGGAGTCCTGTGCTGGGTGGTGGGGTCTCTGCAGAGGACACTCGGAAAGATGAAGGGCACATCCAGTGGGTAAGTGCAAAACCAGCCTCCCTCCCTCCCTCCCTCTCTCCCTCCCTCCCTTCCTCCCTTCCTTCCTTCCTTCCTTTGTCCTTTCTGGACAATCAGTCTTGGGAAACACTGGCTGCCATGCAAGTCCGTCAGCGCCCAGCCTTCTCCTCACGGACCATCGGCTTTGCCTATGTGTGCAGCTCGGACTTTTCTCGGAAGGCCTGGTAGATGCTCAGTGTCCAAGACTACAGCAGAGTGACAGCGGGGGCGGGGCTTGCTGAGCTCAGGGGGCGGGGCTTGCTGAGCTCAGGAGGAGGGGCTTTCTGAGCACCCACCCTTTGTTTAGTGGTAAGACGCACAGAAAAGTATCCAGTCTCCTTCTGAGTGTGCCACTCCCTGACAAGAAATGCATTCGCTATATGTCACTGTTCCCTGTCTCTGGAGATGTCTTGTTAGACTAAACAAAAACTCTGGCTTTCCTGGTGGTCCAGTGGTTAGGGTATGCAGCTCTCTAATTAAAGTTGTGCTCCTTAAATGCTAACTCTATCTCCCCTTTCCTCAGTCTTCATAATCACCATCTTTCTTTCTGTCCCTATGTCTTATCCCAGCACCTCAAGAGAGGATTCATAATTTGACGCTCTGTGTCTGGCTGCTTTCACTGGGATCTTAAGGATGAGTTGTTTTGGCATCTGCTAGAATGCCCATCCTCATGAAGGTTGGCTAGTATGCCAGTGTGCAGATCTACCACAATCTACTTTCACTTCCTGTGGGGAAATAACTGGTAGTGGAATTCTGCCTGGTCATAGTTCTTGTCAACTCAGCACAAATCTAGCCATAGCTGGGAAGAGGAGACCTCAGCTGAGGAATTGCTTCCATCAGAGTGGCCTATGGACATGTCTGTGAGGCATTTTCTTAAGTGCTAATTGATGATGACGGAGGGAAACCCACTATGAGCAGCCCATCCCCCTACAGGTGGTCCTGGTAAGAAAGGCAGCTGAGCCAGCCAGGGGAAGCCAGGCAGAAAGCAGCATGCCCCATAGTCTCTGCCTTGGCTACCTCAGTGATAGACTGTAACCTGTAAGGCACACGAGGCCTTGAGCTTTGGGTCTTGGTGTTTCTCAGGGCGACAGGAAAGCATCTGAACCATATATTGTAGGAGAATTCTGGGTCTAGTTTTGAAGAATTGTCATACTTCCCTACAGTGACTCTTATTGTTTCCTTCCTTCCTTTCCTCCTTTCTTCCTTCTTCCCTTCCTCCCTCCCTTCCTTCCTTCTTCCCTTCTTCCCTCCCTCCCTCCCTTCCTTCCTCCCTCCCTCCCTCCCTTCCTTCCTTCCTTCCTTCCTCCCTTCTTCCCTCCCTTCCTTCCTCCCTCCCTTCCTTCCTCCCTCCCTTCCTTTCTTCCTTTCTTCCTTCTTCCCTTTCTCCCTCCCTCCCTCCCTTCATTTCTTCCTTCCTCCCTCCCTCCCTCCCTTCCTTCCTTCCTTCCTTACAGGTCCCCAGTTCCTATACCCTTTGAGAGAATGTTATAACACCAGCCATCATCATGGCTATGAAGGTGCACCTCCCTGTGGTCCTGATTTGTATTTCCCTGTGACTGACTGAGATGGGGTAGAACATCTTTTCCTGAGCTTCCTAGGTGCTAGCATGCTTTCTCTGGAAAGGCATTTTCGAAGCGAGTACAAGAGGACTCTGTTTTGCTCAGGGTATGCAGATGCTTCTCGTAAGAGTATGTTCCACAAAGACCCTTTGATGGAAGCAAGTACTGATTCCCCACTACCCCAAATCACAATTAAGGGAGGGGCTTATTTTGAGGCAAAGGCGTTCTCCCTGGGGTCTTAACACAGGAAGCTCTGTAGGTCTTCAGGGACCTAAAAAGGCGTCCGGTCACTACCATGTCTCTGTCCCTCTCTCAGGGGCAGTGTGGTCCTGTCTCTGTCCCTCAGTGCACGTCTGCTCTTGCTCAGAAGGTCTTAACCTCTGCTCTCCACCCTACCCCAGCTGCTTGCTTCCCATGACACAAGCCCCAGTCTCATTGTCACATGACCTTAGGGCCCCAGGGGCTCCCACTAGACCCGGGCTGTTCTGTCTCCTCACTCAGAATTTGTCCTCAGAGGTCAGGAGCATGCCCCAACCAATCAGCTGTAGACAGAGGGTCAATCACTGAAGGTACATACTGGCAAATGGGCCAGCCTTTGATGACAACTATAGGCAGGCTCAAGGAAGGACACCGACCACAGGAAACGACGGCTGTAGTGCTTTGCTTGTGGAGGAAAACAATCTTCCTCAGCACACAGCAGGTCATTTCACACACAATTCCTTGAAGTGGAAACTTAAGGGTTCTTTGGAGAGTCGGTTGGATGATGTTTTGCTGAGGCAAACACATAAAGGAATGTTTCGTTAGAGTGGACAGAGGTGTGAAAGGCTAAGGCAGACTTGTGAAGGAACGTTTTGCTGAAACAGACGCAGGAGAGAGGATGTTCTGTTAAAGCAAACACATGAAAGGACACATGAAAGATTCTTTGCTAACAACACGCATGTTTTTGTCTGCCTTACATTGCGTAGAAATTGAGTTACATTTGTTGGGACACCATAGAAGGAAAAAAAAAAAACATACCAAAAACCTTCTTTTTTTTTTTTTGTTTTTGTTTTTGTTTTTTGTTTTTGTTTGTTTTTGTTTTTGTTTTGTTTTTTGTTTTTTGTTTTTTTTACATAAAAGGGTATTTTTATTATTTTCCTATATACCATCTTAATGAACACACCATGTACATTTTCTCAGCTGGCAAATAAGACATAGAGCAAAACTTCCTCGATGCTTAGAGAATCGAGAGCAGTCACCTGTCTTGTCACCTGTCTTTGGGAGGATTCGGTTTCTTACGACGTCTGTGATACTGTCCGAGCAGGTACCAGCGATGCTTCGTGGTGAAGAACACCTTGCTCAGTTGTTCTATCATGGGCCCTTGCTCCAGCTGCCTGCGCTTTCCTTCCAACTTGGTTTTCAGTATCTGCTCGTGTGTTTCCTCGTTATTACGGAGAAGATCTGGTTGAGGGATGGGTTTGGTGTGTTCGTAGGGGATGTCCACGGAAGGGTGGTAGCACACTATTGTCCTGCCGTCGGATGTCAAAGCCAGGTCGACCTTGCAATTGTAGTCATCTGGAAGAGAAGAATACATAGATTTGTGACAAGCACTAGATAAAGCTCCATTTTGGATTGGAAATAAATGCTTCCAGATAGTTCTGTTTGATATCGCCCATTTTACTGCTGCCGCCATGATCCTTAGCAAGCAATTTGAAAAACGATATTGTGAAGAGAAACTGCCCCTAAACCTTGTGGCTAGGCACACAGATTTTCGTTCCGCGCGCTCGCCATCTTGCTTCAATCTGGGTCCTAAAGACCTTCTGGTGCTGTATTACAGTTTTTTGACACTTCCAAGGACTCGGGCTGGTTGGATATATGTGCTGAGCCAAGACACATAGAAGACACGTGATGTTTAGAAGATAAAAACGGGACTCCACTGAGTGATGGAAAGACAGAGCTTGGTTTGCTGGTACAGTTAGCTGTGCAATGCTGGTGGGTCTTGTGTCTTCGCTGATCTTTGCTTCCCTGAGAGAGGCACAGCTGAGAACTTCTCCTGGTGTCCCTATTGGTCCCTCCTGCTGACTCAAGCTGAGGCTGAGGTCTGGCTGCCTCTGCTAGGTCCTGTCACCACTGTTGCTAACCTGACTCTACCAAACTGGACTGCTGACGTATCCATGAAGTGTTTGTTGCCACTGCTAACCTGTGAACTGAACTGCTGATTTCCAGACAACACAGACAGAAGTTGCTCCAAAGAACCTTTCTAAACAGGTCTACTTCCGCCCTCTTGTATCCTGTATCCTTTCTTTTCCACTACCTCTGGTTCTACTACCTCAGGAGTTGGTCAGGTTACAAAAAAAAAAAAAGTTAAAATGCTTAAAAACCATCATTAAAAATATTTTCTAAAAAATTAAAATTACAGTTCCTCAAGCATCTACGAGTGGTCCACACATGGCAATATTTGCCTATGGGAAAATGTGTGTGTTGTTTTGATGAGGCAGCACGGACAGCTCTGTGTTACTGATGTCAAGGTGGTGTGGCCAATGCTGAAAACAGCCGCCAAGTTCACAGGTGCCCTTCCCTCCATGAAGGCTGACTGTTGATCTCAGGGAGACCAGCATTCTCAGTCCAGAATATGTCACGGCACGTGTGCTGGGTGCTGTCACTCTATCTCCCAAGTGACAAGTGAGAGCTGTATTCGCTTCCCATCTTTTTACTTGATGCCAAGGGAAAATGGCAATCATCTGACATCTAGAATGTCAGAACTTGCAAAAATCCCAAATGTGTAGCATTCACACACACAGCCTCAGGAGTCGGCCTATGTGGAGCTCAAACACTGGAGAAATACAGAATTTTCACCATTATCCGATGCTCTGAAGTGAGGACAGTAAGCGACGGTGCCTTGAAATTAGGTCACGGATCTGTGTGGTGGGCTGTTGGGAAAGCAAACCCTGAGTAAGCCAGGGATTTCCTCACCATCCGTCTCCTGCTACCCCTGAGCCCTGATTATTAGATAAAACTTCTGTCTAAATGCTAGTCACATCAGCTCTCACAAAAGGAGAGAGAGAAGCACCCAGTAGCCAGTGTTCTACTCTCAAAGTGAAGGACCATGCTGTCCCTCCATCATGTGAAGGGTCATCTGCAACAGCACCTGTGAGCTCCGGGGGGGGTCATTTAAATGAGAAACATCCAAGATGGGTTTGTGCATAGGGACACTAGGTGCCTAGTCACTGTCGCTGTCTGGAGAGGCTATGGCCCCTTTAAGAGATGCAGCCTTGCTGGAGGGAGGGCTTCAAGGGCTGATAGCTTCCCTCACTTCTTGGTCTTTCCCTCTTGGATTCCTGTGTGTGTATAAAACACCAGTATCCAGGTTCCTGCTGCCCTGCCTTGCCCTCCCTGTGCCAGTGGTGGACGCTGACACCTTTGGGACCACAGCCATGTCAAACCTTTTCTTCTTTACATTGCGTTTGGACATGACATTTTATCACAGCAACAGAGAAGTAGCTAATACAGTGGTTAATGTTGCTTGTCAGTTTCACAGGATCTAGGCTCACCACAGAAAGAAACCTCTGCTGTACGGGGTGTGAGGGGAATCATCTTGTTTAGGTTCATTGAAGTAGAAAGACCTACACCAAAAGTGGGTAGCATATCCCATGGACAGAGAGTCTCAGGCTGAATGAAAGGAAGAAAATGGGTTGATATTAGTCTCTCTCTCTCTGCTTCCTAAGTACAGATGCAATGTGATGTTTACACACTTGTGTCTTGTGACATTGTTCCCTAAACAGAGGGAAAAAATGTTTTGGATCATAAATATCTTCCACAAGCTGGTGTGCTAAAGGGTCGCATCCCCAGTGCAACAGTTTAAAGTTTGGAGGTGACTGTCATGAAGGTCCTTACCTCTTTGGTGGGTTAATCCATTGAAAGATTTTCATTTAATGGGCTGTGGGGAGGTGCAGACACTCTGAGAGGTTTGGCCTAGTTGGAGGAAGTGAGTACCAGTAGTTACCTAGTGATAAACTCTTGACAACAATGTGCTGTCCTTAACCGGCTCTTTCCCTACCTCCCCCTTTCCTGCACAATGATATAAGCAGCTTCTGAGCCCTCTGAAATGGTGTCAGAATCAATGCTTCCTCTTTCAGGTTAGCTTCTAAAGTCTTCTGTTGGGGCAACAGAAAGATGACAAGCACACAACTCAGTAATAACTAATTCACTAACGGATTCACAGAAAGAAAAGCAGTGGTACCTTCAGGTGGTAGGGGTGGGGTCATTAGTGTCTAATGGATACAGTTGCAGTTTGGGCTGGGGTTGTTAGTGTCTAATGGATACAGTTGCAGTTTGGGCTGGGGTTGTTAGTGTCTAATGGATACAGTTGCAGTTTGGGACAATAAAAAAGCGGTGGAGTCAGGTATTGGTGATGACCGCACGGCAGTGTAAGCGTTCTTTTTAATGGACTTGCTGAAGACTGCGAACAAGCACTGGAACATCTCTAAAATAGAAAAGTTTGCCTCATCCATATTTTACCATGATTTAAAAATATCCAAAGCTCCCTAACTCCCGTTCCTCTCAGAGAAGCGACCCTGTTGGGAAACTCAGGCCCACAGGAAACTTGTCCAAGCAGGAACAGTTAAAACTTTGCCTTTCTCAGAAGGCAGACTCTATGCTACGGGAGATACCACTGCTGTGGGCTCCAAGCTGCTCGAGAAGTTCCATCAGAAAGATGGAGTAAGCTACGGCAGAAAACATATGCTGGATGCCGAGTGAGGGACAGCATCCAGCACCTACCACTGATGCTAAGATCTCAGGAATGTGGGGGAGGGCAGTCGTTACATCCACTCACTGGATACTCCACAACTCCATCTCACTTGAAGGGAGGATAATCCACAGCGCTTTGATATTAGTTGGTCCTATGTTGCAGAAACAAGGCCAAGATTAAACACTCAAAATCCTGATTCTAGAGGCCACATTTGTATCCATGTTACCCTCAGGAAGTGAGGACCCCCACCTCGCAAAACAAACGAAAATAAGGAACAAGGAGAAAAAAAGGGAAAAGAGAAAGAACATGTGTCATTCAGCCACTGTTGGCTGGCACCTGCTTCAGGGGCAGTGAGTTTGTTCTTTCTTTTAAAAAATGTATTTATTATTCATGTATGCATGTTTCTCTATGTGTATATATATGTATCACATATGTGCCTGGTACTCACGTATCAGATACCCTTGGAACGGGACTATAGACAGTTTCCAGCAGCCATGTAGGTGCTGGGAACCAAGTCTTGGTCCTCTGTAAGAACAGTAAGTGCTCTTAACCAGTGAGACACCCCTGCATCTCTGCAGCAGTGAATCCTGCCCCCTGTCTCATGCAGGAACCTGAGCCCTGGATGCAGTAGAATCATCTTCCCTGGGTCTCATAGGCTACTCCAGCTACTCCCCGCTACTCCAGCCACTCTGATGTTTGTCATCAGTGAAAGATTGGTGGCAAGTTCCTTATCACGTCTCAGAGGCAGGACAGACCCCAATTCTAAAGACGTTTTCTAAATGTTTTTAACTAGAGGTGTCCCCATGACCCCTAATTGCATGGCATTTTAAACATGTCCCCCTCACTCTCACAAACTAACAGGCTGCTGGATAATAGTGGAGAGAAGGATGCACAGAGGTACCCAGAGTCATCAAAATCAGGCTGACGGGCCTGATTTCTCTGGGATCCACTCCTGCCTCTGGAGTGGAGGGAAGGAAACAAGCCGGTAGTGTGGCTCCACCAGCAGGCGTGGCTTTACTCAAGATCTCTTAGGCTAAACTGTGGAAATGGTGGCAGATGGGGAGACATATTGCAGGGGTTGGACCACACAACTGCCAGCAGCACCCTGTAACTTGGACTAAGACTAGGAAAATCACAGGCTCCAAAATAGCTTCAGTGCAATGGGAGAAATGTAGAGAGCGGGATTCGTCATACTCAGTAGTGACTTCAGGACACCCAAAGAAATCAGCTTCCAGCCAACTCTGGCACCCAGAAGACATCAAGGAATCCCCCACCAAAAGAATGGGGGCAATCGTAGGGAAACTTTCTGATATGGCTGCCTTGTATGGCCCCAAGAGGGGTCATTCTTATCAGCTACCATGTGACTAGATGTGACTTGTTCTTTGACGCCCAAACAGTCAGTCTCCGAGTCCGGTCTTGCTTCCTCCCACAGGCTCCATGTTTTCCTCTCCCGCCCCAGCTTCTCTCCCTGGCCAGATGCTCAGTAACCCTCTCACTTCAGGCAGAGTGGACGTCTGCTGGCAATGGTCTGTGCTGCTCAGGATCCTTGGGGTTCCTTATTCTCTGCAAAGCAGATCTTGGCTCCTTGGCCGGTGCAGTCTTCATGGCTACCTGGGCTTCTGTTTCTACAAGCGTGGTACCATGAGCTCCTCTGGTCAGAGGTGATGCCTTTGTATCCCTGATTGTTCATCCTACACAATAAATAGCTTCTCAACCAGAACTGCCAACTTTACGTGCTTCGTGGACCAAAGACATCAGTTAGAATTTCAGCTTCACTATTTATTATTGGTTCTGTGTGCTCTGATGAGTTACTTAGCTTTTTTGGGCCCTCTTTTCCACACAGGTTGGCCATTCTTGACTCTAAATGCTTGGAATCAGAATGGCCTTTATTGCGGATTTATTTTTCATATTTTTTTAAAAAATATTTGAATGAATATGAGGAGATATGGTAGGGATGGGACCCACTTCCTTCATGTATGCTTCATACGTGACTCAAGCACATAGCCTGAAGGTAATCCCATGCAATATCCCAAATACACCTGCCAGGCATAGTGGTGCATACCTTTAATACCAGCACTTGGGAGGCAAAGACAGACATATCACCTATAAATTCTGGGTCAGCCCGCTCTACATAGAGAGTTCCAGGCCAGCCAAAGCTACGTAGCAAGACATTGACTCCAAAATAAATAAATGAAAAACATACTTGTGTCTTAACTGTTGCTAGCCTTAACTAGTTTAAATATACACCTGGACACTTCCTTTTTTCTAATATACCTTATATTGCCCAACGGTATTTTCTGAGTCTTTCAGAAATGGTGCAGGGAGACAAAACACAGAAAACCAATAGTGGACAAATTCTCAATTAAATGTTAGTGTCATGTATTAAGTCATCAGGGATGGAAGATATTATAGTAAAAGCTAGAACTATCTAAATGCACCCACCTAATGGTTGCATTAACAAAATGACCTCTCCAGATGAGAGGCCAGCACTGCAATAAGGAGAGAAGAATGGCTGCAGGAATGAGTATGGAAGAGCTTAGATAGTAGTTTGCTAAGTGGAAGAAACCAGGCAGAAACCAGCCCATCTTAGTAGTCCATTCCTACAATGCTTCTAGACTGAAACCAAATCAATAGCTGCCTAGGTCAGAGAGTTGGGCGAGGTTTGATTTGAATGGTGGGGGCAAGGCTGGAGGAGCAGGGAATCCTGGGGGTGAAATTGGAAGCTTCTAAAACATAGGTTGCGGTGATGGTTACACCACTGACAAAAACCACTATAATTTCTCAAGGCATGTGTGCACCTGCAATACTCACACTCTATGAATGATACTTCAAAGGGATTTCTAGGACAGTGCTCCCCAGTGCTCCAGCCTGGCAGTGCAGGAGAACATTCCCATTCCAGCTCTTAGCTGTGGCTTTACTTATAACAAAGTGGGTTTGGAGTTCTCATGAAATCAGACTGTTACATAACACGGACACTTCCCTTTTTCTAGGAAGATGGATGGAACATCCAAGTCTGTCTGTCTGCCTGCTAGTCACTAGCCTCATGCTCCTTCAGAGGCAGCAGAATATAATAGACAAGCAGGCCTGGCTGGTCCTTTGCCACCTACTCAGCCATAGAGACACCAGGGAGGAAAAAATTTCCGTGAAGCCTTTTCTATGCACTCATAGGCAGACAGGATGTACCGTCCTTTCTGAACTGCCCCAAATCAGCAGCAATTGCAAAGACAAAACAGTTGGCCGGTACAAGAAACCAGTGTGCTTTTTCTCCCCGCTCCCTTGAAAGGACTCACTTCAGTTTGAAAGTACAGAAGCAGTTATAATATTTAACCTTGTGGCTTAAAATCACAGGGCTATTCAAACTGAACAATCAAGGCAGACAGCATTTGAGGCAGACAACAGCCTTGGCTGCTCACACAATGGAGGAACGTGTCTTAGACACTCGATGCTTCCCCTTCCCAACAAAGCCCGAACTGTTTGAAGTGCGCCATAAGCTCTGGATAAATACTTGTTGATTTGATTGATTCCTTGTTGCCTGCTCTGGTAACAGTGGTTAGATGAGAATGAATGAGATGACCCAGCAAGCCTCGAAGGGAACACCCTGTACACGGCTGAATTTTTGATGAACAGTGATGGCATTTATATGACTGCGTCAAACCCCCACCTCCAGAACCCCTTCCATCCAAAGAAGCAGGGCGAGACAGCAGCATCCAGTCCTCGCTAGCACCAGTCCAGGTAGGTAAAAGTTATTATAACGTACAAGCGTGAAGCGTGATTTCAGCCCATTGGTTTCTGAAGCCGATGGTCACTGCCTTCAGCTGGGGGCTGGGATGGGTGGTTGTTGTTTTTTGTTTTTGTTTTTTTAAAAACAGTACTAGGGTTTCCTTGTGGTTAAAAAGATATCCTGATTGAATCTTTGGGCAGAAAAGCACAAAAATCTACACAGAAATAAGCAATAAGATAACAGCTTGATATCGACCTGAGAATTACATCTTTGTTTTTAAGAACTCATTCTGAACATTTCTTTTAAAAGTGTCCTTCTGAACAGCCCCTGTCCACACATCAGAAGGGAAAGTACACACAGATGGCCGTTGTCCAGGTCACTTGGCGGCCGGAAGTGAATGTGAGCCCTTGGCGGTGACGAGGCATGCAGTAAATAACCTTCCTCACTTGAGGTGAAGACAGCCCGTGGGGAGACTGACTCCATTAGAGGCTTGGAGTCACGTGAGCTGATTTCTCTGGAGAGATGAATGTGGGCTAGAGACGGACAGGAGCCACCTAGTCTGTGCAGCTATTTTCCCAAGTCACCAGAAGCCAGGCTTAAAGGTCTTTACCCCAAAATTGAAAATGAAAAGCATACATGATGGACTCTCTCGCTGTACGTCTGTGACTTCTTCCTGTCTGTCCAACCTGTGTGTAACACAGTGGTCTCCCACCCCCAAGCTTTGACCTCCAGCTGAGAGCTTGGCAGAGGCTTATGCAACTGATGTCTGATGGGTAGGTAGGTTACCTGGGTGGATGGACCAGTTGGTCAATTTAGTCCCCTCATTGCAAATTCCTGTGTGTGAAGGCATTATCACATTATACAAAGCATGAGACATTTTCATTGGCGCCTCCTCCCCATCTGTGCGGAAGCCGGAGCTGCTGGGAACACTCGGGCAAAGCTTCTTGCTTCACCTGTGAGACACAGGGAACGCTCTTTGCCAAATGTGCTGCTTCCCACCTGAAAGCTCTCCTCCCGACGTCTCACTCCATTTATAGACTCTGGCTCTACTATGTCAGGTTTTATTTTCTGAATTAAAATGTGATAAGAGACCTTTTAGTTCCCAGAGTTTCTTCTCCGCCTGTAGGTCAGAAGTTATTGGCTGCCTTCCCAGGGTCTCCCTGGAGCTACTGCATACTTCTACTGACCAAATCTCCTTTAGCCTTCAGACTAAAAGCCTTCAGAAGTGATGACATCATGTTTTCCACGAGGCTCCTTTCCTTACAGAAAATTCATTTTGTCTTGTTCGATTTCCCTCAGGTTATAGATTTCACCAGGGGGTGAGCACATCTTCATTCTACCTGGTGAGGGCTTCGCAAACTCTTTTGACCATCGTGCCAATGTTAAATGCGTTGCTTTTGCTGAGATGAGCACAGGGAGCTGTATAGCTTCATGATAATTATTGTCCGGCGCAGTCACTGGTGGCACAGGGTCGCTTAGAGACCCTGTACTTTTAGCAGAATATCCAGGATAAGAAAGAGCAGAGACTGTTTTAATTAAGCACACACCAGATTCCACACATATTGCAAAATTCTTGCATGCATTAGCTCATTCATTTCACAGTAGAGTCCCAAGAAGCAAGGAATATTATTTCCATTCTGGGGTGAAGTGGCTAAGTCTCTAAGCTGTGGAGATGGATTCCTCAGTAAAGTTCTTGGCATATAAGCAGGAGAACCAGATCTTCAGCATCTTTAAAAAAAAAAAAAAAAAAAAAAAAAAAAAAAGCAGGTGCATATCTGTTACTCCAGAGCTTCTAGACCAGAAACAAACAGACTCCTAGAACTCACAGGCGGAATGGTCTAGCCAATCATCAGTGAGCTCCAGGCTCCATGAGAGACCCAGTCTCCAAATGTAAGGTAGATAGCAACTGAGGGATACACACAAAGTTGACCTCTGGCCTCTTGATACGTGTACTTACATACACAATGAACTTGCAAATGTATATAGCACACACGTGCACATAGCACACATGTGCACATAGCACACACGTGCACATAGCACACACGTGCACATACAATTTTTCAATATAAAAATGAGCCAGAATTGTCTCTCTAAAACTGGCATATAGTGCTCAGGGACATAAACCTGGCAAGTGTGACTTCAGGCTGATCTCCATCCAGCCTGTGTCCTTCACCACACGGGCTAGATTACTCCAGGAGAACTGCATTTCTCTCGTTCACACCTGCATGTTACATGGGATACGGTGCTACCCTTCGTGTACTGAAAGTTATGCTCAGGACAAATGTGGTTTCGAGGAGGGTGTGGAAAGAAAACTCCCGAGGTCAGCCATGTAGAGTTTATTTTTTTTCCCACTTCAATACAATGTGACCTCAAAAAAAAAAAAAAATCAGCCTGAACCTTGGAGTACTAATTAACACAATATGCAAATTCACACACTCTCTGAACTGGCTGAGCAGCTGATTGCTTCCAGAGCAGTAAGGATCACCCTGAATTATGAAGAACCCTCAGACATACTGTACAAGGCTGGCGAAACATGGCAAGCTGCTGCACCTTGTTCTTCTTTGGGGTTGCCGCTGTTTGATGACAGGGTGTGAGGCACGTCCACAGAACTTTGCTCAGACTTTGAGTTTTGTTGTTTTAACACATTGGTAAAAAGGAGGAGGTCGCCCCCCCTGGCCAAACCCGCAGAGAAACTGCCTTTGTCTGACCAGAGATGCCCCTCCCCCTTTGTCTGACCAGAGATGTCCCTCCTCCTTTGTCTGACCAGAGATGCCCCTCCCCCTTTGTCTGACCAGAGATGCCCCTCCCCCTTTGTCTGACCAGAGATGTCCCTCCCCCTTTGTCTGACCAGAGATGCCCCGCCCCCTTTGTCTGACCAGAGATGCCCCGCCCCCTTTGTCTGACCAGAGATGCCCCGCCCCCTTTGTCTGACCAGAGATGCCCCTCCCACTTCTTTTTCAAGGCATTGCCACCACCCTGCAAAGAACAAATCTGTTCTTGCCCCTCCGGTGTTGCCTGCTGCCAAGGACTCATCTGGCTTCTGAGCTTCACCTAACATCAGCTTTTGCGGTGTTTCACCTCCTGGCCCAGTAAGCATGGTACTTGTGGTTCCCATTCTACCTCCGTGAGACTCAAGGCTGCAGCAGGCTGCCCAAGACAGCACAAAAGAACCACCAGTTTCTCAGCAGTGCTGGCCACCACCCAGAACAGCCACCTCCACCACAGGTGCATTCCTGGGCCTCCAGGCTCACATCCTCATCAACTCTCCAGTCAGAAATTCAGAGTTCTAATGTAAAGCCCAGCCAGATACATCTCCTCCAGGAATTACTTTCTTGGCTGTGAGGTAATCTTCTAATTCTCTTTGAAAGGACAGCAGTCTTGCCACTCAGATCAGAGGTTATTTTTAACCTGAACCACACACAAGGAAATGATGCAGGGATTTCTCTGAGCCAACTGAATGGTTCCTCTTTTTTCTGTTGTTGAATATAATTTGTCTCTGAACTCCAAGCTCTTTCTGGCCTTAGGGAGTGATTTTGTAATCACAGAACAAAGTTCATGTCCTCCAACCTAAAGGGTGGGGATTAACTCCTAAATCTGGGTAGGGTTTTCTTGTTGTTGCTATTTTGATTTGTATAGGGTGTAGACCCTGATATCAAAATCATAATGAGTTTGTGTGATTGTGTGTGTGTTGGGAGGTGGTATATGTACATGTATGTGGGGGGTGATCACACATGCACATATATATATATATATATATATATATATATATATATATGAGGGGTGATCACACATGCACATGTGTGGGGCAATCACACATGCACATGTATGTAGGGGTGATCACACATGCACATGTATGTAGGGGTGATCACACATTCACATGTATATGGGGTGATCGCGCATGCACATGTATATAGGAGGTGACCACACATGCACATGTATGTGGGGGGTGATCACACACTCACATGTATGTGGGGGTGATCACACATGCACATGTATATAGGAGGTGACCACACATGCACATGTCATGTGGGGGGTGATCACACATGCACATGTATGTGGGGGTGATCACACATGCACATGTATGTGGGGGTGATTGCACAGGTCCTGCTCTATCACCCTCTGCTTTAGTCCCCTGGGACAAGGTGTCTCACTGAGCCTGCAGTCAGGCTGATGACCAGCAAACCACAGTGATCCCCACGTTTCTGCACCACCCTTACCCCAAGGCTGTGGGTACAGGCTTATGTGACCATGCTGGTATTTTACGTGGCTGCTGGAGATTTGAACTCAGGTCCTTATGCTTATGCAGCAAGCTTGCTGAGCCATCCCTCCACCCTAAAATCAGAACGATTAAAATTCATGAGTCCTCAGAGTCCCTTCTCCCCCTCACAAGCCTATTCTGATACCTGATCGAAGAGTAATAACTGACACCTGGGGCCATCGAAAATTCATTCCATGCCTCTAATCTCTTATCCATACCATATGCATGTTTCTTAACTCCACATTAAAAATAAAAACGAAAAACCCTATTTGCTTTGCTCCAATGTCCGCTCTCAGACTCTGCAAGCTCCACACTGTTTAGCATTTAGAGACAGGTAATTCTTGCTTGGGGTACCTGTGGGGTGCTGGACAGCGTCTCTGCCCTCATCCTTCTGGCTGCCAGTATTGATACTTGTTCCTCTCCTGCTTGGTTGCTAGGGACACAAAGCTTTGCTCTGTTGACAACTGCTGGCTTTTATATTGTTGTTGTTGATTTTAATAACATGTTCCTTTTAGATGGAGACTAACCTACTTTGCACAAACTTTAACAGAGCTCGAAGGTGCTTCAGGAAGGCTACAGGGTGATGACCACACTCACTAAAAATGCAACAGGCATTTCTGGCTCACATCTGAAAAAAAAAAAAAGTGAAAAATTCAAATGCTAGTTTGCTTCACCCAGCCCTCCTTTCCAATCAATGGGATTGAGACAGAAACAATAATCTACCGTCCCCTTCACTGACCTCCCAGGGGAACTGAAGACCGCTAGACGGAATTGCTCTCTCTCCCTGTAATTAAACTCTTCACACACAATGCGGCAAGAGGCAGGCAAACCCATACTGAGGGTAACTGCAGCCCCCACAGTGGAGAGCCTGTGGGAGCCGCTTGCCTAGCAAGCGTGGCTTGGGAGGCTGGGAATGTGGGCTGGCCCCCACCCCTCCCTGGTCCTGCCCCTGCTGAAGTATTTCAAGCATCTTTCCTAAGTGAAAACCAGGAAAAGATGGATATGAAGCTTCAAACGGGAGTTGTTATCCATTCATCCAAA
The DNA here is from genome assembly GCA_021653895.1 of Mastomys natalensis. NCBI lineage: Eukaryota > Metazoa > Chordata > Mammalia > Rodentia > Muridae > Mastomys > Mastomys natalensis. The sequence goes on from JAJTUV010000060.1 coordinate 518,344, forward strand.
GGGTGCCAAACCACTGGATGTGGAAAGGAATTAACTACTTACAAATGACCTCTTCATCACCCTCTCTCTAGGGGAAAGAACAAAACCTTTGATCAGATACTCTGAAAAATTACACAGGCTATTTTTATTCTATTCATAAGAGACAAAGCATGTAGGTCCAGCTTGTTCCTACATGCATTGGCTAACAATTCAACTAAATAAATGTTTACTTAAACCATGAGTTTAAATATTCTGGGAACTATTCTGATAGCTCCCAGCCACCAAAGTAGAAATATTCAGATGAGTGAAAACCAAGGCTCTGTCCCTTAGATAGCTTGCAGTTCCAATTTCTATAACAATCGACTATATGCTTATATTATCTCTCTGTATGTATGGATATACATATACACAAACACATATGAACACGAACATGTACATATACATATATACATATTTGTCTTTGAATTCTCAAAACCCAGTGCTACAAGGTCTAAGACGGTGGTTCTCAAATTGTGGGTTGGTGTAGGGTTGTGGGTCCTGTGTCAGCTCTGCCACAGGGCACCACCGCTAGGTGTGGTGGGACAGCAGAGTTTTGACTGTGCACCAGCTATGACATACAGGGCACAGAAGCTATGACACACATGCACATGAAATTAAGAATAAAAGTAAATACTTTTAAAAAGAATGTATGGGAGAGATGGGGAGACAGCTCAGTGTTTAAGAGCACGCATCGCTCTTGCGGAGGACCTTGGTTTGAGTCCCAGCACCCAGTTCAGGTGGTTCACACCTGCCTGTAACCCAGCTCCATGGGGATCGGACACTTCTGATCTATATGAGCACCCACCTGCATTCATGTGCCCATACCCCCATAATTAACATAATAAAAGTAAGTCTTTTTTTTAACATCCTGAGAATGGGTAAGGTGATCAACAAAGATTATAGAAGTGGAAAGAAGATGCTGGATTGAACGTCTGGGTACTGCAGGATCGAAAGGCCAGGAGGAGGTGGGACCCCAGCACAGAGGGCTTCAAGGAACCATCTGAGATAAGGACACAGCAGGGCAGCTGCTGGCCTACAGCCAAAGTAGCCTGGTGGCCTCATGTGACACATACTTGCAATTCCAGAACTCGAGGGCAGAGGCAGGAGATGCACCATGAATTTGAGCTTAGCCTAGTCTACCTAGTCAAACACACATCATCAGCCTCCTTACACCTGGAACTGAATTCTAATTTCACCACCATCTTGCTGACACAGGGTATTGTCCAAGCTTTAGTGGCGCTCAGAGGCAAGAAATGGACCAGTGATGTTCATTGTTCTTGCAGTTCCTTCGTGGAGACAAAGCTTAGGCTGTCTCAGTATTTAAGGGCCATTTCTCTTCACTTATAAACACTCAATTTATAGTCTTTGCTCATTTTCTGTTGAGCTGTTGGTCTTTTTGTTCTTGGTTTCTGGGAGCCAGAACATTCTAAGCATCAGGGCATGGATCCTGTATGATATATTTCTGTGGCTTGGATATAAAATGTCCCCAAAGGGCCAGTAAGATGGCTCAGCAGGTAAAGGTACTTGCCATCAAGAACCCACCAGGAGAATGAGAGAAACAACTTCTGTGAGATGTCCTCTGGCCTCTGCGTGCCCGCATTAAGTGAACAAATAAATATAAACAAAAATAAAACAAATGAAGTTAAATATCCCAAAAGGCTCATGCATTATATGTTGGTCCAGCGCTGTTGGGCAGTAACAGGACAGGAGGCCACAACTTTGTTGCTTTCTTAGTCCATCTATGGATTCATAGCTGAGTCCTTAGGGGGAAGAGATTGGGCGGAGTCTGTGGGTCACTGGGCATGGCTCTGAAGGGTTTACCTTGTTCCCATCCTTCCCTGCTTCTAATTCTCATGAGGAGAGCAGCCTTTCTCCATGGTGCCACCTTTCTGTCTGAGCCTCACTGGATCAGATGAGCCATGCACTGAAACCATGAGCCCAGATAAATCTTTAACTCACTTAAATTGGTTTCTTCAGTGTTGTCATAGCAGTGGATAGCTGACTGCCACTACACCATCCCCTTCTTTTTCATTGAATCCGCCTCTCCTTTGACAACTCTGTTCCTGTTCACAGTTAATCCTTATGGTAGGTTCAACTCTCCACGAACCACCCTGCTCTGTTTCCATACTGTGCTAACTCTTAGGTCTCCCTCACCTCCAAGGATCTTGGCTCAAGGCTCTAAAATTCTGTGTGTGGGTTCCTCTTCCCTTTGCTTCTTATAGACGGCAGTGCTGCCTGTCTCTGGCTGCCCCCGTGCCAGCACACTCTCCTCTGCTTCTTCCTCCCCAGCAATTCTAATTACGACTGTGTCTCAGCTACCAAATCTGTGCGTAGCTGGGAGTTAAATTAGGATGTTCCGATGTCTCTGTCCAAACCGAGACCCCCAAACTGAGAACAAGAAGTGTTAGGTGGTTCCCACACATCTTTCAGAGATGCGTCAGCTCTCAAGAGGTGACCCAAAAAGAGCTGTCCTAGGGTCTCCAGGGCCTCATCTTTAGGATCCTTAAAGAGGTTTGAGAATGGGTCCTTCATTCTTGCAGAGTTATGAGGACACTGTGAGCCTCTCCTACACATTCAAACAAAGCAGCAGGTCTTAGGAGTACATCTGAAGCCCTGCCCTGGGGACTCTGAGACTGGTACCTGACTCATGCATAAAAAATTCTGCCAGCTGTCTTACATCCTGTGCTGCAGAGTGGGCCCAGGGGCCCTGGGGAGTGAGCATGTCTTCTGTCAAGGATGCTCCTGCCAGCATGGCCTCCAGGCAAGGATCTTTTTCTTACTCGTTGTCACAGAGTTGGGACCGAAACCCTACAGGCATTAAAAGGGCGCAACTGTGGATTCTGAAGGAACTTGAAGGGAAGACGAGATATATCAACAGCTGAAGAGAGGAAATGCCTAGAACTTGGTAACTTCTGGGAAGCCAGTCTCAAATGTTCGTAGAAAACGTCCTTATGAATGAGGCTCTTACCAAAAAGGAGCATTGGGAAAAATTTATATCACTGACTGCACAGTATTCATGTGTATGTGTGTACATGTGTGCATGTGTGCATGTGTCTGTCTGTGTGCATGTGTGTGTGTCTGTGTGTGTGTGTCTGTGCACATGCATCTGCATGCATGCATATGCGTATGTACATGTGTGTGTATGTGTGTTCGTTATCTGTGTCTGTGTGCATGTTCGTGTGTGTGTGTGTGTGTGTGTGTGTGTGTGCATGTGTGAGCCTGTGGAGCTACAGCTCAACCTCTGGGCCTCTTACAGGCTCTACCTATGATCTATACTCCTAGCCCCACAAGTAAGCTTTATCCTATCAGTTAACCTTCTATCTCAATTTCAAATAACTAAACTATTTCAAATAATAAGAACAGGAGGCTGCCCTTTTGTTGAAGTGCTTCGGCTCTGGAGTCTCTGGTTTGAGAGCTAGCACTAACCATTTGCTTGAAAAAACTCCAGAGTTGTCTGGGTAGTGGGCCTGCTTGTGAGGGACTTTTGGATGAAGTTCATTGAGGTGGGAAGACCCATCCTGAAAATAGCCAATAGCATTTCACAGGTTGGGCCCTGGACTGAATGTGAAGGAAAGGGAATTTAGCAGCAAGCACACAGTCATCCATCCTGCCGGCTTCTTTACTACTATGAAAAATGGCCGCCGTCTCTGCCTCCTGCTGTGCTGGCTTCTCCTAGTGGACTGTACCCTGAACTGTGAGCTCAAATAAATCCTTCCTTCTTTAAGTGGCTTTTGTCCCAGTAGCAGGAAGGGAACACGAGGTTGCAAGTCACATGCCAGTGTTAACTGATTGTGAAATGCCAGGGACTCACCTCTCCAAGTTCCCATTTCCTTGCCGCTAAAGTGAGAACAATTATCTGATCGGACTATTATGATAACTCGGCGAGCCACTGCAAATGATGCTCACTGCACAGCGACTCCGCGACTCCGCTTACGTAGACGTCGGTTTTGAAAGAGCATATGCCACAGATTCACCTCTCTACTGCACTGGGAGGAACGTGCCTGGCGCAGGGATTCCATTCCAAGCCTCATTTTGCTCACTTGGCTGGGCGGTTTCCTGAGGGATGCTCGTTACCTCCGTAGAAGTATCACAGCGAGTTCTCAGGGAAAGTTCTCTGTAAGGTGTTGTGAAGGAAACTGAGAGGAAAACAAACCGAACCGAAGCAGGGGAACAGAGCTTGAGAGTTCAGAGAAACTATCTGCTCATCATAAACTAAGTTAAAAATACAGTTGCACAAACAGATGACGAAATAATACACAGACCCACAGATTTGAGCTTCTAAGTGCTATCTTACATAAGATTGTTCAACTAAACTAGCCCAGCCATTAAAAAAAAAAAAACCTCACATATGACATTTTTAAAAATAGAGAATCAAATATATCTAAATCCGTGCTGTTTATGTAACACAGATATACCAGATCTATCCAGGGAGGAGTTGGCATCGGCACTTATAGGATGGCAGGCTATGTTAGCGTGATCCCCGGATTTTTCCTACTCGGTACTCATGGGCATCTGCTTGCATATTCAGCTCCTGACGTGGAGGGGCCCAGGACAGGCTGAGCCAGACTTAGTTCACATGGGAAGACAAGTCATTGGTGAGAGCTCTTGGACCTCAGTCAGTGACGATCTGGAGGTAAGTTTGTTCTTCTGCATAAATCTTAGGTCTGTTTGGTTCGTGGCCAGGCACAGATTAAGATAATGCTGGCTTGGAGGATACAGAAAAGTCTCCGTGGGTAAAGCGCTGTCTGTGCAAGCACAGGGATCTGAGGGTGCTGAATTACCAGCACCCATGTAAAGTTGGGGGAGAGCGCTCTCCTGTGTGTAACCCCACTGTTTCTATGGCGAGATGAGAGGTGGTGACTCCAGGAATCTGGACTACTGGCAAACAATGGAGAGAGCCTGTCTTAGTTAAGTTAGAACTAGAGAATGACACACTAGGCTGTCCTCTCCCCTGACCTCCTCATATACATGCTCACATCCACACAGCAAGCACCCATGTACCCTCATACACTATACACATACCTCACACACACAGGTATAACCATATACACACCAATATTTTAAAATATGGTTAGAGTTATCATTATTCAATGTAGCTTCCGAATTTCCTATAAGTGGTGTGTGTGTGTGTGTGTGTGTGTGTGTGTGTGTGTGTGTTACTGAGATCAACTCCTTTGTGCATGTTAAATGAACACGCTACCACTAGCGCTCCCCTAGCCCTATAATAATCTAAATCTAAATCAAGATACTGAAGGGAGCTATTTCCCAACTGATATTTTTAGGATCTGAAGCACTCTCTCAATCAAAATTCTAACTTCAAGGTCGTAAAATCCTGCTTTTCATTGGGTTGTATGTGAGTATCTGGTTTTCCCTGGCCTCAAAGGCCAGCTTTGTCCCTCAGTTATAAAAGTTTGTATTTTTTCCTACATGGTTATTTGCTGTCTGTTACACTAATTCTTTCTTGGAAAAAAGATAACAGCCATGTTGCAGCCATGGGGAAAGGTTCCAACTTTGTGTATACAATATCAAAACAACTTGTAAAGGGTGACCCACATGACTAACCAGCGGGATTAGCTGGTTTTTCTTTGTAAATCTAAATCATTAGCAAGAAACCAAATTGTTCAAGCCCATTTACAAAAAAAAATTATTGAGGTTTATGACTTTCAATAAAAGCTATAAAACAGCAGTTATTCTCAACAACACACACACACACACACAACACACACAAGGGAGATATGCCTTCTATTACCCCACTGCTGAGACCCAGGCTGATTCCCTTGCAGATGTGTATATACTTCACCAAACAACAATCCCCCTGTGATAGTCATGCAACATTATGTCACCAGGATCTAGATACCATATTTGGGGGCTGTCTCAAATATTAGATAGAAATCCTCCTTAGGCTGGTCATTTTCCCAGAGGTCAATAAAATTGACTTGTACCTGTTACCGGTGATAAAGGTAGCATATTGTTGTGGATAGCCCCAGGCTTGTGTTTTGATCCTAGTTCCACCCTTCTGGAGGGGCTGCAGAGGATGATTGAATCTGTACTCAGAGGACATCTTGTAAACCTTCTGTCCAATTAAAACCTGTAAAATAAAGACTAGAGCCAGAGATTGGGCAGTAGAAGGGGAGGCGGAGAAAAAGGCTTAGGGGAGGAGAGAGTGAAAGGAATTCGATATAAAAGGCAGAGCAGGGCAGAAGAAGAGAAGGAAGTCGCTGGGGGAGCAGAAGCAGGAGGAAGCTGAAGCAGAAGGAAGCCAGCGGCATCTACTACAAATTGGTGTTCAACTTCTACAACAGCATATGAAGTTTCTTATGCTATAACTTGAAACATATACCCCCAACACTCTATATTCTTGGTGCTTTGTGAAGTGCTCTTACTTGGAATTAGGTCTTTGCAGAGCCTGGTGGATTGCCATGAGATCATTACAATGGATCCTGATCCAGTGTGGCAAGTGATCTTAGGAGAAAGAAAAGATAGGGCACAGAGACAATAGAAACAGAAGGTGGCCCTCCACAGGCCAGAGAGAGGGGTCTCAAATAGATCCTTCCCTCATAGCTCAAGGGAGGCCCAGGCCACCTGCCCACACCTGCAGTGTGGGCTTCAGAAAGTTGAGTCAGTCATTCTTCATTAGCTTCACGGCACCAGGGAATAACAGGGCTATTTAAATTCACATTCCGCATAATTGAAGCATTATGGAAATAACTCTAAAACTTTCATCCTCCTGTTTTCTAGGGAGAGAAAATGTATCCCAACTACCCTGTCTGGATGATGGTGAGCTCCATACAAAGCATCAGATGACATCTCTGAGAATGGGGATCTGTCAGTGACACAGGGTACCCACCAGGCTTTGTAAGGGGCAGCGGTGACTTCCCTGTGTTCTCTTCTGATGGGAAACTGCAGGATGGTTTCTTCTTCATCCCTTGCCTCATCCACATGCATTCATCCCAATTTTCTTTTATCTATTAGAAAAGAACAGAAACAAGACCAAAAAGACATAAAAACTCTAAAGTTAAATTAGCAGAGAAGATTCTCCTAGAGGTTAAACCACGTGGACCTGGAAAATCTTCCCTCCTTTTTGGCAACCCGGTCCTTGCCTCCTGCTGTCCTGACTGAAGGTGTGGTAGCTCCAGCTCTACAAAATACAATGTTGCCTTTACATAAAGCTGGTCCCTGAGGAGCCTTTCAGCCTCCTTGGGATCTTGTGAATTTGTAGCTTCACGAAAGCAGCTTGGACCAAGTGTGGCTGGAAGAATAAATTACCTACTAAGAGCTGAGTGGGCTGTACCTGCCAACGTTGTTTTCTGTTTATTCAGAATGTTTAGATCACAGTGGGGATCTCTCTGGAATGACCTTTTCATGATGCTAAATTAGTTTGGGAAGCTCAAATTCTTCAAATGGAACAATAATCAGATGAAATGGCCACAAAGGAATATATTTGCTTCCAAAATAAAAAAGGTACTTATCAAATAAAATTCATCACTCCATGCTCTGACCTTAAACAGATCTCTCTTTGGCTTCACTGACTAGAAGTCAATTCTTTTGCTACCTTTGTTTTTTGTACATAACAAGGTTTCTTGTGTTTTATGATATAATCTTACTACTTGAACATGTTATGTTGTAGTTCTCAAAAACAATCCAGCAAAGTAAGTGTTTAGTTAGTGCCTATGTTGAGCTGAGAGCTACACCACATGCCTCCCATACATTATCATAGTGAATATCCCAAACTTAGAGGTAGATGTTCTTGTTCCCATTTAACAGATGACAAAGCTAAGGGCTAAAGTAGTCACATAATTAACATAATCCTGAGTCACCTAACTTACAGAACCTGGAGTCAAAGTCAGTCTGACTCCATAGTGTTCTTACTTATCAAGGTACACACACCACACACACCACACACACTACACACACACACACACACCACAACACACAACACACACATACCACACACACAAACACTCACACACACACCACACACACAAACACCACACATACACATACCAAACGCACACATACCACACACACATACCACACATACATACTCACATACCAACACACACCACACACACATACCACACAACAAATACTCACATACACACACACATACACACACACATACCACACACACATATATACTCACATACCAACACCACACACACACACACACACATACCACACACACATATATACTCACATACCATACACACACATACACACCACACACACATACCACAACACAACACACATACATACACACACCACACACAACCACACATACATACTCACAACACACACACACACACACACACACCACATACCACCACAACAAACACTCACACACACCACACACACAAACACTCACACATACACATACCAAACACACACAACCACACACACATACCACACATACATACCACAACCAACACACACACCACACACACATACCACACAACAATAACTCACATACACACACACACACACCACACACAATATACTCACATACACACAACACACCACAAAACACTCACATACACACACACATATACACACACACAAACACTCACATCACACACACATATACCACACACACCACACACACACCACCACATATTCACATGCGAATATATCACATCACAGACACTCACAGCCCATCCACAAACACCTCACCATAAGACACACGCACACTCACACATATACATTAGGTAAAGACAAACTAACTACAAAAATTAATATAACCTTGCTAAAATGCCATTGTTTTAAATTATGCAATAAAAAAAATACCTAAGACAAAATGTGTAGGTCCCAGATGTTTTCAAAATCTATCTGTTCTGAAATACTGATTTTTTGTGTGTGTGTATGTGGTATAGTTGATGGTAGGTTTTTAAGTTGCCTGATAAGTAAATTTTGTTCTCAGTTGTCTCCCAGAAGAGCTCACTAAAAACACTACACAGGAGCGAAGTTGTGTGGGCCCATTTAAACCAAATTAATCTCCTCAAGACAAAGCTACAAAAGGACATAGAAGCTTGCTGCAAGCTAGACATGGTGGCCACATCTAGAATCCACTAAAGAGGCTGTGGCAGGGGATTGTGAGTTCCAGACCAGCATAATTACACAGGCAATGGGGCACAAGTCAGATTACAATCAACCCTTCACAGACTTCAGGATTAAAAACAAAGAAAAAGAAAAAAGATTGTGTTGGTTCTCATTGATGTAGCCAATGGGGGATGCAAGGCCAAAGGCACTGTGCACACTCAGGGCTGCAGCTCAGTCTAGTCTGGACACATACTGAAGCAGATAAAAAACAGTAGAGATGTTCCAGTCCAAGGTCCAGTTGCTCTTTTTTTTTTTTTTTTTTTTTGGTTCGAGACAGTTCCTATTACCCGGGCTGCCTGGACTCACCTGTGCAGGCGGCCTCGAACTCAGAAATCGCCTGTCTCTGCCTCCAAGTGCGGAAAGGCCTGCGCCACCACCGCCCGGGCTTCCAGTTTAGCTCTTAAATGACAGCACAGGGCCATCACAACTTTTGTGCCTCAGACTCTCAGGAAGAATTTCTTGTGAAGTCTTTTTCCAGCCAGATATGATTTTTTTTTTTTTAATCTTTTTTTTTTTTGTCTTCAGAGTTAGATTTCATGTGGCACTTTTAGAAACCCACACCAGCATGTATCAATGATGAGATTTTTATTTGTATGGATAAATGCTGTGGTTAGTCTAGATCTATTTTACTTAGACCAATTGAAAAACACAAATAAATGTCACATGACAGAGCCTTTCATTTGCTCACAACTGGCCACTTCAAAAGTCCCCAAACATATCTTGCAATTAAATTCTGCTCACAAGTAGTAATTGGTGGCCGAGGTCTACCCACCAAGGATGTAAGATTGGCAACTAAAGATTAACTCATGGAATAAGAACTTCAAAATGTCCCTCTCTCGATCCTTGAAGTCTTATGCATCTTTCCCCTCTTAGCTCAGTTTCTCTGAGGGGAACAGGGTGGGGGTTGAGGGAAAGTGTTTCTCCACTGGTATGAAAAGTAATTTAAATTTAGCAGGAGCCTGCAAAGAAGGTCATTGCCCCCTTACATTTAATTACGGGATAATCTCTGATGGGGGAAACAAACCTTATCATGAGATAAAGGTCTCCAATAGGTTTTACTCAAGGAGAGGAGAAGATGAAATATTATGGAAAATAAATGTCATGTCAAAGGTTTGATATTTATTTCAAAGCAAGAAGCCTGACCACAGTGGTTATCAACAACAAAGCAGTCTTCAGATTGACTGTCATGCTGAGACAAAGGCCATGGCATGCGTGTACCTACTAAGGTCTGCACAGCATTTTTACATCTGTAGATAATGAGTACCTTAAACACAGAAATATCATACAACACCAAGACATCGGTCTGACATTCTCAAAGTAGTAAGTGGAAAGAAAGGAACTGGAGCGGTTGGCTTTCTCACCCCGAGACCGAGCAGGCCATCTCTTCCGCCTATTCCTCTTGGCAAGTCCGTTCAGTGGGATGGCCCTGATGTCCGCCCTCCATGGCTGTCAGAAAAACACAATGTCCTCTTTTATTGTAGAGAATCTTCTAGACATAACCTTTTAAGTGGTTCCACTAGTACACAGAAATTTAGTAAGCGTTTCTACTTGGCCAGGACAAATGGGAGGCCGAGTGTTTAGAACATTCCTGTCCCTTGGACGCTCACAGCCATGGGCTTTGGAATTCTTGTTGCTATCAACTCGTCAGATCCCACAACATAATTGTTTTTCTGGAGCGCATTAAGATGGCTAAAAGAAAACCTAGGTTTTTTTAGTTAACTTATGCAGCCTGTTGGCACAAGCCTGGACTTGGACAAAACTAAAAAAAGCAGTCAGACAGCGGCTTGTCACATGTAATGGTAATATGCATATTGCCACTATCACATTCACATGGGATTGCAACTGACTGACCAATCTTTATTCCTTACGAGAGAGTAACAACGGAAACCATGAGGGCCAGTTAAGGTTGTGCTGTTCTGCCTTGCACCCCTCTCCTCCCCTTCAAGGCACTCGTCAGAGCACTCAACAGGACTAAATAGAGGACAGCTCCTCCTAGGAGTGCTAATAGTCCCTGCTGAAGTACACTGAAGTTTAGATGGGAGATGCATGCATACAAATCTTTCCAGTGGAACAGCTTGGGTAGGGGAGCTTGCCTGGGAAGCCTGAATCCCATTTTCAAAAGTCTTGTAAAAGGAGGATGCAGAGAAGCATCAGAAGCCTGTCCTGACCCCACATTCACCTCTGGTGTGCAGTCACACCTGCACACAGCAATCTAAACACTTTTTAAATGGGGGTTTGAGAAGGCTCAGCAGTAAAGAACACTAGCTGCTCTTCCAGAGGACCCAAGTTCTATTCCAGGGACCACATGACATCTCATCTTCATCTGGAACTGCAGTTCCAGGGGATCTGATGCCCTCTTGTCATCTTCTTGGGCACCAGGCACACACAGAATGCATAGGCATAGATGCAGGTGGAACACTCATACGTGTAATAGAATTAAGATTTTCAAAAAATGATGTGGAGTATGGGCTGACATGTACCTCAGTGGTAAAGCCTTTCCTTGTCAGGCATATGAGCCCAACTTTGGTACCGAGTGATCCCACAGAAAGAAGAAAAAGAAAAAAAAAGAGCGAGATACATATGCTAAGGTAAGGATATGAAAAAGAAACAAAAGAACAATATTCTCTCTCTCTCTCTCAGGAAAAGATGTTTTAAAAGATGATTTTCTCATGATAAGAGAATTAAAAATAGTTCCCTGCTACCCATCCTCTGAGTCATAGTAAATACTGAGTGTGACAAAGAAGGGTCACACTGACTAAGAAGCTTATCTGAGGGCACGGACTCTTCTGCAGGTCTTGGCACCTTCTGCGGTCTGAAAGGTCGAACCGATAAGGCAGTGTTCAGCCGAGTATTACAAATACATAATGTGTGGATTTAAAAAAAAAAAATCCCCATAAAGTATGTCATTTATTTCACACTTTATACAGAGAGAAAGGGGGGAAACAGAGACAGAGACAGAGTCAGAGTCAGAGACAGAGACAGAGACAGAGAAAGCAAACAGTGAATTCATTTGAAAGGTGAAGTCACTACTGAAGGTCAAATGGCGAAGCCAGGACAGGAGGCTGGATCTTCTGCCCCTTCCCTCCCCATCGGAACTCTTTCCAATGCATCCAATTTTCGAAAAATATTATTATTGGCTCTGACATTGTTCAGTGTACTTGTCAGATGCACCAGGAAGAGGAGGAGGCAGAGAGGGAGGAAGGGGGTGGGGAGAGAGGAGAGCTTTTGAATTTTCTAAGTAGCCCAGCCTTGGCTGTGCTTACTGTATACGCTCCTCTGTGCTTGTTGTGATGATAGCGACTGCAGTTGCTTGTCCCTGTGTAAACTGTGGCTACAGATCCAGCATATGACCTTAAGTGCCAGCCTGAGTCAGGCTGTCCGTCCTTCAGTCAGCACTGACTGATCCTTGGAGCAGCCATATGGCTTTAGGTGACAAGCTGTGTGTGTCCTCAGGATGAACCACTTAAGCTCTGATTAGGAGATCTTTTGATTAGTGATAGCTTGATTACAAGTAGCTGAGGTTATTATCAGCCTTCAGGAGGGTTTCGCTGGTGGATTTTGATGTTTTCCTAGGGTTTCTCTGGCCTGCTCACAGCAGTTGTCTGTCTGCTCACCTTCGTTTTCAAGAGTGGAAATGTCAGGCTCATGGCGTGTAACCACGAGTGAGCTGGATCGACTATTAATCACTGTACTATAGATATTTGACTTGACCTAGGACTTGACATGAGATTCTCAGCGATCTTCCTGGGGTGAGAAGTTGGGGCATGGGGATGCCGCATAAATAGTGTTATAATGTTTCCAGTGAGTAGAAATGAGCTGAGTATGGCAGTTCACAAAACCTCAGCACCTAGGAGCCCAAGACAGGAAGACTGCTGTGGGCTTGAGGTCAGCCTAGATCACAAGACAGAATGGGCTACACAATGAGACTCTGCTCATAAAAGGGATGTTTTGAGGTGCTTATATGGAAATAATGACTGGTCTGTGTGAGTTATAAGCGTGAGTAGAGATTCCAAGTTCTGAAATATTCAACCATTCCTCATTTGTGCAAAAAAAGATATTTTAATTAAATATGACATTTATGAATTCAGGTTAAATATTAATTAATATCAAGTAATTATTAATGAACATGGAAGCTGTAAAAATAGTGAGATAGTTCTGACTCTCCATAAACATATGACCTAGAAAAGGCAAAAATCACAACAGAGATCAAAATGATTTAAGACATGTCCAAAGGCAATCTGTCACAGCCACCTGAAACATAGTCACCACAGGTCAGGGGGAGATTATTTCCAGAAGCAACAGGCAGGGAAGACAGAAGGAGGGAGGAGAAGCAAGAGGAGAATATACCCCAGCTATGGAAAGAGAACAGATCCAAAACCAGGACAGAGCTTCTTACAATGGGAGCATCCAGAACTCTCTGCTGAGCTGATAGTGATAGAGCTGGGCCTTTGCCTGCTAGGTAACTGCTGTACAGCTAAGCTACACGTCCAGCCCTGGCCTGTGAGACAGAAGGGTATAGGGAGAGTTGGTCACAGAGTGCACACAGAATACTAAGTCTCCGGTAGGGTACAGGGATTCTCACATGTGCCGATTAGCACTGCAGCTTTCTACTGTTTGTTTTTTTTTTTTTTAAATACTGGCAGTTCCTATGGACTGATCCTCTTTGAGTGACAAGTAGAAAATGACCTTTTGACCCTGCAGCATGTAATATGGGGTATAAGCTGGTGGCTAAGTTTGAACACAGTTGGTTTGAGGGGGTGGAAGTGTTGAATGGTGGCTTGGCTGTGACAGGATGGATACATAGTTGCTATGAGATCCCTCTAGGTATCAGAAGAGCCAGTTGTTACTACTCAAGACGCCCCTTGTGCTTTCTGTTCTACACACAAGGCCCTTACCAGAGGCAACTGTCTGACTTCAGCCTAACAACTTTCAGAATTCTGAGCCAAAATAAAGCCCTTCTTACATTGCCCAGGTTCAGGTATCCTGTCATAGCAACAGAAAACAGACTAACTCAGTTGCTATGTTGAACTTCTCCTTAATCTCATATCCTTATCTAAGGAGAAGTGTTATAAAAAAAAAAATCTTCATGCTAGCTGAGGCTACACTATTCTAAGCTCACCTGTCAGGACAGCTGAGGAAAGTCTCTGAGAATATCTGGGATTCCTCTCTACTGCAGCCCTCTATTGAAGGCCCTGCTAGGAAAGCCTCCTGGTTTTTGAATGCTTATACTTGAATGTATTTATTCCACAGAAATACAGAGAAACTTAATGTAACGCCAAACAATCAGGAAGAAAGTTCTAGGCAAGTCACCAAATCCAGAACCATGGTCCTGCTGTCTGATGTGTTTATATATATATAAATATCACACAGTTGGTTACCAGCCCCAGCTCCTGACTCAAATCTCAACAACTCCGTTTGAACCTTATCATGCCCAGAAATATCATGCCCTGGGGACATGAGGCTGACACACTGCACCCCAATAGCACTGCTTAGCAGAAAGCCTCTTTTCACATTTCCCCACACCCCAGCACTCAGAGGTCTTTCCTTGGTCAGCCTTAATATCAACTCATTTCAAACCACTGGCTGTTTTCAGATTGCCCTTTGAGTCCTTCCAGCCATCCTCTAAAAGCCTGAGGAAGGGGAGACCCCGGCTTGAAGAGATCGGGGTGACTATGGGTGCCAACTCCTTCCACCCTAGATCCTGTTCCCAGATTCTCAAAACTCCCTAAGTTGGCACAACTGAGGCTCGGTAAGTCCAGGGCAGGGGTGAATAAACAGATCACTCCCCTGTGGTAACACTCTCAATGGTCAAGCCGGAGCCTAAAGCACATCCATGGGTTTGACTTTATCTAGAGTTAGTCTGTAGATGGACAGCTGTGAGCCGATGTCTTTTGGCAAGGTGAGAGTACCAGCTTGGCCACATGTTGACGTTCCTCCCAGGTGCTAATCTTTTTATTCCAACGCGAGAAAGACTCGGGAGCATTACATAACATTATATAACACTACCGTGCACCCTTCCCTTCTGAGACAATTGGGAACTGTTTGCTTCTCAAGAACTTAATTGCAGATTTCCTTTGTACTGCCTGAGGTGGAGGCATTCCCAGGGGCAGATCAGAGGACCTCAGCCCGAGGTCCATCCTCAGCTTCGGTCAGGAATGAAGCCAAACGCTCTAGTTTCAGATTCGCTTGCCGATGTGAAGGGAGAGATGCGGTATGACTTTAAATGCTTTCAGATTTAATCGCCTCGAGTGTTTATTTATACATTTTCTTCCCTCATCTTCCCAAAGCTAATCCCACACTTTTGAGAATCTAGCCACCCTCCCAAGAAATCTGAAATCCCAGTTCATGACGTCAACCAAAAGGGATAGCACCTTGTGTTGACTCAGCTCAGATTATAAAATCCCATGGGTAATGGAGCAGAGATGCGGGTGTTAAGGTGTTGGTACCAGAGTCAAAAAGTCTGAAGCGTCATTCTCTGTGTCCTTTCTACGCGGGTGGTGGGGGTGGGGCGGCGCCATTTACTCGGGACTTAATGTTGCCCTAAACTTCTTTATACTCAAAACTCGTTGCATCCTTTTCCTTAGCTGGGGTTGGGAACTGTGTGTGTGTCCAACTGGTGCTTGAAGTTGGCAATTACATCCATAAACCTTCCCTTCCTTTCTCCATCTACTGCATTTGAGGGAGAGAGCACAGCGCCCAGAGAGCTTCTCTAACAGATGCGCGCCCTGCTCCAGCAACCCGCCTGGCTGCAAAGTTTCCTCTAATCACTGACACCCACTTCCTATTCCCCCAAGCTGTCATGCTGGCCAGGTCCCCTCGCGATCACGGAAGAGCCAGGCTGCCTGATGGCAGAACCAGTCTCACAGCTAAATTCCTCCAATCCCAGCAGATAGGCTGTCCAAGGCACTCCGGCGTCTCCGGAACGCCTGCAAGGTTCCCTTCTAGCTACCAGGAGCCAGGCACTAGAGGTAGAAAGGCGAGGGAGCTACGGGGCGCCGAAGAGAAATAGGGGCGCTCTTGCGGGAGCGGCAAAAGGAGAGCTGTGTGCTAGGGCGAGCGGAGACCACTGGAAGGAGGGGGACACTGGAGGCGGCGGGGCGCCGCAGGGGGCGCAGCAGACCAGACTCTGGAAGAAGCCTGAGCTGGAAAGGGCGCGCTCGCTGCAGCCGGTGGGTGCTGGCTGCGTAGTCCGCCCGCAATCTTTGGAGCCTTTCAATCGCGGGTAGGAGGGGGTGCTGGGTGTTGGGGGTGGGGGCACTATTGTCGGGGGCGTGCCTTGGCGGCGATTGGCTGCGGGAGCCTGACGCGGGGCCCCGGGGGCTGGCTGGGGGGGTGGCAGCGAAGGGGGGGAGGTGCTGGGTGTTGGAGCTGCCGGCCCCGCGCGCTCAGAAACATGCTGAGGTCCCGGCGGCTCTTCCAGCAGCGACAGCGGCTCCAGCAGCAGCGGCGGCGGCGGCGGCGGAGACAGCACTCGGCTACGGAGGAGAAGACGCCCGGCGTCCATGCCTCCGGCCCCGAGCCGCGGCTGCCCTGACCTGGCCGCGACCTCCCCGCGCGGGCCCCGCAACCCCGGCTCCTGGGGTGCTCTCCAGGCGCGGCCCAGCTCCGCCACACCCCCCGCCCCCGGCCTCCGCAGCTCGGCATGGGCGCGGGGGCGCTCGCCCTGGGCGCCTCCGAACCCTGCAACCTGTCGTCGGCCGCGCCGCTGCCCGACGGCGCGGCCACCGCGGCGCGGCTGCTGGTGCTCGCGTCGCCTCCTGCCTCGCTGCTGCCTCCAGCCAGCGAGGGCTCAGCGCCTCTGTCGCAACAGTGGACCGCGGGTATGGGCCTACTGCTGGCCCTCATCGTGCTGTTCATCGTGGTGGGCAACGTGCTGGTGATCGTGGCCATTGCCAAGACCCCTCGGCTGCAGACGCTCACCAACCTCTTCATCATGTCCCTGGCCAGTGCTGATCTGGTCATGGGACTGCTGGTGGTGCCTTTCGGGGCCACCATCGTGGTGTGGGGCCGCTGGGAGTACGGCTCCTTCTTCTGCGAGCTCTGGACTTCGGTGGACGTGCTGTGTGTGACGGCCAGCATCGAGACCCTGTGTGTCATCGCCCTGGACCGCTACCTCGCCATCACGTCGCCCTTTCGCTACCAGAGTTTGCTCACGCGCGCGCGAGCGCGGGCCCTCGTATGCACAGTGTGGGCCATCTCGGCGCTGGTGTCATTCCTGCCCATCCTCATGCACTGGTGGCGGGCCGAGAGCGACGAAGCGCGCCGCTGCTACAACGACCCCAAGTGCTGCGATTTCGTCACCAACCGGGCCTACGCCATCGCCTCGTCTGTCGTCTCCTTCTACGTGCCCCTGTGCATCATGGCCTTCGTGTACCTGCGGGTGTTCCGCGAGGCCCAGAAACAGGTGAAGAAGATCGACAGCTGCGAGCGCCGCTTCCTCGGCGGCCCGGCCCGGCCACCCTCGCCCGCGCCCTCACCGTCACCAGGGCCACCGCGCCCCGCAGACTCGCTGGCCAACGGGCGCTCCAGCAAGCGGCGGCCGTCGCGCCTCGTGGCTCTGCGCGAGCAGAAGGCGCTCAAGACACTGGGCATCATCATGGGTGTGTTCACTCTCTGCTGGCTGCCCTTCTTCCTGGCCAACGTGGTGAAGGCTTTCCACCGCGACCTGGTGCCGGATCGCCTCTTCGTCTTCTTCAACTGGCTGGGCTACGCCAACTCGGCCTTCAACCCCATCATCTACTGCCGCAGCCCCGACTTCCGCAAGGCTTTCCAGCGCCTGCTCTGCTGCGCGCGCCGGGCTGCCTGCAGACGCCGCGCAGCCCACGGGGACCGGCCGCGCGCCTCCGGCTGCCTGGCAAGAGCTGGGCCGCCGCCGTCCCCTGGAGCTCCCTCGGACGACGACGACGACGACGCCGGGACCACCCCACCCGCGCGCCTGCTGGAGCCCTGGGCCGGCTGCAACGGTGGGACGACCACTGTGGACAGCGATTCGAGCCTGGACGAGCCGGGCCGCCAGGGCTTCTCCTCGGAGTCCAAGGTGTAGGGGGCCAGGCTCTCTGGGCGCACGGACGCCGCTCCCTGTAGTCCCGGGCTGGACACGGGCTCTGCATCCCTAGAGGAAGAGAGCCCGCCTGGGCGCCCCTGAGCCGCTCCCCAGGGGAGAGAGGAGATCTCTGTTTACTCAAGACCGAAAGCAGGTGAACGCAAAGCCCACAGATCTTTTGAATCATCCGAGACGTACAGAGAAGCCCCGGACCGAGCGTTACGCAGAAAGGAAAGTTTTGGAGGAGTTGTGAGAGTGTGGCTTAGTGTGGCTTACTGGTTTGTCTTGAGTTCCTTTCTCTCTGAGGTTCGGCCTTTCGTGTGTTTTATGCACCTTTAGGCATTCTCCCCCCGTAAGGTGGGTTTTGACACTTTCTGAAAGGACCCGAGTGGAAACTAGGAGGGGAGGGGAAGGGGAGGATGGAGTCTGTCACCTGGCCTTCCGGTTCCACACCTAGGAACCTAAGTATTCAGCTTCGATTTGGAGTGGGGGCGGGGGCGGTGATAATTAGCCAGGAAGTGTTTCCTTTTGCTTTCTAAAGAAATTGCATATTAATTCCGGAGTACTGTGTCTCCTGTTCTTAAAGCAAAGGGGAAAAGATGGATTCGAAGCAGACAAATCTGGTTTGGAGAAACTGTGTGGAGCATGGTTCGCCTTGCTTTCCCCTGGAAGGCAAACCCTGTCCCCTGCGCGCCTCGGTGGTCCTGCTGTGGGTCCCTCTACCTCACTCTGTGCATATTGCACAGCAAGATAGAAAGACTTGTTTATATTAAACAGCTTATTTATGTATCAATATTAGTTGGAAGGACCAGGCGCTGAGTCTCTCTCTGTGACATGTGACTCTGTCAACTAAAGATAGGACAGAACAAAAGGAAACAGTTGAGATTATTGCACATGTGGCTAAAAACAAAGACAAAAAAAATAAAAAAAGGGCAGTGGTTGGAAGGCCATTTTGCACAGTGTTAGGCATTGTAAAATCTATAGACGTTATTAACTTGCACAAAAAATTAAATATTTTTGAATGGGATAGGGAGGGTGGGCAGATCTTAAAAATGCTAAAATAAAACTCAAACTCAGTTTTTCTTGTCTATTATGTTATTGAGTTGATGGTTTATTGGGAAATTACTTTTTATACTCTTATCATGGTACTGTAACTGTATCCATCTTATAAATATTATCTTACATATTTTTATTATTTTTTTAATGTCCAAGTGCCCATGTGAATCTGCTGGTAAAATTTAGCACTCATGTGTATATTCTATCTCTTCTTGTGTGTGTGACCAAGTATTTATACTCTGGTGCAACTAACTACCGTGTGGGGAATTGGTCCATGTGCAATAAAAACAGCAGTGCAGCTCAATCAAGGTTATGTGCCGTGTGTCTGTAAGGGGTCCGTGATGACAAGAGAGACTGAATGTTTGCTTCAAAATACAGACTGGCAGCCCTTTTAATATCTCTTCATGACTCAATCACAGAGCAAAATGCCTCTAGACCAAATAAGGCGCTCACCAACAGAGAGCCACAGATTTGCCCTAAATTTTCACAGCCGGATTCAAGGTATTCCAGAGAACTTAGGCACCCTCAAGAGCCCATCTGCCACACTTGAAGGAAGAAGGGATTATGCATCTTCTGCAAAGGAGAGCCTGAGAAAATGTTGGAGCCAGGTAACTCAGCAGCAACTTCACAGAAACACAGGCAGGAAGGAGTGACCCACTGGACGATGTCACCCACTTGAAATACGGTGAGTGGCTTCCATGGCTTATGTTTGTGTCTCCATTGAAAACCACAGCAGGTTCACAGTTCTCCAGTGGCTGCTTAGAATGGAAAAAAAAAATGTTCATGCTTAAGCAAAGACATATAAAAGGGCTCCTGAAGCAAATATTATCTCTCTCGCATAAGCCCCTAGGTCCTTTTCAGCAGAAGTTCTGGGTGGGTGGCAAAGGCAAACTTAACTTCCTAACTTTCATTTAACTTTATAACAGAGTTATAACACCCAAATGGATATAGGTTTTTTTTTTTTTTCATTAAAATTAGTTCCAGAGGAGAGTATAGTAAAATTCCATCCTGAGATTAATTGTACATTCCCCCAAATCTGTTTATTCAATATGTTTAAACAAGCTTTTCATTTCACGACTGAACCGTAATGTAACCAAAATGAAAAGTATACTGTTTTGGCTCAGGCTCCATTTTAAGATGGACAGACAGCTTCTTCCAGGCAAAGGTAGGCCTCCTCATTCTTTCTCTAAAGTCGTGTCTGAAAGCTCAGAGACGTTTAAGAAAGGTGCTGGCCTTTAGATCCCTGTGGAGGGAAGGCTGAATGAACAGCAGCATGTCCACAAAGGCTTCTCACAGGTTTACCCTGTGTTTCTAGAAAAAGAAAGTAGGAACTGAAGAAGAAAAGAAAGAGGAAGGGGAGGGACAGGGAGAAAAATGTGATAGTAAATGATAATACTTAAACTTATTTTGAAAATGGAAATCCATCTCAGGGTAAAATAATAAGTAGGAAGTTCCCTAGGAACTGAAGTTCATTTTAGTATCACTGCCCCACCCAAAAGTATATACATGCTTTTTGTTGGAGGATTTTTCATTCATAACATTAAAACTCGTCTCATCTGAAGATCCCTGAAGTACCCAGCTAATGCCTTGCTGTCTACATGAGAGAATATCCCCACCCCAAGCATGGGTGCCGGTCTTAATATCATGAATGTTCTTTCAACTCTAAGAGCAAACTGTATAATTTAACTACTGGGTAGACATGTTCAGTCTCTTTAGTGAACGAGAGGAAGTCACTCTGCAGAGGGATCTGTTTACATGGGCTTGCAGGAAACAAGAAAAGATTTATGTGGGATCCTCCAAATGGGCACCACAGATATTCACAGGTAGGCCACATCCGAGATTCTGAATAGGCAGGAAATTACCTTGGGTTGTTAATTAGGAGAGCCATGTGTTGTAGGAATGGTGGAAACTGGTTTGCCAATCTCAAAAGTTACAGTAGCCAGTTCTGTGTGTTAGCTGCTGAAACAGTATTGCAGAGATGGGAAGAGGAAAGAGGCAGTGTACCTGCAGGGAGTTGCCTTACCCTTGTATCAAGTTGCCAAAGGTATCTACCTTAATATTACAACAGTAGACAGAGCTTTGTTACAACGTAGCTGTGTAACAACATGGCTACATTGGTCGTGGAAGTCGGCACTGCCAGGCTTTGGAGTGGTAGAGTAATCAGAATTTTGGGGGATCTATACATCTCCCCTCCGCCCCCGAGTGCAGCAATGGACATTGGGATAGGCCTTTCAGGAGCTTATCACTCCTGAGCTTGGCCTGTTGAGTTTATTTTTTTTTGTTCTGTGCTTTCCTTGGAATTGGAATTATTAATAACTTCTAGTGTCTATTGGGAAACCTTTCCTTGTTAATCACATTTCCCCCAACTTATTTAAATTTCACATTGTGCTGGATTGCTGACTTCCTCTCACATTATGTAAGATTGCTAGGTAGAAAATTCTGTGCCCCTACCCCGTGCCTGAGGGGGAGTGCATTGAGAGTTGAGTTCTTAGCAGCAGCTTCTAAGGAAGCATCTAGGGGTACCTTAATCTAGAACTTGTGTTGCTAATTGTAACAGACGTCTTGTGGGTCTCTAACAAAGCTGGACCATGTGTTCTTCAGGCCTGGGGTGGGGGTTGGGAGGGGAATAAAACTTAGGAGTAGCTCAAGTTAAATGCATTGGCACAGATAATGCAGTTTTATTTGTACGTTTCTGGTTCAATGTGCTGAGAAACACTAATTCTTTTGGCTCTCCGCCAATTTTCTACTAATCAAAATGGAGAAGATATGCAGTGTTTGGATTATACCTAAAAATAGCTCCCTGCAGGCACATCAGCAAATGGAATTAATTTCTCCTTCTTCCCCGTCACTCACACTCTCCATGTTAGTTGAATTCCCATCTAGAATATTGCTTCTAAATATCATAATTTTTGAATCTCTATATCCCAAGTAGTTTTTGCTCTGCTGTGGTGATCTATTGACCGATACTAGAGGATAACCATCTTTGGAAACACCCACTTTAACCTGATACCATTTAGAGTCTGTCAGCCCTTAAAATATAATCCTGGGGGTATTATTATTAAATACTCTGTAGATTACTTACTGCATCTTTTACTTTTAGTGGGAAGAGGGAGAGTCTCAGTAAATTGGATTTGGTTATGGGGGAGTTGAGAAGTTTCCAAATGGAATGCTTTGACAGCCTGCAAAGAGCCAGCACCCCTGGCAGGCCTGTGATACTGGTCTGAGCAGAATCTTTGCAGGCATGCTAGCAACACCCCAGGAAGCCAAAAGTCTCTACCTTTAACTTTACCTTCAGTCAGATACCGGCACTGTTTATATGCACAAGGTGCCAAGACCTCTCCTTATCTCCCAGCAGCAGAGCAGCTATGCTAGCTTTGCGGGGTAGGGGTGTTCTTCCTTTCTTTTTGAATGAGTTAGAAATATCTAGACTATGTAGTTCTCTGCAGATGCTCTTCATTTCTCATAAATAGTTTTCTAAAACACAGGTTTTTCCACATTTCTCAGGACACAAATCCCCTCTTTCCCTCTCTCTCCAACACATGCTCTTGCTCACAGCTGGTAAGGTGTCAAGATCACCTTCTTTCTATTAACAACACCTCTCTTGGTGCTTACCTCTGAAGATTTAATGTCTAGTTCTGTTGTCCTCCCAACAGAAAACAAAACAAAAACCCTCAAATTGTTGTTTTTACTGTCCCATTCACTTGTCCCTCAGGATGGGTTTGGTGCTGAAGATGTGAGCTACCCTCCCAGCATGTGTCTCTAACCCTGTCGCTTCTTAGTCATTTTACCTCCTCAGTCTGTTGCTCTCATTACTGACTCTGCATGCAATTCTACAAAAGACTGTGGGTTTTTTTTTTCCCCTAAGCTTGTTGATTGTGGGAATTGGGGCTAGAAACCTTTGGAAGAGCAGAAAACCTGCTCAAACAGATGGCTGCATGGGCCTCCCTGGCTTCTCTCTAACTGTAGTTCCTGTGCCCAGTGACCTTGGGAAGGTCAGCGGGCTTTCTTATGAATGGAGCTCTTTTCTCACAAAGCTACTCAGTTTGCTTATAATTGCCTCTGAGACTCTGAGGCGAAGGGGTCCTCTCTGCTGAGCTTACCGTCATCTAATATATATATATATAATATATATATATATATATATATATAAAAATATGTGTATAGTACCCCACACATCCAAACAAATAGTCCTTCCTTTTTAAAATTGCACAGAAACCACAACTGAATAAGGTAATCTGCTTCCCAAGCATCGGATTAAAAAACCTGTTTGCTGCTCACTGTGCGAAGGCAGTTTAATGATTCTGAAATCACAGGTACTTGGAGGAAAGTAAGTCAATTGGGAAAGGCCCCTCAATGTTACAGTTTAGTGTTGAGTTGTAAATGCTAATACCAACTGTCTAGATTGTTCTTTTTCTTGCAATAGCAGTTTTAAGGTGAAGAGTGCTGGGAAGCACAGGAGAGTTTTGCTTTTTTTTCTGCTTACCTTTCTTTTGTGACTTGCAAGATATTGGGTTTCTTTGGTCCCGATTTAATAAACAGCGTCAAGTCTGCAGGAACTTTACTGACTTCAAGTATCTGTCATTTTAAACTGCAGGAACTTAGCTGTAATCTTGAAATCCTAGTTAAAAGTCTGCTTACAAATAGTAAACGTTAAGACATGTGGCAACTGCATTTTCTGCAGCGTAGGGAGTTTGAAAGCCATTAGAGGCAATGGGTTTTGTTGTTGTTGTTGTTTTCTTTTAAGGAAAATGTTCATCTGTGAAGAAAGACTGCACTTGAATAATTCAATGATCTATCCTGCGATAATGTTCCCCCATAGGTGTACCCAGGAAAAATCGAGTCTCTTAGAAAGATTCTAGACTTTGGCATGTGCAGATTCTAGAGATGTCTGATACCTCAAAAAGTGGGATCGGAGTAACTTGAGTGTTAAATCTTGTCTGACAAGTATTTAGCCCCTCATCTTGGCAGCCTCCTCCTTTATAAAGACTAAAATTCTGTGTGGAGTTTTGTCTCCTGTTTGGTCTCAGAGGCATCTGAAACCGACAACCAGGTACTGTTCTATTTCCAGAACTTTACAGTGAGACGTGAAAATCAGTACCAAACCCTTGTTAGTTTTCTTTCTTAAAGTAATTTTCTTAACATATATTAATTATATATAATAATAGGTTTTGTTGTAATATCTTTACAAATGTGTCAAAGGTACTTTAGGTGTTTCCAAAGGAAACTTTTTTCTCCTTTAAAAGATTGTATATTTTTATTGCATTTATTTATTTTAGGGTGTGTGTGCCTGTTATAACACACCACATGGAGGTCAGAGGACAACTTCTCTCCTTCCATCATATGGATCCCAGGGATGGAACTCAGTTTGTCAGACTTGGTGGCAGACACCTTTACCCCTCAGCCATCTTGATGGCCCCTTCCACAGCTTTCATACTGTAAGCAACCCCATTTAATTTTCTCAGCAGTGTCACACCATTGCATTTTTTTCTGCTGTTAATCACAAATCATCTCTAGTCTCAGAGATATATCGTAGCAGAAGACGAGAGCAAACACAGCCTGCTACAAAATGTCAGCCAGCATCAGCGTGCCATCCCCCAATTCCTGGAAGTTTCTTAGTATTTTTTTTCTTCTTCTTAGATCAGTGTCTCCAGAGGCACAAAGCTCTGAAGATCCAAGGGGGGAAATTACACAAAGTTAAAATATGTAGCACGGAAAATGATACATCTTTACAGCCCTATAAAAGCATCGTGCAAGCACCGGGCAGCTGGCAACTTAGATTCCTCTCCACCATGCTCAGTACAGCCTGCTCTCCAGAGGACACAGGTGCATGACTCTCCTCCAAGCATCATGGTGGTGACATACCTAAAGGGCATGTGTGCTGTCTTCACAGCAGATGTGCTCAGAACCAGGTGGGGTGCCTCCCATGACGACTCTGACGTGATTCCTATGTCCAACTGCTGTTAATTGAGGGTACTGTGTGCTCTCCCAGACTCTGCAGTCTGTCCCCAAGGCATTCACACTTTGGGGAGATTAGGCATCCCCCAGAAAATGTGATAATGAGGCAGGTGTAGTTACGTACGAGACATATGGGCTAGAAGGGAAGACTAAACCAGTTCCCCGTCCGACAGAAACACAAGACAAGCTGTGTTTAATGTCACATTCACTCGTAGCTTCTTAAAGAGGAGAAAAATAAATAGATGAAATGAATGTCTTGACATGTAAATGATATATAAAGGCATTATCAATGAGATATTCTCTATATACACATGTGTGTGTGCTAATCCTGGGGAACCTGGTGTGTGTCTGACACAGAACCCGTCTCAGTTGGCAATAGCAACTTTCCAAGTGCTCACCAGCAGAGGACAGGGTAAATAATCTGTTTACATAAACACGACATAAGTACAGTGGCATGAAGGGCCATTCTGGGACGTTACTAGGGGAAGGAAACTATGTGAACCAAAGCAAAGCATTGTGGATACTCCAGATGAATATTCTAGTAGGAAATCATAGCTGATTGCAGATAGTCCTTGGTGCAGACACTGAAGGTGCACCTGCATACCTGGAAGGTTCTCCTGAGAGCACAGGGAAGGTTTATGGACTTTTCCTTCCTGAAGCATAGCGATTTATGGATTTATGACCAGTAATGTCAGGATTAAAGCAATGTTTTTGAAAGATTAGCCATCAGTGATACGACAGGTGACTATAACTTCTCCCTTAATCTTCAAAAAATAATTCTGAGTCTTATTCGGTTGTCTCACTACACAAAATAGAAAACCAGTAGTTCACACCATTTCATATATGTGAGCTCTTTATTAACTTGGCTTTTTTATTTTTATATTTCTATTTTAGAGCTAACTCAGCGAAATGCACCCTAACCGAGCAAGTTTCTGGGTGTATAAGGCCGAGGATCAGGTTATGCCTGAAGGTCATGCCCTCAGGGTGCAAAGCTCATGGTTTCAGAAAGTTTGTTCAAGGCCATAGTCAAGTACAGATCTTGTCTGGGAGAGATACACATTTCTGTTTTAAATTTTATTTCTGCATGCCTTTGCTGCAAGAAATAGCAATATAAGCATTAAAGATAAATTGCATATATCTTTATATATCATCTATCATAATAGCAAACAGACATCACAACCCTCTTAGCCTTTGTATGTCACCTCAGTTTTGAAACAGATTTCTAATCAGTTTCATTTAAGAGAGAGAGAGGGAAGGGAAAGAGAGAGGGAGAGAGAGAAGAGGGGAGAGAAAGGGGGGAGGATTGAGAGAGAGGGAGGGAGGAAGAGAGCATGGGAGGAGAGATCTTACATGGAGCCCTCAGCTGCTCAAGAGAATGTCACAATGCCTTCTGAGAAAGCGTTAAGGCTTACGTGTTACTCTTTGTTCCGTATGTGATATATCTGTATGTTCCCAGCAATGCATATTCATTTTAAACATTATAAATTTATCTTTCATTAGCATATATTAGTGGGTAAAGAGTTTTATTCCAAAGTGGTTTCCACACATGTGTTTGGATGGTCCCCCTACCCCCACCTTCCCACCCCTCTTCTCTTTTCAGAGTTACAGCTTTCCTAGTACAACTTCCAATTTTAATGGTTTGGTTTTGTTCTTTTTTTAAAAAAGAATTATTTATTTATTTTATGTGTACGAGTACACTGTAGCTGTCTTCAGACACACGAGAAGAGGGCATCGGATCCCATTACAGATGGTTGTGAGCCACCACGTGGTTGCTGGGAATTGAACTCAGGATCTCTGGAAGAGCAGCCAAGACTCTTAACCACTGAGCCATCTCTTCAGCTGCCACGTTTTGTTTGTTTGTTTGTTTGTTTTTATTGTAAGTTTCACATGGCTGAAAACATGAGCTACTTACCTTTGTGAGTCTGGCTGATTTTTGCTGGATCTGTCCATTTTCTTGCAAAATAATATAACTTTGTTCTTTCTGGCTGCATAAAATTTCATTGTGTGTGTGTGTGTGTGTGGTGTGTGTATGCACATACATGTACATGTGTGCATATATGTACCCATATATATGTATGTACATATATACGTATATGTATATGTGTGTGTATGTGCATCTCATGTGTTTTTCATTCATCTATTGACAGACTGATTCCACAACTTGGCTTTTAGAAGCAATGCCTTTATCAACATGGGTTTGCATGTATCTCTATGCTAAGCTGACCTGATCATTTAGGGTACATATTCAGTGGTGGCTAGTTGGGTTGCACGGTCAATCAAACAGCATCATGTTTCCTGATACTCACTATAGAGCTGTAGATCGGGCAGGAAGGAGCAGCTCAGGGTATGACTGAGCAGGGCTGTGTGACATTTATAAACTCTCCTCCTTAAGCCTATTGGACTTATTTGGTATGAACACATTTCTCTGCATCAGTTTCTGAGACTGATTTACAAAATCAGAAGACTGTTTCAATATTTTATAGTATAGAAGCCACAAGGCCACTCCTTGCATTATTTCTATACCCAGGAAGGGTAATTATAATGACAAAGCTCTTAGCTACCTGAATTTCAGGGAGCCTCTTGCCTTTGAGCGCCATACCTCTTTGTCCCCTGGATAAGGCTTGTTGACTCTGTATCCCTTTTCTGGCGCCTGGATGCCCACTCTCTTTCTCCTCACTCCCAACAGAAACATTGTTTCTTTGTAGAAGCCAAATGCCTCTGCAGGT
The DNA here is from genome assembly GCA_021653895.1 of Mastomys natalensis. Classification (NCBI taxonomy): domain Eukaryota; kingdom Metazoa; phylum Chordata; class Mammalia; order Rodentia; family Muridae; genus Mastomys; species Mastomys natalensis. The sequence continues at coordinate 546,238 of JAJTUV010000060.1, forward strand.
CACAGGCAAGTCTTATTGACCTGATCTTCTCTTTGCAAGAGCCTCCCCCTCTGCTCTCAGCCATTATTCTGAGTTAATGGAAGGCTCAAATCAGGGAGGGATTTTACAGCCTGCCTGCTCCTCTGAGAAGAATGGGAGTTTCCTGAAGAAAGCCTCCTGGTCTCTCTGCACGTCCTGGGCACCAGTGTTTGACACAGTCCATTTCCTTACCCTAGACAGTGTTGTTTTGCCTGCATTTAACAATGGGCTATCCCTGAAACAACACGTATGTCTCTAGCCCACAGTAAAATTCTTATTTCTCTAATTTGCCTATGGGATGAATTCGAAAGCATATGTTCATCACCCACAGGGTGTGGAGCAGCTGAGCAGCCTCAGCCTCTGAAAGCAGTGCACTCTGCAGGGCCGGCCATCCAGGCTGCAGCCACAAGAGGCCAGTCTAAGAGGAGAGCCATGTTTGTCCAGGGAAAGACAATGGTGAATTTTGTGATGGTTCGGGGGAACTGGGCTCAGTCTAACATAGTTTAGATTATAATCAGAGCGGAGTCTGAAATGTGTGGGGTAAGCTACAAGTTGGATTTTTTTTTCCAACTAGTATACTTTTGGAAACTATATTGTTATTTTGCTGCATCACAGATCAATTTACAGTATTTGTTCACTTATTTTTTCTAGTTGTGTGTTGGCCTTGTGGACAGTCTTTTTATCTATTTATTTTACACATATGAGCATTTTGCCTACATGCATAAGTGCACTATGTATATAAGGTTGGAGGTCACAAGAAGGTATCAGATCCTTTGGATCTGGAGTTAAAGATGGTTGTGAGTTGCCCTGTGGGTAGTAGGAATTGAACCTGGGTTCAAGAGCGGCCAGTTCTGTTAACTGCTGTTAACTCTCCAACCCCTAGATTGGTGGTCTTAAAATCAGGCAGGTACTCTCTCTGTTGCTCTTATTATTTAACTGATATAATAGCTTTATATACTCACTGGTACAATGTAAAATAAATATACATATATATCTATAATATCTCTATATATAGATATTTCACATACTAAGGATTTAATTAACATATCCATCTCCACACTTAACTGTCCTTTTTAAAAAAAAAAAAGATTTGTTTTCATTACTTTTATTTATGTATAAGTGGGTGAATGTGTGTGAGAATGTGTATGAGTGTGTGTGAGAAAGTATGTGTATGAGTGTGTGAGTGTGTGTAAGAATGTGTATGTGTGTGAGAGTATGTATAAGTGTGTATGAGAAAGTTGTTTGTGTGAGTGTGTGTGAGTGTGTGAGAAAGTTTGTATGTGAGAAAGTGTGTATGAGTGTGTATATATCACATATGTGTGTGAAAGTGTGTATGTGAGTGTGAAAGAAGGAAAAAGTATGTATGTGTGTTCACATCACGTGTGTGTATGTGTGTGCATGTATTCATGGAGTCCAGAAGAAGGCATCAGGTTGCCGAGAGCTGGAGTTGTAGGCAGTTGTGAGCCACCTGTTGCGAGCGCTGGGATTGAACTCAGATACCTCTGTGAAAACTCTTAACCCTCTATTTGTGACATCAACATTTAATATTAACTTTATAGCAGCGTCGACATGTGCCGTGTGTTATTAATGATGGGATTATGTCTCCAAGTCGGTCATCTGGAAACTCTTCCTATACTTTAACATCTGGTCCCCTGACCTTTCTGGGCTCCTCCCTCCCTGGCCCCTGATAACCACCTGTGGTCATTCTCCAGCCTGTCCTTTGGAAGCGTTGGCAGAGGCAGGGCGAACACATGCTGTGAAAACTCCTTTATCAAAACCCAGGAGCAGCTGTCAGCTCCATCCTGAAAGAAGGGAAAGACTTTGTTACTTTTTAAAAGTAACCAAACACACCACACACACATATGGATGCTTATGTACACATGTGCCTGTGTGTGTGTGTGTGTGTGTGTGTGTGTGTGTGTGTGACAAACTGATGGAATAGGGCCACAAACCTCTTACCCAAAGCCCCAAGGGGCCATGTGTGTTTTGAAATTGAGATTGTCTTTAATTTTCAGAAGATAAATGGTAATAAAAAGACATTACACGCTACACTAACTAAGGTCCAGGTCAGGATCCTATAATCAAACACTAGTGTCTCTACTGTGAATGTATGATTATTCATGCCAAGTAGATAAATAATGACTATAAATAGCCTCCACACCAGTTCAAGTCAGATTCTGCTCCAAATGAGTTCAAGTGAGGTCACATTAACTGCCGATGAGTTATGGAAAACTCTATCTTGAAGGCTTTCTGGACCTGGGGAACTTGGCATTCAAGGTTGCAGACCCGTGTTCTGACATGTTCCTTTCTGGAACATCACCTGCTCATGAGAGAAGCCAACACGCATTTTTAAACCTATCACCTGTGGCCTGTCAACTCGCCTACCAGTAATATTCAATGAACACTATGAGGAAAGGCTTAGGTGTGTGTATGCGTGCACACATGTGTATGCGTGCACGTGTGTGTATGTGTGTGCATATGGGTACATGTGTGCATCTGTATGTGTGCATGTCTCTGTGTATGTATGTTTGTATTGCTGATTTTTAACTTAGAGCCTTACACATATTAGGCAAATGCTCTACCAATGAGCTATAACCTTAGCCCAAAGAAAAAAGAATTAAAAATAACTAAGACTGAATCCTAGAGCAGACTTTAGTGGTGAGAGGCATCATAGCAATGAAGAAGTGGTTTGGGGAGCAACAAAAGTATCACGTGGCCAGTCCTCTGTTTGCCTGCACTGACAATCTCCGTGACTGTTATGCTACAACAGGGTCAATTCTATAGACTTGCAGAGGGAAGATGCCTTTAAGACGGTCATTGTAGGGGCTTCAGATAGGTAGTTAGGAGAGTGGTCGCGGCACTGAGTTTGATACCAGCATGGTCGAATGAGTCTGTAATCTAGCACGGGGAAGTGGGCACAGGGTGACCCAGGGGCTCAATGGCAGCCAGTCTAGGCAATCCGTGAACTCCAGGTTCAGTGAGAGATCCTGTCTCAAACAAGTCGGAGGCTGGGTGTGGTGGTGCATGACTTTAAGCCCAGCACTCAGGAGTTCAAGGCTGACTGACCTGGCCTAGAATTTTAGGCCAGAAAAGGCTATGTAATAAGAGCCTTCTATATAAACAAACAAACAAACAAATAAATAGATGGGGCTGAGAAAGACACCTGTTATTTACTTCTGGTTTACACACAACACACACACACACACACACACTACACTACACATGTAATGTCAAACAGCTCTTAAAACAAAGAATTTTCTTGTCCTTGAGTCATCAAACCTTACAAGATTAAAAACAACAAAAACAAGCTATAATCTCTACTCCAGAAAGACACATACACATTTCCATGTGAAGCAGCATCTTTCAAGCACCCCCACACCCAATTCCTACCTCAGATGTTTGCCACACTTGACAAGAAGGCGAATGTCCTAAAACCTCACAGTCAGTGTACAGCCGAGAGCACCATCATCTCCAGCTACCTCAAATTGACTGTGATCATATGCCTTAGTAGCTTCTATGACATTTACCTCAACTTAAGATTTTCAATACAATATCCGCAAAATAAATATTTCTGAACTCACTGTGACCCTTTATCTTCGTCTTAAAGGTTGCAGAGACGAAAGGCAATGGCAGGTTTTTCAGTTTTTCTTTTTTACATTTTTATGTTCCCCTATCATACAAAACAGAGGGGGAGGAAGACAAGGAACCCCCCTTTAAAAAAAAAAAGACAAACCGTTTCAAACTAGCAACTTCGTCAAAGCATCAATTTTCTGTTTGACATTCACTGGGAAAGAAAATGATGAAATAAAAAACTTAGCCCCTGGCATCACATCATGATTTAGAATTGATAGCACTGGGCACAGAATTTCTTCTCTTTGACATTTTGAGGAGTCCAATGGGAGAGAATTCTGAGTGTAGAGGAGTTATATTTCCCGTCCTCTGCTCCTGTCTGAGCTGTCCATGAGAGCATCTCTTCCACTCTAATAATCAAAAGGAGACCTCACCAACAGCAATACCTTGGGGAGCCCACAGGAAGACAGGGGCTGTTGCCACTTTGACAACAAACTTCTGCTGGCTCCGCAAATTGAGCAGTGACAGAGTTCCAAAGTCTCTTACCACTTACTCTTAAGAGAGAGAAGGACAGCACTGTGCAAGAAGGACCCTAAGAGGGACCCCAACCAGGGCTTCCTCCATCATGTGCCTTCATCCAGCTGCTGGCTACACTCTCAGCAACAGACACACTCCAGGAGCCTGGCTCCTCCCCCATCTGGCAATCTTCTTGTCAGGCTGTGCATCCAGGTTCTGGCTGCCTCCTCCAAGAGCCAGAGGCAGCAATGGGCAGCTCCTCCTAAGACAAGTGGCCAAGGCCTCCGGAGGGTTTCCCTTCTTATTGTCACCTTTGAGGACCCCTTCCCCCGCGAGTAGAACAACTCTCTGTCATATGACTAATTTGTGTTTGGCTCTTCTGCTGCTACTTAGTTTGAAAAAGACGCCACAAGGGAGATGGCTCCGTGAGAAAAGCACTCAGTGCACAAGATCAGGCCCTCAGCACGAGTGTAAAAAGCTGGACTGGGTGGCAAAGGTGTGGCTTGGGTGTAGAGTGGCCAATCACAGACCTCGGGAGTTCACTTGTCTTAAAAAGCAACGTGGACAACAGTAGAGGAGATGCTTCAAAATGCACCTGCATAAACACGGAGAAACATACATACATATCAGAAGAATACAATCTGAGAAGTGACTGTTACAGATGCCCACATCTGTTAAGCCAAAGAAGGCAGACTACCCAAATGTGTCTGTGGACAGGAGCTAGGAGGAGAAGTGACCAGCAAACTGCCTAGTGGACATGGCGTTTATTTTGGGGGGTATTGAAAGTATAGTGGAACCAGATAACAATGAGAACAGCACAAGCTTTGAGGGTGCTATCACCAAACTGCACATAAGCACATGACCAAAATCACCAGTTTTGTTACCTGTTTAACACACACACACACACACACACACACACACACACACGCAGCTCATGCATGCACACTCATGTGTGCACCCACGCACAAATAAAACTGATAGAGTCCTTTGCTCTACTTAGACTTTATTTAAATAAACAAAATCGTAGTAAAACAAAAATGTATTTTAACAAAAGAAAAAGAAAGAAAGAAAAAGGATGGCTTGAACCATGGTTAAGCTTGCTTTTAAATTGTTATTTATTTGTTTTGTCTTATTTTGTTTCTTTAATTGAGACAGGGTTTCATGCAGCCTGGGCTGGTTTCCCACTTTCTAACTGGCTATGTAGCTGAGGCTCGGCCTTGAACACCTAATTCTCTCAAGAGCTGAAATTACAGGAGTGTGCTACCACGCCCTGCTCTCAGATTATTTATTTATTTATTTATTTATTTATTTATTAGCAGAGTTTGAGGAAGGCAGAATTTTAAGACTCGAGGGGCTGATGCAGTCCTCTCTGGTGGCAGACAAAGAAGTTACAGCTTCTGCGGTAAGGCAATCCTGGAGAGCAGACATGTAGATTCCAGTATGGTCCTGCCGGTCTATTGAAGTATGAGACAGTCTCTTGGGGCCTGCTTTCACAGCAGGAAAACGAGACTGAAAACACCCAGTGTGCAACTCCTTCAAACATCACCAGACCACTTGGTGCAAAAACCAAATCACAGGGAGAGACATAGGTCTGGAAACCGGTTGAAGGGAAAAGGGTTATTTACTGGGCTTCAGCATGGGTACACAATCCCATACCCCAGGCAGGTCGCTCAAGGTGCAACTGACGAAGCTGGGCAACTTTGTAACCTAACACCTTAGGGCTGGTAGACAGCAGAGAGCAGGATCCTAAAGCAAGTCTGGACAGGTAAACTGCTGTGTACATAGCAAGCGGTTCGCCTGTTGCCTTGGATAAATCACTGGGCGGAGTGTGTGTTCTAAAGCCAACTGCCAGTTACATATTGGTCCACAGTCATCCCTTTGCAGAAGGAAGGGCTCCTGAAACGGCACGGATCACACTGGCCATCTCCATTCGGTTCCCGAGTTCTGCCTTTGGTAAGAGATCAGAGCTCACAGAGATGAGCCCTCAGTTAAGCACATAGCCCAAGGGAATTCTTCCAGTCTCAAGGATAGAGATTCCTGCTAACACAAAACCGAAACAGGACAGAAAATCAGCGTATCCTTCTACAGTGGCTTCCCGACAGATCTAAGACTAAGCCTTCCACCTTACAGACCAGCATCCCCCACTGCCCACTGTTAAACCAGACTCCCCTTCTTCCAACGTCGGCAACTTAATTCAGCTACAGTAGAAATTCCTAAGTCTTCGTTCTAAAGGAAGTTTATTTAATTTCCACTTATTTCCATTTCTTGCTTACCTTCCAGAATGGTAAAGGCAGAGGCTACCAGGATGCTGGAGGATCAGCTTTCATTGGTGTCCTGAGTCTGACCTCAGAGGACAAATGTGGGGTCCGAAGGGAGAGGCTGGACAGAAGTGACCTATGGACAGAGTGCTGGGAGCAGAAGTTTTCACATTGTTTAGCTTGATGATCTGAGCGTGATTGGACCTACATTCTCATACTTGGCTGCCGGCCTCCCACTGCCTCCAGTTTCCAACACCCTCGGGTGCTGCCTGGGTGAAATGTCCCTCTCTACTTCAGACTTGTTCTCTGACCAGAGGTCAAGATTCTGTTTCCGTTTCAGTATTTTGCTGTCTGTCCTAAGCAGCTCTCTGACCTTGAGAATTACCCAAGTATGCATGGCAGCCTACCTCAGCCACATGACAGTATTGTAAGTAATTCCTGTTTTGGACAGTCCTTAGGGTTAGAACTGTCCTAGTACAGGAACCAAAAACTCCTTGGTCCTCTTTCTTTTCAGAAATGGCTCCTGACAGGGAGTGAAGAAGAAATGACCTCTGCCTCTGGTCAATGAGGGATGGGAAATTCTATATCCGGAAACCTCAGCATAGAAAGCAGAGGGAGTGACAGTTGAACTATACCACTGCTTAGGTTTTCTTCTTTGCTCTTTTTTTTTTTTCTTTCCATTTCACTTTTGTGTGGTTTCAATTATTTCCTAGCAAGAAAAAAAATTATTGCATTCTAACTGAATGTCAAACCCTGCTACATTGGATAAGGGAAATATAGGAACACCAACCTTATCGCTTCTCGGCCTTTTGGCTAAGATCAAGTGTAGGAACACCAACCTTGGTACCTTGAGTCCTGGAGGAAGAGGAGGAGGAGGAGGAGGAGGAGGGAAGAGGAAGAGGAGGAGGAAGAGGAGGAGGAGGAAGAGGAAGAGGAGGAGAAGGAGGAGGAGGAGGAGAGAAGGAGAGAGGAAGGAGGAGAAAAGGAGGAAGAGGAGGAGAGGAGAAGAGGAGGAAGAGGAAGAGGAGGAGGAGAGGAGGAGGGAGGAGGAGAGGAGGAAGAGGAGAGGAGGAGGAGGAGGAGGAGGAGGGAGGAGGAAGAGAGGAAGAGGAGGAAGAGGAGGAAGAGGAGGAAGAGGAAGAGGAGGAAGAGGAGGAGAGGAGGAAGATTGGAGGAAGAGGAGGAAGAGGAGAAGAGGGAAGAGGAGAGAGAGAGAAAGATTCTAACTCTGTCTGATTGCACCCCATTTACTGTAGGAACCTAAAGAGAGATCAGGAGAAAGCTAGTTGGGACAGTCGGGGAAACCATCACCCACAGCATCCACAGTGAACCGGAACTTGAGTGCCGGCTGTTTCTGCCAGGAGGAAAGAAGGGTGTTCCCAACAGGAGCAGACAACTCAAAAGAGCAGGATGTATTTTGAAGACACTGGAAAATCTGCACGGCTTTATCATTAGGTTTCCAGCCTACGAAGAGGCAGAGGTCAGGGTGGAGAAGACATTGTGTACTTACCAAGATCCTGGACTCCACTCTGTGAAGAAGAGAGTCCCCAAAAGCCTTAGGGTAGAGAAGAAACAAGTTGGCTTTCGGGTACATCATGCACTCCATAATAAGAGGGCAGGCAGCCTAGTGGAAAAGAAATGGAGAATGACAGTGCCTGGAGAGATGGCTCAGTGGGTAAGGGTGCTTGCTGCCCAGCCTGACAGGGTTCAATTCCCAGAACCTACATGGTGGAAGGAGAGACCCAACTTCCAAAAGTTGTTCCCTGACCCCCGCATAGACATACGCACACACTGAAAATAAATCAGTAAATGTTAAAAATAAAGTGAGACAGGACTGAGAACAGATGTCACTGGGAGGGAACCCCCCATGCAGAGAGCCTGCTGTGTGGCCCCAGGCTCGTGGGTCTGAGCTGTAGCTGTGTGTGTCAGTGAGAAGCCTGCTAAATAGATAGGGAAGTAACTTTGTGTCTCAGAGAGGGGCAAAAGTCAGAGGCAGCGTCCTGGTCCTATCGGAGTAGCTCGGCCTTGTGGAGTAACTCATGTTGGGTGCTTTCTGGAAACACTAAGGAAGGCAGAAGGTGATGATGGGAGAAAATGATTTTTCTACAGATTTTCTATGACTGTCTTACAAAATGATGACATTTCTTCCAGTGTCTCAAGACATCTGTCTTAGAGACAAATATCCTGTCTTTATGTCGAATTCAAACATTGATTAATATGCAAGAAAACAGACTAGTTGTTATTGAATCAGCCCCTTACACATACCAAGTAAGTAGCTGGCGAATAGCTAGGGGAAATTTTTTCATTCTTCAGACAGGAGGTGCTATCCTCATATGCCCAACCTGTGAGGGACCTTGCTCTCCGTCACTGAAAGTATGTGTTTGGCACTTGGGACTTGGTATCGGGCAGACAGTGAGTTTCTTACTCCAGAAGTACAGCTGGGAGAGTGGAGAGCCTGAGAACAGAGGCTGCCAGGAATAGCAGGCGAATTCACCCACTTCCAAGAAGGTCACTCGTTGAGAGAACAGGGCGAAGGCAGCTTGAAGCAGATTCTTGGCACCGCCACACCATGTCTGCCTGTTGCATAACTTATAGCCTTTGGTTCCCTTGACTGAGAGCGCTGTATTGACCTGGCATTTTCTGTGCTGTACCACCGGTTTCCAGACCGCTCAGCACTGCTTGTCAGGCGACCTTCCCTATTAAGTCGGCTTCCCTCCTCTCTTAACAGCTACCTGTTGAGAGTTCTATTTTTAACGAACAATTATAACCTAAGAGCTGTCATCTGTCAGGTTGTAAACGTTTGTTAAAAATAGGAGTCCTAGACATGTAGTCATTAGACAGCAAAAAAGCCGGAAACAATAGGAGAAGCCACAGTGGGAGATGTTAATTACATCTGAATTCATTACTGAAGTTCATCTCAGGAAGAAGGGCTGCGGTCTGTGGCCAGTTCTAACAAGAAGGAGGGCTGATTCGCTTCACAGAAACAGTTCACCTAGCCTGCAGGATGCTTCGTCTCTGTGGGTACCCTGCTCTTGTCCATACCCAAGAAGAGTAATTTTATACTCTCCAGACCTGTCTTGCCACTGAGATGGGAAATAGAGAACACCATCTCAGGACTGAGGTGTACCTCAGGGGAGACTGCTTTGAAACAATAGCTAGCTCTTCTTTTTCCTTAGCTCCACACTGACCACCCTTGTGCAACCTAGCACCTGAGGGAAGAGAACACAGAGATAAGTTCTGTGCTACCACATTTGGGGATGAGGAAACTGAGGTTTAGAGAGGTCGAACAGTTTGCCCCAAATAAAGAGTTGGGAGAGGGCCAGGCCCTCTCAGAGCCTTCCTCCTGGGTCTGCCTCTTAGCCTCTGTCCTGAGATGCTTCTGTCTCCTGCCTGTCGCTCAGACTGTCCTTCTCAGGAACTGACCACAGACCACCCTCTCAACAGTGCCCCCATCTGGCTGTCTGTTGCAAACCACTCTTGGTCGGATGGCTCTGATGGCTTGGGCTTTTTACAGTGGGTCGAAGGTTACAAAATGTTCCACACCTGTCCCCGGGACCCAACACCCTCCAAAGACACATTGGGTAATAGTTAAGACTCAGGATATAAAAGATATGAGATTCAAGACACTAGCTTCCCAGATTGAGTTCTCATGTAACGGTGATGCCCTGGGCTTCATCTGCCCTCCTTCACAGGCCCAGAACTCTGTTTTTCTTTGGAGCAGGTATCTCCAATCCTACAGGATCACCGCCCCCACCCCACCCCCAAACCCATGTTTGGAGAAAGTCAGAATTCCACATTCACAGAACACCAGGACATGGCAGACGATTAAGTTCAACGACGCAGAAGGCCTTTAAATAGCAATGCTTCATGTGCCAGATTCCACATCTGGGGGAAGGGAGAGAGCCTGACCAATGGCCAGCCACTTAGATATGACTGGAAAGCATCTGTGAAACGCTGCTTGCTGGCGATTGCTGAAGTCTACCCAGGTGCCTGAACCACCTACTAAAATGCTAACGCAGCCCCCAAGAATTTCAACCTGAAATGCACCCCAAACAACACAAGAAAATATATGTAACCAGGTGTCGGGGGATGAGGAATGTGGTTCCACAGATGGAATTTTTCCCGTCTAATTATGTAACTGATACAAACAACTTTAAGTGAGTTACTAGTTGCTCTGTTAAAACTCAATGTTTTCCAGGCCTGGGTTGATGTCTCAGTCGATAAAATGCCTACTATGTAAGCAAGAGAACCTTCAATCAGATTCCAAGAATTCACATAAAAAGCTGGACATGGCAGTGCATGCCGGAACCTCAGCCCTGTGGGAATACGTGGGGACTGAGACAGGTGGACCCCTGGAGATCATTAGTTAGCTAGCCTAATTGAATCAGCAAGCTTCAGGTTCACTGTGAGACCTAAAGTGGCAGGCGAGTAAGAGAAGTCACCTGTGGTGATTTGAATGTCCCCATAAGTCTCTGGCATTTGAAGACAAAACAAAAAAAGAAGCCTCAAAGCCTGCCCCTCAGACCTTGCTTTCTCAGCAAGGCCACACCTCCTAAACCTACCCAGACAGCATCACCAATTGAGAACCAAATGTCCAAATCCAAATGCCCAAGACTATGGGGGATATCTGACTCAAATCAGCACACACATACAACTCTGCATTTCTCCTTTTTCTCTTCTTCTTCTTCTTCTTCTTCTTCTTCTTCTCTCTTCTTCTTCTTTCTTCTTCTTCTTCTTCTTCTTCTTCTTCTTCTTCTTCTTTCTCCTCCTCTTCCTCTCCTTCCTCCTCCTCCTCCTCCTTCTTCTTCATTAGCATCTTTGAAGCATAATTAGAAAGTTGGTTGTTTTAGCTACAAGTAACTTTGGTTGTGAATAAGAGGTTATCTTCCTGTCACACGTCCACCCCTTCCTCAGACCTTATTTCATAAACGTATCTCTGAGATGACATTGTTCTCAGGACGGCTTGGAGTTTGGAACCCTCCTCTCCCTTGAAATTCCTGTACTGGAGTCTGCAGTCCACAGAAAGAATTCTCGAGCTTCTAGAGGGAATGTTCATAAACCTCACAGCCAACCTCAGACTTTGATGAGGGAAGGCCAGTGCTCCGGGAGGGCAGGCGGGCTGGCGGGCGAGGAACACATGGCGTCTCTGCATTCCTCCTTTGGCTGCAGGGCTCCAGATAGCTTTTTCCATGGAGCTGTCCAACCCTGTCCCTGCGAGACCTGTTCTTTTTTTTTTTTTTTTTAAACAAGTCAGTAAACTAACTAGAACTTCTGTCAAGTCTGGTGTCTCTATATAAATGGGTACAAATTTAACTTGACACGTTAATTTCTTTCTAGAAAACAATTTATATGCATAGAATCTCAGAGTTGGATGGCCTTAACGGTCACCCCACACAGACCAAGCTCATGCTTTTGCCAGTCACTTCTAAAGAGTGGCCTTGAGTGGCCATGATGACTCTCTGCAGTCAGACCCCTTGTGCCTTTTGTACTTCATTCCCCTGGGACAGCTGGGTCCAGCACTGTCTTATCTGCCTGGGTAGAGTAGGTAGATTCTTCAAGGTAAGAAGAGTGGAGACTGAAATCCGACAGTCAGAGATAAGGCTGTGGTTTAGTGGACGATCCCTGGGATGGAAAAAAATAAAATCCCGTATTAAGGTAAAATTTTGGTATTGTTAACTCTAACTCTTATCTTAGTTTTGTTTCTTTTTGTTGTGGCAAAATGCACTGACAAAAGCCACTCCAGGGAGAGCGGGCTTATTCTGACTCATATTCATCCATCCCCATGACGGATAGGAAGTCACAGTGTGGGAGCATGAATGCCATTTTGCATTCCCGAGAACTAAAGGGAAATGCATGCACGCTAGGGATTAGCTTGCTTTCTGAACTCAGGGTGCTTCAGGGGGTCCCGTCCACTAGATTGTCACCCCACTGCAATTAATGCAACCAAGATACCCACCCCACCTCACCCCCACCCTCAGGCATACCCAGAGGCACATTTCCCAGGTGATTCTAGAGTCTGTCAAAATGACAACACAAACCATCCCAGGCTCCATCTGAGGGAACTGGGTAACACTTGAATCCAGTCAGTTGAATTCCAGAGTCCACACAGCACACTGCTAGAATATTTTCACAAACCCAAGAAGGAACTGGGACAAAATGTCCCTTTCAAGAGGGAGATTAGAATAGATCGTTAGCGTGGAGAACTAGAAAATGATTTATTTTGGTCACCCAATAGCTATAGTGATCTATATCTGTATTTCTCTGTTCTTTCTAGAAAAGTCTTCACTTGTGGAAAGCCCAGAATCTGTAGTTTCACTTTAAATAGATGCAGAACCAAAAAAGTTGCTGTGCCAGCCACCCGTGAAATAGGATGATGCCAATCATGGCACTGGAAGAGCGCTAGCACAGGATGGAGGCAGGAGCTAGAAATGACAGAGAAGGACACAGAGACACAAAATCCTGCTGCAGAGGCTGGGAGGCTGTTGACAAATGAAGGAAGAGGAGAAACCCAGCAGCAGGGGAGGGCAGGAGGAGTGTGGTCTTGTAGCGTCAGTGTCCGGGACAAGGGGTAAGGTCTCGACATCGAGAAAGCTCCCATCTGCTCAGTGGCAAGAAAGTTCAGAGTCGGGCCCAGGCTGCAGACAGAGGCGGGGGAGAGAGATGTGATATGCAATGAAGCCTATATAGGCTAGGACCAATCAGTGCCAAGATCTCATTGCACACAGCTCCCTATAGCCAGTCTGTCAGACTTTCTGAGTAAGCCAGTGACATAGAGTGCGCACAGGGACCAGCAGAGGTAGTTCATTTACTAAAAGTGCTCATGTTGTTGCCCTGGGATCAGATCATTCACCCAGCCCCTATTACTTGTCTGTCTGTCTGTCTGTCTGTCCAATCCGTTTGTCTGTCCACGCACCCACCCATCCATCCATCTATCTATCCATCTATCTATCTATCCATTCATTTATTTTTCTGTGTATGTGTGTTGTATATGTTTCCATGTTTGCATGACCATAAGTGCACGTGTATGTACTGAGGGTTGACACAGACACTTCAAGCCTTCCTCAATCACTGCTATCCTTATTCATGGATCTGAGTTCACCACTACAACTAGTCAAGCTGGCCATCTCACTCTAGGAATCTCCTGTGTGTGTCCTTTAAGCTTTGGAATTACAGTGTGGCTGCCATGCCTGCTCAGCCTTTACCTGGGTGCCGGGATTCAAATTCATGTAGTCAAAGGAGTCACTCTGTCTACTGAGCCATTTCCCCAGCCCTCCTTATTTCCAACTACAATTTCTTAGCAATGGCTTTTGGGAATCTAAAGTACCCTTGACAGCCAGCTTTTAAAAACTACATTTTAGAAGACGGGATGCTTCCTGGAGGGCAAATATTCCTGATGCAGAAAGATTAAAGTATGGAGAATTATGGATAAGATGAAGAAATTTAAAATGCATAGCACAGCTCACAGAGAATCACAAGGATCTCTGATTTATCAAATTAAAAGACACATTTTTTTGTTTTCAAAAAAATTGCAATCGGTGAGCTTTTGGTTGATTTCAAGGGATTACTTTATTTGAACAAACATGTTTTTGTGATGAAAAACAAGTCTTTCTCCCTCCTTGAAGGGAATCTATTCCACAAACTTCCGTTCAAGTATGGAAAACCAAGTACAGCTGCTTTCCTTGTGTGGGGTGTTAGGTTACCTGTGCTGGGACTTGCTTCAGTTTTCTGTCCCTTCTGTTACCCACCGTGGTGTTTGCACCCAGACAAGCTCTCCCTCCACCCACAAGTCACATGGACGGTGACCTAGAGAGAGGCCTCACTGACCTTATTTTTCCTGTGGTTTCTCTTCATTCTTTCATTACTTCATTGCAAGACAGTATTTTTTTTTAAAAGACCTCATGCTGGCAAACAGGAGTTGGCTTACTAGAACATAACAACTTTTTGGAGTCTCCAGGTCTGTGATGTAAATTCCAGTTTGTTTTTAAGAGGCTTTCGTAATCCACTATGTAAATACACGTATTTGCATAATTTCCAAAACACGTGCTTTGAAGCCACAGTCCTTTCTGCCTTCTTGTCGGTCATGGTCATGGGGACACCAAGGATCTGCAGGCTTGAGTTCCAACATGGCCACTTTGTCATCTTCAAACTGAGGGAAAGCTGGAACAAGCTGCTTTGGAGGGAAGAGTCCCTGGTTCTCATGCACTTGACCTCTGTCGGATTAAACTACAGGGAGCCCAGAGGAGCTGAGCACTTGCACCGGCTTTAAACTCAGTTTCCTAGAGGCATCTGCTGGCCACTTCCCTCACACTCTTCTATTTTGGACAAATCTCCTCCACCTGATCCATTCTGACTTTCTGCCGGGGCCTCAAGTGAGAGTCAGTCGGCATAGTCAACGCTTCCGTGGTGATGCCGAGCTCGCCTAGATGACTGCTTCTGGGGCTGTTGATCTATCTACCCTTGCTTCAGGCTGCGGGGATGGACTTTGACTCCATTTTAAGGGAGGAGTTGGAGGACAAGGAAGAGAGCACTTTGCATATCCTGATACCCAGGGGCAGCTAAAACCAAAGAGGAGGGACACTTGAATCCCCTTTGAGCAAACCCTCTGCCAGGTGTGCCAACTTGCTTTATATAGTTAGTTCTTCATAACACATACACACACATGCACACACATGCACGCACATACACAAGCACTCACACACACATGCACGAACACCCCATACACATACACATCCATGCACACACTCATAAACACACACATACACACACATTCTGAGGAGTGAACCGAGGGTTTCACACACGCATGCTAGACAAGCATTCTACCACTGAACTCCATCCCAAACCTCTATTTATTGATTGATTAATTTGCTGGTTGATTGATTGGATTGATCTCACTAGTCTGGAATGTACTGTGTAGCCCAGAGAGTCTTTGAATTTTTGATCCTCTTGTCTCAGCCTCCCAAGAAGTTGGGATTACAGGCTCTCTCTGCTGGCTCAGTGTAATAATTCCTCGTATGTAGCCTTTGATTGCTCCCTCTGTTATTATAATTAATTTTACCAACCACTTCTCCTCGTTTTCATCATTTAAAACTTAAATAGAAACAATAAAGGCAAAGAATTTCAAACAAGGGGGAGGGTCAGATACCATTCGTGCCCCCTAGGGAGCTCTGCCCCCCTCTGTCTTGCCTGTCAGTCAAGTTCTTGATTCAGCTCCAAAGGAACCTCTTAACCTTGAAGACAGTTTTCTGGGAGAGGACTTAATCTCACACCTAAAATCATTATTCTTGGCAGCTCAGCCTCTTGATAGAGGTTAAAATTCCCTCTTGAGAAGTGGGACCTTAGCCCCAGAGATGGCTCAGAAAGGCCTGTAACTGCCCTTTTATGATTGGCAGAAGAGCAAGCTCACCAGTTATAATTCTTGCTTTCTCATTTGCATAACTTTCTCACGGCGAGGTGATTGAGGGGAATGCTGGGTAGTCGTTCTCCTTCCATCTTCCCACTCTGGCTTCTCGAAAAGCCAATGTAACTAGTAAGGACTGGAGCACGCTTTGGTTCTATTGTGGTTATCTTCATGAAGCATACTTTACACGCCTTCTCTTTGGGAAGGCCCACCGTACACAGACATCGGTGCACCCTGCCCCAAAGGCGTCCCAGTGGCTGTGACAACAGGACATGGATCATATTTTATAACAGGAAGGGGATAATCTGGGGGGTGGGGAGATGTTTCCGTAAGAGCACAGCTTCTACGAACTTAAGGATGTGAGTTCAGATCCCTGGCATCCATATAAAAAACCGGGAGAGGCTACGAGTGCCCACAACCTCAGTACTGACAGATGGAGAGACAGTTCCTAGGAGCCTGCAGGCTAGCAGCCTCGACAAAAAAACATGCAAGGCCTGCAGCTACACTCTTAGGATCTGCGGACGAGCAAGCTCGCCAATTAAAATTCTCATTTGCATAACTTTCTCAGAGCCCAATGCTCTGAGGTTTCACTGAGAGACCCTGTTTGTGGGTGATAAGGTAGAGACTGAAGGAGAGGATGTCCCATGTCCTCCCTGGAGGACGACCTTCTCAGTCAGGCATGGCTACACCTGCACATGCTAGTCACCAAAATAAATAAATAAATAAATAAATAAATAAATAAATAAATAAAATAATTTTAAGGAAGCTAAGGTGGGCAAAGATTGTAGAGGTGTCCATGAAAGATGTGTTTGACACAGTTAGTGGTTCTTGATAAGGTGGGGTCTACTTGCAGGGAGAAGCCTGCCCTGGCCTTCTGGAATGTGTAGAGATGTTAAATAAGTGTCTGGGCCACCAGTAAGCCAACAAAACTTTGCCTTTTGGCTTCCTGTTGGGTGGCTTTTAAAAGCAGCGCTTATTTAGTTTGGAAAAGGCTAGAAATTATGTTAGTTTTAGATGAGTGGTCTGACCTATTCTGGGAACATCAATACTTTTTAAAATATTATCGAATGAATATACACATGTTAGATATGAGAAAGCCCAGCCTGTGTAAGGGCACCGTCTTGATCTGTTTCACAAAAGCCTGTGTCATATAGCCACAGTTAGAATTAAAATGTTGAAGTTCTATAATGCCTGAATCCTTCTGTGATCTTCACAGGTAACTCTTGCTCCCCATCTCTGATCCTCGGTAAGCTGAGGTCTGCTTTCTGTTCACAGTGTGCTTTTTCCTGGGATGTCACAGAAACACAATTACGTGCACATCCTATGGCTGAGGACCGCCGCTCTCTCACTTCCTGAGAACCACATCGACTGCAGGAGATTGCTTCCTGTGCTGAGTAAAAGTGCCAAAGCATGTTTTTTCCACACACGAGTGTAAGGACATCTGGGTGGTGTCTGCATTGGCAGTTAGGAACAGAGAAGCTCCAAGCATCCCTACTCAGGCTTATGTGTGAGCCTGCATCTTCCTTCATGTACACATTCAGGAGTCACTCCCACCCCTAACTATAGGACTGTTGGCCCGTAATAATCGGATGTTTGGATTTATGTTTTAAGAGAAACACTTTGCCAAGCTATTTTCCAAAGTCATTGTCCTATTTTGTGTTCCCACCAGCAGTGCCTGAGAGTTCCAGCCTCTCTGGATGTACTTGCCAGCACTTGGCATTGTCTTTTTGAAAGTGTTTAGCCATTTTAGTCTGCGTAGAGATGAATCTCATTGTTGCTTTAGTTTACATTTTATCTTGCATAATATTGAGCATGTTTTTCCTGAACTGGTTTTTAACTCTGTCTCAACTGGATACAGCCAGCTCACTGGTGCTCTCCAGGGGCCCTGCGTCATGTCTAGAGGCATCTTGGTGTCTCAGTTGGGTGTGTCCTCCTACTAGCTTCTAGGGGTTGGAGGCCATAGGTGGTTCTATCCACCTCATAGAGTGAGGAACAGCCCCTGCAATGGAATTTCCTACCCCAATACTTCTACGTACTCATCAAGGTGCTAGAGTGTTATCAGGAAAATTCAAAGCTGAGCCAGCGTGAAGGTCACAGAAGCTCCGTGTAATATATACCATTTATGTGAAATAAAGAAAGTGGGCCTAGGTTCTGTCTCAGCCCTGAGAACACACACGCGAGTAACATTATACATGTTGTATTTAAGAACATATGTGAATGTACATATAGGCATGTAACAATGAATGAGAAATTGGCCATGAATTTGAAACTCTCAGGGAAGGGTATACAGGAGGTTTGAATGGAGGAAAGAGAAGGAGAAAATGATGTACTTATAATCTCAGAAAACAAAAAGAATAATAAAAATGGCTCTAGGAGGCAGTTCTCTAAGTCTCTGCACATGTCTGGGTGAGAGACCCAGGCTATCACAGCTTGGGTATGTGTCCGCCACATTTGTGAGTGAATGTCAGCTCCCTGAGGCTTTCCTGTGCTGAGACCTTGGATTACTGATGAGCCCAAAGCTGGCTATGCTTGCCTCATACCCTCTGAAAATTTTTTACTCAAGAGGCCACTCCCTGAAGTCCTCTGCTGTCTTCCACTGTAAAATAAGAGACAAAGGGAACAATCAGTTGTTGTGGCCCCTTGGGGCTCTCACAGGCTTTACCTCCTAAGCACCTCTGAGTACCATTCTGCTATCCCGCAACACAAGGAAATCATTCATGAGCCACTTTGGGTGCACCAAAGGCCTATATGGATTTTCTTAAACCCAAGCCAAAAACCACCAGAAATAAATTTTAAGAAGCAATCGACAGACAGACATGGTCCCTCTTGGAAGACTGACTTCCTTTAATGACTGCTTGTAACTCATTTCAAGATTTAGATTCCGCTTAATGTAGAAACAGAGCCATCTCTGGTTTAGGGTACCCAGAAGTTTACCTTCAGAATGGATGTAGAAAGAGCCAGGAGAAGCTGAGAGATGGCACCTCTGTAAAGTACTTAGCATACAAGTATGAGAATTTGAGTTCAAATTCCTAGAACCCATTTAAAAGCTGTGTGGAGCATGCCTGTAATCCAGGCTTTGGGGAAGTGGAGACAGGCAGATCTGGGTGGGGCCTCACTGGCTCACCAATCTAGCTGAGCCAGCAAACTCCAGGTTCAATTAGAGACCCTGTCTCAACAGTAAGATGGAGAGTGACACCACACACACACACACAGACTGAGGAAGACCATACACATGCACACGCACATGCATGCACACATACATGCAGACAAGTATACATGCACACTTGGTGTGGGGGTGCACACAAGGAGGCAGAAAACACAAGTGACCACTTGCTTACAAAAGTCAAGTACTGCCCTGAAACATCCTCACTATAATTATCAATTGCGCGAACAAAAGCTTCACTCGAGGACAGCTGCGTGGCTGTTCCTCTCAGCTCTCTGCCAGAGGCTTTGGTAGACACAGAAGAGGCTCAGACTATGGCTCCTGTACTTCTGGAGTCCATCTTGGCACAGAGACACCCTGGAGGGTCTCCTGGAACCACTGAGTCATCAGTCAGCTGGTGATCCATAAGCCTGGACGACCAGCTCCTTGCAGGGTCACACTCCTCACGCTGACAGCCCCACACAGGAAGCCCTAAACGCTCTGTCGAGTGATTCTCAGGGTTTCAGTGGTAAATGACATTTTTCAAAAATCCCTAGCCTACTGCAGACTGAGGCCCTGGCAAAGCGCATGAAACGATGCATGCATGCAGCAGTGCTGAATTCTTGTGCGACATTTTAAAATGCTCTCCTCCAGCTCCTGCGACTCTCTCCCTGTGGACTGATAACAGCAACAACGCACCCTCTAGAGCACACACACACACACACACACACACACACACACACACACACTTTATGTAACGTTGGCCACAGACCACACGTTAGCCGTGAGGAAGAAGTGGGTGTGTCGTGCCCACTGAGTCCGCGGTTCACACTCAGTCTGGCCACCAAGTCCTGGGGCTGTGCAGTCCTGCAATCGAAGACGTAGCACATCCTCAAGCCCCACCCACATGTGCTCTCTGGTATCCTCTTCCTCCAGATTCTGCTCACTCACTGGATCAGTGGAGAAATCAAGGCAGAAAGGGGAGACCCATCAAAGGTAGTTGCAGAGCTCTGGAGTGATCGAGACCCATACAGGATGCATCAGCAAGGGTGTGGCCCTGTTTACCTCTCCCTTCACTAGGGTCAAATTGACCATCCGGACTACCCTGCTTGCCACTCTGTGAGCTGAGACCGACTGGCTGGTTCTCACACCTCTTGTGATTGTCACTGGGTGGAACCTGCCACAAAGCATCATGGGCAGGCCAGTCACCCACAACACAGTGCTTCTCTAATAAGTGAGACTGCCCTTGCCATTCTGTGGCCAGCTGCAAACCAGAGACCTGGATAGGAGTCACCCATCCACAAGCAGCCCTGGGGATCCACACAAAGCATTTTAAGACAGGGAACTGTCACAGTGAAGATTCTGTTGAGAATTCTGCTTCAACTCGTGGTGAAACTTCATTACAAGGAGCAACTAAAAAGGAATGGGAGGTCAGTGAGTGTTCTCAACTCCACAGAGGCGGGGAGGGGAGGAAGAGGAGAGGGAGGGAGAGGGGAGGAGGAGGGGGAGAGGGAACACAACAGAAGTCCCCCGACTGTCCTAAAATCTCATGAGCGGTGCTGAACATTGTTCAGGACACGGCTTCCGGAATTCTCTCAGTGATTCACGTAACCGCTCTCACGGAAGAACATGGATGGACAGACGCAGTCAGTGTGTTTCTGTCACTGCTGTGGTATTTTAGTGCTGGTTTCAGTGTTGTGGTCTTTGATTATTCAATAAGACAGGAAATTAATTTGACTCAAGATGAAGCTGTCACACCAAGGTTGAGAACTTTGTGCCTTCCTTCCTTCCTTCCTGACATTTTGACATAAGCCTCTGAGAAATCAATAGTAAAGTTGAGATACAGTGATCAGATCTGCCCTCAGCTCATCTTTCTATCCTCTTATGAGTTCCGTCTGACTTCACATTGAAGTACTCTTTCTAAAATATTCGTTGGACGAGAAGGACAGTCCACTGGATAAGAGGGATTGCTCTGCAAGCATGAAGATCTGAGTCTGTATGTCCAGCTCACATATCAAAAACCAAACATGGCTATGTATGCCTATAAACCCAGCAATAGTGGGGCAGAGAGACAGGCAGATCTAGGTAGCTTGCTCTCCCATCAGCCTAGCCAAAAAGGATGAGAGCTTCCACTCCCAATTCAGTGAGAGATCCCATATCAAGGAAAAGAGATGAAAAGAACAGAGGAAGGCACACAGTATCCTGTTCTGACCTCTGCAGTAACATATAACACACACAATACCACACACATCATACACACCACACACAGACCATATACACATGCATGCACCCACACCACACACACACACACAGACCACACATACACATGCACATGCACACACACACACACACACCACATACACCACACACACCATACACACCACACACACAAACCACACACACATGCATGCACCCACACCACACACACACACAGACCACATACACCACACACAATACACACCACACACACATAGCACACACACATGCACACACACCAAACATACACCACACACACAAACACACACAGCACACACATGTACATACACACCATACACACATCAATACACCACACACACATACATGCACATACACCTACACCACACACATATACTCACGCATCACACACATACACATGCACATAGATACACACACATGCACACATACCACAGATACATATCACATACACCACACATATCACATACACAACACACATGCACATGTACATGCACAAACACACCCCCCACACACCACACACACCACGAATGCATGCACATGCACACACACACACCACACTCATGCACACACATGCACACACACACACACACCACATATCACATAAGCCACACACACACCACACACACACTCCTCACACAGCTCTTTTTTGCTCAGAAGTCTGCAAAGGTAACCAATACCATATCTTAGAGAGTCAGCCTTGTAAAACAGGAGGATTCTCAGCTACGTCATTCTGTCCCTTTACTTATAAAAGGTCCTGAAAAAATGTCTTATTAGCCAACAAGTAATACAACCAGTAGCTTCAATTTCAGATCTGGTGGGTGGCTTATTTCTGATTGTCTGTCTTGGTTCCTCTGATAAAGTCTCAAAGCCCAATTTGACCCCCATCCCTGCAGACCACTGGTACTATGTAGAGATCTTCCTTGCTCCGTGTACTTGCTTTACCCCGGTTCTCCACTACCGAAGTTTAGAGAGAAGCAGATGGCCCAGCCCAGGGAACAGAAGATAGAAGACTGTGAGGAAAGGTGGTGGGGTTTGTTTTATTTTGTTCATGTGGGGGTGGGGAGGAGTAGTGTTTTATACAGGCATGTGTGACGGTGCTCACACACAGTTGTCTAAGTCAGAGATCTGCATCAGGTGTCTTCTTCAAACACTCTTATTTTTTGCAGACTGGGTCTCTCACTGAGCCTGAAGCTTACTGATTCACCTAGACTGGCAGGCCAGAAGGTCCCCGAGGAGCCTCTGGTTTTTACCTCCCTTGCTCTGAGTCTACAGGTGTGCGGCACTGTGCCTAGGTTCTAATATGGGTGCTGGGGAATCTGAATCAGGTCCTCCAAACTTGGACATTAACTTACCGATTCAGCTATCTCCCCAGACCAGGGCTGTCTGATTAAATTCATTTATTGAGTGTATATAGAAGGAGGGAACACATACTATAGTATAAGTGTGGAAGTCAAAAGACAACTTAACTTGTAAGCATTGGTTCTCCCCTCCCCCATGTGGATTTCAGACACCAAACCCAGGTCCTTTGGTTTTGATGGCAGTACCTTAACCTGCAAAACCATCTCTCCAGGCCAGCTCTGGGTGAGTTTTAATGCACGTAGGAGACATTGAGGACATTAAACATCACTGTACCAAGGGGGGCAGGATACAAGAGCCAGAAAGGAAAGGATGGAAACTTATGATACCTTTAATGGCAGGAGTTGTCTTGGCTTTCCCTACTGTATGTGCATATCCGTCTTCCCTGGTTAGAAAGCTCTGGTTTTTCACAACTATGACTCATTGCTCAGTCCCACAGTAGCTGCTGTCTCCTAGTTACTACAGATACATATTAACAAGGGCTCAAAATCTGTTTGCAGCTAGCGCTTCTACCGTCTGAGCATCACGTCCATGGTACTGTGTTCAACAATGACACCTCTCCACCGCCATCATACCTCCTGGTTTTCTATGTCTGAAGTATACTTGGGCCTAGAACTAAACCATCCTGGATGCTCCCACTCTACCCTGAAACATATTTGAGCTGATTTGCTTCTGTCAGTGTTTGCTTTGAGTCCTTTCCTCCTATCTTTGTTGATTCAACTTTATTTTGTTTAATATGTAAATAGCTCGTGTGCTCGACCAGAGACTCCGTGTGATGCTTCTTCGATACCTCACTGAACCATTCTGAACAGGCAGCCATGGTTGATTTTTGACTGACTGATGGTTGGGGGTTATGTGGAGCAGAGATGAGTCAGTGAGAGAGTTTTACATGGAGATCCTGTAAGGTCATGCCTTTGACATCCATTCATGACAAAAGTCCCACATGATTCAAAAGCCTCAAGCTATCCAAGGGCATATACCCAGATGGCAGCCTTGGGAAGCCCCAAAGGGAAGGCACAGCATCTGGGATGCCACTCAGCAGAAACCTGTCCCCAGGGCTTTGACCTTGATGGAGTAGTGGCTGATGAGGGAGTTTTTTGAAGCAGTACCTGCAAAATTGCCTGAGACAGTGTTGTTTCCTCCTCTGTGGGAGAGGCTGCAGGAGGAAGGAAAAGGGCTGATCTTCTTCTGAGGTCAAGGCAGCTCCGCACACATGGAGCTTCTCTGGTGCAAAGAGGGCAATGGTTTTTGGAGGAGCCTGGCAACAGAATAGTAGCCAGGATGCTCTCTCCATGGAGGAGAGATAAGAACAATATGACTCATTAAATAAATCATTCTGAGAAAAAGCCTCTAGTTAACACACAGTCTATTTGTTCCACTTTTTAATTATATTTATCAGCCATAAAATCATTCACAGACTACAGAATTGGCCATAGCCTGTAAACCCATGGCCAATAGACAAACTACCCTTTGAGTCTAAGACAAATATCTTAAAATTCCCAAGAAATTCTGATGCAGTTTGTTGCACAAAGTGTTCCTTCACCTCTTTCCCTTCTGTGAGATGGTTCACGAGTCGTCTCTGGGATGCTCTGCCAATGTCTCATGCTAGCACTGCCTGGTGGTTTGTGCTGACTGGGAGGAATGGTTCCCAGGAAGTGAACTTAGCCCAGGAGCCTGGGGCTACTGAAATGTCTACTGTTTGGTCCAGCAGATGCTCAAACTTCTCCCTAAAGCCTTCAGGTCATCTCACCAGACAGAAGGGAGTAGACTGCAGATGGAGACTGGGTTAAATCTCTTCCCTCTGGATGTTGAAGACATCTTTCTGACCTCACAATGCAGTTAGAGGAGAGTGACATCCGTCTATAGTATCTGTTCTCACCTAGACTAAGTCTATGAAATCTCCAGTCCATAAAGAAACTAGAGCACCGAGAGATTAAATGCCTACCCTGAACCACAGGTGGCGGTCCAGATCTACACATTCCAGACTACTTTTCATTCTCTTTTTTCTGTCTCCATAATCAGAAGCTATAGAAAGGCTCATTTGTTGATCACATATTACACACAAGACAGGGATGCAAGGGTAATAAGAGGCATTGGACGTGGTTGACCAGTTGTCTATTGCTGTATAATAAACCACCACTGTTTACTTGCTCTGGATTCTGTGGTTGGTCAGGGCTGAGTTGGGGTTTCTCCTGACATTTATGCTCCAGAACTCATCGATCTGGCATTTCTTTTGAGGCTAATATGTCCTCACACCACAACAGATTGGTGTCAGCTGTCGACTGGGTCAGGTGATTTCTCACAGGGAGGCAATATTTTGCAAAGGCCAACCTCAATACGCAAGCACTTTTCAAACTCCGTGGATCATGTTTGATGTCCTATTGGCCTAAGCAGGTCATATGCTGAACCCAGAATCATGGTGAGAAGAAGTCACCAAGGGTGTGGGCCTAAAATTTACTGAGGTCAGTGACTATGGTAATCACTCAACCACAGTCTCACAAAAAGACGGGTTATGTGCATTCAAATGAAAATTACAACACGAAGCTTGCGCCTGCGTCCCAAGGTCCCAGGCCTGAATCTTTCTCTGTCCTCACCACTCTGGCTCCCAGTCAGCAGTCCTGGTTGCCCCTTGATGCCTAGCAAGTTTTGATGACTCAAAACATCCTAGAGATGTGAACTCTGAGCCTGGGACTGCTTTGCTCCTGAGCCAGAAGCTCTCAGTTGTTTGTTTTGTGTTCCTGGATAGCTTAAAAATATAGTAAAATAAAATATGTACCTGATAAAAAGATGTATAATACTGCATAGAATAAACAACTAAAAATAAAGGCCCTGCTGCCTATTTTATCATCTACTCCATGGATTCTTTTTTTTTTTTTTTTCTATTTTCTTCTGAAGACATCTCAGGGATATCTGAGTTCCCAAGTCCTCATGTCCTGCTCAAAACTTCAAAGCTACAAAATTTCTTTGGGTCTGAAAAGCAGAAGGGATGGTGTGGGCTGTCCAGCATCTGTAATATTCCATGGTCTCTTCCTTAATCTCTCCCAACTGTCTGTGGTACTGAGATTTGTTAACTCTGGGACTCTTGATCACGGGTCACCTCCTTCCCACTGGGACCCGTTCTGTTAGCTGGTGCTGACGGCTTTGCTGTCCTTAGCCAGCTTTGTGTATGAAGTTACAAGGTAGGTGACCCCAGAACTGTAGCAGACAGTGAGATGTTGCACGGGAAGTGTCTCGAAGTCCTGGTATCTGCCACTGAGGGATACATTTCCATCTGATATTCTAATCAAGCTACATTTGCCTATCAAATAAGCAGTATTCATATGTTCATGTCACACTGTCTGTGCCCACTTGCTCTGGAGTGCAGAGTTAAACCCTGCACTCCAGAGCAAGCAGACAGGGGACAGGTGTGTGAGACCACATGCCCAGGTGGTACACAGCAGGAATAGGCAGGCAGACAGACACTGCCATAGCCTCCTCCTCCGTGTGGAGAATGTCCTTAAGACAGCCTGGGAACAAGGGCAGTATCTGATGAGCATCCTCAGACTAGTACCAGCTGGGCTGAGAGAACCACATGTCATGCTTTTCGGCCTGGACAGTACCAGTGCCATTTTTTCAAGCATGGTTATCAAATCTTCACCAACCCCATTTGCTCAGGGAATTCACTTCCTGATCTTCTACTGCAGTAGAGCAGGTAACACAGATCTAGAAACACAAAGCACGTGACACAAGTAGGTTTTCAGTCCCTTGTGTGAACTGCAGTGTTCGTGGCTATGGTTTCAGTGATTCCGAGCAAACCTTCTCCCTGTCTTCCAGAAGCCTCAAGTTACAGCCCGTTTCCTCATGTCTGCTCAGGCTCTCTCTAGGCCTAGCTGTGGAGGGTGGAAGGGCCCTGCCAATACTCTCTGTTAACTTTAAAAAGGCTTACTTTTGCCTGTTCTTGGGACAGACCAACTTCCTGGTAATGCCTGAGTGCACCCTTTCTAGGAAGATCTTCACCATTCCCTGGAGGAAAAAAAAAAGTCCTGTAGATAACTTTCAGTGTTTCAGAGAATCTCTTCCCTAAACCCTCTGCCTCTGTTTGTTTCTGAATTTACCCTTCCATTTGTTTCTGGGAGAATTTCTTAACTTCCCTTCTCCCCTACAGAGTGAAAAATCCCCTCCCCCCTCCCGTTCCTCTCCCCCCCTCCCCCCTCCTTCCTTCCTCTCCCCCTTCCTCCTCCCTGCTCTTGTAGTTTGGCAACTTGGCTTTCATTTTCTCACTGATGCCTGGATTGCTTCTCAGATCCCACAGACACCCTCAAGTGCCCTGAGTCTCCTTCACAAGGGAACTATTTGCTCAGCTCCTCAGACTTACTTGGTGGGTGGTGGCTAGCCCGAGTTGACGATGGAACACATGCTAGACTCACTGGGAAGGGAATCCCTGTGAAGGATTGTCTTCATCAGGTTGGCCTGTGGGGGATTCTCATTAAAGTAATTGACATGGGAGGACCCAGGCAATGTGGGCATCATGGGCCTTTAGGAGGGGTCCTGAACGGTGTAAGAGTGAAGAAGTGAAGCCGGACTTAAGTATGCATGTGCATGCATTAGTACTCTGTGCTCTTGACTGTCCGTGACTGTAGATGACTGCTACTGTAGATGACTGCTACTTGCTGCTGTCATGACTGACTGTGACCTGGGAGTATAAGCTAAAATAAACCCTTTCTCCTCACATCAACAAAAAAGAAACTAGAACAGACCCCTTCTTAATTTTTTTTCAAATTAATTGACAGATAAGATTGTAGGTATTTATTACTCAAAAGATGATGTTTTGAGCTCTGCACGCTCAGAAGAATAGCTAACCGTGTACCTGATTAGCACACTCAATGTCTCCGGCAATCATCATCGTGCGGCGGAGAGCATTGTTTTCTCCAAGAACAGCCTATGATCCTGCCGTTGCCACTGTGAGACACAACAGCCCTCCACATTTTGTGTTCCTCGTCCACCTGTAATTTTGTGCCCTTTGAGCAATGTCCAACTGTCTTTTAGAAGGAAGGGCCCTTTCATGCCTATGCATTCTGTCTGCACGAAAGGTTCAGAGATGGATAAAGTGTTTTCTTTCCATGGCCAGGAGCTACTGCCTCTTCTAAGTGATGTGTCGCCTGTTTGATAGCTTGTATCCAAGCAAAAGTCTGCAGTAATTTAGTTCTGCCAGGTCAGAGACCCACCAGGTTCCAGAGAGAGTTAGATGGTAGTGATTGGAGGTGGGAGAAGGGAAGTTGGTATCAGAACCTTGGGTCCTTGAGTAGGAGAGCCTGATCATGTTTACAGTAGCAAACATGCTTTGTCTGAAGCAGCTGTCCTCTGATCCAGCTCCCGCTGCCCTGTTTGTGGCTCTGTCTCACATAGCTCCCCACTCCAGATGATGGAGCTGGAGATGATGGAGCTGGAGATGACAGTCTGCTGCTCATGTTGGAGTGCTGGAGGCATCTCAGTGCTCTTATGTTCCCCAATTTCCTTGCCCCTTCCTATTCCACATGCTCTTATCTCTCTAGCTCTGGTCCTCAGATTTAATGAATTTAGGTAAGGATCTATAGTTGGATATTATTTGACGTTGTCCTAGAAAGTTTCAGTACTAAAAGCTTGGTTTCTGTTGTAATTCTGAGAGATGACAGATGCTTTAAGAGGCAAAGCTTAGTGTGAGGTGATTTCGTCATTGGGGATGCTGCCCTCTCATGACCTCAGCTCTCCCAAGAGCAAATTGATGTGAATTCTTCTGGCTTCTCACAGATGCTCCCATTGTCACTCGCCTCGTGGGGTGCTGCCAAAAGAACCTCCCCAGAGCCAAGCACCAGGCCTGTGCACATGTAGAATGGAGAATTAATGTTGACCAGCTATATGGTGACATGGATGAGTCTCCGATCTCACTACTAAAGACACATGCATAACTGCAGGCATTGGCACAGGGAGAGGAATTTGATTTCTTCCTGAATCATAGAAGGATGAGGCAGAGTGAGGGACGGGTGGAGGGCACCTACCCACCATTCAACGTTGTCAGCTGAGTTCCCAACCTTCACAGCTTCAGGGCAGGCAGGTAACTCTTCCTGATCTCTGAAGTGGAAACTTTAAGTGTTCTTTGGAGAGTTAATTGTGTCGGATGGTGTTTTGCTGGGGCAAACATGTGAAGGAGTGTTTTTTGAAGTGGACACAGGTGAAAGACTAAGACAGACATGTGAAGGAATGTTTCACTGAAGCAGGCACAGGAGAGAGGATGTTCTGCTAAAGTAAAGATGTGAAAGGACATGTGATGAAGGATTCTTTGCAAACAGCATGTGTGTATTGGTTCGCCCCCACCTTACATTGTGTAGCTGAGCTGCATTTGTTGGGACACGGACTCAGGCTGATTAGAAGCATGTGCTGAGGCAAGACTCATGGAGGACACATGATGTTGGAGGTATAAATAAGACTTGACAGAGTGATGGAGACAGAGCTTGGCTTGTTGGTACACCTAACTGTGCAAGGCTTGAGGTCTTACATCTTTGCTGATCTTCACTTCCCTGAGTGAGGCACAGCTGAGAACTGTGCCTCCTGGTGTCCCTCTGGGTCCCTCCTGCTGACTGGAGCTGAGGCTGAGGCCTGGCTGTCTTTGCTAGGTTGTGTCACTGCTGTTAACCCAACTCTACCAAACTGGACTGCTGGTATATCTGTAAGTGTTTGTGAGTGGATCGAGCTGCCGCTGCTGACCTGTGAACTGAACTGTCAATTTCCAGACAACAGATGGGAGTTGTTCCAAAGAAACTTTCTAAACAGATCTGTAGGGCTGTTAGCTTGCACGTGGCCGTGGGTCCTGTTGGGCAGAGTTATGGATCCCTCGTGTCTGCTGTGGCTCAGGGAGGCAGAAGCTCAGGAATTTGACTGAGTTCACTCCACCGGAGCCGGGCAGACACTGTGGGGTTCCTTCTGGGCGTGGAGAGGTCTCAGTCTGAAGTCACACGGGGACAGGGCTTTTGAGTGGTGGTCTCTGGGCCGATGCGGCTGACCTGGAGGCCGGTGGTCTCTGTCTTTGGGCTCCCAGATGCCGCTGGGAGCCACAGAAGAACAAAGATGCAAGGGCATACAGGCTGGACTGGCCTGCAGACGAAAGGAATGAGGGGGAGAAAAGCCCCGACAGCACCCTGCGGGTAGATACTCTTGGTTACTGGGACTCGCTTGGCTGGGTCAGCTAGCTTGTTTGAATTGGCGGTCTCCATGGCAGGAACATAGAGAAGTCCTCAGCAGGAGATTAAGCAGCAGCTCGATAGTCTAAGGCCCCTCCACGGTTCTCCACGGCAGACCCCAAAGACACGAGGAAGTCCGTGGTTTTATAGGGTTTATTTTCATGGCAGAAAGTGAATCTGGTTGTACCCTCATACCTCCAGGGCAGGCCTTTGGTTAAATACTGTTTGTAAAGAGGAGGGTCTGGGGAGGAACGCTTAATTGGCTACACTCTCTGGCCTTTAGGTATCTCGTTAATATGGAAATCTCTTGAGGCTGAGGCCTGTAGTCCTCTACCTGTGCTGGTTGACACAAACCTCTCTTTGGGAGGGGCTATAGCTAAGTGAAAGGAACCAGGGGCCCAGGAGCAAAGCTGAACACCTTCCATCCCGTTATGCTTTGGGGTTCAAGACCTGTGCTCAACCAGGCGCCCAGCTGCCTCTCATAGCCCACTGCCCCACACAGGTCCACTTCCCTGTATCCTTTCTTTTCCACTACCTTTGGTGGGTGGTGAGTTACAAGGGAGGTTAAAGTGTTTAAGAACCATCATCAAAAATAGGATTTGAAAAAAAATTAAAGTTACAGGTCTCTACCCACTAAAAGCCTGCAGCATGCTACTCCAGTGTGGCAACTAGAAATGTTTTCAGATAGTACCAAATGTCCCCTAAGGGACAAACTTTCCCATTGGTGACCCCCTGTGCTAAGACAATGGAATCTACAATGTGCCCAGGAAGAGTGAGTTCTTGGTGGAAAGTCGTGGAAACTTTGTGTTTCTGGTCAAGCCAACGGGTGGGGCAGGAACAACTCGAGGAACGTGAAGATGAGAGACCAAAGGACTATATGGACAGAAACCCAAGACATCATGGCTTTGGTGAGCAAGACTTTGTAGTTCCCAAGCTGTGGTTTCTGAAGCCTGGAGTGTGTCCCTCATCAGCCTCCAGAAACCCTCCTTTTCCCTTTAATGGAGTCAAGTCCTGGCTATGTCTAGTGTCCAGTGCAACCGACATTTCTCTTAGCCTTAGCATCCAGTGATAGACACTGCATTCAGACTTTTTAGTGGGCATCTAGGAGAGAGCCCCGCCCAGAAGTCTTTCCAAAGTCTGCCTCCTCTGTGGATCAGAAGCAACCAGCTGTTAGTGTGGAGACAGCAGTGAACTCTTCGAGGAGCAATGCTTTTGGAGGTTTGCCTAAGAGAGCTAGGACAAGCTTTCTGAGATCAGCTTTGCTCTGGTGTGTGGAGTTTGGGGTCTGGGCTAGTCAGTGCTGGATGCGGGATCTAAGATCGTACCTGACCTGTCTTTGTTCTCTTCTCCCACAGAAGCACTGTGCTTGGGCTACTCTGTGTGGGGCCTCCATCCCTTCCCTCAACCAGCCCTGACCCCTTGAGACTCTTTGCACACCACACCTCCTTGCTAATTCTCTGTGGATTCACATTGGTTTGAGGAGGTGGTAGTCAAATCAGCACCTCCCTATGGAGAGGATGGGATGGATGGAATGACTGAAGACACAGAGACAGAAGACCTGGCGTTCTCTCGCCAAGTATTACCAGCCACAGCAAATCAGCTTGAGCGACGTCACATTTCAAAGATGAAGAAATGGTAGTTCAGGGAGAGTAAGAAACATATACAAAGTTCATCTGCAACACATTTTACTATTTCAGATGCGGTGATAATTTTGACCTTTTACAAATAACCATTTTCCCATCACTTTCTGAATAAATCACATCTCTTCCCTCACTGGTCCCCATGTTTAGTACCTAAATGTTCTTGGTTGTCCGGGGTAACGCTTGAGCTCTTCCTATGTACTAAGGCTTTGCCCACAGCACTTTAACTGATTCCTCAGTCTCCTTGATCATTCAAAGCCCTTAACCCCCACCTCCACCCTTTCCTATGCTGCCTTCTGCATTTTTCCAAGTGATGTTTGGCATTAGAGCTTCATGTTTCTTTAAGAGAAGAAAAATGCCATTGTTATTTTGAAGGAAATTAGTTGGGTTTCTTACCTGCAGTCTCCCCAAGTCCCACAAGGGACCTTTCTGCCTGTACCTTCATTGCCTGGAACTCTCTCCCCCCACCTAACTTTGTTACCTTATGACTCCAGCTATTAGCTTTAATTGCCTAGCTGTTTACTAGCTATTCCATGCTCCTCTGCCCCGGGCTCAGCTCCATTTACACTGGTGTCTGCAGGAGCAAAGGTAGCAGGTTATTCTTACCCTGTGTCAAGCAGCCTGACATCCACCAGAGGCACTAAAGAAGTGATGCCGTGGGACCGGGTACAAAGTGTTTGCTGTGAAATCATATGGACCTGCATTTGATGACTGGTATCCTGGTACGAAATGCATGGATTTGTAATCCCAGCTTAGGAGAGGCAGAGACAGGAGGACCCAGTGCTCACTGGCCGGCCAGCCTAGCCTTAGTGTGAACTCCAGGTTTCTCCCAATGAGAGACCCCATTTTATAAACAAGGCAGGGCAAATGATGGCTCAGCAGAGAAAACTGCTTGCTGCCAAGTCTGATGACTTGAGTTTGATCCCTGAGACCCACATGATAGGAGAATCAATGTGTAGAAGCTGTGTGCCACATGTGTGCACTGGTACCACACCCTGTCAGACACAAAGATACACACACAATAAATAAGTTTTAAAAAATGAGGTAGATGGCTCCTAAGGAATAACAGTGGCCTGTGTGACACACACATACACACAGACACACACACAGACAGACACACACACACACACAGACACACACACAAACACACACAGACACACACACAGGACATACACAAACACATACAGACACACATTCTCTCTCTCTCTCTCTTCTCTCTCTCTCTCTCTCTCTCTCTCTCTCTCTCTCTCTCAAAAGAAAACCACTGCAATGAGCCAGGGGGCAGAGCTGAGTTTCATCCTGACTGTTAGCCTTGGTCTTAGAAGTTGAGCTGGGTTTCCTGACCTCAGAACACCCACCTGGAGACCCATCCAAATTCTCATAATATCTATCAAATTTCCGCCAGACTCCAACCTTCTGAGGACCCCCCCACCCCAATTCCAGCAAACATCCCAAGGCTGTTATGAGATGGTTAGAAAACTGAGGAAACTGGACTTCGGTTTTGACAGCAGCACTTGAATAAACATCACCATGCTTTGTGTCTCCAAATCTGTTGCTAAATCTGCTGTGTCTCCACAAGTTAGCAGCCTAATAAACAGCTTCAACCATGTTCCACCCTCTACCAGACTGTCATTTCACACGCTCTGAATGCCACACTGAGTCCTGGGAGTTCAACCAGAGAAGAACCTGCTTTGCAGAGTATTTAGTCCAGAAATCCATGACGTGTGTAGGCCAGCAGCAGCAACAGGGGAAGAAAAGCAATATCTGGAAGCCTCAGGGTGACCAAGGCCAGGGTGACATTTCATGTAGGTGTCAAGACCTCCAAGGATGACATGTGATGTTGTTTTTCATATCTCTCTGATGTAGACAAGGGTGTGGGGTGGGGCTTGCTTTTGAAATGGAGTGATCTTCTCATTGTACTTGGAATAGAAAAGGAACCCTGTTTCTCTTTGGTGTATCCCCATCCATGAATGCTCAGAGTATCCTGGGTAAATGATCACCAGCCCCTCCTAAATCTGCACTCACACCCCAAATTAGAAAAATAAATGGTAGGACGGTTCCTCCGTTGTGCGTGGGAGTGCTAACTTCTCAAATCTGTACCAAGATTTTATAAACAGTATACTCCGTGGTCTCACCCTATATATAGGAGGAGCAGGGCGCTGTGTGAGTAGAAGGATGGAAAGGCTGCTTACGCTTGTCACACCAGCTCACACGCCCACACCCAACTGTCACCCATCCTGAAATTCCTACCGTTAGAGTTACCACTTCTGCTCTCTGCTCGGGGCTGCAAGAAAACCTTCACCCAGGTACCGGGTCACAGGTTTGCTTCTTCACACTCAGCTTCAAGTCGCTTCAGGTTTCTTTATTTTTCTATTGCAAATTTCAAAGGATTGGGGTGCTTAAAAGACTAGGAAACAGAAAGAAACATAACTCTTTACCCGGAGAAACCCTAAACCACGGAGGAGGGCTGACACATGATGATGTTGTATGGATTGCCTGAGCCGTAGAAGGCTCTTTACACCATGTTATTCTCCCCCAGATCCTATAGTGACCCCCTCTAATTGAGAGAAAAATCTCAACAAACTCACATAAGGGGGCATCTAATAAGATCATTGTACATCAGGCAAAATTAATCATTAAAAAAAAAAAAAAGGAGGAAGGCTAAGTTAATGCCATTGTTTGGAGCAAACATGGCAACTAGAGGCAAGATGGTATCTGGAGTGGACCCTGAACCACAGAGAGTATGAATGGAGAATCGGGTGACATCCAGAGTCATTCTGCAATAGTAAGATGTATTAAGGAAGGAAGTTGGAATAAATGGAGTCTGAGACTGGAACAGTTACCAACCACAGAGATGCGGTGAAGGGTCAACAGAAACTAAGTCCACTGTCCTAGCAGCATCACTCCCAAGTGTAATAGGCTGGGTTCTCTAGAAGAACTGAAGCAAGAGACAAGGGTTAAGTGTCCAGCAATGGCTGCCTACATACTGGAGAGGCTGAGAGCCCAGTAGATATGCAGCCCAGGAAGCTGGCTGCCTCAGAAGTCCTTATCTAGAGGCTGGGGATGTTTCTTGGAGAGCTGCTGGCCATCGGTCCATGCTGGAAGGTTGAAGAACTAGAGTGTGGGGCCTGCGGAGGACGGCAGCAGTGACAATAGATGTTCCTGCTTGAGAGGAAGTAGAAGCAGGAAGCGGACAAGGCCTCTTCGTCAGTCCACTCATCGGAAGGTGCCACTTTGTGGTCAGTCTCCTGCCTGAGTTCTCTCTAGAAATTTCCTCACAAACACACTTAGAGATGTGTCTCCTAAGTAATTCTAAATCCCTTCATGGTGACAATGAAGAACAACCATTATATCAAGGATTCTGGGGGTTAGTGGGGTAGGGATGGGGTCTGGGGGGAAATCAGTTTTTCTCTCTTAAGCGATGCCTCCACTCAGGCTATGGAGGAAACCCTGAGGGAGAAATGCCCTAAACAGTGCTTTCCGTTTGGAGGTGATGCTCAGATGGGTCACCTCCCATCACCATGGGCTTGGGTATGAACTCCTCCTCCTCTTCCTTCTCCTCCTCCTCTTCCTTCTCCTCCTCCTCTTCTTCCTCCTTCTCCTCTTCCTCCTCCTCTTCCTCTCTTTTCTCCTTCTCCTCTTCCTCTTTCTCCTCTCCTCCTCCTCTTCCTCCTCTTTCTCCTTCTCCTCTTCCTCTTTCTCTTTCCTCTCCTCTTCCTCCTCTTCCTTCCTTTCCTCTTCTCTCTTCTCCTCTTCTCCTCTTCCTCCTTTCCTCTTCCTCCTCCCTCCTCTTCCTCCTCTCCTCTTCCCCTCCTTTTTCTCCTCTCCCTTCCCCCAATCCTGTGTGTGCCATGTTTCCCTCAGAAGTGACCTCTGCTTGCTCCGGAGCCGGGCTGCTTCCAGTGCTGCTGAGGACAGACTGGGAGCTTGCTCCCCCTTGCATGCTAAACTAGGTCTCAGTGGTACTTGTCTTGGCCATCAGGGCCCTAGTAGTCTTTTCTGGTCTCCAGGCAACCAACCCTCGTAGAGGACACTGTTCAGTGTAGTGCGTTCTGGCTGAAACAGGTCTTCATCATTTCAGTCCTCAGGTCCTTCCAACCAGCCAGCCTCGGGCCTCCAGGACCTTCCCTCTCCTTCAACCCACAAGGTATTGACGCTACAGTTACGAATAATTTTATGGGTTGAGTTGCCACAACACGAGGAACTGTATTAAAGGGTCACCACATTCGGAAGGTTGAGAACCACTGAACTAAACGAAGAGAAGGACAGGCAGCCATGACACTGAACCTGGTACCTCACCTGCCAAGGGTACAAAACAGCTCTTTCTTTCCTATGAACAGCACAGTGGAAGGAGTGGGGAAACATGGTAGTCCTCAAGCTGGTCACCTGCCACATTTCATCTCTGTCTTAGGGTTTACTGCTGTGAACAGACACCATGACCAAGGCAACTCTTATAAGGACAACATTTAATTGGGGCTGGCTTACAGGTTCTGAGGTTCAGTCCATTATCATCAAAGTGGGAACATGGCTGCATCCAGACAGGCGTGGTACAGGAGGAGCTGAGAGTTCTACATCTTCATCTGAAGGCTGCCAGCAGAATACTGACTTCCAGGCAGCTAGGGATGAGGGTCTTAAAGCCCACACCCACAGTGACACACCTACTCCAACAGGTCCACACCTTCTAATAGTATCATTCCCTGGGCCGAGCATATACAAACCATCACAATATTCACTATGTGGCCTTTGGGCCATAAACACACGAAGAATGACAGGTTACAAGGGATGGGAAGACCTGCCCCCTGCACTGTCCCCCACCCACCAGAGGAAGATGGGAAAGAACAGAAAAGTGGAAGAATCCTTATATAAGAGATCAGGTGTGCCTAGAGGCCCAAGCGACAGAGAAGAATGTGGGCCCTTCCTGTCCTAGACACTCCCAAGGTGACTGTTGGGCATAAAATTAGGACTGACAGCTGCCGCTGGAAATGCATATGTGCATATACTCTCGTATGTGTATGTATATGACTCCCGTAACATCTATGTGAGAATGTTCTTTCTTAGTGTAAGTGTAATCTGCACCATCCTGGGGGCTTAGCATCTGTCCCTCCCTTAGAGACATGCATGAGGCAAAGAATCTGAGTTGCCTTTGAAACCCATGGCAGAACTGGGAATAGATACATGCAGCCCGGAGGTTTCTGTCTCTGTGTGGTCTGGGACTCACAGGCCAGGTAAAAGCAACAGGCGTTAGGATGGGAGCTAGACCTCAAGGTGAAGAGAGCCTGATTAGAACCTGAGGACGTGCTGACAAGCAGGTGGCCATCACAAGCAGGTTGTAGAGAATCTAGCACATTACCCAGTGAGAAGAAAGGCCTTTAAGGTGAGCTGCAGCAACTCTACCAAAGATGAAGGCAGAGGATGTCCAAGAACACCTATGACTGACTAGGATTTGTTACTGACGCTTTTTGCCCTGTGCTTCAACCTTCATAGGATTCTGGGAGTTGCTTCATACTCTAATGCATTCTCATTTCCTTCTCAGAGGATCAGATTTGATTCTTGTTATTTGCTGTTAAGAACCCCATATAACATAACATAAACATATAACTGTGTCCCTAATGTATGTAAATGAACCACATGCAAATGATTCCCTTGTGCCTGGAAACCTCATGTTGAATAATTTGAGAGGGGAGGGAACCAGGCTGGGCTGCTGTTCAGTAACAGAGCAAAGTGTGGTTTTGTTCCCTCCTGTATCGCTACTAAGTAACATCTGACATCCCGTCTGAACCTAAAAACCACTAGTGAGCCCACTAGGGCCTGCAAGTTAATTATAACATTGTTTGCTAGGTTTGGCTTGTGGTTTTCCTCTTATAATCAAATGTCAGCCATGGGGGAGGGAAGCTTAGTCGTGTGTTGCCACGGATGTTTGTAACTAAGAGTCTAAGGCTGTTTGATATTTTTGGCTTCATAATTCCCATTTCCAGTTCTGATTTGGGAGTAAAGCAAGACTGAAGTCCAAGTGAAAGATGTTCTCCATTGCAAAACAGCCCGGAGTTTCAAGGTAAGAAGTTAAGTTAGGTGGTCGAGGTTCCTCATGGTCCTGCTCTTTTCCTCCTGGTTTTCTTTTGCACAGTCTCATTTTTGTTCATGTGGCAAGCTGGAATTTCTTGCTTTTTTTCCCTCCATAGAATTTTTAAATGTTTATTCAACATTTAGCACTGTCACCTTTTAAAATTATTCTCTCTCTGTCTCTCTGTCTGTCTGTCTCTTCTCTCTCTCTCTCTCTCTCTCTCTCTCTCTCTCTCTCTCTCTCTCTCTCTCTCTGTGTGTGTGTGTGTGTGTATACACACTTGTGGATTCATGTGAGGACAATTGGTAGAGTTGTTAATTCCTTCCTTTTGCCCCGTAAGTTCAGAGATTGAAGTCGGGTTTTCAGGCGTGGAAGCACCTGATTTTACTCACTGAGCCTTCTTATTGCCCAGTTTTGGTTTTCTGGCTTTTTGTTTTGTTTTGTTTTAATGGCTGCAGACTTCTTGTATCTTGTCCTTTTTCTTATTCAGTAAGACTTTAGACTTGCAGCCTGGCACCAGAAAGCAATCAAGGTGTCTCTTTGCTTTGGATGTCCCAGGAGGGCAGAATGGTACTTCTGACTGTTCCCTCACTGGGTCCTATGAACTAAGGCTTAACAGGGTCCCCATGGTAGTGGCAAGAGAAAGCAAGGTGTTTTGTTCCTCATTCAACTTCAAAAATTTCAAATTATGTGAGAAAGACATGTGACCCTGCATTCAGCCTTCTACATCTATAGATTCAACTGAGTTGGGGTTTAAAAAAATACAGATTTTTAATTTACCTTCACTGAACATGCAGAATCTCTTCTGTTCACTATTCCTTAATCAATGCATTCCAGCAACAATTTGCATAATGTGTATATGGAATTAATTATTATAAGTAATCTGAAGATAATTATGAGTACATGGTGGGGGGTTAGTTATATGCAAACATTAGACCATTTTATATAATGGATGTAAGAATCCATGAGTCCTGGTATCTGAGAGGACTCCAGGACCAACTCCACTGCCATCTAGGGATAGTATATTTGGTGTTCTGTGAGCTGACTCTTCAGCACTTCATAGACACATATGTGCAGGAGCTATAGCTCAGTGGTAGAGCACCAGCTTAGTATGCACAAGGCTCTGGGTTGGAGCTCCAACACTTGACCAAAGGGGAAACTCTGTAATAGAAACTACTAATGTTTCTCTTGCTATCCAAAAACAAGTGTAAATAGCCTAAAGTCTTTTAGATATTTTAAAGTCTTCTAAGCATTTCATTATTATAGCATTATTGAGAAATAACACTAGTCCTTGTATCTGTCCATCCCCATCAGCTACATACATACTCTGTGTTAGAAATGCAAACAGAAGTGGGACTGCTGGAGACCATAGGGATCTGGGTGGGAAGAGACACCGTTACATTTCAAGTGTAAATTCTTATGGCTTCTGGGCGAAAACATGATTTCGCTGGGTCAGCTATCCCTATCACAGATCGAAGAGTACAGAACTTGAACTCTGTCCCTGCCTTAGTTTAGACCATGCAGCCTCAGTCCCAGACCCAAGCTGACCTCCAAGTGTCCAGGTCCTGAACAGCCTTGGTGACCGAGGAAAACGTCCGAAGGCAAGACTATGCTCAGAGAGGCTCAGAAGGAAGTCCTCTTCCCACCCAGATCCCTATGGTCTCTAGCAGTCCCACTTCCATTTGCATTTCTAACACAAGTATGTATGTAATTGGAGAGGATGGACAGATCCAAGGACTAGTGTTACTTCTCAATGCTCAAATTCCCAAGAAGACATGGCATTTAGCTGTAACTTCGAAAGCTTATCTTTCCAAAGGAAACTTGGTCTCCAAATGTTAGATGTGCAGACAGACTGAAACTTTCACAGACCCCAACCCACCCACAAGACACACTGTGGTAAGCTCTCTGTCCTACCTATAGAGTGACAGCTTGCTGTTATTTATAGCACTTGGAACCCTCCAAGGTTCCTTTTCTTACTTGATCTCATTTGCATCTCAAGAAAAGAGAACAAGTTTGGTTCCAATTTTACCAGTGAGGAAACTGAATTATGTCCTTCCCAAATCCCCAGGATATGAACCTTAGACTGTGGTTGTGCTTGAGATGACGCCTTAAAAGAAGTAATTACATTAAAATGGGGTCACTGGGGTGAGCTCTAATCCAATCTGACTGGTGTCTTTATAAAGAGAGATTAGAGTGCAAATACAAACACCTAGGCAAGATCACGTGATCACACAGCAAGAGATTCCTGCAAAGAAGGAGGCAGGCAGCAGAAGACGCCAACATCTCCTCACACTTTTGTCCAGAAGTTTTGGCTTTCAATATGGGGGGAAATCCCTCTATTTAAAGCCACCTAATGCTTGGTATTTTATTTTGGCTGCCATTGCAGACCAATACAGGTTCCCAGGTTCTGAAACTTTCCTGAGGGCTTGTGCTTAGCAAGAGCCAGAGTGAACTTCAGTTCTCAAGTCCTACACTTTGTAAATCCTTTATGGAATAAAATATTTTGTATATGGGAACCAACGTTGCCGCATAGCTGGCGATGCACAGTGGCTCTCTCACTGACTGACCGCCGCATTGTTCAAATCACATTTATAGCAAAATGTCTTCAGGTATGGGGGATGATGATCCAGGGCTCTACCCTGTTCCATAGTCTGTGGATTTTCCACAGGAAAGCTAAGGTAAGCCTCTTTATCTATCCTAGTTTGTTCCAGGACCCAGTGTCTCAGCACCAGAAAGAGAAAAGGATTCTGAGGAAACAACCAACCTGCCATCTTCAAGCAGAGTCAAGGCCAGTGAGAAGAGCCTTCTGGCCGGCACACTAATACCCCCCAGCACCCTCCGTACCCAGCCACACTCTGCTGTTGATCCATCCACTGCCTCCTGGTGACTTCAGTCTGTGGTCTGTTGCTTTGCATTGGGACATGGAACTGAAACTCGGGTGTGAGCAGGGTTTTACACGAGGAACCCATTTCTCTCTTTCCTCCTTGCCTTGGCCTGGAGGCTCACAAGCTCCAAACTGGGCTTAACCCCGGAAGGAGTGTTCTCAAACCACAAGGAACATGACTTTCTCTGGCACAGACAT
Source organism: Mastomys natalensis (assembly GCA_021653895.1). NCBI lineage: Eukaryota > Metazoa > Chordata > Mammalia > Rodentia > Muridae > Mastomys > Mastomys natalensis. Next base: position 586,706 of record JAJTUV010000060.1, read on the forward strand.
GGTCCCAATGGGTGGCTAAGGAGTCTCTCTGTATGGGCCTCATTACTCCCTTTGCCTACAGGACTGTAGCTACAATTGTCCCTCCTGGAAGTGGGGTGGGGGCAGGGGTGAAGGCTGACTTTCCCAGAAGGAGGACATCTCACTATCTGGCTAAGATAGTAACTGTTGACAGTGACAGTGACATAGTCCATACTCACAGACACAGCAGCATGTTCACGTTCGGGTTCTGGAGCCAGGCTCTGCCTAAGGTCTACCGGACACAATGACATTGCATCCTGCCTGGCTCTAGGTCCAAAAGCTAAGGGTTCTGAGAACTCATGTCCTTGCTCATTAATTTAGATAATGGGTTGGATTCATGAGAAGTCTGGGTTGCCATTTTTCTTATTAACATCTTTGTAGCTTTCAGGAAGGTCATTAGATCCCTATCAACAAATACATACACTTGGCAAGCATCCCAATATACCAATAAAAGCCAATTCCCAATCTGTGATCTCCATGCCAAGTGGTGGAGTTGGATCCTTGCCTGGACTATGGCACGGTGACTCTGGAATTGTGGGAACCATAGACATGTCCTATTGGGGGTGTGAGGAGCACACACACACATCCCCCCCACCCCGCCCCCAGTATGTCTTTTAGTGATGTATGCAATGTCACACTTTGCAGGACCCTCATCAAGCATCACAGTGAGGTACAGGAATGGGAGACTACTGCCCATCTTCATGATTCCCACAGAACAACTGCTCTGGCTCCCAGCGCCACACAGCAGAGAGCTGTGTTTCCACTTGCTGCAAGTCTTTAGCTGCCTCTTAGAGGGGTGATGGTGGTGGTGTTGGTGTTGGAACCAAGGGTCTCCACAAGTGTGCTCAGAAAGCATGCGACCATCGAGTTAGCTGCCTTTGGACCCTATCCCACCAAACTTATCATCAAAACTCCAGCAATGTCTCCAGCTATACACGGATGGAAGTAGCTTCCTGAGGAAGAGTCCCCCAGATTTCAAGCCAGAAATGAATCTGGAAGAGAGGGAGCAACCCAGGGCTGCTTTCCTTTTGGCTCAGCGGACCTCAGGGACCTCACTGGTGAAGAAAGGAGGCGTTAGGAGGCCAGCGGTCACCCACGAAGAGGTCTGCTCCTGGGAAATCCTCAAAGCCAGGTGAAGTGTAGAGTCCTGAAGGAAAAAGGGGGCGGGGCAGTGGGCTACTCCGCGGGAATCAAAGACAGGGGCGGGGAAGAGGGTGTGGTGGGCCGCTGACAGAAAGAAGTAGCTGACTGCAGGCTCCAAAGGAGGCCTGTTCCCAGCTTGCCACTTGGATGGCACCTTTCAAAGCCCCGCGCGGAGGAACCAGGACAAAGGGATGAGAGAATCTGCAGTGAGGGTGTGGCTCCTCCCCGCCTTTGAGCTCAACACAGTTCCAGAACCGCCCTTGGCCGCTCTGAGCTCCCTCGCTGGTGTCCTTTGATCGCCGACTGCTCCAGCGGCCCTTTCCAGGAAGCCAGAGAAGGGGCGCCCAGCTCCCCACTAGAGGGGAGGTAGGATTGCTTTGAAATGGACCTAGGATCCTGTTGGCTTAATAGGAAGCTATCCACCTCAGACAAAGTTGGGTTTCCCGTTTCGCCCCACCAAGCCAAGAAGTAGCTCGTTTGCAAGAAAGCTCCCTTCGATAAGGTGACTCTTATTCACAGAGAGGCTAGGTGGATGGACAATGTTCATCGGTTGGTATGTTAGGGGGTGAAAATGTAGTCTTGCCCAGACAGGACAGTTCCTTCCTCAGGCATAGTGTGAGAAGCCAGTGCCTGCCACCGTGATGTATTCCTTCACACTGTCTTAAAGTTTATGAATCCTTTGCAGATCACACCTTGCTCTCCTGGCTGGTCCTGCTGGTTGTAACATGACATTAAAACAGCTGTTTACAGGCTGCTTGATCATTCCCATCCTGAACTCTTCCTGGACAGGAGACAGCTGCTCTAGAGTTTAGATGTTTAAAACAAACAAACAAACAAACAAAAAACCCCAACCCTTTCAGCTAGGCTCACGGCCTTATCTTCCAAACAACAAAAAGTAAAACCCTTTAATAACATCATCTAGATTCAATTCAAACCAGCATTTTGGAGCGCTAGCAACTCCATTTATTATCTCAAAAAAATGATTTCTGAGATTAAGAAATTACAGACTCAGAGAGCAGTAGAGTTGCTTGCTGTACTTGGAGTCTGGAAGGTAGAGATGTGGGTCTGGCCAGTGTGAGGCAGGAAGATGACGTCACAGTGTTTCAGGCAAAGCGCCGGCCTGCACACATGTTGTCCTTTCTTCCAAATGTCTACCCTCGAGAGTAGGAAGTAAATTTCTCAAAGGTCGGGAAGCTCTCAGTGTTTTCTGGGTTAGAGTTTGGACAAGAGTGAAGTCATACTGTTTTGGGCTGGTGCCTGCAGCTGGGAGGGAGAGAACTGCTCTAAAGGCTGTCTGAGATCACCTGACTCAGAAAGGCAAGGAGCACAGCTCACATTTCAGATACCTGAGGATTCTGAAGACAGCCAGGTTGATAAGCCTGAAGTGAGATACTCCCGGGCTGAGTAGTGACAGCTGGTTGGTTGGTAACATTCCTCTGCCATCTAGTGGCACCAGTCTACACTTCCCCCTCAGAGAAACTCCTAGGAGCTGCCACGCTCCGACAGAGTGCCTAGATTTTTATTTCATTCAAATTGAGTTCTTTGGTTTGGTTTTGTTTTTTTAAATCAGCCATTTTAAGGGTCAGGGAGACAGTTCAGGACCTGAAGGTGCCCCTCACCAAGGCTGACAGCCTGAGTTTGAGCCCTGGAGCCACATGGTAGAAGGAGCATATCTATCAACTCCCACAAGTGGTCTTTTGGCCTCCACATACACTCAATGGTAACTGTGCAGTTGCAAATTAATTAAAAGCTAAAAGTCCATCTTAAGAGGTCCATCAGAGAAAGGCACTCACCAGAACTGACTTTGAGTCTGTGCCATGATACTGGCCGACCACTTTACTGTGGAGATGCGGCCTGGTAATCTGTGACAAGCGATAACTTGTTTCCTCTTATGAGTATGCTTCATAGTACAGAAGCCATACACAGATGTAAAAATGTCCTTGCAATCTCTGTCCCTGGAAACAAAGCTCTGTGCTGCATCTCCTCTCTGTCTTGCTCTCTGGATTGTTTGAGGAGGTAGCAAAGGCTTCCAATACATCTTGTTGTTCTCCAGACTACAGCCTTGTGCTGCCCTCAGGTCTGAGAGCCCTGCTTCACTCTGGTGCTCTGAACACTGTGTTGACAATACTCAACGTTTATTGAACCCTACAAGATTGTGTCTGAGGTTCTTTACGCTCTCGTCTCATTCGGATGTCATAGTAATGAACCTCAGATAATTCCTTGGAGTATATCTCCTATCGACACCCTGTGCATACAAGAATGCCACAAGGTCAAACCGATGACAGAACCGGGATGTATGCTCAGGCAGATGCTAGAATATACGTTTTAGCCATTTGGCCAATGCTTCCTTCACACTGCAAGTTCATATTCCACGAGTGGAATTTTAATTAACTTAGTTTACTTTTCAGGTGATCCAGTGCTTCAAGGCCCAGTCTTGAGCTGGGGTTGCTTCTTAGTGACAGAGCTTGAGCATGTCTAAGGCCCTGGGTTTGAGCCTCACCACCGCAAAAGAATGAAAATTTAAAATAGGTCTGGGATGCAGATGAAGGCAGGCAGAAATGTTTGCTGTGCAAGTATGAGGACTGAGTTTGGATCGCCAGAAGCCACGTGAACTGGCTGCACAGTGCAAGGGTCTGTCATCCCAAGCATGTCTCATGGCTGAAGTGGTCATAAGCCATATTATGGGGGTCCACTGTACTGCTTTATTAAAAGAATATGCTGTCAAACTGTCTTCTAAATATTTATGATTATACCCAGACTGGTGCTGCTCTCAGCTTTGGTAAGAGAGGCTTGTTTTTGCAGTGATCAGTGGTCAATGAGGAGATTCAAAACTTGTCAAAATGTTGAGAATAAACATTGAGTGCTGAGCCCAAAATGGGACAGTATATCACCTCCACAAGGGGACAGTGTATCACCTCCACAAGGGGACAGTGTATCACCTCCACAAGGGACAGTGTATCACCATAAGAGAATATATCACCTCCACAAGGGGACAGTGTATCACCTCCACAAGGGGACAGTGTATCACCTCCACAAGAATAGGGGAATGGGAAGAAGGAATGATCTAGAGGACGAGAGGAGTGCTGGGAAGTGCTGTGTTCTGGAAATGGCATGACTATTGTACTCCTGCACTCACAGAAGTCATGGTCACCTGGCGGAAGACCTCTAGAAGATCAAGCCAGCCAGTAATTCCAGCATGGGTGGTGGATGGATTCATGAGTCTCTGTGTCCAGTAGAGGAGCTAGCGACAGCTGCTGAGGAGGAGGAGTCATTTTTCCTTTGGAGTGAGTGTGGCTACATGTGCACTCAAGCAATACTAGCTGGATCCAGTGGGCTATTAGAGGAGGAGGAGGAAAAGGAGGAGAAAGAAAAGAAGGAAAAGTTGGAGAGAGAAAAGGACGTAAATGTACTGGGTGTGTTGGGGTTATCCAGGAGCACGGAGGAGTTGGGGTTGATATGATCAAGATACATTGTATATACATAGGAAACTTTTCAAAATAAGATTTATTATTTCATGTATGTGAGTACACTGTAGCTGTCTTCAGTCACACCAGAAGAGGGCATCAGATCCCATTACAGATGGATGCTGGGGATTGAACTCAGGACCTCTGGAAGAGCAGTCAGTGCTCTTAACCACTAAGCCATCTCTCCAGCTCCACATATTAAATTAGTTAGGAATTAAAAATACCCTGCGATGGGGCCTAAGAGATGGCTTGGCAGTTAAGAGCACCTGCTGCCTTCCAGAGGACGCAAATCCAGTGCCCAGCAGTCACGTCTGGTGGCTTGAAGCCATATATATCTGCAGTTCTAAGAGGTCTCATGCTTGATTCTGGCTTCCAAGGGTGCCTGCACATGTGGCATACACTCATATGGACACACACTCGTGCACACACACACACACACACACACACACACACACACACATACCACAAGGTTTTTTTAATCTTCAACAAAACACCCTGAGATACCCAGGCTTAATGCAAATTTCATAATGCCAAGATGTCAGCATTAGAGTAAAAGCTGGGAGTAAGTTACACAAGGGACTTAAGTGCATATTCTGACCAACACCAACAAAATATTTTGGTTAAGACTTCCCAGAAAGGTCCTGTGAATGGGTCTGTTAATGGTAACTCATGTAGCAGAAGTGACAAGCCCTGGTCCAAAGTCAAACACGGAGCCCTTGAATACAACCAAGCCCATTAGTAAGTAGTGGGAAAGTCTTCTTTTGACAACCCCCCCCCCCCAACACGGAAATAAACACTGAGTCCTAAGTATACATCATAGCATAAAAACTACTCCTATTTACAGAGTTTCAAGTGTGCACAGAGCTGTCTATTGTTGGGATGAATGAAACCCATTAGTGCCCTGGCTTCTGCTTCTTAAAGCCACTCAAGGTTTCAAATACAACCCTGCTACTCCTCTTGCCCTAGCCTGCCTTGGGTCAGGTCACATTCTTCTTTTCACTTAAGTGTGCCTTCCCAGAGTCAAGGTCCTGAGAATGGCTGAAATTACCAGCACTGAGAGGGGTAGGTGGCAGGCAATCATATGCTCACATCTTTTGAGGTTGCTTACAGGGTTTCTGCAGCTTTCTATCTTTATGGGACAATTAGGCAGTAACTGGTTACAGCCATAAATATTTTTCTACTTAATTATTTCTTTATACCTTTCATGCAACTTTCACAGACATTTTACTCATACCAACTACTGGGATTAGAAGAAATGTCAGAAAGTCACCAACTATACTTGGCCTTGAAATCCTGGGCCTACATGGACAGTATCATCTTTTGTTTATTAGCATGTATTAATTACATCTAGTAACGGGCTCTTTTATGACATAACCCTTACATGCACATGATGCATTTCAACTGTATTCATGCAGATTCTTGCCTCTCTTCTATTCTGCTAGGTTTGTGTCTTTGTGTGTCACCTGGGGAGTTTCACTGGGGTCCCTTATAAGTGCAGGCTACCTTACTGGAGGCTGCATTACCAAAACAAAACCTCCTCCCTTGTCAATCTCTAACTGGGTAAACTCTCAAGGCGGGTGTGGCGCCATGAGCCCTCCCCTTTCATGACAGTGTTGGCGGGCCCAACCTGGTGCAGATCTTGCCTATAAAGGTAGTGTCTTTATTTTATAATAGGTAATGGAATTTAACCATGAGAAACTCTTTCCCACTCAATGAACAAGGAAGCTCAGTATTTGCACTGGCTTGAACTATAAAAATCTCTTGGAATTCTAGCTACATTTCTAAGGGAGCTTTTCATTACAGGAAACAGGATTTCTAAAAATATAAAAATATATCCATTAGATTAAAAACTATATATAAAAGACCCTTCAAGACGGTGTTTTCTGTTTTTAATCCACACATCTAAGCTCTTCTTCCAGCTCAAATGTAGCCTCTCTCAAAGGGCAGCCCACTGCCAGGACAGGTTTTGTCATTGCCAGAGTCAGTGCCTCTTCCACAACCTGCTTGCTGAAAAATTGGCAAGCAGCAGGAAGCTTTCCTACCATCCTGGCAAGAAACATGTGACATTTTTGCATTTTACTATAGTGGGGGCACTGCATAACCTTCTGCAATGACCTGCAGAGTAAATTGTATCTTGTGTTGTACAAACTAATCTCAACTACCCAGGAAAACATGACCACACGGTGATCCACTGGGATAACTGTTCCTATGCTCATATTAATTTTTCTTTGGCACTGCGTAATTTGGTCTTGTGACTGCTTCAACGAATGGCGCTTAAGCGAACACTGGCTTTATTCCAACCACTGTAAGTGGGGAACGCATGTTCTCTTTATGACTGGTGCTGTGTTGGGGCTGAGCAGTCTGAGCCCATGGATGTCACTGTGAGCACGAGTCTTAAAAGCCAGCCAGCCTGGGTTCAGACTCTGACTCTGCGGCTAGTCACCTAGTTGACAGTGACCTCAACAACACTGCAGAACCTTACTTGGCTTGTCCATCCCTCAAATGAATTTGTTTGAAGGCATCAAATGAGTTAATAAAACTTATGTGAAGTAGCACCATTTGTCACTGGCACAGGACATTCTCATGGTTATGGTAGTAGATTAATGTAGCCGGGGAGAAAGGGAAAAAGCACAGCCTCTGCCCTTATATGTCCTGACACGTATGACCGAGCAAGTATTAGATTATCAGCAGCTAGTGTTGTCACACGTGTGTGCCTGTTAGTAGTGGAATCTGATCGTTCCAGATAGGGTACTGAGGCTAGACCAAAGAAACAACTGCACCCAGGCTTAGGGGAGACAGCCAGTAGGTTTACTGCAGTTACTTAAGACAAAGCCCACTTCAGTATGGGAGAGATCAGGGAGCCCTTGACACACCTTGCACTGGGCTGAGCTAACCCATGGGAGTGTCTTCTCTCCCAGCAACCATGATTGTGTGCAACCTTAGGAAGGGATCCTGCAATCTTGTAAGTTTCAAGAGCTTCCTGTGACTTGTCAGGGTTTGTTGCTTTTCTTCCCAGAGTCTGTTGAGCTTCCCTCCAGGTGAGGATGTTTCCATTGAGAGAAAAGAGCTACACACTTGCTGAAGGTCATGTGGTCAAAAAGACAGAGATTCTGTTCTCACCTGAGGCTCTCACTGTGTGGTAATGCAGTCATTGACGAGTTCCCCAGATGTCCAGAAGGACTCTTGCTGTTGCTCTGCCTTTTCTCGGAGACTGTAGATCTCCATTTACCTCACTTGATCCCTGGGGTACGCTGCCCTTCATGTCCCCTCACGGTCTTTGAGAAAACCTGTAGATTTATGGATTCTGGCGATGCTCATGGGAAGTCTGGATATGCTAGCAGTGTCCTCTGAAACCTCCCATGCCCAGGCTGTCGGTGCAAGCCCAGGTCCCTCTGCTGTCTCCTCACGTTAGCTGATATATAGTCTTTCTTCATCCCACTGTCAGCTACATGTCACTCAAACTGTAGAAAGCACCAGGCATTTCCAGCTTAATTTCTTGGTACTGCTGTTAGCAACTGAGAGAAACTAAAAGAAGCATTCCATTTGACAGAGAATGATAATTAGCTTGTCAGCTAAATTTAGAACAAAATCTTCTATTTGGAGGAAACTATTTCAAAATAACTTCTTAAACTATTTTAAAGTTGCCCTTCACCTGAAATTAACCATTAATAACCAATAGGTTGTCCATACTTTAGAGCAGCTGAGACTTTCATGTAAGACATCCCATTGAGGCAGTTTTCCTGTTGGGTGGCATGTGATACTCAAGGCTGGTACAGCCCTCTAATTAAGTAACTCCTGAAGGTCCCTTCCACTCGTATGCGTCTCATCACTTTTTGTTGGACATGTTGAAAATTGGTAACAAGGGAAAAAACGATGCCATCACCTTGGGCCAAGAACATGAAGCAGATGTCTGTCTAGTCAAACCTCATTCCTAACTCTTTCCCTACACACTACATGTCACCACCTCTGAAAGACTGCACTGCTCTGCGTAAGTTCTGCCAGATGGAAACCCAACATGGAGAGGCAGGTGGATGGGAAGTCCCACCCCAGGGAGCCCTTGGGGACTCATAGGCTAGGAGAGGGACACTCCATTTTGTTTTAAGAACATTGCCCCTAGTTAGCTAATCATGCCCCTGAAGGTCACACATCCAAGAATATATAGGAAACATAAACTGGTCTTGATAGGTGGTGGGTGACTTGACACAAAGTGGGTAGGGAAGAGGGTAGATCTGGGAGGAATTGGGAGGGGGTGTATCTAATTAAAACACAGTGTACAAAATTCTAGCCACCTGGACACTTCCCCTGAGGACACATGCCTGGAACATGGATGGGAGCTAGGAGGGGAAAGTACACCAGCCACTTCCATTCTTCCAGTGTGTTTAGAGACCTACCTGGCTGTGGCCCCCATCAACCCAGGCGCTGTCCGTGTCAAGGCTCTGAGCTCAGAGCTGGCCAGCAGATCTGAGAGGAAGCTGCTCCTTTCCTGCCACAGCCTTTTCTCACACACTCCGTTCCAATCTTGTCTCTTCCAGGGGAATCACAGGGTTGAACGGGAGCGAGAGGTACACACGGCTTCTGCTTCTCCTCATCTTCTCCTGGGCGTGCACAGTGCCATGCATGCTACATGAGCCTCAAAGGAAAACCTAAGCCAGTCGGAGTGTAAGCACCCTTTGAAAGAGTTTTTAAGTAGATTATAAAGTAAAATACAAGGCCACCATCCCTCAGGGAGACCTGCCGGCTTGGTGTGCTTCACCTCCACGGAGGTACTGACCTAGTGTTTTGTTTTTTTAAAGAAAGGTTATGTTACCAAAGCAACAAGTTTGAGAGAGCACATGCATTATCACCTTAAGCACTTTGCATACACATCTTTGGTTTTCAGATTTAGCTTAGTCAGACACCCACATCACAGTTCTGACCTTTCCCAGTCTCCTGTTTAGACCACGGAACTGCTCTCTCTGCTAGGGAAGCCTTACCATCCTTTATCTGCAGAGAGAAAACTGAAACCCAGAGACATCAGAGACTTGTATAAGGGAACACAGTAGCAGCAAGGTAGATTTTTCCAAGTGTGGGGCATCGCTGTTTCTTCTGGTGGCCTTGGCTGGAGATGGGGGCGTTAGTTGGGACAGAGCGGGGCACAGGCGCATCCCACGGCAAAGCTGAAGGGGCACCTGTCCATCGTCCAGACTGCCAGGAAATTACAGTGTGCTCCATTCCTTCAATCTCCCTCTCCCCCAAACCTCTACTGAGTTCAACAGGCAACCGAATCTGTGATTTCCTCTTCCATTTTCCCTGGCTGCAGTTTGGGGAAGGGGGAGGGGAAACGATCTAAGTAAAGTCTTTCACTTAGTGGGGTGTGAAACTTGGAGAGACAGCAGATTCTTGAATTCCTGGGAGAGCTTAGTGTCCTCTCATCTCCCAAGGTGGGCTGAGCCTCATTCAGAGAGCAGTTGATTAGGATGTCCCTGTCGGTTTGTCTTTTAAATTTAACTGTGCTCCTTATCACCACAAAGGAAAAACAAAACGTACTTACAAACAAAAGCTGTACAGCCTGCTGTATTTAATCTTTGACCAGAAGAGCCCTAAGTGCTATTTTGCTTTCTATGTAAACACAGTGCTGGGTAAACTATAAAACACACAACAGCCACTCTGAGGAAGATCTGTGTCCATCTATGTAGCTACTCTCTTTATACTGAGAAATATGCAGAATTACCCAAGGTAACTTGTGACTTTTAGGAATCACACTTCACATAGACAGTTACAGGAATTCAAAGTCATGGCCCGCAGACCTCGTTGGCATTTGAATTGGCTAACCCATGCATCTCTGAATGGGATTACCCACTTCACACCAGAAACCTATAATTCTAAGCCTATTTTTAACAAATCCCTGAAAAACAGGGCTAACCTGGGAAAAATCAGATGCAGTGTACCCCAATTTCTTAATGTGGCTTTAAAGATCTTTTCCTAAGGGCAACCTTAGGTCAGGCCCTGGTGGAGCACAGAGGCTGGGGCAGCGAGTTCAAGGCTCTCGGGACTGCGCAGTGATTCAAACACACCTTAGACAACTCAGTGAGACTCGGTTAGAATAGAGAGCTATGAATACAGTTCCGTGGCGTGGCAGCTTGCCTGGGATCTCCACAGTTCTAACACTGGTACTGCTAATACCTCCTTTAAATTACATAACAGACCATCTAGAGAACCAGGGCAAGCCTTCAAACGTTATTTCCTACCCCACGCACCCATGCACAGGCACATGGAACACACCCACCGCCACGTCCTTGGAACAGACCTACAATCCTGCTTTAAAAACAGAGACACGGAACTGCTCAGCCACCGTGACACTTATCACAACCCGAGTCTCCAGCTTGATCTTCTCAAAGTCCTATCAGTTCAAGGCTTGCTCCGGCTCTACTGCAGGCTTCAGGCAGCAGCAGCCCCGGCATCTGAATGGAAGTACTCCCACCGAGGCTCAAACTCCATGCCGGTTGCTGTTTTACTGTGTAAAATACACAGAAAAGTTTAAAGACTTATTTTTAGCTGTTTCCAAATTGGAGAATAGTCTTTTGCAGTATAGTTTTGAAACTGGATCTCCAAGTCTCAGAAGGCACTGGGAACGTCTGCCTTTTTTGTATGTTTGAAGTTGGTGCCATGGCACCTAAGAAGACAGCCATGCATTTTTAAAAGGTAATGTTTGCAGGCAAGTACATATCTTAAAATACAAAAACAACAACAACAAAAAAAACCTAAATAGCTGCAATTAGTTCTTCAGTGCTCTGTCAAGCGTTTGCGTGGCTTCTGAAGCCCAGTTAGATGCCAACAGTCAGCAACTCTTAGCAGGGGTCTCAATACAATCCTTTGCTCTGGCCACATTCATGGCAAACTCGGAACTGAGGAACAAGCTAGTCCCAACTCTAAAGAAATGCTTGCTTTGGCATGGGCAACTGAGTGACAGAAGGGACTTACAGGGCAATATGGGACTTGGCCACAGGGTTTGTCCTATGCAGGTGACCAGCCAATGGAGCTATAGCTATATAGAAGAGCTGCAGAGCTATGCTGACAAAAACCATTGACCAGCAAGTTTAACAGTACTTGAGGCAAAAGACATAAGGGAGGGTACAAAACACAAACCCCACTTCCTGTCCTTGGGGTGCTCATTAATTACTAAAGACAAACTACATGGAAATGATATGCAGTCACTCCAGAAGTCAGTGTAGCTTGTGGTTTCTTGCATCTAGAAACTAGCATTTCAAAGGGTAGGTCTGGTAAAGAGCTCGGCCTTTGGATTATGAAAGATGACTGAACTTGAGGTTCTGTTTAGTTTAACAGTCAGTTGATGGCTAGCCGGCAGGAGCAGCATGTCTGGTTATATCCCCACTGGTTCCCAGCAGGCAGCTGTGAGGACACTGCCATTATCTGCACTCTACAGGTGTGGCTTTCAGGGGAGCTTATGTGAGGAGCATAATGGAAGGGATCGGAAATTTAGAGATGCGAAGTAACACCAGTGACGTGAACCACTGTTCACACTGACCCCCGGAAGTTAATGCCATATTCTAGCACACAGTGACTCTTCACTGCTGACGAAGGTGGAAACCGTGGGCACCTAAGGTCCACAGCCTTGTGAAACATCAGAATGCGCCACAAGGTCACCAGCCCCTTAAACACGTTCGAGCCTGTGTGATAATGTCCAGCTTTGCTGTCTGTAGTATAAGTTTAACATCACATCTGGCAGTCATGTTAGATAGTTAGATAGAGATTCACGTGGAAAACAGGAATACTCCAGTTTAAAGCTACAACCAACACTGTGGAAGAGTGTGGCTAACAGTGCAGAAGTGGTTTGTGGGCCACGTGAAGTGTGTAAGTCACTAAAGACACCATCGAGATACAACTTGGTAAACAGGCACTGCTTATTTAATAAGTACAGAATGTACACAGACTCCCTGGAAAAGCATGGCTTTATACAGAGTATTTACAGAATGCACAGTGTAATCCAGGGTTATCTATACAACACAGACATCTATGCACTCAGGAAGGGAAGACAACAGTTGGGAAGACAGCCGTACGCACCTCCAGAGCCCATGAGAGGTTAACATCCATTTCAATATGCAACTAAGCTCTCCTTTAGTTTGCTTTTTTCAATAATTTTTTCTTGTTTACCTTTGATAATTTTTGGTCATTAGTGCCACCAATTGGTTTGTTAAGAATTAACAATATTAGTATGAAAATGAACTGAAAAAAAATTCTTGAAAAACAGATTAGCAGAATCAATAGTCCCAAAGCATGAATGTCATTATTTATAAAAAATATCCTTACCAGGGCAATGTGTACCACATTTACAGTATTAATAGTTTCTGGGTCTTTTTTCTTCCAAATTTTAGGCTAAATTTTCTTGTAAAAATATTTAGAAAATAACCAATACAGTACAAGAGAATTCAGAAGCTGCCCTACAGGACCGGACTCTTCAGGAGCATGAACAGGCACCAGTCAGGCAGTAACGAAGTGCTCAAAGTCTAACGGCTTCTTACGTTAGGAGCTGTGCAGAGCACCATGGGAGCAGCACCTCCCAGGCCAGAGCTCCAGGTCAGGCTGAGGCAGTTGGCTCTTTTACCTGTGTAAGCGATCACCACTCTTCCTAACCCAGTAATAAAGGCTAGCCCGAGCGTGAGGCCTGAAGACCTGCCCTGCTGTTGTCATGAGACCACAAGTCCCAAGGGACTGGAGAGTGACAACCACAATACCTGTAGAGTCCCTGGCGGAGTGTTTATTAGGCAAATGTATTTCTTAAATGAATAAATGACTTGTGTAGCCTGATCGAGTCGATTTAAATGGTTATGGAGAAACAAAACCAAACCACCAACAATTGATCTCTGTGTCTAAACGCACCAAACAGACTCAAAATCTCAAGTGGTATGGGAAAAAAAGGAGTCACAAGCACTCACTTTCAGATGAAAACCAGGAAGTGCATGTGCAAAAACCGCATGTGCACGCACACTAATTTCTTGCCCAAGAATACCAAAATATTATTAAATAATCAAATAGTCATTTACATTTGTAACTAACAATGATCAAATAAATTCACACTCTGGTCTCACGGTCTCTCCTCCACATATTCTATGAGCAGAAGAATCTCAGAAATAAATCTACCCCAGGAGCTTGTTATAAGTCAGCACAGGTTCTCTTGGACACACACTTGTTTCTTACACAGTATTTTGCTCAGTCTTGACCATATATGAAAGGACACAGGAGATGCCTAATGAAAAATGACAATAGAACTTTTCCAGCTTTTTAAGCTTCATAGATATGGAAGGACAATAGGTATGATCAAAGCATGGCTTTCAGTAATTATATTTTTCAATTATTTCATTATTAAGTTCCTCAAGTACATGGCGGCACAAATATTAATACTAGCTTGTCCCATTCTATACCAAATGTGTATATATTTTAAAAGTACGTAGGTACAGAATATTGTGGACATGATCACTATTTGGTCTTCACTATGCATTTTCGTGTCTTGAAATTAAAAAACCCAATTGCTGTAGCTCATGAATCAGCATCACCTGAGGAACCAGGAGGTATACCTACACTGCCTATGCTATGTAGACCTTTCTAGTGCTACAAGTATGTCTAGGAATACATGGGAAAATAATTCAGAATTTATTGCACTTACCCCCTTATTTTTTTATTCTAATAAATTATTAATAATAAAAAGAGCAAGACATATTATGACTAATACTTTTTACAACTATCTTAAAAATAAAACAACTTTGAATGCATTTTCACACTAAAGCTAAGAGATACTTTTTTTTGGATAATAACAGATAATATACACAAAAAGACATTATACTGACATTTAGTATTTAGTAAATTACATTTATAATCAATGTTGATTTGTGGAAATCTTAAAACACATTAAAAGGGCACTGACGTCATGATTGAAATCTTTAGAGCCCGCACAATTCTGTTATAGTACAGGTTTCGAAGGTGTCTCCAACTCACTGTGTACCTGAGGCTGGTCTTTAACCGTCCTTCACCTCCTGAGTGTTGGGAGTATAGGCTTATGCTACCATGCCCAGCTAGAGCCCACACAATTCTTTAAAGCTGTAGGTCCAAAAACTCAAGTTTCTTAAGAGGAAAATACAAAAAAACAAAAAACAACCCAAAAACCCCAAACACAAACATAAGCTTACTGAATATGCTCCAAGACCTCCAGGATACAGACGGCCTCAACAGAATGTGGGGTTTCAGGTTCTGGGGCACGAGAAGCTACCGACTGAGAAACCTTCAATGACGGAAGTGTGGACACTTCAACTGGCAACATTTAAGTATACATGTTAAACTGTAAACATCCAACAAGATACACAATTCTGCTCCAAAGTCCCTTTGGCTGAAGACATAGCTGTTAAGTAAATATGGAAACAGCACTTGAGGAAACTGAGTGCCTCCTTATGTGATGGGCACACACGAACCTAGGCCCAAGCCCTTTCCACTTCCCTCTACACAATGTCAGGAAAACTAAGGCATGTTATAACGCATCTCAGTGTCAAAGTCTTCATTTATCTGTTCTAATGACTGGATCCATTTCACATTTTAAAATATAACAAATCCACAGGAAAATTTTAAGTTCACAGATTGTTTAAAAATCGTAGTTTATATCACTAAAGGTTTTAAAATTTCAACTAGTAACTCAAATGTGAAAACACACCTATGTCAGGTAAGGAGAGCTGACAAATAGTGCCCGCCCAGAGCTAACTCCCTACAGCCGGCTTTCCTGTCTGTCAGTAAACGCAGAACTGATTTAAGTACCACACACATTCTTACACCATAACCCAAGGCTATTCTGTGACTGGGGCTAATTGTGACGGGGTTTTAAGATGTTTCCAGGCTGGCTTTGAACTCATGAGCTCAAGAGATCCTCTTTAGCCTTCGAAGTAGTTAGGACTACAGGGGTAATCACTGTGCCCAGATCAGAACTGAAAACCTTTGTAATTCCTCTAGGTTTCTTTTTGTGTTGCAGAAATAGTGAACAGTTGAATGATGAACACCTCTCATTTCAGGAATACTTTTCAAAGGTTGATGTCACTAAGGAAAGGACTATAGTAAAGTTTTTTTTTTAACCCTTGTACTAATGTTTAGCACTTTAGGGCAATAAGCAAATTAAATCCCTAGTCAGTGACAAGGCGGCTGACTGCACTGCAGGAAATGGCCTTGGCTGAGCTCATAGTGAACTCACAGCACACACACACACACACACACACACCACACCAGTCATAAAAGGGCAGCTCTACACGGGGAAGCAAAACCAATTTTTGATTAGCTGACACAAAGCAGGGACTGTTTCAGGACACCGGACAGTGGCACCTGCTGCTCTGTGGCTCGTCTGTCTACTAGGCAAGAGCCTTGTGTTAGGCTTTCTTCGTCCTCTGCTCCAGTTCATGTTGGTGTTTAATAAGGCGTTCTATTTCTGTTCCAAGTGTTTGCAGGTTTTCCTTTAATAAGTGGGGGGGAAGAGAAAACAGAAGTACTAAGTAAATACCTTTTGAACTACTTTTGCCTACTAAACTGTGAAACCGAGTGATTATTCTTGGTACTGACATAATCCAGACACAGATGTTTTAGGGAAACAAGCCTGTCCATTTCAAAGTTATAGTTCTCTCTTGAATCCAGCTCTCTTACGTAGTCTTAGAATTCACTATGTACACAGATTAGGCTGGATTCAAACTCATAGAACAGGAGTTCTGCCTCTGTAGGGATTAATATGTGTGTGGCACCATAGTTGGCCCCAAGTTATAATCTTTTTACTGCAGCTACAGCAAGTTTTAATGCATGATAATTACTTTGGTTTAAAACTACTTTTAAAATCTATTACTAGTTATCAAGTCCATGCATAGCAAAGACAGAAAAGTTGGGTCAGACAACAGCTTAAAAAAAAAAAAAAAAAACACAAAATATACTTAAATATTGTAATATTACAAAGCTGCAATTAAGGATAATCATTCTGCAAAAGCCATCCACTGTGAAGCAAACAGTTCACCTCAGTGTCTGTCCAGTAACTAAGCTGACTTTATTTCTGGGTATCATGGAACCCTGTGTTAGAAAAACAGCCTGGGGCTGGAGAGATGGCTTAGTAGTTAAGAGCACTGACTGCTCATTCAGAGGTCCTGGGTTCAATCCCCAGCAACCACATGGTGGCTCACAACCATCTGGAATGGGATCCGATGCCCTCTTCTGGTGTGTCTGAAGACAGCCACAGTGTACTCATAGAAATAATAAATAATTTAAAAAGAAAAAGAAAGAAAGAAAGAAAGAAAAACAGCCTGATGCTAGGTGAGACTATGGAAGAGGCACCATCCTGCCCTGGCCACTGAGTGGTAAATGAATAAAAAACACAAATACCTTCAAAGTAATATTTTTTAGCAATGTATCTTCCAAAACAGCCTGTAACTTTCGGTTGATTTCCAAAGAGAGCTCCAGTGTTAGCCCGCTATCAGCGGGATGAGATGTGTACAAGGACGCCATGATGCCACCGCGTCTACTCAAATGCACTTTGTTAAAATCAGATGCTTCTGAAGAAAGTGTGCCTGATTCTTCTCGTAAAACGTAACTCTGAATTATTCTGCAAAACAAAACGATACTCTGTGTGCTTGCAGAATAAACACACTGGGGTTTGCAGGAAGCAATGAATCTCAAGCATAAAGATGGTCAGCATAAGATACACTCTGGTTAGGCCAGTAACCTAGGTTAGCTTAGACTTTCCTTATGTATCAGACTGTCTCTTAACCTGTCTCTTTCTGTTGAATAATGGTATTTGAAGAAGTATAAACACAGCTCTTCTGCTTCTTTCCATACATGTAAATATTTTAGTCATTACTTTATTCGTTTGATTTCTGTTAATGTTTTCTATTAAATTACTACTGAACTCTATTTTGCTCTTTCTTTTAAATTCTTACAATTTTTCTACAGGTCTAAAAGTATTTCAAAATAACTGTTTAAGAGGGTCAGCAGAAGACTCAACACAAGAAGACAACTCTTATTGAAGTAAGCGTGGCATCTGGAAGAGATTCGGTGCAGCAGAATTGTGGGTCAGTCAATGGGAGCTGAGCTTGGTCTGCCCCTCACAGGGAAGGGCTGCTCTTGGTAGATTTAGTAAATAATTTGAAAATCCAAAGAACACACTCTGCTGCATAGTGGCTTAAGGAACTGATGAGCTAATCCCAAGACATTAGAGTGTCTTCTACCAAGATGAACTTGATTATTATCCCTTTGATCAGTAGGGGAAAAAAACTCTCAAAACTCCACATATATTTTAGAGTCATTCACTTTTAAAGGCTAAGTATAATTTTTTTAAAAATCCAAAATAATCTTAGTATGTTAAAAAGCAAAACCACTACCCTCCACTCTCTCATTCACTCACACACTCTCTCTCCTGATATTCTACCTTTAAGGACAGACTTGGTTTTCTTCCATCTCTGTATCCCCAAAGCTAGAATACAACAGGTGATCCAAAAAGATGGAGACCTGGATGCTCTAAGAATTATTAAGCAGGTACAGTACTGCTGTCCCACCTACACAAGAAGGTGACGCTGAAGGACCCTTGGAGCCCAGGAATGCAGGGCCAGCCTGGACAACATGATGTACCCCATGGAAAATATCAGCTCTTCATCAACTTCTGAGGCCGTGCAGACGGCAGTCCTCGGACATACGTCATGCTACCATAATAATACATACTTGGTTTTTTTTCTTATTTCTTCAACCAGCTGTTTGATGTGGTCCTCCATGAATTCTATTTTCTCATTTTTCCGGGCATGGGCTTTCTGCAGCCTCACTATCCTCTCAATCAGCATGGCCTTATCCACTTCTGGGAAGTTGTCTACAGCAACTGAGGAGTTGGTATTCTCTGGAGATCGGTCTTCAGCACTGCTTCGAGCATTAAGTGACCCTGACAACAGAAGAACAAGTTCAGACATGTGACCTAGGTCTCCCTCAGCCCATCTCATGCTTTCCAGTAATACTGCCCAATATGGGGGAGAACACATAAGCTTACATGTGGCCACCATTCTTGTTTGAAAGACAGCAGCAGTCAACAGTGTTATGTTACACAGGAATGACATAATGAACTGACAACAGAGAAATAAATCTTAAAAAAATAAAGGGAATAGCAGGCCTACAGTAATTTTAAAAGTAAATGATACCATTGAGAGGGGAAAAAAGGGGGTGATACTCAAAAGGGAGTAGGAGGGGAAGAGAGAGGAGGGAGTGGAGGAGGAGAGAGAGGGGAGGGGAGAGAGAGAGGAGGGGAGAGGCGAGCACGCCTGCCTGCTCAAATCCGACTCCACTTAGTAGTCACTAAACAGTGTGACTGTGGACACAATATTCCCCCTCAGTGCCTGGGCTGTTTCTGCTAGCAACAGTGACTTACCTCATAGGACTGTCGTCCTCATTTAGATGTGATTATCCCCCAGACCCCACACCTGCACACCTGCACTTTGTAAATGCTAGTTTTCTACCCACACCCGTGAGCTCAATGTCTGAGCCTCCTCACCCTACAGCGTAGGCTTCTCAGCTGCGGCATGTGATGGACGTGAAAACTGTAGTATCCTAGCACAAACTCAACAATCCAAACAAAATGGTTTTAGCTGGGACCTAAGATACAGGGCTAATTTCAAACCATGTACTTTCTGTTAACATATTTTGTTACTACAGTAACTGCCACAGTTGCCTTCCCCCTAACACACAATTCTAGGAGATTAGCACAGTACAGCTACTCTAACAGAAAGTCTAAGAGGGGAGAGAGGCAGAGGCAGAGACAGACAGGCAGAGAGAAAGGAGCACAGATAGACAACTATCCCGTCCATATGTGTGAGATCCCTGTCCATAGGTTCAGCTAACTTCAGACTACAAATGCTTTTTTAGAAGTGTCTATGCTAAATGCGTAGACTCTTATGTCCAAACAGTTTACGGGTGCGCCCCAGCACCCACACTTATCAGGTGCTGCACATGCTCTAGAGATGATGTAGCGTCTGCAGGACTGTGCAGATGATACAGGCACTACAACATCTTACAAAGGCTTCAACACCGGAGGACTTCAGTCTCTACTGAGTGCTCTGGAACCACTCAGGTACCAGGAGAATTGCTGACATGCACCTGATGCTACATAACGATGGTCATGTCACCATCTAGGGTAAACGTAGGGAAGTGAGTCCACACACAGGAACTCTGTGGGTCAGACACAAATCTCAACTGCAGACATGAAGGAGGAGGTACTGCACAGAAGACAAAGTGGTAGTTTGGTAAAAAATGGCTGGGAAGTCTCACACAGCCCAAGTTGGACCAGGAACTTTGGCAAAAAGCAGAATGTAAGTATTTAATAAGGTACATTTTCTACAATATAATTATATATACCTTCTGTTTTTAAGCCTCAAAATGAAACAAAGCATATAAATACTTTTTGAACTAGAAACAGTCACTACCAACTAAGCTCATCTTTACCTGATGAACTAGAGCGACTTCCCATGCTGCTAACGTCTTTATCATAGTTTCCATTCTCAGTCTGGTCTAATTTTCTCCGCGCTATTTAAAAAAAAAAAAAGAAAAAAATCAATTACTTGTGACAGTTTTAATGACCATTTACGCATGCCATCTGACATTAATTGCTGAAGTCACTTGGGCAAAAATGGCATGGACCACAAGACAACAGTCCTTGCTATAGAACACTAGAAATATCATTCATATAAAATGACACTTAGAAATGTACCGACTACCTAAGAAACAAAGACAACTGAGCTCTGCATTGTTTGCTTATTGTTCACTGACTTTAGCTTTAGGAGCCTCAGACATGGAGATCCTTCTCAGTTTCAGAAATCTCTCCCAAATTTGCCTTCAGTTCCATGTATAAAAACAGGGCTGGAGAGATGGAGCAGATGTTAAGAGCACTGACTGCTCTTCCAGAAGACCCAGGTTCAATTCCCAGCACCGACATGATGGCTCACAGATGATCTGACACCCTCCTTTGGAGTCTGTGAGCAGCAGACATGGATGCGGTGCAGACGTGTGCTGGCCAGAAACCCGCATTCATAAGAATACATCTTTAAAAAAATTATTGTGAGCTGTTTTGGCAAACATCTAACCATAGTCACATTAAGTAACCCCAGGTCTCATCTTACTACATTTTTTCCTATTTTAAACACAGAGTAGGGCATACAGATAGGACGACGTTGATGTATATGCCTTTTTCACACTAACATATGGCAGATACTCAAAAGCCGTTATGAATTTGCCATTTTGGTTGGTTTTCTTCTTTTTCTTTTTCAAGACAGGGTCTCAGTATATAGCCCTGGCTTTTCTTGAACTTACTACATAGACCAGGCTGAGCTTGAACTCACAGAGATCCTCCCGGTTCTACCTACCACGTAAAGGGATGCACCACCACACCTGACAGTCTGTTTTTTGTTTTTGTTTTGTTTTTAAGAAAGGGTCATCTGTGACTCACTGGTCTTGAGGCCACCTTGTAGCTGAAGATGGCTTTGATCCTCCTGCTGTGATTGTGGGCATTCATTAGTTCATAGGTTTATTTGAATTTTTAACCAGGAGAAATCTGATTTCAATTCCAGTTATTAATGGCTATGCCGACCAGCTGTCTGGTAGTTCACAGTACTTCTGAGGTGTTTCCCAAGATGTAGTGATCAGTGAGAGTCTGGAAATCAGTCACTTCATAGGTGTGTACAGACATGAACATTAGAAGTGCTTTTTAGATTGCAATTGAAAGGCAGATCTTATGTTTTCTAAAACACATAAAATAATTTATATTTTAAATATAAAAATAAATGAATTCTAGAAAAAAAAGAAAAAAGCCACTTATCCAACTTTTGCAGGGTAGCAGAATACCAAGTAAAAGGGTTTGGAGCTCCCCATCGGCTGGCCCTCACATGCTGTGGCTTTCTGAGTAAACAGGCTTCAGCATGGAAAGCAGACTCACAGAACCGCAAGCTCGGCGACCTTAGTCATTTAGTCTGTGGCTAAGTGACAAAGAATATACAGGCTGGGTACAGTGGCACACTCTTTTATTCCTAACACTGAGGGGGGTGAGGCAGAACGCTGGGTGTGTCAAGTGAGCAAGCTTTGCCTCAAGGGTAACAGCCAATCCTGAGCCTGAGAGAAAAGCCAACCAACCATGCAGCCCGAGGGACGTGGGAGCACACAGAGGTACAGACAGACAGTGCACCTCTGCATCAGAGCTCTGGTACAGACATGTTCTGGGAATCAACAAACACGCAACAGTACCTTGCTGAAGCTGCTTGCTGAGGTCCTTGACGTAAGAAGCGTGTTTGCGCCTCTGCGTTACTAACTCGTCTTTCAGCTCCTCCACCTGGGTCCTCAAGGCCGCAGCCTCTGTCTGGGCAGTGCAAAGCTCAGCCTGCAGAGCCTGCACTTCCTCTTCTCGAAGTTCCTCCTCTTTCAGCAACCTGCTCTCCTGAACAGTAAGTGTGACATAAATGACAAAGTTCATTTCTTTTTAAATTTTAATGCTTGCTCAATTTAAAAACTTTATAAATAAGGGAAAAGAGACTCTTCTGTGAGTGCCCTTAGCAGGCTCTGCTGGTGGCCTCCTCCCCATCTTCTCCCAGCGGCAAGCAGGTCAGGGCACATCAGCGGTGTGGTGTTCTGTGTGGGGTACAGCTGCAATGTGAGTCTCTACATTTTTGGAGTTTGAAATGGTGACTCCAGTCAGGAATGACAGAAATCATGGTTCCTTATTTTTCCAAAGTGTAATATTTGTTATCATTTTAGAAAAATTCTATTATATGAATTACATCCATTAAACAGAAAACAAATATATTTTTACAAAATTTAAAATGACCAGATATCACTAAAAGAATCTAAAATTAATTATCACTTATACTTTGTTAATACTAGAGAAATTCAATCTTGCTATGCTGGTCTAGGAACTAAATGTGAGGACTGGAGTTAGAAGGCTGGCTGCTCTTCTAGGGGACAAGGCTATGATGCCCTTAGCTGGCCTCCGCACTGGTCCTACGTGGTGCAAACATACATGCAAGCACAATGCCAATTAGAGGACGGGGAGGAGGAGAGGGAGGAGGAAGAAAGAAGAGAGGAAAGAGGAAGGAAGGAAAAGGGAGGAAAAGGAAGAAGAAAGAAGGGGGAAAGAGAAGGGAGGAGGGAGGAGGGGGAAGAGGAGGAGGGGGAAGAGGAAGAATGAAATGTGCATTTACACTCACCAGAGCACCGTTAGTCTGTTTCATCTGTTCGCACTGGCTTTGCAGTTGACTCTCACTATAGGAGAGGTTATCTACTTGTGACTGCAGAGAGCTGGACTCAGACTGCAGCTGTGCATTCTTACTAGTGAGCTTTTCTGTGAAAAGCAGGAGCTCAGACTCCCTTTTCCTGCTGCCTTCAATGTCTTTCTGTAGGTCGTTAATCAAAGAATTAAGGCTTTCCGTTTCTTCCTTCAAACGTTCAATTTCTTGTTTACCACTAAAAACAAAGTTTATATTTAAGAAAAATTAAGTAAGCTATTAAAAAGCATTACATTAAAAGTGTAGGAATTTTCACTTAACAGAATGCTTTACAGAAGAACTTGTAATCATTCATCCATTCAAGCATCATGCTGGCTTCATGTTACAGGAAGAGCTGGAAGAGTGGGAAAGGCTAACACAGCAGGGCTGCTCTCAGAGTCTCTAGAGACCAGTGTGAGCACAGTGAGCAGGTAGGAGGCCTGAGCTCGAGAGTGACCAGCATCCCACACAAGAGCAGGCAGCAAACAGGGCAGGCTTCTAAGCCATGCTTCCATCTCATTGTTGGCGTTCTTTGCCTCAGTTGTACTTTGTCCTTGCACTGTGAAAACAACCACAGACAGAACTCAATGGATCAGTGTGCTTATGTTCTAAAAGGCCTTCCATTGACAAGGGCTGGAGAGATGGCTCAGTGGTTAAGAGCACTGGCTGCTCATTCAGAAGACCCAGGTTTGGTTTCTAGCACCCACAAGGTGGCTCACAACTGACTGTAACTCTAGTTCTAGTGATCTCACTCTCTCTTCTGGCCTCCAAAGGTACCAGCCATGCATCTTGTGCACAAACATATAGGCAGGCAAACGCTCACACACACACATTTTTTTGAAAAAACAAAAAACAAAAGCCACCTTATAAAGGACAAGAGATAAAGGAATATTCAAGAAAGCTGAAGAAGGAACAAGGCATTGGACCCACAGCAGAAGAGGAGAGAATAATCCAATTCAGAGAAGAAGCATTTCTTGCACAATGGCTGTAAGGAATGGTTGGGAAGCTAGCAGCTCAAAGAACTTAATCAATTACATGGCAGGAGAGAGAAAGCAGTACAACTCAGCAGAGACACTAGGAAGACAGACGTCTGCGGAGGAGGTGCAGTTGGTGACGGGTGTCCCCACTGAGAGTGGTGACTGTAAGGGTGAGAACCTGTGTTTTGCAGCACTGGGGTGGGTGCCTGGAGACAGACAGCAAGGACAATGAATTAATCCTGAATCCAGGCGCTGCTAGATGATGTCATGAACCAAGTTTAAATGATCCTGGGACATCACGCTTCTGACCTCAAGGCGCACAAAAAGTTAAAGACCCAGGCGCAGACTCCCGCTTCCCTTTTGGAAGAGTGACTGCGAAGCCAAAGGACAGATAAACTAAATTCACCTGTCTATGAATGGTTCCTGTCAGTGCTTATGAAATACAAACTTTGATTTGACTTTCAGAAGTCATGACAGGAGTGCAAAGACACAAACTGAAGACTTGCTAACTGAAGAATTGTGAGAATCGCTCCTGTTTGATACGGTATTGGACTCAGAGACGCCATCTCGAGACGACATTTGAAAGCCACCACTCATTCCATACCTTTGAAGCTGCTCCTGTAACTGGTCAGCCACTTTCACCTTGTCCAATAAATTCTGAATTTCAGCTTTCTGTCGATTGATAATTTCCCTGTACTTTGATAACTCATCTTCGGTTCTTAAGCGTTCATCTTCTAGACACTTCGCCTGTAAAATGATCACAGTCTAGCTGAAGCCCAGGCCGTCGGGCAGACACACGAGTGACCCGAGACAAATGCTGCAGCAGAGCTCTGGGAGAAGGCAGGAAGCCGCTTGCTCTCGCCAACTCCCTGTCTCCTTATCTCAACAACAACTTCCCACCCTGCAGTGCGCACCTGACAGACAGCAGACACTGGGGACTGTGCTGTGCTCTCACCACAAGGTGCCTGTACAAAACCCGACTTCTAGATAAATGACTGGCACGTGGAGACAGCATGTGAATCCTAAGAGGGAGATTCCTCTGACCACAGATTATAAACATGGAATTCACTAACGCTGTTAGAAATTATTATTAAATACAGCCAGAAGTAGTATTTTTGGTCTTAAACGGTGTTTTATGGCGACATAAGGGTGCTGTAAGGTCCACCCATCTTGTCAACTGTTCTGCTGTCCTTAGCTCCCAAGCCCAGATGCTGAAGTGTGCCACGAACAGAGATGCATGACAAGCACTTCCAATGACTAACACCACTTCAGCTCAACAAGAGTCAGTCAGTGGCAGTGCAAAGAAAACGCTAGTCTTTTCAGTTCTTTTATTTTGAAAGATTTCTAAGTCTTACTTTCTGAACACCTTAAACAGAGAGTAAACTAAGTGTGTCCCCCCCCCCCCGCCCGCGAGTCAGGACAGAGGCCTGCTCACCTTTGTTCTCAGTGTCCGTAGCTCATCCATGCCCTCCTTGAATGTCCTCTTCAGATCTTCTAGTTCCTTTATTTTGGCATGATGCATCTGGGAAAGAGACGCGCATCCTAAGACACATGGGAGCACTAGCAGTACTTTGCCTGTTCCTCTAAGGCCTTAGGTGTGGAGTCACAAATGCTCCGCTCCTCTGCCTGCAGTACAGCCCGGCCGATCGTGATTTACTACAGAGAACGGAAGAGCTGAACTCACCTCCAGCTGGTCGGATTTCTCTTGCATTTGCTTTTCAAGTTCTCCTTTTGTGACTCTGAGCTTTGCATCTAGTTCATTGGACTTAAGTTCTTCGGATTCCTAATGGAAAAAACAATGAAAAATACTTTTACTTTGAAAATAAACAAAGCATTGCTATCAAGTGTACTAGGTATGCAATAGATTATGCAGCTAAAACTGGAGAAAGCATTAAAGGACTTATATGTTAACTGAGCAGAAACAGGAAATTGGAGTGTACAATCCAGTGTTTTCTACGACTTTTTGATGGGAGAGTCTGATAAGATCAGTCACGTGTGTATGTACCTGTGCGCCCATGGAAGCCAGAGGTAACATCCAGGCTCCTCGTCAGTTGCTCTGCACTTTACTTTTGAGACAGGCTATCATATAACCCCAAGCTGAAGGACTTGGCTGGCCTGGCTGGCCAGTGAGCTGCATGGAGCCACCCACCACACCTCTCTTCACCCCGACAAAGCCAAGGGTAGGGCTCACACTGCCACACTCAGCTTTGTATGTGGGTGCTCAGGTCCTCATGCTCACATGGCAAGCATTTCCCCATAGACCGCCTCCCCACCTTGAACTGTAGGTACCTTAACACAGGAACTAACTTGCATTTTAACTACTGTTTAAGAAATGAATGTACACTTCAAATTTGTCAGATCTGGAAAGTGCATGAAAATAAGAGTTCTGATAACTGATTTATCTCAAAAGGATACATACCTGATATGTTTTTATCATATCCTGACAGTTCTGCCTGATCTGCTCAGCTTCTTCCTTTGCCTGGGTTAGTTTTGTAGTTGTTTCTTTGAGTTTATCTTTGGTTTCCTGCAGTGACAACGTGACAGAGACAACATCAGCCACAGTGAGGTGGAGGATAGTGAGAGAAAAGAGGCTCGTCGCTTGTGGGGCTCAGGACACTAACAGGGAGGTATGGCCATGTGGGTGGGCTTTGAGGTTTCAAAGCTCACCCTTCCTGATACCCAAGGACCCAGATGTACTCTGGGCCCTTCTCCAGCACCATGTCTGCCTGCACTCCACCACACTTCCCAACATGACAATAATGGACTAAACCTCTAATGTAGTCCCCAAATAAATGTTTTTCTTTATAAGAGTTGCTGTGGTCATAGTGTCTCTTCATAGTAATGGAAACCCTAATTAAGACATTAGCACTGGACTGGGGACTGAGTAGGAGTCTAACCATTTGCTTGTTTCTGACAGGGAAAATGGCTAACAGTGAGACTGACGGACACCGAGTTAATCAACAGTCTTCCCCTAGAGTGCTCTAAATAACTACAGCAGTAAGAAAAGCAGAGTGGTCTATGGTTTTGTGCACACCCCAGAGATTCTCTGGTTGTAGCTGTGATACCCACTTGAAGCTCCTTTTTGATTGAACAATGCTACTGAACATGGCCTCTGTTTGGAGACTCTGCTGAAATGGCAATTCTTCATGCAGGAGTTTTAGGACTTACCCTCATCAAAACCCACTGCTTTTCCTCATTCTTATTTCTTTACACCTGTTCTAGTCCTGACTGCCCAACTCTTCAAATGTCTCTTGCCCTCAATTCCCACGGAAAACATACACACTTTCTTTTGTATATTTTATCTTCCTTATTCCTTGCTTGCTTCCCGCTCTCTGGTAATCTCTCCCCCAGCTTCCCGACTACAGAGACAATGTGACCAAGTCCCTCAAACTGTCAGTCATGCCTTTCCTGCTATAATTCAAAACTGTGAGTCAAAGAGACCTTCCTTCCTTTTTGGTATAGTGATGAGAAAAGGAATGATTGGCTTCCGCTGCTCCTGTGGAGCCCCAGGCACCAGCCTCTGCTCTAGGCAGCCCAGCGTCCCACTCCCTCTCTGCTGTCTCTCTCTTGTTCTTATGTTTGGACAGCTTAGCCTTTCGTCTTCAACTCTGCCCTGCACCAAGGTTCCACACACTACTTCATGTGCCATTTTAACAATAACACCATAGAATTTAAGCACTTATCTACCTTGAGGTACTGGTCTTTGATAGTCAGTGGCCAGTATCACTTATAGTAACACAATAACCTGGATATTTTTTCAAAGAATCTCAGACTAGGTAACACCAGCTGTGGTTCTGCATCCTCACCACTGTAACTAAGACACAACTGACGCAGAGTTCTAGTCTACTTCAACACCCTCAACCCAGCAAGTGAGATTCCTGGGTGCCAGACAACAGTCAACACTTGACTAAATGAAAACAAAATGCCACTGTGTCAGATTAAGGATGCTTACTGTCTATCTTCTACCTGTCAGCTGAGCACTTGCAGACACTGCTCCTTTCTGTGAAATCTTGTATGCAAGTGTGCACATGTGCAGAGCTCACAGGATGACCTCAGCTGTCAGTCCACACCTTCCACCTTGTTGCAGATGGGAGCACCAGGCTAGCCAGCCTACAGGCTCCTGGAGATTCTCCTGTATAGCCCTCCATCTAACCCCCCCAACAGACACATACACACACACATGCACACACACACAAGCATACACACACGTGTGCACACACACACACGTATACACACAAGCACACACACATACAGACACATACAAGTGGCCCTGTTTTGACATGGGTTTTTGGAAATTTGCCTTCAGGTTCTCATTTGCAGGACAAGCACCCTGACCCACTGAACCATCTCCACAGCCTCACAGGCCCTGCTCTAGTCTCAAGGGAAGAGCTGTGGAAGCAAACAGAAATGTCTATCCTCAAGACACTGACAGTCCACTGCTAGAGGTAAACAAACAAACAAAGCACACAAGTGAAGGCTTGGATGCCCATCATGTTAGGGACAGGAGCTAGGAACAGAAATGAAGCAGCAGCAAAGTATGGGAGCAGGCAGCTCAGAGCTTGAGCAGAAAAGCTAAGCAGCTTCAGTGTGTACAGGATTGGAAAGGGTAAGGCTGGGTGTGCTGACTGACAGATCAAGGTTGAACCCAAGCCTTCTGTCCTGAAAGTGAAAGAACGGGCAGTCTTTTTTCTTTTATTTTCAAATTCTGTATTTTTTTGGGGGTGGGGGTGTTAGTCTAAGGTGGAAGGATGTGTCTGGATCTGGCTATCAACAGACTCTATCTAGTTCTGGACCAGACAGAGGGCAGCTTACCAAGTGGGCTAAAGCAACACTGCCATCAGTCAGCTCTAGAGCCCAGCTAAGGCACCTGAGGTGCCATGGGAGCCACAGCCTGCCTTCAGGAAGCACAGGTCCTGGCTTCAGGCAACTGAGCAGAAGAACACATCCAACACAAGGCACGCTCGTCACTGAGGCACTAGTGTGTGTAAGTTACATAGACAGTACAAATGACTGAGCACTATGCTCTGAATTTAAAGCAACTCAGGCAGTTAGAAATGGATCTTATGGATTTCATTTCTGATTCCTCACCATGTAACTCGGAGTATAGAGAACTCTGAGCAGCCGAGCTGGGATGCCCCACTGCTTTCTGGCAGTTCTTTGTAGTTTCCTCCCCAGCCATGGGTCTTTGAGTGGCACGAACAGACCATGCTGCTAACCTACCCTTTGATCACTCTCAACACAGACTACCTACAGTCTCCTGATACCAATACACATATCCAAAGACAACTAACAACAACCTAATGACTTGGTAATCAACCCTTACTAAGGCAGGCTGGAACTATGCTTCACACTGCAGCAGTGAGCCTGTCTTAGGAAACCTACAAGGTGACCAACTGTTCCGCAGCAGCACCCACTTGTGGAGGTCGCTCAGAGTTGACTTTTACCATCCATTTCTCATCTGCTGACTTTTATTTTACCAAAAATAAGCTCTAACTGGGTTTAAATCATGCCATCAGTTATTAAACTTCCTAACTTTTGGTTGTGACCCTAGCCTTTAATCGCTGAGCCATCTCTCCAGCCTTGGACTTTATAAGTCCGTTTCATTATAATAATTTTTAAATAAGATGAAATCTGCAGCAAGTAGTTCAGCAGGTAGTCACAGGTAATTGCCCGCATGCACGAGAACCATAGTTCAGTGTCTAACACACGTGGATCATGTACATATACATTTTTTGCTAGCATAGTAGCAACTTTATAAAAAGATAAGCTATTTGTATTAGTTATATTTAAATATGAACAAGTATTTTTTAATTATGGGAATCAACATAATTGACACTTTAATTTTTTCACTTTAATTCCGCTAACATATATTAAGTATTATTCCTTCCCTCAAATTTTGAGTATTAAAACAATAAACTATGAATTATAAAATTTAACATTCTAACCACACCAGAAGTCTTTCTTATGATGATGCAAACTAAGCTGCAGGAGTCCCACACCTCGCCTCACTGGCTGCCAGCTAACTTGCTCTTAAGACTCACTGCTACCCACAGCACGGCTACCCACAGCACGGTTGCACTCACCTTGTGTGAATCCATTTCAGCTTTTAACTTGTTTTGCGCCCACTTTACTTTAATGATGTGAGAGTTCATCTCCTCCTTTAACTTCTCTATTTCTCTGATGAGTCTAGTTGTTTCACCTTCCTAAAAAGACATTGTCATTTTTCATTTAAACAATCAACTGTGCATCTTGTATATCCCCTTGTGCAGTAACACAGTAATTCCAGGGCAGGTATACTATGGCCCAGAGGCCATAAAGCTGATTTAAGGCTCAAATGATTAGAGAGTAAGAAAGCCCTAAATCAAATCAATAGGCATGGGGATAATTGTTACCTAGATTAGCCAGTGGGTACAGCATGAGCCAGACACACTGGTCCTTCCTAACTGATGGCAGTAAGGTGACTGAGCTGGTTCTGCTACCACTCCCTGAGACAGTGACAGCATTTCTAAACAGATAATAGCAAGTGCTCTGAACAGCTCCCACTTCAGTTACTCAACCTTCCAGGCCAGCTCTAGAATAAATATGTTTTCAATAAGAAAAATATCAATAGTGCTCTCTGGTGAACTGTGCTGCACTGAGACTCTGGCCAGGCCTGGAGCCCTGCTCAGCGGTAGAGACATGCCCAGCCTGTATGAAGCCCTACATCCAATCTCACGATGCAGGGGAAAATGTATTAAATAAAAAAACCAAAATAGACTCTGGACAAATTACACTTCTGATGTAAAGCTATCCACAACTGACACTGATATGGACATATCTTAGCAAAACATAATTTTTAGAAACACAAACTAATTTTTCCAATACACTCTAAAAGAAAAACTGATTAAGAAAATGTAACTAATAACACTTGCCAATACTTTGCCTTTCCCCCAGCAACCTTTCTAGCAGCAGAGAATGACAGAGCCGACACACACGTGAGTGAGCTAGTGAGAGCGAGCACGTCCTGACTGAGTGCTGCAATTCTACACCACTGTGGGACTAAGGAAAGCAGAGGCATGACCTTCAAATTAGGCACAAGTTATACCTTCGATTCACAGAGTTGCTGCAGCCGCCCTTTCTCCTGAGACAGCTGCTTAATTTTGTTAGTGTTTTTCTCCAATTCCTTACTTGCATCTCTCAGTTTCCTCTCAAGGGTTTCTTTTTCCTTTCGAAGGTCTAGAGACTCCTTCTCGCCTCTCACATACTTCATTACCATTGCTTCCTTTTCCTGGCGGGCCTCTTCACATTTCTTATTGGCCTTGGAAAGAAAATGTTACCTAGCATTAATAAAAAAATATTTTCACATGATAACATACATAAACAAATACCATTCCCTGCGGTGTTACGATCTATTTGTGCTGCATTTCCAGCCCTTCCTTACTCTTTACTTTGGCTGCTGTGGTTTCTACTTAAATAACCTCTTCTCTACATCTGCTTTCTTGCCGATCTCTGCGCCGTTCTGGGCCCCAGGAAGAGGATCATGGGTTACATTAACAAACTCCTTTAGCCTCACACTTGCAGGGCCAGCTGTCAGAATCAGTAGGCAGAAGCTTGAAGAGGGAAGCCAGGCTTCTGGGCCACCAGAGGTCACTAACACAAGCACTCTCTCTGGGAGACAGTCCTACTCTGGAACCTCTAGAACTGTCACATAAATATGCTTCTTTTTTGTAACAGAGTATTTAGACTCAAGCATTTTGTTGTAGCAACACAAAACGGGCTAGTAAAAACTCAAGTACACATTCACGGGTTACTAGTGCACATATAAGTAATGCAACAAAATGTCAGTTATGGAACAGGAAAGATATAAAGAAACTGGAGGGAGACACAGGTGAAGAGATGACTCATCTTCCCAAATATTCCTTATTTTTTTATAATTAGAATGTACTTAAACTTATGTGTTGCCACCTAAGCACCATCTGAGATTTCTTTCTTATTTATGTGTATGTGCATGTCTGTTGGAGCACATGTGTGTGAATCTCTTAAAGCCACAAGAGGGCATCAGAGCCCTGTTACTGGAGTGACAGACAGGTGGTTGGGAGTCTTGTTACTAGATGCCAGAAAGCCAACTCTGGACTTCTGTTTGACCAGTGAGCATCTTTACAGCTGAGACATCCTTCCAGCCTGCAACTTCCTTTAAAAGCTTTTATGGAAACACCAGCGATGTCATCACCAACTGTTACAGTCTAATAAACAAGAAGCACCAATTATCAAATTAATAGTGACTGGAAATACCTGGTCCATCCGCTGGGCCATCTCTTTATGGATTTGCTGGATTGCATTTTTGGCTGTGACATCCTGTGCTACTAGCTGATCCTTGGAAGCTTTAACTTCTTTATTCAGTTCCTCTATTCTTAATTCTAACTGTAAAAGAATAATTTCCAGGTTAGATTTAATAGTTGCACCAAACAGACCAAATGATACCTTAGTTAATACACACACTACAGATGAAGACTGTAAGACTCAGATGATTCTCCTCAGGTCCCTCACAAGCTTTGACCTTTGTAAGTTTGGCTTACATGTGCTAGACCCGGAGCACATAGAAGAATCAGTTAACTACTGCATATGACAACTCAGTCTTTTTCCAAATATGTAAAAGTGAAATGAATACGTATTAAAACACAAGAAAATGAAAACTTGGTTTAGCTTGTTATATTCTACAGCTGTTTGACACTGCTTGCGTTAGCAGCTTTCTGGATGGAGCTGTAGGTCCACCCCAGACTGCATCCCGCAGTGTCTCACAGCACTGTAGAAGAAGTGCATCTTCTGATGCTCACATAAAGGAGGAAAAGCCCAAGATCCCCTTCTCAGAACACAGCAGCGCTGAGCTCTGACATCTAACGACAGGATGCTCACACCCTGTCCACAGAAGGAAAGCAACTCAGAAAGATCAAGAGCAGTTTTTGCTTTGTTAGCAGCCTAAGCACTTCCCTATGCATCCATGCAGAAAAGACACCATTAAAAAGAAAGGGGCAGCAGATACCCTGACATGACTTCACAGTAGAATTCACCAAACTCTGGGAATGAAGCCATGCTAAAACTGCAAGTGAGAAAGTGTCCCAAAGCCAGACAGAAACACCGAGGTGTGACTACTATTAACTACTTCTTCCCTTAATTGGTAAGAACCTCAATCAAATGAAGCCTTTTCATTATTTGGGCAACAGAATATGTGCTATATTTGGAATAGTTAAACATATCATAATTTATATAACATAATTTAGAATCATTCTAACAATTTAAATATGAAGAAGTTTCCTGCATTTGAAATGCTTTAACTTACTTTACTACATGCTTTTTTTTTTTCCAGGAGTTTATAAATTTAAATATGGCCTTGGAAGACTTTTGTTTTTTACCTGTTTAATTGTGTTCATATGCTGTTTCTCTGTTTCTGTTCTTTTTTTCAGTTCTTCTCTTAAATTGTCTTTTTCTGAACAAATATTTAAGATAAGTTCCTGATGATTCTTATTTTCTTTAATTAACCTAAATATAAAAGGGAAATAAGATATGAAATATTATCTATCTACAGATTAGATGTAGACACCTATGATCAATACTCTCAAGTAATCTTTTTATAATAAAATACCAGATCTGGATAAGAACACCCCACACCTAATGCTGCCTTCTTAGAGCACGTCCTCACCATCAAGTGACTGCGAGTGTTTGAGGTAAGCAGTGCTAAGCTGTCGTCACTGGAAGAGAAGCAAGTGATGAGAGGGATGCTAAGAGCAGCCAGGTTTGTCACAAGCCTAGCAACTCTCACTGTTGATTTATACACCAGATTAAAAGAACCCTCTGGTCAATCAGCCCCACTAGGCAGGCACCTTACCACTGAGCCACACCCACAGCCTTAACCTGTTTCTTGCTATTCTTTGTTATTTGTTGTTCTTAGAAGTATGTACACATTCCACATGACAACTCTTAAGAGCTAACTTGGGTCACTGAACAATACTACTGATACAGAGATAACAGAATAAAAAGAGTGGAGTTGTATTTTCCAGGATCCAGAAAGCAGATAGAGGAGATTAGATCCAGAGGGTACAAAGTTCCAGGTTCAGACAGGTTCTGGGGATTCAATGGACAACACAGTGGTAGTAGGGCTGGGCGCAGCAGAGTACACACCCAGCACTAAGGTCCTCTAGCACAAAACGGGGAGAAGAGGATGAAAAAAGGAAGAAAGAGGGGCGAGGAAAAGAATGAAGCAAAGGGAAGGGAAGAAACAAACGAGTAGCAGGGCATACAGCAAACAGACCCAGAGGAGGGTCTAGTTTTTTGAACAGGAAATTTGCAAAGAGAGTGTATCTTAAAGGCTTATGACACACACATAACTAACTATATGAGAGGATAAACATAGTAACCAGCTTGAATCATTTCACAATGACAATATATATAATTTTGCCAGAAAAAAACAAAAAGAAAACTCAATAAATGGGAATGAACATATAATCAGATATCAGATACAAGGATGCATTTATGAAATTTTCAATAAAGGAACTGAAACTTAGTGTTCTTCATAAAAAATTAAATGGAGGTAAAGCTAAGAAAACATCTAGTTGCTTACCTGATCCAACAAGTGTTTTATTAGAAATTAAAAGTATTATATGTAAAACAAAAGATCAATGCAGGTTACAGTAACACTTAAATGATGCTTTACTATCCACAAGAGTAACGCCAGGCAAGCACTGTCTCTCTCACAGGAGACAGAGCACTGACTCAGCTGCTGGGACTCCACAAGTTCCAGGCTGCTGCTGACCCGCCCTACGCTACTGCCCGCTGCTCCCTTTGCTGGGTAAACAAAGAGCGTGTTTGTTTTTACACCTAATACTTTTTAGTTAAATCCAACAACTTGCAGCCAGATGATTTCTAGTAACAACTGATAAAACTTCTGAAGCCAAAGTCAGAAGCTTGGCTCTGTAGCTATTTGCATCTGACCCGGAACAAGTGTGTTAGTCTGTCTCAGGTACCTCCATACCTCAGGGTGAGTCAGAGTAGTACATGGTGCGTATCTGTGAAGATCCCATGAGGATCCCATGAGTTAATGTGTGTGCCAGTCACAGAACTAGTAGCATATGAGATTATTAAATGTACACATCTTAAAATGTTTATGTGCTGTATAAACTGTTAAGATCTAAGGAAAGTAGGAAAGGGTATCAGAAATAATCAGTGCGTGTGTGTGTGTGTAGGGTGACTGGAGTAGGTCCAGACTGCAGGGGAGTGAAGAAGTTACCCCAAGCCTAGAAGGGCGGGAAGCATAGACGTCTGACATGAAAGCAGTGTGTATTAACAGGTCAGCAGTAATCCGAGTCAAGAATCTAAGTAAGCAGAGGTACTCTTAAGACGGCACTGGAGTTCCACAGGCATGTGACGCCCAGAACCCACACACAGGCAGACAGGAGAAGCATCTCCACAAAGCTTCCTCTGACTCACACAGGAGCACACCCTTCACATCCTAATACAGTCTTTTTTTATTAGAAAATTTCAATGTAAAAGGATTGATCTGTGTTCCCTGTAATCCTCAGCCTAGCTTAAAACTGTGTGGTTTAGTGAAAGATAGTATGTATTATTGTTCTTTTGTAACAGAGTGTAACAGTATGCCCAAGCTTATCTATCAGTTTACTATAAAATGTACAATAAAAATACAGAATAAATCCTATTAGAAACAGGCTGAAGGTAATCACACTCATGAAAACGCTGTACCAACAGATTTAAAAAGCAGAATGTGCTCAACTAATTCTTCTGCTCTTTACATTGTAAGCTTTTGAACTTAAATTTCGTGACTTTTCATTTCCCTTTGAATTTATTTTGACATACCTAGTTTCAAAACTCCAAAACTTGAATTGCTCCCTAATGCACGTACACTATTTACTACTGTTATTCCCTACGATTTACGATAGTAAGCAGCAAATGTAAGCCACCCAGTTCTGTGGGGAAGCAGAGCAAGTCTGCATGGCTGCATTCTGCACCAGGAGTGGGCCCTGTGGAAAGGGAGCTCCCACCGAAGTAGACTTACTGTTTAATAGTGAGCTCCTGCTGCAGGTACCTGCTGTGTACACACTTCTCAAACAGAGCTAACGCCTGCTCTCCTTTATTCACTCCATTCGGTACTTGGTGTTCCTCTGCAAAGTCAGCAGATAAGAGCTCAGATTCTATCTCTCCCAACAAATCGTCTGAGGCTGAAACAGTCTTTATCTCCGAGATGAGTTTTCTGGTGCAGTCTGTATCGTAGAGGCTTGCTGAGGAGGTCTCTGGATTACCAGCTTCTGTGGGTGCCGATGACTTTAACTCTGCCAGTATCTGTGTTACCGTGTGCTCTGGTTCAGCCAGTATCTGTGTCACCGTGTGCTCTGGTTCAGCCAGTATCTGTGTTACATTGTCCTCTGGTTCACTGGCTTTTGACACTTGTTTTGTAAAGTCCCCACCAGGAAAGTCATCTATTTGTTCAGAATTTTCTGGGCATGTGTCTGTATTAGCACAAGAATTCTCACCACTGCCACAGTCTGGAACATGGCTTTCCTGTACTTCAATCTGACTACAGTGTTTATTAGTCTGACATAAAATTCTGTCAGAGTTCAATGACAACAGTTCAGATCCTGTTTCTAATCGGCTGCTTCCATCACTAGAAACTGAGATGCATGAATCGTCCTTCAACTCAGATGTTTTCCCAGTAGTTGTATCAGAAGAAATGGAGGCTATGTGCTCTGTCTCTGACATGCTGACTGGCACCAATTCACTTTGCATTTCTTCAAATCTGCTCCTGATCTTCATTTACATCTAAGAAATCAAATAAAAAAACGAGAGTAAGACCCTTTACACCTCTGCACACATTCCATGACATGCCCATGAAGCTTCCCATTCATAATTCCTCTAATTAAGGGCCTCCGCTAGAGAAAAGAGAGAACAGCCTTCCCAGAGTGGACACAACCAGTCGGGCTACCGCAGTCCCCCAAACCCCTTTGTTGTCATGGGCCAGCTGGCCTCACTAGTTAAGGGGCAGAACATATGATGGGAAGATCAGGAAGGAGAATGGCCTCCAGTTCTGTGGGCACATGCTACTCAAGCCCTTTAAGGAGCCGGGCAGAAGGACAGTAGCGGAAGCACTAGGCAGCAGTCTCAGGGCAGGCACACCAGTGAGTGATGACAAAGCTCACTAAGGAGGAAACAAGACCTGATTCGGCTCAGACTGAGCAGGGACTGACTAGAGACAGGAGCAGCTTTTCCCCTGACAGGGACCTGGGAAGTTCCTCTGCTTACTTCTAAGTAAGCATTCTCTTCAGTGCACAGCAAACACAGCCTATACCTACTTGTCTTGGTCAGTAAGAACAACATTTGATTTGACTAGGTGAGAATATCTTTTTATATTATTTACAAAGAAAGGTTCTTCCTCTATCTTCTTTACGGAAAATTAGTCAACTTCAGATTTTTCCCTGACATACAGAATACAAAATCTTCTACTAGGGGCTGGAGAGATGGTACAGCAGTTAAGCGTGCATACTGCTCTTACAAAGGACTCAAGTTCAGCTCCCAGCACCCATGTAGGGCAGTTCACAACTACCTGTACTTTCAGCTCCAGAGGATCTGATGCCCTCTTTTGGCCTCCTCTGGAACTGGTCTCATATGCACAACCCCTAACCCTGACACACATATACACATAATTAAAAATAAAATTTAATAAAAAAAAAAATCTAGCCAGGCAATGGTGGTGCACACCTTTGATGCCAATACTCAGGAAGCAGAAGCAGGTGGATCTCTGAGTTCAAGGCCAGTTCAATCTACAGAATGAGTTCCAGGAAGGTCAGAGCTACAGAGAAACCCTGTCTTGAAAAACAAAACCCCTAGTGGTCTTGATGAAAAGAACTGCCTGTGACTGTGGCCATATTTCAACGGTGCAGACAGGCAGACGAGTCACCCAGATGAGATTAGACTGCAACTAGGCAGAGAAGCAGCTACAATCAAAGAATTCTGTTAGGAAATATACACATGCGAAAAAAGATTACATTGTATAACAGAAAAACCGCATGCTTTCTTTAGGCTTTGAGAAAGGTGATGATCATATGAAACAAGAAAAATGATTGGCTGCATAGAACCCCTCAGCTCTAAGCAGGAGGGAATTTTGTTACAGGTGAATAATAATAATAAATCCTAAAACTTGTACAACATTTGATTTTACTGTATGAATCCCAGCACCCAGTGAGCTCTCAAATACTTGCTGATCTAAAACCTGCATAAAATAGAAAAGGCTAGTGCTTGAAGAATGTTACTCTAGAACTGCAGAAAGGAGTCA
Organism: Mastomys natalensis; assembly: GCA_021653895.1. Taxonomy (NCBI): domain Eukaryota; kingdom Metazoa; phylum Chordata; class Mammalia; order Rodentia; family Muridae; genus Mastomys; species Mastomys natalensis. The sequence goes on from JAJTUV010000060.1 coordinate 624,906, forward strand.
ACTGTGAGGAAGAAAAGGCCATCTTGTCTGTCCAACACCTGTGGAGACGATTACTCAGACAAAGAACTTAGGCTACCAATCAATTATGTATCACTTAACTCCAAACGACACAAATCAACACCACTGTGTTGTATATGCTTCATAAACAAGCTGGTATTGATATTAAAGACTTTAGACCAGACAAATAAATGCAGTGAACACTTGAAAATCTCAGTAAGTTATTCCAAAATCTTGGAATGAAAAAATGAATCTCAGGCAGGTACACTAGCCTCAAAGCAATTTACAAACTAGCTCACTCAAAGCAACTCTCTTTAAAGATATAAGATGTGATATGCTATACAATAAATAGCTCATTCAAAGTGACTCTTTAAAGATACCACATGTGATATGATATACAGTAAATATAAGATATATTATGCTGCTGCTAAAGTTAAAATGTACTTATCTTACAAATGTAAACCTGCAGTGGCTTTAAACATCATAACTGGCTGAAGTTCTGCCAACAGAAGTTGAACTCACAGCATACGAATACACACTGGTTGGCAGATAAGGAATGCCTTCAGAAGAGAACAGACGACAAAGGCATTGTGACTCCCCAGCATTCCGCTAAGTACAAAGAAATTTTATCAACAACTTTAAGAGTCTTACTTTTGTGTGCCATGATTTGTCAACAGAAAAAAACACATCCTTTCATTCGGCTTCCTCCATCCCCAGGGTTCACTCTCCTATCTTCCTCCCTTCATAGCAGTTTCCCAGTTAGCTGACTGAAGCAGTAACTCATAGTTGATGCCTAGATGAGTTTCCAGTCCTGCACCCTGAGTTAGACACGGAATCATCCATCTATCCTCTCTTCATGCTATATTACGGTCTACCTGAAAATAGGTATACCCATTGGAGTTTTCTCCAAAGTCTTAAACTCAATCTGGCCAACCCTCAACTCTGCCTCTAATGCTTGTAACTGAGTACTCTGTCCACAGAATCATACGCTTGGTCAACAAATGTCTCCCTTTTCTCCTTTGCTTTCGTAATCTCTTAAACAATTGTTCTCCTGCTTTTCTGACATTATCCCCTCCCTGCAACCCAACCTAGGCTCATCTCATACCTGGAACACTTAGTTTCCTGATCTCACGCAATTCTCTTTTGGGAATCTCAAAGAGCAAAGGAGTTAACAGAAGGGCAGGTAATTTGCGACAGTCATGGGGGTGGGGACAGGGTTCCTAAGGGAAGTGACAAATCACCAGATTCAGAAGTAATGAAGTATGTAGTAACCTGGATGTCAAAAGGGACCAGGAACTACCTGTGAAGTCAGCCCTCCACTGTAAGGGCAAGTGTGCAGGCTAGGAAGCTGCAACACTGGCGCTCCTCGGTCCACACTTAGCTCTTCCTCAGACAGTCATCAAAACTCAGCTCAAGTCATGCACCCAAACTGGCCTCTCCCTTCTTTAAAGTTCCAGTAATGAAATCCTGTCTCTACTCTACAGAGGCCAGCCAGAGAAAAGTCACTGCCTGTCTCTCTTGGGAGAAAGATTAGGCAGACACTGTTACATCAAGCAATTAGGGGCTAAGAGCATCAAGTTTTCATCAGAGAGAACAGGACCCCCCCCCCACACCACACACTTTTTTTGCTGTTTTGTTTTAAACGAAATCACTGAGATTCCTGAGTGAAGCAGTTATATAAGCTCCCAAACTTGATCTCTGCCCACATTCAGAAAGTGCTGCTTGCTCTACTGTAATGTCTTGCTCCACCAAGTCACTCATTGTGCACACTGAGGCAACTCCACGGACTGCTCTGTTTTCCTTTCAGTCTACCCAGAGACTGATTAAGCTTGAGGACTTAATTTTGATGTCATATCTTTCTTCAAACCATCCCTATTTTCAAGTACAAGAACAATGTGTATACTGAACACAACTGCCTACACTTACTGAGCAGACAAGGCCTTTCTTGACCTTCTGAAGAGGCAGCCACCTTTTAAATGACCGATTGTTCTTGCAACAGGGAAATTTACTCAGAACTGAAACTTCTGTAACATCGAATGATAACAGCAATAAACAGACAAACCCAATGACTGCACTCTGCACATTTACTACCATTTCTGCAAATATTCTTCAGTCCTTCACAATGGCAGAAGAACCCGCCGGCTCTGTGAAATGATCTGGGGTGGAAAGCGTTTAATGGGCACGCTGCAAGGAGACTTCTAGTGTACAGACGTGTAGACCAAATGTGTCTTACAGTCTACAGGAGCTTCATCTAGGTAACACCACCACCAAACCATAGAAGCTGTTTACCCAAGCTTAGGATTTGTTTTATGTATCTTATCAATTAAAGACTAAAATTAAAAGACAAGTAACTTGCATAGTGTCTCTCAGTATGTCATGACCTGTGAAAAGGTCATTATACAAACTGGCATCTGAGAACCGCTACGACTGCACATTAGTTTGTGATGCCCCAGTGAGTACTGATGGGAGAGCAGAGAAAAGGAGGATGGTTAAAGAGGATCTGTGCTTGTAGATGCAGCAAGGGCAATACCAAGGAGTTGGTAAGAACTGTGCAGACAGAAACCAAACAACCTCGTAAGCACTATGTCCACCACTACCTAGGGGGATGGGAGAGTCAGCTGAGTTCCCTACAGGCATCCCCAGTTAGCCACGCTCATATACAGTAATTTGGATACTGTCAAAGTATTTGGGTTTTTTTTTTTTTTAGAAGGAATGCTGTCATGAAATTATGGACGATTAAACAGCCTATTACCAACAGGTTACAAAAGGAGAAAACAGTAAACCTAGGAAAGCTGCAAGCCTGTGTGAAGTGCTGGTGCAGACCAACTTCACAGTCACAGACACACAAAGTATTCTTATTGATTCCTACATGCACTGCTATTTTGACTTTGTAGTAACTGTTACTTATGAGGAAAAATACTTGTAATCACAAAATTCCTCTCAATCCCTTACTGCCCCATAGCGCTTCTGTCTCCTCTGACATAGTATTACAGGCCCAACCCACACATCAGGCCTGTGGCAGTGGGAACTGGACTGATCTGACTGCAGCACAGCAGCTATAGGCAACCCAGCAAAAAGTCGTCCTGCCAAGCACTATGCCGATGCCTCTTCCATTCTTTAATGAACACACCCATATTTCTGGAAAGTCATTCCACACAAAACTAACAGCTTTCAGTACTATTTCCAGTTTCCCATAATTAGTACTTATAGAACAAAACCATAGGCTGGCTCACAAATTTATAAATAGAAATGAATTCAATCTACAGATAATTGGTAACAAGTCATCAAACCTCATGCAAAGGAACCAGCTCAAAAATGAAGTCCAAAGTGTTCACCTGCCAATATACATGGGACAGCTTTTCCGTATGGACATTGTTGTTGGTATTGGAAACAGGCACCCTCAGGAGCAGACCTCAGGTACAGTCTGACTATAGTAAGCCTGTTAAGTCTTTGTTTTGCTGTTGTAAAATGCTGAGACTACAGATCAGAATCCTTCCCACTGCAGCATTATAAAGCACACCAGCATTTCAGGGTAAAAACTTGCTTTAAATCTAGTTGAATAATCTTAGTTCAAATACTTTTTATAATTTTTAAGTTATGCACCACTCCACCCCCGCACCCCAAATAATTCTAGCTGTATACTCACTTCTGAAGTTAATATACATTAACATATGCAACCTAGGCCTGTGAGATCACTTCTTCAATAAAATGGTTTCCTGTCCTTTGTAAGAAAATATAAATACTTTAAGACAGTTTTTGCATACTTCCCAAAAACAGTTTGAAAGTGCCATAACTAAAGTAACTTACCTTTCCTATTAGTTCTAGCAATTCTGGTATGGCATCTCAAGTCAAAAGTAAAAAATTAAAAAGCATCTAATCATTGTCTCCTCATAATCCCTAAGTAATACATTTTGACACACTTTGCTAGATTAAGCTTTTAAATTAAAATAACAAAGTAGTGAAACAGAAGAGAGGCTGTGTAAGAAGTATTAGTCTCGTTCCTCAGAAGAAAAGCGCTGACACTGAGGCTTCAGAGAAGGTAAATCTACATAGATCCATTTTTACTTTCAAGAGAAGAAAGCTAAGACAGTTGTTTCAAAGATTTCTAGAATTGGTTCTCCAAGAAGGAAGACTTCAGATTCAGGAGTCAAACACAAATTACAATTTGAATACTGAGTTTCCTCAGCTCTGTCACACAGAGATGTCTTGGAGCCAACAGGCCGGGCCTGTCTTTTTGACTTCCCCTACTGTAGCTTCAGTGAGATACTGGAGAGCTGATACATCTTGCAGCAGTAACACTTTGTAACAGGCAATCATAGTTTGAGTACTTTAGACTCTGAAATGGTTTTTAAAATATTAAGGCATAAAATACAGAAATCTAACTTGTACAGAACTACTTGTACAGAACTTAACAACTGCAATGAAGTCTAAGAAAATGTAAGTATTTTTATTTAACTGTTCTTAAAGAAAAAAAAAAATCTGAAAACAGGGTAGAGAGATGGCTCAGTGGTTAAGAGCTCTGGCTGCTCTTCCAGAGGTCCTGAGTTCAAATTCCAGCAACTACATGGTGGCTCAAAACCATCTGTAATGGGATCTGATGCCCTCTTCTGCTGTGTCTGAAGACAGCTACAGTGTTACTGACATATATAAAATAAATCTTAAAAAAATCTGAAAAATGCCTCAATTAAAAGAATTTCTTCTACATTTACATAAAGAGTTGGGCTTCTGTCTGAATTTGTTAATTTGATAAGATTTGGTTTATTAAAAACAACAACTACTCAGCACTTACTACATAACCTACAATGAAGGATGTAAATAAATAAAGCTACAGGCTTTAAGGAGTGCACTCAGGGCAGTCAGCATCAGCCTGGGTCTGCATCCCACTCTTGCTGTCTACTGCCCCTTTACCCAACAGCTAACTTCTTAGTGCAAACAAACTCTCTGTTAAGGAAGTTCAAATAAGCTGGAAATGGTGTATGATTACAATAGCATTTGTAGGTCTTAATTACCTATCCTACTGCTGCTTCTAAAAATAAATACTAAATGAAACTAAATATTGTAAGTGAAGTGATGTTTATGAGAAAAATAAAAATTTGGCCTTAATCATTTAAAGACAAAAAAACAAAAACAAAAACAAAAAACTTTAGTTTTATTAATTGAAACAAACCAGAATTTGAGGTTAGATATTCTTTCTTTAGTGAGTTGAATGACTTCTGCAAACCAGGGAAGAATGCTAGCACCTGTCAAACGGAAAGACAGCTTTCTCAGTCAGGCTGCTTGGGCTTCCAACCATCACTACTTCCTTAGAGAGTTGGGTGGAGTGTTCTGTTTATCACAGTCACCACTAGCTATAAACTGACTTTCAGAACTGAACACGCTAAGCAATCAGCAGCAGACATGCTGTCGCACTGCACAGCATCCAAGGGTGAGTTCTTTGGTTCCTGTGTGAAGGAACTAAAGGTTTGAGAGGTCACTCTTCTATCACACAGCCTTTCAGTCTGCAAAAAACAAAATCAGACTCCTTCCGTCAACCCTATTCCATGGAACCTGCTCTTAAACAAACACCTTAAGTTTCTATTATTTGGAATTAGAAAGGGCCTTTAAAAAAAATTAAAGACAGTCCGTGCATTTTCTGGTAGTCTTCCAAAGTTACACTTGCCTACTGTCCTGCACAAAGGAGAAGACGTTGGTGCAACAGTACAAGATTATGCCTTCCCAAAATCCTCACTGAACATGGGAAGACCAAAAAGGAACAATCAAAGAAGTAGGCCAATCATTACTCTTGCTTCCTTCGCGTAACCAATAATTAACAAAGAGCCGAAAAGCAGCTGCACGCGGTGTACTTCGTACACAGGAACACATCAGTTTCAATATCACTTGTCTCTGGGTCCTTAATCTCCTTCACAATATGTACACTACAGATACAAAAGTGTCGTTATAGTCGGAAAGGCCACAGCCACACTAATAAATCTAACACTTTAACAGACTGATTTTCCTTTGGGTGGCTACACGTGCACCTTTGAAACACTGTCATACTGGTTTGTTTCCTATTTTCCTCAGACAAGCCATCCGTGTAATCACTTCAGAAGAAATGAAAAGTCTGGCCATCAAAGGAACGTGACACAGGGTCTGAGAAATCTTTCTGGTTTGCTGTCATTTTTTTTTTTTCTGACGCTAACAAACGGAAGCGGCAGGACTCGAACCCAGGTGTTCTGGGTACAAACCCAAGCCTCTTCTCTAAATAAAAATCAAGATGTGAGTATTTAACAAGTTACGAATTGTTGGCAGCTGAGCCATCGTTCTACCTGTGCTGTTTCCCTGGGATTGCTACTTTGAGAACATGCAGAAGGGGAGAAGAAATAAATCTGAAATGATTTCCCTACCCAGATTCATGAAATACATTGGTAAAGCCAAACGCTGCTGACCGCGTCCCCGGAGATCCCGCGCAGGTGCGGCGGGGGAGCGGCCGCGCTCCGAGCACAGCCCCCGAGGGCCCCGCCAGCCCCGTCACGTCCACGCGCGGAGTCCCGTACCGCCCGGGGCTGGCACCCCGTCACGTCTACGCGCGCGGACCGGCGCCAGCCGAGCCCCGGGCGCCCGCCCCGGACGCCCCTCGGCCACTCACCGTCCTTCGCCCAGCCCCGGGCCGCACCCTAGCGAGGCCGATGGAGCTCCGGCTCCGGGGCCGGCGAATCCATGGCGGCGTCTAGTCGACGCGGAGTGGGCGAGGAAGTCACGCGCGGAGACCACAGCCGATCCGGGCTCTCAACCGAGGTTTTTCTCCCCAAACCCTTGACGAGCTGACACATCAACAAAGATGGCGGCGACGCCGAAGCCGGCGCGGCTACAGCTGAGGGGGCGGGGGCTCCCGGAAAGAGCCAATCAGCGCGCGCAGGCCGCGTGACGTCAAGCACCTGGAGGCGGGCGTGGTTTTCGAGGCACCGCCTCCAGTCCCCGCGGTTTCTAGAGGCCCCGCCCAGCATCTCAGCGCCACCTCCAGTTACGCCAAGGAGACTGTAGCAAGTTGACAGGGCTCCTATCCGGTTGGGCCACTCTTTCTTCTTTCTTCTTTCCCTCCCAAGTCGGTGCTTTCTGTCGGTAGGAAGTTGCCATCTTTCTTCCTCACCCTTTGGCCGGCCATCTAATGAGTCAGTGGCATAAAGTAATAAAAGAGAACTAGAGATTGTGGCTTCCGGTTCTGATGGTGCAAACTTTGCTCTTGGCTTGGTGAGCCAAGTCCGCAGGAGCAGCTGACATGAGCATGGGAACATTCGTCCCTGGGAGAGAGCTTTGTAGGGTTTCCATAATAATAATTGACCTGGAATCTGCAAGTGGCAGTGGGTGCATTGTTTACTAGTAAGGTGCTGAAGTGCTCCATGCAGAGCACCTGAGCCCCCCAGCGCTGAGTATCCCGCCCGGGATGCATGGTTGCATGAAGGGTGTATATTATAGTGACTAAGCTCACTCAGAGTAGGTAGGGAAGGTGAGGTAGTTTTAATCTGAAGGCTTTGAAAACCACCTCTGTCCAGAGAAAAGATGTTTTTACGTTTTGAACTGTATCATAAACGTAAGTCGTAAGTGAAAATAGTTAAGACTCGTCTTTAGTGACAAGTTTGTAAATCAAAACATATTACTGTTCAACTACTTTCATAATTGCTGAGGAGGAAAAACGTCAACATGGTATATTACTAACCCTCTGTCTTTTTTTTATCAGAAAATGATGCCTCCCTCCTCATATTATGGTAATGTGTTACCGCACATTTTACAATTAAGGAGCTGTGGTGATTTGAACCGACTCATGTGTTTGAATGCTTGGCCAGCAGGAAGTGGCATTATTAGGAGGTGTGGCCTTGTTGAACAAGATATGTCATTGGAGGCAGGCTTTGAGGTCTCATATAAATGTTTGAGCTACACCCAGTGTGAGACACATCCGGTCTCCTCCTTACTGTCTTCGAATCAAGATGTAGAACTCTGCTATTTCTCTCAACCCCACGTCTGCCTGCACACTGCTGTGCTTCCCGGCATGATGATAGTGGAGTAAACCTCCATGATGATAACGGAGTAAAGCAGCCTCAACTACATGTTTTCTAAGAGCTGCCTTGATGTGAAAAGTCTCAACTCACAGCGATGAGACCCTAACTATGGGTTGAGTCAGGAGTAGTGGCTTATGGGGGCTATCCAGGCATTTGGGAGGTCCAAGTAGAAACCACTTAGAGCTTAACCTCCAGGAGACCCTTTCTCTAAATGCATACGTACATACAAACATACATGCATGCGTGCGTGCGTACAGACATACATAGGTTTTCTTGTTTCTAGGAAAAGAATGATTTGACTTGAAACATTACTAGTAAGGTATGTTATCACAAAAGGACAGGAAGGACAGACACGCTGACTCGTTTATCTTCTCATATTGTTAGAAGCAACATTAGCATTGTTTCTGAAATGTACTTCAGAACTTATAACTGGTAAAAAAAAAAAGTATGTCTTGAAAACTAAATTTTTAGTCATAAAGTGATGAGATAGAAGTGCTGCAATCTGAAGTGGAAACTCTAAGCGTTCTTTGGAAAGTCATTTGTGTTGGATGGTGTTTTGCTGGGGCAAACACGTGAAGGAATGTTTCCTTATAGTGGACACAGGCATGAAAGGCTATGGCAGACTCCTGAAGGAACGTTCCGCTGAAGCAGACACAGGAGAGAAGATGCTCTGCTGAAGCAAAGGCCTGGCTGTCTCTGCTAGGTAGTGCCACCGCTGCTGATTCCTGTTTGCAATCCTGACTCTGCCGAACTGAATTGCTGGTGTATCTGTGAAGCGTTTGCACGTGGATCCAGCTGCTGCTGCTAACCTGTAAACTGCACTGCTGATTTCCAGACAACACAGATGGGAGTTGCTCCAAAGAACTTTTCTAAACAGGTCCACCTCTCCCACCCCCGTGTCCTTTCTTTTCCACTACCTCTGGTGGGTGGTGAGATATGAGGGAGGTTAAAGTGTTTAAGAACCATCATTAAAAATAGGTTTTGAAAAAAAAAATTAAAGTTACAGCAGTCCTACATTTGGATTTAGAAATATCACAATGAAATGGACATTTATTTTTCATAAGGAAGTCACTGCTGCAACATTTGCCTTAGCATGGGAAAGGCCTGGAATTCAGTCCTTGGGATGATGGGTGTCTACTGAGAAGAATCACGAACAGCCTAATGCACACCCTTACTCTCCACATCTCTATTTTCCACCAAATGAGCCTGGGCTGAAAAGTTACAAGGTGTAACTCCAAGTTTGGAGCAAGAAGTGTGTAAACTATCGTAGGACATAGTATGTTCAGAGGTGGGTTTGGCATAATGACCTTCTCCCATATCACATTGTATAGAAAGGGGGAAACTTTACAGGGCAGAAATGTAACCAACATCAGCCATTCGATGACACCTGTTGTTCATGATCATAAATCATGTTCAGAAAATGTAGCAGACGGTATCATACAATAAAAGTGTGACTTTGTCTCTGCGGTCTTTCAGGCAACTCATACTCCATTACTATCAGGAGAAGTGCATCAAACTTCCCCATCATGGGAATGCTTCCAAAAGCCTGGTCGGTGCTCCTGGAAGCTGCCAACCAGGAGAAACTACCACGGCCATGGAACGATAACTAAATGCTGCAATGTTGGATTCTGGCTCAGAAGATGTACAGAAGCAGGGCTGGGATTTGAATATATCATGGGCTTGGGTTAATAACAGTGGTTTCGAACATGTTCCCTGAAGGAGAAACTGGTTGTAACCTCATCATAAGAATTCTTTTCTTTATAAAGGTAAAAGAATTCTAAAAGTTTTTAAAAACGAAAAAGACAATGTCAGGCATGGTAGCTGAATGAAAAAGAAATAAAAAAGGAAGGACATGACCGCTCCTAGGTATGGTGTAGGTAGAAGGTTTATTATAGATATGAGGGAGAGCAGAGACAGACATCTTAGGAGAGTCCAGAGTAAACATGACCCCGAGCTGGGCCGTGTGAAGAGACGGGGAGGGGGAGAGCCAGGAGACAAAAGGGTAGACAAAAGATTGGATAACCAACATGGCTGGATTATAAAGGGAAAGGCAGCTGGGGGAAGGGCAGTCCAGCCCCTGAGCTGGAGAAGTATAGGGATTGGGGGTAGGGTATGCCAACCATACCTTGTAACAGGTAGGGACTGAGGGATGCTGGGAGAACCTATCAGCCAGGTCCAATTTGATGTATTAACTAGGCACCTCAGCCATTCGTCCCAGGTTTGAGACATAACAGTAGCCCATGCCTTCAACGCCAACATTCTAGAGACAACGACAGGTGGTTTTCTCTTGAGTTCACGGCCAGCCTGGTCAACATAGCAAATGATAGGCAAGTGGATCTCTGTGTTCAGAGATGGCAAGGTCAGCATCCAAGTATAGGCCAGCCAGGGATTACGTAATGAGATACAGTCTCAAAACAAGGGGACTGAGTCCCAAAAGTTGTCTCCTGACTTCCACATATGTGCCATGGCAGAAAATAAGTGAAAAATGTAAAAAGAATAGAGACATAAATCTGGGCATTGCTTCTAAACATTCAAGAAGCGCCTGGGGTCTGGTGTGCTTAGTTTCCAGAAGAGGCAGGCGCAGAGGAGTACGCTGGGAAACCAAGTCCCTCACACAACTAAAATAGCAACCCCAGTGACTCTCAGCGTGCCCTTTCCTCCCTCCCGGAATCTGTCCCCCGATCTCCTGGGACTCCTTTCTAGAAAAAGCTAGAAAGTCCTGTAAAGCGTTGATGAGCCTGCACCACCAGCAAGCACCTGCTTGCAATCAGCGCAGCTCCACCGCACCTGGCGCGCTGCGCGCGTGGCGGGGCTGAGCGCACGTGGAAATAAACTGCGCAGGCGCGGGACTGCAGCACGCGGTGGCCCTGAGCTTCCGAGGCGAGGTGAGCACGGGTGAGCACGGGTGGAGCTCCTGTACCTTAGGGCTGCCAGGTATGGCAAACGCCAGCATGAGTGGTCGGCTTCAGAGACCTCTGGGGGCCAGAGCCCTTTTGGCTCTTTCCAGGTCAGGCGGCCTGGGTGCCGGGGCGCGGGAGCTCGGTGTCGAGCCCGCCTCGGGCTTGGGTCGTTGGGAGCCGGAAGTCCAGAGCTGGACGTTGAGGTCGGGCGTTAAGGCGGGCGTTGGGCGAGCACGGAGCTGCACGTGGGGACAGGCTGGAAGGGCAGAGACCCCGGAGCCTTCCCAGAGCCGTGGGTGTGGGTGGATTCTGTCTGGGTTATAGAGAGCCGAGCCCAGAAACTGGGGGGGCGGGCAAGCAGGAGGGGCCCTGTGCACGATTTGGAAACAGACTTTTAAAGTGTCAAGGTGTGTGTGTGCGCGCGCGCGCGCTCACTCACTCACTGACTGACTGACTGACTGGTGTGCGTCTGTCTGTGTGTGTGTGTGTTTCCACACGAAGACTTGTGGATTCAGTGCTTTGGTTGAAGTCACAGCTAGAGTGGCAACTGTTAACTAGCCATTACAGTCTTTCTCTAAACGCTCTTGCCTCCCGATTCTTTAGGAGGGTCACCAGGTTTCTAAAGTGAGGTAGATGCCTTACATCTGCTGGTTCACTCACTCATGGCACTTGGCTTTCCTAGACCCCAGGTGGAAGTCAGTTTCTCTATTGGGCCTCCGGAGTGAAGAAGACTGGGACTAGTCCTAACTAGGTATCTCAAGTGGGTGCTGGGCCCGAGTCGGATATGGTGGATGGAAGGTGGCAATTTTCCCATTTATTCATCACTTACATTTAAAAGCGCTGTACTTTAACTGTGAGAGGACGTCTATCTTAAACATGCAACTCCTCCTGGGCATTGTAGTTTACACTGCAATCTCACGCAGCACTGAGGTGGAGGCACAGGATGACAAATTCAAGACCAGCAAACGAAGTCTTGTAAACTTGTTCCTCATGACACAAGGAAAGGTTGGCGAGTATGTATTGTGATAGAGTGATTTTCGTGTGTGTGTGTGTGTGTGTGTGTGTGTGTGTGTTGTGTGTTGTCTGTCCGTTGGTCCATCCTTGTCCCCCAAGTGAGTTGTTTGCTGCTCCTTGCAGGGAGGAGGATTTTAGAAAGCAGCTTCCCTTTCCCTGGGTGGCTTAAATCCTGTCCCTTGTCTCATCTTCATGGTAGTATCTAGGAGGAAGTTACTGCTTCTGCCTGCATTTTACAGTCCCTGAACCCTGGAAAGCTGACACAGCTCTAAGGAAAAGAGCACCGCTAAATGAGGAATGTGTGGCTTGGGCCTGATCTCTGGTCAGGCGCTGTGGTCTACGAACCATTGACTTTTACAGCTCTAAGCTGCCCTTGCCTTTTGGGTAGAATGTCTCTCCTGGAATGCACAAAGTCACCAGGAAGGCAAGAACAAACTTGAGGGGAAGAAAGGCAGTGCACCTAATCCTTAGCTGCAGAACCTCCTTAAGGCCTAGGCTCTGAACTCCAGGAGGGAAAAGACCAGGCTGGCCATTGTTTGTAGGGCTGCCTCCAGCCGCATTAGAAGGCACAAAGACGGACTCCATGGGAATAGAAGGTCAGGGTCTACTTTGGGAAACTTCTCACTGCACTCGAAGCACAAGAGGATTACACACAAAGTGGAAGTCCCTCACTCTCTCTCCCCCCTTCCTCCTTCCTCTCCCCCCTTCTCTCTCTCCCCCCTTCTCTCTCTCCCCCTCTTCTCTCTCTCCCTCTCTCCCTTCCTCTCTCTCTCCCCCCTTCTCTCCTCTCTTCTCCCCTTCTCTCTCTCTCCCCTTCTCTCTCTCCTCTCTCCCCCCTTCTCTCTCTTCTCCCCCTCTTCCCTCTCTCTCCCCCTTCTCTCTCTCTCCCCCTCTCTCTCTCTCCCCCTTCTCTCTCTCTCCCCCTTCTCTCTCTCCCCTCCTCCCCCCTCTCTCTCTCCCCCTTCTCTCTCTCCCCCTTCCTCTCTCTCTCCCCCTTCTCTCTCTCTCCCCCTTTCTCTCTCTCTCCCCCTTTCCTCTCCCCCCTCTCTCTCCCCTTCTCTCTCTCCCCCTTCTCTCTCTCTCCCCCTCTCTCTCTCTTCCCCTCCTCTCTCTCCTCTTCCCCTCTTCTCTCTCTCCCCCTTCTCTCTCTCTCTCCCCTTCTCTCTCTCTCCCCCTTCTCTCTCTCCTTCCCCTTCTCTCTCTCTTCCCCTTCTCTCTCCTCTCTCTCTCTCCCTTCTCTCTCTCTCTCCCCCTTCTCTCTCTCTCCCTTCTCTCTCTCCCTTCTCTCTCTCTTCCCCTTCTCTCTTCTTCTCTCTCTTCTCTTCTTCCCCTTCTCTTCTCTCCCCTCTCTTCCCTCCCTTCTCCTCCTCTCCTCCCTCCTCCCTCTCTTCTCTCCCCTTCTCTCCTCTCTCTCTTTCCTCTCTCTTTTTCCTTCTCCTCTCTCTCTCCTCTCTTCCTCTCTCTGGGTCAACAGAACTTTTTCATTAAATTCACTTTTTTCTTTAAATTGACAATTCTATACATTTCAACACAAGCCACTGTACATTGATTCTCAATTCTAAGAAATTTGAAGGCCCCTTCAGATCTCCACTGTTAGCTAAACTAGCAGATAATTACTATGAATTCTGAGATTGTCAATTTTAATTCATCACCAGTGTCTTGTAAAAAAAAATAGTGTGTTCTGGGCTGGAGAAATGGCCCAAAGATGAAGAGCACTGCACTGACAGTTCTTGCAGAGGACCCAGGTTCAATTCCCGGCACCCACATAGCAGCTCACACCTGTCTGTAACTCCAGTTCCAGGACTCGTGACACCCTCACACACACATGTATGCCTGTAGAACACCAGTGTACACACAATACAAATAAATTAATATGCTTTTTAAAATAGTGTGTCATATAGAGAGGCTATCGGTGTGGTTAGACCAGGAGATACCATGACCCTTCAAAATTATTTGTCACCTCTCCTTACTCATGTCTATTGGGTCTGTAAGCTGGAAGTCACAGAATTACACTGTACAGACCCACTCAAGATTGAGTGGTCGACATGAGATAAATCTAAGTGGTTAAATTGTCTTGCAGCTGCTGTTTAGTTTTACTGTGTGTACATGCCTGTCCTATGACATGTGGAGGCCAGAAGACAGCTTGCATTCCTTAGTTCTCTCCTACCATAAGGGTCCCAGGATCAAATCCAGCCATCGGGTTGGTAGCAAGTGTTCTAGCCCCTGAGCCATCTCCAGCTCCTGTGGTGTCTTTGGTTCGCTGGCGTTCTCTAATGTTAAATTGAGCTTTAAAGGGCCTGTTGTCCTGATTGTGGTGTTTAAGTGCAGTGTGTGTTAATATGTATAGAAAACAAACTGTAATGATCGAGGAGCTACATGTTATAGAAAGTCACATAGGTGACCACATTTTATTGGAACTCGACAGCTGCCCTGGCTCTAAATAAACACTGAAGCATGAGTGGTCACTGCCGCGTCCTAGTCAGGGAGTCCTGCTTATTGTCAGGGTGTATCTGGAATTATACTCAGTTGTAGGCCACAGTGTATGTGGATCTCTGATAATGAAGTGTCGAGTCATGAGAAATCTAGGTGTTTCATCTGCAGGGGAAGGAAGCACAGGATGTCTGAGTGTTTGCAGATCAACACGTTACAAGGAAGACAGTTTGTTTTTAATACAATTCCTAAATAAAAGTATGAAATTGTGTAAGTCCAAATTTGTATTGCAGTGGGAATTTCTGAGTGGGATAAAGCAGTGGAGTGAGTCCAACCGAAGTAGTCTACCTTAGACGGCCCTTCCTCTAAGCTTAAATCTTCTCTATTTGTAGCTTAAATGTTATAGTGATTAAATATTAAGGAAAATTTGCATGCTAATGACTGTGCTTGCGTAATTTACACAATTACATAATTTACATAAAGAACTAAGTCACACCTAAATACTTAAACTGCACCATAAACTATTGTAACTTTTATGAGTTGATTGATAATTTGGCTTTATGCTAGCCAATGCTAAATGCACTGCCTTAAGTCACACATATTAAAAAATGGCAAAAGCATGTTTAGAACCATTTTAGAAATTTGGAAAATCTCTAAAACTCTAGCCAAAGTTTATTTTATGAAAGTCAAGTTCGTAGCTTAAAAAACAATTTTCAAAATCAAATATTCTAAACAGTATAGTTCACAGATTTACTAATTTCATATACTTAGAGAAATAAAGATAGAAAAATACTAGAAATCTGTTTTAACTAAATTGTTTATGTATTTGTAAAGGCAAAAAGGATTAGAAATTCTGAGAGGTAACGGTGGTGGTGGGTCTGGGCTGAGGTGTTCTGGGCAGTGTTTGATGGCATTACCAGGCTGAGGTGTTCACAGTGTGGATTGTGCGTAGTGTGCGGTTAAGACGTAGATGACGTCATCCTGATGGTGCAATGCAACTGGGAAGTCTATTGGAAATATCTTGGATTGTCTGCATGTCTGAATCTGAATTAGTGTCTTGGATGCTGCATGTTCAGAAATCTTTCTGTTGACAGATTTTTTTTTTCATGGACCCCAAATTCATTACTGTCAGGGTTGTGCAATAGTATTATCTAACTTAAAACAAGTAATAAGATAGACATTTTAGGACACAAAGGGGGAACATTTTTTCTGCTGTTTGTTTGTTCAAAACCATCTTAAGTGACATTTAGTTTCTGGCTTCTTCCTTTGAAGGTTTTGAGGGCATGGGCAGTCTCAGCTGCGTGTTACATGTCACTCTGCTAAAGGGAGGAGCTACTGGTGCACTCCAGGGGCTTTGGGCAGTGAGAACACTCCTTCAGAGTGATAGGTAAACCTCAAGCCAACAGTGTCCCGACAAGTCTGCCTCCCAAGCACCTGCAGCCACTGTGACATGGGAAGCTTGCTGCAAGTCTAATTTTCAGAGGAAGCTACGTGCTTAGGTCCTTGAAAGAAATACATTTTTTTCCAGTTTATGAAGCTCAGCAGGAGACTGTCGAAGCAGAATGCTTGAGCAAACCAGACAGAATAGGTGTCAGCTGAGAGGAGCTGAGAAGACTGGCTTGGATGGTCAGGCGGGGAGGAGCCAGGGGGAGGGAGCCAGGGGAGGAGCCAGGGGGAGGAGCCAGGGGAGGAGCCAGGGTCTCTGGGCAAGTGGTAGTTCTGTTGGTAGAAGAGTCGCCATGGTGTAAGGTAGAAAAGGCAGAATGACATTCTGATGTAAGCAATAGACTATATCATACTCCACCAGGAAGAGGCTGGCTTTACATAGGAAAGAGTGTTCTCAGTTGTGGGAAGTTTTTTCTGTTGGTACGTCAAGAACTTCTCATGTTCTTGAGTTGGTGTAAATGAATCTGCCAAACCTGGAGTTTATACTTACGAGTAAAGAAATATCTGTATATTGTAGGCCAGATTTTGATAGCAAGATTAAGCCTGCTTGGAATTGTTAATAGGAATTATCTGATGCGTAGTGTTTGAACGAAGTCACCTGTGCTTATAGTTCATCTACTTTCACAATTAAATTCACCTCTTAAATATATTTCTTTTCTCAGACGTCAGTGAATGTTAAATTACACCTAATATGATGCCACGAAATAATTTGGAAGCCTCTACTTGTAAAATGGCAGAGCCATTTAATTTTGAGAAAAAGGAAAGCAAGCTTCCACCCCACGATTCTCTAAGAAGTCCTATAGCACAGCATAACCATCCCAATTTCAGACTGAAAAGCCCAGAGAACGGAAATAAAAAGAACAATTTTTTGCTTTGTGAACAAAACAAACAGTATTTAGCTAGTCAGGAAGACAATTCGGTGGTCTCTTCAAACCCTGCTGGTATCAATGGAGAAGTAGGTGGGTCCAAAGGAGACAGGAAGACGTTACCAACAGGTGAGTGGAAACTGCACTCTTCCTCTTGATTCTGATGGACTCTCTGACTTCTTTAACAGAATGCAGTGGGATAGCAGGACAGCCAAATGACTGCAGAAGAGTTCTCCCACCCAGTTATTATTTAGACAGAAAATCAAGTAATAGCCTTGGCTTCGTTAATCACAGAGAAGGTTGCACAGTGGGAAATGACCACAGATGGACCTCCGCAGGGACCTAGAAAGGACAGTGTGGTGGTTTTAATGGCATTTCTGAAGTTGACTTAAAATTACCTTGCACATAGCAGCCCACAGACACAGTTATGATGTTAATAATTTCATGTAATTTGCCTTTAAAGAATTTTTTTTCATGATTTTGAAAGCTTGCTCTTTGAGGAGGGCCTGGTAGGATTTACCTCCTGGGTGTAATATTTTAATACAGATGTGATATTTTAATGCTGTGTTAACCCAGTCCTCAACATGACCCTTGGATTCTTGAAAGTCCTTAGGAAGTCAAAACTAAGGAACTGTCAACTGCATTTATTTCACAGTGCAGTACAGATCCAGCACCAGCCTAGGTTGTTGAATTTTTCTATTGCCATAAACTAATAGACAAAACCCAGATATGCCAGTTTTGTTTAAAAAAAATTACCTTCAATGGAACAGTAAAAATATCATGTTAAACCCTAATGCTCGTGTAGAAGTAGCGCTTTGTAAACTTTGCAAGGAGGAAAGGAGTACTCCCAGTTTCACCTGAGGTATAGAAGGCATAGGGTTGCAACCTAAGAAGGGCGCCTGGCTTCCCTCAGACTTAGCTATTCCCGTGCTAATGTTTAGATAAATTAGAATCCAAGGAAGAAGCTGCCACTGCAAGCTTAAGTGCTTCATGCATGGTGCAATTGACACAGCGAACTGCTAATCTCCAGATGGGCAGCAGGCCACTCAAGAGTGACCCAAAACTATGGTTCTAAGGTGGCTGTGGTGTTACTGTTGTGGTCTGAGGCTCTATGCTGTGTTAGCATTAACACTGTTCTGAAATATACACGTTTTATTGAAAATAAGTTATTTCCATTAATATATTCTGAACATAGATTTCTCCCTCTCCAGCTCCTTCCAAATCCTCCCCACTCACCCAAATGTACATCCTTTCTTTCTCATACCTCTTCAGAAAATACATAAACAACCCAGAATTTAAAAACAGAAAAAGCACAAAAGAACAGAAAACTCAAAACCAAAAACTATAATACACAAGCGAAAGATTAGTAAGGCCAAAAGAACAAAATAAAACAAAAAACCCAAAGCCAGACTGCAGAATTTGCCTTGTGTTGGCATGGACTCCCTGGCGTGGGGCTCCTCTTACATGTCAGCCAGACTCCACTGGAGGAAACTAATTTTTTCTTTGTAAGTGGGTACTGGCTGCAAAGATTGAGTCTTGGTTAGGGATGGAAAATCCTGTTCACTTCCCCATCAGTGCTGGGACTGAATCTGGCTTGGACTTTGGCAGGCCCTGTGCCTGCTGCCACAGTCTCTTAAGTGCATATGTGTGTCAGTCCTGCTGTGTCTCCCATCTGTTCTGGCTCTTAGAATCTTTCCACTTCCTCTTCCTTACAGCTGTCTGAGCCCTGAGGGGAGGAGTTTGATGGAGACACCTCATTTAAGACTTCAAAGTCTTACACTCTTGCAGGCCGTCCATTGGGCAGCTCCTTATTAGTTCCCACCTCCTACAGGAGGCTTCTCTGCTGGTAGCTGGTGAGGCTCTGATCTGTGAGCATAGCAGAATGTCACTAAGAGTCATTTGATTGCTGTGCTCCTTTAGCAGAACAATAGTATTGACTTTCCCCAAAGTCCACGACCTTTCTACTTTCTTGGCCACCTAAGCAGTGTCCAGCATTGGTTCTAGCTCATGGAGTAGGCCTTGATCCACTCTGAGAGTTGTCTGGTTATTCCCATAATACATCTGTGGATCTTGTCAGCAGGTCAGCTAGTGTAGATGTCGGGGTTTGTAGCTGGGTGGTTGGTTACCTTTCCCCTCTGGTAATGTGCAGTGTCTTCAGTACCATGAACACTAGTCAGTAGGGGTAAATGCTGTCGTGAGGCACCACCTCAAGTTCTCTGTGTTCAATAATACATGAGTGTTGTCTTAGGCAATGGGGCCTTACCATCAATTTGTGGAAATTAACCAGTAGCCTTGGCAGTACCCTGAGATACTTGAAGGTTCCCATGGTGTCTCATTTACAAATGACTCAACTAGATGTAACCTGTTCCACAATTGGAGGTTCACTTGGGGTGAACATTGGGGCGTTGCCTTCCCTGTTATTTTTGGTGACTCCATTTAGATTTCTTTCCCTATATGTATATATTTTAAGAGGCCTTTACAGTAACAGGCTTCTATACAACCCCTTAAATGACCCTGGATGTTAGCTGTCCCTCTTCTTACCAGGTCCTCCTCTCTTCTTCCCTCCCCTCTTCTCCCCTCCCCTCCCCTCTTCTCCCCTCCTTTCTCCCCTCCCCTTTTCTCCCCTCCCCTTTTCTCCCCTCCTCTCCCCTTCCCTTTTCTCCCCTTCCCTTTTCTCCCCTCCCTTCTTCTCCCCTCCCTTCTTCTCCCCTCCCTTCTTCTCCCCTCCCTTCTTCTCCCCTCCCTTCTTCTCCCCTCCCTTCTTCTCCCCTCCCCTCTTCTCCCCTCCCCTCTTCTCCCCTCCCCTCTTCTCCCCTCCCTTCTTCTCCCCTCCCCTCTTCTCCCCTCTTTTCCCCTCCACTCTTTGCCCTCTTTTCCCCTCCTATCCCCTCCTCTCCCCTTGTCTCTCCTCCTCTCTCCTCCCCCCTTCCTTTCCCTTCCTTGTTTTATTCCTCTGTGTATTAGCACTAACTCTTAATGTGCTTCTTAATCTGTGAAGACCATTTGATACTCCTTTTCCTGTCTGTGAGGCTGGGATCTCTTAAGATACTTTAAAGTCACCTCATGGGTGACTAGTAGAGAGGAGCATACAGGAATCCAACTAACTTGTTAGGCGGTTCATTTAAAAACTGTAAAATAGAGTTCAAAAGGAATGAACTTGTCTACTTTTTGACTGGAGAAAAGTTTACAGTAAAACTTTTAGTTCAAGAAATGATATGCATACCTATGATCCTTTCAACCAGAAAGAACATGTCACTTGCTTATTTATAGTATAGCTGGGAGGTTGTTAGGGATAGCATACTGTTTGGGCATCACTGAGTTATCAGAAGTGAAAAGCAGTAATTGGCATTTATTAGGAATTATGTTTTCTCTCTCCCAGGAAACCCAGTATCACCATTAAGTCTTGGAAACAATTCACCACCTAACCAAGTAAAAACTGTAAGTTTCTTTACTGCATTTTGAAACTTTCTGTGCTACTAAAGAGGCATTTGTTTTGTTAGGGTCAGTCCAGGTCAAGTTTGTGATTTCTCTAACCTAGAACTTTCTTAGGAAAATGTCTTTTTTTTTTTTTTTAAACTGTAGATTTCCATTCAAGCAGTTGTCATGTTTAGAGTGTGGCCTGTGTAAGCTTTATCCAGTGTTCTCCAGGATCATAGCCAGCACTGACAGAGAACATGGCTATGGTCACAGGGCCCTCTAGATTGCTTTCTGTGACCACCTCTGTAGGCTCTGTCCC
The DNA here is from genome assembly GCA_021653895.1 of Mastomys natalensis. NCBI lineage: Eukaryota > Metazoa > Chordata > Mammalia > Rodentia > Muridae > Mastomys > Mastomys natalensis. Next base: position 645,328 of record JAJTUV010000060.1, read on the forward strand.
TCCTTGAGCATTGGTAGTGACTGATAGGTCCTGAGTTATAAATTGGTCACTGAGAACATTTTCTAAGTGAAATTCTATTGCAGGCTTCTCTCTTGGCAACCCCTTGGTGACTGGGCTGGCTTGATTGTTAAATATTAATGTTTTGTCATGAGATGAAGAGTCAGTGACATGCAGTGTTAATTGGAGTAGTACTTGTCTTTTGTCCATTATCTAGGTGGGTCATTTAGTTGTTTTATGTTTTGGTTTGTTTTTCCAAGACATAGGGCTTCTCTGTAGACCAGGCTGGCCTTGATCTCAGAGTTTTGCTTGCCTCTGCCTCCAGAGTCCTGAGATTAAAGGCATTCACCACTGCCAGCTGGCTACATTTAGTTTTTGTTTGTTTGTTTGTTTTTTAAGCAATATAATTAATTTTATATGTGTATTCATGTCTGTATGAGGGGGTCAGATCACCTGGGGCTTGAATTTCAGTTGTGAGCTGCCATATGGGAGCTTAGAATTCAACCCGGGTCCTGAAAGAGCAGCCAGCACTGTAACCACTGAGCCGTCTCTACGGCCCTCACTCAGGTTTTAACTGTTAAGTTTTGGAAGTTTTTTTTGTGCTTCAGAATCCAAGTCCTGTTTGTTTGTTTGTCTGTGAAGCGTACTCTGCCTGGCCTTGCTCCTGCTTGCACCTCATCCTCTCAGCTCTGAAGGAGACTTTTTGCAGAACAAAAGGCTTCATTTAGGAGCTGGCTGGCCAAAGTGTCCGCGTGCACATTAGACTTGGGGATTAAGACTGCAAACTCTTTACTACTCTAGATCACTCAGACACGTTCTTGTTGAGAAAAGTATCAGAGTTTTTATAATTTGATCTGTTTGAGTTTATTTTGTCGAAGGAGCTTCAGTTGAGGTCTCTTCAGTCTTGTGTTCTGCTGTGTGTCAGGTGTTCTGCCGTCCTGGCTGCTGTGTGTGGGAAGGTTAGGTTGTCTGGGAATTAGTTAAGTCAGTTGAGGATACATAAAACGTTGTTGATGCCACAGATGTGTTCTGATCTTCATGGCTTCCCACCCACTGATCTGTCCTTCACCAGTGCCAGAGTCACAATCAGTGCCTAACAAGTCCTGAAATTTATTAGTTCATTCATCCATAATTCAGATAAGTCTTGAAATCTCATTGATCCATTCAACTTTATTTTGATTTTCAAGATTATTCTAGACATTGTAGTTTGCTTGCCTTAAGATAGACTGATTAGAATAATCTTGTCTGTATCTACCTGGAAACATTGCTCTGATTTCGGCATGGATTGCATTAAATCTGTACCCGGTGGAGAGAGTTAGGCACCTTTTTTGTATTGAGTCTTCTGACCACAGACCGTGTCTCCATGATGTTGTCTCTGATTGCTTTTGCTGTGCAGTTTTCAGCTTTTGTGTAAGTCTCTTGTTGGATTTATGCTTAAGAGTTATTTTTTGAGTGATTCCTACCTTTGTGTGTCCTTGAATTCATTGCTAAGAAGCAGAAATGATAGAGCTTTCTAAACTTAGCTTGTATCCTGTGAATCTGTTGAAGTCATTTATTCTAGCAATCAAATGCATTTACTATACTGATTCATACTGACAGATACTGTATTCTGTTTTGTGGGTTTATTTAATATGTTAATTAGCTAAGCAGCCTTGCATCTCTGAAGTAAACACCATGTGTCATGGAATAAGTGTACTCTTCTGTTTCCTCAAAATGGGCCTTCATTATTACTGTTGAAACATTTGGTAGAATTCTTTGGTGAAAACATCCTGGCCTTTGACATTTCTTTTGTGAGGCTCTTAAACTGTGATTTGTTTATAAATTTTAAGAGCTGGTGTGTGTTGCGTATGCAGTCAGTTTTTATGTTTGCAGAGTTGAGTCTGTTGTTGACTGTGTGAAGTTTGTAAGGTGTGTAGTCCAGCTGATTTATTTGCTTGGATACAGTAAGATGAGAGAGAAATCATTGATGCGGGCGCTTGTTTCCTGTGATCACGGGTTGCTCTCAGTTTTTCTCTCACCAGAACTTTAAGTGTCCCAGACACTTTGATAATGTGTAGGGTTTTTGTTTTTGTTCAGTATGCCCTAACTTGCCCTCTGAGACCCACATGTTCTTTAGAAGAGTGTTTTTGAGTTCCTGGTGTTTGGAGTGATGAACTTACTGCCTTCAGATGTGTGTGATGTCAGTTTCAGCTTTCCTTTCTAAGGTCCCAGCTCCTATGGATGCTAACTAAGCACAGAGGACACATGCTTCTGAGCTGTGCCCAGCCCGCAACTCTTTAAAGTTGTGGTTTGATTTACAGCTCAGCTTACAGGCTTGCTGTTCCATGCTCTTTGAGCTCTTGAGCAGAGTGTGTGTTCTGCCCTTGTTGGTACAGTGGCTATTGTGTGTCCCACTGAGCCTGTTGACCACATGATACTGCTGAGTTCTGATGCTAGTTGGTTCTGTTGGGTCAAATTAGCTGTTGAGAGAACATGACTCTCCATCTGTGCTCACTGGTTGCCTTTCTCTTCTTCACACTGTGGACCTCTGCTGTTGACTGAAAACACACCTATGGTTGTGAAGTTGTCTTGTTAGACTGACTGGTCACGTAATGTCCTCTGTGGAAATTATCTTTCCTCTGTAACCTTTTATCTGATAGTAATATGCTGTCCCCTGGTCTCTGTTAGATAACCTTTATGAGCTAATATTCTGTCTTTCCACTGCTTGAATTTCTCATACAAGATGTATCTCACGGACATCTGTTAACATGTTTAACTATATGGAAAGCTTATCTCTGCCGTCTATGCTCCCCCATTCTTGTGAGTTCATTGAAACTTATAACTTCAGTTTGATTGGCACATATCTCTGAATAGCTTTCCTAGTGGTTATGTAGATTTTATGTTATGTACATACAGCTGGGGGGAGTCATCATTTTACCAACTCCAGTATAGACAGAGTTGGCCTTATGCTAGTTTTGTATGCTATGTTTCGACTGCATGTAAGAGAAGAGCAAGGAAAGTCTTACCTGTCCTGTTTTACCAGTGAGGCAGTCCCACATGGAGTGTTGGAAGAGACCTTCTAATATTACTGTTCTTTGTTTCATAGAAGCCCAGCAATAATGTGACTCCTGAAAAGTCAAAAAAATCTCACAAGTTGTTTGAGAATGCCTTGTCCGTAAATAATCCAGCACTCTTCAACTCTTTAGGACCACCCCTTCGGTCAACAACCTGCCACCGCTGTGGCCTGTTTGGTAAGCAGGTTTGCTTTGGATGTCCACAGGGTGATCTTTCTGTACATCTGAGGAGTGTGCTGCTATGGTGACCATGAACCGTGAAATGTCTCATGAAACTGTGAATGGCTTGGATGATGTCGTGTGCCCATTATTCATCCCGGTGGTCGCTGCTGCTTGTTACAGCCTCTGCTCCTCTTGCACGCTCACTTATTACATTTATGTTTTTAAACAAAGATGACACATCCTGAAATGCACAGACACACATCAAGACAGAGATGTTTCTGTTGCCTCAGAAGCTGCTTTCACGTCCCTCCCCGTCATTCTAGCCCCGAGGCAGTCATGTTACCAATGGAATTACAAAGCCATAGGCCCGCTTATTTGTATTTTACTTCATTACTAGGAATGGTTTTAGATTAATCTGTCAGTGATGTACCAATTACTTGTGTTTGTTGAGAAATGGTTAGTAGCCCCTGTATAACTGTATCATAGTATTTCACAATTTGTTTTCAAAAATGAACAGGCGGCTGTACACCTTTGCCATATAGTATGTGGAGTTTTGGCAGTTTGTTTGACCCTGGTAAGAGATGTTGTGCTCATGTCTAGCTTTTGGTTCTGGCAATCAGAGCTCCCAGCACCTTTGCTTGGTTTGTGTTCAGTGTCTGAACCAATGGTCACAGGAAACCTCAGTTCTCTAGAAGAGTCGTCAGTGCTCGTAACCACTAAGGTAGCTCTTCGTCCCTTCTCTGTAGCTGGATTTTGCTATTTTGTGGGCTTTTCTTTCTTTCACCCTTCTCCACTGTTATTCCACCCTTTTAACCCCCTAGCACTAGATAGAGAAGAAAGGATAGAGGGGGAAGGGGACAGCATTATGATTAAACTGCTTCCTGCTGATTAGGGGCATCAAGTTCCTTGGAGCAAGTTTGATCTTCATTGTCAGGATATCTAATTTCTTTTTCTTCTTTGTTCTTTGCATATGACTACTTAACAAACCACAACCAACATCAAACAACCAACAACACCCCAACCAACCAATAGCCCACCCACCTCTCAGGAACCCTAGCACATATATATAACCTTCTAAAAAGTCCCCAGAATTCCAAACATCACATAATTGCAGAAACTATCTGCAGCTGGCAAAATGACACCACTGCTAAAGCACGAGGGAAATCAGTTAGCACTGCAGCATGAAGCAGCTCCATACCCCACACCCTACACCTGGAATTAAGATGAAAAGATATAATTATTTCTGTGTTTTTTAAAGAAACCAAAATGCCAAAATTGTTACTATACCCTTCTGTAATGCCTTAGACTGAGACAGACTGTGCTCTACAGGGTCCCTGAGGTGTTCCCAGTGCAAGCAGACGTACTATTGCTCCACAGTGTGCCAGAGGAGAGACTGGTCTTCCCACAGCACCGTCTGTAGACCGGTACAGCAAAGGTGAGCTCCGGGATTTCATTCTTTGGGGAGAGTGAATACGGGTAGTTCTGAAAAATGAGGATTTAAGGAGTTAAGCAGGCCTGAGTTCTGTCCGTGGTGTTGCAACCCCTGCCAGGCCTGCTTGCAAGTCTGAAGCACTAGCTAGTGCATAGCAAGATTTAGGACTGCAGTGATTTTTTTTTATTTTAGATTTATTATTTTGTGTGTATGTCTGAGTACCACGTGTGTATCTGACACCTGAGGGAAGTGGTGAGCCTTCATGTGGGTGCTGGGAATCGAACCTGGGTCCTTTGCAATGACAACAAGTGCTCTTAACCAATTAGCCAGCTCTTCATCAAGTACATTTTTAATGCTGTGCTTGTGGCCCTGTATGCGGCCCTGGATGTTAGTGACGTAGTCCTCATAGTACCTCTGCAAGTGTGGCTTTGAAATGTGTCGTAATCTGATGGTGTTTTCTAGTTTATACACAGTTGTCTATAGGATGTAAGGATTGTATTTCACAAAGATTCTTGCCGTGAGCCTACCCAGCATGGGATGACCTTGAAGTGGGACACAGCATCGATGTAGCTTTAAAGAGCGATGGTCTCCGGCCTTCTAGCTCTCTAACTACACTGAATGCTTGCTGATAACTTCCAAAAGATTCTAAAACGTCCTTGCTTATTCTATGGTTAAAAAACACTGGCTACTTTTCTCTTTAATTCTGTGTTTTAAGCATTATAACGATCTGTGCTTTGTTTTACTCTTTCTTACAGTTCTGTTCTTCATTAAGTGCTAAAAACTTAACTCTTTATTAACTCTTTTTACTTGTGCTTTAAAAAGTGCTAACATCTGGTGATTAACTCATGCTGTTTAGCAGCAGGGAGCTGAGTAAAAGGATTCCTGGCCAGTGCTCCTTTCTCTGGTGAATTAGCCAGAAGCCTTTCTGGCTAAGCTGGTTAACTCTTTGTGAACCAGAGAGGAATGAAAGGAAAAGAATTAAGATGCTTTATACAGGCAAATATGTGTGCAAGCTCACACACACAGACTGTCACACAGACAGGCGACAGTCTCACAGACACAGACACACATTCAATCGTTCATACTCCGCCAGGCCTGACTCTCACAATCAACTCCACAAGTATTCATACATGCTTACATACATACATAAATAGCTACACACAAACATATAGACAAACAGACATATACATTTGGATGGATGGATGGATGGATAGATAGATGGAAGGAAGGAAGGAAAGAAGGAAGGGTAAATGGATGGGGCAGAGCCCCCAAGCCAAGCCATTCAACCAACAATTTTCTTTTCTCTGGTCTTTTATACCTTCTTAGACAAAAACTTCTTTAGAAAATTACCTAAGAAATAAAATGTTACACAAAATGGGAGTTCCAGAAGGATGTGAATATTAAGTTGAAAGCAGTGTTTCATTATAATACACTCATTACAAGTTCAAAGCAACAGTTTCACATGACCATGCCTTATCATAGTGCACACCTGTAGCTTCCTCCTTGGACCTAAATGTTTTTCCGTGAACACAAAATTGGCCCAAGTCTAGTTTTCTTTTTAGTGTAATTATGAAAGCTCATTGTATTTCTTAATGTGGAGCCTTCACTTACTTTCATGAGGAGTGAGCAGATTCTTTTCTTGATTCTAACTTATTATACCTTTCTAGCAACTAAGGCCATCTCTAAAAACTTTCTTCCTAAAATTTATTGAATCAAATAAGTATTTCTGTAGAATCATTATCTATTTGTCTATAGGCCGTCACTACAAGATAGTACATCTTCTTAGGTCTACAGAAATCTGCTCAAAAGGGTGGCTCAATACCTAGTGGTTGTTAAGTTATTTAATAATGACAGGAAAGCATATTCATGGCAATCTTTCCTCAGATTTAATCTCAGCCTCGCTTAGAGAAGCAAATCCGTCATAGAGTTTAGTTCATGGCAGAACCATCTCAGGAAGATCCCCTGCTGGTTTTTAGCTTCTCCTAGATGGCTCTGGGCAGATACTGAGACGAAGGCTATCCGAGGCCATCATATTGGGGGTTTTGAAGACACACATGGTGTACTCTCATAGGGGAGCCTCTCATGGCAAGTCAGGGCTACTATTCTCCACAAGTTTTTCCCCTTCTAAGTTTTGTTGACTGAGAATTTAAAGAAACAGATTATGACCCTTCTCAAGTTTCTTTGTACTGTATTATAATCACTTGTTTTATTGCAGTTTGCACAAGCTTGAAGATAATAAATCACTATTTGAAACAAAGACCATTGAAGTGAAGAATGAGGTAGGATTTTTTTGGCATTAAATTTTGAATGTCCTTTATGAAGATATTTTGAATCTAATGCATCATGTCTGTATTTATAAATTAAGGAAAGCCCCATTAGTTCCACAGTGGTAGGATGGGTGGCATAGCGTGCCTGCTTGGGGCTTTGGGGAATTATTTCCAATCTGTTCCCACAATGTCCTTGAGCAGCTGTGTTTCTGTATGAAGTAATGTGCACTAGAACAGACTTGCTTTGTAGCCCCACTAGCACAGCTTTCCATCTGTGGGTCTCCATCCTAGGCCTGTCTCTTGGGCATTGCCTTCTGTTAGCTGTCCTCCATCTGGGTAACTGTTGGGCCAAAGCATTCATAACACCACTGTGTTCAGCTGGCATTCACAGAGAAGAATTCTTATCTTTCTGTAGCTGATAGTTAGTGCCTTGTACTGAAAAAAAAAAAATCAACTCTCTACAGTATCTATTCTTACAAAACACTAACAGGTAAACATTTAAACTTTTAAATGTTGCCAGGAGTGTGGCTCATGCCTGCAAACTCAGCATTTGAGAGGCTGAGGCAGGTAGATAGCTTTGAGTTCTAGGCTAGCTGAGGCTATACAGTTTCAGGCCAGCCTACATTGCAGAGTGAGAGAATATCTTAAAAAACAAAACTTCTTGAAAGTTGAATGGATTCATCTGTGTAACTACCTGGAGGTCATCTTCCTGCCACCCACAGTCCTGCTCTAGAGCCTGAGTTGCATCCCCTGCCTGCAGAACGTGGCTCTTAGAGTCTTAGAGCCTCCCAGGTCCTGTGGTTTGTGACTCATGCATAAGAGTGAGACTTTGTGGCCACCACGCCAATGGGAGTCAGGCTGTGTCAAAGCTGTGTGTACTTGTTCTCAGCAGGTTGATTGTCCCCTGGGAGTTACTAAAGAAATGACAGCTGGTGCTGAGAGAGTAATGTTCTCTGATCTGAGAAGTCTCCAACTCAAGAAAACCATGGAAATAAAGGTACTGGCTTTGCTTTACATGGAGAGAGATCTAAAGAACGGCTGGGTTTTATTCTTTGTTTGTTGTACTTGTATTGTGTTTACAGTGTAACTAGGCACAGATGAGACCTGATTAAATCAATTGACTATGAAAACCATGCACTGCTTTTCTCTATGTTAGGTATAAAACATAAGACACTTATGCTTTTTCTTTTTCTTTCTTTTTTGTCTTTGAAAGGGTACAGTTACTGAATTCAAGCACCCGAGTAACTTTTATGTCCAGTTGTATTCTTCAGAAGTTCTAGAATACATGAGCCAACTCTCTACAAGCTTGAAAGAGACATATGCAGACATGGCGCCTGAAGATGGCTATCTTCCTGTTAAGGGGGAAGTCTGTGTGGCCAAGTACACGGTTGATCAGGTCAGCATTCACTGACGAGTTGTTAATAGGCTGTTCAGCCTTACCTCACTGGGGCCAGCTCCTGACGGTGGAGCTGTTGGAACTGCATGGGCTGTCTGGGGGCAGACTCCGGTCACCCTGGGCAGTCGCCAGAGGCAGGCGTACTCCCTCCTGCACTGGCCCACCAGGCTCTGCCGCCTCAGTCCTAAGCAGCTGTGTACACACTGCTTGCTGGCCTTCAGAGTGGCACTTGTGTGTGTAGCTGAGGTGGTGTATGATTGTCACCTGGGCTAGAGTAACTTCTGAAGCTGTCCTAATTGGACGTTTCAGGGATTTCTCATCAAAGTGGTGGTGAGTTTTGGGGTGCCTTTGGAGGACACAGGCACATTGTTTGTGAGGACTATGAAGTTGTGTTTAAAGCGGGTGCTGCACGTTTCCCTTGCAGACCTGGAACAGAGCCGTAATACAAGATGTTGATGTGCTGCAGAAGAAGGCACATGTCTTGTACATTGACTATGGAAATGAAGAGATAATTCCAATAGACAGAATTCACCAGCTGAGCAGAGGCATTGACTTGTTTCCTCCTTCCGTGAGTCCCTTCTTTGTAAACTCCTGTCAGCATCCCGCCTGTCATCCTGGGTCCCTGTCAGTGTGGATGAATACCCTGGAACTGCCTCTCCTGTTGTCTCTCCCTAATTAAGTAGCATCTCCTGTGAGTAAGTAGCTTTTCCAGGCACATCTTAGTGGCTGGAAAACATCAGGCATTTCTGTATTTATATATATTGGAAAGAAGCCAGAATGGATGTGTAGTAAAGGTAGCACTTGTATCTAATATCTATGTCTGAAGCTTCAGTTTCCAGCAGTTAGCATTGCCAGCAGAAGCATCAGAGGTCAATGTAAGCACACTTGACACGCTGTACCTGCTTAGTACTGGTGGCTTTTGATAACTGTTTTCAGCATGAAATACATTCTTTTAAAAAGTCTCTTTAACTGATTAATTAAAATGTTCAATTTCATTCTAACCTTTCAGGCCATAAAGTGCTGTGTGTCAGGAGTTGTCCCCGCCGCGGGCAAGTGGAGTGAGGACTGTGTCGCAGCTGTCAAAGCCTGCTGTTGGAGCAGTACTGCTCCGTCAAGGTCGTGGACGTCTCAGAGGAGCAGGTGCTCACCTGTGCCGTCGACGTTGTGCTACAGAGTTCAGGTAAGACGTGAGTCTTAACTCCCACCTGCTTCTCAGAGGAGCAACAGAACCATGGAATGAGACCAAGGACGCTGTGTAGAGTCACCCCATTGTGCAGAAATGGGGCCTTGAATTAGCTGTTCGTCCAGACTGTGGACTCCGATGGTTTAGCAGACCAGATGTGGACCAATAAGAGGCAACTATGTCATTATCCTTTACTGTTCTCATAATGGCTGCTTTGAGTTCTGCAGCTTTACAAGAGGAGACTAAGGGGTGTCTCTGATGTGTTGACCCAGTGCATGTCCTGCAGCAGCCCTCACGGATGTGCTTAGCGTTGGCATAGTGTTCAGTTGAGAAGCAGACGCAGTTGGGGATCCTGCCCTTCCTTGGTGGCTTACTATGTGTTGGAAAAGTGATTCCTCATACTGAGCTACTCACTGCCTCAGTTTCCAAGACACTATGCCTTTTCTCTCATAGAAGGCATATCATGGGTGACTTGGTAGAACAGGAGTTTTTCTGTTGAAATTTAGTATGAAATCTATTTTTGTTTGTGTATGTCAGCCATGGCTGCTCTGTTTTAGGCTTGTAATCCTGTGGCTTTAATGGATTTCTTTGAATAAACTGGTTAATTTAAATGTGCTTTGGAAACCATAACTGACTTTTCTATTTGGAATTTTGAAGATGATTCTTTTAGTGAACTTTTTGGTCAAGTGACTGGGAATTTTGTTTGAATTTTTAAAATTGCTTTTCTAGGTGTTATTTTGCCCATAGTTGACCTACTGAACAAAGCCTGTGCAAGCAGTTATAATGTCTGAGAAACATGGCTGGCTTGTTGCTTTTTCTTTGCCTATGATGCTGTATCTCAATGGAGATCTATTTTCTGAATCACCTTTTAGGAAAACAGCTGGACCATGTGCTTGTGGAAATGGGATATGGTGTGAAACTCAGTGAGCAGAGCATCAAGAAGCAAAGTGTGGACCACAGTGAGTACACGGGCTCACACTGAGCAGGGACTCCAGTTAGACAGCAGTGCCTTCCTCATCCCCATGAGGACTGGGGTAGCATCGTCAGGACCACTGCATACAAAAGAAGCACTTTCTAATCTCAGGCTTCTGTCCTGCAGATGAGTTGTAATATGCTCTCATAAAGGGACACTTTAGCTTGAGGGCTTTCAAGTGCATACTGCCTTAGTGTGGTTATTTTCTGGCCTGGGTTTTTACCAGTAGCAAGGTGTTATCTGAAATTCTGTTGTAGTAGGACAGTGTTTAAGTCTGTAGCTTTTTACTTGTTAACGTGTGTGTACATACATGTGTGCATGTTTGCATCAAGTTTAACAAGGGTCCACCTTAGATCCACCAGGAGCATTTTCCATTGACATTGCTTTTATGGTCTGTTTCTCTTTGACTTTGTTCTTTGGATGTAGACATAACTCACTGTCTTTTGTCCATGGTACAGAGGTGATACCAGGTTGATGAATATTCACTCCAAAGACAGACTGGACTGCCCTGAATCTGCCATCTCCTTTTGCCCCCTATCCTGCGCCTGTTTACTTGGTTGCCAAGTCACCATTGGCTTTCCTCCCAAATATGCTTGGTTATATCTTACTTGCCTCCTTCCTTCCATCCACGTTTTCTTACCTCTGTCTCTTTATGAACATTTATGACAATGGGAACAACCTTTTGTGGTTACCTTTTATCTCCAGCCTGGGTCCTGTGGCACTTGCCCTCAGGTGTCCCTAGAACAGAAATGTTGATGAAAAAACGTTGAGTATTTCTTTACCACCTACAGAGGAAAACTTGACAAAGAATAGTCCAGTCGTCCTCACGCTCGGTAGTTGTCATCATGTTTAGTAGTCGTCATGTTTAGGGCCGTAAGTGCTGACAGTGCAGAGTAAGGAACATAATCAAGTGAACCTGGGCCCACGATAGTAAAAGTTGTGACAAGAAAGCTAGGAAGAACAGCAGAGAGGTAAGTGCTTCTGGGTAAGGGAGTCACTCTTCAGTGACACAGATGCATTGTGGCTCTCGGCAGCAAGAAGCATGAGGGCCCAGAGAGTCCTGTCTGCTCTGCTAAGGTTCCCTGCAGGTATAAAGGTTGTATGGAAGGGAACCACACAGAAAGATTATGCAAGGGTGGGATAGAGGAAACTCCCCTGCAAGGTGCCTGCTGAGACGTGGGATCAAGTAGTCTTGAAGGGACAGTGGGGACCTAAGAAATAAAGAATATATTTGGAAAAGGCATTAATTTAAAAGGACTTGACTGGGTTTGAAAAACTGAAACTGAGGTATGACTGGAGGTGACCATGAAGAAAAAGTATAAGCAGAGAGCGTAACGTGGGGTGTGAATAGGACAGGTGTCAGGTGCCTCGGAACTTAGTGACACCCTGATAAAGATAGAGACGAGAAAGGAATGGAAGGATTGGTAACTGTCCTGCACAGTCTGGCTGCAAGCCTAACAGACCTGAACCTGCCGTACTGTCCCTAGACCTGCCTGGGACACTCTTATACCCTGCCTGTGGTGGCTTGAATGAGTTTGGCCCCCAGAGGCTCTGATATGTGAGTGCTTAGACACCAGGGTGTGGCTCCGTTGGAAAAGATTAGGAGGATAAGGAAGCGTGGCCTTGTTGGAGGAGGTCAGCTTGGGGGCGTCGGAGGCCTGTGCCATGACCAGCCAGTCTCCTGCCTGAAGATCGGGGTGTAGCTCTCTGCTTCCTCAGCATCTGGAGTGCCACCATGCTCCCACCAGGCCCCTGCCCATGATGATAATGGGCTAGCCCTCTGAAACTGTAAGCAAACCCCCATTAAATCCTTTATAAGAGTTGGTTTGGTCATGGTGTACTCTTCACAGCGTAGAATCCCTAACAGAGACATGTCTCACTGATACCAGGCCCTGCTATGGCGGGCGCCTCTGTCCTTGGAGAGGATCCAGTGCCCATCGCACTGCAGGACTTGAGCACAGATTGCTTAATCAGCTCCTTCCAAGTTGCTGTCATAGCCGATCCCACCCAGTAGATTCTCAGACAGTCAGTCTAGAGTGACGGCACACAGGTCGGTGGTGAGATTAGCTCTGTTATCTGCTGCTTTATGTGTCTGAGTTAAAACAGTGAGACCCGGCCTTGGTCTTTATCTGAGCAGTGTCGTCTTCCTGGTTCCTCTGAGAGAACTGTTTGTCTTCCAGAATCTGGATAGTTGATGGCTTGATGGCTTGTCTCCTCCTGAAACTCCCACCCTTGAGGACACAACAATCTTGTAGGCCGTTCTTTTTGCTTTCAGTTTTGTATGCTGAGTTGGTTTTTTTTTTTTTTTTTTTTTTTTTTTTGTGGTGTTCAAAGCCCCTGCTCCTCCAGACTCTGTCAGTTCTGAGCCATGTGATACTTACATTACTTCTTCCTCATTTGAGCCAGTGAATGCATTTTAAGTGTAATTTTAATTAAATTGAGTATACTGTTGTAGCACATGGCTTTCTGTAGGGTTCCATTTCACTGTAAAGTAGGCTCTGCTCCATGTCTCTTTGATAGGATCAACTTTAAATTGTGTTTTCCTGAGCTTCTTAGAGGTCGAATATTTTATGAGAGCATAAAATATTGCTCTCATGCAGTGAAATGCATGAGAAACACTAAAAATGTAGTTAGGTCTGATTTTGTTGATGCTCTGGTTTTCCTTGTTTGGTGATGCAGAACTTCCCTTTCTGAAGGTCCGGTTCCCAGATATCTGCTTCCTTTACTGAGCAAACTGTCGCCCACTCAGTCTTTGTGCCTTCAAACAATTCAAGTTCCCTGGCTTCCTCGTTACTTTGGTACTGTTTTGTTTCTCTCTGTGATGCCAAGGTCTTTCTGTTTTCTGACAAGGTGCTTCAGAGGACGGTGGAGGAGTGACAAGTGAGAACAAGACTGTGACAGACAGAAATGCCCTGATTCCCAAAGTGCTGACTTTGAATGTGGGTGATGAGTTCTGTGGTGTGGTTGCCCACATCCAGACACCAGAAGACTTCTTTTGTCAGCAGCTACAGAGCGGCCGTGAGTGGATTTTCTTAGTTTGTTGTGTTGCCATAAAGTGTTCCATGAGAAACCCACTTCTGTGTCTAAGATGTGCTTTGTGTCCACAGACAAGCTTGCGGAGCTCCAGGAATCCCTCAGTGAATACTGTGGGCACGTGACTCCACGCTCTGACTTTTACCCAACCATTGGGGACGTGTGTGTTGTGCTCAGTTCTCAGGTGAGGATGGTTTTACATCCAACTGAGTTAAGCCCCAAATGTTTGATTCACACCAAATAGCTCCGCTTGGCCTTAGGTGTTAACATGCACCAGTTATGCCCTGAACATGTCTAGTGAAACTAGACCAAAGCCGTGTGGTGCATGCTTCCTGTAAGGGCAGAGCGCCAGCGTCAAGAGCCTGCACATACGGTTTCGTCAGTTCCTTACTATTACATGGAGATGAACACTGACACGAGTGTGGGGTGTAGAACCTCGCACTCCCTTCTTTGTGAGCTTTGTTTGAATTCGCAAGGGGGCCTGGAGGCCCAGCCCAGTCGTGACCTCTGTCGCTCTAGAAACTTTCTACAAAGTTTTACTTTGTAGAAGCCTAGTTGTGTTACTGTTGCTTTAAGGGCAGCCCCACTAGCCCACTCAAGAGCCAGCAGCTCAGAACCTACCAGTGCCTTCACTTCTGTAATTACATATCCATGTAATCCATCCTCCTGTTCTAGACATAGCCTTACTTGGTGCTTCGCAAATAATCAATGTACCTTCGAGGTTGATGTGGTTGGAACCTGTTCTCATCCTGCTGAGCTACCTACTAGCTATCTGTTGGAGAAACAAGTCATGTAAATTCATACTTACGTGACATGCTATGGCGTGGTGCTTAGTCTTCATTGTCAGCTTGATTGGATTTCACACCAGGCAGTGACTTCTCTGCCCCACCGTGCCCCAACCTGACACCATGAGCAAAATAAAATTCAGTCTTTTTTCCTTTGAGTTCGTTATCAGGTATTTGGTTGCAGGAACAAAAAACAAACAAACAAAAAACAAAAAACAAAAAACAAAGTGATTACTAAGCTGAGCACAATGGCCCCACTTTGGGATGCAAGGCTTCTGGTAGTACTTAGTGAGCACGCATGGTGAGTGCTCGGTATTGCGGCAGAATGTACATGTGGTCTTCTCCCGTTGGGGAGCCCTTGTACCAGCCATCGCGTGTCTGGAGCACCTTTCTCTTTGTTTCAGAGGACGATCAGTGGTACCGCGCGTCAGTGCTGGCCTACGCTTCTGAAGAGTCTGTCCTGGTGGGATATGTCGATTATGGAAACTTTGAGATTCTTAGTTTGAAAAGACTCTGTCCTATAATTCCAAAGTTGTTGGATTTGCCGATGCAAGCTCTAAATTGTGTGCTGGCAGGTATGGAATGTCGTTGTTCAGACATTACAACATGAGGATGGAAGTGTGAGCATGCGTGTGGTGTAGACACTTGCGTGTGGGAACAGCGGGAGCAGAGGTGGAGGCTTGGAGGTCACCATGTAGGTGCCTTGTCCGTAGGATCAAGGGCTTCTTTCTGTGTCAATAAATTGCCTTCAGTGAGCTTTACAGATCGATCATTATTACAGATTGTATCTGATATCAGACATTTCAGAGTTTTGACAGTGATGTTCTTTTAATTATTTGGGCTGCATGTGTATCCTTTCCAAGATGTCCTTGAATGCATTGCAAGACAGTACTGCAGAATAACCTCCACAGGGTACGTTCCCCAGGTGATGAGGTGCTCTGAGTATGTGTCTTGTTGTATCTGTGGGACACACTGTCTCCTGTTCTGTGAAAAGGGTTGAGCTCACTTGTGCACTCCCTCAGGAGAGAGTAAATCCTGTCACACACTGATGCTCCAGGGACACTGCTCTAGCACCTCACCCTGTAGACTTTCCCAGATCTCATCCATTCCCTTCACTAGTAGAAGCTGAGGCTTTTTTCTTTTCTGGCAGTGGGGGTAGGGTGAGGTGGAAGCATGGGGCTAGGCTTATTCAGCTTTAGTTTCTATACTGACCCTAGCCTATGCCTTTGAATTATTGGCAGTATTGATTTGTATTTAAAGAAAAACAAAACCCCACGAAACTTCACATTAATATGGAAAGCCAGTATTGCTTCCTGGATTGTTTATACCTTTATGATTAATCGCTTTATTGAGCTATAAGTTAGACAGTG
Organism: Mastomys natalensis; assembly: GCA_021653895.1. Taxonomy (NCBI): domain Eukaryota; kingdom Metazoa; phylum Chordata; class Mammalia; order Rodentia; family Muridae; genus Mastomys; species Mastomys natalensis. The sequence goes on from JAJTUV010000060.1 coordinate 660,979, forward strand.
TAAGAGTTCTTGATTTAGGTATAGAATTCAGTAGATTTTTTGCTTTTGTTTTTAGTAAGCTTAGGTGGGTTGTACATGTTAACCAGCATCCGTCTCTGCACATTCCATCCTACCCTGGAGAGCTCATGTATGTTTTACAGGTTAGCCTGTTCCAGGCAATGGTTAATCTTTCCTTCTCTGTAGATTTGCCTTTCTGGACATTTTCTATCAATGGAATTAAGATGGTTTGGTTTATTTGTTTGTGTTTTTTACATTGAGGTCCAGAAGTACTTTTAATTTGGCTATTTTTCGTGTTTGTAAAATGTTGCTGCTCAGATGGGACATTTTGGGCCCAGTGTTTGGCATAGATTTGTTTTTGAGGAAACTTTTATTGTTTTTGAGGAAACTTTGAGGAAATGAAGTTAAATGTGTAAATGCTTGTTTTAGGAATTATTTTAATATCCCTTTAACAATTGTTTGTTAGGAGTGAAGCCATCATTAGGAATTTGGACTCCAGAAGCTATCTGTGTCATGAAGAAGATTGTACAGAACAGAATGGTCACAGTGAGAGTGGTGGGCATGCTGGGGACCAGGGCCCTGGTGGAGCTCCTAGACCAGTCGGTGACTCCTCATGTCAGCGCCTCTAAAGCTCTCATAGACTCAGGCTTTGCCACTGAGGAAAAGGACATAGTGGCAGAGAAAGGCAGCAGTATGCACACAGCCAGCACACAGCCTACAGGTAAGTAGGCTGTCCAGCAAACAGCACAGGCTGGATCCAAGAGTGTGGGGGCCAGGATTTCAGGGGAACTGGTGTTTGGGTTGGGTTCCTTTTTACCTTTTTAATTGAACAGTCACATAAATACACCTCAAATTGTGTAAACAGAGATGTGTGTTGAAAGCTTGATTAGTCAGAAATGTGACATTCAAGTGATCAGATTAATTGCGATCCTGAATTTTAGGTTCACCTTCCTATAAAGACACCAGAATGTCAGTGGTTATTGAGATTCTGTCAATTGAGCTGTCCCAGATTCCTCCACAGCCCTGCCAGCCACAGCCCTGCCCACCCAAACTGTGTCTCCTTCTTGTGAAAAACATTCAGTTATCTTCACAGTTCCCTTGGCCATAGAAGGAACAGCAGAGGCGTTGGAGTGGACGTGGGTTGAGTCCACTGTTGACGAGACGGTGGATGTGATGGTCTGCGTGATGTATAGCCCAGGGGAGTTCTATTGCCACTTTCTTAAAGACGACGGTAAGCTGGCTCCACGAGCCATTCATTCTGTAGAGTTATGACTGTGGGACACAAGCACTCTTTGTAAGCAGCCAGGCACAGAGGGACTGGATGGCACTTAGTTTGTGTTGTTCTGTTTCATGGCCATTTTAGATTTAGATTTCATGGTATATTGCCTAACATCATTGTTGGAAATTAAGTCTGTCCGTTGATCTGATGGACTGTTACATTCACAGAGACCCAATGCTGTAGCAAGAGTGCAGTATAGGGGTGACTGGAGGGGACAGTGAGTGGGATGTAAAGTGAATAAGTATTAAAAAAGTGCAGTTGTCACAGATCAGCCCTGGTAGACAGCTCATCAGGAAGAAGAGGAAATGTTAGCTGGTGTCCTAGAAGGAGAGGAAACGTTAGCTGGTGTCCTAGGAGGAGAGGAAACGTTAGCTGGTGTCCTAGAAGGAAAGGAAATGTTAGCTGGTGTCCTAGAAGGAAAGGAAATGTTAGCTGGTGTCCTAGAAGGAAAGGAAATGTTAGCTGGTGTCCTAGGAGGAAAGGAAATGTTAGCTGGTGTCCTAGAAGGAGAGGAAACGGTAGCTGGTGTCCTAGAAGGAGAGGAAACAGTAGCTGGTGTCCTAGGAGGCCGCTGTGCTTCTCCTGTCCTTACCCATGCCTTTTCCTCCAGAGGAAGCAGAGTCCTGATGCGTTTGATTGTTCCTGGTTTTTGAACCTCATAGGAAACAAAACTATTCAATATATATTTTTAGCTTTGCCTTGGTCACTATTTCTTCACATTGTTACAAGTACTTGGGGCTTGTTTTGTTGTTGTTGCTGCTGCTGCTGCATAATATTCCATTGTATAAGTGCTCAGCGGTTTCTGAGTCTGTTTTGTCTTGGGGCTCTTGACTACCTTTGAAATGATGGTAGTGTGAACATTGTATCATCCTTGTGTTTCTGCTGAGTCTTCCTGTGTTTCTATAGAGTCATCAGTGCTACCCAGCTTTTTTTCTCGAGTCATTTATCATAATTCTGACAACTGTCACCTTGAGATTTCTATTTGTCCTAGATTCTCATACTTTGTATTTTCTGTTTCATTTGAGCTTGTAAGAGTGAGTGAGCATCATTGAGTTTAACTTTTCTACATCCATTTTTTCTGCCAAATTAATATGTTAGACTAGATATCTAAGTCCTTGTCTGACTCTCAAGTTCTGAGATGCAGTATGTCTTCATTTAGAATCACCTGGGAGATGGACTACTATGTCAGTGTAGAACACAACTCAAGGTGCTGGAGAGATGGTTTGGTGGTTAAGGTCCTTGCGGCTTCTGCAGAGGACCCAGGTTTGGTTCTTAGTATTCACATTGTAACTGGCAACCATCTGAAACTGCAGTCCCAGGGAATTGGAATCTGATACCCTCTCCTAACTTCCGTTGGCACCAGGCACTCATTGGTACATGTACATGTAGGCAGAACACCCATACACATAACTTAAAAATAAATCTAAAAATTAAACAATCAAAACTTAAAATTTTCCTTTTATTTATTTTCATAGGTGACTGCCAAGCATATGGTATAAAACTTAACAGTAACAGTTTAGTGGAAATCAAGATACCCCACCCTCCCCTCATGGCCTGCACTTCTTCAGAGGCAGAAGCAGCCTGACATGTTCCTTCTATGTACATAACTTTTGTACTTTTTATCTTTCTCAATATCTTGGATACCGGTTCACATATTTTTTTTTAATTTCTTTCTTAATATGCTTTTAATTTATACACTTTGTATTTGCATAGGTGGCGTGGAGAGTTTCTGTACATCCCTCGCTGAGCTTCTGTGTGGCTAACCTGGAGACCAGCACTAGGTTGTGTTAGGGTTCAGTTGTTGCTGTTTTCCTGTTCTAGGATACGGTGCAGGATAACTCAGGGCTGTTATTTTTTGTAACTACATTGTTGCCATCTGTATGGTTTTATCTTAGTTTAACAGAGGTATTGATAGAAGTTACAGTCCTTATATTCTGAGTTTACACTGATATTGTTCCTTTTTAAAACTTGTATGGGTATTTGCCTGCATGCTGTGTACCACATACATGCAGTGCCTATGTGGACCACAAGAAGGGGCCAGATCCCTGGAACAGGAGTTAGAGATGGTTTGTGAGCCACAATGTGGGTGCTAGAAATTAATCTGGGTCCTCTGCAAGAGCAGCTGGTATTAACTACTGAGCCATGTCTCCAGCCCTGAAAGCACATCCTTGGGACAGCTTACAATCACAGTGATAGGTCAGTGGGTGAGTGTGCTTTGGAGAGTCCATGCATCCTTTGAGAAGCTAACCAAGAGACTCTCGATGCTCTTGCATGCTTGCCTCATCCATTTCCTTCAGCATGTCCTTGCTCATCTGAAAGATGATGGTGTTTCCTAATTAGCATGCCTATTTCTGTGGCAGCCTCTGTGGTAATCCAGAGGTGTTCACTTGTCTCTGGCTTATAGAGCTGCTCGGATCCCTTTTCTGTAGATGCTGAAGCCGTTTGTATCTTTGTTGACTGTCCTCAGCGGCTTCCCCTCCTGGTTCTTGCACTGTCATGTGCTCCCTGCTAGGAGGTTGCTGGCTGCTTGTGGTTCTGTACGGTCTTCCATTAGAGACAGCCTCACCTTCCTCTCATTGTATTGTGCTGCAGATTTGCCCACAGAACTTCCATCAGAACATTAACTAAACTTTGCATTAGTAATTATATTTACTTTTTTAGGACAGTATTGATTTCATGGGTTTTTATGAGGTTTAGGCTCAAACCTCATGGTACTGCCAAGCTATGTTGTGCTCAAGAAGCCACCGGTTTTCAGTTTTTTAAGAATTTAACTGAATTGTATTGCCTTAGTAATTTTGTAAAAGGAAAAGCATGTGGTGTAATTAGCAGTTGTTTGAGGTGTACTTAAGATTTTCATGGTGAAAATGTTCTCTGACATTAAAGGGAAAGTGTGGTTAATGTTTATCTTTAACAGTCTACATTCTGTGTGTTGTTTTCAGCCTTAAAGAAGCTTGATGACTTGAATAAGTCCTTAGCGGACTACTGTGCACACAGGCTGCCCAATGGCTTTAAGGCCGAGATAGGACGGCCCTGCTGTGCCTTCTTCGCAGGTAAGTTAGATGTGGATCAGTGACTGTGTGGATCTTCTTGTCCCTGACATTCAGACCTTGTTCCCATGCATGTCTCCTTCCTGTATTTAAGCACGTTTTCACAATCAGAATTAGAGGGACTGTTACGATGCCTTCTTCCTAAGGAGCCGTGAAGTGATAATATGTGGCCTTACTGCTCCATCTCTGAGAGCTCTGGGTTATTCATCACAAGGCAACACTTCTACCATTCGTCATTTTACCAAATAACAGCAAAGCCTCTGTCCCCTGAGCAGGAAGAATGGCATGGTCATTTTCCACTTCCATGTTGTTTGTTGCAGAGATTGGGAATGAAATTGTTATCAGATGTCAGGGTCGATGCTGTAAGAGGTCTGGGACATGTTCTCAAAGTGGATCTTGGGAATCCTCAGACCAGGGATTTTTGAAGAAAAACTAAAAGTTGTAATCTATAGAAGAGAAAAAAATTACCAACTTTGTGGTAGAAAGTGTTTTTTTTCTAAGAGGAAATGTTGAATGTGAGGGAAAAAGAAATGTCAAGAGACTCTGCTGCTTCCAGGTGACGGCAACTGGTACCGGGCTCTAGTCAAGGAGATCTTACCAAGTGGAAATGTTAAAGTCCACTTTGTGGATTATGGAAATGTTGAGGAAGTTACCACAGACCAACTCCAGGCAATATCACCACAGTTCTTACAGCTTCCATTTCAGGGGATGCAGTGCTGGCTAGTAGGTAGGTGTCAACAGGAGTCCTTACACCCTGTGTGTGTGTGTGTGTGTGTGTGTGTGTGTGCGGCGCGCGCGCGGCGCGCATGTGCGCCCCTCCTCAATCACTAATGCACTTGTGTTAACCTTTCAACCGAGCTAGAAAATCCCACCTCACGTTACAAAATGTAGGAACTTACTTAGTATTTTGACCAGAGTATTCAGTGATGTGAAGGAGTTTCTTTTCTGTAGTTCTGGGAGTGAAACTCACAGGCTGTCTAGAAGGGTTTTTGCAGGACTCTGAGAACCTCAGATACTTGTGAATTCCAGCATTTACTTCTAGTCATTTATTTTCAAGCAACCTGGAAATGGCACAAGGCCCAGCTGCAAGGAGCTCATCCCAGGCCTGTCACTGATTGCCCGGCACTTGCAGAGCCTACAGCAGAGGATGTCTGGTCACATGATCTATGCCAAGGTGGTCAGTGGCTCTGAGGCACTGGGCCAGGTGTGGGACTGAAGTTGTGCCCAGGTATTTGCTGTCGCCCTGCTGCTGTTAAGATGTGTTACACACACCCCTGTGATGCAAGGGAGGACAGTGAGTTATGGGATGTGCAGGGCAGCATCACTGTGCAGAGAGTGGGGCCAAGGGCCAGCCCTGCTACACAGTGCTGCTGCTGGGAGAGCAGCGGATTACTTAAGCTTGTGATTTCCTATCTAGAGAAGAGAAGTAAGACTGCATAGATCTGGCAGGGCTCGGCGGCAGGGCTGGAGTGTGACATGACACCTCCCTTTTGAGTGCTTGCTGCTGCCTTGTTCTACTGAGACCCGGTCTCCGTGTAGTCAGAACCTGGAACCTAGAGACCCTTCTTGCCTTGATCACCTCCTTTGCTGGGATTACAAGCATGTGTCTGCGTGCATGTAAACATTTAACAGAGTGTGTCTGTGTATACAGGCATGTTTTTCCATGCGAGTTCATAGTCATGGACAGTTGTGTCAGCTGCTCTGCACTCCTCAGGAGAGCCACTTCAGCCCAGGGATCTGGCAACTTGGTCCATACATCAAAACCCTCGATTTAAGATCCCTAACAGTGCCCATGTTGGGGAGCACAGGTGTTCCTAGGTCTTGTTTTTGTCTGTCTTTGTGACAATTGTGCCGTGAGGAGACACATAATATCACACCATCTCTTAATATGTGCAATGGGTATGCTTCTTATAAAAGACTATATTATCACATGTTCATACATGCATGTGTACACATGTGTGCATGTATATATGTGATGCATTCATGCAGGCACATGCATGGCATGTCCGTGTAAGAGGACAACAGGACAACTTTTGGGATTCAGTTCTGTCCTTCCACTTTGAGAACCAAAGATCAGATTCAGATGCTCAGGCTTTGATGGCATGGTCACCCGCGGAGCCATCTTATCCTAGATTATTCTTAATCACCATATGTCATGCCAGTGTGCTTCTTAAGATGTGACCCTCAGACCAGTAGCCTCAAAGTTCCAGACAAGCAGGAACTTGCTTAAGAATTCAGATTTATAAGTCAGGTGGTGGTGCCACACACCTTCAATCCCAGCACTTGGAAGGTAGAGACAGACAGATTTCTGTGTGAGTTCGAGGCTAGCCTGGTCTGCACAGAGAGTTCAGGAAAGCCAGAGATACAGAGAAACCATGTCTCAAAAAAACAAAAGCAAAATTCAGATTTATAGTCCCCACTCCAGACTTAAAGGAGCAGCTCTGGAGTGAACCTCCACATTTGTTGAACAGGTGCCGTGAGTAGTCTCGGGGCATAGTCATGGCTGGAAATCCACTAAAGAGCAGGATGAAAATGAGAAGCCAGTGGCCCCGTCACTGACACCCAGAGGCTCAGCTGCTTAGGGTCTTAACGCTGAGTTCAAAATACGCCTGGGCAAGTGAGCGAGGCCCTGCCTCAAAATAAAAGGGAGCATGCCCAAGTGCCTCAAACCACTGGAAACTGTGGGAAGGTCCTTTCTTCCATCGGTGACTTCTTGTTAGTCACATCACTGCACAAGCAAAAGCTCCTCTAAGAGACAGTGAAGGCACACATCTGTCCCTGGGACAGTGCTGGCCTGATCCCTTGAAAGTCTACACTGTGTTAGCATGTATGGTACCTGTGATTTGGTTTTGAAAGATGTGAGATTTTCTTGACCACATCTTGTGTAACTTTTGAGAATTTGTAAGCTAAGTAACTGTAAGGCCCCAGTCCTGCCTACCTCTAGCATAAGCTCACCGCATACATAGGCTTTTCTTTAATGTTCTTTTCTTTCTTCTCAGATATACAGCCCCAAAACGAGCACTGGACAAAAGAAGCCACAGCAAGATTTCAAGCATGTGTCGTGGGGCTCAAGCTCCAAGCTAGAGTTGTGGAAATCACCGAGAATGGCGTGGGCGTTGAACTCACGGATCTTTCCACTCCTTATCCCAAAATCATTAGTGACGTCCTCATCACAGAGCATTTGGTCTTACGATGTGGCTCCCCACAGAAGGACTCACTGATGACCCGGCCTGCCGATAACCATGACCAGACGGATGGACGGAGGGCGCAAGGTCAGACGGACGGCCGGGGGGCGCAAGGTGACGCCTTTAAACCGTCTGCAGTCCAAGCTCACGTCAGGCTGGGCTTTGCTCTTTAATGCTTTCGTTACAGCACACAGTGGGTTTCATTGAGATTTCCATACATATCATTGCTCTCACTTGCCCACATCTGCCATCCCTCATCCCTCCGGACTGCCTCCTCTGGACTCTTCCCATGTCCATTTCTCCTCTGCTCCCTGCCTGTCGTCCTTTCTACCTTCTTACATTCTTTCTTTCCTTTTTTTAAATATATAATTTATTTTATGTTCATGAATGTTTTGCCTGTGTGTATGACTGAGGTGTAAGAAGCCTTGGAACTGGAGTTAATGCCATTATGAGCTCTAGGCGGGCTCTCACTGTGTAGCCCTGGCAACTCCAGAACTTACTATGTAGACCAGGCTGCCTTTAAACTCACATTCTGCCTCCCAAGTACTGGGATTAGAGGTGTGCACCATCATACCTGGCCTCTCCTCTTCATATATATGTGAGGTGTGTGTGTGTGTGTGTGTGTGTTGTATACACTGTGTGTGGGGGGGTTGTTTATAGTAAGTCTAAATTCTGCATGTAAGAAGCTGCTGCTTGTATTCTTTCCTCTGCTGGTTGATGACCTTTCTGTGTAGAGAGCGGCCATGTATATAATGGCATTTTTCAGTCAGTACTTCGGACTGTCCCTTGTCCCACTGAGCTCTTGTCTAGGACTGCATCTGGAAAGGTGTGTCCTGTCTTCCCCTAGCTGTTCCAGGTCTCAGGATCCATGTTTGCTCTTGAGTTGATGTCATGCAGGGTGAAGGGATGTAGCTTTGTTTCTGTGTGGCTCTCCAGCATCAGTATATGTTTTAGGGTTTTTTTTTTTCTAGTTCTATGAAGAATGCATTTTTGAATTATGAGGATTATGTTAAACCTGTAGAACGCTTTGAATAGTGACGTCGTTTCACAGTCTTCATGCTGCTGATTTATAAGCATGTGAGGTCTGTGCTGTTTATTTTTGTATCTGACAGAAAGCTCATGGCTTGAGGGGCTGTATTGTTACCGTGCTGGGGAAGGGATGCAGGAATGCGAGGTGACTGGCCACCTTGTTTCCATAGTCAGGAAGCAGACAGGTGAAGGCTGCTGTCCCTCTCAGTTTCTTGAGAGCTTTTTGTCCAGTCCATTGGATGGGACCACCTCCACTCCAGGTGGCCTTCTCTCCTCAGGTAAACCTCTCCAGAATAGTAGGATTTTTTTTTTTTTTGAACAAACATTCATTTTAGATTTAGTTGTTAGATAAGTATGCATTATACAGATATGTATCATTTAAAGTTTCAATACTTTAATGATTACATTAATTATACTGCAGAATATAAATATTCTGCAGGAGTGGATCAGCTTGGAGGTTCTGGTTATTGAATGACTCTAACATGCACTTCTGAGTTGAGTAAATTGATTTGTGAAGCAGACATCTCAACATGGGAACTCTGATGTGTTGATAGTCATTGATGAACAAACTTATTGAATGCATATATTACTGAGGAGAAGAGTAAGCTGTGCGTATTTAATTTAATTTAATGTATATTTAATGAACCCTGTGCCTCCTGTGTTTTCAGCCAGCCCTTCAGCAGAGCAGTGGAAGACGATAGAATTGCCAGTTAACAAGACTGTACTAGCAAATGTACTAGAAATCATAAACCCAACCTTGTTTTATGCCATGCCCAGTGAGATGCCAGGTGAGAAGCAGCGCTCGCCGGTGTGTGCCTCCCTCTGCTCCCTCCGAGCTGTGCAGAGCAGGCCCTCTGGGGAGCTCTGTAGGAAATGAGGTGCAGAAAGGAGGGGAGGGGGGGATGCTTCTCAAGAACTGTGACCTGAAGACAGGAGGTATGTCCTGTGTTCAGTACCTACTCAGCAGCCTAGGTATAGTGTAATCTATAATGTCCTAGAGCAAAAAAGCCCCTAATTTTTACATAACTTCTTTCTTTGTATTTATTAAGCTAACCTCCAACTACATAAGTGAGCGCCAACCAGAATTATTTCCAGTATATTATTCTTAGTAATCAGTTAATAATCATAGTTTTTCATCAGCTTTTTGTCTTATATAGGTTATTTTTAGGTGAGAGTATGGGTTGGCTTATGACAGTTTCTCAGTACCCATGCAGCACTTTATGACTGTCTGTATACTCTAAATATGTTGTGCATAACACAGTGAGCTTAAGGATTACTCTTCCTTCAGCTGTGGTGTAGACGGTCACAACAGCCTGAGCCTCTGCTTTTCACTTACACAGATTAAAGGTAGTTTTTTCTGATTTCGGGAAGAAAGTCTAAAAGTGGTAATTTGCTGTATTCCTGAGCTGATAACTCGAAGCAGATGTTGTTCTTTCGTTGTTGAAATACCCTAAAGGAGATGTGAACAGAACCACACTGACTGCCCAGTGCCACAAGGATGCTCTCACAGACACTTAAGAGACGGCTTGATTGTTAAACTTCCATTAAACAAGAAAAGAAACTACCAAACCAATCTTAAATGCTACTTTTCTTCATGACTGGGCTCCAATATGGAAACATTTATCTTTCTGAACAATATGACTCCTTACAGCTGATGAGAGGCCCATCTCCTGGTAGCAGGCTTCCTCACCCGAGTTCCTTCCCAGAGCCCACTTCGTAGAAGGAGAGGACACTCCTAGAGTTGTCCTCTCACCTCCACAGGGTGCCATGACACCCCCGTTATAAATGTAAAATGAGAATAAATACAATATAGTAATTTTTTTATAGAGGGAGCACACTAGCAGAATCGCCCTCATTAGGAAATAGGCCCCCAGAGGCTCCTCATATCCCTAAGTTCAAGTCTTTCTGCATAAGGCAACCATATATATCTGTGTTTAAGACACAATGTGTATTTTAACGTGGACAGCTCTTTGCTTGATTGGACTTGGGATTCTTTGTATACTGTCACTACTGGAAATTTTCTCACACCGAAAATTGCTTGTATTTCAGAAAATCAAGAGAAGCTGTGTGTGTTAACAGCTGAATTGTTAGAACACTGTGACGCCCAGAAAGGCCAGCCATCCTACAGACCACGGACAGGAGAAGCGTGCTGTGCTAAATATACAAGTAATGTTCCATTTAAATGATACACTGCAGGGAAATATTAGTTGTCTTTTATGGAGATGATGTAGATTTTGGTATCCTCAACACATATTTCATTTGGTTAGACAAACTGAGAAAGACAAAATTGTGATTTGATTTATATTCTGGGGTCATCTGCTTTTCCATTCCATGCAGGCTATTGTTAGGTAAGGGTATAGATACACTCAAATAACCAGCTCCCAAGTACCAGTGCTCCATTTGAGTCACTGGTGCACAATCGTCCAAACTTAAGGAACCGCATATAAATGGACCAGAGGAGAATTAGATCATCTCAGGACAGGCTTGTTGAACATTCCATGTCAACAAATTGACATCTCTAATACAAGTAGCACTTGCCGAGGATGTCCTGTTCATTTCTGGGATTGGAGGAAGATCACAGAGGTGCTGGGGGTGTGGGCAGGCATGGTTCCTACTGTTCCCCGGGGAAGGTAGAGCTGTCGGCAGAATGGCAGCCAAGCAGACTGAGAACAGAGTGCCCAGGTTTCTTCTTGTCACAGCCGAATTAAGCTATGGGAGTGTTTCATGAGCTCTCCAATTCTCAAAACCACCTCAAAGGTCAAAGGCATACATCTCAAAGGTCTCATAAAGGCAGTTTGTCCACAGATGCCTGGCAGGCTGTTAATGGGGCAGGAGAATGTCATATTGAGGGACCTTCTCTATCACCTCCTTAGTGATGTCGCTTCAGTCTTATACTACTGTTGTATGACATCTGGATATGCTTGCCTCCATTTTTATTGCAGTGGAAGGTAAGGCATGACTTGGGTGTAAGACCCGTTCGTCAGTGTGAAGCCTCATAGACACCACAGACACTCCCTGCGGCGTGCTGAGGCTACTGGTTCTGTTGCTGTTGAGCTTCTTTGTTGAGAGTATTGTTGTGTGTGTTGTCACTGTCCCCAGTTCTCCCCATCGGCACTCCGCCCCCTCGGTGAGCTCTGCATTGCGGCCATCATGTTTCCGCATACTCCTAGCCTAGCTGATGGGCTAGACTGCTTGTCTTGCAAACCTGGGCCCTCACGTGTGTCCTTCATCCTTGTGCTGAGTGCTGTTTGGACGGTAAGCTCTGTCTCCCTGCCTGAGTGTCAGCTGAGTCTCTTCCACTCTATCAGGTAGCTGCTTCCTCATCCCTCCTTTGTTCTTGCTGACCTTGCTGCTCTTGGAATCCACTCCAGCGTCTGGTTATATGTGTCTCTAGAAGCCAAAGAAAGGTGTTGCATGGAAGGATAAAAGCCAAGACTCTGAAAGCGTAGCTTTGTCTGTTAGCTGTTGGTATTTTCAATCAAAAGATAGACAGGTTCTCCAGAATTTGAATGTAGCCCTTTGCTGTGTGGAACCTTGAGTGTCCTCTTCATCCTGTTTGCTGATTGGAATGTGACTTGACCCAGTGGCTGGCTCTCCACATCCTGCTGGACACCCATGAATAGGCTCTAGTCTGGGAGTGCTTCAGGTTGTGGGGTAGGGGAGGGTTCCTCTGAACTCACAGGTTTTATTCATTCTCTCCATTTGCATTGTGTTCTGTTGAGGAGCTGCTGAATTTCCCAGTGCTTGACTAGGCTCTGGGGAATGTGTTTGTTGTGATCTGTCTGCCCCTCCCCCAGCTTTCCTCATGAAGGTTCTACTGTCTTATTTTACCTCCACTAGCTCTTCTGTTTCTCAGGTGTGTTTGTATTTGAATGTCGTCCCCTTCATGTTTTTGAGGACAGAATGTCCTGTCTCCACCTCTGTGCCAGCATCCTTTGGATATGATTGTCTCTTCCTTCCAGGTCCTGTCTTGTTTGCTTTGCCCTCTCTGTCATATGAGAGGCTCTTTTGAATCATCTTTCCACATTATTACAATGGGGTATCCAAGAGTTATTTGGAAGTTATTTGGGAGTGGCCTTCTGCGGGGGAGTGTGTTGTGCAGCCTTGATCTGGCTTTGTTGGTGGCTGGAACACATCTGGAAGTGCTCTCCTGTGTGGTGTCTGTCTCCTGCCTGGAATATACATTTTCCTAACTGTGCTGTCCTCTCCTCAGCCTACAGTCCCCCAGTCCATAGCCTTTGGAGAAGGAACTTCTAAGCGTGAGGCTCACCATTCTTTTTGGTGAATTTAAAACTAGGTGTGCTATGTAAAGTGGAGAGTAACTGCCTCCTTTGCCCTGCCCCATTCCCCTCAGCTTCAGGGCCTTGGAGATAATGCCATCCTGTCTGCTTCCTCACCATCAGTTTTGTATGAGCTCCTTTGGCTGTAAGCTGTTTCCGTTTGTACATCTGTCTTCCAGCCTTCCAGAGTTGCATGATCTTCTCTCAGCTCCCTTGTTTTTGTACTTAAAAAACAAAATCAGGACTCTGTCTCCACAGAGGGCTTTGGAAGGAATATAGAAAACTCCAGACTCTTAACTAGAAACCTAAGTAAGCTTTAGTTTTTTTGTTTTGTTTTTTTGTTTGTTTGTTTGTTTTTGTTTGTTTTTTGAGACAGGGTTTCTCTGTATAGCCCTGGCTGTCCTGGAACTCACTCTGTAGACTAGGCTGGCCTTGAACTCAGAAATCCACCTGTCTCTGGCTCCCAAGTGCTGGGATTAAAAGTGTGTGCCACCACTGCCCAGCCCTAAGTAAGTTTTTAAGTGTAACACATAGAACCATCTCAAGGAAGGGAAGTGCTCTTACTGTAACTCCTGTGCTAAGGTTCCTTTGTTTTCAGATGATGACTTCTGGTACCGGGCCATTGTTCTGGAAACATCAGACTGTGATGTGAAAGTTCTCTACGCAGATTATGGAAACATGGAAACACTGCCTCTTTCCAGAGTACAGCCCATCATGGCCAGACACCTTGAGCTGCCCTTCCAGATCATTAGATGCTCACTTGAGGGTACACAGTTCTGTTGCTTTCTAGATTTGTGTCTATGGAATTTTTTATCTTTATATTTCATAGGTCTAAGTCTGAATTACATGTTTTTATATCAGATTGTTACCAGTGTTCTGGGTCTGGGCTGGGTGTTTCCCGGTTCTTGGCTTCTTCACAGAACTGGAAAGTCGTGGTACATAGATGTGCAGAATTCTCAAGGGAGCTTTATTCAGAGCAAGCAACGGTGCAAGTTGCAGAGGAAGCACTGTCGAGAGTAACAGTGGGCCACATGACTGAGACCCCTCAGGGACTCTGGTTATTGTGTGGGGCTTCCTTCTATGCGGTTCAAGAGAAGGAAGAATGGCTTTCTGAGAGGGTGCATGCATAAGACATGCAGGTAAAGGGAGGAGGCTGCCAGTGTAATATTCAAGTGGGGTTATGTACAGTCACGTGGGGTCATGGGGTCATGTACAGTCATGTGGGGTCCTAGCTAAATTATCCTTAAGCTTGCCTTCCTCCAAGTATCTTCTCAGCAAGAGTTTTCAGAGAAACTTTGTCTCCTTTACACACACACATAATTTATATATATTCTTATGAAAACTACATTCTATTATCTCTGTGTTTGGGTGGCTTCTCTTCAGAGTATCAGGGTTTGGAGACTGTTCTGTCCCCACTTATTCAGCTCAGTGGCAAGTGGCAGGATGTGACCCCCGTGGTCTGGGCTCCCTTGTCACAGCTCCCTACAGGAGCCTGGGCATGCTCCCTGTCTCACTCCAGCTTCCTCACTGGGCTGCTCACCCATCCACTGCTCACCTGTTCAGTTGGGATTTGGAAGGAGCAGATAAATTAGAATGCTTGACATGGTCCTGTCCTGCTTTCCTCAGAGATGACAGTGACTCTTGTAGCATGCTTGGTCTCTGTACTGTCCTTTTCCCAGCAAAAGCACAAGAGGCAGAATTGTGTCTGTTCGTGCCCTAAGCCTCAGTTAGTGCTTGGTGCCTTACAGCTTGCCTGATGTCAGCCAAGCCAGCAGACATGCGGCTTATCTATCTCATTAGGTAGCCTACCTAAATATGGTCTTCTGCAAGAGCCATGGGGCTGAAGAGACGGCTCATGGTTAAGAGCACTGGCTGTTCTTGCAGGACCTGGGTTAGTTCCTGGCACCACATAGTAACTGGCAAGCACCTGTATGTATCTCTAGGTCCAGGGAAGCCAACGCCTTCTTCTGACTTCATGGGCATGTGGTGCCCATACATACATGCAAGCAATACACTCATACACACAAAAGTAAATAAAGTAAATCTTAAAAAAAAAAAAAAAAAACCAAAAGACTTGTGAACAAAGCTCAGTGTGTAACTTTTCCAGGGCTGATGGAGCTGAACGGAAGCTGTTCCCAGCTGGTGACGGAGCTGCTGAGGAGTGCCATGTTGAACCAGAGCGTGGTGCTCTCCGTGAGAGCCACTGCCAACAATGTCCACACAGTGTCAGTGGAAAAGTGTTCTGAGAATGGAATGATCAGTGTAGCTGAGAATCTGGTGTCGTGTGGTCTGGCAGAAAACCTCACATCTCATAGAGAAAGTGCTTCACCTAAAGGTACCTTCCTTCTTAAGCGTCATACGCGGCGGAGGGGAGGTCGCTGCTTGAGTTATCCTTGATTGTCTCTCTTCTTACGCCCCCTCCCATCCATCCTCCTCCTCTGCACTCTGGAGAGTCAGCCTGACCCAAGGTCAGGGACAGCGGTGCTGTGGGAGTCAAGACCCAGAGCTCTGGAACGATCGCAATTGTGCCTGTGCCTTTTTCCTGGTTCTCTTTGGTCCTGAGCAACGTGAGAAGATCTTGTGCTTTTGAGATTGAGTCTTCCTGGTACCCCAAGAGATGTGTATTTGGCAGCCCCATCCTCATCCCAAAGGGGCCCCATACATCACAGAAGATCTAATCTTTAGATGGGAGTGCTGGTCTGTGTGAGTCCAGGACACAGCAGATGACTGGGTGGGTGCTGTCCCATGGAGATGACACTCAGACACCAACACACAGGTGCAAACTTGCTCAGGTCTGAGGCCACTGGTTTCCTCACTGACATGACCTAGTGCCTGTTTTGTTTCTTCTTTTGCTTCTAGAGACACCACACAGCACAGATTGCTGCTGCACAGAGTTACAGAAACAGGTGAGTGCAGCTCCCTCCGTGCAGTCGTCACACTCCTCACACTGAGAGAGTAATCACACTGTCTCCTTTTCACCCACAGATTGAGAAACACGAGCAGATCCTCCTCTTCCTCTTAAACAATCCAACCAACCAAAATAAATTTATAGAGATGAAAAAGCTGCTGAAAAGCTAAGTAGGTTCCTGTTTTCCCCTCTGTGATTGCTTGCAGAGTGCCTGTAGCCACACTGTCAGGACAGGGTGGGCACCTTGTGGGGCTGTGCTTATTTTGGGGATGTCCTGTGCTAGTTTGCTGCGATATTCTTGCTCTGATTTTTCTGAACATATTCCTATGCACTTGACTCGGGGCTGCATGTGTGAAGCCTTTGTTTGTTTTGGAATTGCTCACATCATTAGTGTGTGGAGAAACCTATAAAGATGGTCCCAAGGTGAAGCTTAGCCTCACACTGTGTCCAGACTTGAAGTCTGCTCAGACCTCACTGGCTCTGCTGCAGTAGGCTCATCCCTGAGTCTGGGCAAGGACAGAAGAGTGTGGAAGTTGGGCACTCTGTCGCCTGAGACACTGGAGCAGCCTGTGCTGTGGTGCTGTTCAGAGTGTGTGCTGGGCCCATCCCAGTAGTTCCCTACCATTTCTTACTGTAAGAACAGGGGCCATCAAAAAATAGTCATAGCCAGCAGCCACCTGGAACTTGTGGACAAAATGAGATTGTCCTGCTCACTCACCCCTTGGGGTTTATGCAGTGTTAGCCCAAAGCAGAGCTGTCTTTTCCATGCCTACTGCAGTAGCTCCCTGGGGTTCCCTGGGCTGTGGTTTCTCTGGAGTCAGCAGTACTGACTGACTGTGGCCCCTCTGCTGAGTCTGTTCCTAAGGAAGCTGACACCATGAGCAAAGGTTCCCATTGTCATGATTTAATATCTTTATAATTGATTTTTGTTTTGTGTGCCTGAGCTTAAGATCTTGAATTTAATGATGATTTTAACCAGATAGACTGAAGAGCCTGAAGTGACACAGGCTTCTGGAATTAGCCCAGCTAATTAATAATCGTTAAACTTCTTTGTACTTTTGTCAATTGATCTGTGCAGGGAGCTTTTGTCAGAGATACTGAGAGTATTCATATATTTAAGATAAAACTGGTATTTTCGATTGTTTCTAGAAAATTAGAGGACCTAGAACCATAAAAGTTTGATTTAAAACTTAATACACACTGGCTTTCCCCATCTGAGTACACGGCGCAGCACTTTGTACTGGGCTGGTCCTCACTCGTATCACACACGTCCTCATAGCATCCTTGAAGCAGAAGTCAGAGAAAGGTGATGCTGTTACAATCCCAGCCCTGGGGAGGCAGAGACCAGCTGTTGCTGGCCTAACTTCCTCTGTCAGTTCTAGGCCATTGAGAGATTCAAGTTTCAAAGTAAAGCAACAGGTGGAAAGAGCCTGAGGAAGAATGACAAGGGCGGCTGATGACTGCACCGTGCGCCCTGCTCCTCCCCACACACTGCACACACGTATCCTCCGCCCCACATGCAGTCGAACAACCTTATTGTTAGGTGAGGAAGAGAGGCTCGTGGTGTATGTGCAAGCTCTCGAAAGTGTCCACGCACCCCACACCCCCTATTGCAAACTGGAGCTTATAGCTTACAGGTGAGGAGCTGTCCCAGCTACTGTGTGTGCCCTGGGCTACGGCATCTTTCTGAATGAGTCTGGACCTGCAGGGCACGGAATGAGGAGGTAGCACAGGTGTCCAGGCCTTCTCTTCTCACTTGCGAGGTGTTTAATTTTTATCTAACATGTATAATCTAAATTTGTGTAATTTTAGTTAATCTATCTGGTTTGCTTGTACTTAAAACTGAAATTAAGAACCATAGTGATTTTTATGTGAACCATAATGATGGTTGATTTTTCTCTTTCAGAAACATCGTCTCTGGGAAATAAACCCTGGGGAAGAAGGAGACAACCAAAGCCAGACTTGAGAAAGAATTGTATCTTGTGTTTTGTTCATGGAACTGTTGCTTCCTCTCCTTTCCTTAGTGACCTTTGACCTCTCACCTTGCTTGCTTTGTTCTGTTGGATTTGTTGCCCTCTCCCCGATTCTTTCCACGAAACACATGAGTCTTACCTAAGATTCATGTACTAGCTAGGCGTGGTGGTGCACACCTGTAATCCCAGCCATGAGCAGAATGAGGCAGGAAGACCTCAAGCTCAAGGCCAGCACGGGCTAAATAGTTAGATGCTTTCTCATTACAAACAAAACCAAAACAACATCAAGATTCAAAATGTATGAGACAACTAGGAAGGAATATGAGGTGCCTTCTGCTAAGAGTCTGTGTCCTAGTGTGCACGTGTGTGTTTGCTCTGATGAGGATAGAAGCTAGAGCCCCTCATGTGCTAGGCAAGCTCTCCCTCTGAGCCATAGCCCCAGCTCTGGCATCTCCTTGTCCTTGAGAGTGCTGAGGAAAATGAGGCCAGGTGCTGCACTGGATAGGTGTAGTTAGTGGGTAGACGGGCTTTAGCACTGTTTGTACATTTCAGGCCTTCTGCTCTGGAAATAATTCACCATTTTCTCAAACACAAACTCAGTTATCGATTTAAAAATGGAGAGCACATTTGTCCTACCTCATGATCACAGATTGTCCTAACCTTAGCCATGCGCAGGAGAGTGCCTTCCCGAGAGTCCTGAAGTCTCTCTTGTAATTGTCCCATGGTTTCATGACGAGTGGCACTGTGGCAACCTGATATGACATCACCAACTCAACGTTGATAAGTACGACATTGATGTGGGTGGGTTTGTTCCATTTTTCTTTTCCTGCAGTGTGCGTCAGCTCTTCTGCTAAATAGAACTCCTCATGTAAAAAGTTGCTTGGATGTTGATGTGCCTCAAACAGCTAAGTTTGTCCTGATTGGTGCAGTAAAGTCACTTGTCTTCACCTTGACCTTCTGTGCTTACTGCTGGCCTTTTGGGGACCCCCCTGTCCTTCCACATGTGCTACATCACCCACATGGCTGCAGGTGGCTGTGGCACTGTGGAGAGTCCAGAATCCAGAGTCCTAGTTCATTGCTTCAGATTAGAAAGTTGGATAGAAAGTTAATTGGAATTTGATACTTGGAGGATCAGCTCCTTTACAAGAGGTAGAATTGTCACCTGAACCCGGCCTCCCAAGCAGGCAGCAGCAAAGAGCGGAGGTCTCCTGCTTGCCTAAGTGTGCCACAGCATTGAGTTTTATTTCTCACCCATTTTAATATGTCAGGTGTCTTATTCCACAAATATTTCTTGAACTCCAACTGGGTGCCTGATACTGTGATCCGATATAAACTTGATTGTTTTGCCAGGCCAAGGGAACCAGATCTGTCTGGGGCATCCTGTTTGGCTGTAGCTGAGTACACTAAAACTGAGGTGATGTGTCCGTCAATGGGTGACTTCCTGGACAGAGGCTTATAAGTATCAAGATTTCAGGGAACATCCCTCAGGAACCCAAGGAAGCTAGTCTGCTGCATCCCTCAGGGACTCAGGTCACCCTGGCGGGGTAGGGCTGAGGAGCATAATAAGAGTGAGGTTGTAGTGGGGACGTGGGGCAGGAGCAGAGCTCAGTCAAGTTGACAGTTTCTATGAGGCAAAGGTTTGAGTTGGCCACACTCCAACCGCACTACAGTGGTCAGCTGTCCATTCCACACTGGCGCACTTGTTGGGTGTTGCCATCTCTGTACCTGGATCACCTCACATGGGGGTGTGTCTCAAGTAGAGACAGCTGTGCACTTCAGGGCTAGGGTCCCTTCCCGGAAGGTTCTCTCTCACCAGAGGGGTGAGGGCTGTCTTCGAGTTTCTAAATCCCGGGTGTCGCACCAATGTTGTGTTTTATTAAAAGATAAGATGCCAGGGATATGTTTGGTGGAGATGCAGTATGGTGTGGGGGAAGGGCTGCTTCTGCAGGCCCATGCTGAGGCATCCCTTCCCCCTGAGGGACCAGCCACAGGACAGATACAGTATGGAATAGAGTTTATTCAGGGCCTGGGGAGGGGAATTGAGGGGGTAGTAGAGGCAGAGAGAGAGTAGAGGAGTAGAGACCGGCCATGAGCATGTGGAGAGAGGGGGAAGGGAAAGGGGAGAGGGAGAGGAGAGGGCAAGCAGGCCACTTTAATAGTGAGTCAGGCACACCTGGCTGTTGCCAGGTAACTGTGGGGCAGAGCCTAGACTAAGTACCAACAACTGTTACCACCAAGTTTTAAAACTTTTAGCTTCACTTGAAGGTGAGACGCACTACAGACCAGCTCGCTTTGGAACCCTGGGGGATATTGCCTAAGCCTTTGTTCACCGTTCCACTGCCCTGTATCCCTGGTGTCTGTTCAGTGCCACAAGGAAGTTGTCATCTTTGCTGGTCTGCAGTGTGCCTGGTTTTGCCTCTCTTCAAGTATGCTCTCATCATGGAGGTGAAGCATTAGGGTGATCAGTAATCATGGCACCATCCTCTGAGTCAAGAACTCAAAGGTGAAGCATCTTTTCTGCATTACAAAACCAACAGGCTACCTAAATGGCTGAGGAGCGCCACAGCACCATCTCCAGAGCCATGGTCAATCCACCACGCTCTTGTCTCAAGTAGGGTTGAAGCTCTCATCTCAACTTAGAACTCTGTGTGTGTTTATGTGCACATGGGCAGCGAAACACTACAAGGCAGTTTGTGCAAATGCACTTTAAAAAGCAATTACTCAGCTGGGCAGTGATGGCACACACCTTTAATCCCAGCACTCAAAGTAGAGGCAAGGGGCTCTGAGTTTGAGGACAGCCTGGTCTACAGACGGAGTTCCAGGAAAGCCAGGGCTTTATAGCAAAACCTGTCTTGTGAAAAGCAAAACACAAAACAGTTACTCTCCATTAGTAACAAGCATTGGGGCCAAAAAGACAAAGCATTGTCCTGAGCACAGCTTGAGCTTTGGATAATTCCCTGTCTAATAACACATGACTCTGCAGAGAGGAGCACTGTCCAGCAGTTGCCGAGTGAGCTAAGACCAGAAGCCTCTGCCTGGGCTAGTGCTCTCTCCACTGCGCTCCACTCTGCACACCCTCTGATCGTCCTCTGGGCAGGATATGCTGGTGAAAAGTTTGCAGCAGCTGTTTGAGGCGGATGGCACCGCCTTCCCTGGAGTTCAGAGTGGTAGGAGAGAAAACAGGCAAGTGCTATATCCCAACCTAAGCTGAGGCTTTAGTTAGGAGGTAAAATGTGAAGTCATTCTAATGAGGTAAAAAGAAGAAAATACTAGGTGTAGTGAGACTTTTGGTTGCTTCAAAAAGCATAGAAATATTATGGAAATATGTTTTCAGTTTAATCCCAGATAAAATGGACCTTTGACTACTTTGTGGGGTCTTCTTTCTTCCACCCTTCTCCTCTTTTCCTATTCCTGACTTTATTTGAGGATTTTTTTTTTTCTGTCTCTCCCCTCATACTACCTAGTGTTAGGGTGTTGAGGGGAGAGGGAGAGGGAGTGTGGAAGAAAGAAGCCACAAAGTCTGGTTAAGGTTAGGAATGCTCAGAGTTGAAACTACTTTTCTGTGGTAAGCCTAATTAGGCCGGAGTGCATGGAGATGGTAAGCATTCACTGGAGGGTGGGAGGCTGTCAGAGTGCCTTCCTGAGGCTGCTGTCTGCAGCTGCACAGGCCACTGTCAACTGTACGTGCTGTTGCATTTTGAAGGCTTAGTACTGTATGAATTGATTGCAGGTAGAAATATGTGAGACATGGGTTAATTTTAAGATGACGTCACCCGTTTTTGTCCTTTGTGTACTCACTAAGACATCTGCAATTCCACATGTGCCTTTCATTTCTCTGAAAGCTGCTGTCCAAGGCCCTCTGCTCTCCAAGCCAGGAGGCAAGTTCCCCTACTGAGACCAGACTGCTGTACTCGGTACTACTTGGAAGTGAGCCTGTTTTACTTTTTGGTGCTCCAGTCAATGGTAATGGGAGAACTGAGTGAAGAAAGAAAAATATAATAACCTTTCTCCCTCTCTGGTGAAGTTTGCAACATCAAAGCTGCCAGGAGCCAATTTCCCCGAAAGCTCTCTGACAGCAGGAGTTGGAAGCCAACTGAGAACTACAGAATGAAAAGCAACAGAGATGTTAAAAAGTATGTGTAAAAATACAAAATTGAGTATTTCCCCAGCAGGTTGACATTTACAGGAATACGGGGGAAACCGCAAAAGCCAGGACAGAACAGCTTCCTGGAAGACAGTTAAACAAACAAAACAAAACAAAATAAAAAACAGCCCTTGGTCAGGGAGCTTGCCTAGCGGGCAAAGACACTGACAGCCCTCAAGCTTGCCAGTGTGATTTCTATCTTCAAAAACCATGTGGTGGAAGAAAAAATGAACAAAAAAACCCAACAAAAACCAAAACCAAAACAAAAAAATACCCCCAGATCTTCCTATGTCTTCCTTCCCATGTGGCGCACCTGCACACACACACACACACACACACACACAGGTGAAAAATGTAATTCTTGAATTGTATATAGCTTGTAGTCTAGGAAATTTATTAGTTTGTTTCCAGATGTAACTGGACAGCCCCACAAAGATACCTGATTGCAGTGTTAAACTTGAGGCCTTAGCATTGAGCAGTAGCAAACGGTGTACAGGTAGAGCAGTGGCCCAAACCACAGATGTTCAACACAGGTGTGGACAAGTCTCAACGGAATCAGCTAAGGTTTTGTAGGAGGAAATGAAAGCTTTTTCCTAGTGATCTGCAGCTGAGTACCAGTGGCTTTTCTATTTGCTTTCTCGTTTTCTATTTTTAAAACTTCCCCAGTGAGCACACAATATGCAGTTTTGATTAAATATGAAAATGATCTGAGGGTTTACATGCACAGAGCACCTGCCAGAGGGCACACCGTTTTGTTCTGTGACACTAAAATACCTGGCACCCTCTAAGTTAAAAGGAGAATGCTGCCCAATAATCACCCAACTGCAAGAACTAAGAGGCCGGTTGGCAAAAAGCAGAAGCCGCGACAAGTCGAACCGAAGCCAAAGTCAACATTTCCTCCAGGGTGGAATCGATAAAACCTGCGGAGTAGCCAACGCACTCTGTGACCACAGCTGCACCGCTTGCAGCGGCCCGCTCGCTCGGAAGTGTGTAAGGTTCCGAGGTCGGTGAGTCTCCGAGCAGGGTGAGGGGCGAGGCGGTCGCGGTTCCCGGGAGCAGCGGTTGCGCCGCCCTCACGCCGAACGTCGGGATCCTCACAGGCTGCATCTCGTCCCGCCTCTGCTGGGAGAGACCAACAGGTGCCCCACGTGGCTGCGAGCCGCAGTGTCCTCCGGACGGAGCCCAGCCTGCGCCGCGGGCAGAGCAGCTGTGCGCTCCGCGGGTGGAAGCCCCACGCCTTCCAACAGGCGGGCGGGGCGGTGGACGGGGCGCACCCTTGCCAGAGAGCGAGCGATCGAGCGTGCGGAGCCCCAGCCCTGAGCCGGCGCCCCTACCTGCCGAGCCGAGCGCCGCCGGCTTTGTTCGCTTTGTCCCCGCGCACCTAAGCGGCCTGCCTAGAAGGACGCTGTCCCGGAGAGCGCACGCAGCGTCGCACCAGGTAGGGGATGCTGGCTTGGGGGGAGGGGGCAGGGAGCAGGCTGCGGTTGGAGAAACCCGAGCTGTCTGGCGCCGTCATGGGGACCCTTTGCCTGACCACTGCAGAAGGGGCTGTAGTTTGATAAAAAGCTTTGGGAACGGTGCTCCTCACTCCGCATTATGAGCACTCAGGTGCTACAGCATTTCCACGCAGGTTTCCTAGCCAGACAGCCTTGTCCTTTCTAAGAAGTCACTTTCCGAAGAACTTGAGGGAAGTTCACTGCCCTGAGAGCAAGACAATGGTTCTGCTTTTCGCAGAAAGCATGTGAGGCAGAGACGTGCTTGCCCTTCCATTTCCCCACAGCGAACATCACCTGGCTCAGCCCTGTTCTCTGCCCTTTCCTGCCTGCCCCGGACCAGACCCTTGGTGGCGGGCTGAGACAAAGTGGGAGGGGCTCAGCACATTGAAAACCCGTGATTTAAAAGTCTGAGCACTAGACAGAGGGAAAGGGGTGATAGTGCACCGCTGTGTTTGCTTACAGCATTGCCTACATCAGTCTGGACTTCTCAGTGAGGACCGTGTTACAGAGAGCGAATGGTCATTGGCATCTCACTATAATCTCCCTTGATTAAATAAACCCGAGATTCCACTGAATGCGTATAGATTCAGTCCTTAAATCTCAAAGTCTGTTTTGCTCCGAAATGACCTTATTGAGAAAGAAACGGAAAACTTTAAAGGCAAGTCAGAAAAGTGAATGGCTAGCTCAAAGTTACCTTCCAGGGTGTAGAGTTTCCTAGAGATTCTAAGGCAAATCCTAGGGACACAGAAAGATTCCTTCCTCCATCATCCCCATTGTGCCTGAAAATCCATCAAGGAAGTATTTCTCATCAAATCTGGTTTGGGTCTACCCACCCAGAACCAACCCAAGTCAAACCAACCCTCCCACCCCAACCCCACCCCCCAACCCCCACCACCTCCGGCTGCCTTCAGCAGGCTGTAAAAAAAGCCACCAGAGGCTGATGTTTCTGTGGCTGACTGGGTGGGAAAATTTGAGTTTACAGCAAAACTGAGCAGAGGTACAAAGACTTTGCATATACCTCCTGCCCATCACCAACCTGCTCTATTATCATCCCCCGCCACACGAGATTTGTTACAAGTGCTGAGCCTTCAAACCCCACAGGTCAGGACTCACACATGGCATAGCACATTCTGTATACTTGGACAAATGTTTCCTACTGCCTATTCAGTTCACCCTTTCCTGCCCCATGGCAACGATCGATCTCTTTAGCGATCTCCATGGGTTATTTCCAGATGCCATGATTAAATCACACAGTAAATGATCTTTCAGATCATGGGCTGCTTCTGTTACAAGCACACATCCAAGTTTCCACTCCTGGCTTTTTAAGGAACTTCATGAGAAAGAAGGGCATCCTTAGTTGGCAGTGTTGGCTCTGGGGTGGAGCGCCTGGTAACAATGCCTTTGTTAGCTGTACTCTTACTGCGTGTGTCTCCTACGGTTATGAAGCATTTTCACTGTCTTTCTAACACCTGGAAGTCCTGGGTGCAGGACAGATGCTTAATAACTAACTGCCTTTGGATAAAGGAAATTTCCCGTATGTCAGTGGGAGAGAGGACGGTATCATGAAGTGCTTCCGAACAGTGGGCTACAGACTTGTGTACAACGCACCTCCGCAAATTAAAAAGAAAAAAACATTGTGGTTTGGAGGTGTTGTATGCACTTTTCCTGGGTGGTGGGACATGGACAAAATTTATCCCAGATAGCAACATACCAATGTCTGATCCTCCAGAGTCTAAACCAGTGAGTTACTGGACTTGCTTACAGAACGAAGTCTTGCCTCAGCAACTTCACCACAACTGTGTAGGTTGTCATCTTCCTATAAACTTTCCAGACTCCCGCACCCTAACCGTGTGCAGCTGGAGTAGGATTACATACAGCTGGCAGGGAGCCGCGGGAGGGGCAGGCTAAGATCCCAGGATGACCCCTCGATCCTCCTGTGATGGACACGAGCAGGCTTGATCTTGAGGGTGTGTTGTAGATAATCAGAGCTACTCTGGTGGTGGGGGTATGCTCTGATGCAGGTATCTTTGAAGGCCAGTGTTCTGCAAGAGCAGGACTATGATAGAACTGCTAATTAAAACCGCCCCCCACCCCCACACCAGTAAGATTATTATTTACACAAGGCCACTAGAGGGACATGCAGCGGAATTCTGCATGTCTGGGTATCTGGGACCCTGCTTCTAGAACAGCTAAATACATTTGAAGACTCTGCCTCAGTTTGCCCTTTCACCTTCAGTATGGGCTAGCCACAGCCTTTCCTATCTTCAGCACTGCATCCCTCTGACTTTCTCAAGTTAGGGTCGCTACCCCTAGTCCTCCTGGTGTTAATAATCACTGTTCTTTAACCTGGTTCCTCTGATCTGTAATTAGGAAGGGTCGCCTTTGTCCAAGGGGGCCTTTGCACTGGAGTTCTGTGGCATCCTGCCAAGCTTTCTCAGGCAGACATGGATGTCGTCACCTCCATTATAGAGAGAAGAAAGCTGACAGGCTGAAGCGAAAGAATTTACCAGAAAGGCTCATGCTTAGGTCTCCTGTTGGCTTGTTCATGCTTCTAATCCACCTAGATATCCACCTGTATTGACATGGCTGAGAGAACCTGGGCTAGATTCCAGGGATGCAGCTCGCTAGCTCCGTGTGACCTCAGCTCTCCAAGTCTGTTTCAGTCCTCTGTGAAAATGGATATGCTAACACGAACCCTACAGGACTGAGTGTTGTTGGATAAAACTGGTGAGTTTAGTGTAAGAATCTCTTACCATCACGTAGGAAATGAACTCTTCCTCTCAGCAAGGTTTGTCTCATGTTGTCCCACTGTTAGAACAGCAAGATCAGAACCATTCTACAGATGAAAGAACAGAGGCACGGAAGCTGGTGGTTGCAGAGCCCCCACTTGCCGGAAGCAGAGCTGGGCTGGAATCCAGTCTCCTGGATTGTTGTCCCTCCTCTCCAAGTTCCGCAGGGTTTGCAGCTCGTCACTACAGGGCATCTGAGTCCTGAGCAATGGAGAGCAGACACATGTCAGCCAAAGGAGCTCAAAGCTGTTCCATCTACAAATGTCTTAGCGAATGTGGGGAGCCTCTGTGATTAGCCAATCTTCCAGGGTCTCCACAGCGATACATTCACCGTCGTCCCTTCATGCTGGTTTCTGCCTGCAAGGCTTCTGGGTTCTGAAGGTTTGCTGGCTCTCTTTAAGAAGGTCATGACCTTTCCTAGAAGGCCTTAGACTGTTATCCCTAGCGAGTGTGGTGTTGCATGTTAGTAGTTCCAGCTGCTTGGAAGGCTGAAGCAGGAGGGTCGTTTGCAGTTCCTGCCCAGCTTAAGCAACAAAGCAATGCCCTGTTTCAAACAGACAAGAGAGGGGGAAAGAACGGGAAAGAGGGGGAAGAGTGAAGAGGGGGAGGGCAAAGAGGGTTCTCTGGCATATCAAACTAGGAGAAACGTTCCCTTGTCTTGAGCCTCTGGGCCTGAGCAAGATATATTATGTAAAAGACAAGGAAGCCAATTGTTAGAGCAAAACACAGCCAAGACTTCTTGGCTGAGCTGGAGACTACCTCTGATTTCAGTCTTCCTGTTCACACATTGGCTGTTACAAAGGACTCCGGTTTCCATCCTGCAGATTGGGGAAAGCTTACAAGGGGCACTCTAATATTTCTGGACGTTTTATTTTCTAATGAGATGGAAGTCTCCCTTTTCCTACACTCTTTATATCTGATGGTCACGGAAAGACGGGCACAGCCCTGCAAAGCCACACACCCCACCTTCCCCCCCACCCCCCCGCCCCTGTGACCTTCTTTAAAAAGCAGCCCCGTGTTGGCTTTTGTTTCTTGCTGTGTCTGAGAGATGCAATTCTTAGTCTGTGAACAGTGGAATGATTTAGCAACAAACTTCACTCGCCTGGTGCAGGTGCCAAAAAGGTGTAGCAATCAGATGGGAAGATCTGAGCACAGCTCCCTCATCCAGCTGTGAGCTTCCTGGAAGCGTGGAATAACGAACGTCGAGCATAGGTAATGGAACAGAGCGAAGGAGGCACTGGGCAAGGTGTTCTGTAATGGGAAGGACTTGGCAAGGAGGACCTGCAAACAAGCTCGCTTCCTGCCTCTGGCCTGCAGGTCACCAACAGGAATGCATAGGGTCGTGGAAATCTCACCGTGCACCCCAGTATGGGAACTAAAGGCAGGCACTAGCTGGTTAAAGCCTCCAGAGGACTGGATTCAGGGTGTCAGATATGATCAGGATTCTCTTCCTCTGTCCCTGCCCATGGTTCATAGCCTTTTCCTGGATCCCAGACTTGTGCACCATGCCCCCATTGGTCTCCTGTCCCAGTCTCTCTCCCCAGCTTTATAATGTAGCATCTGTAATGGGGGTGACACACTCTCACTGGCTGGCAAAGGGTTAAGAGAGAAGACTCCAATACCTGGAGCCTGGTGGCAGCCTGTGATGAATGTTTACTGGATAATGGTGGTTGTTGGTTTTTACTGCAAAATTCATGCTTATTTCAAAACGGTCTTTAGGCTAACCATGGTGATGTACGTTGTAGTCAGAGCTACTCAGGAGGCTGAAGCACACTCGAGCCCAGGAGTTCAAGGGCAGCTGGGGCAATACAGCTAGATCCATTCAATTCTTAACGTAGAGCAGTGTCAAATTAGTATTGTAAGAACGTTTTGATATGTAACGAGGTGAGAATAAACTGAATATTTGTGGTGACTGGGTTGGAAGATTCTAGAGTGCTTGATGATACTTTGCAGAATGTCTGATAACAGGTCACCTGTTTGGCAGCAGCAATTCCTCCTATTTTCTTGGTATAAAAAAAAAATATCATTGAGTATATGAACACAAGGGTGCCCCTGGAAGGTTCCTCCCATTCTCTGCAGGTGAGAATCCTTGTTACCTACCCAGCATGTGACTTTCTTCCTGTGTACCAGGCAGGAAGTACCAGTGTCAGGCTTCAACCCTAGTCTTAAGCATTGGGCACCTGGCAAATGACAGGATCAGTTTGATGTGGGCTTTATGAAAATAGGGGACAGGAGAGAGAGATGCCATCAGGATTGACAAGCTAGCACTGGTGTCCAACATTTGTGGGGAACCGCTTGCCAGGCAGTTTCTATTTGCAGAATGCCAACACAAATTCTGTTTTAATGAGCAGGAAAGTGGGATACTGAAAACGCTCAGCTGGGCAAGCAGAGGCAGCTAATAGGAAAGGTGAGCAGCCGTGTTCTCCGGGTGTCTTGGAAGCAGGATCGTCCCACATCCCCTTCCTCACAGACAGCTGGAATGTGGTTTTCGGAATCTTCATTTGATGTGCACAGGCGTGAGCCTCTGGCTTCCGCACATGCACATTCCGGGGTCAGAGGCCGGAAACCCAGAAACCACTTTAAAGCTAGGAGTAGAAAGTCTTCCCCTGAGTCCCTCACTCCTCTCATCCACTGCCTCCTCCGCCCGATATTTTCCCAGTGGCAAGCAGGGGCTTGTCCCACACCCAGTCTAGGACATAAGGAAACTACGTGCAGAGAGGAAGGAAAGTCCTGAGTCTGCCTTGCCCGTGACCCAGGATCTGGAATCACGTGACCCCTCTCAGCAGGCCGACAGCCGCCTCTCCAGCATTTGGGGACTCCCCTGACACTTTTGTTCTGGCAACACAGAGTGAGCAGGGTTGTGTGTTTGCCAACCTGACAAAGCTAGAGTCATCTACAAAGGCGCCTCAATTGAGAAAATGTCTACACCTCATTGGCTTGTGGGCAACTAACTGCTCGAGGGCATTTTCCTGATTAGGGATTGGTGTGGGAGGCCCCGCCCACTGTGGGTGGTCCTTCCAGGGTTGTATATAAAAGGAGGCTGAGCAAGCCAGTAAGCATCTTGGCCTCTGCTTCTGTTCCTGCCTCCAGATTCCTGCTGGCTTCCCTGGATGACAGAAGCTGAATAAACCCTTTCCTCCCCAAGTTGCCCTTGGTCATGTGTTTCCTCACAGCATCAGAAAGCAAACTAGGACATGCAGTTCCTCTTTGGGGACAATCTCAGGAACTGAGGAACGTCATTTTCTGACTTGCTAGAGGGTTCAGAAAATGACAGTGTTCAACTCTAGCCTTTGCCTTGCTTGGTTCTGCAGGAGGGAGTGGCTTTAAAAGGGGTCATACGGCCTGTTGGGACCTTGCAGGGATGAGACTGGGGACTTTTGGGGTTCTCCAAAAGGCCATGGAGGACCATGACTGAATTTGAGGTAGGAATGCTATCTGGAACTGTGTCAGATAGCTGATTAGAGTTAGATTTTTGGGAAAGGCCTTCATGATTTAGGAGGCTTTGATTCTCCAGACTGCAGTGATCACACTGAGGCCTCTGGTGTCCAGTTCCCGGGTGTATCTGTAGAGGCAGGCTGGGGCCGGTCACAGAGCTCTGTGCTGATGCCTGCTTTCTTCCCCCCATCCCCGTCCGTAGGTCTAACGACATGCCTCTATTTCTGCTTCTACCAGCCATCTTCACCCTCCTGTTCTCCAGAGGTAAGGCATCTCTCCGTGGGCTGTAAATTCTGAGGGCTGGGTTTGTTTCTAATCTCATTGGCTTTAACTTCACCGTGTGTGTGTGTGTGTGTGTGTGTGTGTGTGTGTGTGTGTATAAGAGGAGGTGTGTGCTCACCTGAAGCCAGAAATTGATGTCAGATGCCTTCCTCCTCTGGTCACCCTCTATCTCAGTGTTTGAGGCAAGGCTTTTGCTGAATTCACAGCTTACTCTTTCCGCCAGGTGGGCTGGCAGTGACACCGCCCCCTGCACCCCCCCTGCATCCCCCCCCCCGGGCTTGTCCTGTCTCCACCAGCAGTGCTGGGGTTGCAGATACACACCACTGCTCCCAGCTTCGTGCGGGTGCTGGGGATCCAAGCTCAGGTCTTCATGCTGACACAGCAAGCCCGGCGCCTACAGCCCTGATTTAAATTTGTAGTTTCTCCGAGTCTACATCTCCACTCCCTGGCAGGCTCCTTGCTGAGGCCCCAGTGTTCTCGGCTTGCACCTTCTACAGCTGCCTTCCGGTGATCCTGATCTGCTCAGGCCCTCCAGGCCCCTCCTTGTGGTTCTCCGCATCACTATGGGCCTTTCCCCTGTACAGACCTGATCGCATCCAGCCTCTGCTTTGCCCTTACCTGAAGCTTCCAAGTGACTTTCTATTCTCTAAGAGGTCGTGTCTCCTCTCAAGTCTTCTGTGGCAGATCTCCTCCTTCTACACAGCACCCTTAATTTCTCCCCTCCACAGAGGATCTGTATCCTGAAAGCCACTCTGCCAGATCACCTGCCCCCCCCCCATCCTGCCACTGTCACCGAGTAAACTCCTACCCATCCTCAGTGCCCTCCAGATTGTCACCCCCCCATTCCCTCCCCCTAGAGGCTGTGCCCTGTAGCACCTGATGCAGACCTGAATGTACTGCTGTGTGTTTTGGAAAGCTGTGGTTTCCCCTGGGAAGAACCCTGTAGACAGATTACCCACTGCTGTGTAATCTATGCCTCGAAGTGGACCTTGTGCTCTGGAAGTAGACTGAAACACAGGACCGAAGTTCCCTCCCATTAACCTCCCTCTTTGCAGCCCCCAGGTTCTACCCCTCTGAAGGATGAACAGAGATGGCAGGGACTCAGTATGCCTACAATGGTCATCCCAGAGATAGGAACAGTACATTGACGGTTACTTGCCAAGCCCAGCTTGGGATGCTCTTCTGTAAAACTGAGGTTTCAGACAGAAGCCTCTAGGAGTGTGGTCTTCCTAGTTGCATTCAGAGAGCAGGTGTTTGCTGTCTGCTGAGTCAGTGTTGATTACCTGGCCCTCAAGAACAGGAGTCTGGAAATAAGAGGCCATTTTATCCCATCTCTGAGCCAAGGAGAGTATACAGCCCCACTTGCTGTCTCCATGGCCTAGGAGCTAGTGTATACCGAGCCATCTGATCAGCATCTCCAGCCTGAGTTCTGCTCCATCCTGTGACAGTGCTTCCCCTCTGTGGCCCTGTCCCTCCTGTTCACATGCTTGATCTGTCCAACACTCTGTAGAGATGAGGCCCTGTGATCCAAAGAGACTGTGTCACTAACCCATGGTAATACAGATATTGGAAGTATGACAGCCAGGCCTCCTGACTCTTGATCTGGTCCCATCATTATGGGTCCTCTGGGGAGACAGGACTGCAGGAGCTCTCTGTGTAAGCCTGGGCTCTCCTATCTGTGAGTGAATGCTTGATTACACCCTCAGTTTGCAGTATCGTCTGTGCATTAGCATTGCCAACTCCAGCCACCGGGCAGGGAGGGTCTGGAACTTCGGCAGGAAATCATTAAACTAGGCAGCAGACTTGATGAGAAGCAGCCAAAGCAAGTAGCTCTATTCCTGTTCTGTAGCGTTACACACAGACTCGCAGAAAGCACTGAGCTGTCACCCAGACAAAAGACAGGCCTGCCTGAATCCTGGTACTTGCTGTAACATTTCAGCACATGATGTAGGGGGCAAAGGGACTGGAATGCCATGTTTAAAAGGAGGTCCCTGGTCCCGGATCTCTCCAGAGTTCCTGTCTTAGGGGAGTAGGGTTTGGGTTCCTGTTGAGTCTTTTAAAGTGAACTTTTATGTTTGCTACATGGTTGTGACGAGTCTTTGGCTCCTGGGCCCTTTGTGAACAATTCATAAACTCATTTCAGGAAACTTTAGTGTCTCTGGAATGCAAGTGGGGAGTGAAGGTCCATGAACACGGAAGACAGGGTGTGTTCCTATGCTCGGGGGTCTCCAGGTAGCTGAGGTCCCTGTGGGATTATGGGATGAGCTGCAGCAGTCTCTGAGTTGGCAGGCCTTGAGAGTCTTCAATGCAGTGAAGCAGAGAGCCTGTCCCAGGCCCAGTCCCCCGTAGCTTGGGACCGTGGAGCTCCATGCTGGGTCAGCACAGTGATGGAAAGCAGGGACTGTCTGCTGACACACAGAAAGGGAAACAGAGAGCAGAGGAGTATCCGCCACCGCCCACTGTGTGTGTGGGAGCCAGGAAGGCAGAGGATCCAGCCTGGCAGGTGCTGAGTGAGCCGGCTGACCAGTAACCTCCATGTGCACAGTGTTATTCCCCAACATGCTCTTCGAGTGTTCGTGTTATTATCAGTTTCCTGGCATTGTAAATCCTGTGGCTCCAAGCTGCTGCACCGTGGGATTCCTTCTCCCCACCCCCCACCCCTGGCTCCCCAGTTTGTCACATCCCAGTGGCTCCTCACTGTCACGATGCTTCTCATCTGCCCTCTGCCCTCACTCGCTGTGAGGCTCTGCTCTGCTCCCCTGGCTTATCTCCTCTGCCGTGTCACCATGGGTTGGGTTACAGTGGTCCAGCAGCTCCATGTACACTTCTGCAAATAGAAGCCCATGCTTTGAAGTTGCAAAGAGGAGCTGGCTTTTCGAAATGGCTCCCTGGGTGTCCTCCCTCTCTGTTTTCAGGCCACCCCCATTTAACAATCCTGAGGCCCTTTGGTTACCCCCACCTTTGAAGTTCATTTCTTTTTTTTTTTTTCTTTTAATGTGGGGTGCCAGAAGTTGATCTCACAGCCCTGTGACTGGCATCCAAGCTTTCTACCACTTAGCTGTGCCCTCAGCCCCAAAGTCTTTATATAAATTATCCCCAACTGCTCATAGGCCATTATAACTGAGTATGAAAAAGCACAAAAACTTATCAATGAACGTGCTACCCTCAAATGTTTTAGCTCTTGATCATATCAATGGTATTGATAAATGTATCAAGATTTCCACACATTTTTATCTATCTGTTATCTGTCTTTGCATTCCTCTAGCACAGAGACTATTGAAGGAGAGGGTCTTGACATACATTTCCCTCCAATGACATCTATTTTTCCTTCTGATTTATTTTCAGTTGTAATACTACAGTGTCAAAGGATATAACCATTTTTATGATTCTGGTCAAACAGTTTTCTAGAAAGCTTTTGTCAGTTCACAATGTCATCATTATGGGGAAAATCCCCAATTCAATCCTTTCTTAATTCTATTTAAATTTTAAATTTACGTTTGTACACTTCAGCATTCTGGCGCCCCTTCAGAAATCTGCCCAGGTGCTTTTCTGTGGCTTTGCCTCTTCCGTGAATTTTAAGTTTTATGACAGTGATGTTTTGTCCTGCAGCAGATTAAGACCTTCCAAGAATGTGCCTAGACAAATAGCTAAGGGCTGTATCCAGAGGGGCCTTGTTATGATCAAGGACATAGCTCCTCAGGACCACAATGTTTCCATCGCCATCTGGTGCTAAAAAGTGAACGGCAACAACGGTAGCAGCAACAACAACCCTTTCTCCACAAGATACTAACTATAAATAACAAAGTTACTTTACAGAAAGGGAGAGAGGTGGAGCCTAGCGTTCAGCCCGTCACACGTGTTGTACAACAAGGCCCAACCCAACCCAACCATGCAGGCTACAGCCACGCGCTCTGGTGGGTTTTCAGAGAGGAATATTGGGCGTCTGTGTGGTTCTGCCTTCTGCTTTGTTTCCTGTTCATTTAAAGCATATAAGGTTGAGGTAAAGACACCTCCCATCCTACCATGTCATGATTGCTTCTGGTGTTTTCTTCCCTAGTGTCCCCGACCATCTCTCTTCAGGAAGTGCATGTGAGCCGGGAGACCATGGGGAAGATCTCCGTGGCCAGCAAGTGTAAGTGCAGCTTACCTACTCCTCCAAACACGAGGCTCTTCAGACCTCTGTGCAGTGGACCGAGGACGCCATGTTTGCCTGAGAGTTCCCACCGCTTCCTCTCATGACATGGCCTTCCCAGTCATTTCCCACATTCATCCCCTCCCATAAGTCCTGCTGAGGGACTCTCCTGGGTTAAAATAGTGATAATGACAAACAGCAACAACAAAAACAACCTCGTTGTTACTGAACTTTAAGTTCAATTTTTATCACGTTTGTTTATCTATCTATCTATTTGTGTGTGTGTGTGTATGCACACTTGTGCGTATGAGTGCATGTGGAGGTCAAAGGGCACTGAAGGAATGTGTTCTCTTTCTACCATGTAGGTCCTGGGATAGACCTTGGGTCAGCACAGCAGCCCCTTTGTGGACACATTTCTTAGCCTACCTCAGGGTTTTCTGTCACCTGGCTGCTACCTACCAAGCCACTCATATTTCCTGCCATATCTCTCCTTTCTGCCTGCTCAAGCCAAACTTATGTTTTCCCAGAAGTCCAACCTAGTTCTTCTTGTCTCCACTATCCTCAGGATTCATCCCCAGCCCCAGGACTCCCTGATACTTTGTTACTGGAAAGTTACTGGCTCACACTGCTGCTGCTTCCCTCTCTGTCTAGTGGGAGTGAAAACACAAATCTCAGGCTGAAGGTGTGGCTCAGGGGGTGTGACAGGGTGATGTAGTTCCAGCACTCGGCAAGACTCACAGAATCCTGTAGGCTTACTGGTCAACCCGTGAGCTCCAAAAGCAGTGAGAGATACTGTGTCAAAAACTGAAGGAGAATACAATAGAAGCCTGTCACCAGCCTCTGTGCTGCACAGGCGTGTGCACAGGTATACACATCTGCACACACACACACATACACAGAGACACACAGATACACACACATGAACACACATACACAGACATACACACATACATACACACATGAACACATACACACACTTGAACATACACACGAACACATACACACAGACACACGAACACATACACACACACATAGACACATACACATACACTAACATATACACACACACAAACACATACATACACACAAACACATACACACACATATATACACATATACTCACATATACACATACACACACATACATACACACACACACACACATCTCCTTAGGATTAGAGTTGAAAGCTAGATGACAGACTTTCTCCTTGAGGTGGTAAAAAATGTTCTACCATCAAGGGTGGTAACGGTGGATTCCGTCAGTGCGTGCACTAGATGTTAATTATGTACCTGAAATGGTGAATTATATGGTATAGGAAGTCTCAAGAAGACATTCAAAGAAATAAAATCCTTGGGAGCTAAAAGGATTAAGTGGATGGGTGTGTCAGATACATCTTGTGCAGGTTTTGTGTCAGCTTGACACAAGCCATAGTCATGTAGGGGGAGGTGGAGCCTCAGCTGAGAAAGCCTGGAGGGTATTTTCCTAATTAGTGATTTTAGAGGACTCAGCCTATTGCGGGTGTACCATCTCTGGGATGGTGGTCCTGTGTTGTATAAGAAAGCAGACTGAACAAGCCATGAGGAGCGAGCCATGTAAGCAGCACCCCCTCCCCATGGCCTCTGCATGAGCTCCTGCCTCCAGGGTCCTGGTCTGCTTGAGTTCCCGCCTTCAGTGATAAACTGTGGTATGGAAGTGGAACCAAATAAGCCCTTTTCTCCTCACTTGCTTTTGGTCACGGTGATATTTTGTTACAACAGTAAAAAGTCTGACTCAGATGCCCCTCAGGCAGTGCTGAAGCAGAAGAAAGGTCTGGCCCCTGCTGCTACTTGAACTCTTGCTCACCTTCACAGTCAGGGTACCCAGCTGAGACAGGGACCCTCAAAGACTAGGACCATGACCAGCCCTGACCAGCCCAGAAGACCCTCTTCACAGGACTCACGTAATATGGCTGAAGAGCTCACAAGCAGGCCATATCTCACAGTCTTTATAACACGAAAGAACCTAGTTTAATTGCCTCCATCTGCTCCTGTCTCCAGTGATGTGGTGCTCAGCCGCGGCCGACATCCTGTTTCTGTTAGATGGCTCTCACAGCATTGGGAAAGGAAGCTTCGAGAGGTCCAAGCGCTTTGCCATCTCTCTCTGTGATGCCCTGGACATCAGCCCTGGCAGGGTGAGTGCAAACGTGTCTCATCTGGTGCCCTTTGTTTCAAGTGACAGAATCTCTTCTTTGGGCAGAGGAAGGAATGGATTGTCTGTGGGATGAAGACGACTAAGGGGCAAATGGCAACACGGTGGGACTCATGCTGGGGTGTCAGAGATCGGCCAAGGCAGCTAAGTGTGCCCCTCGCCCTCCTCAGTGTAGCTTCACACACAGCCAAGTAGTTCTGCCTTGTCTTTCCAGCTAGTCCCCCCACAGGTGGGGGTAGAGGTTGGGAAAGTGTACACTTCATTTCCTGTGGAGTTGGCAGAACCCTAGGAGGGCACCAAATGAGCATACATAAGCCACATGGTATAAAGCTCTTCCCAATCACAGTACTGGAGAAGACAGCCTCATCCAGGCTCAGGGCTGAAGAGGGATGGGCATGGGTCTGGTTTCTAACTATAAACAGAGATTGGGTTTAAAGCAGCTTAATGAAGTCTTTATAGACGCTTGATGGATGGTCTGTTGTTAAGGTGGATTTAAGCAATAGAAGGTTCCCCTCTCAATTAAAATTTCATCCCTGCCTCCTTGGAAAACAGAATGCACACTGAACCGTCCAGAATATTAGTGGGAAATGCAGCTCTGTCATCTCTGGCCACATGAAAAGATCTACTTTTGTCTGAGGGAATCCAGAGAGCACCTTCATATCTTGTCCTTCCTGGCTTCAAGTGTCACAGATAGCAGAACGGGGCTCTTGTTTCTGAAGGGGACAAATTTTAAACAGCCCACAGTTTGCACTGAATGTGAATACATCCTCAGAAAGGGAATCGCATGGCCCTCAGCTCCCCTCACTCAGCAGGAGACCTCCAGCCCTGTACCTGTTCCACTCTCCAGCTGAACAGAAACGCCAGAGGCGTGGCAACGCCCTCCATGGCAAGCCTTTAAGAAACGAATGTTCCCACGAACCAGGAACATAGGCGTGGTCCGTGCTTCCACTGCTGTGAGGTCCTCCAACTCACCGACACGTAGCAGCTTGCAAGGATCCTACAGTCTGGCAGTCTGCTCCGAAATACTCCCACTCATGCATTACTACTTGCGGTGTTTCTCGTCACTGTAAGAGATTTCAGGCACTCTGAATGCTCATTGGTAAGGACAGGAATAATCAACTAGGGTTTCCATTCATCCTTAATTGTGAATGATCACATAGGGTCCAAATACAGAAAGTATATATATATATATACACACACACACACACACACACACACACACTCACACTCACTCACATACACTCACCACACACACACACACACACACACACACACACACACTCACTCACATACACTCACCACACACACACTTACCACACAGACACAAACATACACACTCTCACACACTCACATATATACTTTTTGGAGTTTCAATGACGTAAACCTACCCCAAAATGAAATGAAATGAAGAAGCCATAATTATTTAAATTAGAGACCAGTCACAGGCTGAGGAAGGAAGGGGCTCTCCAAGGCAACATTCCTGGATTTATCCTGTAGAAGCTGGAGGGTTTAGGAACAAGCAAGGCTTGTTATGGGGGCCAGGTTGTCTGGAGAAGGGGTATCATTTGCAAGTGTGAGCACATTGCCCTGGAGTGCAGGCTTCAGGCCCACACTAGAGATGTCATTCATTCAGTCCAGACAGGAGTAGCTCAGAGGTTCTGAGTGTGGTGTCAAGAAGGTGTCAGCCTAAAGGGACCAGAGACCTGCTGGGTCTCCACCTTCCTCTAGACATGGCCTACTTTAAAAACAACACCCCTCCTATTACTAGTGGTATAAATATATATGCATATGCATCATGGTATGTATAGGATATATTCCATCTTCCTGGAGGAAGTGGTATAAGGATTAAACACCATTGGTGTTAGCCTTGTATATTCTGAATGAGTGTCCTGGAGCCCCTGAGGTTGGCAAATTGGGAGAGAAGAGAAGTATGATATGTACATTCTTTAACTTTTCCTTTTACATTTACTGTACATATGTGTGTGTGCACATGTGTGGTCAGAGGATAGCTTCTGGGAAGTTTTCTCCTTACACTGTGTGGTTCCTCAGGCCACTAGGCTCTGCAGCAAGCACCTTACCCACTGAGCCAGCTCACTGCTCCTGCATGTACATTCTGATCCCATGTTCTGCAGAAGAGAATAAAGCAATGGCTAAGGTCACGGAGCAATCTCAGACAGGGTTAAGGTGAAGAACTCTGGGTCTCTTGACTCTTAGCCCCAGGACTTGCCCTGCTAGCCCATCTGGCTCTCCCAGTGGGCAGCCTCTGGCTAGGATGATATGACACAAAATACCATACTTAGCTGTCAGGCAGCCAATTGACAGCCAGCAGAGTTAAAACTCTGGGCTTTTCCTCCAGACTACTTTGTTCCCAGAAATAACGACTCTGAGACTAATTGTTTATTAATAAATGCTTAGGCCAATAACTTTGGTTCTGTTCCACAACTAACTCATTATCTCAATAATTCATTTGATTCTAGTCTATTTTCTACTGGTTAGTTACCTCTCCTCAGGTTTACACAACCGTCTTCCTCTCTGTCCTGGCGAATCTCCTGCACCTGACTATTTCCCAGAATTCCTCCCTCTCCTCCCCCCCCCCAACTCCTAGGAACTTCTACCTCCTATTTCCTGCTTCAGTTCATTGGCCATAGGCTTTTTTATTGACAGGTGAATGCCTTTACACAGTGCACAAGAGAGTCTCTCCACATAGAGGCAGTCTGTGGTAGTGAAGGGAATGGGGGACATGGAATAGGTGGAACACAGTAAGAAAAACAGGACAACAAACCTGATGCCATAGAGAGCAGATCATTACAGCTCAGGGGACTGAGGTGTCTGTGCGTGTTGATTATTTTTGTGCCATTGTGACCAAAAGGGAAGAATGTTTTATGTGTCTCACGGTTCCAGGAAGACTTTAGCTCATTATGGTGAGGAAACCCTGGCTACAATGTGGCTGCATCGCTGGCCATGAGAACGCCAAGCAGTGTGAATGGGAAACAGTGTAGCTATTTACATGGTACAGGTCACGGAGGAGAGAAAGCAGGCTGAAGCCAGGCCTTGGTGGGTTGTTCAGAGGCCTGCCTCTGTGACCTGCTTCTACCAGCCAGACAGGCTCCACAGCTTTCAAAGCAGCGCTACAGGCTGGGGACTGAGCACTTCTAACGTGAACCTGAAACATATATTTTAGGTTCAAACCTATTTCAATGTAGAAATGTATGGAGTTCTAGGGCAGGGCCTGTAACAGAGAGCCAGAGTAGTGAGCAGCCTGAAAGCTTCTCTATATGAAGAACCCATTTGTGTGGAAGAGTGCAGATAGATTCTATCTTTAAAAAGCAAGCTATGGCCGGGCAGTGGTGGCGCACGCCTTTAATCCCAGCACTTGGGAGGCAGAGGCAGGCGGATTTCTGAGTTCGAGGCCAGCCTGGTCTACCGAGTGAGTTCCAGGATGGCCCAGGGCTACACAGAGAAACCCTGTCTCGAAAAACCAAAAAAAAAAAAAAAAAAAAAAAGCAAGCTATGGATGCTGGGGTGCTGGGGTGATCAGTTTGGGTTTAACCTAAGAAAGAATTCTCAGCAAGACTGGGGGTGGGGCACATTCAGATGCTAGAACAGATAGACCTGCTCGCTCCATTAGCAGGAGGACTTGCATTCTGTTCCCCAAATCCACATAAAGAGCCATACATGGTGCTACACTTTTGCAATCCCAGTATTGATGAGGTAGAATAGACAGACCCCTAGGGATCTATGGCCAGCCACTCTAGCCTGACCAGTGAGCCCCAGGTCCCAATACGAGACCCTGTTTCAAAACACAGAACACAGCCAATAGAGAAACAACACCAAGGTTGGCCTCTCGCCTCTTTGTGCTTTTGCACAGACAAGTATGCATTTGCGCGCGCGCACGGCGCGCACACACACACACACACACAGAGAGAGAGAGAGAGAGAGAGAGAGAGAGAGAGAGAGAGAGAGAAACCTCGAGGAACAGGGAAAATGATGTCTATTTGGGTGAGCCAGTACCTTGACTGACTGGGTGGCTTGGGGTTTTCTGCCTTTTCTGTTTGCTGTATTTGATCTAGCCCTTTTATTTTGATCCTTTTCGTTTCCAGGAAGACATTTCCAAGTAGCTATAAGTTGAGATGTTTGTGGATGGCCTGTTGTTGAGTTGGGCTAAAGTGTTTGAAGTTTTCCTCTTAAGCTTTACAAACACTCATTTCCTGCTTTAACAGCCCCTGTGACTGCGGGGTGCAGAGAGAAACCTGGGCGAGTTTCTTCTGTGGACAGTAAACTGCAGATAAAAGGCAGCAAGCAGTTTCACTCCCAAACCACCAATGAAATGAAAGGCCTTAGCCTCTGACTGGAGTGTTTCCTGTGAGCTTGTATTTGAAGCTGGGTCCTTCCTGGTTTAACTCAACCAAGTGGACCCAGCTGCTGGTCTCCAGAGAATTCCTCCCACCTGTTTGACAAGTACTTCCTTACACAGTTCAGTAAAAAGGAAGACAGAGAAGAAAATCTGTCCCTATACATTCCCCATTTGCCAGATCCCCCTCCCCTTCCTGCTCTAACTCATCACCAGATCCCCCTCCCTCCCTGCTCAGATGATCATCGGATTCCCTACATGTTTGATCACTAGATCCACACACCTGTTCCGAGTACCCTTGCAGATCCACTCTGTGCAGATACAGGCAGCAACAGATGTGCTTCCATCTTCTCCCTTTCTATAAAAGTTGTCATAGACATTACTCTCTGTCTCTTGTCTTTCTATATCATATTATCTTGGAAATTTCATCATCTCTATATGTGTGTGTATATATAGATGTTACAGATAATTAGCCCATCCGAAGATTTATCAGGACTATTTAGCCAGCCCCTATTGATGGATTGTTGCTATTACAAATACATTGTAATCTTATGAATGCCCCATTTATTGTGTGGAAGATATCTGTAGTATAATTTCCCTGTGCATTTTTAGTTGTTAATACACACTGGCATGCTGCCCTCCATAGATGTGGCACAAGTTTACATTCCTACCCACAGTGGTGGAGAACAGTTCCCTTTGCATTGTTTGTTTTTCACAAGCTGACAGTCTTGTTTTCCTAAGGCCAAATGTCCTACCATTAAAGAACCATTTGGTTTCCCTTCTTGGATCTTTGATCATGTCTTTGGCCCGTTTTCTGTTGTTTTGTTTTCTTTCCACACATGGAGGAACTAACCTTTGCCTCTGTGAGCTGTGAATCCTCTCTGTTTTGTCTTAACCTGTGACTCTGGAAGTTTCTTCTAAGCCCTCAGATTTATCAAGACTTTACCGCCTGTAAAAGACTGAAGACTGGATTTGAGTTCCTGGCAAACAAGGGAATTCAACTAAGAGTTCTTTCAGAACAGTTGAGATACTCAGCCTTGAAGCTTGAATCCATTCGCAGTGTCTCCTTGAGTTTGTGGTGGTCTTTCCAGTTGTACCTGGCTGAGCAGTCAGTCTTCTCCACTGGCTTGAGGTCGTATTTCATGTTATTTTCCAGGGAAAGTGCAACAGGCTTCCTTCCGCTGGACTTCTCAAAGTTGCTCCAAGACTCTGACTCACAAAGCCAATTTCCTGATGTGGCCACCCAAGACTTAATGTCTTTTAGCTACAACAGCTTCCCATCGGTGGAGCCATCCAGCTGACCAAGGGCATCAATTCATTGTCTTCCAAGTGCTAGGCCGGCTAAGGGATTGCACTGGGGACTCCAGTAGTATCTTTGCCCATTTGAAGTCTTTGTCAGAGCTGGCCTACTGAGCCGTGTGGTACCTCTGGGGTTGGAGAGCCAAGGATTAGGAGCTGGTTGGGGTCATCACTCCGCATGCTCAGTGTCTAGCTTCAGATTTGCTAGTCTTGTGTCAGTTTTCTCCTACAGTCTCCTCTGTATACTCTAGTGTTGTCTTCAGTCATGTGGGCATTAACTGGGCCCCTGTGGATAGGTGACATGAGCATGAATTTACACAGCAGCATGTAAGCCAGGAAGCCTTTGGGAGATGCAAGGAGAGTCGCTTAAAGCTGCTTGCAGCTCAGAGCAGGGATAGCTGCCAGATGGACAGCTGCCTTCTGAGACAAGTACTTCAAGATGATTAAGCTGTCCAGCAGAGCACAGGCATGTTTGACCACAGCCCCCAGATTCGCCAGCTGGTCTGCAGAACCTCATTTCAAAGGAGGCTGGCCAGAGCTGTCACACAGGATTGATTTGTTGAGTGGCCAGGACATAGACGTCCATCTTTCTTCTGTGAAATGTTCACAATTTGACTGAAATCTCTGGGGCCTCTGGTTCTGTCGCCTCCTACAGGTCAGAGTGGGAGCTTGCAGTTTGGTTCCACTCCTCATCTGGAATTCCCCTTGGACTCCTTTTCAACCCGACAGGAAGTGAAGGAGAGAATCAAAAGGATAGTTTTCAAGTAAGTATAACGAGAGCATGTCACACAGACACTGAAGCTAGCTGCCTGCTTCCTCTCTTCCTTCCTTCCTTCTCTTCCTCTTCTTCTTCCTCCTCCTCTTCTTTTTCTTCCTCCTCCTCCCTTTCTTCTTCTTTATTCTTTCCTCTCTTCTTCTCCTCCTGCTCCTTCTATTCCTTCTCCTCCTTCTTTCTCCTTCTCCTCTTCTCTCTTCTTCTTCCTCCTCCTCCTCTTCCTTCTTCCTTTTCTTTTGCTCCTTCTCCTCCTCTTTCTCTTCTTCCTCTTTTTTTCATCTTTTAAACAAGATCTCACTGTGTAATCCAGGCTGACCAGAACTCTCCCTGAACTCACAGAAACCTACCTGCCTCTGCCTTCCTGAGTGCTGGGATTAAAGGTGTGCATCACCACGCTTAGAGAAGCTAACTACAGTTAAAACTGCTGCCTTGAAGGGTTTGGTCTTCCTCACCTCAGGCCCCAGCTGTGTACAGCTGCGATTCTCAAGACTGCCCCTTATTATTACAGGATGACACTCAGATGGGAATTTAAAACACTAGTTTAAGCAATTTTGCTGCTATTATATGTAGTTGTCAGTTACATGGAAGAGAGGGGCTACTGAAGATCCTGCTAGGGTGAAGCATGTGAGGTTACATGGGAAGAATGTTAGGCCAGCCTCAAGCTATCCATAGAGACCTCTCAGCATTGAGGACCATTGATGGTCCAGCCTCAGCTATCCATGGAGACCTCTCAGCTTGGGCATGAGGTCCAGCCTCAGCTATCCATGGGGACCTCTCAGTTGGAGGTTCTCCACACTTCTCCAAGCTGCATTTTATTTACATTCTGAAGAGTAATTTCCCTTCTGTTACTGAGAATGCTGTAAGACTGTGGAGAGCCGATAATGTGCCCATCTGCTTACACAGTGCAGAAGTGTGTGCATGTGGTAGGCAGGACTGGCTTTGGTGTCCATGCTGTGGGTAAACTGAGGCAGGCAGCCATTGGGGGTCAGTGCTTAGACCCGCTGACAGGATAGATCCAAATACCTACAGGGGCTGCTGCCAATGGCAGCCAGCAATTAGTGAAGTTACTTAGCAGACATTTTTTTCCTGAGGGAACAAAGCTTAATTTACTGGGACTGGCATTCCCTGTGACCAATGGAAAAACTATGAACTCTTAACTCCTT
The DNA here is from genome assembly GCA_021653895.1 of Mastomys natalensis. NCBI lineage: Eukaryota > Metazoa > Chordata > Mammalia > Rodentia > Muridae > Mastomys > Mastomys natalensis. The sequence goes on from JAJTUV010000060.1 coordinate 704,731, forward strand.
GGGGCCATCAAGAAAGAGAAGGAAAAAGAGAAAATTCATAACACACACACACGCATACACACACTGAGTGGATGACATGAAAGGCAGCATCCAATAACTTCATACACACAAATATATACATACATATATACATACATACACATATACATTCACACAGAACTACAGAACAGACATATACACATTCATACATACAATGGTTAGATCAAATCTCCAGCAAGCAGGCTCTAAGCATTTCCCACACACAACACACACACACACACACACATAAATGCACACAATTGGTAGATGGAGCAAGCTCCAACACACATGCAGACAAACCTTACACATATACATACATACACACACATAGTTGATGGATGGAAGGAACAATGTTCCAAGCCTTATTCTTTATTCTTTCTTCCATAGCTTATATATCCCAGCAAAATCTTTCAAGCAGTATACAGTTACAATGTGATTGCATTTTAGTTTTCTTCTAGTGAATGACTGTGAAAAACAGTATGCTCCCCAACACCTTTACAAGAAATAACATTATGTAGTACAGGTAAAGAAAACAAATTATTCCCAAAAATTTACGTACATTTGTAACTAAGCAACTTGTTATACATTAACAAAGTGTAACCAAGCAAGGCAGTTCTCTCAGTCAGTTTCTCTTACTGGCAGGCAGCAAATTGTGGTTACAGAAGGAGTAATTATTTTATTATTTATTTTAAAAATAATCTTGTAAGAAGCTTAGGGGCTGGAGAGATGGTTCAGGGGTTAAGAGTACTGGCTGCTCTTCCAGAGGTCCTGAGTTCAAATTCCTGGCAACCACATGGTGGCTTAGAGCAGTGTACTCACATATATAAAATAAATAAATAAATCTTAAGAAAAGAATCTTAAAAGAATCACAAGTCTAAACTTTTATATAAAAAAACAATCATATCTACTCATCAGCAATTCTTATTAAATCATATCAGGAAGCTGAGAGCAAACGTGGGTATAAGAAGCCAGTCATCACCAGTTCAGCCTCAGTGAGAGTCACGTCAGCCAGTGCTGCCATTGTTCTTGTTCCCAGACCATAAAAGGTCCCTTGCTTAACTAATAAGAGGGGGCCTTTCTGAACTTCAGATTGTTCCCTAAGATTTTCTGCATTAGAGCCAGTAACAAAAGCATCTCAGCCTAGCTTCACTAACAATTTTATTTTCCCACATGTTTTCGAAGGGTGGTGGTCATTGCTGACAATCTACGTCTCTAAGTGCTTCTCTAGGACGGAGGTTGAATTCATTGATCTCCTCCAGCACCAAGGCCTGAAAGAGATCAAGTGTTAGTGCCATGAGTGCCAGGAGACTGTCCAGTGAAGGACCGGAAGCCCCCTTAATAATTCTTAGATTAAGAGGGGAGTGAGGGCAGCAAGCAGAGCAGAACTCCACAACAGCAGCAAGTCCTCAGGACATGTGGTTCTCGGGGGGCCCTGCCGCACAGAGGCTCACTCAAGTGGGCCGCATTCCATGCATTCTAAAGCCATTTGTCATTCCTCCTGCATGGCCCTCAGCAGTAGGGTCATGACAAAATAGTAAATCAGCTTCTATGAAAAGTTGCTCATACATATATATATACACAGATACATTTTGTGTGTACATTATAAGTGTATATGTTCACAATCTATATGAGACTGTGCTCTATATACATACGTGTATATTTAGGGATACACACATCATACACCCTGTTCCCACCAGCTCTCATGGAAGAATGAGTTTGACTTTTCAACTCTGAGCTCTGTCTCTGCTCTGCTCTCGGCTGTCCCCATCCTAGTGATGTCCTGCTCAGGTCTCTTGTCCCAGCCACTCATTGCCATCAGTTTCTCTTGTGAAGTTCCTGAGCCCCGAGGTCCTTTTCCTGTCCAGGTGGATTCTTCTCTGTCAGCTCACCTGTGTTGTCCGACACTGGAGGTCCACACAGGCACAGCAGAATCCTCGGGGTCTCCTAGGAACCATCTTGACTTTTCTTAGGTGGTTTACTGCAGCCCTTTTACTGCCCTGGGTCACCCAAGCAGGAAGAGGGGCAAGCCATGCTAAAAAACAAAGGATAAATGCAAAGAGCATCCCAGTGTGCTTTGAAGAACTGTATTTGAAAGGACCAGTATTGACACAAGACACCCCAAGACCAAGGTCTCAGTACAAAGGACGTTTACTTGCCCCAGAGAGATGGAGGGCAGGGATAAGAGACAAAGAAGGCAAAGGACTAACCAGATGGGAAGGAGGGCTGTTTGTCCTGGGAAGTAGGATTGGAAACAAACAAAGAACTGCCCCTGGATAGAGAGGAGAGTTGACCCATAGGAAGATGGAAGTTTATAAAGGTAAAGGGGACACCCCGTATTAAGATGAGGTGTTCAATTTTAACCGACCATGCTTAATTGAAAGCATACCGCACAAAACCTTCTGTGCTAGCCTTCACAACGGCGCTACAGCTTCACAACGGAAGCAACAAGGATATGGTTACTGAATACACAATGTGGTATAGCTGTAAAATCGAATAGTATTCAGCTAGGAATGACATGTTGATTCGTGCTACATCATGAATGAAGCATGGAAACACGTTACATGAAAGCACCTAGGTGCAAAGGTCATAGATTACGGTCATATCACAAAGTCATATAAAAGCTTTTCATTTGTTTTCTTTAATTGCGCCAGGGAACAAACCCCAGGCCTTGAAGATGAAGACAAAGCTTTCCCACTGAGCTACATTCCCAGTCTTTTATCCTGTTTACCTTAGATTCTCTTTACTGTTGGAGGGGCATTTGCATCACTCGGCATGCATGGCACAAGCTCCTCGATTGTGTGAGTCAGTGGGTGCCACATGCTCCACAGTATGTGTGTGGAGGTCAGAGGTCAATCTTGGGACTCCCGTTCTCTTCCATGGATTCCATGGCTTGAACTCAGCTACCAGGCTTTGCCTGCTAAGCCATCCTGCTGGCCCTTCTTCCGTGTGTGACAAGTCTAGAACTGACCGATATCTGACATTTTTTAGTAATTCATGATGTCCTGGTCTTGGGGACAAGGATGCTTGCCAATGGATTCAGGGCTTTTAAAGTGATGAAAAGGTTTGAGCTTAGTGTTACAGTTATACTACTGGATATGCTAAAATCACCAACCTGATACTTTAAAAGGTGAGTTCATGACCTGCAAATTATATCAGTGGGAAGCTTATAAAATTCTTTAGACTCAAGCATGTACACTGCAGTGTATTTGAAAAAAAAAAAAAAAAAAAAAGGAATTGTCGGACTGGTTTAAATTCATACAGTTTGGGTAGCTTTGATTCCAAAGGTTAATTTTCAAAACTCACCCAATTGCAAAGAATAGCTACACAGAGGCACACTAGAGATTTATCTAATGTCTGGTCCAGTTCTGTCTCGTGTATATCATGTGTGTCATGTATGTCACATATGTCATGTCTATCATGTATATGGTAGGCTGCGCCCCACCCAGCCAACCATCTCCTCCTCTTTCCACCTCTCTAAAATGACTAGTTGAGCCTCCTTTTCCTGCTTCATTGAGAATATTGTGATTCATGACGTGAGATCAGAGACATTAAGAATAGCAGAGGACAGTGTGATGACCCAGCACATAAACGTACTTGCTGCCTGCCATGCCTGACGACCTGATTCCAACTCCTGGGGCTCGTGTGGTAGAAAGAGAAAGCCAATGCTTGCAAGATGTCCTCTGTCCCCCACATGCAAATCACAGTATGCATGTGCCACTACTCCAAATAAATAAATAAATAATAAATACGTAAATAAATGTAAGAAAAAACTCAAAATTCCAAAAGGTGGAATTTAAATTAATTAATATATATATATATATATATATATATATTATATATATATATATATATATAAATCAAACATTCCCAAAGAGGCTGCAGGGGTTGGATGTCTAAACAAATCCAGCTTTTCTTTGGGGTGCATTTGACACGTGGGCATCTTCTCACGACAATGAGGTCATGAACAGAGCAGGAGGCAGTGACTCTTGGTTGGTCTCGTTTTGGGGGTCAGTGAGAACATCACAAATGACTGGTTAGGAAAGCACTAGCTTTTTCAGAAGCCAGCCTAACGACTGCTTCCTTGCAGCATTATGAGGGACTTTAGATAATCAGTCAAGCCTCCCAATATCATACCAGTGAGGAAGTAAAGTCAGAACACATATGGTGGCTGGCTCTTGGATGTCAGAGCACAGTAACCCAGCCCCAGGTCTCCTGTGACTGAGCCTTGGTGTGTCTCTCATGATCACACACGTAAGTCCAGGAGGCCTCAGAGCTCAGAAGTAGGCATCAAATCCTGTGCAGCTGAAGTTACAGGTGGCTCCCAGGGTGCCGGGAACTGAACTTGGGTCCTCTGGAAGAATAGTGCACGCTTTTAACCACTGAGCCATCTCTCCCGCCTCCCTAAGCCTTCAGCTGCGTTCAACTCATGCCGTCATTTAAACATGGCTTTAAAAAACGTGGAATTATAAAGAATTTTTACTTCGTGTGACTTGATGAGCACATCCATTGAAACTATTTTTTTAAGTTGATCTTCTGATAAGCTGAATATTGCAAGTGCCATGCTGTATTTTATTATTTCTGGCTCTCTTAGAGGAAAACACTTGGGTTGAACCTGGGATTTTTGCCTGTCCTTTACAAAAAGCTCAGATCAACTCCCCCTCACTCACTGTGAAGCTCCTCATTCGATGTCTTTCAAAGAATGTCCTATGGTAGCTCACTTCCAGTATTGCTATGTGTGGGAGTGGGCACAACTGGTTTAGAATGCAGACTGTTTAGCCCAGTGATACACTTGTCAGTCTGAACTCCACCACCAGGCTCTGAGACTCAATGTCTTTAAATAACTGAGAATTTTTATGTCTATTGGAAATGGACATTCACTGCAAGACAGCTTCTTACCATGTCCTGTTGGACAACAGCTAACCCTGATGTGGCTCACACCTGATGTCACTCACACCCATTCAGTCCCACAGGAGCTGGACCCTCTTATCTCCGGTCACACTGATGAAAGCAGTGGAGGTGAAGAATATTCCTGGTCTCACTCATAAAGGCTCCCCGGGGCTAGTGCACACGGTCTCTTTCCATCTCTCCACTAAATGCAGAAGACTTGGCAGACTCGGGGGGGTGGGGGGTCTTGGGTTTCCACACAGCTGCTGGGAGGAGGGGCAGCTGGAGGAACTGCCTGTGGACCTATGAGGGTCTGTGCGAGGCATGGCAGTCTTTAGTGTTAAGGCAAATATCATACATATGCACACACACACAGAATGAGTGAGCAAGTGAGAGAACGGGCAGACTGCATCCATGTTTCCAGTTGGTTGGATGTTGGGACAATAGAAGTACAGCAGACTCCTTTCAGAGGACTGAGTTGAAGGCAGACGTCTTAGATATAGTGTATTTATTTTTTTATTCATGTGTGTGTGTTGTGTGTGTGCGCGCTGTGTGCGCGCACACACGTGTTTCCTGCATCCATCGCATCACAGAGCGTCGAGTGTTGCTCTTTATGTGGTTAACCACTGCGGTGATTCCACCCACCTAACAGTTGCTCGTGTTGGATATACCATCATCAGCTAAAAGGTTTGGCTTCAGGAAGCTGACAATTCACTAATTCAAATCCATTGTAATGAGTTAACTCTTTCTGGCCAGCTGTCGGCCTGGTGAGTCTCCTGTTTTGGTTTGCATGGTGGAACGGTATCTTTGAACCTTGGCGAGGAGTCACTGCTGTTCCCTAGCAACAGGGACCCATTTGCCTCTGGGCTCTTTCCCAGCTTCACCCCCAATGACGTCTTTGTTTCTCCTGTCCTCAGAGGTGGGCGCACAGAGACAGGCTTAGCCCTGAAACGCCTGAGCAGGGGTTCCCTGGAGGCAGAAATCGCTCTGTGCCCAACATCCTCATCATCATCACAGATGGCAAGTCCCAGGGGCCCGTGGCTCTACCAGCTAAGCAGCTGAGAGACAGGGGCATCGTCGTGTTTGCCGTGGGGGTCCATTTTCCCAGGTAAGTAAATGCCTCAGTCATTCTGTGTCAGCTTCAGGGAGCCAGCCAATGTGACTGGGAGAGCCTGCCAAAGCCTTTCCTAGCTACAGCAAGATTGGGGGTGTGGGAGGCCTTTGTGTCTCTTTCCCCGTTGTTTTGCTGTTCTGGCCCTAGTGCATAGCACATCCCCAACCTTGTAAAGCACTGAGGTTTCATGCTACCCTCTGCTTTTATCTGAACTTTTGGTCGTAAGCATCAGAAATGAACTCAAACTCACTTGACAAAAGTATAAATCAATGGAGTCAACTCATTTCAACATGTGTGTGAGCTGCCTGCCCCTCAGGGGCAGGAGCCGTGGGATTCAGTCCTGCTCAGCTCCATCCTGACCACCACACACCTCTCAAGCTCTCTGGACTGTCCTCTCAGCCTGGTTTGCTAGGAAAGGAGGAGCTGGGGTCATGGACAGCATTCCAGTCCACAAGTCACATGTCCGTGCTGGGAGGCGGGTGGGTCTCAGCTTCTGCTAACCCTGTTCTTCTGATCTGCCTGAGTCACATGTACAGCTGACAAAGGCTGGGGAGTCTATGGAGGTCCATCACCCACTCCAGCCACCTCAACCAGGTGTTGAGCAAATCTGCCTTCCTAGAAGAGAGGTCACATGCCCCAAATGCTCTCAGCCTTAAAAACAGGTATGGCTCCTAGGCCTTGGGTCTCTAGTGTAAGTATAGGTGAAATGATTCTGGGCTGGCTGCCAAGCTTTCGCTTAGGACTTTCTTTTGTCTTCTTCTTTTCTATTAGAATAGGTTTCCTCCTCATGCTGACACTAGTCTGGTCTTGGAATAGATGCCCATCTATCCCATGGGAAAGACTAGTTAGTAAACGAATGGATGCATATGTAGGAAATGTGATTTCAGGTGGGAATAGAACCAAAGGGGAAGACCAAGTGGGTGAGGGCTGAAGGGAACAGGGAGAGCCTTTGTTAGAAGGGGGCCTGCTGAAGCTGCTCTGAGGATTTGTTTGTTTGTTTTAAGAACAAACAAGGTAGGTAGTAGCAAAGACCTCAAGGCAGCAAGTAGCTTGCTGTGTAGGAGCAGGGACCAAGCAAGTAAGCAGCTGAATGGTAGGAAATATGGTAGATGGAGCTGCTGGGGGTGGGGGTGGGGTGCAGGCAGCTCTGTTGTGGGTGCCAGGGGGATGGCCCCCTGGATGAGTGTGATTGCTGGGCAAGTGTGAGGACCTGAGCTTAGATTCTCAGCACACATGTTTATAAAAACATAGAGAAGTGGCTATGTATACCTGTAACCCCAGAGCTACAGGACAGGGACAGGAGGATCTGTAGGAGTTGTTAGACATCAGCCTAGCAACAGCTCAGCAAGCTCAATGAGCTGCTGTCTGAGAGAGCAAGGTGGAGGGATAGGGCCAGACAACTAACACCTTCCTGTGGCTTCAGAACATACATACAACACACACACACCACACACACACACACACACACACACAACATACTCTACACATATACCACACATTCACTACACACATACACACACGCATACACTACACATACACATACACACACACACAACACACACACACAACACATATATATATATATACACATATATACATATATACATATAGCACACCACACACATATATAATAACACATCACACATAACCAACATCACACATACACATTAGCACACACACACACTACACAACAAAGCACACATAATACAACATATATATACACTATCATATATACATATTAGCACCACCACACACATATATACCACACACACTACACACACACATGTAGTCATCTTACACACAGACATACACATACTTAAACTGCACACTTGACATACAGCAACCTAGGTTCGACACAAATACATATTACAGCACCACCACATGTCTGAGCACCAAGACCTACACACTCAACTCAGTCTTATCTTAAACCCATTGTGGATATTGCTGAGGTTCTGGCGGTTTGGGAGTACAGTGCACAGCCCTAAGGGGGTATCGCAGAAATGGCATTTTCAGGAGTCACACTGGCTGAGGCACCAGGAGGATCTCTAGAACACTCAGACAGAGTCAGTATGTTCAACAGCACAAGCTAGGGTGCATGCTGTCACGTGGTGGTGTGGATTACTGGCACACTGGCACAGCTGGACTGAATGTGTGTGAGTCCACAGGGTAAGGCTGTGAGTCCTGTGGACTGAGTAGAGAATGGAGACTGCTGGCCTGAATCCTAGAGTGAGAATGGATAGCCGTTGTCCTAACATGCAGAGAATAAGAGAGGAATGACATTGAAAGTGTGCCTATCGTTTACTTGGCCCCTACTTCTTGCTGACTGAGCCCTTTGACGCTTCTCTACTCTAGTTAGCTCTGAATTCCTTGGGCAGCTTTAGAGAAGGCCTGCTGCTAGGCCAGAACAGTGGAGGGGGCCTGGCAGGCCACATCTGAGAAGTCCCCTTCTATGTAGCCCAGGGATAACTGGGTACTGCATAAAAGTTTAGTCTACAAGGAATCGAATAAGATGCAGAGTTAAACACTAGTCAAGTTTGGAGCTTGATGACCTTCTATCTTCTATCTGGCTGAGTTTCAACAATGGCTTCTTCTCTTCGTGTCCTAGGCTGCCCCATCTTCATTCATTTCTAAACTCTCTCTGTACAGATCAGACTTTGTATCAGGGTCTGGGCACACGTGCTTGCCGGGCACACTTTAGGTCAGAGGACAACTTGCAGGAGTTGCTCTTTCTTTCTACTCTGTGGGTTCCTAGGGATCAAACTCAGGTCATTGCTTGGTGGGCACAGCACCCTGACCTGCTAAGCTTCTCGCTGACTCTTAAAACAAACAAAAATGAAATTAATATTTATTTGCCTTGTCTTATTACACAAAGATTTCTCAGTGTCATCTCTTCTTCATGACTTAGGGTCATCGGCATATCATCTTGTCCTGGGCACCTGTGGTGGTGCCCTCTGAGCAATGAAGGACTATGGCTATTTCCCCTCAGCTGCACGATGCTGGCCTTGGCTGCCTTGGGGCTCTTTCCTATCTTAGATTTCTGCTGTCACTGGCTGTCCTTGCTTGCTTTCTCTTTCTCATTTCAAACAACTTTCTCTCGTTTGCTTTCCTGATTGTTTTTAACAGTTAATATTTAACTTAAAGAACAGATAGAAAGGATTAGGCAACAAATGAAGAGTTAGGTATGTATAAGTTTGTGTGTGCAACTATGTAACAAATTTCTGAAGTTACAGAGTTGTTCTCCTTATCACTGTGACTTTTAGTTAGAAGAGTCCGTTGAATTCCTTAACACTTTGACTCGTGGATGAGCCAATAGGTTTGAGGACAAGGCCTGTAGCACAGGATGGACTGTAGCTAAGCTTCCTTGAGAACTTCCTGAGTTTACTTCTCAGCCTCACCTGGACAGATGAGGTCGCTATGAAGTGACAGCTGAGTCAGTGGAATGGCATTATAGCCCAGGAGCTAGGTAGGCAGGAAGAGGAGAGAAGGCATGGTACCAGCTTTTGGAATTTCTCCCCAGGTGGGACGAGCTGCTCATGCTGGCCAGTGAGCCAAAGGAGCAGCATGTGCTGTTGGCTGAGCAGGTGGAGGATGCCACCAATGGCCTCCTCAGTACCCTCAGCAGCTCCAGCCTCTGCACCGCTGCTGATCCAGGTAGGACTGGCCAGCCTGCAAGAGAATGGCCTTAACCTGACCAACTTAGACATGGGGTGAACAGGGCTCCTGAGGCAAGAACCTCAAGAAGGGTGGATAAGAGAGGACAGGCAGCCCCTGTCCTGGGTGCTGTCCTGTTTCCTTACGTCTGGCTTTGTGGGTTTCCCAGCTGGAGTTCTGAACTTATGTCTGTGGGATAAGGGGCCTGGGGTTTAAGGTTAGACTTGGTAGGCTCTTTTCCCTGCTGGGCAGATGAACCAAGTCTACATCCCTCCTTGGTTGCATGGAGGAACTCAGGGAGGCTTTGGGCTTAGGACTCCTGTCTGGGTCCACCCCGGACCTACAGTGACACTCGGATACAAAGTGCTGTGTAAGCTGTGAGTGGAGCCTGGGACAGAGGAAATCCAGACAGTGCTGCACATCAGTGCTCTGCCCTGAGAGAGGCCACAGAGTCCACAGCAAGGCGGGTAGAGTAGGAGCCCATGGTAGCCACCCTGGGGCATGGGGGCCGAGGCAAACAGCATCGCTTGTCTTGTGTGTGTGTGTGTGTGTGTGTGTGTGTTTTCTGTCTGTCTTCTGACACAGACTGCAGGGTGGAAGCTCACCCATGTGAGAGGAAGACACTTGAGACCGTGAGGGAGCTTGCTGGCAATGCCTTGTGCTGGAGAGGATCAAGGCAGACGGACACTGTGCTGGCTGTACCCTGTCCCTTCTACAGGTGGGTCTGCAGACAGAGTCCTTGTGATTCTGAGTGCTCCAAAGCTTCAGGGAGATTGGTACTTTGGGTTTGGGTGCTGGACATGGCTGGACAGTTTGTAACAGAAAAATGGGAGATGGAAGAAGAGGCTGGGGATGGATCTTTCTATCCAGCAGTGAGGAATTTTTTCTGCCACATCAGAGCACTCAGGAATGGGGAGGGGCAGTGATGGTACAGCTTTAGGGTCAGATGGCCAGTGCTCGGATCCCAAGCTGCTTTGACTGCGGTATGGAGGGAGACACCTGACACATAGCTGTTCCAAGAATGGTGGCTTTTGTGTCAATTCAGAATGCTAGTGTCTGAGAGGACTCAAGAAAGTATCAAGTATGGTGATTTTCAAATCCCTTTTGAGCTTTGGGGTTTTTTGAGGACACTGGTCCAGAACAGGCAGAAGCAGCAGCAGGGTGAAGGGACAGGGCTGGGATGCTGGAGGTAGCCGGGCACCATGGTTATTCAAGACGTTTTCCCCATCATCCGAGCTCCACAAAAACACAGAGAGTGACAGAGAGAGCATTCTGACATGAACAGGACACTGACGACCAGGGATGGAGATACCTGGTCACACAGTAGACTCCAGACCCAGAGCTATTCCCAGAATCCCCCTCCCTGCACTGTAACGATGGTGGCAATGACAAATCTGTTCCCAGATGGGAATTTTGCACACATTCATATCTAACATTCTTGTTACTTGTTTTTCAAGACAGGGTTTCTCCGTGTAGCCCTGACTGTCCTGGAACTCGCTTTGTAGACCAGGCTGGCCTTGAACTCAGAGATCTGCCTGCTTCTGCCTCCTGTGTGCTGGGACCAAAGTGTGTACTATCATACCTGGCTACATTTCTAGCTTTTAGTGGGGGAGGGAAGGGCTCTGGTTCACTTGAAACTTCCCTACTTCATCTACAAATAAGAGTCAGGATAGGCTGAAGCAGGGAAGGAGCCTTTATGATGTGATCTCTGAAACCTTCACTTATTCTACCACTGCATTTCCTGACTTGTAGCTGGAAGAGAGTGTTTCAGACACACCCTGCCAACTGCTACAGAACCATCTGTCCAGGTATGGTTGTTTGCCTCTTGGACTCACGGACTCTCTCTGAGGCTGGTTTTAAAGGGACCCTGACAGATGTGGGGTTGGGCTGAGCCCCAGGGCAAGAGGGTGGGCGTTTGGCCCAGGAGTGTGTTCCTGTTACACTTTCCCTTCATCTGCTCGATGGCGTAGCTTTGCTGCAGATGGACTGGTGGCTTCGGGATTTCTCCATTAGCCAGTGTGCTTTTCATCGGTGAGAAATACACGGGGGAACAACTTCACAGATGGCCTAATGTCTAATATCAAACCTGGGGAGATGCCTGGGTGTTCTCTACCTCTGTCAAGTGGAGTTATGTTTGCCTGAGGTCTTCAGTTTCTCTCTCCCACTCCCCACCATAGAAGGCCTGGATCATGGGATCCTACTGAGAACCCTCCAGGCATTATTCATGAATGGGCTTCATCACTATAGAGTCCCAAGCAGGAAGAGTTATCCACACCATTAAGCACCATTCACCAGGGTCCCCGGGTGCCCTCAGAGCCCCCCACCCCCAGTACCGCCCTACACTGTCCTGCAAGCATAAACCACCCCTGTGTGGTGTTTGTCCTTTTGTGAGTTTGCTATCCCCAGTGAGGGAAGGAACATTTCCAGGCAGGGAGTGAGGGTTCTGAGCCTGGGTCAGACAAGCCCATGGACACATCCTTTCCAAGTGCTGAAGCCCCCGTGTTACTGGCCCCTGATATGAAAGAGAAACTGACTCGGAGGCCATGGCTGTTCACAAATTGTGGACCCTGAGACCTGAGCTTGAGTCTCTGCTCTGCCAAGATCAGTCACCTGACCTCAGCGAGACTTCCACTCATGGAGCTCCCACTTTCTGTCTCCATTCTTAGGGTGGCTATCAGGGTAAAATGGGACCTTGCTTTGTGGCTGTCTTAGTCAGGGTTTCTATTCCTGCACAAACATCACAACCAAGAAGCAAGTTGGGAGGAAAGGGTTTATTCAGCTTACACTTCCACTTGCTGTTCATCACCAAAGGAAGTCAGGACTGGAACTCAAGCAGGTCAGGAAGCAGGAGCTGATGCAGAGGCCATGGAGGGATGTTACTTACTGGCTTGCTTCCCCTGGCTTGCTCAGCTTGCTTTCTTATAGAACCCAAGACTACCAGCCCACGATGGCACCACCACAATGGGCCCTCCACCCTTGGTTACTAATTGAGAAAATGCCTTACAGCTGGATCTCATGGAGGCATTTTTGCAACTGAAGCTCCTTTCTCTGTGATAACTCCAGCTTGTGTCAAGTTGACACACAAAACCAGCCAGTACACTGGTTAATGCAGGCCTCATCCCGTGGCAGATATTCAATCAAAGGCCTCCCTGAGAGTTCCCCATGATGCTCAAGCTGCTAGTGTCGACCGCTGATCAGTCTGTCCTTAAATCCCAGTGATGTGACTAGTAAACAGTAATATACTAGTGTTTTGAAGAAGACATGCTTGCCGGTCTCCATGGTGACACCCTCAGCTAGCTGCTCCTTAAGCTTGCACTAGTGCACAAAGATCCTTTGTGTTCTCTGTGACTTTGGGAGGAAGGATGTGGTGGGGTGGGGGAGGTTAAACCTCATTTTAATAACTGATAGGGAGGAGGGAACTCGAGTGATTCTCGGCTACAGGTTACCACCGATCAGACACTTTAGAACGGTCTGGCTTTCGCGTATGCTGGCTTTCCTGTGTTTCACACCAGCCTTGAGGAGGCATCGCCCACAGGATGCACCCGCGCACTCAAAAGCAAACGTCTTAGCTCTTAGCGTCTCTCCAGAGTGTTTGCTTCACACCAGGGCGTCCCACGGATTCCTTTGTGTCCACTGACTGTGGGAGAAGTATGAGGAGATTGAAACTTGGGAAGGCGAATTTAGATGCCCGCAGAGGCAGAGGTGGCTACGTTCATCACTGGGCTGCCTGACTGCCACAAACTCGTGGTTCTCTGTGCCACGAGGTAGGAGCCTTAGGCAACCCTAGGTCATTCTTGAACAAAGAAAGGGGCCCTTCAGCCCACAGCCGTGCAGCCGCCATGTTGCTACAGAGATCATCATCCTTAGTAAACTTAGGTAAAACACACGTTAGTCGTTATGACAACCCTGGGCCCCCCTGGGCCTTCTCAGAAGCCTTGGATAACGATGGCCAGTATCCTCATATCACAGTAGGAGCACAGTAACAGGGACCCATCCTTGACCCAATTGACATGGACCTTGCCAAGGTCTTCCAACTGCACCGAGTCCCTCCTCTAGGTACTCAGTTCTTTCTTAGCTGTAAGAGTTTGACTGCTCACCTACCAGATGGTGTGAGCCACCTAGAAAGTCAGGGCCAACCTTCAGTCAGTACTCTGCACTCCCTGCCTGTCATCTTGGTTTTAATGGGTATCTCTCTGGTAGGCCCCTGTGACTCCCAGCCCTGCCAAATGGAGGCACATGCATTCCAGAAGGCGTGGATAAGTACCACTGTCTCTGCCCACTGGCATTCGGAGGGGAAGTCAACTGTGGTATGTATACCTGGGCTTCCTAAGACTGACTCACTGGGAACAGGCGAGGCCTGGGTTCACCCTTCTTGTTGTCCCCTGTTGCCTGCTGAGTAGCAAGCAACCGGTAGAATTTCAACCCACCTTCTTTCCCCATTGCCCTCTGATCTGTCATATGGTGCAGCCTCAGGCACTCTATGATTAATCCAAATGGTGGCACCGGGCAGAGCTGTCAAATCGCTGCCTAAGGTCTGAGCATATCTTTTCTTCTAGAAAAAGAGGAGCAGGAAGGCCTAACTTCTTTTGATTTCAAAGCCGCCGTGGAGTGGAGATTCTATAAGCCTCAGCTCATGGGGAGCTGTAAATAAGATTATGTACAGTGCTTAGCACAGTGCCCATCACACTTAAGTGACTTACACAAGAGTGCTGGTGCCTTCACCCGCAGTCCATACAGGGAAAGTAAATCTTAACCTACTCAAAATCAGTCCGGGATTATAGCTGCACATGTAATAAAGCGGAACAGGGAAGCTTCTAAAAAAAAATGTGGGACCTGTTTCCATGATCTTAAAAGCTGACAGACATCTCAGGACGCAAGGGCCCTAAATACAGTGGGAAATAAAGTTGGAAAATAAACTCATTTTGCTTTATAAAGAGCACTTAGACTGTGTCCCTTAGCAGAGGTGGCAGGAAGCATTCTATATCTGAGTCTCTAGCAAGCACTGGGCACTCAGGGCGTGAGACCCTCTGCTCCAGCATCTACCTGGGAGGTTATTTGTGCTTGAAGTGGTATAAAGGCATCTAGAGTGGGTTTGGTCTGCACACCGCAGCGGCCCTAAGTGACAGCGTGTATCACTGTGATTCCAACAGCCCCGAAGCTGAGCCTGGAATGCAGAATCGATGTCCTCTTCCTGCTGGACAGTTCTGCAGGCACCACACTGGAGGGCTTCCAGCGGGCCAAGGCCTTTGTGAAGCGCTTCGTGCAGGCCGTGCTGAGTGAGGACTCTCGAGCCCGTGTTGGGGTAGCCAGTTACAGCAGGGATCTGATGGTGGCGGTGCCTGTCGGGGAGTACCAGCATGTACCAGACCTGGTCAGGAGCCTTGACAGCATTCACTTCCGTGGTGGCCCAACACTGACAGGAGTGCCTTGCTACAGGTGGCAGAGCACGGCTTTGGGAGTGTCAGCAGGACTGGCCAGGACAGGCCACGCAGAGTAGTGGTTCTGCTCACCGAATCACACTCCCAGGATGAGGTGGCTGGGCCAGCGGATCACGCAAGGTCCCGGGAGCTGCTCCTCCTGGGCATGGGCAGTGAGGTCGTGCAGGCAGAGCTGGAGAAGATCACGGGTAGCCCGAAGCATGTGATGGTCCACGCAGACCCTCAGGACCTGTTCAGCCAAATCCCAGACCTGCAGAGGAGGCTGTGCAGCCAGCCACGGCAGGTAAACCTGTGTAGCCTACCCCGGGCTGGCCTGTCAGCAGACAGGTAGGTCTGTCTGTCTTCTCGGCACCACCAGCCGTTCTTTTCTCCAGTGCCTATGCTAAGAACTAGAATGAGAGCCTGAGTGTAGAACTCTGGGGGGGCTTCTTGTGAGAACCGGATAGGACAAGCCTATGCATGCTCAGCATGTCCAAGCATGTGCCTGATTATAGATATCGTCACTAATTACACTTGACCATTAGTCTTAAGGAGTTCTGAGTCTTACCAGGCCTGCTTGAAAACAGCAGTTTTCTGGCCTCTTCGATGCTAACTCATTAAAGAGAAGTCTGTTCTTGGAACACACATGCATACACATGCGCACACGCTTGTTGCTGCACACTTGAACACAACCAAAGCGAACATGTTGTAAAATGATACCTACTCTGTCTGCCTGGCATGTGCTGTAACACCTTTCTCTCATTCTGTTTCCTTACCCTTGAGGCTGATCTTGTGAGCAGCAGTAAGGGGGAAAATGGTAGTTCTGGAAGTAAGCAGGGCTATGCAGGGGCTGGGCTCGTCCCTGAAATGTCAGAGCTGGAATACAGCCGTAATATGGCACTTCGGTGCTTTCCTGGGGAGCTGAGTGGAAGAAACCTCACATGGGACTTAGCATCCAGGCCATGTTACTGTCCCCAGAGGTAAGAGTCCTCCTTCTGTAATGGTGGTGAGGACTGTCATGCCCCTTGTATCCTGTCCTTTAGTATCCTACGGCAAATGCTTTTGATTTTGTTTGTATAGTTGCAGATACAACTATCTAGTTGTATCTGTGCAGAGGGTTCCTGGATCCATCCATTAGAATAGGTCATTGTTGCATTTAACAAACCAAAATGGATACATTATTACTTAATATAGTCTACCTCTGCTCAGATTTCCTTAGCTTTTAGCTGATATCGTCTTGTCCCCAAAACCAGAAATGGCCCTCACAGGACAGTTAGCGGGCCTGTCTCCTCGTGGGTTGTGGCAAGCTCTCTGTTTTCCTTGTGCCCGGTGTGGTTTTTAAGAGCTAACATCATCAGACCACCAGACCCTTTGACTCCATATTTAAACCACCCAAGTGGCTCTGTGTGGCTGAAAGAAACCCGAGCCCCTTCCACCAGCTTCTGAGAACTTCCTGCCTGGCTGCTGCGGTCTCTGCAGCTCCCACACACTGGAAGACTGAGGAAGATGCCTCCCTGCTTAGAGGCATCCTGCTTGCCCATCAGTGGCAGCTCTCTGCTCCTCCAGAGCTAGCAGAAGTATCACTCCCCAGGGATTCCCCCAGCACCTTCCCAGTCGCATCTTGTCTTGCTGTCCCCCTGGTCCCTTCTTTCCCTGCCTTCCCACCGTGTTGCTGACTCTGTTCCACATTTGTGTTCATTTCCTATCCATACGTCATAAATCACTCCACAAATGGCAGGTATGTGCCTACTTAATATAATAACAGTGTCCTGTGTCCAGCGGGCAGGCACTGCGTGGCATAAGGAGACAGGTGAAAAGTACAACCGCACCTGCTGCCATCAGGGCCTCCAAAATCCCATATGCTGGATGCTTCTTTCAAAGATCAAAGGTGAGCCAGCAGGTGGCTTCAGTGCTAAGGCCCAAGGTCACCGTTACCGTTTCTAAGCCAGCAAGGATTAAAATAAAGTAAAATAAAAAATATGGGAGAGGGAGGCAGAAGTCAAGCAGCTCCCCCACTGGTACTTGTTAGAAAGTATACAGTTTCAAGCTTAGAAACTACGTTCCCTTGGATGGGGACTACAGCACGGCCATTCTCAGCAGGAGGCTGGGGATGCCATCAGCGCAGCCATTTGTATTCACATCTCTATTCTAGGGAAGGGTGAGCTGTGGTTGTGAGGAGAGTAGACGCTACATGGGCAGTCAGCACACTGGCTGGCCTGGACTCTGCCTAGCCCAGAACAGCCAGATCTAGACAAGGGACCTCTTCTGCTTCTCCTCCAGACTGCCAGGCGCAGTCACTAGACCTGGTCTTCCTGTTGGACGCCTCGGCCTCAGTGGGACGTGAGAACTTTGCTCAAATGCAGAGCTTCGTCAGGAAATGCACCCTCCGGTTTGATGTGAACCCTGATGTGACACAGGTTGGCCTGGTGGTATACGGCAGCCAGGTGCAGACCGCCTTCGGGCTAGACACCCATCCCACCCGCGCTGCCGTATTGCGGGCCATGAGCCAGGCTCCCTACCTAGGGGGTGTGGGCTCTGCTGGCACAGCCTTGCTGCACATTGAGGACAAGGTGATGACTGTCCAGAGGGGTGCCCGCCCCGGTGTCCCCAAGGCCGTGGTCATGCTCACAGGCGGAGTGGGGCAGAAGATGCAGCTGTCCCTGCCCAGAAGCTGAGAGACAATGACATCTCAGTCTTGGTTATGAGCGTGGGAGCTGTCCTCAGGGAGGCAGTGCGGAGACTTGCTGGTCCACGGGACTCCCTGATCCATGTGGCAGCTTACACAGACCTGCGGTACCATCAGGACATGCTCATCGAGTGGATATGCAGAGGTGAGTGGGAATAAATACTCGTCCATTAGGGCTGTCTTGAGACAGGACCTTTGCCTGACATCCACACGTGTTACTATGAGGAAGACAGCTCCCTTGTCCCCACTTGCATGTGTGAGCTTATGTGCTAAACCCTACAATCCCACAAACGTCTCCAGTGTTACTGGTCATGTGCTAAGCTTCTGCTGCGGGGTTGAGGGAGACACTGAGGTGTTAACCCAGCCCCACAGACTACGATTGAGCTGATCTTGGTTAGAACAGGGGCCTTTGGATCTGACGCAGGCCTGGGCTCCTTCTTTGCAGAAGCCAAGCGGTCAGTCAACCTCTGCAAGCCCAGTCCATGCATGAATGAAGGCAGCTGCATCCTGAAGAGTGGCAGTTACCGATGCGAGTGCCGGGGTGGCTGGGAAGGCCCGCACTGTGAGAACCGTGAGTGGATCCCTACTGTTCAAGCATGGATGGGGTGGTCTCCTTTGTCCGGCCAAGTTCTACAGACTCAGCAGGAGGCAGGTTGAGTCACTCAATCATTTATTCATTCCCCTATGAAACACTTGGAAGGGTCTTACATATCTCAGGCATTTATTTTTTACTTTTTACTTTTTATTTTTGTGTAGAGTAGGAGATACGATCCAGGCTGATAGGTAAGGGAGAAAATCTGCCCTTGTGCAGCTTCCATTTTGGGGAGGAGACAGAGTGAGCAGTGCAACAGTATAGTGCATTAGAATGTTACTATTGTAGCACTGTTACTGTTCCTAGTACGAGAATGTTACACTAGCAGACAAGTGCATTGGAACAACCATGACAGCGGGAGGTGGGCCTTGGTTAGCAACATAACATGGAGAGATCCAGAGCACTGGGGACAGTGTCACAGGATGTGGGGCCAGAGAATTGTAGGTGGGTAGACACATTGTGGCAGCCAGCTGCCTCTTTCTTGAATATCATTGGTGACGGTGACGTGAGCAGAACCGCCTGCTGGGGGGGAGTGAGAAAATGGGGCTTTGGGAGGAGAGTAGCTGTAAGGAGACACAAATAACAGTCTGGGGCCTCCTTAGATCAGGCAGAAATCAAGACAACTCACAATATAGCTTTTCAGGCCTTGGTACACACTGGCTTCCAGTGGCCAGTAGGAGGTGGGGCAGGTGGATAGGACCCTGTGATCTGATACCTTTCATTTGGGGATGGACTTGTCCAGTAAAAAGGACACGAAGTAGCTGAATAGGCTGAGGCAAAGACTCAGATATCCTCAGAAATCATTTTCTTTCCCAGGCATCTTGAGAGGAGATGCCCCCATGGCACCTAGCTTCCGCCAAGAGCCTGCAGGAAGACAACAGCCGACCCTCTCCCAGCAAGCTCCAAAGCATCTTGGAATCTGAAAGGCCCTGTCCTCAGCCAAGTAAATCTCCTGGGGGCTCTGGAGTGTCTGCTTCCAGCTCTAAGAGCCATTTTGCCCACAAGCCTCTGCCACAAGGGACATTGCTTGGGATAGTAGCAACTGTCTGTCACTATGGTGATGTTGGAAATGCCTAATGTGTCAGTGTTTACCTCCTGTATCCCTTTGTACCTTGTTGAGGTAAACTGCCTGTCACTTTTCCTGAGGCTAAGAGGGAGGCCAGAGAGATCTGTTGACCTGCTTGAGGGTCATCACAGATGCGGGTAAGGTGATAATGCTTTGAAAAAGATGTCTGTCAGAGCTCACCACCTGGTGATTGGTGCAAAAGGTGGGCTTCTCCATTTTCCAAAAGACAGCTCCTATGGATTTAGTTTGAAAAGGGATTATGCGTCATTTGTGACTTTTTCTGGTGAGCAGATCTATGTGTGGGAGAGACCTGGGAAGGTCTCAGACAGCCATTTGACCAATTAACCAGTTTGTGTGTAGGGGAGGGGCATATTGTGCGAACAGCCATGTGTGATTGGTCTGGGCGCTGAGCTCCAGAGGGGCTTCCTTTCAGAGTTTACCCAGGAGAGAGTGGCATTTTGTTGGCTGCCCTCCTCTTAGCGGTAGCAGTGATAGGCAGACTTTCTCAAACTCAGCAAGTGAGGGATGAGGAGGTGCCCAGGAGGTTTGCTTTCAAAGCTTACTGTGCTATTCTGTCTTAATGTGTATCTCACACGCAGTCAGTAATTCAAGACAGATTGGTCGTTCGTCCGTCAGGATTGTATCCGCTGGCAGCGAGGATTCTTTGCATATCTTTGGCAAACTAGATACTTAACTGCAGCGCTAACACATCATCACCCCCACCTCCACTGCCACCTGTGCTGTTTGAAGCAGGGTTTTCGGAAGAAGCCATTTGTAGCGCTTTGGGAGCGACAGGACAGCATCTGAGATGCACTGGTAATATGTATCTATGTGAGGCCAGTGCTGTAAACTCTGTGTTCTGTGCACCAATCTGGCTGGCTGAGACGTGACTCCAGGTTTGCAGCATGCTTTCCCCATCCCCTCCCCCATTTTTTCTTCACATTTACACTGGGATATGAATGCTACATATTGTTACATTGTCACAGCAGAACAGTGCTGACGTCATCATGGAACATCAGGATTTCCCAAACTCCTGCACATTTGTAGTCATAGGACCTTCCTGTAAACTCTGGTCTGTATCTGTACTTCCGGGTTTCTTGTCATTCTACTCTACTCTGGGCTGTCAGCACCATGTTCAAGGAGTCCGAATTCGGTCTTGATTTCTACACATAAACTAAAACATTTATGTTCTGAATGTCCTTAGTCGTTTGCCTAGGCAGGCTTCTTGGTATGGTTCTTTTTCCCAAGACCTGCTTAGGAGCCTGTTTAACCTCCAGAGGTCTGGTTTTCAACCGTCTGCATGAAATCAGCTTCTGTAGATGCTTCCTTGTTAATTATACAATTAATACTCTCTTTCAGGTTACCAGATTAAGGAGCCTGAAAGTCTCTTGCTAGGCTTGCCTCTGTGGCTGTGCCAGTTTTTACAGTATATATTTTGAAGTTCAGTGTGTAAATAATCAAGACCTTTGCCGCAATACCATTCCATGAAATACAAGGGAAACCCAAAATACAGTGAACATTTTATTTTAAAAAAAATGTCTAACTCACCACTTGATAAAGGTCACCAAGTGTTTATGATACAGGAAATAAATGCCCTGGGATTAGAAAAACAAATATATGCGTAAAAATGTTTAGCCTTCAGAAACCAGTGTTAGATAACTGGTTCCAAACGCTCAGAAATGGGGCAGGTAACAGATGAAATGTATCAACTTGTGTTAATGCTGTCCACAGAGAGACAGCACATAAGGACAGCACTGCTGCCAATCTCACAGACAAGACAGGCTAGTCTAATTCAGGCTGCTTTCCTTGCAAGGGGACCAGAAATTTAAAACATCTTTAAAATGGTAATGAAGAGGTAATTAACTTAAACTCTTTTCTTAAAAGTAGCCTTGCCACAGGACAGAGTCTGTAAACACAGGAATTTTCCCCCTATATAATACAGCATTGTTTAAAAGTTTGCCTGGACTGGGGGAAAGTCCTTAGCGCCCCCTACAGGTCAGTGCTGTCCCTCTGCTACTGATTTCAGGGTTCTAATGTTCTTTAAGATCATCAAAGACCACATTGAGCCCACCCAATGTCGAGGACAAACATGGTGGCAACGCATGATTTAAACCTTAACATTGCCAAATACAGGATAAAAGATAAGGGGTCAGAAATTTAGATTTTCTTGTAACCAAAAGCAATGTGGCCATTTTCTCACTACCTAAAAATCTTGATAAAACAGTTGAGTGATGGATGAAATCTCTAAAAAGAAAAGGAAAAGTACATTGTCTCACTGACAGCCAGTAGATTTTTGTCTCCAAAGACGCCACCGATGCCACCACTGTGTTCCCTTTGGCTTGAAGAGGTGACAGGGCTCTTAACCGAAGCTCCATTCGCAGCAAGCCCGTCATTCCTTGCTTTTTCTTGTAAACAGACTCACCTTTCCTCAGAGTTGCTGTCTTATTGAAGACTTGACCGGAGCAGGATTGTCACCAAGGTCCACAATCACATAAGAGTCTTTAGGCAATTCTTGTTTCCTAGCTGGCTCCTTTCTTCTCCCATTCCTACAGTACAGACATAAAGCACCCAGCCCCCAAAAGAAAGTTATTCTTTGTATTTACCTTCATATATGTAGGAAAAGGTAAGAAAAACTATGAGCTCCAAAGCAATTACAAACAGAGCTAGCCTCATCCCTGGGAGGAGCATAGCTGAACGCTGTGATAGATTAGTGATGTCTGCAGGAGTGAGGCAGTAGAGGCTTATGCAATTAAATGGACTTAATAGTTCACTATTGTTGAGGGTGTGGGTGTCTGACTTTTTTCAGCGTCTACACAGGACAGGAACAAAGAGCAGAGTTTGTCAAAGCCAACACGTCACTCCACGCAGGTTTTCTTACTGTACACGTGAGTGAGTTATGGATTAAGGAAGCTTCTCCTTTTGCCCTCGGGAAGAAGCTACGTCACGGGTCAGGCCCTGTTTTTACTTTATTGAGCCTTTTGTCACTGGCTTCTTTGGTTTGATGGTAGGAACCTTTTGGGTCCCTGGAATCTACTCCTGAGTGTTTGGGAGGTCGTGGGTGGAGATGCCCTCAGGCTCACTGAGAAGAACACTTGGTGACGATCTGCTGAGGGCACACCTCCTACTCAGAGGTAGTACCAAAAGCCACAAAGCTCCATCTGCGGCTGAAGAGAGGCCGCTTACCTTGGCTTTCTGCAGGACAGTGCCTTTGCCTGTGACCATGACAGAAAGAGGCCTATTCTTGAGCACAGATGCAGAGTTGACTGGCGTAGAGTCTGGCGGGGGGGTGGGGGTGGCAGCTTTGGGCTGTGGCTGAGAAGGAGAGCAAGGACTGGGTCAAAGGTTAATATATATATATATATATAAAACCCATGTCTCCCCACCCGTGCCAGGAGGCCCTGTGTAGAGCTCAGAGGAGCCCCAGAGCCCAGCACTCACACGAGGGCTCACGTTGTCCAGGTGGGTGGTGTCCACAGTGGTGCCCAGGGTCACGGGCCCAGCCTCCGCCTTCTTCAGGTTGTCCTTCACCTCCATGATGCTGAGCTCGAGGTCCACGCGCCTGCTCTCCTCCATCCGGCATTCCTCCTCGATTTTCTTCAGCGTCTGCTCCAGCTTGGCCAGGACCCCCTTATCTGCAGAGAGGATCAAGCTTGCTGCAGAGGACAGGGAACCATGCTGGGTAGAGGCAGGTTTCTTTGGGGTTCAAGAGACGTATTATTTTTATGTGGTAGTCTGAATGAAAATAATGCCCATTGGCTTGTATGTTTGCTTGGTCTCCAGTAGGTGGAACTGTTTGGGAAGGATTAGGGGGTTGGCCCTGCTGGAGAGGGTGTGGCCCTGCTGGAGAGGGTGTGTCATTCCTGGTTAACGCTCTCTGTGCTTCCTGGTTCTGTCTCAGCCTGTAAGCTCTCAGCTATCTCTCTCTCTCCAGTGCCTGCCTGCCGGTTGTCATAAACCCCACCAAGACTGTCATGGACTCAACCCCTCCAGAATTATGAGCTCCACATTACATCCTTTCTTTCCTAAGTTGCCTTGGTCATGGTATTTTGTCATAGGAATGGAAATTTCACCAGCGAAACTGCTAACTGAATATATATTAAAAACTCACTGCCCTGTGCACATTAAATAGTTTCACTGCTGGACAAATGGACTCTGTCCTGACAACTAAAAAGTGGAGAGACTCTGTCCCAAAGGTCTTCCTTCAATTGTCACGCCAAAAGCTTCCCAGGAACCTGTTGCATTTGTCCCCAAACCTGTTAGGCTGGTTGTGCTCGCTGGTACAACTCTGTGATTTAAATATCAAATGAGATCCAGGTCAAGTAATTCTGAGAGGCCTCAGAGGTAAGTTGCTAGGAAACCTCCCATGAGCCATCTGAGCAGGAAGCCTTGGACTTCTTTACAAGTGTCACCTGGAGATTAAGTAGGCACTGCAGGTGTGGTTAGCATAGGGAAGACTTGACACATCAGTCTGCTGACCCAGATCTCAAACCTAGGCTCAGCGTCAACTTGAGAACAGCCTAACTACCTGCTATCCCTTGGATCCAGGCAGAGATAGCCTCAGACAGGACCTGAAGAAGAGAGTAAGGGAAGCAGATGACAAAGCCAGGTTTATTCCCTCTCAAAGCCTATGTGCGTTGAGACAAGCTTCTACCCCGGCCTTCCACCCAGAGGCCCCTACCTGTGCATCCTAAGAGGGCCTCTCTGAGCTCTCGCTTCTCTCTGCGGAGCTGAGCCAGGTGCCCTCGGATCTCCTCCTTACTCCTCTCCAGCCTCTCCTTCTCCTCCGTGTACCGTTTCACTTCCGCCTCTGTCCGGTTCTTCCCGAGTTTGATCTCTACAGACCAGAGAGGGAACGCTTGCATCAGCAGGAATGGACCTAAGCCCTTATCCCAGATTTATAACCCAGGTGGAGGCAGAACACCCATGCTGGACGCCAGCCCCACAGTGATGGGGTGGAATGTGTCCCTCACTTCTGTTACTGGGTGGGTCCAGGGCAGGTTCCCTCACCTCTGTGAACCCATCCTCTCGTTGGAAAGAAAGGGACCAGGCTGACTCGCCATGTCTAAAGTGTTAAGCCTGGATCTAGTCCATATACCTGCGCTGGTCACCCTCAGCTTGTCCTTCACAGGTGGGCTGGCACTGATAGGTGTAGCAGCCATGGTGTCTGGGCAGTTGGCTGGGAAGGAGATCCTCTGCTGCCCGGCCTGCAGCTTAACCGTGGTGATTCTCAGGGTGGGCTCGACGGGTTCTGAAGACTCCTGACTCTCTGGCTGCCTCTGTGCCAAGAGAAGTCACACACCAGTCTATGACTGCAGGGTTTGGCGAGGTGGCTGGTACCTGTTGATGGGATGGTCTGTACCTGCTGAGCCTCCGGGTCTTCTGGAGACTCTGTGTGGGGCTCCTCTGGGCTGGTGCCTGGCTTTGGGTCTACTGAGAGGGTCTCAGCTACATCGTCCTGCTGTGGCCCTGCTGGGAGCGAGGCCTGGACCTGGACCTCGCTGGTACTGTGCAGGAAGGACTTGACAGGTGTGAGATCCAAGTATACTCGGTCTAGCTCACTCTCACTGTTAGCATCCGCAGCAGGGGCCGCTTCCTCGGCAGGCTCCGCCTACAGGAAGAAGTCAAGGGTATTTACTATGTCATTCCCTTGGCTGTAAGGGACCTCCAGTCGCCAGCCCTACTCATGTTGCAGTTTCTAGGTGGCTCCTCCCCTTCCAGAAGAACCCTCTGTGGGGTCCTGGATAGGATGTCAGAGTCCAGAGGCAGAAGACTCAGAACACAGAGTTCTGTGTAAAGAAGGAAGTAACAAGTCTTTCCACAGTGAGGGTCAGGATTGAGGGAGATCGCTAACTACCCTGCCACGACTACTTCATTCCAGAACCAGGACCCTGCTGCCAGCATGCTTGGCCCGTCTCAGCTACCAATGTAGACTCTGCAGGCTTATGTGCCAATGCTCCCGCCTCACGCTACCCGCCATCTATTCTCCACACCCAGCACCCATCAGAGCAAATAACCAGGTGTTGTTTTCTAGATAGGTCTCCAGTTAGGTGAGTCCCATGCACACAGCCCCATGCACAAAAGATGGCCCCTAGGTGACTGGGGACTGCTCGCCTTGGGACAGTCTGACCGTCTGTGATCAAGGTTGGCAGGGGAAGGAGTGGCAGAGGAAGCTCGTGACCCCTCTCCCCCCAGCCCTACCCTCGTCCAAGTGCTTACCACCGCCTCCGTCGGCTCTGACACCTCTACGTCATCATACAGATCTTCTTGGCAGTCCCTGCTGGGCAGGCCATCGATGTATGTGTTGGGCTCTGAGAACTTTCTCTGCATCAGTCTGGAAGACATATGTGGGTGCAAAAAGCTTCTAGGTACCCGTAGAATCCCACCAGCCTCAAAGAATGCAGAATCAAAGCCCTGGGCTACACAACACAGACCTGACATAAACGCCTGTCTTCTCCCAGCCTGGCCATCTCCTTTCCTTTGTTCAGAACTCTTGGGTCTAGATTTCCCCTCCAGAGAAAACAAGCTTCCCTACCCCCAGTCCCTCCTCAGACTCCTCCAGTCATCTTCTAAGGGTTCTTCCCTTTCATTACAGTGCCAGCCACAAGATCCCAGGACATTTCACCCCCATGATGTGCCTGGGGCACCTCACACAAGTTGTACCCCCATTTTGTACATTAGGGAACAGGAGCTGTTTGAGGGTCCACGCTGGCTTCTAAAGACAGCACCTTGTCTAAGACACTCCTGCCCACTCCTGTCTGCTCATCTATAAAGTGAAAGCACCTATCTCACCCTGCATATCCTAGAGTGCACTGGAGACCCAGTGAGGAGTCCAGGGACGGCAAGGGGAAGTCAGGAAAGGTACCTACTCTGTGCTTGGAGTCAGGAAAGGTACCTACTCTGTGCTTGGGAGCTGGAGAGCATCTGGTTATCACAGACCCTGGGGCTAGTTCTCTCTGGGTCTCCCTGAGGATGGGCCATGCAGCTTGCCGGCCCCTGCTTTGTACCTCCCTACTGCAGGATCAAGCAGGACTCAACTGACCCTGTGCCCCTGGTGAGCATGCTGTCCTACTACCCACCAGGTC
Source organism: Mastomys natalensis (assembly GCA_021653895.1). NCBI lineage: Eukaryota > Metazoa > Chordata > Mammalia > Rodentia > Muridae > Mastomys > Mastomys natalensis. The sequence goes on from JAJTUV010000060.1 coordinate 731,241, forward strand.
TAGAAGCAAGGTTGGGTTAAAAGACACGCAAGGAAAGACCTCTTCTTACTCACAAGAGAGAGGTTTTGGCCGCACTCACAATACAGGAAACCCGTTCGGCATCCACATAGTCGTAGGTGAGCTCTTCTGGGTCTGTCTTGGAGCCCGACTCTGAGAGCAGAAGGCCTAACCAGTGACCCATCTCCTCTGATGACTTGGCCTAGAAGGACATGCAGAGTCATGAATAAGGAAGGAGAGCTATCCTAGTCAGTTCCTCCCCCTAGGCCAGGACAGCTCACTCTGGTCCCTGCCATGAAGCATGAGACTAACACAAGGCACCCTCAGTTTTAAGGGCACACTGTGTCTCCAAGCAAACTTAAACAGCATTTTTTTTTTTTGGTAGTGACACCATGGTGCCTCAGGAGCACCTCCTCATTGTCACCATGGTGACACCTCAGTGACACACTCCAGACACTGGTGTGGAGAATCACACATGATTGTAGACATGAGTTTCTAGAAGCTGATAGCTACCTTCTCAAGGTAAAAACCATGAAAGATTATCAGGAGCTATCGATTCGGAGGTGCTAAAGTTGGTTACTGAATTACTGTACACATTGTAGGCTGACTCGTCCATGGACAGTAATTGCCCCTTTTACCGTCTTAACCCATGCATGGAGACCGCTGAGACACTGCCTCAGAAATATCCATGTTCAGATTTATTTTTATGACACCAATAAAGTCGAGCAATCTGAAAGACCTGATACAAGAGCAAGAAGTCCTAATTTACTAACTGGGTCCCAGCAAATCTGGTGTTTCCTTTTAGGGGACAGTGCATCCCAATCAACTGCAGACACTGGATATTTCTATTCAAATGTCAATGTTATTTCTTGTCTTCATGACAAGAAAATAGACTTGTATAAAAGCCACCGTCTTATTTTCATGAGCAAAGCTAGTTACCCCTCTGGCCCCATGTCTCCATCCTACCGTCCTAACGATGCGGCTACAAACCACACATGACTTTTGGTTAATGCATCACTCATCCTCAGTTTCTAATTGACTGGATTTGGAAGCACCTAAACACACCTTTGGGCATGTTTGGTTTTGTTTTGGTTTTTTGTTTGTTTGTTTGCTTGTTTTTTCGAGACAGGCTTTCTCTGTATAGCCCTGACTATCCTGGAAGTCAAAGAGATCCTCCTGCTTCTACCTCCCAAGTGCGAGGATTAAAGGTGTGCACCACCACTGCCCAGCCTCTGGGTGTGCTCATGAGGATGCTTCCATGTGGATTTAAATGAAAAGAGGGAAAGCATCCTGAACCACCCCACAGACCCAGTCCTGTGCTGAATGAGAAGCTGAAAGAGGAGGAGCCGGCGAGCTGAGGCCGACATTCATCTGTTTCCTGACTGTGGATACAAGGTGACTAGCTGCCTCGAATCTGTGTTGCCATGCCTTCCCCTCTCAGATGGACTGTATCCCTTCAAACTGTGTGCCAAGTCAGTTTCTCCTCTGAGATATTTTTCTGTCGGGCATTTATTCACAGCCACAAGAAAAATAAGACAGATTTCTTTTCTCCATTGATTTCCACTTGGATTTCTCAATACTGCTTTTCAAAGACATCTTCTAGGCCTTTCAAAGACATCTTCTAGACCCCTACACTGGGTGAGTGCAGCAACTTCCTGGTGGTCGAGGTTACCTTTAGTGTCCTAGTCCTTCCCTGAAACTGTAACTAAACAACGAATTGTGTAATTAGCCAAATGTCATACTACCAGACTAGAAAATAAGTTCTGAAGCCGGGCAGTGGTGGTGCACGCCTTTAATCCCAGCACTTGGGAGGCAGAGGCAGGAGGATTTCTGAGTTCAAGGCCAGCCTGGTCTAGAGAGTGAGTTCCAGGATGGCCCAGGCTATACAGAGAAACCCTTTCTCGAAAAAAGAAAGAGAGAGGAGAGAGAGAGAGAGAGAGAGAGAGAGAGAGAGAGAGAGAGAAAGAGAGAAAGAAAGAAAGAAAGAAAGAAAGAAAGAAAGAAAGAAAGAAAGAAAGAAAGAAAGAAAGAAAGAAAGAAAGAAAGAAAGAAAATGAGTTCTGTGAAGACTGGTACTAGTTTTCTCTCTCATTCAAGGAGTACATGTTGGCTAATGGGCAAATGAATGGGTGAACTGGTCTCTGTAAGGCCATTGTTGGTGTGGACATTTCAGCCACCAGGGGCAGCATTGAAGCAGACTTGGAAGACCCATGGATAAAGACATGAGTGGACAGGAGTTAATGGGCAAGTACTTACTTGTGTGTAGGACCTGGCCCCGCCTGTGGGGTTCCTCACAAACTTGTATTATGTCATCTCTTGTTTTTGTAACTTTAACAGTGCATGAAACCAAGGGCGGGGAGAGGCCGAAATGTAATTGTATCACAGAGCAAGCCCTGATCCCAGATAAATTCTGACAGCCCTCATTTGTGTGAACTGGGCCTCTGGGTTCTTGTGGCTGGTGACAAAGTAAATAGCATTCATTTGAGCTTCAGACTCTGCTCTGGCACCATGGCAGCTAAAAGTACTCCCGGAGTGCCCTGTACAGGAAGAAGTCTGTAGTCCCACCCCTGTTACAAAGCCACCCATCCTGAGGTCTGAACAAGAATGGATATTTTTTAAAAAACACATAAACTGCAGATAATGGAGATAAATGTAACATGAAGCCACTGGTCCTCTCTCAGTGGTATCTGGGTCCTCAGGACTTCAGTTGACAGCTGAGACTGCCCGCCTTTGGCTGTCCTTCCTGCCTGCCCCACAGCCGATGTACCTCAAGCTTGGCCAGCTCCTCGCCATTGTGGAGGATACGGAAGGAATACAGGTGGTCGGTGCTGGGATCTGGTAGCACTTCACAGCCCACCAGGCTGAGGGGCTGCTGGGCCACCTTGCTCCGGTTCCGGTCCTGGTAGAAGTGCAGGTGGCTGTCTTTAACGAAGCACCAGCGCGACTTCCACTGACTGTTCACCAGCACATTCAGGTAGCCTGCAGGAGGACATGCAGACATGAGGAGGAGGAGGCCACAGGAGAGATGCATCTACAGAGGACAGCTCCTCTAGCAAGGGACACTCTTCAACAGGGATTTGGCTGCTGGGGTACTAAAAGACCACAGGGTCTAGGGATGGCACTACCCCTGGGTCTCTTTGGGTGTCACCCATTTCAGAACCTGTTATATGTCATCACAGAGATGACATCGGTCAATCTCAGAGTACATGATTTTCTTCCTGGTGCTCTGGGGCAGGGCAGTACAGCTATCCTGTCTTTGACCAAAGTATGGCCAGCGGAAAGTGGGCTTTGTCCCCCATTAGCCCTGGACTGGTGACTGTATGCACAGGATACAGGTCCTCTACCAGACCTCACCTCCAGGCCTCTCTGTTCCAGCAGGGCAACTCCTACTTCTGGTCTCAAGTCAAATCTCCTGGCTTTAGAGTCAAACCTGCTGCCTCAGTTTCTTCTTTACTGCCTCAGTTTTCTCTGCCTCCCTGATACTTTGTCCAGATGTAACCTACAGTGCCCAACCCTCCTCTTTCCTCCTGAGCAGCTGTGTCCATGCCTTCTCTAGCCCTGACGCAGTCTACCTTCTGTTAGAACATCTAGGGCCTACTGCAGCAAAGCTCTGCACCAGTGCCAACCTCCTCTGCTGGACACATGTGCCTTCCCAGGACCTAGGTCTGGAGCTTTTAGCCTTTTGACTGGGGGCCCCATTTCCCCATAGCACCCAGATACTACCAGCACCAGGGTATACCCAGGACACATCCTTTCTCATTCATGGATGGTTATGTGTTCAACTTCTCCAGGTTTATTGAGCTGCTGCCGTACACCAATGCAGCCTTGTCTCCAGGCAACAAAAGATAAGTAAAACCTGGCCTCTGAGGCTTTCTATACACCCATGTACAACGGGTTATCTCCTCTTTAAGGCTAACCTTCTCAAATACACAGGCTTATGAAATAGGTCTTCTCCATTCTAAGTGATTGGCAGCATCTCTGAACCCTAGCCAGATAAGTAGGCAGGAAAGCAGAATGGACAGCCCCAAACAGAGCTGGTCTAGTGGTAGATAGTGGGGCATCCAACCAAACCTCTACATCTCTACACCTCATTGAAAAGACATCAAAGCTGAGGGTCAAGAGATCAGAAGCTAAACTCTAAACAGATGCTACTGTGCCTATCACAACCCCGGAGACAAGAGACATTTAGATCAGGTGAGGTGAGACCTAAGTCCCTGAGTGTCTGTAAGAACTGCCACAGCCTCCGGGGAGAAGACTATGCATGGAGATAAAACAGTTCCATGAACAATCCGGTCACATCCCAGTGTGCACTGGGACCAGTCTCCCAGGCTGTACACTGTGCTTCCTGAGGCTGCAGTGACAGGCAGATGTAGGCCACACCCCAGCCTGGGAAGCAGAAGGCTCCAAAGGAAAGCCTTGTCTTCCACCCTGCCTGCCTCAAGCAACAGGAGAACCAGGGACTCGGGGGAGGCTCAGAAGAGAGCCAGGGAGTGGGATCAAGTAAAAGGCCCAGAGGTAAGCAGGGGTGGCCTCCAGGCCAGGGAGGGCTGCAGCCAAGAGTTCTAGCCTTGGAATTAAGATATTTCATACCAGGATATTTTCTAGGCCTGGCCTGTCTGTCTCCTGACCTTCCTTCAAGTATGAGTGAGAGGAGAGATGACCTGTGAGAATCTACCTGCCCTTGGAACCTGCTGCCCGGACATTCTGCCGTCCCCTACCCGGTCTCAGAGGCTTTTCTCCCACTCTAACACATGTGTATTACTCATGTGTTACTCAGTTCCCATCTACCCTCCAAGGTCAGGGCCGTGAAGCAACCTCTGATGATGGGGTAAGAAAGGTTCTTCATGCCCAAATCCTAATAACCATGAAGATAGTCCCATGTGTATTCAGGTGCAGGACTGTGCCTTCCACCCCCTGTACTGACACTGTCTGCCAGACAAACAGCATGCGTAAGAGAACACTGATACCAACCACGTATTCCTCGCTTCCTCAAAGGACCTGACACTGTAGCAGGACAGAACCCGGTAAAGCATAAAGAACAAACCACAGCAGGGACAAACCCAAACCCCAGTCTGTGTGCTCTCTAGACACACAATCCGCCGCCTTGGCTAGGACTCGACACTCTAACACAGTGAAGAAGCCCATGGTCGCCGGTGGTCTCTTTGGGTCTTACTGGATCTCTCGGGGGGCTCCAGCGAGGTAGATTTCTTCCTGCCCAGGTTCATAAGGTTGCTCAGCTTGAGGCCAGCAGAGCATTTCTTCTTGACTGTCAAGATGAGAGAGAAAGCTGTCAGTGTTGGACACAGTCTATCCACATGCAGACTCACCCCACCTATACTCATGTGCACACATGTGTACAGGTGCACATACATGTACAGGTGCACATACATGTACAGGTGCACATGCATATATACATACATCTTCCCCACATGAGGATTGGCAGGCCAAGTCAGCTATTCCCAAAGTCATACACTCATGGGGATACACAGGCATCCCAGTGTAGGAGAACACTGGGCGTCTTCATAAACCATGTGGCCTCAAAGAGCTTTGAAACAGGACTGGAAAAGAGGAGCTCAAAGGATATTTTCTCCCCCAGCCTGTGGCAAAACTTAACTTTGGTTTGGTCCTCTCTCTCTTTGTTCTCCTGGAAGCTATGTTAGAATCAGCTACCCCCCAAACCATTAGGGTTGAGCCAGACAGCCAGGTCTCACAGCCTAGAATAGTCTTGCTCTCTCTATCATGAGGTAGAGGGCCATAGCCTGGTTACCGTCTTTGGTCTCTGGGAGCTCAGGGTGTCCATCGCCGATGATCCCATACTCTGACGCTGATGTGTACTTCTCAGCTATGTCTGGCTGTGGACAACAAAGAAACGGACAGGGGTCACCTTCTGGGAATGGTTACCTGGAGAACTAACACTTTAAGGCAAACAGATGGCTCTTGTGAGCATGCCAGAGACACCCAAGCAAACCTCCACCAGCCAGGGGCAAGGCTACTGGCCAAGCTTTCTTTTAGGCTCCCTGGAGCACCTACCATCACTATCCTTCCTGAGATTCATATGCCTCCACCCTCAGCGTACCTCCCTACCAGCCTGCTTGCCAGTGCTCCAAATGGCTGTTGGAGCTGATACGACAGTGGGGCCATGGACGATGGAAAGCTGCATGTTCAGGAGGGACCCTCAACCTCACCCAGTGTGATGGGAGCTCAATCCCATTCCTGTTGAAGGCTGAACAATGGCTAAGACCCTGAAGACACGACTCTCTCCTCAGTACCCGTGGCTGGGCTGAGGGGGTTGCCACGTGGCCCTCAGCCTTCCAGAGAATAAAGGATCTCCCCTCCTCCCCCTCCGCCTTGCTTTCTGCCTTGCCAGTGCTGGGGACACAAGATGAGACACCACGCCCTGTACATGCCCAGGCTCCAGGCTTCCTGTGTGCTGGCACTTGGGAATTAGGAAGGGTGACCCATGGGTGACTGCACTAACTCCAGCTTCCCTGATTCTTAAAACCAGAGCTCCCCATAGCTCTGTGCCAGGAAATTAGAAATCAGCATCAGAATTGCCCTTCCTGGAGGCTAGGGACTCTGGGGTAAGAGTACCAGCCTTGCAAAATAAATCTCCAGTGCAAGAATATAGAGTAATTCATTCTATATAAGAATATAGAGTACAATAGCCCAGATGCAGTCAACAGATGACTGAAGAAAACATGGAGTATAAACACAATGGAGTTTTATTCGGCTGCCAAGAGAATGAAACCACGTCATTTGCAGGAAGATCGGAGATCATCACATGAAGAAAATAGGTCAGACTCATAAAGACAAACACTGCATGGACCCCTCAGTTTTAAAACACAGATAAAGTAATTTGTATGTGACATGCAGCAGGGGAGCAGGAGAGTGGAGCGGGCGGGCAGGATGCTGAGGAACAATACAATGTATGCAAAACTGATACAATGTATCCAAATGTCTTTTGAAACCCATAGCCTAGTGAACTTAGTCCTCTAAAGTTTTGTATATATGGAAAAGATCACAGGGCAAAGTGAATTTTGTTTCAATAACAGTTTCCCCCTAAGCAAGACAACAGTTAGGTCTGTGACCCTTCCATCCATTTCCCAGCCAAGCTCACTTCCTGCCGACCCAAGCGTTGTGTGTTTCTTATTAATTGGGCTGCAATACAAGAACGAGGCTTTCAATTTTACACTTCCGATTTTTACCAAGAGGATACAGAATTAGACCCTCCCTCTGGGCAGTGGGAGCCTTACTTTCTGACAGTTTGGGCGCTGGGCATCTGGTGTGTACTGGTTTCCCTCTGAGGCTCCTTCAGAAGGCAGGCCACTCACTTCCTGGATGACCTGGACCAAAGAAACACTGTGAGTCGAGGCTAGGTCCTTGAATGGCCTTGCTGGCCAGCCTCACAGCAGGGGAGACAGAACCTCAGAACAGAAATGCCTGTTCCCTAGTCCCAGCCTGTAAGTGTTCCAAGGACACAGTTACCCATTTCTATGCTTCCCTGCAGAAACCCCTAATGTGGGGGTGTGCAGGGGCCTCTACATCAAGGCCCACAGATGACAGAGCAGCCATCCCTGAGCCACCTTTCTGCCACCACGAGGGCAGGGATGCTGTCCTGGGGTGAGCATACACTTGCTGGGCGCTTGCCTGACTTTCTAGGGCTATGGCTCACTGTGGAGTCTCCATGCCATTTGGAAGCAGGCTTGGATACTCCTTTGATCTGATGCAAACTCTGCACACTTGCTGTCCACCACCACCAGCCGTAGGCCGTCTTACCTTTTCTAGAAAGGACCTGTTTTACTGGTACTTGGTGCCTAGCCTGAGGACACTCAGGTCAGGGGTGGCCCTGACCTCAATAAGCAGCTATGCAACTCTCTTCTGAGCCCAGGGCTACCTGGAGGATTTCCAGAGGAGGAAAAGAGTGAGGGAAGACAGACTGTGTGTGTGTGTGTGTGTGTGTGTGTGTGTGTGTGTGTGTGTGTGCGCGCGCGCATGGTATGTGCATGTACTTCAAGGACCCTCCATTTTCATTCTCTACCTACAACAGTTTGTGGAAGTAACTTTGAAATCAGAGGAGAGCCGGGCGGTGGTGGTGCACGCCTTTAATCCCAGCACTTGGGAGGCAGAGGCAGGCGGATTTCTGAGTTCGAGGCCAGCCTGGTCTACAGAGTGAGTTCCAGGACAGCCCGGGCTACACAGAGAAACCCTGTCTCGAAAAACCAAAAAAAAAAAAAAAAAAAAAGAAATCAGAGGAGACAAAGAATGACAGGAAGAGTGGCTCTGAGGAAGAGGAAGCAAGGTATTTCTCACTTTCCAGCCTGCCCACAGCTAGGGACTCCGATCCATGAAGACGCAACATTTTGTGGGAGGAAGGAAGCGGGCCCTGGAATCAGAAGGTTTGTGACCTCAGTCTATCCTCAGTCACTGGATCTGTGCCTGTGAAGACTGTGTGGAGGACCCAGTTCAGGACAGGTGCCTTCACTCCTGTCCTTATCAGCTTAGACACATTGAGGTCCTGCCTGAGGAGGGAGATGACCAATCCTGCTCTGCTACAGGGGTGGGCAGCTTCTCCGAGCCAGGCCTACCTCTGTACTTATCTGGCAAGGGAGAAAAAGAGTTCTCCGTGCAGCTTAGACACTGACTAGCGCTCTTGTCTTTGAGACTTCCAGCAAGTGTCAGGGAGAGAGGATGACGGTCTGGGGAAGGATAGGCAGGTCTGAGCAGACAGAAGAACAGTCCTGGGAACTAGATACAGGTCACTCACCATGTGCATCTCTCTGCACAAGCACACACTCAGAAGCATGTGTGCATGTGTGCACTCTTGTGAGTACCTGTATGAATGAACTTAGCATGAGGACAGGCAGGGCTGTCAGGAACCAAAAGGGAGGGCCGGCAAGAGAAAGGAGCTCAACCAGCAGCTCAGCCCTGGGTCCCAGGAATACTGCAGACCCAGACCAGCCCCTTGCATTCCGTGGGCCTCAGTGCTGCCTAAGTGTCCTGTAGTTGGCATGCACTGGGTCTGTGGCTGAGCACTTTGCATGCATTAAAAAAACAATGTAAGATCACTTCATATGTATGTGTACGAGTGTGTGTATGGCTGTGCATGCATCTATACATACATCATATATACATGCATTATACATATGCATGCATGCATACATACATCATATATGCATACATATACATGCTCATATATACACATGCATGCATACGATATACATATGCATGCATACATACATATATCATAAAACATGCATCCACATATGTATAAACACATAATACACATATGCATGTATATATACATGCATGCAGGCTTGACTTTTCAGAATCAAGTATTTGATCAGGAATCCTCCAAACTGTGCATCTGTCTGGACAATGATCTTTTCTGTTCTACGTGATAGTCTATAAACCACCTGAAGTCTTCAGAAATGGCTGAAGTACTACTACAGGCCCTCCTAGGAGACTGGCTTGGCCAAACATTTAGTGGTTTCACAGAAACAGTCTATTGGCTTCAAATCTGGGGTACTCAGCACACGGGGCAGCCAGTACTCCCCCTCCCCCCATTTTCAGTCATGTTTTAATGGGTTCCTTCAGGCTCTTTTCTGACAGGCTCACAATGATGGCTAGGCTTAGCCAGGAGGGGTAGGGTGGCAGACACAGTGCCACAGACAGCTTTCGTAGGTATGATGGCTGACCAGGTGGCAGGAAGGAGGGAGAGGGTGGCTCTGGTTTTCACTGGAGTCATCAGGGGCTCTGGAGGGCTTTGAGACCTTGCTGAACTGAGTCTGTCTTGCTTCACTATACTTTCTGGACTTGCTATGCTCGACATCTTTAATTAGGCACCAAGCCCGTCCCCAGGTGCTTCCTTTTCACGGCTAGACTACAACAGCAGAGGTGCTCAGATGCATCTCAAGTGGCAGGGACCAGTGCCCTGAAGACTGTCCTAAATCCATATGCAACTCATTTGCCAGGTCCTCTGTCCTCTGAGCCTTAATCTCCAATCTTATAAAGCAGGCTTGCCGTCACTGCTCAGCTATACCCAGGATTAAATCTGCTCGAAGCCCAAAGTCCATGTGGGTATCACAGATACAGCGACTATTGACTTTATCATGAAGGAATGTGATACCTCTTCAGAAGAAGACAGCAAAGAGATTCCAACTACACACAGTACAGGCCTGGCTTCCAAGAACTCAGACCGAGCAGCAGAGTGCGGGAGGGGTCTGGTCCGTGACACGGGTTGCCAATACCCAGAATGTTAGAAGCCCTGAGCACCTGAAGGGTCCTTTCTACTCTCGACCACGTCATCTGACCTTTAGAAGACGTTGGGAGGCAGAACTCCAGGAGCCCTTCCCTTGAGCACTGGAGGGAGTGGCTTGGCTCCTGACAGTCCAGCCCATCTCACCCGAAGCCACTGCTCAGCTTGGTCCTTGCTCTGCAGGCCTAGCACGATCACGTCGGCGTTCATTGGCATGATCTTGAGTTTGTGCTCTTTCTTCCGCACTTGTTTCTCCTTGTGCACGACGACGCTGCCCAGCAGGTTCACATCCAGCTGGGACTGTGGTCTTTGGACGATTTGTAGCACTGCAAGAGAGAGGATGCTACTTTGTACACATTTCTGCAAAGGAGAGGCCCTTGGACACTGAAGTGCCCCCTCTCCTGCCTGAGCCTGATCTTACCTCTAAGCCATAGGGCTGGATACCCCGAGCAGGGCCTGGACTTTAACCTCCATCAGTCTCAGTCTGTCTCTGTGTCTGTCTGTCTGTCTCTATCTCTGTCTGTCTGTCTCCCTGTCTCTCTCCATCTCTTTCTCTGCCTGTCTCTGTCTCTCTCTGTCTCTGTCTCTCTCTCTCTCTCTCCCTCTCTTTCTCCTTCAAGCTCTTTGTCCCTGACTTTGCCAGGGATGTCCCAGGACTGGCATCATTCAAATAGTTCTATCTTGCTCTGGCCTCTGAGAAGGGGGCTCCTCGAATACACCCATGTGCCACTTAGCGATATTCTGGCCAATGATGGAGTGCAGCAATATACAGTGGCTTCCGAAGATTATATGCCTTAATGGCATAGTTGTCTTAGTTTGTATCAGAACAAACTATGACATTATGATATCACCTAAGGACACATTTCTCAGTGCTACCTGACTAAGTGACATAGGACTCTCTGTCCCCTGTAAAGAGAATTCACTTCTCCACAGTAGGACACACGTTTATTATATTTCTCTGTCTCTCTGCATACTTGTGTTTCCCAACAGAATATCCACTGGGTAGGAAAGCCAAGGTATGGTCTCTTTCCAGATAAGAAAACTCAAAGGAAGGGACTATCATCCTCTATTAGAGAAGACACGTTACCCTTCAGTATCTTGTTGTAAAATGATCAGCAAGGCAAGAGCACCCAAAGCAACATCTGGACTGAGGTGGACATATTGTGACCAGAGGAAAGATGTTTATAAAGACCTCATGTATGAGACTTTAGGTTAGGGCATAAAGCTGTCGATTTTGGTTTTGTTTTTGAGATGACGTCCTGCTATGATGCCCGGTCTGGCCTACAGTTCTGTCTTGCCCCATACTCTGGAGCATGAAGTCCTGCTATGATGCCTGGTCTGGCCTACAGTTCTGTCTTGCCCCATACTCTGGAGCAGCTGACCGACCACACCTACTTGAAAACTGTGAATCTTAATTTAAAATGTCAGGAAGTGGGGCTATTGTCGGAGTCCAGTCTCTGGTTCCTCTGCAGGCTTTGACTTAGAATAGGTGGCTCTAAGTTTTGTAATTCTTGGGACGATTCCAGTAGTTCTTAGCTTGCTCAGACCAAAGCAGCAGCCAGAACTGGGGCTGGAGCTGAGCTGAGGAAGCCACTGGGAATGTGCTTTCAAAAGAAAAGAAAGATGCATGGAGACAATGTGTTGGCACATGTCTGTGATGTCAGCACTGGAGATGCTGAGGCAAGAGGGTGACAAGTTCAAGGCCTGCCTGGGCCACAGGGTGAGACTCTCCCTCACCCCTGTCCCTGTCTAAAAACAAGCAAGATGCAAGGGATAGGATGGTGGACAGCAACCTTCCTGCTATGAGAGTTTAATTAAAAACTACTATATCTTCCTAATCCAGACAAAATACACTCATCTACACATGCAAAATTTTGAAAATTATCTTAAGCTAGGGAAATGTTAAACTCTCCTGATATCATAGGTTCTAACTCCCCCACTCCCAGTGTCCTATCGGGGAGCAATCCTCATCTCCCACCGCCTCCCATCCCCCAATAGAGAAGATAAGGACTGACCAAGAGCCTGGTGTCCCTGATCACACAGAGCTGCTTGGCCCACTGGCCTAGCCACTTCTTGCGCCACAGGAAGGCACAGATGCGGGCGTCACGCATCAGCGCAATGCTGGCCTCCGGTGAGGGCCACTGGTAGGTGGCTGCCTTGCCTTTGGTGTCCTCGTCGTAGGACTCGTAGGAGCTGCTCAGACCATCTCCATCCTCTGCAAGGAAGATCCACCCAATCAGTGAGGGCCCAGCTGGGCACGAGTATCTGCACATAAGCAACATGAAGAAGGCAGCAGGCAGAACAGCTGGAAACCCTAGGCTGCCACCACTCTGGCCCTCCCATCCTTGAAATAAATGGCTCAATGGCTTTGTACCCCAGCCCACTTGAAGAAACTTCTCAGACACTGACTCAGACCACAGACTGCCTTCATAGACTCCACCGATAACCCCAACGCAACCACCCTGCAGATGAGCTGCACCCTTGCCCTGTGGGCCTCAGGCTCCTCAGCTAATGGAAATTCCAGCTTCCAGGCTGGGTCTACATCTGCCCTAGGTCTAGGCAGGGTCTGTCTCTTCAGGGTGAAAAAAAAAGCCACATAAACCATAGCAGGAAGTGACATTCCTGGAAGTGGCTGTTTTCCTTGTTTGGGGTATGGTACTGCATAGATTGAAGCTCAGCATTGGGGAAGCAGAGGCAGGGGGATCTCTGTGAGTTCCAGGCCAGCTTGGTCTATATAGTAAGACCCTGTCTCAAAAGAACAAACAACAGTAACAAAACAACATCCTGGATCCTGGTAAAACCCTTCTTAACAATTCTGTTTGTTCCCCAGGCCCTGGTCCCCTCACCTCCTTGGGACAGTCCTGGGCTCCCCACCTGGGCTTCACAGTTTTTCATACTACCAGCCAGAGGCAGCTTTGTATTCTATCTTAAAGATTCTCTCAGCTCAGCACAGTACAAATTGTGTATGATTTAGTGCACACTTCATTTTCTTCCAAGTCTAGTTCACATCCCTACTGTCCTGCAGTATGATCCCCTTCTCCAGCCTCACTGCTGTGTTTAAGGCCAACAAAAACTATGTTAAAAAAAAAAATCAGTCTACTTTCTACCCATGCATCCATCCATGTGTGCATGCATGCTCCACTGACCCATGCATCCATCCATGTGTGCATGCCTGCATCCACTGACCCATGTATCCATCCATGTGTACATGCATGGTCCACTGACCCATGCATCCATGGACCCATGCATCTGCCCACTCATGTATCCATTATCTATACATCAGTACATTCATCTAGCCATCCCTTACAACGTATCATGGGAAAGAAAAAGTGATTCTGGATTCCAATGGCATCCTCTATCTAGATCTAGTGATCTTGATATTCCTCCTGAATTCCCAACGGACAAGGAGCTCCATGTTCCCCTACTGCTAGCCACTCCCCTCTACTCAGAAAAACATGCCCAACTGCTTCTTGCGTAGTAGTTCCTGGTCTGTTTCTGAGACAGACTGAACAATGGCCTCTACCATCCCAGGACTCATTTTAAGAGATGAACATGTGGGCTGTCTGTTTTATCTTTCTAGCTGGGTTCCTGCATATTAGTTAAACAGAGTTGCTGCAGTTATATTAGGATACAGGAAAGTGGAACAGGGCTACTGTGGTTGTTATTTTAACCATGGTACCAAGCAAAATGCATTTATATTGTTTCAATATTGTTAAATATTACTACATTGATTGTTATATATTATTGTTAAATATTACTACTGAATATAGATTTCTTTAAGAGTAGTAAGATACACTCATCTTCCTGCCTTACCAAATACATATAAAACAAATGGATACACCATTCCTTTTTTTGTTTGTTTGGTTGGTTTTTCGAGACAGGGTTTCTGTGTAGCCCTGGCTGTCCTGGAACTCACTCTGTAGACCAGGCTGGCCTCGAACTCAGAAATCCGCCTGCCTCTGTCTCCCAAGTGCTGGGATTAAAGGCGTGCACCACCACTGCCCAGCTGGGATACACCATTCATAATACATATTTGCTATATATCTATTAAATATACAGAGAGAAAATAATGACACTTTTCAGAGGAGGACCCTAAGGTCCAGTGTAGCTGTAGTTCAGTAAACTCACACAGTCTTTAGAAAGGGGCCAGCAGCCTGTTGTTTTTAGAGCCACAAAGCATGCACACTTTCTGATCCAGTAATCGCAGTCCTGGAAGGTTATCCTAGAAACTAATGTTCAAAAAAAGACGAGGCCAACAAGATGGCCCACTGGGTAAGGGCATTTGCTTCCAGGCCTGAGGTCTACTTCCACATGTGTTGTGATATGAACATGTTGCCCTGCCCGCTACGCCTAGCTCTCAAGTTGCCTAACCCACAGAAGACCCTAGGCACCAAATAAACAGATAACAATTTAACAATAGGAAGAAGGAGCATTATGCAAATTAACATAGCCATTGGAGTGTTATTTAGTGGTCAGCAGCAGGGGCTGGCTAAGTCAATATGATTGTATCTACTTGGAAGTATTCTTGTATCCACAATCAATTAAAGCCCTGAAAACTAGTTTGGAACTCAGCCAACTCCCTAAGAGAAGAGGGCGAGGGAAGGAACAGAATTGGGAGTAAACATGCAGATAGACCCCGAGGCACAAATGAACTCCAGGGAGTTGCTCTTTAGGCCATCGGGCTCGGTTTCCAGAGCCCACAGTATTATAGCACCTGTAATGAAAAATGAAATGAGGAGAGTGGCCAGTGCCATTGTGGCTCTTCCTTACAGAACAAGAATGAATTTGAGCTGAGAGAGGCTGCAAAGCTAGGTACGAAAGCTCTGACTCTGTCCCTAGTGCCCAGTGTGTGCTTCTGAGATGGCCTGCATGTCCCAGTGCCTGTGTGTACTTCTGAGATAGCCTGCATGTTCCAGTGCTAGTGTGTGCTTCTGAGATGGCCCTGCATGTCCCCAGTGCCAGTGTGTGCTTCTGAGATGGCCCTGCATGTCCCAGTGCCCGTGTGTGCTTCTGAGATGGCCCTGCATGTCCCAGTGCCCAGTGTGTGCTCTGAGATGGCCCTGCATGTCCCAGTGCCCAGTGTGTGCTTCTGAGATGGCCATGCATGTCCCCAGTGCCCAGTGTGCGCTTCTGAGATGGCATGCATGTTTACTAAGGAGCTCTGCTGGTGTGAGGGTGTCAGAAGCTAGCTGAGACACAACAGCTAATCCAGTACCAGGGTAGCTTAGGAATTTTTAGGCAAATATATTAACTGTGTTTTTATCCTTAAGAAGGATGACAGCCCCTGTGTTGAATTTCTTTAAAAATGGATCGTGGTTTGCAGGCTTGCAGGCTTGCAGGCTTTCAGGAGGGAAGAGGAATGGACAGCGCAGATCCTGACCCATGTTTTCAGGTCCACAGACAGGGAAGTATATGACAATGTACATGCAGGACCAGTCATGGGGACAGGAAGAAGGCAGTGGCCCCCAGGGAATGCAACCATCTCAGAGCAGGTAACGAGCAGGAACCCATTGACACTCCAACTCAGGGACAAGCAGTACCCAAGGTGATCGTGGCGTAAAGGACTCCTTCAGGCAACTGTGCCCATCTGGGGACTCCAGTGGGAAGATACGCTCCATAGTGACCTGTGTGATTGATATTCAAAGGCATGGACAGAGGAGGGGGAGAGGGGGAGGGGAGGAAGGAGGGGAGAGAGGAGAGGGGAGGATGAAGAGAGACACGCCGTCATACACAAAGCCCCAGCTGTGCTATGTGGCTACCTACCACTAGAGCAGCGGTTCTCAACCTGTAGATCGTGACCCCCTTGGAGGGCTGAATGACCTTTCACAGGGGTCGCCTAAGACCATCAGAAAACATAGATGTTTACATTATGATTCGTAACAATAGCAAAATTATATTTATGAAGTAGCAACAAAAATAATTGTATTGCGTTGGGGGTCACGATAGCATGAGGAACTGTATTAAAGGGCCGCGGCATCAGGAAGGTTGAGAACTGCTGCACCGGAGGCTACTGCTGTCTCCTCTGAGGTGTGGACTTCTCAGGAGGGGCTGAGGGTGTCATTCATGAGATCTGTTCACATGACCACTAGAGGTGACCACTAGTCCTCACCAGAGAGGTATGGACAGAATGACATGTGTCATGTCTGGGTTGTGCCTTTAAGAGACAGGCAGGTACTTTCTATTCCCTCTTTGCAGAGAGGATGCTTAGGCCCTGGAGGGTGGCTGAGCCAAAGATTACAGGTGCCCAAGTATCCAAGTGACACAGGATCAGAAATGCCACGCTGCTATGAGTAGAAACCAATGCCTGAGAGTTATGTGTTACAGCAACCGGTCTTTCCCCAGCATCAGGATGAAGATATCTTGGGCGGACAGAGGGACGGTAATGTCTCAAGCATGAGCTTGCAGTGTGCTCAGTGAAAGAGAAGATCCCACTTGGTGGAACTGTGCTGGGACATTCCTGATGAAAAGGACAAAATCCCAGCAGTTGGCCTTATCTACAAGGCCAGCACAATCCTGTTGGCTACCCCGCTAAAGCAACCCCTATACCTAGTGACCCTTCCTCTTGTTAAGACCAGGTCACCCTGCTCAAGCAGGTGTGGGGACAGCAGGCAGGAAATGAGGGCTATTTAGCTGACCACACAGGTAAAGGTCACAAGGATGTCCAACTTCCCAAGTTGTCCCTAGACCTCGTGATGGCAGGAGAGATGGGCAGCCTTCCTGCCACCTGCTTCTCTGGCCCACTCCTCCTGGCGAGTCAGAACTGGCACAATGGGAAGCCCTGGGCCAGGCGGTAAGCAGCAGGGTCGCACAGGCGAGAGGCAAACACCAAGGGGCTGGGTGTTTCTGACCACTTGTTTGTGTGAAGTTGAAGAGTCTGCCACTGTGTGTTTAGGAGACAGGTCCTGGCTGGCAGGGGCCACACCCAGGAGAGCGATACATGGAGGTGCTCACTAGTGAGTCACTGTTTCTGCCTTCGAGATGCACCCAGACAGCATGGCCACACCCTTGGTTGGCTTGGGTCTGAAATCACAGCCTGGCTGTGACTCGCTAGCACTTCACTGGCACTGTGGGCTGACCTGAAGCTCATCTGCCCACAGTGCCAACCACTGATAATATCCTCGGCCCCAACAAGCCCTCACCTCCCACACAGTTCCTGGGCCTGGAGCTCCTCCACAGGTAAATAAGGAAGAGAAAAGCCCAAGTCACAGCTCCAGGTCCCAATCATTCGGAGAGTCCTGATCTCGAAGAAGTGTACAAGGCCCCGCCTGCTTCAGCCGTCTGCACCACCGGGCACCCACCCCCACCTCCTTCAACATTTGCAAGGTTCTGAGTGAGGACAAAACATTCTCACAAAGGAGAGGCTGAGGAGATGCTGATGTTGCTGTCGTTGGGGGACACTTAACGTCGACTTGTCCCCAGTGTGGTGTTACAGAGAGACACTCCGGACCATTGAGAGTATTGGAGGCTGGAGGGATGGCCTGGCGGTTAACCGCACTTGCTGATTTTACAGAGGACACAGGTTTGGTTCTGATCACCCACAGGTTTCTCACAGCTACCTGTAACTCTAATTGCAGGGGTTCTGGCGCCCTCTTCTGGCCTCCTTGGATACTAGGTACAAACATGGACAGGCAAAAAAACGCTCATACCAATAAAAATAAACAGGTTCCTTACTTAAAAAGAAAGCTCAAGTAAAACAGTGAGGCCTTGTAAGAGTTTGTTGGTATTGGGGTATCCTCAAAGCGATCACAAGACCCCAGCCTTCCCATCCTGCTTTTGAGTGT
The DNA here is from genome assembly GCA_021653895.1 of Mastomys natalensis. NCBI lineage: Eukaryota > Metazoa > Chordata > Mammalia > Rodentia > Muridae > Mastomys > Mastomys natalensis. The sequence goes on from JAJTUV010000060.1 coordinate 749,274, forward strand.
TAGCTTTGAGGTAATCAAGTTGCATATGACCCTTTACAGTCCCAGTGCAGCCTAGAGCAATGTGCCTTCCCAGTCTTGAACTAGAGGCCCCAAACCTGTGGCCCTAAAGAACCTTTCACCTCAGAAGTTAGTTGTCTCAGGTACCTCATGATAGTGACGAAAGGCCAGCTTCTGCAAGCTTAGGACCCTGGCCAAGAAGACTGAGCTTCTAGCATCCACTCAGCTTGTACAGTCCATTTGCAATATATCCAAAACCTAAGCTAGGCCAGTCACGAGCTGACCTGCAAAGAAAGGCTTACAGTCTCACTCAAGGAAAAACCAAAGTCCTCACTGTGCTCTGCAGCCCTTCCATACGCTCCTGAGCTATCCCGGCACTGCCACAGGGTCTCTTTCTGATGAAACACCCTTTTGTTCTCTTCCCAGAATTCTGGCTCTGTAGCTACCTGCTTGATCTCTTGCCCATAGCTTCCGACATCCTGAGGTCATAGTGTTGGTATCAGAACACCTGCTTTCCTGTAGTAAGCTGAGTCACTGTCCTGTTTTCTGCATTAATAGCCATTGCGAAACATAATCTGATATATTTGTGGTCTGTGCTCTCTCCATTGGCTTCAAGTGTTCTCATCCTGCTGGTGGGAGCTTAGTAACTGAATCCTGAGAAAGAACAAATGCTTCCCCCAGACTCAGCCTGACTCTACCCTACATCTATTACCGTAACCAGCACACCTCTCCTAGGCCACCTCTTTGTGCTCAGTACAACAGCAGCCTGTACAAGAGGCTGGAACCCTGTGGATACAGAATCTGTTCCAGCGGGCATCCCCTCCCTTCCTCACAGGCAGGCAAGGTCTGCATACTTCACACAGACTGAAGGATGAATGCTGGATGGCCACTTCTCAGTGAGGTCATTTCCTGTGTCATGTCACTTTGCCTGCCTCTGCTTAAGGGCCCAAGGTGAGCCTGTCACCTGATCATGAGTCAGCAGTAGCCTGTGGGCTATAGCAATTAGACCCTCTGGGCCCAACCCCTCAGACATACCATTCATGGATGTGTCAAATGGCTCAGCCTCTTCATAGTAGCCCTCAGGGGACTCGATCTTTGGAATGGTGGGCTGTTTCCTCTCTGGAATCTGTAGTACAAACAGACAAAGCCAACAGCTTCAGATGGAGTACACTGGGAGCAACTAGGGTTAACCTTTCATGTGGGAAGAGGGAGAACTCCAGGGTTTTATTCTATGTTTTAGTCCTCTCAGTGGGGTGTCACGATTATGAATTTCAGGACAGGTAGAGCTTGACAGTGAGCTGGTTCCCCACCTACCCTTCTTAATTCTGAGATTCCCTGGGGTTTTTAACCTGCTTCAACCTTACTAGTTCTGTCTGGTAGCAGGGTCCACTGGTCCATATGTGACATAAAATAAAACAGTTTAGACAAGCAAGGAAGGACCAGCCTCTCCATCAAGGATCACCTGGGGAGAGGCCTTCATTGTAAAGAGTCACACCTAAATCTCCCAGAGAAGGCCTTCTCTCTTCCAGCCCCTCTGTACTCTGGGCACTCACTCAGAACCAAACCAGATTCCTCAAACTCGGACCTTTAGGCCACTGTTCTCGCTCCCTGTGGCCCCCAGTGGTGTCTGGGTACACAGGAGATTGAGAACCAGGACATCCATCAGAGATCTCACTGTTTCTCACTCGGAAGAATATGGGCTGGGACCCCCGTCACAGATGTGCTCTGCCTCCTCTGAGTAGCGTGCAGGGCAGACGCGCGGCCTGAGAAGACATGTGACCTTAGATGGTTGGCTCATGTGGTGGTCTGAATAAGGACTCATGGGTTTGCATGTTTGACACATAGGAAGTGGTACTATGAGGAGGTGTGTCCTTGCTGGAGTGGGTATGGTCTTGCTGGAGTAGGTGTGGCCTTGCTGGAATAGGTATGCTCCCATTGGAGGAAGTATGTCACTGTGGAGGTAGGCTTTGAGATCTCATATATGCTCCAGCTATACCCAGTGTGTCAGTCTCTTGTTGCCTACAGATCAAGATGTAGAACTCTCAGTACCATGTCTGCCTGCACACTACCATGTTCCTGGTCATGACAGTAATGGACTGAACCTCTGAAACTGTGAGCCAGCCCCAATTAAATGCTTTCCTTTATAAGAGTTGCTATTGTCATGGTGTCTCTTCACAGCAATAAAACGCAAAGACAACTTGTCTAGGCTGTAGTATAAAAAGAAGCAGAAACATCTATCGCTTGGAGATTAAACTGTGCTGGGCAGCATGAAGTGTCCCGTAAATGTTCATTTTTACTAGCCTAAAAAAATAAAATACAAAGACATCAAAGTCCCACACATATGTCCTATAATCCCAGACACAGTGACGTATCATCAGACATCAAAGGACAGAGATGCTAATGTCTCAGGGCTAAGGAAGAAGGACCACTCCGTAAGTCCCAACATCATAAGGACCACTGTGTTAAACACCAGCATCATAAAGACTACTGTGTTAAGCACTGGCATCATAAGGAGCACTGTGTTAAGCACCAGCATCATAAGGACCACTGTGTTAAGCACCAGCATCATAAGGACCACTATGTTAAGCACCAGCATCATAAGACTACTGTGTTAAGCACTGGCATCATAAGAACACTGTGTTAAGCACCGGCATCATAAGGACCACTGTGTTAAGCACTGGCATCATAAGGACCACTGTGTTAAGCACCGGCATCATAAGGAGCACTGTGTTAAGCACTGGCATCATAAGGACCACTGTGTTAAGCACTAGCATCATAAGGACCACTATGTTAAGCACCAGCATCATAAAGACTACTGTGTTAAGCACTGGCATCATAAGGACCACTATGTTAAGCACTGGCATCATAAGGACTACTGTGTTAAGCACCAGCATCATAAGGACCACTATGTTAAGCACCAGCATCATAAAGACTACTGTGTTAAGCACCGGCATCATAAGAAGCACTGTGTTAAACACCGGCATCATAAGGACCACTGTGTTAAGCACTGGCATCATAAGGACCACTGTGTTAAGCACCGGCATCATAAGGACCACTGTGTTAAGCACTGACATCATAAGGACACTGTGTTAAGCACTGCATCATAAGGACCACTGTGTTAAGCACTGGCATCATAAGGACCACTGTGTTAAGCACCAGCATCAAGATGTGAAGATTGTGATTGTACCAGATGTTTTTTACATCAACTTGACACAAACGAGAGCTATCTGATAGGAGGGAGTCTCAGCGGAGAAGATGCCTCCATAAGATCCCAGCTATATGACATTTTCTTAGTGATTGATGGGGAGCCCCCAGCCCACTGTGAGTGGTGCTTTCCCTGGGCTGGTGGTTCTGTGCTCTATAAGAAAATAGACTGAGCAAGCCATAATGCTGAGCAAGCAAACCCATAAGCAGCACCCCTCCATGGCCTCTGCTTCAGCTCCTACCTTCAGGTTCCTGTCTTTCCTTCTTTCAATGGTGAACAGTCATTATGTAAGTATGGGCCAAATAAATCCTTTCCTCCTCAACTTGCTTTCTGGTCATAGTGTCTCTTCACAGCGAGAGTAACCCTAAGACAGTAATCATTAACCGAAGATGCAGGAGATTTGATATTAGTGCTGAAATAACCAGCTATCAGAGGAGGAGCCACTGTGAGCAGCAGGATTTACCAAGAGCCACACTTCTGCTTGTTGTCCAAAGGGCCATCCATCAAATATTTTAGGAATCTGTGGCCCCTTGGGGGTCTCTTATCTGAGCTACTCACTCCTAGGGCTGCAGTGTAGACAAATCGTCCGTACATCACACATGCTAAGTAAGTGTAGGTGGTATAAGGAAATGGTAAGAAGGAACAGAGCAGGTGGCTGGTGAGTGGACCCACGGGCTGGGAGCGCTTGTGCACCAGTTCCTACGATGAGACCTAAGATCGCTGGCCCTAGATGACCCAAGGCAGTCATGAGACCTACCGTGGGGAACAACACACTGTGGAAAACTCTGGGGTCACACTGACCGTGGAAATGCCGTGGACGTCAGCTGCTTCCCCCCACCAGGAAGTTCCATTGAGATCAGTGCTAATGTCACGGTCAGAACTCAAGAGGCGCGTGGGGTAGAGGTGGCGCTTGCCAAGATGGTACAGTGGCCTGCGAACATCTGTTTCTCTGGCAGTGACCACAGCACCTGGCTGTGCAGCCCGCAGCCTGGAAAGACTTAAACTGTGAGTCACTGTCCACACCCACAAGTTTGCTCCAGACCCCTGGCTGCTCTCCATGGCTCGATGGATCTCTTCGGACTATGGGGACTACAGTGAGGACCTAGCCATCAGAGATGAGTCAGGATGAGCTGACAAGGGACCACCATCCTGGTCCAGACACAGGCAATATGGACCCAGAATTTGGATGAAGGTTTTCCTATAGCACTCTGATCATGTGGAGTCAGGAGAGGGAAGAGGGAATCTCTGTCTGAGGAAGGCTGGAAGGAACTGCCATGTAGTCTTCCTGAGAGGCCTAGGAAGTAATGACTCTTGCGTTTCCTCCTCTTGATCCACCTGACCCTGCTCCTCTGGAAACACTGGATCAAGACTTTTACAGCTTTGGGCAGAGTAAGTAGGAAGGGCCGAGGGGCCCAAGCTTGGGCATACATGTGTGGGCGGGAAAGAGAGGGCCTGGGAAGCAGAGATCACCCTTCCTCACACTGCATCTGGAATCACTGGAGGGCAGTTGTGGGTGCCTAGGAAAAATCTTGGAAGGCCTCAGACGTGCCATACCCTTCTAGCAAAGAAAGTCCATCTGGTGGAGGGAGGGCCCTGCACGTAATGTCAGCTGGTGCTGCTGGACGGATCCCCAGGCCTGGAGTCTGTCCACCGGACAATTACCACGCCTCGGAGAGGCTCCTGAGACTGAACTACTCCTGGGCGGTGACGACCTCTCCATCTCGAGCACCGACTTTCTCTCAGACACGGCCCGAGCCGTCACAGACATAGCAGGAAGGATGAGCAGGAGAGGACCATGTCTACCATGTCCTCTCCCCTCACTTCAGCTCATATGGCGACCTTCAAGTCTTCATGGATGCTGTGAATCCCAGAGGCTTCCAGGTCCAGTGGACTGGATTCTTCAGAACTATGACCGAAGCCCAGACTCTGGACTCTCTACAGTGTATTTATGAAACACAGATTTCTAGAATAGTTAAGACTCAGTGCCAGGGAAACTCTGTTTATTGAATACGCCATCCCTCCTTGTGTTGACCCAGGAGTATCTGGCTTGACAGGTGGCATTTCACATTGGCAAAATCACAGTGAGCGATGACTGGGAGAACCACAGTTGCTCTCCTCTCTCCAAAGCCACCCACTGCTGCTGGTGACAGCCGGATAGGAGAGCTTCAGGAAGGTGTCTCTCCCAGACCCCCAAAGTACTGGGGTGAGAGTGAAGGGGAGGAGCTGGGAGGAGCACAGTCCCCCCCACTCTGCTATAGACCCAGCAAGAAGCCTGTGTTGACATCTGACCTCCCTGCTTCCTGGATGTCCACTTGGGCCAGGCCTCTCGACACTCTGAGATGGTGACAGAGTTACCTGTCCCTTGAAGGGCAGCTGGAGATCAGATTTGTATGGAGTAGGGTAGAAGTTCAGGAAGAGGCCATCGGCAGCATTGCATGGACACCCAGAGAGGAAGGATCAGCCTGCCAATCATCACTTCACTGACAATGAGAGTTCCATCCACTGTCAGTTGAGGGGACTTCAAGCATGGCTCACTGACCCATGACCTACTCGAGAACTACATCTGTGCCCCACATGGTGGTGTTGTGTACCCTGCTGTCCTCAGAAAGCCTTGGAGGCTAGTTCAGAGCGATCCTGGGGTTAAGACCCTTCTTGAGCCTCATATAACCTCCAAGATGCAGCGTTGGAATTTTCTAGGTTTTTGGGGGAAAATAACCTGGGATCAAGTCTTGACACTGTCACTTCTATATTAAGACAATGGGCTTCCGCCACATTGTTTCGGCTGGATTTTTTTTTTTTTAATTTTATTACTTTTTTACTTTTTGTCAACCTGACACAAGTAAGAATTATCTGAAAAGAGGGAACCACAATTGAGAAAATGTTTTCATAAGATCGGCCTGAGGTCATGTATGTCGGACATTTTCTTGATTAGTGCTTGATGTGGGAGGGCCCGGGCCACTGTGGGAGGTGTTACCCCTGGGCATGTGGTCCTAGATGATACTGAACAAATCAGGGGGAGAAAGCCAGTAAGCAACACTTCACACGGCTTCCGATTCAGCCCCCGCCTCTAGGCTCCTGCTGTAAGTTGCTGCCGTGACTTTCCTCCGTGATGGACTTGTGACTGTGAGCTGAAATAGACTCTTTCCTCCCCAAGTCACTTTTGATCCCAGTCGACCACAGCAACAGAAGCCTAATATGCCCTAAGATGTAAACACTGTGACTCATCTCACCAAAGGTTGCCTTAATGGGACACAGACAGTGGTTTTATAAGTGTAACCCATTGAGTGTAACCATCTGGTCAGACAGATGCCAACACTGCTGTCCCTTAAACATCAAGGAACAAACTGGGTGTGGTGGTCAAGCCTTTAATCCCAGCACTCAGGCAGCAGGCAGAACTCTGAGTCTGAGGCCAGCCTGGTCTACTTTGTATAAACACTGGGCATGAGGTGGTCAGGGAAAGATTCTATTCTTGTTCTTTGGAGTTTATATCTGATAGAGGAGATAAATAACGAAACAGCTATGTCAGTAGTGACAAGGGACAGCAGCTCAGCAGAGGCAGAGCAATAGTACAGTGGCCTTGTCATTCAGGTCAGGATGCTCTAAGAGCTTCTGAGAGAAGAGGACAAGCCAGTAGCCCACAAAGTACAAAGGCCCCGAGGCAGAACCAACCCCAGCGGCAGAAGGGAAGTTAGTGGAAACCCAGTCTGAGGAGGCTGCACAGGCTGCTGTTGGGTGGGAGGCGCAGCCTGGTGACCATGGTTGGAACAGGAAGTCTATTTCTAAGCTTTACAAGACCCTCTGGTGGGCTTCACGTATGAGGCGCAATGTGGTACAAATTCCTTTTTCTATTCTGTGTATTCGAGGTAACATCTCACACTGTTATTAGGCCATGCTGACCTGGAACTTACCATGTAGCTCAGGCTAACCTTAAACTCATGATGTTCCTCCTGCCTCAGCCTCCTGAGTGCTGGGATCAGAGGCATGAGCCACCACACCCGTTTGGAAGGTCACAGACTCAGGGACTGTTGCTCAGAACTGTTTATGGCCCTACAGTGTTAGGTACTAGGTGATCCTTGACAGATGCACTTGAGAAAGCTTCCCCAGGTCCATTACTCTGAGCACCTGGAGTGTCCTGGTCAGGTTTCCTGTGTTCTGACTTCCTCCTCCTGTGTCCTCGGAATGGGTCAGAGGCTAGGCGGACAGGCAGATAGCCACGATCAAGTGTCCTGGCCTGACACTCACCATCTTGGGTGGAGGCAGGTCTGGAAGGCTCTTCTGAGGGGCTGAGGAATGCTGGCTGGGCTCCCCATTGGTCAATGGACCCTGCTCCTCGGGCACTGTGGGCAGCAAGAGGAGAAGGCTTTGGTGAGGAGAGGTAGGTTCTCATTACCCAGGAATGTCTGCTCACTTGTCCGGTCCCACTCCTGTATATTCTATTTGAGCAGGTGTTAATTACCTAGGCAGGCAATCCCTCCAGCCAAAGTTGTTTTCTTTTTTCCTCCAGGAATAGGACATAGCAGTGGCCAGCCCTATGCAGATTCCTCAGAAATAACCAGCATGGGGTTTCTGGAAGGCTCTGCTACCCTCTCCTACCTCCCCCATTTTCAAAAATGGCCCAGCCACAGAGCTTCAGTGAGCGAGGCAGCTGCTTGTCAGTCACTATATTGAGCCACACAAAGCACCGACCTGGTGATTGTGGGTCTTTCCGCCCACGACCTTGGGCAGAGTGGCCACTGGCACCCCATGAGCGTCTCAGCTCCTGACTTGGTGGTGGGGGAAGGTGGGGAAGAGGCGTGGACACCACACCAAAGAAGAATAGGCCACCGACTTCCAAGTCTCTCCAGTTCAACCAGCCTAGCAAGGAGCGCAGGCTTGCTGATGTCTCAAAGGCAACCCTTGCTCAGGACACGGCTGAAGCTTTGGGGGAAATCTATTCATATTTCTCTTCAAGTCTTTCTGTTTGGGAATTAAAGAAAACTTCCTTGGGGTTCCCTGATGCTGAATGTTCTGAACATTGTGGGCCAGACACACACCAGAGGTTTTAAGACAATGTGTTTTAGGCAGAGGGCAAGGTGCCAAGGATAAGGCCTCAAGCCCTTCTAGGAGAGAATCCACACTGCCCGAGAACACCCTGAGAGCCTCATCTTTCAACAGTTTGTTTGCTGACACTACCATTTCTTCTCCCTCGTCCCCCAAGCAGACTTTCACCCAAAGAGGCAGGGCTGGAACCGTGGGATCAGCTCTCCTAGAATGTCTGAATTACGACTTCCTCTTCCTGTAGTGATTCTGGGAAAAGCCAAGGGATTTTAGGGACAGATTCCTCATCCAATAGGCAAGAAGGTGGTGGCCCCATTGAAACATCCAAAAATATATAAACCCAAAAATACCATTAACCAAAATGTGGATTCCAAAAATAACCCGCGGGGCCTGTCTGAGAACTGGCAGGGAGGGGTAAAGAAGAGGGGTGGGGCTCTGACTCCTTTGTCTGAAACCAGGCAGCCCCACAGCTGGCAGGGCCCCATACCTTTGTCTGGAGATGCTGAGTCCTGTTCCCTGTTGATTGACACTTTGTTCATGTAAATATATTCCTCATCAGAACCTGCAGAAGGAAAGACAGGAAAGATGTGACTCCGTGTGACTTGGTGCCTCCAGAATGGGACAATATTCACCTACGGTATTTTCACATGCTCAGGGCTGGGGAGGGTACTTTGGCAGGGTTTGGTGAGATGGCTCAGAGATCCAGAGCACTTGCAGTGCCTGCAGAGGACCAGGGTTCTATCCTCAGCACCCACATGCAGCTCTCAAATGCAGTCCCCAGGGATCTGTTGCCCTCTTCTGGCCTCTGCAGACACCAGGTGTGCATGTGATATACATATACAGGCACAGGCAAAACACCCATATGTGTGAAATAAAATTAAGTAATTACAGAAAAGGAACACTTGGGATTTCAAGCTGAATAAAAGAGTTAATCCTTTAGAGGCAGGTGGCAGACTTCCAGTGTAGGCATGGCAAGATGCTGCTGGTTTTTCTACCCTGGGGGTGGGGAATGGAGGAGGGAAGGCTGGAGAATGGGTAAACAGAAGGACATCCATCCCTCAAAGGGCTTCAGCACATTCCACAAACTAAAGATGTCTCTGAATCCCCTTGGCACTGTAAACTATTTCCTATCTGCCTCTCTCATCCTGAATCATCACAGTGGTCTAAAATCAGAAGTGTCTACATTAAAGTGAACCACACCAAGAGCCTGGTAAAAGCCTCCCAAAGCCCAGAGTAGAGATGGGAGGTCAGCTTTGACTCGGGGAGGAGGGGCGGGTGAGTGAACAAATGATTTCGGGGGCAGGAAAGGTAGGCATACGAAGTGGGAGTACCAGCCCTTTGCTCGGTCCTGAAGACTGAAACTTGTAGTAATAGAACCACACCCTCCTTTAAACTACTGGTATATAGGTTGGGCCACTGTTCTGGTTGGTGCCTGCTGGCAGAGAGGAGATAGCCTCCTGCTACATGCATGGTTCTTAGCCTCTATACACCCATCCTTGGTGGCTACCTAGGAAACACTCCATGGGTTCTCTTTTCTCGAAGTCCCTTGATGGTCCCTCTGTGGCCCTTAACTGACATTTCCTAGCAACACATAGCCAGTAAATTCCTGTTGCAAGACAGTGTTCCTGAGCCAACAGATCCAATGTAATGTTTGCCAAAGGATCCAGTTTTCAAAGCCAATCTCTTCCATGGCCATAGACTGCTGACTCAGCCTGAAAAGAGGCTTGAGAAGCCAGCGGGTCCAGAGGAGGCTAGATAGGCCCTCAGCTGTCAGCCTCAGCAGCGCTAACTCAGTGTCTGGCCATGCCAGAACCAGTAAGCAACGCTGCCCCAATCCCCAGATATCTCAATTAATGTGCTAGGGCTTGATCATCTTAGGGAGCAGCCGGGGAGAGGTGAGAAATGGTTCTGCCAAGCTCCATTAGGAGCAGCAACATCTGGAAAGAACACCTCTGTGCCTCGGTCGTCCTATCTGCTCAGATGGAAAGCAATCAAGGTGGAAGCCTGCTTGCTTTGACCAAACAGAACTCAAATTTAGGACTATGTAAAAGTAAGATTAGCCTATGGCTAACAAAGATTAGGGGGCAAGCAACGCAAAGGCTGGAGATGTGGAAGTGGCAAGGCAAACCACTGCACCTCAAGTTCAGATGTTTCACCAGCACTCTGCCAAAGTAAAGGGCTTACCACGGACTGTAAACAGTCATGTTGAACTTGATTTTGTAGGACAATTTTACATCATTTCATTTCCCTTTCCTTCTAGCATTTCCACTGTCTTATGGGTAAGTTCCAGCATGTAAGTAGAGATTTGCTTGAAGTTTATTGTAATATTGCCTTCAGTCTTTGATGTTATTTGTTGTTTTTATTTTATGATTACAATTGTATTGCATTGTGACATTGGCTGTGTTATTAACTACAAAGGAAAAGCCTACAGACAGAGGACAAGGGGACCTGTCATCTGCAGAGAGTGGCCCTTCTCACAGAACTGGGACAAGATAGGAGGAAAGGCTAACATCTTGGTTACAGTTGGCTGGGCAGAGCACAGGAAGTGCCTCCTGTCAGAGGGGCAACAGCTGGGACACCCTGGAGTCTTAAACAGGGGACGTAGGAGGAGTGTTTCTTGCTGGCGAAGACATGGCATAACAGGCTGCCAAGTCTCTGTTAGAAGAGCATTCAGTCCATGTCCTGCTATCGGCCACAGACACATGGGCCTACCAGCTAAAAACTAAAAACCCAGAAAACCCAGATAGATGATTCCGTTTGAAAATTGCAAAAGCATTCACATAGGTGCAAACATATGTACACGAGAGTACACACAGGCACATGCACACATATGTATATACATACATGCATACACACAAACACACACTCACACTGCACCCAACATGTGAGGACCATAATCTATCTCCAAGGGAGCAGAATAGCCATCTCTTCTTCAAGGCTGAAAAGTGAGCTGACTCTGCAGAGATACACGGTGAGGCAGGGAGGTCAAGAGGAAGACAGATGCTATAATGGGGTGGGGACGTCTTAGGATTCAGTCTTGGATGGCAAGTTTAATCCAGTGTGACAGAACTGGAGAGGGAGGGGAACACAATGGTTAGGTCTGCCTACTCTGGCTCTACCACTCACAACTTGGGGCCTCTAGTCAAGTGACTTGCCAAGCCCTGGTTCCTTCACTGGTAAATGCCACACCACCAACTCCCTCACAAACAATGAGATAAGGATTAAATGACATAATCTGAGGGACCATGCACATTCACACTGTCCTAGGCGAAGTGCCATCTGTGTTAACTCTTTGTAGTCTAAGCAGTGCAGGGAGGACCACAAGGCAAAGTTCTCAGATATGCAAAGTAGCAACTGATACATGGGTATCACCCCTGAGAATTTCAAGAGGTGGCCACAAGCTTCAATAGGGCTAAACACACCCAGACCCCCAAGACCCAGATCTTCATAGCTCCCCACCATAGACTTGTAGCAGAGAATGAGTAGGAAAAGTCAGAGAGAGCAAAGGCTACCCCACAGGGATCTGTGCAGCATGCTAAGTCCAAAGGGATCCCAAATGGAAGACATGGCTAGTACCCAGGCACGAAGAGCCACAGGTCAGACAGGTGACAGCAGGCTTCCTCACACGGGCTGTCTTTATAAGACATTACAATGTTCGTCTTTAAAGGTCTGGGATCCTGTTGTTTGAAGGATTCCATCAATGAGTCCTCTGTGAGGTGACTCATTCCTCTCCAGCCTTCCTCTTTGTAGTGTGCATCCCCTCTGTTCCCACCAGCGCCTCTTTGATGTGCAGTCTGGCAGACAATGCTACAGAGAAGGAGCCTGGGAACCATGGGTGAGTGACCAGGAGATGGAAAGGCTAGCACTTGGTGATAGGGAGTGGCTAGCCAGCATGGTTCCTCCAGAAGGGAAGGCTGCAGGAATCTAGAAACACTTCAGCTTACCCCATCTCTGCTCTGCAGGGAAAACATACTTTCTACTGAAAGCAAAGAAGGAAAGGGAGACCCCAAAAGTAGCCAGTGAAATTCAGGCTAGATTCAGGGAGCTATCCGGACTGTGACAGTTGGAAGAGGTAAACACTTCCCTTCCCTGGCGGGGATGGTGGCCGCTCCTGCCAAGAGACAGATGGATCTGGTGCCCTCTGATGTGCCCACACAGCATGTCTAGTCACAAACACCTGATGTAAAAAATCAACTACACTCAGCTGTCGCAGTTCACAAGGTTCGTCTTTTTAAAGAGCCATTCTGAATTTGCTAGAAATGAAACCATCTGTCCAGAAGAGTTATACGGGAGTATTCACAGAGACCACCAAGCCTTGCAGCCAAAACACGTGAACACCCTAAGCAGACAGCAACAAGTAAATACTCCAGCGATGAGAGGAACAAGGCGCAGATACACCCACAGCTTTGGTGAGTCTCCAAGGGAAGCCACAGTATACACGGTATGACGGCATTTACACGCAGTTCCTCAACAGGAACTGTCTTAGGTGAGAGAAACTAGCAAAATGCTTGCCTTGGAGTGGAGATGGGAAGGAAATTACAGAAAACAGGGCAAGACTGAATTTAAGAAAAACAGCTGTGTATACGCATATGCATGTGGAGGCCAGAGGTCAACTCGAAATCTTGGCCCTTCGTTGCTCTTAGACTTTTGCTGCAAATGTCCATGTGTTTGCGTGAGTCTTCTTCTATTTACACGTGCATGTGCACACGCGCACACGTGTTTGTGTGTGAGTATCAGCTCACCTGGGCAGATACACATGGAGGCCAGAGGTTAAGATTGGATATCTTTCTCAATTGCTTCTCCACCTAATTTTTTTGACTGGCATCCAGTGGAAATCTGGCCGTCTCCACCTCCTCATGGAGATAAATACAGGTGCATGCTGCTGTGTCTGGCTTTGTGGGTGCTGGGGCTCAATCGTAGTCCTTCAAAAGCTTATATTGTGAGCTGTACTGACTGAGCCATCTTCCCAGCCCATAAGATAGAACTTTCTGGATAACAGGAGTATCTCGTTTGGGTTTAGATAGGTGTTACTCCGGTGTCTACAATTATCAAAAGTCACTGGATTTCATACTTATGGTCTGTGTGCCTTACTGTATGTTACTTCTACCATAAAAATGGCAGAGAAATTATGAGAGCATGATTCTGTGATCGACAATCTGAAAGTTATATCTTCTTCTCCACTCAAGCTACAAAATGCTAGTCAAGTTATTAAAACCCTGTGGTCTGAGTCCCCTGGGTGGGATCAGCACCAAACTGCATAGGGTTGTCTTGAAGGTAGTGCAGTTCCTACAGGTACTGTCTCCTTGGCTAGTACATAAGGAAGCCCTCAGTATTCATAATGATTTCCTGCCTCTTCTCTTACAACCAGTAGGGAGAGGGCTTTGAACATACTCCACTTAAAATCCGGCTGATATGTGAAGTGCTTAGACAGTTTCTAGCCAAGTCAGTGTACCAGGTACCACTGTGAGGAGCTAAACTGTGCCTCCCTGACCCTTCCATCCCACTTCGTATACTAAACACTAGTCTCCAGGGTCTCAGAATTTTTATTTGGACATGGAGCCTAAAACTGAGGTCACCAGGGTGACCCCTAGTCTAAGATGGAAGACACAGACACACACACAGGAAGCTGAATGAGAACATGCCAGGGAGAGAGTCCTCAGGAAGAGCCAGCCCTGCCGACTCCTTGCTCTCGGGTAGCTGGTCTCCGGAAGTGTGCTATGAAAGCATCTGTGACACGGTGCTGTAAGAGGAAAGCTCACCCTGGACCACTCGAGGCTCAGGCCCACACTTACTGCTGCTCTTGGTGTAAAGCCGCAGGAGCTCCGACAGGCCACTCTTCTTCACCACGGCTGTGCTGCTCAGGTTCTCCTGGTCTAGGACCTTGAGGAAGTCGTCCAGCTCTGTCAGCAGCTGTTCCAGGGCTAGAGACAAACACAGGAGAATGAGTTCAGTGACCTGACCCTGAAGACCAGCAAAATCCCACTGAGGACCTGTGGTCCCAGTAGGAAGGGGCACCAGGGAGACCTGGGAGAAACACTGGCTTGGGAAGGTTGTTCTTGGCTTCAGAGTCTTGGTGGGAGAAATACATGCCCTGGAATTTAAGATAGAGAACCTTGAAGGAAGCCACAGGTCTACCATTTGCTAGAGGAGTGATGGTGGCCTGGCTGGCCCAATACTCTGAGTGTGCCGCCTCCATTTCCTATATCTGACTTCACAGAGTTAACAAGGAGAAAACACCCTCCGGAGGTCTTTGTTGCCTGCTGAGCTATGGCCCAGGCAATGCTTAACACTCTAGTCTTTCTCTCCAGGGAATACTGGTCTTGCAACTTTATTTTCTCTAAATTTCATTTAGATAGATACTTTTTAAAAAGATCCTTCCATCAAACCAAGTGCTCTTGTTCTGCTAAAGGAACATAGTAATAAAATGATTCCTAATGACATTCTGCTATGCTCATTGGTCAGTGCCTCAGTCTGCCACCATCAGAGAAGCTTCTGTCTGCAGCAGATGGGAGGTCATACAGAGCCCCACTACTAGACAGTGTGCAGAGAGTGAGAGATTTCGGTGCTCTAGGTCCTAAATGGGGTGCCTTCTTCAAACCTCTCCCATTAGGGGTCAGGGAGCTATGCTGAAGAGGAGGTGAAAAGATTATAAGGCCCAGATGGATGACTCCAGGAAAAAGCATCTTCTAGACATAAGACTGATACACATAGGCACCCATGGGCACTATGGCAGCATCCCTGGCCTAACCTGGTCCAAACCAGACAGAGTCCCAGTGGTATGAGGAAAAAGCAAGCACAGGCTACCATCCCTAAACAAGAAGCTATCTCCAACTGACAACTGCCTGCCAACAAAAAAGTAGTTTTCTGTAATGGAGTCTCACTGGGTATATTAACCACACTTAGAGGCAGGCTCCACACTCAGCAGTAGATGACCAAGTCAAAACGAACTCAGTGGTGCTTTTGTAGACTTGGAGGGTGGGAGGTTAGGGAGTGGTCTCACTGCTTTGCTTGGGCATGTTCTATCTTACCTACTAGTCTTTTGCTTGTATGTTATGATTTCTGTTTTTATGTTTTTATGGGGTTTGTTCATGTGAATGTACATGTGTGCATGCGTGTGTGTCTTCTTGTGCTTTTTATTTGTTTTTATTTTTAATTGTCTCATTTTTTTTTTTGTCTGTTTCTTTTCTACAGAGAGAGAAAGAGTGGGGAAGAAGGCATAGATTTGGATGTGTGGGGAGGTATGAAGACCCAGGAGGAGATGTAGGGAAACCATGACCAGAATAAAGTATGTGAAAAAAATTTATAAAAAGGGAATAAAAAGAGTTCTTCCACCACTGAAATGCTGGACTCCAACGCTGGTCCCAGTGTGGATACCTAACCCTCTAAAATACACACCTGGTCATGGATGTTTGCAAAACAGAGCTTTCCCTGCTTGTAATGTGACGGTGGCGTGACAGTGTTGTACTGGAGCTGACTGTGGCAGCATGTGTGTGCACACCCCAGCAGAGGGCAATGTGTGTGCACACCCCAGCGGAGGGCAATGTGCGTGTGCGCACCCCAGTGAACGGCTCTGCATTTAGCTTTACTCTGCCAGAATACTCACAGAATGTCCGGTATTTACCAACTAAAGGAAAGAATGAAAGAAAACAAATCCACTCACTTCCTATGTAACCAAAACACTCCACTGCCAGAACGCAAGAAAAAAACCAATTCCCGTCCTGAGTCAGACCTGAAGGGAAGCAACTGAAAACCTGTCATGTCCCACCTCACAGAAACACTGGAGCAGGCAGGCTTTCCCAAAGGATCCACTCTATGTTTCTAGTTTGTCTCGTTGTGCATGCACACGCAGATATATACATTCGGACACACCTACCTGGGACCTGGGCCTCATGATGCTGGCCACCATCCCACTGAGCTATGTCCCCTATGGTTTTTCTAGCTTATAATTTTTCTCTCAATTGGTGTGACTGAAGCCAACTTACAAAGGTCATTGAATGGGTCTAAAACTTAGACTCTAGAAGATGACTGCCCACTGGGAACCCTTGTCTGCTCTTGCTTTCCTTGTGTCCATCCTGAGTTTCCTGTCATCATGGACCACTTTACCACCACCATCATCATCACCACGACTACCTCCACCACCATCATCACCACCACCATCATCACCACCACCACCACCACCACCATCACCATCATCACCACCATCATCACCACCATCACCATCATCACCACCACCACCATCACCACCATCACCATCATCACACCACCACCACCATCACCACCACCATCATTGCCACCACCACCACCACCACCATCACCACCACCATCATCACCACCACAATCATCACCACCACCACCACCACCACCACCATCACCACCACCATCATCACCACCACCATCATCACCACCATCACCACCATCATCATTATCAATTTTCCAATATAAGGATTAAACCCAGAGCTTCACACAAGCTAAGCAATCATTCTACCAACTGAACTCTATCTCTGCCTCTGTTTACTTTTTGAGGCAGGGTCCCACTGAATTGCCCAGGGTGGCTTTGAACTCACTCTGTTGCCCAGGCTGGCTGAGACATGAAATCTTCTTAACTCAGCCTCTGGCGTAGTAGCTGGGCTGGTACAGGTTTGTGTCAACTGGGGCTGGCTTGGGCTATGCGTTAACAATGTCCTCTGGGAGCCAGTGAATGGTTGGGAAAAGAGTCAGGTCGCTGGAAATCTGAGCCTCTTAACAGTCACAACTGCCCGAGCTTCCTAGCATTGCTGATCAGACCTGTAGCCACATTAGTAGATTATAAGTAATGAGAGAGAGAGAGAGAGAGAGAGAGAGGAGAGAGAGAGAGAGAGAGAAACAGAGAGACAGAGAGACAGAGAGACAGAGAGACAGAGATGGATGGAGGGAGGGAGATGGAGAGGGAGGGAGGGAGGGAGGGAGATGGAGAGGGAGGGAGGGAAGAGAGACAGAGAGAGGCAGAGAGAGAGACAGAGAGGAAGAAGAGAGGGAGGAGAGAGGAGGGAGGGAAAGAGGGAGGGAGGAAGAGAGGGAGGGAGATGAGAGAGGGAGAGTTAGAGAGGGAGGGAGAGAGAGAGAAAGACCATTGGGCACACCCAGCAGAAGGCAGTGCAGAGATGACAGGAGCTTCCAGGCAGACAAATGTCTACACAAAAGGATTAGACAGAGAGGAGAGCTGTCACCACAGGGATGGGAAGCATCAGTACAGGAAGGACCCAGCATCCATCCGGCAGCCTCGTTGCTGGGCGTAGCTCTACTATTAGTGTCAGTGGGGCCTCTTTGCTGGAGCCTCTACCTTGTCCCCATCCACTTCTTAAGGTTGGAGTCACAATATTCTCATCCACAGTGACACAGGACCTAGGCAGATGGGCAGAGGTGGGACAGCCCTGGAAATGGTGAGATGGAGGTAAACAGAAAATGGGGGAAGCAAAATAACAGCTCTCGCATTGCATAGAGCGAGCCAGGAATGCCTCTACATAACCTCATAACCGGGAACGCTGTCGGTTCACAGGCAAACCTGGCCTGCTATGGAGTTGCAAGAACTTAATCAGGTTGGTGTGTGCTGGTCCCATGAAAGACCAAATCAAACAGATCCCTGAAATGAGAGGCCTCACTGGGGTGGAGTGGGAGCCTGTTGCCTCTGAGCACTATTCACAACCTTCCGTCTGCTGAGACTATGATGAGCTCAGAGGAGAGGCCAGCACAAACCAAGAATGAGACGAGCAAAGGAATCTCCCAGCCTTGTACTCGGCTCTGCCCGGCAGGAAAACTGAAAGGGCTTTGCAAGGGAACTAGGTCTAGGTTGTGTTTTCCCTGACTTCTAGACCTCTCAAAGAGGCAGCCTCTGTGGCCACCTCAGTCCCACAGAGAGGAAAGCGGGTGACACTGGAAACACGTCCTCACTTCCTCATCTCCAGCCTTCCAAAACTGCCTGGTTTCTGGAAAATGGTCTTTGTTTATGTCTTATACAAGTCATGTAAACTAAGCCAAAGGGTACAACCTTTGTCCCTGAGGAGCCAAAAGTAATTCAGATGGGTCCTCTGCACCCACAGGTTCATCTACTGAACATCCAGGGTGAAACCAAATTAATATAGGAGTGCCCTAAGATTCCAGGAATGCAGAGGACTGGGAGTTAGCAAGACTCGGGGAGCAAGGTCTAGGGGTTAGCAGAGAGAAGAATTTACAAATTGGTCGTTGATGCAAGCATAGAGCTTACCAGGCGAGTGACTGTGTATCACAGGCACACAGAGCATGGGGCTTGGTAGGGAATCGGCTTCAAAGGAAGAACATGAATCCTGAAGCCAAAACTAAAGGCAAGGAGCAGAGCCGTTCAAGAGCGCTCTTCGGGAAGTGGAGATGAGAAACTCTGAAGACAGGGAGGAGGGACCAACCAACGGGTGGAGGGACCAGTGAGACAACTGCCCAAGGACAGATGGGAATGATGAGGGGTTGGCCTAACGGGGATGGCTGGGCACCATGTTGTCAGGCAAACCCTCACGGCCTCCAGTTCTCACAAGTACTTTGCAAGTGCAGCCGTGGGACTGGAGCGCTGAGGCTGGATTTTAACCCAACTCATTGCAACCCCAACGAGTAGTGACAGTGAATCCAGGTTCAAAGGCTTTGCTGTCTGCAGTATGTCAGCTGACAGTGTTTTCATAGAACTGCGATGGTTGATCTGAGCCACAACTTCCGAGTCCTGCTGCCTCATAATCGATAAGCAGCGGTTCACAAAAAACAGAGCAGAAGAGGAAGGCTGGAGGAGGCCTGTGATGGGTGGAGCCAAGGGTACTTGGAGATCACTCTCTTAGATACAGCATCTACCAGGAAGAAGCCAAGAGCCTAAGAGGCAGAGTGACAGCAGACATGCGCACTACGAACAGCAGACATGCGCACTACAGACAGCAGGGCTGGAAGCTGAGCTTTTTGACCTGGCGGGTTGCACATTGGTTGGACACAGCAATACCTACTTGCTCTGAGAACAGCAGTGATATCTTCCCCCACCACAGGACATTTAGGGGAGTGCAAGCATTAAGAGAGACATAGCTTGAAGAAACAAGCCTGAAGGCCCGTGTGAGACTCTGGGGATCAGCATGCATTTCCCTCCTTTTCTGGATCCACATCACAGTGTGCTCAAGCGTAACCACAGGTAACCAGCGATACGCAGCTCTCTTGCCAGCTCTTTCTCTCCTGCTCCCCTGGTACTTTTCTGTCCAAGCCAGTTGTCCTGAGCCATGTCAGGGCAGACAAAAGCCACTTGTGGGTCAAGACTCAGGCTTGGTGTATTTGGGCACCGTATAAGTTACTTTTTGTGTCACTGTGGGAAAATGGCTTAGCGTACAACTTAGGGAGGGAAGGGTTTACTTTGAGGGGATAGTCACGGCAGGAAAGGCAAGGGTGGCAGGAATGTGATGCTGCTGGTCACATGACATCCATGGTTGGAAGCAGAGAAAGACAAGCATGGGATTCTCCTCACCTCTTTTTCATTTGGTCTGAGACCCCAGACCATTGGTGCCATTCAACAAGTAGGGTGGGTGTTCCTCACCCAGTTCAACTGTTCTGAAAACACTCAGATAGGCACACAGAGGACTGTTTTTATGGTGATTCCAAGTTTCATCAAGGTGACAAGGAACATCACAGATATCAAGCAAGATGCCAAGGACCCAAGAGGTGGCCAGCCTTCCTCCCCAGACATCTTTCAGGGCTTTGACTATAAGCTCTTGGGAATAACAATCAACAGAGGCAACTCTCCAATTTGCACCAGCCCCAGTGACATTCTTCAACCCCCAGGGCTCAGAAGGGCAGCCCAGCCCTCAGAGGAATGTGGCTGTTCCATTGAGGGTCGGGGACTCTGCTCATCACATTTCCCTTCGCCCCCAGCATCCCCCACGTTTTCATTTAGATTTCTTCCTTGTCCTTTGGTGGATGAAGGGGAAATAAGAACACAGTTCATTCTGGAAACTGTAGGCCCTTGTGTGGGCTTTCCATCTTGGCTCTGTTAAAGTTCAGGGTTGTCTGCTCGGGGTGGTAAGTCATCAATAAGGTTCTTGTTTGGGACTTCAAGGCCCACGCAAAGCTAGACTGTGCAATTGCCCGATTCATCGCGCTCTCCTCCTCAGACCCTCCCCGCCCCCAACTGTCCTCAGCCTGGGCAGTCACTAGGTTCCGAACTGAAAATGTCCCCAGCACACCATGCCGGCTGAACTTCATGGGTCCCCTACAGTCTCAAGCCCACTTTTATTTATACAGCTGCATTAGCCGAAGAGCCATGATTCAGTTCAATTTTCCTTTCAAACACCAGACTAAGCAGACCTGTTCTTTATAAAAACTATATTCCAGGAAGACATGCGTGCATTCTTTTCCCGCCTCCCAGAAGAGTCCCAAGACCAAGCCACCAGGTGCAGCATTCTTGAGAATATAATTGCTGGTAACCAAGGGAGTCAGGAATGCTGGGAAGGATTCCATGAGAAGTAACAGAATCACACAGAGGTGACTGTGAAGCTGCAAATAACTCACAGCTTCACTGTGGCAAAGAACACTCAGGTTTGCAGGACTGGCCCCCAGAAGAAACTCCCCTTCACTCCACTTGAGAAGAGAAACCGAAGTCCAAATAACCTGTTCCTTCAAAACTGTAGGAAAGAACCTACTGTGTGTATGCCCATTAACAGGATGTGGGACTTCTTCCATATAGTGTACACACACATACACACTTTCTTCCATGTAGTGTACACATACACACACATATACACATACACACACATACACACACATACACACACACACACCATCCTGACTGTTTCACAGTTTACAGACCTCTGGCATAAAGCATACAATGTTGCACAACTATGGTTATCTAATTCCGGGACTTTTACTGTATCACCCCCAGCAGAATCCCACTCTGCAGTCATTTCCCTCTCTCTCCTTCCCCAGCCCAATGCTAAACCCTTCTCATCTCTGTGGTTGGCCTGTTCTGGATACAGTGTGTGAATGGGATCAGGTAACGTTTAGCCTCCTTTCTGCCTTCTTCCATACAGGATTATGCCTTCAAGGTTCCGTGTTGTGGAGGTGTGAATACTGTCTTCTTCTTATGGAAAATATAATTCCATTCTGTGGATTTATTACATTCTGTACATCCATTCATTGCTGGTGAGAGGGTGTTATTTTTTTTTTTTAACAGAGAGTTTATACACTCCATTTTACTGTACCATGCTTGACAAACTTAGCTGCAGTGGCCACTAGCACAGTCAAGATACAGCACAGAGCCACCACTCAAGAATGAATCTCAGAGGTAAACCCCTCACTATGCCCAGAGCATGGGAACTGCCTGACCTTCAGAGCTCAATTCCTTCAACTTAACAAGAGGCATCCAAGATTCACAAGGACACACTGGAGCTGTGGCTGCACTGTGTGGTACCCAGGGTTGATACCTGCTTGGCTCCATGTTCATCCCTCACAGAGCTGCACACTCAGTAAAGAATGCAGATTTCCTCTAAAGAGGAAGGCTGCTCTTCAGCCAAGGGAAGCTGAGTAGTCTGGCCCTTTTCCCTGATGTGCATTGTTCCGTTTCATGGATGTCAGGCAGCTTTAGGCCCGTCCACTTATACACAAACCAGGAGGTTTCTGTATCTTCACACCAGTGAGTTATCTCAAAGACACCTCACTGTTGACATCCAGCGACTTCCCTGCCTCAAGCACAGTTGGCAGTCTGTCACTCTGAGACATTCACAGCAAAGGCTGAAGGCAGGTGCTCTAGGGACTGTAAACCCTCTTTACATCAGGGCCCACCTCTAGAGATGTGCTCTTATGGTGGCTTGGGGCTTCTAGAACTTTAAAAGTTTCCCAGGTGAGTCTAAGGTTCCCATGGGGTCACATGACAGAATAAATGAGTTCACTAAAAGATAAACAATCTACACTGTAGTCAGCCTTTTTACTTCGTAAAAATATTTTTACACCGTCCCTTCAAACTGCGCAACTCAATTCTGATTCACACACAGAACTTTGTAGATCCACACTTGTTACATGAACTCTGATGCACTTGGAAATATTTTTATTTTTTCCTTTGGACAGAAGGGTGTAGTAAGACAAGGAATATATTTCTGTATTTATATACCACCAACTCAGCTCTCTGTCCTGCTGGGCAAGTGAAGCTTACTCCTCCCGATTAACACTCCTAAGGTTTCACAAGGACCCCCAGTGGACGTGGACACTAGGGGACTGGGCCAGAAGTGTAAATAGCTTTCTCCAGCATAAATACCCCAGAAGTCATTCTTTTCTTTATCTCAGGCCCCACGAAGAGGCTGAGGGGAGAAGGCTTTTACCAGCAGTGAATGCTCTGTTCCCGGCTGGGCTGACCTCCTGGGATCATGTGACTATCATTTTTGCAAGCTCTGTTTTTTCTCACCTATCTTTTGGGTCTCATCACTGAAAACACTTTCCTTATGGCTCACCCTCGGAGTTCCCAGATTAGCTGAGCGAGCATGGGGGAGGAGGACATGGGACAGATGCTTGCTATGGCTCACAGTACAGGAGAACCAACTGGAGTTGCTCACAGCTGACCTCTCAATGGAATAGGCTTCCCTTAGGAACAGAGTCCCAACCCAGCCAAGGAGCCAGCTGGAACACCCAACCCCAAAGACTGGGCCCTGCAGAGACTTACATGATAGCAACTGAAGACACCATACAAAACACATAGAGGCAGAAGGGTCTCTGGGTCTGCTCCCACAGTGCCTTGCAGCATGCCCACCCACTCAGCCCAACCAGCACAGGCTATCTGGTGATTCGCACTGTTTTTTTATTTGTCCCATGAATAGAGAGGCTCTGGAAGCTATGTATGGACAGGGACCATATATGTTCAGGGTTGGCTTCCACCACCATACCAAAACAGGCCTTTCTGCAAAGTCAGAAAACATCTGTTGAACACCATGCCTACAGACAGACAGACAGACAACACACACACACACACACACACACACACACACACACACACAAAGCTCCTGCTAATAAAAGAGATTAGATGGGTTCTTTCAGTAGCCTAGGCAAAGACTTCAGTCTCTGGCCAAAATTCCAGTCCTCATCTGGAATGAGCAGGCAGGGGCCTGCCCTAGTGGCTGGTGGCTTGGAAAGACACAAGCTATCTCGCTCTTAACATGGCGTCCTGAGAGGACTTTCTAAAGGGTCTAGAGGAAACCAGGGCAAACAGAGCTCTACACTCCCTCCTCAAACTCTCTAGCCACTCAAGGGCACACCAGAGCAAACTCAGGACACTCCAGGTCTCTGTGATCTCCAGGGTCCAGGCCAGACAAGTGGCTTTGGGACTAGAAAGCCTTTGTTCTTTCCCTAGTGTGGACAGTCCTGAGATGCACTCCACCAGACAAGCAGTGTCTTTCAGAGTTTTGTTTTTTGTGGGGCAGGGAGCCGGGAAAGGCACAGAGGTTTGACTGGGTATCCCTCCACAGGACAAAACATAAAACAGGCACAGCCCACCTCAGTCTCGGAGCATGGTGGCTGGGTGTTAGCGGAGTCTGGGGAATATTGTGTGGAGGCAAAGCTGGAAAATGATCAGAGAAGTTGTTATCTCTTGGTGGAAGACTAATGGGCGATCTGTCCTTCCTTCCCTCTGTCCTCCCTGTTCTTCAGCACAGGGGGTGCATTGTGAGAAGGGAAAACCTCAGTAACCATTACATTTTCTTTTGATCTGTAAAGTCTAGCTTGTCCTGGTTCACTCGACACGAGTTAGAGAAAAGGGCATACGCCAAAGAAGGGAAAGAAAAGAGGCCGCCAGCATTCTAACTTAGTACCCCTCCTCAGAATCCAGCCAAAGTAACTTGAAGCCACTGAGCTACACGCTACTTAGGACTCCACTACCCAATCAAGAACAGATCCAGAAACTGCCCTGCCATGGAATTGGCCAGACAGGAGGCACTGGTCTCCGGTTCCCTCCAGGAGCTCCCATTCAGTGTCCAAAAGACCTCAGAGCAGAAGCACTTCCTTCAGATGCTGAGGAAGCCAGGAGAGAAACAGGCTTTCAGGGTCCCCAGCTGCTTTGTCAGGCCTGAACTGTGGTGGTCATTGGTACCTGGAGTGCCTCTCATGCTCCCCACTTGGAGGAGTGCCCTGGAAGCCAGCTCCTCAACTTCTGGGCACCTGGTCTTGAAGGACTTACCCCCCTGCTGTTGAGAAATGCCCATCGCAAGACAGATCTGAGGAGGGGAAAATAGCCCCACCGACGCTTACGTCAAAGGGTACACGTCAGCTGTGAGCTAAAAACCCTAATTCCATCTGTATGGTGATATAAAAAACCTCCCTACACTCCTTTACTGTATTTATCATTTTGATGTATTATGGATGTGTGTGTGTGTGTGTGTGTGTGTGTATCCATGGGGAAAAGGTGTTGGAGCCCCTGGAACTCAGTTTTGGATGGTTGTGAGCTGCCTGACACAGGGGCTTAGAACTGAACTCTGGTCTTCCACTGACCCATCTCATCCTGTACCCCCTTGAACACTGCTTTAAACACACACATGTGCATTATAATTTCAATAGAACAGCTTCCAAAAGGTGACTGGTGATGTCCCCCATGTGATATTGCAGGTCTGCCAAACCATCCTGGCAGAGGGTGGTAAGGACAGGGTGAAAGATTTCAGGTTAACCCCTCTCAGAAAGCCCCTTTCCCAGAAACTTGCAGTACTGAGGAGAGACAAAACTTTTCAAAGCTTCTTGTGGCTCAGGGACAGGTTTCAACAGGTTAAAAACTAAAAGTTGGGGTGGGAAGTGGGGTGGAGAGGTGGCACAGTGGTTAGAGCTCTTGCTGTTTTGCAGAGGACCTTGGGTGTGGTTCCCAGAGCCCATATGAGAGTTCACAACTGGAGTTTATAACTCTAGTTCCAAGGGATCTAGTGCCCTCTTCTGGCTCTGTGGGCACTGGCACACACACAGTGCACACACACATATGCAGGCAAATACTCATACACATAAAATAAATATGAATAAATCTTTAAATCCTAAACTGACCCCAGAAACAGGTAAAGAGAATCAGAGTTGACACCAGGCTGGAACTTAGGTGGCTGCCGGGTCCTCTTCTGTCTTCTCCTCACATCTCCCTGACTGCCTCTGCTCCTGTCATCTCTGCCTCCAACAACCCTTCCCTGACTAAAGAGCAAGCATAATACTACAAACATCACTGATATGAAACAAATAACCCATGACTGTGTGCAGTAGAAGTGTGCGGCTGTCTTTTCTTCCCCAGCATCCGCTCACAGCAATCTGCAGCTGAGTTTGGGGATGAGGATATAGCTCGTTGCTGGAGTGCTCTCCCAGCAGGAGAAAGGCTCTCTCCAGCAGGAGAGAGGCTCTCCCAGCAGGAGAGAGGCTCTCCCAGCAGGAGAGAGGCTCTCCCAGCAGGAGAGAGGCTCTCCGCAGGAGAGAGTCTCCAGAGAGAGAGGCTCTCCCAGCAGGAGAGAGGCTCTGGATTTGATCTTAGTTCCACAAGCAAATGGGGGAGAGGGAAGGGATGGGAAATGTGCACAAGGTCCTGGGTTCAGTCCTTAGCACTACCACAGAGAACCAAAGTATCCTACAAAAGCAACTTACAGAAGTTCTCTTGGCTCACAATATAGAGAACAACCCATCATGGTAGCAGGAACGTGAGGCAGCGGGTCACATGACATCCACAGCCAAGGAGCAGAGAGAGATGAATGTTGATGCTTAGATCACTTTCTTCCAGGCCACGCCCCCAGCCCACGGGTTGGCCCTGCCCACATTCAGGGTGGGTTCTTCCTAGTTCCATCAAATCCATTCTAAAATTCCCCCTCATAGCCAGTGTTTGGGTTTCCTTGCTGTGAAGAGACACCATGACCATGGCAACTCTTATAAAGGCAAACATTTAATTGAGGGCAGCTTACAGTTTCAGAGGTTCAGTTCATTATCATGGCAGGAAGCACAGCAGTGTGCAGGCAGACAAGGTGATAGAGGAGGAACTGAGAGTTCTACATCTTGATCTGAAGGCAGCCAGGAGGAGACTGTCTCCTGCAGGCAGCCAGGAGACTATCTTACGAGACTCAGCACAAAAAAACTCAAAATTTCCTTACATAGAGACATACTTCCTACAACAAGGCCACACCTTCTAATAGTGCTACTCCCTGTAGCCAAGCATTCAAACACATGAATCTATTGGAGGCCATACCTATACGAACCACTACAGCCAGCATTGTCCTCCCATAGTGGTTTGAAGTCCCCTCATATTGATAAGAGAATCAACTGCCACGCCCACTGTCGGCACATGTGGTTTTTGTAGAACCAGAATCTTCACCATTGATGCCACAGGTAGTCACAGATTTAACCAAACAGGGCACCATTCCAGCAGCCAACGATTGGCTTTGGGTTGGAAATGTGATCAGAGTCAAGCCAAGGAGAGTCCGTTTGGGAGCTACTAGAAAGCAGCAGACAGTTCTGTATTCATGGTCAGCTTCAGACTGCTGGGTCCATCTCAGGAAAAACCTACCTAAAAGGGAAGCAGACCCTGGGGAGTCCAGACAGCATCATCTTGGCACTGAGATTCAGCTATGCCTCAAAGGAGTTTTCTGTTCTGCCACTATGTGTAAAAAGGTATCTCCTTTGAGTCAGCTAGATTGGATTTCCTTCCAAAGTGAGCTACCACAGCACATTTCTGGCCTTGGACTCAGGCCCAGGCAGTGTTCATATGAAGTCTCTATCCTGAGAGATAGGCATTATCAAGCCCACATCTGAATCCAGAGGAAACTACCCAGTTGTGCCAGGGTCACCCAGCTCAGGATCAGCAGGTCCTTCCGGCCTCATTCCATCCGTCGGAACCTGCTGTACACTGGGGAACATTTACTCTTTAGAACGGATCACAGGGGGCTGAGCGGGGAGCTCAGTGGTAAGCGCGCACTTAGCATGCCACTGATTCTGGGTTCAAATCCTAGCAGCCGCCAACAAAATAAAACAAGAGGCTATACAGCAAAGGGAATTCAAAACTATTCTAATAAAAGCAGGGTGTGAAAAGATCCAAGGGGGGAAACTCTTTGAGAAACTGGGGCTGCAATGTCACCAAGACCTGGGGTGGGGAGATGACCTGAGGATAATTGCAGAGAATACTGAAGCTTCCTTAGAAATAAGAGAAATTACATAGTCCAGTGAAGCACAAAGCCCACAGAAAGGAGTGTGTGTGTGTGTGTGCATGTGTGCACATGTATCCTAGAATGCATTATGAATTACATTTCTGACCATAATTACTATACAAAGGCTTGAAACGTACTATTTGAAGTCTTCAAAGATCACAGATTTTAGAAATGTCTTATGATACAGCTTCCCCTAGCAGGACCTGAGAAATGTCCAGGAATTGAATTTATTAATATTCCTACAGCAAAATACACAAATATTCGTACTAAATAAAATAAACAAATGATAAAGTTACCTCATTACTTCTGGGAGGAATTTGTCTTTGCCTAACCGAAAGAAAACAAACAAAAATCCTTTTGTTCAGTCTGGGGTTCCAGGAACTGATGGGGCCGTGGACCTGGAGAGGGGGTGTTAGTTATCCAACAAGAAGTCACACAAGGTTGGAAGGATTATTTTGGTTCTGAGGGAATATGGCTCACTGTGGAGGGGATGGCAGGGTGAGGCAGCTGCGTGGTGGCAAAGCAGGCAGCCAGGACTCGTCAATGTTCACAGCTTGTTGGAACAGCACCAAGAGTGTAAAGGAAGTGCAGCTGGGTTATAAAACCCCCCTCCACTGACCCACTTCCTGTGACAAGGCTCCCCTCCTTAAAAGTTCCCCCACTTCCCAAAAAGCAATATGAGTTTCAGAGCTAGTATTCAAAAATGCCAGGAGCCTTTGGGAGACACTTAACATTCAAACCAGAACAGAAGGATTCTTCCAGGTCTCTTCATTCTGTCAGGAAAACTGCCTTTTAAGACTCCCACATTCTTACTGTCGAGGCCTCTGTGGATGATTGTGAACCAGCCTTTAGTTTGGGGGAACTGGGAACTGAACTTAGGGGTTTGCACGTGAGTGTTCTGCCTCGTAGCTATGTCCCCTCCTTTTTCTTAAATATTCTAAGGGTTTTACACATTCAGTTTTTGAAGTTTATTTCTACGTGTGTGCATGCATGTATACGGACATCAAAGGACTACATTGATAGCCTTTCCACCATGCAGGTACTGGGAATGGAACCCAGATGCCCAGGCTTGGCAGCAAGCATCTTTATCCACTAAGCCATCTCACCAGCCCCTCTTTTCGAGACAAGGTCTCACTAAGTGTCCCACACTGGCTTTGAACATGCAATCTTGCCTCAGCTGATGGACTAGCTGGCCTGTGCCATCAGACTCAGCTCCTTATGATGCTTTCAGTGGTTAATGTGAAGCCATGAGTAGGGAATTTACAGGGCTGTGGGCAGGGTCCTGTCAATAAATCTAGTCAAGTAAACTTCGCTTTTACCTAAGGCTCATGCGGAGATGGAGACACATCTTGTTACTTGTAATGATTAAGTAGATGAGATGTGGCTACTCCGAACTGAAATCTGTTGCACTTGTAAAAGAAAGCATTTTGAAAAAGATGGTATTTCGATAACACGATGAAATAAAGGCATTTGTGATACACTGATTAAATATATTCCGACAATTAATTGTGTCTGTTTTATATGTTTAACTTCTTATATATAGTGCAAACTTGCATGTGTGGATATGTGTCGTAGGCACATTTGGGGATCTTTTGTTTTATACGACAACACTGGCATAAAGCCTTCACAACAGACAGAATATTTTATGGTTGTTATTTTGTGCTAGGGATTAAACCCAGGGCCTTGTACATGTTTAGCATTCTCAGCTTAGAAGGAATAACATGGGTGTGTGTGTGTGTGTGTGTGTGTGTGTGTGTTGTATGTGGTGGGAGTCATCTTTTGAAAATAAATCAATGTGCACATGGGTAAAGGGATTTTCCCCAAGTTCCACAATGAGTTTGTAGAAATTTATGGAATTAATTTCACATTTCCTATCCTGAAATCACTGCCCACAGGCTTTCTAATGCTAATCTTGAGTCCCTTCGTCACAAAGATTCATCCTTTAATAAAAGCGTCCCAGGGGTAGTGAGGAGGCCTGAAGGGAGCTTTTCAACGTGCTGGTCAAGATCAACCAAGGTGGGAAGGAGCCTCAGAACAGCGTGGACTAGACCGAGTGGTTCTCAACCTGTGGGTTGTGATCCTTTGGGGACCAGACAACCTTTTCACAGGGGTCAGCTAAGACCATAGGAAAACACAGCTATTTATATTACAACTCATAACAGTAGCAGCATTACAGTTATGAAGTAGCAATAAAAATAATGTTATCGTTGGGGTGCCCACAACATGAGGAAACTGCATTAAAGGGCCACAGCATTGGGAAGGCTGAGAATTGAGAATCGCCATCCCAGACAAAGACTATTGCTTACTCAGTGTACTGGCTGGTTTTGTGTGTCAACTTGACACAAGCTGGAGTTATCAAAGAGAAGAAAGCCTCCCTTGAGGAAATGCCTCCGTGAGATCCAGCTATAAGGCATTTTCTCAATTAGTGATCAAAGGGGGAGGGCCCACTGTGGGTGGTACCATCTCTCTGCTGGTAGTCCTGGGTTCTATAAGAAAGCAAGATGAGCAAGGCAGGGGAAGCAAGCCAGTAAGCAGCACCCCTCCATGGTCTCTGCATCAGCTCCTGCCTCCAAGTTCCTGCCCTGTGTGAGTTCCCATCCTGACTTCCTTTGGTGATGAACAGCAATGTAGAAGTGTAAGTTGAATAAACCCTTTCCTCCCCAGTCAGATCTCTGAGTTCAAGGTCAGCCTAGACTAGAGGGAGAGTTCCAGGACAGCCAGGGGTATACAGAGAAATTCTGTCTTATAACAGCAAAAGGCAAGTAGTGATTCTGTCTGCACATCACACAGTGGTATACGGTAACTAGGATTCTTCCTGCACATCACACAGTGGTATACGGTAACTAATGATTCTGTCTGCACATCACACAGTGGTATACAGTAACTAGTGATTCTGTCTGCATATCACACTGTGGTATATGGTATGCTGCCTCTGCACATCACACAGTGGTATACGGTAACTAGTGATTCTTTCTGCACATCACACAGTGGTATACGGTAACTAGTGATTCTTCCTGCACATCACACAGTGGTATACGGTAACTAATGATTCTGTCTGCACATCACACAGTGGTATACAGTAGTACTGCCTTTGTGGTTGCCTTTCCGATGGAGTGCTTGAAACTGAAGAGAGGTTTGAGGCTCACTTTTGGCTCTCCTGACCTTCCAACTACAGTTGTTCTCCCGTGGGGACAGGGCATAGTGCTAAGCCTCCTTGATAGTGACCTATTTGTTTTTAAAATTTCTACCTGCAGTACAGGTATCAAATTTTGGAGCTGGCATACCCAAGACAATCCTGGCTCTGAATCCCAGCTTTGTTGAGGAACTGCCTACTTAGAAATGAAGCTGAGCTTTATTTTACGTTTAAAAAATATTACTGGTGTATCTATATGCCTGCCTCTTGCCTGTGTGTGTGCCTGTGGTGTGTGCCTGTGTGAGTGTGTGCATGAGTGCATGTGTGTGTATGTCTGTGTGCCTGTACCTATCCATGTGCATATGTGCATGTGTACATTTGTGCGTATATATGTATGTGTGCATATGTGTATGTGTACATGGTGTGTGTATGTGTATGTGTGTATGTCAGTGGGTCTGTGTGCCTGTGCATGTGCATGTGCATGTGTCATGTGTTATGTTGTTTGTTGTGTGTGTGTTTGTGTGGTGTGTGCCTGTGGTCTGTTGGCCTATGTGCTCATGCATGTGCCTTGGAGCCTGTGTAGAGATCAGATGACTACCGTGGAGTCAGTTGTCTCTTTGCACCTTCACAAGGGGTTCAGGCATGGAACTCATGTGTTAGGTATTCAGGCCTTTACACTGAGCCATCTCACAGCCCAAAGCTGAGTCACAGAAAACAAAACACAGAAGCTAGGAACAGAAGCGCACTTTTGCCTTTCACTCTTCTGAATGTGACGTGTCATCATAAGAAAACACACAACATATTTATGTTGAACCACTTCCTACTGAAACAATGAAGACGCAATTATAAATGAATAACAAGAAGACTTGGAAAACAGCCAAGAGAGAGGAGACTCAACTCACAAGAGAAAACTGCTTTGATTAATAACAAGGTCAGGCTAGGTGTGGTGGCATACACCATAATACCTTCTCTCAGGAGAGGCAGTAAGAAGTTCAAGTCAAACCTGGACTAAAACAAAGTAATTACAATAGTAATCAGTCAAACAAGGACCAAGGTTATCTTACTTGGCTCAGGTTTACAATATACCTATAGGTATATTTATTATATAGTATGGATGGCTGTATGTATGAATGTGTGTTTGTATATATATGTACTATGTGTGTTTGGATGTATGTATATGTGTGTATATATGTATATATGTGTATGTATGTATATATGTATGTATGCATATGTATGAGTATATGTATATCCCTTATCTGAAACAAACCAGGTTAGGTAACTTTCGCCAAGTCATATAACCAGTAAAGCAGGCATGAATTCAAATCACTCTGACTCCTCCCCCCCACAGCTTCAGCAGTCCTCCCTTGTCATGTCTTCATGTACAAAGAGTAAAATGGGAAACACAGTAAACCACTATGACTTGAAATAGAGCATAGAGGTGCAGGTGCATCAAAAGGTTACCATTTGCTTAGATCTGTAATAAAAATGCAGAACAATTCTGCAAGCCCATTTCAGTCCAACTCATAAGTACATCTGATGAAACCAACCCTCTGAGAATAGTAAAATAGCAAAGGCAAACAGAGAAAGACAGAATGTTGCACAGACCACAGCCATTAAGGTTTCTGGTGTCTAACACTGGGTTGTTAAACTACCTGGTGAATTGGCCAACAAACCTTACATGGTGATTATTTTGCTAAGCACGGACAGCCACATTGTAAAAATGTAACTACTTTCCTACTGGCTTTAAGATGACTTTTGGTATTACAAAGACTAAATAACTTTTTAAATGTTCCCTAATAAAATAATTCATCATTCAAATGTATTCTGTGGGTCCATGTGTAAGCACCACTGTGCTTCTCCATGTAGCAACTAAGAAAGACAGTGGGCAGGGAGGAGCTGAATAACTCCACAGACTGCACCACTAATGACTCCTGTAGGCATCTGGAAATGAAGCCACTTCCCTCCCCATGTCTGGCCATTCTTGGGATAGTCCACATACAGCAAGTCACAACTGTCATGAAAAGGTGAAGACTGGCCAGGGCACGGTGTTTTAATGAGCGCTTCCTTCCAGCTATTAGTGATATCTTGGCTTTTTAGATAAACCATATCAAAGGACCCCAGGCAACTTTCACTGCACAGTAATTACTATCTTACCTATCTTGTTTCTTACCTATTAAAAAAATTATATCAATATGGTCAGGGCCAGAAGCAAAGGAATCTCAAAAGAAAACATCTCATTGCTAAAACTCTCTTTTAGTTTTCTGTCCCGACGTCTCCAACCCTGTTTAACTGGGTATAGCTCCACCAGGGACAGCAAAGTCACATGCTGGACACTGCAGTCACACTAGCTAAGAATGCAGAACACTTGCCACAAAGTATGATAGCTGATTGTATATATGAACCTGACTGAACTATGGGGAGCCCAGACGTTTGGTCAACTGTTACTCTGGGTGTGTTCTGTGACCACTTCTGGATGAGATTAATATTTGAACCAATAGACTTGTAAAGGGGACTATCCTCCCTGGTGGGGCTGACCCTCCTCCAATGTACTGAAAGCCAGAATTGAATAAAAAACTAAGAGCAAGTTCTCCTGCCTGGCCATCCTGGCTGAGACACTTGCCTTTGCCTGTCTTTGGGCTTGAAGTGGAAACCTGGCTCTTCTTAGGTTTTGAAGACAATTTGGTGTGTGTGTGTGTGTGTGTGTGTGTGGTGTGTGTGTGTGTGTGTGTGTGTGTTTTCTGGACATTTGAGCAGTAGCTCTCCTGGTTCTCGAGCCTTTGGACTCCAAGCAGAACTGTACAGTCCACCCACTTGGTAAGTCCCACCTGAGTCTCTGCAGAGTTTAGCATTTCACAGCTGCATAAGCAGACTCCTTACCCGGTCCCTCCTCGACTCAGTGGAATCATGTTAGATGGAGATCTCTCTAGACAGCTATCCTATTGACTGGCTCTGCTCCTCTAGGGAATCTTGACAAAGACAAGAGCTTTTACAAATAAGGGATGTACTGCTCACAGTGAAATATACCTAGACAAAGGTAAAAACATCTACCTGGCTAGGACCACTCTCCTGAAACCTAAGAGCTCCTGAGTACTTGTGGCAATTTTAGTAAGAATGGCCCCCATAGGCTCATATAATACTTGGTCACCAGAGTGATATTATTTGAAAGGACTAGGAGGTGTGGCCTTACTGGAGGAAGTGTGTCACTGGGGTGGGCTTTGAGGTTTCAAAAAGCTTATTCCAAGCCCAGAGTCTCTCTCTTCCTGCTGCTTGAGAACTCTCAGCTACTTCTGTAGCAGCATGTCTGCCTGCACACTGCCATGCTTTCTGCCATGATGATAGTGAACTAAACCTCTGAAACTGTAAGCCAGACCCAATTAAATGCTTTCTTTCACAATAGTTGCCGCGGTTAGGGTGTCTCTTCACAGCAAGACTAGACTAAGACAGTACTTTTCTTTCCCAAGCAAATGCCAACAAGTATAGCTCACATTCCCACAGACCCAGAGAGTCTCAGGCACACAGAGGCTCAGAAGGTCTCACAGCTGTGGGTATGGTTATTTGTTGTTCTTGTTTCCACCGAGCAAAACACAAGCGTTGGTACAATGGGCTCCCTCATTTACAGCTGTTCACCTTCTGGTGAAATCATAGGACCAGGAGTCAGGAAGTGAATGTGGACAGGAAATACCAGCAGGATCCTGTCTGAGGAGATATGGAGCTCTATAGAGCCGGTGTGACAACTTGCCCAAGCTTGATCTAGAAATACCAGTGAGACGATCTAGAGAGAGTGCTCAGACTCAACACCTGATCCTCAGGATAGGCTCCTGGTCCAGAGACAACTTCAGTCAAACATGACACTACATTTAGGGACAGCAGTCACTCAAGACAACGTGACATAAAATTGGAGCAGAGAGGCCAAGACAACTCTAAACCACCCTGCGAGGGATGGAACCATCTTGAGCCCTCAAACACCTAAGAAGCCCTGTCCTATAATGAGTATGGCATTGGCTCAGTTCACCATGCCCTCATGCTTCTCACACCCGAGTGGTCCTCACTCACTCTTGCCTATGGCCACTTAGTCTGACCTAGAAAGTCAGATCTAGTCACTCGATAAAATGTGTGCAGTCCTCCTGAAGTTCACGTCCACATGGCCTGTCAGTTCTCTTGTTGTGGAAAAAGGCAATGTAATCACAGACAATATCCACTGTGTGTTTTTAAAACAGGGTCTCTCACTTTGCTTGTAACGATCCAAGAAGGGCTAGGCTGGGTAACAAGCAAGCCCCAGGAATCCCTCTGTCTCCACCTCCCTGGCAATGAGACAGCAAGTGTGCACTACTGTGCCCTGCTGCTTCTGCTGCTTCTGCTGCTTCTGCTTCTGCTTCTTCTTCTTCTTCTTCTTCTTCTTCTTCTTCTTCTTCTTCTTCTTCTTCTTCTTCTTCTTCTTCTTCTTCTTCTTCTTTTTCTTCCTCCTCCTCTTCCTCCTCCTTCTTCCTCCTCCTCCTTCTTCCTTCTCCTCCTCTTCCTCCTCCTCCTCTTCCTCCTCCTCCTCTTCCCTCCTCCTCCTCTTCCTCCTCCTCCTCCTCTTCCTCCTCCTCCTCTTTCCCTCACCCTCTCTTCCTTTCCCTCTCCTTCCCCTTCCCTCTTAAATGTGGGATTCAAGAATTGAACTCAACTCCTCTAGTGCTTTCGTAACTGAGCCATTCCACAGACCCATTTAATTTTCTTTCTGATGGCAAAGGGTAACCCAGTGTAGTGCAGTAGACAAGGCTGTTGGGGAGTCTGTGTGCACCAGGTTTTACAGTCCCCTGAACCTTAGTTTTCCTATGAAGAGGAAAGTGGGAAGATCCTATCTGCTTCACAGGGCTTGGGCAAGGATTAAATAAGATAAGCTATGGAAACCGCCACACCCGAAGCATTATTCAGCAACTGTTGTTTTGTACTCAGTTTCCTAGAGTCAGCTCAGCTGCGCTGCTCAAACGGCAAGCCCAAGTTCCAGCTGGCACTGGGAACGTAAAATTGAGTCTTTGCAGATGAATAGTGAGATCCTAAGCCCAAGGTCTAGGCTCCTCAGAAGTGAGAAGACAGAAGCTCCGAATGCAGAGAATGGGCCACTACTGACCTCAAAGATTGGAGTGACTCATCAGAGCCAAGCAGCAGCAGGAAATAGCAACCTTTTCCCCCTTGTAAGAGCTAAGAGAGATGAGGAAAAAAAATACCCCCTTAGTCAGCTGAGAGCCTGGCCTCATTCACTCCCAGACTTCGGGCTTCTGGTCTCCACGACTGTGCAAGAATACATTTTGTTGTTTAAACCATTGTGATGCTTAGTTATGTGGTCCCAGGAAACCAATCTTGGCTGACACACACACACACACACACACACACACACACACACACACACGCCAATGCCCTCATACTTACAGGACAGGGACAGAATATCAACATATAGCTTTAGGAAAATACAAAGAGCCCCTGGAAGGACCAGACTTTTCTAAGTCTAACCTGGTTAGAAAAGGTCTATTTTTCCACCTGATTATAACAATTTGATTGTGTTTAAAATCAGTCAGGAATTCCAAACACCCTGGCAGTCCTCCATTTTTGCTGTAACTGTTATACAGCTCTCCTAGAAAACAGAGTTAGAAAATGTGGCCGGGGAACCTAACAGGTGTCACAGGACAACTGCTCAGAGCCCCATGCAGAGGACCTGCCTCTGGCCTGCTCAGACAGGCTCTGTTTCTCACATGGTGGCAACAGGAAATGAGCCTGTCACACATTCAGGTCATCTTGCAGAAGTCAGCTCTGGACTCAGAGCAGCAAGCTGGGGACACAGTGGCTTTGTGGGATCCAGGGAGAAGCAAAGCTTAGCAGCGTGCTGACTGAGAAATCCCAACGCAGGAGCTGGGCCTGATGGAGCATGCCTACTGTCCTACCAACCACTCAGGAGGCTGAGGCAGCAGGGTTGTGCGTCTGAGGCCAGCCTGGACTACACAGAGACCACGTCTCCAAAAAACGAACACATGAAAGAAACTCTGATTTTTTTTTTAAGGTCCTTAAGCTTGCTGGCCTCCCAAACCATGATTAGCGTAGCCTGGGTAATAGCCACATGTGCCCCCATGTGCCACTAGTGTACAAGAACCAGAACTGACTGAACCCCTCAATGACAAACACGATAAACTGGTTTTACTTTCTAAGGAAGGGCTCTCAGTGTTGCCCAAGCTGGCTTCAAACTGAAGCATGTATCTTGCCTCAGTCTTCTGGGTAGTAAGGTCGGTAGGTATGCACATGTATGTGTGTGTGCATATATGTGTAGGTATGTGTGTATGTGTGTATTCACACATGTGTGTACAGGTGGAGGCCAGAGATCATAAAAATGTGTCTTCTTCAGCCACTACTTCGTCTTTCGAGACACAGTCCCTCCCTGAATCCCACAGCAGTACTAGCTGGCCAGAGTGTCCAGGAATGCTCAGCTCTGGCACGTGGATTGCAGACATGTGCCACCTCCACCACCTGCATGTGTGTCTGTGGGATTTTATGTGGGATCTAGGGCTCAGACTCTGGTCCTCAGGCTTGCATGGTGAACACTTGAACTGTACCAATCCCCCAGCTCAGCTTTGACAGCTTTTAAACAGATTCACTCTCTTATCTTAGAGTAAAAGGCCCCACGTACTGGGCTTTTCCTAAAGGCACAGAAGTTACAAATTGAGCTGAAATCAAACCCCAGATCTCTGGTCAAGCTCACTCACTGCTCTCTCCTTGCTCAACATCCATTCTGTCTCCCAGAATTCACCCTGTTCTGTTCATACCACAGAAGGGACAGGGCTGTCGTGGGACAGCCTGCTATGTCCAGGCAGTATCCTCACACTGTATTTCCTTCACATCAAAACAACCCTGCATGAAAGACAGCAATACACCCACGTTACAGGTGTGGAAACTGAGATGTCTGAAGAAGCATAGGCCTTGTGCAAGAGCACAGTACTGAGGTGACACAGAACAGACTGTGTCAGGATACCACAGATAGTGCCCTGTCCCCACAGGCTCCGGCAGTGTTGCTGACACATCATGAAGACATCCTCAGAAGCAGCTGCCACTGTGGGCTAACTAAAGGCCACAGAGCGGACAGCCAAACTGTCACTTACAATCACAGTCTCAGTCCCTTTCCCAGACGGGCATTCTCCAGGGCTGGCTGCTTCTTCACCACCAGCTCAGCAGAGGCACAGCTGTGACAGCCAAGGGGGGAGCAGTCAAGCACGTTTGTCCCTTAGCTCCTGCTGCTGGTTGGCTGGGGGAGGGGCCTGGTCATCACTCTTGATGTAAAGCAGGGTTTCACACAGGGGCCTCCACCCAGTAGGCACCCTCCCTCAGCTGAACACACAGAAATTTACTCTCTTCCAGTGCTGCAGGCTGCAAGTTCAAAAAGGCTTGTCAGCAGGGCCATGTCCTCTCTGAAGACTGGGGGAGGATCCTTCCCTGCCTGTCCTTGATGGTAGCTCATGATTCCTAGCACGCCTTGGCTTCTTGCCTCACTACTCGTTATCCTGGGATGTTTTCCTTGTATGTTTCTGTGTCCAAACTGGTCTGTTCTTCTAAAGATACCAGTCACTGGATAAGGGCCCCTCATCCAGTATGACACAATCTTAAGTACATCTACAAAGACTTTGATTCCAAAGTTAAATCACATTCCAAGGACTGGGACCTGAGAGTATCTTTCATGTTGCTGTAGTTCAGGCCACACAAGGAAGATGAAAAGCCAAACACAACTTAGAATCAACCAACCTTTGTGTCTGTCATGAACTCAACTCATGTTGCTGAGTCTACACGGCTGCTCCCCAATGCCAATTTATGGAAGGAAGGAAGGAAGGAAGGAAGGAAGGAAGGAAGGAAGGAAGGAAGGAAGAAAGGAAGTAGGTATTTTGAAGGGCATTTTGAAAGAAGCCAAAAATCAGGAAGGGTAAATTGAGTCCTGCCGATGAAGAATCCATAACTCAGAAGGAAGAGTTGACTCACTGTTCCACAGCTTACCCTATTATGTCATATGACTGGTATTCTCTAGAGCAAGAAAGTATGGTGAAGGATTATGGGAGAAGGAAGAATTAATGACTGTCCAAATGAATGCAGATGACCAAAGAGCATTCCAAGAGCTAGAAAAGAGCTGAGAGGGAGGTTAGCTGTGCATATATTTCAGACAGATACCCAATGCAAACATAACCACAGTAACAAGGAGTCAAGCAGAGACAGCCAGGCACATGGGTAGAACCTTGGCTCCCCTGACAAAACCATCTAGTCGGCCATGAGAAGTCACGATGGCTTAGAGCAACAAGAAAGCTGTAGAGTTTGGAGTTAGCCACTGGAGGCGTGTGTGGTAAGACATAGCGGATGGAAGCCGACCAGCAATCTGAAGCTTCCCTTCAATTCTACTTAGTCACAAATTTAAGTTCACAATTCTCTGGCACAGGCTGTCTGGGGAGCCACTCATGCTGGCCACAAGTCTTAGCAAGACATATTTTACAGGGCCAGCAGCCTGAATCAGGGTTTCTACACTTTGGGTTTTCAATAGGAGGGAATCCCTTCTCTCCTGTCAGCATGCACATTCATTAAATCATGATCATTCTGGCAGAGAGACTAGCTACATTCTCCAAGTACCGCTCCACTTGGTGCTAGACAAACAACACACACAGAAGTGTCTGGGATGTATCTTGTCCTCTTCCATTCTGAAGCCAGCATAAAGTCCCAAGTCTTGTGGTCTGTTCAGGAAACCTAGCATGATTAGTAGGTTAACCTGCAGAGCAGCACCAATTCAGCACAGGCGTGACCATCCAGTAGATCCAGAATACATCAGAAGTTAATTTCAACGCATCAGAGAGATGAGAATCTAAAATGTAAATCTGCATTGAAATCTCATATAGGAACAAATAATATGCAGAGCTCCGTCTGAGAAACAATACCTCATCCTGTGGGGCTTTTTACTGTCTTCAGTAGCCACTGATGGACTAGACCCTGTTCTTGGCTGTGATCTCCAAAGACTCACAGTCGTCAAGCATCCCTTCCCAGCACAAATCTGTCCAAACCCCATTACCACCAGCCAAAGACAGTCAGTCCATCCTTGACCACCCTTGAACTAGATTTTCATCATAAATTTGTTATGTCTTCAGGATTGAGGTACAGTGTGTTCTCGGGAGGCATTTTTAAGGGGCACGTCCACTCATTATAGGAAAGTCCCACATGTCTTAATTCTCAGCAAAAGGGAAGATTCTTGAATGCCTGTGCAATGGACAACTGAGGTAGGCCTGACTGTATCCAAGCAGGCCTGCTGGAGACTCTCAAGAGGACATCAACAACAGGTGTCAGAAGGTAGAACTCTGCATAGCCCTCCCAGCCAAAGGGCAAAGAAGACCCATGGAGGTCTGTCTGTCCCACTCACTCTCTGATCAGGCCACTGGTTGGTACCCACTGTGTATACTTCCTAAAGGATAGCTAAAAACAGGACAGGGAACCAAAACCAAGGACAGGATAAAGAAAATTAAACTAAGCTCTGCTTTTGAAAGGTATCACAGCAAAGTAGGAATTACTCTTCTCTGATAGGGAAAAAATGGCTGTCTACCAGTTTCTGGAAGTGACAGGATTTTCCTGATACGAAGTGGCAAGAGGAATTCCCTCATTAGACAGACCAATGCTCCCCCAATGCTTTCCCATATTAACAACTAGTTAAAGCAAGCTGCTCTGCCAAGATGGCCAGGCCACACCACACCCATGAATAAGGCCCCGAGTGCGTGGGAGGTGACAGCCACACATCACTTACTGGCTGAGCCAAAAGGAAAGCAGAGCTCTGGGCAGTGTCCATCTCTCGTCCCTCTGTGTAACAGGAGCCTCCCTGACAAATGGGGAGACAAAGGGCCTTCTGGGAACACCCTGTCTATGCAGGGCAGAACTCATCAGCCGTGCACTGAGGGACATGCAGGGATTTACATGCAAGTCAGGCCAGCCTCGTGTGCTTTAAGAACTTACAGCGGAGAGCAAATACAGGGA
Organism: Mastomys natalensis; assembly: GCA_021653895.1. Taxonomy (NCBI): domain Eukaryota; kingdom Metazoa; phylum Chordata; class Mammalia; order Rodentia; family Muridae; genus Mastomys; species Mastomys natalensis. Next base: position 789,814 of record JAJTUV010000060.1, read on the forward strand.
TACATCCCATCCCTAAAACACCAGGGGTGGAGGTGCATCCAGGGGCTGTCCATGACACACCCTTTCCCTACTTCCACACGGAATAGCCTAACACCCCAACACTAGCGGACAGGATGTGGTTGTGGGCAAGAGTTACATGGAAGAGAGGTTGTTTGCAAAGCAACACAAACTGACCAATCAGGAGCCCATCCCCTGGAGCTGGAACAGATAACTAGAGGCTGGGGGCCAGGCTAGAGCAGAGCCCCCAGCAAATCATAGTTACATGCCGTGAGAGAGGAATGAAGGCTCTGCTTGAACTTGCAAGTTTATTTCAGGTTATTCCAAAGGCTTCCAGGCTCCTTGGCAAGGAGGCGAGGCGGGCAGAGGGAGTGAGAGAAAAGGCCGCTCTCCACCCCTTTCCAACTGTGTGTCGCAACATCAGAGGCAGCTGACGGCTGTGGGAATGCACACAGACTGAATACAAATAGAAACCCAGCTTCCTCCTTCCAGCCTTGCAGGCCAGGCTGCAGTGGGGCCTGTGGAATAATTAACAGTACCAGCACATGAGTACACACCATGTCCAGACAGGGAGCAGAGGCAGCAGCGGCGTGAATCCTGAGAGAGCGAATCCACAAAACAAAGAGTAAGTCGGTACAACAGTTCCCTACTTGGCATAGCAGGGAAGCAAACATAGAGCAGGTAAATACATAAATAAATGTCACTCATCCGAAGCATGGGAGATGAATCAACCATGGAACCCACATGAAGGCACCAGAAGACACACGTTGGTGACATAAGCCTAATGCTGGATGACAAATACTGCAGGGCTTCACTTGTGAGGACTCTTCAGCTGAACCCACAGGGGAGGAATTCACTGGTGTCTAACAAAGGTGGGGGCTGGGAGAGATGGAACTGCAGCCAAAAGGACTTCCAGTTATAAAACGGGTAAGTAAGACAGATGGCTTAGTGGTTAATAGTGAGTATTACTCTTGCAGAAGACCCGAGTTCAGTTCCCAGCACCCATGTTGGGTGGCTCACAACACTGTACTTCCATCTCTAGGGAATCAAGGAGGGGACAGTCATCATACACCGTATACTTAGACACACTCGTTCTTACTACACACATACACACTCACACTTTCACACACGCTCACACACACTCTCACATACACACTCATACTTTCATATACACACTCACACACATTCAGTCACACATACTCATACAGTCACACACTCATACACTTTTACACACACACACACACACTCACATATACTCATTCCGACACACACACATGCACTCACTCACATACACACTCATACTTTTATATATACACTCACACACATTCACTCATATTTACACTCACACACAGTCACATAGTCACACACTCACTGACACACATACACACTCAGACTGTCTCACCTTCATACACACACACACACACTCAGATCGGTTAAGTGAAGTGGTGATTACAGATATGCTTGACTATGCCAACCACGACATACAAGGGCATCAAGTCATCACGCTGAGCATCTAAGTGTGTACTGTCTTTGACAGTTATGAGCTCATAGATCTTAGGGGAGAAAAGCCCAGCTCCTGCCCTCAGAAGAATGGGCCTCTCCATAATCAGTGCTGCTGGAACTGTAACACATAGGGCTGAGAGAAAATCTACCATTCATGAAAAGTGATAGATGCTAAGGTGTGATCGTAGGTGCCCCATGACAACAGTATGACACACTTCAATTCTGATGCATAAAAAGACCTTCTTAGAGAACTTACACACACACAACACAGAATAGCAAAATGAACCCAGGTGACTCCCATCGGCGAGCTTCAGTGGATACAAACCCTAATTCAGGTTTCACCTGTTCCCGATTTCTTTGCTGAGGCATTATTTAAAATACAGTATATATCACTACTACAATAACTTACAGATACTTCGATGAATCTCTGGATGTTTACATTGGCCATAACCAGGAAGTGTTATGTTCAACTCAACCTAGAAGATCCTCTTGCTTGCTCCACTTGCATCTAAACAATGTCACCAGCCCTTTCTGACACCTACCTCAAGGGGAATTACTTATGGAACAGAACAGTAAATGACAAAGAGATGGGCCTCCCTTAGGTTTGAAGAATAAACTGTGAGGTTACTATTCTTGACCGTGATTGCTAACAAATATTTGGGGTACAGCTGTGTCTGGCCTGGGCTTGCTTTCATTTTAACAACAGTTGGGAAGGAAATTGTAGGAAAGAAAACTGAATGCATCCTTGCATAGCTTACCACTAAGGCATCACCCAGGTCCACTGTGGGGGTCACCCAAGTCCACTGTGGGGGTCACCCAGGTCCACTGTGGGGATAACCCAAGTCCACTGTGGGGGTCACCCAGGTCCACTGTGGGGTCACCCAGTCCACTGGAGGGATCACTCAGGTCCATTGGGGCATTACCCAGGTCTATTGGGGGGTCACCCAGGTTCACTGTGTGGTCATGCAGATCCACTGGAGGGTTACCCAGGTCCACTGAGGGGATCACCCAGGTCCATCATGGGATCATCCAGGTCCAATGGGAATCCACCAGGTCCACCATGGGGTCACCAGATCTACTGTGGGGTACCCAGGTCCACTAGGGAATCACCCAGGTCCACTGGGAGGATCACCCAGGTCCACCGTGGGATCACCCAGGTCCACCGTGGTCACTCAGGTCTACTAGGGAGTCACCTAGGTCCACTAGGGATTTACACAGTTCACTAGGAAATCACCCAGGTCCACTGGGGGGGTCACCCAAGTGAGACAGAATTAAGCCCAAAGGAATTCTCTCCTTGCTATTAATCATTTTCCTTTGTCTGGAATGCCCCCTTCCCCTACTCTGTAAGTCCATATGTGAAAGCCCAGTACAACCCTGATTCCTCCAAATGCCTTCTCCAGACACAGGGACTTAGGGAACAGCAAGGTGATGCAGAACTCAACTGGACATTTCCCATTGCTGAGAGATGTCTTTGGTGACTTCAGGAATGCTATGTATGCCTCCCTGGGACAAGTTGGTATCTGTACCTGCTGCACCACCCATGGACAGGATTCTTCTACATGCCTAGCCCATTGACAGGCAAGGGACAAGCTGGGATTTCACCTGCTCCCTGTCTCCCTGCCTCCTCCACCTGCTCCCTGGCCTGAGCCGCTAAGTTAGGCTGTGAACTTTTCTCAGTCTCCTTGTAGACATGCTTGGGTCTGAAGTGGGTGAGTCAGATGGGTTTGTGCTGAGAAAGTGAGTGGGGTCGAGAAAGACAGGACTTGGCAGTCGACTCGGAAAGAACACACAGTTCAGCAGGAAGAGCGAGTCTCGGGATGCAGGCATCTGGTGTGGGTGGATGCAAAGGTTGATTCTAAAGAAACAGCAGGCCAGGAGGTCACCGGCCCTCATCAGCCCTGAGCAGGGAAAACAGCAAGCTCAGAATTTAGGCCATGGAAAATTCTGTTTACTGTCTTTTGTTAACAGTACAAGAGCAGGGGAAGGTGTGTGTGTGAGTGTGTGTGTGAGAGTACTTGCATGCGTGTGTGAGTGTGTGTACATGTGTGTGAGAGTGTATGCATGTGTGTGTACATGTGTGTGCATGCATGTGTGAGTGTGTACATGTGTGAGTGTATGCATGTGTGTGTGAGGTGTGTGGAGTACTTGCATGCGTGTGAGTGTGTACATGTGTGAGAGTAATGCATGCATGTGTGAATGTTGTGTATGTGTGTGAGTGTGTACATGTGTGAGTGTATGCATGTGTGAATGTAAGTGCGTGTATGTGTGTGTGTGTACATGTGTGTGAGTATATGCATGCATGTGTGAATGTAAGTGTGTGTATATGTGCATGTGTGTACATGTGTATGAGAGTGTATGCATGCATGTGTGTATGTGTGTGTGCATGCATGTGTGAGTGTATGCATGTGAGTGTGTGTGTGTATGTGTAAATCTCTTCATAGCTCATAAGCCTAGTGCACTAAGTAGGATCCGTATGTGGGCAGTAGGGATGAATCCTATGACATTTTATCAGGGGACATATAACCAAATGCTCTCTCCACAGGAGCCACAACAGAACCTTCTCCCCAGCAAGTCACAGAGTGTGGAGACCTCACTTCGTCACCTGGGTGAAACTGTAGGATTTTCCACCAGGTTGTTTCAATTCCAAGTTTCTCGCTGGGCTGGAGGTTTGACCCTGTGAGGATCACATTTGTTGAGAATCTCCAGGTGGCCTGCATGCTCGTGCCCTGGGTCTCTACGAAGTCACTGTGGCAGGCCCTGAGGTTGTCTTGGGAGCCCTCCCTTCTCACCCAGTAGTTCTGGGCACTATGCTACATTCCAGTAGGCTCCCAGATTTTCCTTCTGTCAACAGAAGCCCAGCCCTGGGCTGACACGCCATTGTTTGTATCAGAATTTATGGTTCGGTCAAGGGACTGGCACAGGGGTGGGTGGGGTGGGAGGGGCGGAGGTTGCCATGAGTAAAATAATCTAGTATTTTCTTTTGCTTTATTCTCCGTATCTCAGCGTCCAGAGAGGCCCAGGGTGACAAGCTCCGGAAGCTTTAAAGATGCCAAATACTTTCGAAATGACTTCTTTTGTGTGTTTTCATCTGTGTTTATGGATTTAGTTTTGTTGGGAGAATGGAAGGTGTGTGCAGGGTGGAAATACACACATACAAATTATATATATGAAGCAGCAGAAAAAACAGTTGGAAAGTTTCCCTTCCAGCTGAGAGCCCCCCAGTCCCTTAACCCCTTTCTTAGCGGCTACTATTAACGGATTGTACATACTTCCAGGAATTTCTCATGCATAATATTCTATATATAACCATAGAAAAATACAGATAAAGCCCTTGCTACAAATAGGCACACACTATACATAGTACTCCAAACCTGCTACTTTTACTTGCTAATATCCTTTGGAAGCAACAAACATGCTAGGTTTTTTTTTTTTTTTTATATATCATTAAGATATTAAGAGATATTTCACTGAGTAGATAGAATGAGTATTTTGAAATACATCTTTTTGCTTAAAGAATCCTAAATGATTATCATTTTGGAAAATTTGTATTACAAGAAATTCAGGTTAACGAGGGAAATCCTCTTTTTCTCCTTTTTAAAATGTTGTATGTGTGTGTGTTATGTGTATGTTTGTGTGTTGTATGTTGTGTGTATGTTTTGTGTGTATGTGTATATTTTTGTGTCTGTTTGTATATGGGTTTTGTGTGTGTCTGTGCGTGTTGTATGTTGTATGTATGTTTTGTGTGTATGTGTGTATTTTTGTGTGTGTGTGTATGTGCGTGTGGTTTGTGTGTATATGTAATTTGTGCTTACATGTGTGGAAGAATTTGTGTGGAAAATAGATTGATTTCTCTCCACCTTCATCTTATTTTTGCTGATTTTTTTTTTTTGAGACAGGGTTTCTTCACTGATCCTGGACTGGGTGGCATGAGAGTCCCCCAGCACTAGGGTCACAGGCACACGCTGCTATACCCAACTTTGCCTGGGTCTTGAGGATCTGAACTCAGGTTCTATTTGTGTAGCAAGAACTTTACCCATTGATCCATGTCCAAATCCTTTTAAAAATATCTAATTCGGGCTGGAGAGATGGCTCAGCAGTTAAGAGCACTGATTGCTCTTCCAGAGGTCCTGAGTTCAATTCCCAGCATCCATATGATGGCCTTCAACCATCTGTAATGGGATCCAACGCCCTCTTCTGGTGTCTGAGGACAACAACAGTGTACTCATATACATAAAATAAATAAATCTTTTTAAAAATATCTAGTTCTAGCACTTTACTTAGTTTTCTGATGCTTACCCGAATACTCACTTGCTTATTAACACACTACTTCCTTGTTTCCGTCTTGGCCATCTTTAGTCCTCACAAGTCATGGTTACCTGCTAAATATTGTCTCCTACCCGTCAACTCCAAATCCCAGTGTAAGCTTGCCCTGAGGCCTGGTGCACAGTGACAGCATGTGTGGACTAGCACCAAGTTCCCAAGACTACAGCCTGCTTAGCGTTTGTCAGACCCTGTCCTCATGAAGTGCAGTGTCCAGGAGCAGGTCAGCTCCAACCATTAGCTGTCTCATACAGGGCCCTGCCTTGATGATCCAGCCTCCCTCCCCTGTTGCTTGTGTGTTCTGGGCTTGGAGGCCTCTGTGTTATTCACAGACCTTAACCTGCTCACCCACAAATCTCCCTGGCAACGGGACCCCAAACATCCCAGCCGAACAACAGATTGGAAACGCCTGTGTGTTATCTTTGGATATTTCTGAAACGTGGTCATTCAGGCAGATAGGGGAACTGTGTTTCTGGAAACTTTCTCAGTGAGACAAACAGCACAGCTGGCTAAGCTTCTGGCAAAGAACAGGCAAGGCAGGGGCAGTGGGGCAGCGGGACAGTGGTGTCCCAAATGTGCTATATACTCTTCCCTCGAGGGTGTTCCTGGACACTCAGCTGAACGAGAACGGGCCCTGCTGCATCTCTGCCCGTGACTTAAAACAACAGCAGCTGTCTGAAGACCTGGGTTGGGGGAAACCGTTCTCACTGCAGCGTTTGGGAACAGCAGCTTTCGCTCTAGATTCATCCTGCCCTTAACTGCTTGGCATCTACACAGGAGCTCACAGAGTCCTGAACTCACCCGAGTTGGATGATTCTAGAAGGGGGTGGAGTTGGGAGGGTGGATGCAGCTGTTTCAGTGTCTTCATCCTTGGAAAGAGCTGGAAAGGACCCAGGGCTGATGTTGCCTTGGAGAAACTCTTTCCTAGACAGATGAAGCTAACCCAGCCTATGGGGCGGGAAAGGCAGGGGTAGGTCAGGAGAGGCAGGAGCGAGGACCAAGTGCTGGGCTTAAGGGAAGATGGCTATGGTGAGTTTGTCACTACTAGTCCAGGTATTACCTGCACGCTCCTCCAGGTTCACCAGAGTGCCTGAGCTAACCTGGTCCTGGAAGGCGTTGGCTGGGAGTAGGAATGGAAGAGGTATTCCATCTTCAGTCCTGTAGCCACACAAATTGTTTTTACAGCATTACATGATGGGAAGAATGAAGAGAATGATGCTTCGTGTACATCGTACACATGAAGATGTCACAGAAGTCAGAGCATGGCGTCTCTAAATAAAGTTTTATTGGAACATGGAAGTGCCTATTTGCTTCCACAGCACCTATGGCTGCTTACACACTGAAAGGCCAGAGCTGAGTCATTGACATTCAGACCAGATGGCCACAAATCCTAAAATAGTTGCCACCTTGCCTGTCCTTTACAGAGAAGTCTGTGGCTCCTATTCCAGAGCAGATAAACAGGTAACACCCAGGGCACTGTGGAGCCATGGCTGGACCAGAGTAAGACGATGGTCTACAGACTTTTTACTTGCAAAATTAAAAATGCAACAATGTTTCAGTATAGTGTTTTGCTTGACTGTTATTTGAAACAGAGTCTTGATTTTTACTATGTATCTATCTTAGGCTGGCCTGAAACTCATCAGATAGCTGGAGCTAGCCTTGAGCCTACAGTTCTTCTGCCTCCCCTTCCCAATGCTAGGAAAAAATACCACTCTTTTTTTTTTTAATGCCATAAATTTTGCCAAATTGGAATTAAAAGTGTCCCTATCATCAAATCAATTACAAATGTTTATTTGTTAAAACAAAACATTGTTAGCGGAAGATCCTTAGCCAACAGGCTATAGGTTGCCAAGAGACAAGAAGGAAGTTGGCTGTGATTTTACGATTTTGTATTTCAGTTCCCTGCCAGTGTAACTATTAAGAAGTATTTAAAATTTCTAATTTGCCATAAACAGCTGTATAGTTTTCTCCTGCCTACCTCAACGCTACCCATTCAAGGGTGGCTAAACTGCACGTTGATGAAGGGATCCTGAGCTCTCCAGGGCAGGGCCGTGCCTATTCAGTGCTTTGTCAGCACTGGCTCATGCATCAGCCTAAATATGTGGAGCATCATGGCTGACACGGTCTGTAAATAAACCCTGCTGAGCGCGGGTGGAGGAAGGGTAGTGTTGTCAAGTATAATACAAAGACCTATGAAGCCCTGTCTACAGGCAAGGCCTTAGAGGAGCAGGAAGGGGGAGATGGGCTGGCATCTGATGCTACTAAGCAAGCCGTATTGGGTAGCGTTGAACTAGCACACCTCTTTATTCAATCCTATAAACACATTTTTTTTTTTTTAAATCAAAGGTAGAGAGAGTTCAGTCCTGTTCCTCAGAAGCAAAGACCTCTGCCATCCTTGCTAGCCCCCTGGAATCAGACCTCAGTGGTTACCTAACTTAAAACCACAAAGAAGGGTTTTCTGCCTACACCATCTCAGGGGCCAAAATGACGATGCAGATCAAGATCCTGATAATGCAGCCATCACACTTGTTAGATCCAGAACTGTCAACACTCAATTAAAAACACACAGGAGAGCATTGGCACCATCCAAGGGATAGAAAGCGCTTAAGACAGAAGACCAGAGAAGCAGGGAAGGAATAATGGACCACCCAGGCAGAACCAGCTAGAGATCAAGAAACCATTGGAGCTTCAGGCCTCCCTGCAAGTCACCACCCACAGAGCTGGGGGCTAGGAGATGGTCCCGGAGGACTGGGCTTGGCTGATCCTTTCTTTGCCTGCCTACCCAACACGGTGCAAGATTAAAGGGCACTCAACATGGTGTTTACAAATATCACCAGGAGGTATCATCTGAGTCCAGGTCATACCACATCATATATATATGAAACATCTCTCCCGTGCAGTTTGCTAATTCATACTTACCCTGCCCCTTCCTACTCTCAGATTTCCCCAACCCAGAGATGCCTCTGTTGTGATTAGAATGTGAAGTGTTTCCCACTGGCTCGTGTGTTTGAACCCTTGGTTCTCACCTGATGCTGCTGTTTGGGAGACTGTAGAACTTTTAGGATGAAGTCTAAGCTGGAGGAAGTGGGTCACAGACAGGAGGCATTGAGTCTTTGAAGCCCTCCCCCACTTCCTGTTCACTCTCCCTCCTGACAGAAAATACAATGTGACTTGCCAGCCTCCCCCTCCTGCTTCCTTGCCTTCCCTCCATGATGGAGCGTCTAGCCAGCCTCTGGCTCCTGTCCTCATGCCTTGTCTGCCTCGATGGAATGTGTCACTCAAATTTTATTACACATGCATATTTAATCAAGGGGGTGAAACTTCTGCACCCGTGAGCGATATGGTTAAGAAAACCAAGTTCTTAGCAGAGCGGCCATGGTGTAAAATGGGCTGCTTTTCCTCAGTGTGGAAAACGGTTTCCCCAGCAAGGATGCTGAGTTGAGCTCTACAGTCTTCTAGCTGCAGACTAGCTAAGATGCCTCACTACTCTCCCTGTCTCAATCTTAAGACAGACAGGTATGAGACAGGCTTGGGACACATGAGGAGGGAAGGCCAGTGGTCAGAGAGGCTTAAGGAGGGAGCGTGAGGTTGATGGTTCCATGTCAAACGGAGTCCTTTGTGTGCTGAGCAGACGCTGTCCAGGGCCCACTTACGTTTTCTGTCTACACTTCTTCATGACACTTTTCAAGAAATGGAAACATGGGTTTTCAGAGATTTACCACATGCTACCAACGATGTGCTGGGCCCCAATCTGTCAGGGAGCCTCTCAGGCAAGGAGGACAGCAGCAAAGAGAGAACAAGTGGAGGGGAAGGTCTGCTGAATAAGGGTGCAAATGGCTCGCTGTGCTCACAGCAGACCTGGAGATGCACTCTGCATTACTCAGGAACCCACGAGACAGACACTGACAACTCCTTTGCACTTCAATACTACAAATGTTTCTAAAATAAGAATTAGCTCAGTATAGACACAGGAAATGGAACCAGTTCCCAGTCTCAGCTGCTGAAGCTTCTGCCCGGTACTCTGTTTACCTTTTCCGGTTGAGTCCTGTGTAGGTGGCAGGATAGAATCTGGAGAAGGCTGAAAACAGGTAAGGAGTGAAGAAGCCTGAGTACAGGAGCTGAGGGAACCTGAGCTGTGACATGGGCACTGGCATGCCAAGGACCATAGCCTCGGGCCCATGGGAAAACGGCAAAGCCTTCCTCTGGTCCATGTGAGGATACTGATAGTATGTGCAGAAAATGTCCATCATGGCTTTCTGGTCCACCAGTGTCTACAGCCTGAAGACAGCTCCCCTACAGAGACTGCTCACACCAAGATTCACTAAACCTGCCTCCTTAGTCAACTGTACTCAATAACCCACCTCCTTGTTTATCTGCATTTAATAACCCCGCTTGCTCATTTATCTGGATGTAATAAGGCCGTCTCCTCATTCAGCTGTAAGCAAGGCCCTCATCTTTCTGTTCAGCTCATAGGAAACATGTTGAGCTTCCTGTATGCTGCAATTTCTCCACCAGAAAGCCCAATCCATCCCATCTCAGCTTTCTGTGTGTCTGTCTTTTCTTCACTTCCTTGCCTCCTGAGCCAGGTCCATCCCTGGAGCCATGTTGGAGATGGCAAACCACATGCTAAAATCACAGCCCTTACCAAGACATCTCTCTGTCTCTCTCTGTTTCTATCTGTCTCTCTTTCTGTGCATAGGTGTTTACAGGTGTGTGCATACATGTGCGTGCATGTGTATATACACCTGAATGTGTGGTCCTATTCATTTACAGGGCAGAGTGGGTTGAGGCACTAAACCCACTAAAAGGTGGGGATCACTAAAAGGTCTGGAGTTCCTTCCTGAAATAATAAGAATGTTCTAGATTTAGCAAGGTAATGGCATTGTAGGGTTTATTTTTAAATAGTATGTGTTGTATGGGTCTCTGTACATATAAGTGCAGGTGACCACAATATCCAGAAGGTGACAGATCCCTTGATACTGGAGTTACAGGCTATTATGAGCTGCCTGACATGGGTTCTGGGGCCAGAACTCAGGTCCTTTCCAACAGCAGTGAATGGTCTTAACACCAAGTGATCTCTCCAGCCCCTGAGCTCTTTAAATTATAAAATATGACTGATATCAATAAACTTATTCTTTAAAGAAAAGGAAAACATGGAACATTTTAAACATAAAACTTTAGAGGAAGACTTTCTAAGTGTAATTAAATCCCAAAGGCACGAAAGGAAATAAGTTTAATTTAAAAAAAAAATTAGAGAAAAATTGACTTTACAAAAATAAATATAAAAGCAAGACTAAAGTCAGAGTGTGGAGGAAACCAAAGGGGTTGCTTTCTTTAGTTCCTACAAAACATTTCTACAAAAATAATTCTGAGAGAACAGCAAGTCAGCATAAAAAAACAAGATGTAGGCATAATGTTATTTGCACTGTGCAAAGATCCTTGTGTTGTTCAAATGTTGATTCCTCTGTCCCCATGTCTGGTTGCAATCAGGACAGGGCATTACAAAGCTTAGTCTAAGTCTTAGTCATAGTCTAGACTAAGCATTACAATCTCCTGCCTCAATGTTGTGTAAACACTGCTCCTCGTTTAGTCTCAGATTTGTCAATAAAAGCTGACCAGCCAATGGCTGAGCAGAGGAGTAAATAGGGAGGGACTTCTGATCCTAGCCAGTAGAGGTGGGCGGAATGGGAGAAGAGAGAATTTGCCACAAGGAGAGACACCACGAGAACACACATGAAGCAGAGAGAGCCAGATCAATATTACAATGCAAATATCACTGGGATTTTGGCTGGGAGGCAGCCAGATTAGTTTAGAGGATTAAAATAGATTAGTACTACTCAGTTATTGTGTCATAAAGCTTGATTAAATAAATCTTATAGTCTCTGCCTCATTTATTTGGGAGCTAGTCCAAATAAAGAAAAACTATCACTTTTAAAATTGTACTAACAACAAGATTATCTGTCCAAAAAATAAATGAATTAATGTGTATGACCAGAGAAAGCACACATATACCCAGACATAGGAAAATATGTTAATATCACTCAGAATGACAACAATCCAAGTTTAACCTGCAAAGGCACTGCATAGACTTTCTGGGGTTAGGGAGGAGGTGACAGTGACTGGTACTCTGCTAATGGAGGTTTAAAGAAGGTTTAGTCCACTAGCTAATGGGACTAAACAGAGACACAGACAGGCTGAGTGTGGCAAAACACATGCATAGTCCAAACTACTTGGAAGGCTGAGGCAAGAGGATTGCTAGGGAAGGATGGAGGAGGGGACACTGCAGGAGGGGGAGTCTCAGCGGAATGGGGACAGCAAGGGTTGGGCGCAGGGAGGGATAGAGGGGTTGGAAGTAGCAACCATTGAGATTCTTAAACAGACAGAAAAATATCTGGATGGTTAAGTGTATCCTTAACACATCATCTCTGAGTATAAAAAGTGGGGGATTTTGCATTCCGGCCTGCAAGCTTCTGCGGCTCACACGTAATCGGTAACAAGCGTGAGACTTGCTTAAAGCCTAGCACAAAGGTACGTCTGCACAAAAGCACAAACACAAAGCTACTACACTGAACTCTTCAAAGGACGGCACAGCTTTCTGAAACATTGTACTGTTTTAAGACATTTGAAGGAACTCCAGCTGAAGACAGAGAAAAAAAAAAATAACAGAAAGAAAAGGAGAATGAAAACTAGAATTTTCCTGGCTTGGCCCAACCGTTGGCTTGGAAATCAGACTGCCCCTGTTTTCTGTGGCTGACAGGAGAGAAGCTTCCTTCCTAGAGAGAAGGAAGCAGAACCTGAGGGTTGGGGGCTGTGACCCCTGGCTGAGGTACCTACCTTCCTCTCTGGACAGGTACAAGACTAGAGAGTCCCCAGCTCTGTCTTCTTCAGTCCCCTCCCCCTCCCGCCAGGTTATAGGAAGAAGGCAGGAGATAGGAGGGAGGCAGGGCCCAGGCCTATGTTGTCAGTTCCAATGTGCCCATTCATGGAGGCTGCAGGCAGTATGGGCTGCCCTGGAGGAACAAACCCTCCAAGACCCAGGGTCAGGTGACTGCAGAGGGCCTCAAAACTATGCCCCAGGGTTAACTTTCACCCTGTGGGGCAGATTCTGAAAGGGTTTAGGGCCCTCTCCTCACGCCCGGGGCCTTGTTGTTCTGTGGCAGCTTGAGCCTTCCTTGCTCAATCAATGGCCTCATGTCTGTGGTCTCAGCCCCCCTCCAAGTGATGAACCAACTTCATTGGGAATGTCTGCTGAGGGCTCTCTGAGAAGCACCATTGTTCCTCCATATAGGCCATCTGTGAGCGAGGATGAGGGACATTCATTACCGGGACATTTGCCAACAAAGGAGAGACAGCTGTTGAGCTGGAATGGCGTGTGGCTGCAAGTTGCCTTTAGTGAAGTTTATTTTCTAAGTGGGAACACCGTTTCTTCCAGATTCTGTGGAACAGGGGAGGAGTGGGGGATGCTCACCTTCCTCAGCTAAGAGTCCTCGACTGATCGCTCGCTAACCATGTACTGCATGAGGTGTCACAGGGACACACCAGACCCCACTTTCATACCTACCTCTTGTCCCAATCCAATCCACTGCCACCCGTGAGCTGTGCCAACCACAGCCAAGGAGTGCCTTCCCTTCTTCCTCCCCTCAAGTCTGGCTAGAAGAGACACCATGGAGAACTTCGCAGAACCTTCTAGAAGTGGTTAAGGACAAAGTGAATGCTTTCTATGTGTCAAGCACCCTGCACCCTGATGCACATGTTAAAAGCAGTAAAACTAGCCTTGGGGATTAGACAGGCAAACTGGGAACAGAAACCCACCTATCAGCAGGTAGTGAAATGTAGACAGAGGTCCCATGTGGAGTCTAGCAGCTGAAACCAGATTTTACTTAGCATGGTGATGCTAAGGTTGACCAGGTTAGCCCAGGCTGCAGACTGCTAGAGTCTGTGAACTTTTTGCTCACGCTGTCTCTGGCTTCCATTTTCTTTGTCCTCACAGTAAAGACAGCAATGTTAACTGCTGGACCCTTCCCTTCCCTCCCCATCCCACACCCAGGTCTGATTTTGCTGGCTTGGAATAAGATGAAAGGCCTGATAGAAAAGTTCGGGGAAGCCTTTTATTAACATTCTTAGCTCAGCCGAGTTCAGACAGCCAACCCTGCATTCCAGGAGACTTCGCCCTGAGCAATGCAATGCCAAGAATGCCAACGAAAGGCTCCAAGATGCTTTCCCAATGGGAACTCTGCCTAGCCAACCCTGTATGGTACAGAGACCTTGGGAAATGGGGAGGAGTATTATGGGATACTTCTAGACCTTCCCACCGCCTCTCAGGAGTCACTAGGGATTAACCAAGATAATAGGCAGAAACTGTGGGAGGTGGGGGGGGCAAGGATGAGTCAGTGAGCGTGCTCACTGTCAGGTGTGTACAGTAAGGCTTACACACACCTTCCAGTATTGCAATAGCTGTAGGACAGCTACAGTCAAGCCTCAGGCCTGGTCACCCATAGGAAGAAGGCCCATCACAAGACTTCTGACGTGACTTCCTGAGATGTTCATGAAGGGCCTTGATGGAATGTCATTTGAAATAAGACACACCAATACTTTTAAATCATTTCTCAAGATCTTGATCTTTGCTCGATAGCAGAAGGCTGCATCACTGTGGAGCAGAAAGATAAGAGAGTCAAGGCTAATAGTTGGGGGGGGGGGGTGTTCTTCCTGTGGCAGAGACACTGCTGCAAAGTGGGGACCAGCTAAATGACTGTGTTTTCAGTAAACCAGCTCCATGTAGGAGTAGCTAGTACTGAGCCTGCCCCTGCAGCTGCAACCGGGAGGCACAATGGTTCTCCAGGCCCAGTGACAACCCATGGCCGCACCAAGGAAGCAGAAGCTGGGGGATGGTCAAGCATGGCCCACCTGATACAGAGTGTCCCCAAGCAAAGATCTGTCTGAAATTCCAGTGAGTGTGCTCACTCCATGGTCACTGCTCTCGAGACTGCAAAGCACTTTCCCTTCGCTGTGTTATGCCACATGAAGATGCTCAGGCTTTGGACGAGCATGCTAGACGGACGCTCTGCTGTTTGCAGGGATGAAATGCTCATCGCCAACCGGACCTCTCCCTGCACCTTTCCTTCCAACCGTGCTATCGTCAGCCAGTCTCAAAAGAGAGTCGCCATCCCCTTGTTCTCCGTGACTAGGAGAGTTCGCTGCCACCCATATCTTCTCCAGCACTGAGGCTGTGTCAAGAGCAGCCTGGCCTTGGCTACCATGGCTACCACGGCATTATGGGCTTCTCTTAGCATATACTCTGCCCCATAAGGCTACAATAGTCCCCTTATTATTTATGCTCAGTGTTTTCTCTTTTTGAAACATTTTTATACATAGTTTCTTTCACCGGGTGTCGAACAGTGATTGCTATGGATGGGAAAACTGATGCAATAAAGGATCAACAAGATACACAATCTTCATACCAACAGGTTCAAAATCACCTCTTCACAATGAGCTTGCATCCCTTCCCAACCCACAGCTCAAGGTGGTGTTTCAGAGAGCAGAGATGGTAGGCACCGGAAATAAACACAGCAGTCCAGAGCACACTCTGTCCTCAGGCTAGTTTTCCTACAACCCACCAAACATTACCACTCAGGGGCTCAAACCAGGAGCTGAATATACAACCATATTCTCGATCAACAAAATCTTATCCAATCCAAGCTCATTGTGATGGCATATGCTTTTAATAGCAAACTTAGGAGGCAGAGGCAGGTAGATCTCTAAGTTCAGAGCCAGCCTGGTCTACAGAGTGAGTTCCAGGAAAGCCAGGGCTACACAGAGAGAAACCCTGCATCAAAAAACAAGAGAGAGAGAGAGACAGAGAGACGAGAGAGAGAGACAAAGAGAGAAGAGACAGAGAGACGACTACAGTAGAGAATGAATGGCACAGCTCGAAGAACAAGGACACAGAAGTGAATGCACTGAGAGTGGACAGATTCATTCAGTTCAACAGTTCCCATTATGAACATGATAGTTTCCGAGCATAATAAGCACAGGCTCAACAGTGTAATGTCCACGCTCTGCAGTGTTGGAATCAAGGAGTATGTTGATGTGAAATCACAGATCCCACATTTGAAAATTATATTTCCCAGACAGGAAACCAGAGCTGACACTGAGCAGCAGGTGAAACTCCCTTAATGCTTGAAGAGAAACAAGGATGACGTTGGAGGGCAAGAGGTAATACACTTCCACCTCTGTGGGAAGAATGTGAACCATCTTTCGAGATCCAGGAAACAATGATGGGAGCCAGCGTGCTCTTCTACTCTCCTTGTTTAAAATGACTTCTTTAAGGACAATGTGTTTCTTAGGCACTTGCTTTCCCTGGGTGTGTTTTGATTTCAAAGTAGTCTATCTGGTTGCCTGGCCATTTCAGAGAGGGGAGATGTGTCAAAGCTAAAGTCCCACTTTGTAGTTTTCTCAAATGAGACACAAACTGGGAGCATGCTCAATCTCTCTGTCCTTCGTTAACACACACATTCAATCATGCAATCTTGAGCTCTAAACGTTCCGCAGGCCTTCTGTACCTCTCACTCAAGCCAACAAGGTATCAGCACTTCAGTTGGTTACCTGGAAAAAACTTGGTAAAATTCCTCATGCGGATAGATAAAGGGACTCCGGTGTATAGAGGCCCACTGTGTTAGGCATTGGTAAGGTGGTGAGGACATCGCAAGTCCTTTGACTCAGAAAAGCCTGATATAGCCTTGAGGGGTGGACATGTGAACTTCAAAAACAGGATTAGGAAAAACAGGCAAAAGATCTTTACTGTCAAGGATTCAGAAAATGTGATTATGAGTATAGCCACATGCAGAGATGTAGAGCAGAAGGGAGCTCTGTCAGCCAGTGCTGGGTCAAAGTTAGGGGTGCCCTGATTATACAGTAACCCACCCCTAGCTCAGAGAGAGAACAGGGGAAAACAAACCACTAAAGTTGACCTTGAAGTAGCTCCTGTTTCCTGAAAACACTGAGCTTTAGTCTCTGGCTTGAAACGAAGGTCGATTTTCTGTCCACTAACCATCCCACACCCAGAGGATCAGCTTTTCTCTTGCCTATATTTAACAGCCCCAGTATGTGCAGGCTCTGCCTCCTGATGCAGGGAGAGCACAGCATTGAGTGGTGCAAATGAGGTACTGTATGTCCTGGTCTAAATGGCTCTGTTCACACATACCTTTGTATCTCAGAGGTTAATAAAAAATACAGAAAAACAACTTTGAATTCAAGTGGGAACAGAGATTGTGGAACATTAAAAGAAAAAAAAAATCAGTAGTCAACTTTGTCTGTGTCAGACAGACCCAGAACAGGAGTATTTAAATATATTGATTTTATATGCCTATTTCACATATGCCAGATGGAAGGGCACAGAATGGGCCCCTGAATTACAGTCTTGTGATCTTATGTCCAGTCAAGGACTGGAAATACCTGAATCTAATGCCTTCTATTCAGTCTGACAGAATTTGGATGCTGGCTGTCAGCCATGACCTGCACTTAGTAATGCAGACCCAAAGATGACTAAGAAAAAGGCATTCTGCTAACAACAGAAAGATATGAAACTATCAAAGGCCAGCCTGAGCATGCCAGGCATAAGAGAAAGTTGTCAGAGCTGCCCTCTCTCTGTGATGATATGGAATGAACATCCTCCCACCCTCCTCCTCCCTCTGTGATGATGTGGGATGGTGACATCCCCTGACCCCCACTACAGCTCTGACAGCTCTATGTGAACTGTAGGGCCAAGTATAAGAATGATCTCTTATCACAGCCTCCTGGGAACAGAGCCTTGGACAGGCCAGCAATGCATGGGGTAGGCGCGGAGCAGAAGAGCCCCTTCCCCTCTTCCCATAGCACACCGCTTCAGTGTCTTATGTTGCCTTCCTCTGCCTAATTCTGCTTTGAGTTAGAATTATATGTCAGCTTCTGGTAGCATGGGTAGACTATAATATATAATTTCCTCTTCCCAGTCCCCCACAACCTTTCAAATAGGTACTTTTGATATGTGTTCTGCTTACTGTGCACTGCTTCATGAATTTTTAATGGCTAGAAGCGCTACTGTCAAAGGTCTGTGCTCTCAGTCAGCCTGAGTCTTTAAAGAGCCATCCAGGTTGCCCCATAGGCACTTGTCCCATTGGCTTAGCTATTAAAGAACTCTTCCTGTGTGCCCACCAGTTCTCCTGATGCTCCCTCCAGTCATAGCGAGGCTGTTTCTCACTCCTGACCACAACACGTAATGCTGGGCAGATCATTCTCAATTCTGCCCCTGGGAGAGTTGGTAATTTCTACATCATATAATAAATGTATATTATATTCAATACAACCAAGACATGCCTGAGTGTTCTCCTGTCTTACTAAATGGTCCAGTGCTCCTTCAGTCAAGTCCAAGGGCTGAGAGGTGACATTCCCTATGAATACTTGACATTGAGCAGGTCTTGCATAACTGCTAACCTCCTGGGCAGTGTATCAGCTGAGTTGTCAACAATGGCTACAGGAAGCTCAGCATCTCTTTAGATACAAAGTATCTTTAGATACTTGGTTAGGTTTCTGGTGGCCACTTTACCCATAAATTCCTATTCATATGCTTTGTCTTGCAGGAACTCCTTCTAAATCTTAAATGCCAATCCCTTGAAAGTTTAGATCAGCTGTTCTCAACCTTCCTAATCCTGTGACCCTATAATACAGTTCCCTGTGTTGTAGTGACCCCCATCCATAAAATTCTTTTTGTTACTGCTATGAATCATAATATTAATATCTGATATGCAGGGTTTCTGATACGTGACCACTATGAAATCAACCCCGCAAAGGGGTCATGCCCCACCGTTGAGAACTGCTGTTGTTAGTGTTATACCCCTCCCTCTCTGACAGCTGTCTATTAACCATCTCAAGATATCCACAGGTGAATGGAAATTCTAACTTTGATGGAACTCAACTTGAAGAAAACATAGGGCAACAGAAGTTTCTCGATCATCCAAACTCTATGTTCTGAACATGACACATGCACTAAGATGCTAGGGACACAAAGAATGAGACCTTTAACATTTGAGTAGTTATATATAAACTGACCATTTATTATAGCATTAGCACAGCAGCTATGGCCACTGAGAACTGGGCAAGGTACACGGAGGGCTAAGAGCGCTGTGTGTGCACACACGTGCTTGTTGGGAGGAGTAACAGTCAAGGCATCCAGACCAAGTGAACTTTGATAAATATGCTTTCCAGACAGTCCTGAGGGAAGGACATTTCAGCCAAGTCGAGCACTTGCAGAAGTCCACCATCGATGGCTACACAGGGTCTAGTACAGCCCAGAGTGGCCTTGGGAATGACTGCAGAAGCTGGGCATAGAGGAAGTGCTCCAGGTATCAGAGAGGCCAACTATACCTTTAGTACAGGAGCACAGGTACCTTCTATATCCCAGGAAGAATATGTGGTCAGGTGCCTGAAGAAATCTGTCTTAGTTATAATAACCATGTGTTTATGTCTCTGAGAAACCCAGAGACAGAAAATATGGGAAAGACAGAGGTTCTTGTGAGTCAAAGTTAAAAGTATCCATAGGGTAAGAGACATTCACGGAACAGTCTAGACTGCCCTAAAAGAAACCAAAGGATTTCCTTTGTGCTTTGGTTCTTAGCCACTTCCCTGCCTGTTAAGAGTACTTGTGTTAGAAATATACAGAATAAAGTCATTAGTGACACACTGGAATCTTACTCTGAGCCCACCAGGACCCCTGCTAGGCAGCTGGCTCGTCCTCAATCCTAATCACACCCTATGACAATTTTTTAAAAGTCACTGGCAGAGAATATTCTGCTCTAAGCTATGTGACTGCCTTTGCTTTCTTTCTAACCGGAGAAGAAAACGCACCTGTAGACATCTAGCAGCCAAGGATGAAGACGCCAGCTCCAGCCCACCCCCCTCCCCCTGCATTCTCTCCCTCTCCCTCAAGCCACTTCAGCCTTCCCTCCCGAGGAAAATCACTTCTTCTGGTCACCAAGCTCCTGCTTTCAGAGTGTTAGGTAGACGGCTCAAGAAACTGGGACCGCGGCAACAGACATCTCTCCTCTCCCAACACGTGTGCCCACACACTCACACGCACACGTACGAACCACCATGTCTGATATCTGTAAACGTTTAGGTCTGCAAAGAAAGGAGGAGGCAGCTAGACCTCCCCACATCAGACTTCCCTCATCTCTCCATCCTACCAAAGCTATTTCCAACATAATCCCTACATCATTTCACCCTGAGATAATTCCCAGTCCCTATTGCTAAGGACAAGAAAGTCATCAACTTTCTCCAAACCACCTACATTCTTGGGGCTTCCTCTTTTGGCCAAAAGGCCCAGTTTTATATAATACCAAAGTCCACATCAGGGTGAACAGAACTGACCCACACCCTTGCTTCGGTTAGCTGGACCAACCCGTGGGCTCCAGCAGAGAAAGTGAGCTTCTGACACCCTCTCCTTCCTTCCTGCACACTTTGAGCACAGGTATTCCACAACCTCACCTGGCATCAGAGAAGCAAGCCCCACATGCTCAGAACCTAGTATTAGATGTTGTCCATTTGTCAGTGAAACCAGTGAGTAAGTATGGGCCATGCAGAGGAAGGAGATGCTTCTGGAAGATTCCATTTCAAAGCAGCAGCTTAGATTCTCCCTCTGAGAACAGAGAGGCCTCCCCTCTCTTGAGAAAGGGAGCTAGGCAGCAGCCAGGCGACACCTGGATCCCATAACTCTCAGAGATCTGATCCTGGTGGTGTTTACAGTTACACACTCCAAACCAGCATCACGTGACAGAGATGGGCGCTTGCCTGCTGGGAAGTCAGGAGGTCAATGGGAAAAATTATTTTAGTCTCTGTTGAGTCTTCATGTTTGGAACTTTTTATCCAAACAATGCAGTGTTCTCATGCTCCCCCTCCCCCGCCGTGTGCCCACTGCCCCCCTCTGACACTCACTGGGGGATGGTGGTAGGAGGAACTATGCACAGGCTGAGACTGCAGTCCTACCCTGTCCTATGGCCTGCTGGTCACATAGCTACTAAGTGTGGAGGAGGAGGGAGGGGCAGGGGCAGGGGCAAGGAGGGGCAGGAGGAGGGAGGAGCTGGGATAGGACACTTCTAGTCATGATTCACTAACCTGTGTAAGCTAGACGGAGTTCCGTTAACTTAGTAAGTAGAATTCCCAGAGTAGAGAGGTTGGTGTCCTTTTCTTTGGTCCTTCATTTCCCAAGAGGGAAATGCTGAGATTAAGCCCTGGTCCCTCTGCCTGTGGTTGCCAGTTTTCTCTGTAGAAGCCTGAAACTCTAGCCATGGCTACTCCAAAGGAGAGACTGTAGTTCCCAGAGATCTGGGGACAGAAGGTAGAGTTGTCTCTTCTCTGGGTCTTTTTGGTTTCAGTTGCTCAGAGGGAAATGTACTTTCTGAACTCAAGTTGCATCTCTGAATAAAGCTGGCATAAAAGAGAACAGGTGGGGCAGGCAAAGGTACCCACAGGGCAAGCCTGACAACCCAAGTTCTATCCCCGGGTGGGACACAAGTGGAGATCGAAGGAAGACCCAAATCCACAAGGCTGTTCTCTGACCTCAATATGTGCATCGTGGCATGCATGTACCCTATCTCCTCATATGTCTCTGTTTCTCTCATCACTGAAGGTTGTCAGGGCAGGAACCATGGAGAAGCACTAATATATTGCCTCTCTCACCTGCCAACTCTCAGTTGTATTTCTCACACAGCCCAAACTCATATGCTTAGGCATGGTACCACCCACCACTGGCTGGGCCCTTGCCTGTCAATCATTAACAAAGACACAGAAATGGCCACAGGCCAATCCAATCTAAACAACCCAATGGAGGTTATCTCTACCCTGGTGAGTGACTAGGTTGTGTCATGTAGAGAGTAAAACCTAACACACAACTAAGCAGAGGGCCCTATAAACTACGTGTTCTATCTATCTATCTATCTATCTATCTATCTATCTATCTATCTATCTATCTATCTCTATCTCAAACACACCAGTTGGGAATGCCACAAAACTCAGATCAAAGGACCACTGGGAAGTGACTGTCTCTAGTGCATAGAGTCTAGGATTCTAACCGAGAATATTTACCACAGAGAAAATCAAGACTGTAAAGATGAAGTCAAAATGCCCCAGGCAAGCTTGCCACCCAACATTTCCTGGCCCTGCAGCCAGGGATGCCAAGCACCCTAGCAGAGTCCCTTCCAAAAGACACATTTGAAATTCAGTAAATCAGCTCAATATGTTCTAGGACTGTGGGTATTAAATAAAAGAAGCCAGTGAAAACTTCAAACAATAAGCTCATTCAACCCAATCTCTTTCTCTGCCCCCATCTGGAACTTGAATACAGTTAACATGAATAAATCCTGTTGTATAAGGACTGGGGGGGGGGGGACAAAAAGGGGGTGAAAGATGGGAGGAAATGGCAAGAGGCCAGATTGCTAGTCTAACAGGAAGGATGGCTGACGGTTCCCTGAACCCAAAGAGTGTCAGTGTGAGCGGACAACCCTGAGAGTGTGGCCCTCACCTGCAGGCAGATGAAGTCCCCTTATCCGTGTTCTCCCAGGCACCCCTTTATGTACAGTAGCCCTCCAGGTTTTGTACAAACCAGACATGAACTCCAGGGTTTCCCAAACTTGATCTTTCTCAGGGGAACAAGCCATAGCCAGACTTGACTCTGCTTCAAGGAAAGTCTCACCAGGAATAGGTCCAAAAGTTTTGCTCTATCACTGCAACCCCCTCCTGGACAACAAATCCAAGAAGGAATAGAAGAAGCACTCTCTCAGCTATTGTTAAGTCTGCTAGAATGGCCAGGGGGTAGACCAGAACTGTCTTTGAGGGTGTCTTGTGGTTTGAACATACTAATTTGTGTGGAATTCACCAGATCTTGTCCACACGGTCCTCTGGATAGATGTCTCATGGATGTTCAACACATTATACTTAATGAATGTAAAAAATTGGCCCCAGCCAGCCTAAGGCATAGAACCAATGAAATTCAAACCCCCCACACACCCTCACGAAACAGACCAATTCAAGACGCTTGATTTAGAAAAGGAAACAATGAGATATGTATGGTGACAACAAATAATTTAGCCCCTGCATCACAAGGCTCTGCACTACCTGGTGACATCCTACACATCACCTGTGGTCTACATCACAAGATTCCACCCTGCTCTTTTGTCATGCCATGGCTTCCTCCCTCTTCAAATAAATCCTGGCCTAATACTTGCCAGCAGAACTGCCAATGCCAGAAAGTCAACAAAGACTGGACCATGGTGCAGCCTGGACAGGCCATTCCAGTTCATTAGCCTTCTCAGTGCACAGATTTACAGAAATATTGCCACAGTCACCATGGTGAAGCCACATGTAGTAGACAAGGATGTAGGGTGGATGACCAGGGCTTCCTTACCCAGGGTTCTCTTGGGCTCACCTGCTGTTTGACATTTAGAATTACTGATTTCCTAATGAGGAAAATTTGCATCATCAGAGGTTTTCTAGAAGTCTCCACCTCTTAGGATACAGTCAATATTGAGTCTTTTTTGCTTCAAACCACAATTCTGCTCTAGCGTCATCAGTAAACCAAGACTTAGTTTTAACTGAAACCCTGTAATGGCTCAATGTGTTTAGCGAATCCTCCATCTCACATGGCATCACTATGATCTGTAAGGGGCAGGTGGTGTGATGTTGTTCACATAAGCAGCAAATAGATTTGCAACAAAGTAATAGAAAACATCATAGAGAGATACACTGACAAGACAGAAAGTGGGCTACAAGTGAGGACACTCAAGGGCCTGCAAAGTATTTCTACAAGGCAGTTTTACCAAGGTATAATTTATACACAGAGGAAAACAAACCCACCCTGTTACCTGGATAGTACACAGAGCTATCCATTTCTACCATTCTGTACCACCTATTGCATCATGTCCTATTGTGGACCACCCCATCCCCAGAGCATCGCTGGTACCTACAGAACTGATTCACTTTCTCTGTAGGTAGCCTGGCCTTTTCTAGAAGGCTGTGTGAGCAAACTGAACAGTGTAGGCTCCAAAGCCTCCTTTCTCAGCATCCTGAAAGAGAAAGTGGGGGAAAACAGGCCGATGCAAAGAATGGCAATCTGTCTATAGTCTGATCAAACATAGTCTGATCAAACCGTCAATTTTACTTTTTTCACACACGGGTTATATACACAAAAAGGCAGGATGTGGGAAAGGGGATGATGCAGGAGTGTAGGTGTTTGGGGGGAGTACAGATATCTTCTAGAACAGAGTGTCAGCTGGGTGAAGGTTCAGGGGACAGATCACTATGACTCTGCCTATGATTCACGTGTCCTTATTTAAGTTGGTACTATCCACCAAGGTTACCTATCTACAAGGTCTATGACTATTCAGGCTGGCAATTTTCCACCAAAGCTGTTTGTTTACAATAGTTTATAGCCATCTGTTTCAGTGTTTTTCCACAGAGACCCAAAACTTTGTGTTAGCAGGCATGTATATCAGGCCTATGGCTGATTTTAGGTCTTCAGTGTATAATCAGGGCTGCCTCTGACAAGGTGCCTCATGTCACTCTGTCCCCACCAGTCCAGAGCAATGATGCATGCAGGGTGAGGCCAGCTGCTTCCACATGTCTGCACATTATTCTCCAGACCTTCCACTCATGGGAGTTTGCGCTTAGTTAATTTGTAGAGTAAGTGGAAAGAAAATGAGAAGCCACGGACATAAACATGCTGAGTTATCAGAGAGAATCAGAAGGACCAGGGTCGAGCCTGAGCCAGTGAGTCCTGTCTGTCTCTCCAGCTGGCATAGACGATGCACAGGTGCCTTGGGAAGTAAGCATTTTGCCTGAGTACTCCTAACTCTAAAACTTTACAAACTTTACACACACAAGGGCAGAACCTTGTCATAGGCATGGTGCTATCTGTTCCTTTGACCAAACTCAACATCACCCTCAATGAATTATTTACCAATGGTTCCTGGGCTATTCCACCAGGGTGCTTGGGAGTGGAGATAGCAATCAGTAGCTTACTCATACAGAAACAAGGCCCAGAGAGATTAATTGACTTGCCCAAGGTCGCACAGCATGTTAGTAGCAAAAGGTATATTAGAAGCTCCAGCCCCTGTGCGCCCAGGTTGGAGCCTGGCTCCATGGTATCCCCCTAACCCCTCCATCCACAGCATAGGCTGAGCCAGGTCTGTACCCAGGGGAGCCTGGAGGCCAAGTGAGCTGCTGCGAGGGTACAGACAAGCTCATACTCACAAGCAGAGACCTGCAGGATTCTTCTCTGCACCACCAGACAGCAACAGCCCTGTGCTGGAACAGACAGAGAAAGCGCTCAAGACGCTGCAGCTGGGGGCAACCAGGGTATCTTCCTTCCTCACCTCCTTCCTTACTTCCTTCCTCACTTCCTTCCTTACTTCCAGAACTGAGCTCAAAGATTTTGCCTCATTTTCTTTGTGAACAAGGTCTGCTCTCGAGAAGCAGGGCACGGGGCAGTATGTGCTCTGTACAGGACACTCTTGAGTCAGTTCATTTTTCCTTACTATGTGCCTGGTAAGGAAAAGGCAAGGGTTGGTCACTCTGAAGGCTGACACAAAGTCCCTATCTTGACAGAGTATAGCCTAGCATGGATAATAAATCTACATAGAATTATAAGACCGAGTAACATTAATTCAGGACATTTGTTGCATGACTACTGCGTGTCATGTATTGATGAGGCCCTACCGATAGTAGTAAGGGACCGGGGAAGCTATGGTGGTTTATGGAAGGCAGACTTTGGGCCGGGTCCTGAAGATGGAGGGAGTTTAACTCAGTAGCGAACTTCTTCCTGGCATAAAGACACTGACAAGATCAGGACATTACTACCAGGAATTTTTTTTCTAGAAGAATTCTTCAGCAGGAATTCTCCTTTTAAAAACTCAGCTTCCCATATCCTGTCGCCGACCCTATGAACAGTTGTTTGCCCTCTTTGGCCTCAGTTGCCCTGACTCTTAAGTGGGTCTGATTCATCTCCTATTTCAGATCCTGGCACTGGCCTTAACAACAATCTTTGGAGACATAGTGACATTCAAGTCCTTCAAAAAAATGAATTCCTTCCATACTTGATAGCATTCTCTTTCCCGCTAAGTCTGTGACTCCCCATCTCTCCACAGGAAATCGGATTTATTTATGAGACTCGCAATCCTAAACTGACCCTTGCTGGCAGCCCCAGCCCCCTAACCCTACCGTCTTCCCAAACACATTCTCCCACTGAAGAGTCCTCAGTGACCACAAAGAAGTGAGCCAAGACAAGTGGTTGACAGGCCATAGAAGGGACACATGACAGCTGTTTTCTAGGTGGAGAAACTGAGGCCTGTGAAGTCCAGTGACTAGCCACGAGACTCAGCATGGAGGTTACTGGGTTTCTGGGCTTCTGTGTTCCGCAGGCCACTGCGTCTTCCCCTCTGGTGGCAGCCACAGTGCCCTTCTCCCTAGCTTGGGAGGAGTCTCCCTCCCCTGAAAGCCAGAGGAAGCAGTTCCTTTAGAGGAGCATTTCCTGCCATTAAAGGGGTTTGGAGGAGAACCCGCATGGTTTTCTCAGCTTTGAAGCTCCCTGGCCTGGCCGGCCTGGCCTGGCCCTTTAACTGTGCTGGAAGCAGCCCAGTTCCCAGAGCTTTTACCCCATCAGGAGAGAGGAAGGGCCCTAAGCAGAAGTCCTGGCTCCTACTCTTCAGCGCCAACATGACCTCTCCCATGTTTTTTCTGCTTTAAACCATTTCGCTGCCAGGCTCCCACACAAAGAGCTTCAAAGTCAGTAGTGCCAGGGTCAAGTAAATGAGCAAACTCAGAGCTTTGGGGCCGCAAAGCACAGAGACTTTGATATTGTTTTAAAACAGTGTTCTCATGCATCCGTTCAAAGCCTACATAGCTAAAGGTGAACCACACCAGATTTCTGCAGATATCACAAGATGCAATGGAATAGAATGAGAGAGTGCACGCATAGTATTTCCCTCCGTTCTTGCTTGCGTTTTCCAGGTTGAGGATGTGTATAGAATTCTGGTTGGCCTTCCACAGCCATAGGTTCTGTGGCCTCAGAGTTAGCCAGCTGCAGATCCACAAATAGGGGATGACTAAGGGAATGCTATGTTATTGATGATGTGTACTGTAAAGTTCAGCCTGCAAACGTTGCACTGACATTAAATGTGTACTGCTTTCTTTGCCATTGTTCCCTAAACACTACAAAACAGCAATTGCACACACTGTAATCTAGAGATGAGGTAAAGCAGTTGGGAAGACATGTGTCCCACATGCAAATCCTACATCCCTTTAAGGACTCGAGCATCATCAGATCTGGGTACCCCTAAAAGTAGTTCTTTCAAGGAGGAAGTAGACTTTTCTTTATGTTTGCATGCACATACATGTGGGCTGAAGGCATGTAATCTTCTTCAGTTGTTCTCGACCTTAAATTTTTAGAAATTAGAAATTTGTCTCATGGGGATTTGGACTTACTGACTCATCTACACTGGCTAGCTGGCACACTCTGTCATATCTGGCTTTTTACATGGGTGCTGGGGTCTTGAACTCAGGTCCTCGTGCTTGAATGGCAAGCACTTACCAACTGAGCCATCTCCCCAGCCCCAGCCTACTCCTCTAGTTTTCTATTTTGATGTTTCATTTTTTAAAGTAAATATGCTTCTCGGACTTGGGTCACATTAGAGTCACCGGAAGGCCTTCGAAACTGCAGTGCCTGACCTGTACCCTGTACGTTTAAATGGGAATGTCTGGTGTATCTGAGCACCCCTGTCTTCCTGGGCCACACACATTCATGGTTCCACATACAGCTGAGGCTAAGTCTGCTGCTTCAGGGTCAGACACCTATAACAGTCAAAGGGCTGAGCTCTTAGGCATAGAGAAAGAATTCCTGAAGGGCATGATTAAGTTATCCATCTGCTTTATTTCCCTTAATTATTTGTCTTTTCTTTTTAGACCTTCCTGACCACAGCTCTTAAGATTCCCCAACAAGATTCCTTCCCTGACCATGTTGTTTTCTGGACAAAATCTCACCACTCTCCCCTCGACCTCCTGCACCATAAACCCACTCAAGGAAGCAGTGGTCAGACCGAAAACCCAAAGGCTACAGGAGAAGGTTTTACCCCACAACCCATTACGCCCATCTAAAATGAAGTCCATATATTGCAGCCAGGCCAGTTAGGATCCAAGTGTGATGCAACTTCAGGAAGCTTCGGCGTGATGTTCCAAGTGTAATCCACAGATAGTAGGTCAGTGGCTTGGACCCGGACCCACTCACCAGCTGGGAGAGCAATAGGAACCAGGATCCCTGACTGCATGGGATGAGGTCAGCCAATGGGCTCAAGCACAGTGATACAGGATGCTCTTAGGAGAGCCATAAATATAGAAACACTCAAGGATGGGAATCTTTTCCAGGCACCCTGTAGGACTTGGCACAGATTCCTGGATACTTGTCGGGGTCTTACTACTTATACCATACCAAAGAGATTCACATGCAAGACATAGCAACTTTACCAACACTTTACAGCAAGTTCTGGAAAAGCTCCATCCCTCTGAGAAAGGATCCTCACTTACTCCCACACCCCATTGGTTTTGATTGAGAAAGCTGTGGTGATCTAGCAAAGGGGGTTGGAAGGACTGGGAGGAAAAGTCTGGCTGGTTATCAATATTAGATGTGTCAGCCATCCCTCAGCTCCCTCAAGACAATTAGCCCAGAGCTACCATGGGGAGATGGACAGTGGATCACAGAGAGGCCAGGGACTGGAGAGCATTTGCTTGTTTC
The DNA here is from genome assembly GCA_021653895.1 of Mastomys natalensis. Lineage (NCBI taxonomy): Eukaryota > Metazoa > Chordata > Mammalia > Rodentia > Muridae > Mastomys > Mastomys natalensis. The sequence continues at coordinate 818,441 of JAJTUV010000060.1, forward strand.
TCCATGGCAGCTTTCTAAGCTTCCAAATCAGAGGCAACACTTTTGGACTCTGAAGAGACGAAGAGCAACTCTACCTGTGTAGGGAAGAGGACTTAAAATTGGGAATAAGAAAGACTTTAGATTTTAAACTATGCCAGATACGGTAAGAATTTTCTTTGATCAACTTTACAAGAGCCCAGATAAAGTTTGTTTTTCTATTCAACTTTATCATTTAAACCACCACACCTACTTATTCTCCAACTACTCAGTGTTACCTTTAAAATATTGGGGTGCATGTGCATGAAGGTCAAACCCAGGGTCTTGCACATGCCAGACAAGTTCTCTAACCCTGAGCTACACCCCAAAACCTTACAAAAATGTAAAGGCCCCAGGCTCTGATAAGAAAGAGCAACCTGGTTTATCAGTCACGCAGCTTAGCATTCATTTTGCACAGACAAGAGTTTGCATTCACGGTGAGTTCCCAAGGGAAGACTCATCTGCCTCTCCTGAGAACAGAGAATGTAACTTGCCCCGGGGGAAGAAGATCCCCACATTCTTCCCAGAAAAAAATTAGCAGATATTAGCAGCATGACATCAGTGAGATTTGAAGTCATGTTTCCCCAGGGTGAAACTGAAGAAGGCCACGTGTATTCTCTTTTGCAATCTAGGTAATTCTCAAGTCTGTGCGCTCATTCATCGCTAAGGCATACAGCTATCTCCAAAACACAAGCACTCTGCCTGAAAACAAGTTCTCTTCATTTAGCTGGAAGTCCCTAACTGATCCCAGTAGAGATTTTTCAGCTCCCAGGAGAGAAAGATAAACTAAGCTGATTTTATCCTGTCAAGAGCCAATTCAAAAACTACACAAAAAAACCTGCTACAAACCCCGGATGCACTGCTGCCCACCTGTTGCCTGTTCTCTAACTTGAACCAGTTTGCTGCTTGGGCAAAGAAGCTCGCATTTGGATCCTCGATTTGGGACCAACATCTGCTTCAGCTTCACAATCCAAGGAGCTGAAGCGACCTTGGAGTCGGTATTTCCAGTGAGGAGACACCCAAGGCCCCAATCCGCCCCCCTCCTTCCTGTCCCTAGGTTCCCTCCCTAAGGGCGGGGGCCCAGGGTGGGGCTGCACATTACCCTTCCACCAACAGAGGGGCCGTGGCCGCCAATGTTCGATACTACGTGAGGGCAACTTCAGCCTTTCCCTCACAAAATTGAGGGAAATTTTAGATTCCATCAGAACTAAGATTGAGATTAGACCTGGGAGAGAGGCTCCGGTGTGGGGGTTAGGGGGCGACTGAAAGAAACCTAAGTTGACTAAGTGAGTATCCCCTGGCGCCCCTCCCCCACCCCGCTGACTTCAGTGCCTAGACCCTGCATTTACAGGTGAGTCACTAGTCACTAAACATCCTGAGAAAGAGAAAACGCAAAAGTCGAAAGACGTTACTACGTTAGGGAACTGTCCCTTAGGTGAGTTCCATAAATAAGAAACCATAGAGGGAGAGCAAGATTCCTTGGCAACCAGAGCATTTGCCTTATTACCCTCCCATGGGAAAATAAATACAGAAGCAGACTTTTCCCTCGCAGGCTTAGCCTAGACAACCTCTAAAAAGTGAGCACAAGAAGCTTTTCCCAGAGGGAGGCATGTAGGGAAATATCCGCTTCAGAGGCAGTACCTTGAACCCCCTTTTCAAAGGACTTACTATCTGAGGTTTCTGGACTCCAGCCCCGGGGCTCCAAAACCCTTCGGGCATATCCGGGCCGGCCCTCCCACCGTGGTTTGGCCAAGATCCCTGACCAGAACCAAATCCAAGCTCGCTCAGCTGCCAGGACGCCTACAGGCGCTCCACCTGCTGGGCAGCCCACCGGGTTCCTAACCCACAACCCCACGAAGCTTTGAGGTACTGGGTCTGCAAAGGGTATGGCGAGGCACGGTTACAAAGTGGTGGAGAGCCGAACCTAGCCAAGAACAGAATAGCACGTCACCCCATCACATTAGGAGTTTTTCTTGCCACCGGACAAAGCTTTTCCGGGAATCTGCAAGAAGTCCCTCAACAAGGTAGCATCCTTAGAAAGGACTCTATAACTCGCCCCTTTGGTCTCAGCAGCCCCTTACTGTTGAGACGTTACTTGGGTCCCCCTCGACTGTAGACATCTTTCCCCCAGGCAACCTGGGGGTGACCGGATGGCTCCAGACACACCCTCGGTTCTCCAACAGGTGAGAAACCTCACTTTCATCTCCAAGCAGAGACCTCTGCCCTAGGGGCCCAGGATTATCAAAGAGCACGGGCCGCATTCTACGCCTAGAAGCCCATCGCCCTGTTCGTGGAGCCTCGGTCGCCCTCTCTAGGGCTGCGGTCCCTTGGGCGTAGACAGTCCGTTCTGGTCACCTGAGTTCGGGAACCCCGGAGCAAGTAGGTGCGCCCTGCCCTCTCACCTTTGTAGCGCTCCATCCTGGGCACGCTGTGCGCTCTCGGCGCTGCTATCCGCTCCGCGCTGAGCTCTCCGCGCAGGGCTCCGCGCTGGGCTCCGCGCCCCGGTTGCGCGCTGGCCCCTCCCAGTGAGGTCACGCTTGCCGCCCGACCTCCCGGAGTGGCCGCTGCGCCCCTAGCCCTCCGATCCTGACTCCACCCGGGCGAGCCGCTCTCGACTCCGACAGGGATCTCCGTAGCCTGTCGGGACAGTCAGCGCTCCGGTCCTCGCGCACCCCGCAATGGGCTCGCCGCCCCGAACGCAGATCACTTCCTCCTAGTCGGCCCGAGGGCGGCGGCGGGAAAGAAAGAGCCCGGGACGTCCTCAAAGCCTTGGGGGCAGACTCCGGGACCAGAGAGCTCCCGTTGGTCTCCACCAAGATCTGTTTTCTCCTGTGTCGGGACTGCGAACCCAATGCCGGGAGGAGGAGACTGAGGGCTGGCGGGGAGGTGGAGACGGGCCTAGAGCGCCTCCTGCTTGACCCCTCAAGCCAGTGCGAGCAAATCCTAGGCCCTCCTAGATGCGCTACTTAAGCTTAGAAGCTGAGCCCTCGCCGCTGGGGGTCAGCTCTCAGTCCACCATGCCTGGTTCCTGTGGATCGCGTACATTTTAGAGCACAGGAAAACACCCACTTGTAGCCGGCTCCCTGATCCCAGGTTTTATGGGCGTCCTGTAGCCTAGGCTTTCCTGGGGAGGATTACAGTGTCTGGAGCCTCCTCAACAAGCCTGATCTTCCAGAAAAGATGGCACCTGTTCTGAGGTAGATGAGGTTTTTCTGTGTTGTTTCCACCTCGGAACGCATTTCATCCTTCTCTTTTGATCATCTCTCCAGTCCTTCCAAACTCTTAAATCCTCCCCAAAGATCCACGTTTTCTTATAAACTTTCGGGTTTTCACTTTTTAAACCGTGCTACGTGTTGGATGCTTGGTTTCCTGACAGATCTCCCAACTTCCTGGAATAAACACTTAGGGAAGATCTGTTGTTGTTTTCTGAGAGACCCCTTCATGCTTCCTCGGAACAGCAGAGTCAGCTCTGATCTCTGGAGATCTTCTGCCCAAGAATCTGCACAAACACTATTCCAGTTAGAGCAGCCTCACATGAGCCCTCCTCGCCAGCCAGGAGCCTTGCTCAGGGCTGCAAAGCCCCAGCCTTTCAGTTTGCCCATTCACCCTGAGGTCACTATCTGTCTTCTGTAGTAGAAACAAGTTTGGGAGTGGGGAGGGGGCACAAAGTCACATGGGAGGAACCCTAGGGATGCCTACTTCCAAGTTTATGTGTGTTGGTCAGAGGCTTCCACACGCACATGAACACACATGCAAGTACACACACACACACACACACACACAGAGAGAGAGAGAGAGAGAGAGAGAGAGAGAGAGAGAGAGAGAGCAGCAAGAATGGGGATGTCCCAGAGAATCAGGGAATCAGGACAGGAAGAGATGTTCCGCTGGCCTCCTGCACAGTGGCCCCTCAAACAGTCAAGCAGCTGGGTTTCTGGTGTTCTCCACTTCATTCCCACCTTGCTTTCCATGCAAATGGTCTAGCATGGCACACACCCTCCATTCTGTGGTGGTTGCAGACCACTCTCAGTGGAGCCCTGGGTTTTCTTTGAAATGCTCAGTGTTGGGAAAGAAGCCTCAAGTCTGCGGTCACTGGTCACTTTTGGCCCTGCCTGCTGAGGTTGAGTGAGCGAGCAGGTCCAGGCCCCACTCAGGAGGGCTTAGGAGCTAACCTCCTCACTGAAGGCTGAAGAAGGCCTGGCACTGGCTGATATCCCTAGGATTAAAGGGTCTCCACTCTACAAATGAGCACACAAAGAAGTGAAGAGACTTCCACAGCCTTACAGAGCTAAGACACAGACCAAGCAGAACCCAAGTTTCCTGACTCCAAATCCTGCTCCCTCACAGCCTTTACTTCAGGTTTTCCTGTGACATTGACTAGACAATGCTGTCCTCAGAAAATCCTCTGATACCTTCTGTTTCTGCCTTTCAAGAAAGCATGACACCCCCTTCTAGACCAGCAAGGCTCGTCCTTGTCTTGCCAAATTTGTTAACCCCTCCTCGTCTCTAAACTGGCTATAGCTTCCCTGAATCCTCTCCAGACACACAAAATATTAGAAATGCAGTTCAAATCAATCTAAACCTGTAATTCACAACTCTGTCCAAACTGAAATGGCAGAACTACCAACAAGAACTCCAGGCAGCTCTCCTTATGGTCTCCTGGGTGCAGTTCAATCTCTGCCCTTGGCAACTTTGTAACTTTCACAAAAGAAAAGACACTGCGTTTCTGTCAGACACCCGAAACCAAGAACCGTGCTGAATCCTCTATCAAACACCACTGATATTTGGTGTGCTAACCAAGCCAGCTATGCAGAGTAGCATATACTCCACGGACACGCTGAAGAGAGAGCAATACAGGTACTGAGTGGGACAGAGTCTGATCCTAGGAATTCACCTCGCTACTTAGAATGGCATGGTTTTTGAACCTATGAATTATATATTTCTGGAATTTTCCATCTAATATTTTCAGATCACAATTGACCAGAGAGTTTAATAAAACTGTTAAAAATGAAATCACAAGTGAGGGAGTGCTGTTGTAAGTCCTAAACTAATTATTAGCAACAAAGATGTTTTGTTGTCTTGCATTCAAGACAGAGTCTCATGTGACCTGCCTGGCCTTGTACTTACTATGTAGCCAAGGATGGCCTTAACTCCTGATCCTCCTGCCTCTGCCTCCCAAGTGCTACACTGCCAAAAGTTTTTTGTTGTTGTTGTTGTTTTTTTCCCCTCCAAACACAAAGAGGCTTCTTTAACTGAGGGACCCAGGAAAGAGTGTCCAGTGGATGGTGTCGCTTTACAAACCATCTCCATTATGTGCATGACAACTCAGGAGGCACACATCATCCTGTCTCTGTTTCAATGTAGATCTTAAGTAACTTGCCCTCTGCCAGAGGTGGGCAGGGGCCAGGTAGTCACATTATAGCAGGCCTCTGACGACAGTTCTACCCCAGGCTGAGGTTCACAGTCCTGACTTGTCCCTGTTGTTCTTAACTTCATCTCTATTGATTCTTTCACAGCCTCTCAGAAGCCACCCCCAGCAATTAAGAGCACTGGCCATTCTTTAGAGTGCCAGGTTCAACTCCCAGCATCCACATGGCAGCTCACAAACCATCTGTAATCCCAACCCCAGGGCATCTCTTCTGGCTTCTGCAGGCACCAGGCATGCACATTGTGCACAGACATACATGCAGACAGAGCATCTACACACATACACAATTTAAAAGGTTAAAAAGCGCCACACCCCTATCCCAGTCCCTGCTGCTCCATCCAGCCTCACCCTCTCGTCAGCCCAGTTCTTCTCTATGGTCCTTTCAAGCAGGCTGACCCCTCACATTTTAAAAAGACATTTTATTATTTTGTTTATGTGTATGTTCATGACCATATAGGTGCCACCAGAGGCTAGAACCAGGGGTTTTGAGCTCCAGGCTGTTGTGAGCCCTCTGACATGGTGCTAGGACCCAAACTCAGGCACTTTCAAACCATTGAGCAGTCTCTCCAGGCCCTCAAGGCTGCTGTGTTGAACATGGCCCCCAGCACATGTTCCAATCATACTGTTGAATGAGGTGCTAGTTTTCCACAGCCGTGGCAAGTACCCAAGGAAACAACTTAAAGGGGGGAAAGATTTCTTTGACACAAAGACTCAGAGATGACAATTCAGGAGGCTGGCTCCATTGTTTCCTTCAGTGAAGCAAACATCAGTGTTGAAGGATGTGCTGGGGCAGCCAATGTCCTTGTTACGCCTGGAAAGCAGAGACACAAGGAAGGAGTCAGGGACAAGAAAGATGTGTACTTCCAGTGCACTTGGACCTACTTCCTTCAAGGAGGCCCACCTCCTCCCCTCCCCCACCTCTCAAGAATGCTGTGTCATGAGGCTATGGGGGTGAGGGGTGATACACTGATTAGGTCAGAACTTTCCTGGTCCAGTCACCTGTCAGCAACTGGCCGCACTGCTGGAACCACACCTCAGACCTGAGTGTTGGATTTGAGGTGATAGTTCATATACTAACAGAAACAATGAATAAATGAATGGTTGTTTAGGGTTTTTTTTCCCCCACATACGGGAAAAATAAAACCCACAAAATGTCTTTGCTGGTTCAATTAAGTGAGACAGGAAGGTGCCAGGTCTGGTTATACACTGGATGGGATAGATGTAAAAGCTTTTTGAAGGAGGTGGCATTTGAACTAAGACTGGAAGAATGAACAAATTCTTTTAAAAAAAAAAAATAGTGTTTTCATTAGGCTGGGCATGTGGTTCAGTGAGTAAGACACTCACTGCTCAAGCATGAGGTCCTGAGCTCAGAACCCACAGAAATGCAGGCACAGAAGTACACATGTGAAGTCACAGTGCTCCCACAGTGAGAGTTCACAGTGTTCCCACAGTGAGAGTTCACAGCGCTCCCACAGTGACAGTTCACAGTGCTCCCAGACAGTTCAGTGCTCCAGTGACAGTTCACAGTGCTCCCATAGTGAGAATTCACAGTGCTCCCACAGTGAGAATTCACAGTGCTCCCACAGTGAGAGTTCACAGTGCTCCTACTGTGAGATTGGCCGCAAGAGCTGAGCTCCTCAGAATCTGGAGGGTCAGACAGTGTGGCACAGGAAGAGAAAAAGGACAAAGAAAGCCTGTCTCACACAAGGGTTACATAAGGCTGGGACAGACAGCCCAGGTTACCCTCTGACCTCCATGCACACTGATCCACAACTCATACATGCCATTCCTTATTCAAGACTCTGGAATTAATAGGACCTAAAAGGAACATTTCTTGGGTCTGGATGGCTGACACAGCAGCATTCTTTATATCAGACTGTTAGGAACATCTTACAGTGTTCATTTGAAGAAACTGGGGCCTGAGTTTGAGGTAAGAAATGTGTGACAGACACATAGTAAATGAAACCTCTTAGCCAGCATGTCTAAAGTACTCTAAAATGGACGGATGGACGGATGGATGGACGGACGGACAGATGGACGGATGGACGGACAGACAGACAGATGTTTGATTCACAGAGAAAGGAGGAAGCAGGGAAGTTGGAGGAAGGGCTCCCAGCATCCTGTGAGCTCTGTACTGTCATGGTCTATGGCTGGTGACTTCAGTGCAAGCCTGTGGCCCTCGTGGTGATGTAACCTCCACCTTCCCTCAGGCGTGACTAACAGAGGTGACTGTTGATGACCAAGAGACTTGGATGAGTGCAGTGTCTTCCAGCTGTACCACTAAAAACCCTCGGTTCAGAAAACTACCTAATTGACTCTAATAATGACTTCATGTGTCTAAGTGGGGCATTTGGTGTTTACTGATTCCTTTATGATATCTGCATGAAGTAAATAAAACCACAGACTGAAGCAGAGGGGGAATCCAGGAGCTACTGACGTTGGTTTGGGGAGTTGTGGCCAGAGGGCACTTCTATTCCACCTCATGGGGGTCACAACTCAAGGATGAGTAAATTTGCTCTGGTTACAATATGGTCCAGGAACCATAGCCCAGAGCTCTGTGGTTGAGTGTCTTGCTCTCTCCCCCTTCCCCAAAGCTGTAAACGCAGAACAGCAGAACCACAAGGTTTCCTACCCTGACTCCACACACAGCCTCACCCTTTTCCATCAGCTCTCCAGGTTGGCCTCGCCCATCCATTCCTCCTCTGCTTTTGTAAATCTAAACTTTGGATTCTGAGCTGCCACCCGCATGTCCCAGAAGAGATCAGAACTGACCCACCGTCCACTTTTCCTCTCAGGACGACACATCCAGCACACGGCTACTCCGTATAGTCAACAGGACTATACTCTCAGTTGGGTCTTCCCTCCAGCGCTATGAGCTGAGGAGAGGGTGAGGACAGTTTCCTCGAGACTCAGCCCACCCAAAGCAGAGGGTCTTAATCTTAACTCTCCGTGTGTCCATTTTGTTGTTGCCAGCACACACTTGCCCCACTACCCTTAAGCCCTGACTTCCTGTTCTCTGTTGTGGTTTTCACACACTGAGAAATTCAGGGCTGTTTGGAAACATGGGACCAATGACCATGGATCCCGCCCACGAGACCCATGACTTTAAGAGCACAAGAGCCTAAAAGTTTCGCAGTTCCATACAAGGGTCCCAGCATGGATTCACTTCCTCTATGCTTGCTGCCACTGTGGCCACTCTCCTCCTCCTTGTCTCTCCCGCCCCTCCTCTTTCTCCTCCTCCTTCTGTGATTACTAAGACCATCTTTTCCCACAAACCTCTGGCAGAAAAGCAGGTAGACCAGACCTGGCAGGCTACAGATTACTAGGAGTCTCCAGACAGGAAACCAGAAAATAATCTTTCCTTCATGTCAGGAAGTTTCCTTATTGGCAGAGCATTGCCTTGCCACCGCTGGCAGAGTCCCAGGGCTCTGACCCTTCCAGACCCTAGCCACAGCCTCACCTCCCCTTCAAAGCTTCCCAGCACTTCTAAAGGGATTGAAGATGGAAAGGCCTTTGATACTCCCCACAGACGCAGTCAAGATTCGTTTCTCATTTAATGGTAGAGAGTAAAGGCCATTATTTTAGACCTGCTCCTCCAAACAGCTCTGGGGCCATGGGAAGAGAAACAGCACAGAGGCTCCGGCAGTTGGGTTTATAGGTCTGTTGTTGGCCCACAGTTCTACCACAAGCCTCCAGTCCTAACACTGACTGACTCAACCGCTTCTCCACAGCAGGGGCTTCCCCCAGTACCTGCTGCCAACCCAGTGTGGCACACCCAGGCCTCTTGGGCTGCCTGCATACCAAGCCAGGCCAGCAAACTCCTTAGCTCTCCTCTGGTTAGCATGACCAAGCTTCCAAGTGTGTCACTGTGGGATTTCAGAACGCCATCCAACTAATAAATAGGCCTGGACCTGGCTCCCACTTCTCCCAGCTCCTGGGTGAATTCTTTTTAGACCCCCTGTCTCCCAAGACTAGATGCAGGAATGGGGTGTCATTTGACTTTAAAGTCACTGAGGGGTTCAGAAATGGAAGTGGGAAAACACTTCTTTACCAAGCAGCCCAAGTCTTTCAGAAGCAAGGTGTTATAAAAATCCAAGAAAAAAGATGGGTCAATGTGAACCCCTCCTACTGTGGAGCCCCTTTGGAGGGGCAGAGAGAAACTGGGTGGAGGGGACTGGAGGGTGCAGACTAGGCATCTTTTTAGCCCCGCACCAAGATGCTTCCCTAGCAGTCAGGTGTGCTGCTCCCTGCTCACCGCTCTCTGCCCTTAGCCTCTCAGCATGTGTCCTTTGCAAAAGTGCTGAGTTAGCTCATACGCTCAGCACAAGGTAGGAAAGAGCTCTGAGACACATGGACAGCAATGGCAGAAACAAGGCTGGGCACTGTACCGAGCAGAAAGCCAGGGTTGTAAGTCTCTACCATGATTGGGAAGGATGGCCAAGTCCACGGCTCCTGTTCTGCTTAGAGGAAGACTTTCTAGAGTCCCCGATACCGGACTCTTCACCGTGACCACAGCCCACCACATAGCAAGTACCCACAGGTCATTTGTTGAGTGCAGGAATAAAAAGGTGAGCTTCTTCATAAAGCCGATGTGTCTCCAAGAGAACAGACATGGGATCTTGTGCTGGGTGTGTGCTGTAATCCCAGCACTTGGGATTTCAAGGCCAGCCTGAGGCTACATAGTGACATTCTGTCTTTAAAAAAATGGTGGCGCATGCCTTTAATCCCAGCACTTGGGAGGCAGAGGCAGGCGGATTTCTGAGTTCGAGGCCAGCCTGGTCTACAGAGTGAGTTGCAGGTCAGCCAGGGCTACACAGAGAAACCCTGTCTCGAAAAACCAAAAAAAAAAAAAAATAAAAAAATAAAAAAAATGGGTATTGAGGAAAGGTAATGAAATATCACAGTATATAAATATATATACAATGTATATATGTGACATTAACATTTCATGTAGGCATAATTAGCATAAAATATGCAAATGACTCCTCAGAGGAGTTAGTGACAGACAAAACATTGGGAAACATTGGCTCACAGGCTGAGAGTTTAGGTTAAAATCTTCCTTCTGTCTTTTTCTAGCTGAGCGACCTTGAACGACTTAACGTTTCTCTATTTCCCTATTGAAATGGAAATAAAGTGATATCCCCTCCCCCTCCCAGTTTGCTGTAAGGATTACATGGTGAATACATGCACCACACTTTACAGCAGATGTTAGATGCCTTGAATCTGAGATTGCTAAAAGACAGCAAGTGTTCTACCTGTGTAATCACATGGCAAGAGCTAAGCTCTCTGGCAGGGTGGTTTGAATAAAAATGGCCCCCATAGACTCATATATTTGAATGCTCCATCATGGGGGGAGGGGCACTACTTGAGAGGGATTAGGAGGTGTGGCCTTGTCATAGTAGGTGTGGTCTTGTTGGAGGAAGTGTGTAACTGGGGTGGCTTTGAGGTTTCAGAAGCCCAGTGTCTTCCTGCTGCCTGCTGATCTTGATGTAGAGCTCTCAGCTACCTCTCCAGCACCGTGTTTGTCTGTCTGCCTGTGTGCATCCATGCTCCCTGCCTTGCTAATGAAGATAACAAGGCAAGCTCCAATTAAACACTTGCTTTCACAAGAGTCTCCATGGTCATGGAGTCTCTTCACAGCAATAGAACACTGACTAAGACATCTTATTTGGTGAGTAAAACCCAGGCTCCTAGTTCTCTCAACAAGTATCTTACTAGCAGCAATCCCGGGTAGTGCAGTGCATGAATCCATTGGCCCTGAGTTCAGTCACCCAGTGGCCACCAAACCACCTCTCAGCTCTCACCCTCTGCCCCCAGATAAGTGTAGTGCCAGGAGTTTCATTGGATAATAAGTTGCCTGAAGTCCTCCCAGGGCTTTGCAGCCTCCAAGGAAGCAGAGGCAGTGTTCTGCCAAGGCAGGACTTCCTAATCTTAGCACTTAGGGGAATCATCTGGGAATCAAGCTAAAGTGCATACCCTAATTCAGCAGCCAGTCTGGGATTGGACAGGGCTTCTGCATTTCTGACAAGCTCCCAAGGGAGAGACAATCTGAATGATCTGCTATTTAGGGAGCCAAGTGGTGTATAAACTGCCCTTTCCCCTAGTTAGCCAAAAAGGAAATGCTGTTTTCTTCTCTCTGCTGATGGCTGCATATTATTGCCATCTTACAGGGCCCATGCTAGAAAGTCTATCAGTTTCATGTTAGACAATTCTAGAACAAAATCTTTAAGGACTGAAACCTGAAGTTATACCAATCTGTGGGTTTCTGTGACACTGCGTTAGCCAGAGCTTGTTCGGGTGTATGGGTGTATTTGTTTCTCTTTCATGAGCAGGAAAGGGGGAGTAGAGAGAGGAATGGCAGAAACGGCTTCCTGACTTCCTGTTGGATGCAGCCTCGGGCCACGCTTGCTTCTGGCAGAACAACCTAGAGAATATAAATGGGAGTCTTCCACAGAGGAGCCCCTGGCTGCACCAGATATTCGACACCAGGTGCTACAATCAGACAGCAAGTGGGATCCTGCTGTCACTCATATCGACTCTTCTGTATAACTCAAGCAATGTTTGTGGGTGATTTCCAAACAGCAGGGTTCAGGATGTAGGGGGGCTCAAAGCCAAGAAGTGAGTCTCAAATAACAAGAAACAGCATTTTTGTTTTCCACTAATGCATTTTAGTAGCAAAAGGAATAGTAGTCAGTCAATAGTAGACAGTCACTCAAGTCAGAGAACACAGTCACAGGCACACTCAGCTTGTGGAGTTGTTCTTTGAGTGGCCTCGGGGAATCCAGTCATAGCTCACGTGACTCTCACAGCTGCTCGTCAGGCAAGGATCAGGCCCTGAGTTTGGATCTCTAGAACTCATGAGAAGGCTGAAGGCAGTAACACATACCAGTGATTCCAGCCCTGGGGAGGCAGAGACAAAATATCCCTGAGGCTGGCTGGCTAGCCAGTCTAGCTTAATTGGGGATCCTCAGGTTCTGAGAGAGGCCCTCGGTCAAAAGGCAAGATGGAGGGATTACATGGCTGAGTGGTTAAAAGCACTTACTGCACTTGCAGAGGCCCAGGGTCTGGTTCCCAGCACCCACTTGATGGTTTATAACCATCTTTAACTCCAGTTTCAGAGGAACCAAACCCCTCTGCAGGCACCAAGCATGTGCATGGCATACTTGCATACTTGCAAGCAAAACACTCGTATACACAAAATACAAATAAATGAATCTTAAAAAAATAGTAATAATGTGGACATGGATTGAGAAAGACTCTGGCATCCCCTACTCCCCTCCGCACCCCCAACCCCACGCATGCACATACCCCTCTAATGCAAAGACTCTGTGGTCTAGGTAACAGGTGGGACTCCTCCCAAGTGGGGTGCGAAGGTGAAGCAATCCAGGAAGGCAGGAAGAAAGGCTTTCCCCAAGCAGAGTTCGGGCCTTAGTTCAGATATGGCCTCAGATGGTAAGGTCTCAGTATCTGGGTTAGAATCGCAGGCCCATCTTTAATAACAATGTAACACGGCACGAGTCTCCCTTAAAGAAACAAAATGTGACAAACTGCAATACTGATCTCGTTGGTGTGCTGTAAGGACTCCACAAGACCAAAGGCGTGGGCTGAGCACTCAGCCCTCACTCATTGGAATATAAACTATGTTGGTAAACTGTCATACGGTGTTGGAACTCATTCAGAGCAACTCTGAGAACAAAAAGGTGGCCCCCATGTTCTCAGGTTTGACCATGTCTATCCCAGAGTCCTCCCAGAGTCCATGTCCTGGGTCGGGCTGCCCCCTGACACCATGGCAAGGAGAAAGGAGAACCACTAAGGTTGTCACAGCAAGGAGCCCTGATAAATCCAGAAGGCAAACCACGCCCTTTTGAAGTTACTATGGTTTACCCCGTAGTCTAAATACATCTCACGGAGTTCGTTCTCCAAATTGAACACTCACAAACGGCAATAAGCATGCAAGCAGACATAATCCTGGAGAGAAACTGAGTTTTACATCTGGATCAGTAGGCAGCAGGAAGATACAGTAAGCCACTAGGCCTGCTTTGAGCTTCTGAAACCTCAAAGCCCAACCCCCACGACAAACTTCCTTCAACAAGGCCACACCTACTTCAAGAAGGCCACACCTCCTAATAGAGCTACTCCCTGTGGGCCTTCTGGGGGCATTTTCATTCAAACCACCACATATATCAACCATACTCCAGAGCAGGCCCCATGCCCAGGAATAGTTGGTCGTAACAAAATGAACTTCATGTATTTTTTCTGAACTGTTTGTTTTGTTTTGTTTCATTTGGGTATATTTTGTCTAACTGGGTTTGGTTGGTGTTTTAGGATTTTTTGTTTGTTTTGTTTCTTGTTTTTATGAGGTTTTGTTTTTTTGAGAGAAACACCATAAAGTTGGGAAAAGTTAGGGCTGTGAAGAGGATATGGAAGGAGTCTGGGGAGGGGAAAACATAATCAAAATATATTGTATACATTTTTTAAAATAAAAAAAAGAACTAGAATCCCATTGTATGGCTGAATCATAGTGGTTTATTAGTTTCCCAGCTGAAGAATATTTGGGATATTTCTGGTCCTTGTGATTATAAAGTTAATATAAACATAACATGAATGTTTTGGGTAAAATGCTGGACCATATGATAAATAATGCTTCACTTCACAAGGAACAAATGTTCTTTCACAGAGGCGATACCACTTTGCACTCTCGCCAGCCAGGGTGTGTTCCAGCTGCTCTGCACCTGTTTACTGGAGGCTCCAATTCTCCAAAATGCTGAGCATTCTCCCTTAGATAACAGATACTGAAGTGATCGCTGAACTTTGAAACCCTAGGGACAAACATCAAGGTGGTTTATCTCATGGAGAATTTAATTAGCACAAGTGGAAAGAAGCACTTCTAGTTATTAAAGTATCACTAAACGTGCAAGGTAACTCATCTCCTTTCCTAGACCTTTGGCCGCCTCCCACTGGCCCAGTCCCAGGAAGCCCTCAGGAAGCCCCAGGAAGCCCCCAGGAAGTCCTCAGGAAGCCCCAGGAAGCCCCAGGAAGCCCTCAGGAAGCCCCCAGGAAGCCCCAGGAAGCCCCAGGAAGTCCTCAGGAAGCCCCAGGAAGCCCCCAGGAAGCCCCAGGAAGCCCCCAGGAAGTCCTCAGGAAGCCCCAGGAAGCCCTCAGGAAGCCCCAGGAAGCCCCAGGAAGCCCTCAGGAAGCCCCAGGAAGCCCCCAGGAAGCCCCAGGAAGCCCCCAGGAAGCCCCAGGAAGCCCCCAGGAAGCCCCCAGGAAGCCCCAGGAAGCCCCCAGGAAGTCCTCAGGAAGCCCCAGGAAGCCCCCAGGAAGCCCCCAGGAAGCCCCCAGGAAGCCCCAGGAAGCCCCCAGGAAGCCCCCAGGAAGCCCCAGGAAGCCCCAGGAAGCCCCCAGGAAGCCCCCAGGAAGCCCCCAGGAAGTCCTCAGGAAGCCCCAGGAAGCCCCCAGGAAGCCCCAGGAAGCCCCCAGGAAGCCCCCAGGAAGTCCTCAGGAAGCCCCAGGAAGCCCCCAGGAAGCCCCCAGGAAGCCCCCAGGAAGCCCCAGGAAGCCCCCAGGAAGCCCCAGGAAACCCCCAGGAAGCCCCCAGGAAGCCCTCAGGAAGCCCCAGGAAGCCCCCAGGAAGCCCCAGGAAACCCCCAGGAAGCCCCAGGAAGCCCCCAGGAAACCCCCAGGAAACCCCCAGGAAGCTGGAGACCATGCCGTCTCCTCACAGAAGTGAGTAGACTTCCTTATACTCCAGAAAGTACGGATGCAGAGTTGAATGGAACGGCTAACTAAAGAGCTTTCAAGATCCACTTTTAAAACCTTGGTACCGAAGGCAGAAAGAAAGAAGCAATAGAGAAATAAGCCATGAATCCTGAGAATACAAGAGCCCCCTGCAGAGCCGTAGAGGGGCTGTGGGTCCACAGAGTCGGATTCCCTCTGGTTTCACTTTTCTCCCTAAGGTGAGTTGTGTGCCCCATCCGCATGCACTATCCGGAGAAGAGGAAACGAAGGGCTGGACAGAGCCGCCCCATCTACCACCCCCACACGCCCACACCTCAGCAGCTGCACCACAGTGAGTTCAACACAGGATTCTAGAACCACCCGCAAAAACAGAGAGTATCTACAAATTCCAGGGAATCAACAGAGAGAATTTTCTACGACCGTAGCCCCGACTTTCGCAAGCTCCACCTCACCGATGCATTAGACATTTTTTTTCAACCAGCCAACAGGAGATATTCGCCTCTTAAGACAGCAGTGCCAATGAACCATAAAGTATGTGCCTAGAACAACAAAACTCTACTCTCCCACAGTTCTAGAGAACAGAAGTACACATTGACTGACGTCGTGGGCAATGTAAGTGTTACAGCTCTGAGGGGAAAGGTATCCTGGCAGTCAGGAGCCAAGAATACCACAAAGTCAGACGGCACAGCAAACCGGCACAGAGGAGGGTGGCTGCCTCTGCTCGGGTGAGAAGCTGTGAAGAACTGAGCAGGAGGCGGGCTTTATATAGAATTTCATGTGGGGCGGAGCTTTCCAGGGTGGCCTGGGATTGGTGGAATTTTGGGGGCCTACTCTTGGGGCAATCTTATCTTTATGGCCGTTAGAATAGTCTGGAGGGTGGGGCTAACAGGCAAGGATCTGGGGGAAGAACCATCCTGACCTACAAACCTTCTAGTGGGTCCTGGTAATCCTTCATTTGGGGGAACTTCTGATCTTTACCCGATGTCATATGGCCTCTCTGAGGCCACCTCTGTGGTTTCTTGTCTCTTCCAAGACAGTCTTAGGACACTCTAACCTAGCCTGATCTCATCTCCACCTTTCTCTAATGATATCTACAGAGGTTCTGGTTCCAGTTAAGGCATGGAAGCCTCGTGGGCTCATCTCCCGAGAGACATTTCTCCAGTCTGCTGCTAGTGCTTAGTTATAGAGAATCAACAGTAAAAGCAACCACTGTTGTGTGAGAGGTTAAGGGTGTAGCTTGGTTAGCAGGGTGTTTGCCTTGCATGCATGAGGCCCTGGGTTTGATCCCCAGTGCCACATAAACTAGACATGGTGGATGCCTGTAATCCAAGGACTCAGGATTATAAGAGGCAAGAGGACCAGAAGTTCGAAGCCCTTGCCTACATAACGAGTTGAAGGCCAGCTTGGACTACATGCATTTCAGAGGTTTAGTCCATTATCATCAAGGCAAGGAACACTGTCATGCAGGGAGATGGTGTTGGAGAAGTAGATGAGAGTTATTCATCTGGATCTGAAGTCAGCAGGAAGAGAGAGCCACTGGGCTGACTTGGGCTCATGAAACCTCATTAACGCCCTTCCCTTCCTCCAACAAGGCCACACCTACTCCAACAAGGCCACACCCACTTCAACAAGGCCACACCTACTTAGACAAGGCCACACCTATCTTAACTAGGCCACACCTACTCCAACAAGGCCATACCTCCTAATCCTTTCAAATAATGGCACCTTGTTAACCAAGCATTCAAATATAAGAGCCTATGGGCCTGTTCCTATTCAACCTACCATAAGCTGTTTCTTAGCGTGTTTTTTATTGCTATGATAAGCATCACAACTAAAAGCAACTCAGGAAGGAAAGGGTTTCAGATGGCTTCCATTTCTCTGTCACAGTCAGTCATTGAGGGAATTCAGACAGGAACTTAGAGGCAGGACCTGGATCTTAGCTCATGGAAGAACACTGCTTACTTTATGGCCTGTTCAGCTTGCTTATACAGCCTGGACTCATTTGCTAAGGTATGGGACCGCCCACAGTGGCCCTTCTCTATCAATTAGCAATCAAGAAAATGCCCTATTGAAGGGCTCACAGGCCATTCTGAGGGAGCTGATTCTTCAGTTGAAGGTCCCCATTCCCTGGTGTGTCAGGTTGACAACTGAAGCCAACTGTGCCAGACTGTATACAGGGGAGCCGGGTGATGAAAACTACAACTAGTAAGTGTCAGCAGGCTTGTCATCAAACTTGGGGTCACAGTCTAAGAAGCCAGGATTGGCTACTGTCTTCAGTTAGCCAGTTAGAACAGAAAACAGTAAAGTCCAAGAAAAGGAGATCTGTTCAATGTAGACACACTGGAAGAAGGATAATTATTCAGTGCTCCTCTTCCAGCCTCTGGGTTCTGAAGGAAGAGTCAAGTGTAAGCAGAGGACTGTAGATATACCTGAGCAGTCCAGGCCAAGGTGTGATCCTGCCCATGACTGTCCTGTAGCTGTCTGGGCTCGAGTCTCTCCTGCAGGTTTTCAACACTGTGTTCCTTCTGGAAGGCAACTGTTCTGGATTGTTCCACTGCCCCCCTGCCCCAACAAGCACACACCAGCTTCAGCCTTTTCCTTCTCCTAGCGTGGGAATCCTGGGAGAAATTTCAGTGTTTTAGGGTCTATCCTCAGACTGGAAGGACACCTGTGCCTCTTTAGAACACTTTTATCCCTGGCAGGCCAGTTATGGTTTTAGGTTTTAACAGTGCACACCTCGTGGGGAGAAGAGTAATAAATCCACTTATATGGTATATGGGTATTTTGTCTGTGTGTACATCTATCTGCACACCAGAAGGCAGCATCAGACAGTTGTGAGCGGCCATGTTGGTATTGGGAATTGAACTCTAGAAGATAACAATGTTTAAATTTTAATTACTTACTTATTTTGTTACTCCTGGGGATTTGAACCTAGTACTTCATGCATGCTGGTCAAACACTCTACCTTTAAGCTACATTATCCCTTGGCTAATTTGTTATTTTACACAGGAGGCACTTGCTGAGTCTGGTATCTAATGTAATTCTGACTCTTCCTTAAGAAGTATACGTTTCAGGACAAAACAGGAACCAAAGAACCTGCATCTTCTGTGCCGGTGTCAGCTTCACTGTGGAACAAAATCTTATTTACGGTCAGGCTCCACCTTGCTAGTCTTTGAGAACAATTTCCTTCCGTCAGTGTTTTGGAAACCGTGTGCTTAATACTGTAGAGATCCCAGCGAGCTGGGAATGCCTCATGTTGGCACGTTCCATGCCTTTAATCTTAGCACTCAGGAAGCAGAGACAGCTGAATCTCTGAGTTCAAGGCCAGCCTTGACTACATAGCAAGTTCCAAACCAACCATGGTTATACAGTAAGACAAATGCAAACAAACAAACAAGCTATTCAGACTTAGATAGGATGGAGCTAGATTCTCACTGCCAAACCTAACTGGAATAATCCACACAGAGGACCTCACTCTGTAGACCATCCCCTGTCCCCCAACCACAAATGTCACCAGCTGATGTCATCCAATCTTACACCACACGATTCAGTATCCTTCATCCCTTGAGTTGGAGTTTTCAGCAGGTCTGGGTGGGTCTAGAAGCTTCTGGAAGGCTCTGTGCTGCTACCAAATCCAGTGGAAATGTTATAGGAGGGACAGCCCCACACCCTGCTGGGCCCAGGATGCAGAACCAGCCCTATTTTGGAGGGGAGAGGTTCCCAAGCCAGATTTTCTTTTTATTGATGGGAAGAGCTGAGTTAAGAAAAGATGGGGGGGGGGCAGTATGCAGCAGCAGGGGACAGCACAAATAAATACAGAAAATCCTCTCCAGGGCCTGCTATTGTGTTCTGAACAATGGCAGACTCTGGAGAGCATATTTATCCAGCTGATAGTGGAAAGGAAAATACGTGATCACAGGACTTTTCCTCATGTCTCTGCTGCACCCTAAGTTCTCTAGCCCAAGAGGGGCAGATCCTCAGAGTCTGGGCCTCAGATGGGAAGAGAAGGAACTAGATATGGTTCTCAACTTGGGACTCTGAAGTTCTCCTCAGTGCTCCTCAGCCACACTGAGGTTTCCCAAACGTCGCCAGCCCCAGAGTCCCCACCCTTCCCTGTTGCTTCCTAGCTCACAATGGACCCTATCCAGTAGAACAGGGCTGGGAGCCACACCCAGACAAGGCTGTCTGGCTCTGGGAGGGGTAGGGAGTGAGGAGCCCTGGCCAGCAATGGGCAGGAGGGGTGGAGCAGGCTGGTGGTGTTTTTGTTTTTAAGACTGTTGGAGAATTTCATATATGCATATAATGTGTTTTGATCATATCTAGCCACCCTTCTGCCTACTGGAATCCCTTCCCTACGTCTTCAGCTCTTACTCCTCTCAACTCCTTGCATTGTGTTCTCTGTCTCTTGTGCACACAGGCTTAAGACCATCTGTTGGAGCCTCTTAGGACCCACAATTGCCAACAGTTCCTCAGATGGGATCAGACTCTGCAAGCACCTTCCCTGTCTATGCTGGGCTTTAGTTGGCTTGAAGTTGGTCGGTCTTACAAGTGTAGACTTAGCTGTCATGAGTTCACGTGGGCAAGAGAGTTGTCAGGTCTGGTAGCTTTCTTGAGCTGAGGAAATCTCCAAGTGTTGGCTTTTTAGCCCTGAGCTGCTTAGAAGGGAGTCACACAGTTGTAAAGATCTTTCAGAAATTGCCACTATCTCCCACGGTGGTGTTGGCATCCCTAGAGTGGGAAGCACGTCTGAGTGCCTCCCTCCTGTTTGCACAGTCTGCTGCTAGGCAGGCCATCCTGGGGATAGCTGCACAGAGGCAGAGCATCAGACTAGAGAGGCTGGCCTTCAAGCATAGGCCCCACACCAATCACCAAGTGATACAGAATACGATGAATAAGATAATCACTTGATCAACAGAAAGGGTCTGTTTCCTTTTCTAAGAGAGGTAGTGTAAGGGTCAGTCTAAGAGCATAGAGTGTGCTCAGCTCAGGGCTGGGCGGGTCTCAGTCTTTACTACACAGTCTATCTGCTAACAAACTCAATGTCTGAGGTCTCCTTTTGTATCATGCCGGGTCTTGTCCTACTTTGAAGCAGGTAATAATAATAATTATTATTTATAGAAATTGAAATTGAGGCTTAGCGAAGTTAAGCAAATCTTCATTAGCTGTGCAGCCAATGACTGGGGGAGCCAGAACTCAAACCCAGGCTGTCGGACTCTGCACTCTGCTCTGCTGTGCTACTGTTAACCACCAAGAACCTCAGTCTTACACTTCTGTGGGATGAGGGCTGCTGTTCTGGGAGTGGATAAGAGGTGGTGGGTGTGCTTTAATGATAAGATCTTCATTTAGAGATGAGAGAGAAGGAAAATCTCACGACCGAAAGGAAAACCCTCACACGGTCATTTAGAAAAGGACTGGACCTTACCCATGTACACAGGATGATCCTCTGAGCTGACTGTCACCCTCCTTAGTAGTTCATTCAAATGTACTCACAAAAGGTCACCACTGACTGTTGATATTTCCTCATAGAAGGAGAGGTGGAAAGGCCTTGGGACCCCCTTCCATGTACGTAGCCACTCCTACCAACCAACTGTGCACAAGTTTGCCCTACTTTCGGGTAGTCTTAAGGAGAGACTAGAGCGTAGGAGATGGGAAGGACCAGGGAGGGCGATCCATCTATGAGGCCATGGAGGAATCAATTCACGCTGTGTGGAGACCTTTCTCATGTGTGGCTGTTTCAAGGCCACCCATTGCTCTGTAAGCCTAATAAATTCATTGGTTTCTCAGCGTGAACTTGGCAGACTCATACCTCATAGTGTCACTGGTACCTTAGAAGGAAGGGTAGGCTTTATTCACATCTCCCCTAGGAAAAGATTTTAGCAACACCTACACCCAGCCACTCCCAGCCATGCCCACCACACTTCCCCAGGCCCACCAGAGACCCTCGTTGTTCAATGCCATTTCTTCATGTGCAGTTCTCAAGAGCCTGACGACTCTCAGTTCACCGCCTTCACCATCCCTTCACAGAGCTCACTTTAAACTCACCTAGGAAGCCAATTCGACCCAGAGAGCTTGCGGTGCTCTCTTCCTATGTGGCTAACCACTCTTTGCCGAGCAGTTAGTGTGCCTGGCATTGCACTATGTGCTAGGCATGTTACTGTAATCTGGATGGGAATCTCACTACTTTATCCATTCTGCCGATGAGTAAATTAGGTTGATAGAGTCTAAATAACTGATCACCAAGCAATTTTCAGAATTTCCATTCACAGCTGCCCCATGGTAGTTGTGATGGGGGTCATCTCGAAGGGAACTAGTCATGAGATACTGTCCCTGTCCTAAGGATACAGACTTGAAAGAAAGCAATATGGGATTTGAAGGGGACAGATCTGAAATGCCTACCACTGCTACTTACTGGCTGAATAGCCAGACATATTTGCTTAGCTTCTGAGCGCTGCTGTCCAACCTGTATGGTGAAGCATCAGTGATCAGTCCCATAGGGCTGTTATGAGCGTTGTGGCTAATTGCCTGACATTGAGCAGAGAGCTCACCAGATTTCGACCTCAAAGCCGAAACATGCGGAGCTAACGAGGCAACCATCGCTAAGCACTGCACACCAGGGTTGATCATCAGTATGCCAAGTACTGCCATCAGGCACATCAAGCTGGCCATCAGGACGGGCTCATGCCAAGGATGTAAATGTGGCCTCATCTTTCATAAGATGGGTGGAGCCCATAGGAAATTTTCATGGGTAATTCAGGACTTTATAGTTGATTGTGGTTGTGGCCTCCATTCCCCGACGGCAGACTCTCTCCTCGAAGAGTTGGACATTGGGAGGAAACATGGTGTGGGCAGAGGAGTAAAGGGTAGAGGTCAAAGGGATGGTATGAGAGAGAAGGAAAAGGCCCTTGCCTGGACCACCGGCTTCTATGCATCCTTCTGTGTGAAGTCAAGGAAGCAGTTAGCTTCAAGTAAAAGGTGGCCTCCAGAGCCAACTGCCACAAGGAGGTCATGACAAGGACCACAGATGACCCCTGGTGGTGAATCTCGGGACAGACACTGGAGCTGGTGGAAGCAGAGCTGGGTAGGTGGCAGACTGGAGGCTGGGCCTCCTCACACATTCTCTGACAGCAGCAAACCAGAAGTGCCAACTGCCTTGGTGAACAGCCTACCTCTGGCTTCCAGGTGAATCCTGGCATGACTGGCTCTTGCAAAGGCGGGTCAGCCACAGTGGGTTAGAGGCTCAGAGAAGGCATTTGAAACATAGATCTAAGCCTAAGCTTCTGGCAGTGAAGGTAAGTGAATTGGAATCTCAATTTTCTTCACACAAAGGTTGATGATAAAGTGGGGGATTGAAGATGCCCACTCTGACCCCCATGCTCTAGGTGACTGCCATGACCCAGGTAACTGAGATGACCTGTGCTCACAATGGCTCAGAAACTCTTACCCTCAAATCCTCAGTTTTGTTCAAAAGATGAGACTGTCACTGCAGTGCCACAAACAGGATCAAACTTCAGTTCTAGTTGTAGTGTAAGATGGCTACTAGACATTTTTTGTGGAGGTGGGTCTTGAACCCACGACTTTGCACATGCACACTGCCACTGAGTATTCTCAGTTGATAATTTGTCACCTGTCAAGTTGGCCGTAATGACCTGAATTGCTGGACAAACTACTGAAAAATACCTGTATTACTTAACACATGTCCTGTCACTGATGAATATAATGGAAAAATACCAGGTGGGATGGAAAGATGGTTCAGTGGTTAAGAGCTTTTGCAGAGGACCTGAGATCTTTTCCTAGAACTCCTCAACCCCTCCCTTTCAGACATCTTACAACTACCTGGAACTCTCGATCCAGGGGAACTAGCACGGAGTACAACAGCACATGCTTGCGCATGCGCACAACATACAATTTAAATCGGTCTTGAAGAAAACAACCTGCTGCATCTCTGGTTTCACTCTTTGTTCTGATTCCGGGAAGTTTGGCTCATACTTTTAAAAATAGGATGAAACTTCAAAAAGACCAATGAGACCAAGAAACAAATCAGCGCTGGTGCGCTCAGGGCGGAAGCACGTAGCTTTATTTACGGAGTTGAGTGAGTACAGTGTGGCCGGTGGAGTGGGCTGCCCGCAACAGAGGCAGCTGGGAAAGTGCAGCTCAGTGGCCAGCGCGCCTGAGGGCCGAGCCCTCCTCTGCACCCCAACCCCAGGTGCTCGGCACTAACACCATCAACTCATTTCCACGGGGAACATGACACAGCTTCTCAAAGACTTCCGAACATTTGCTTTCATAAGCCACAAGGAGGGAACCAAGGAGAATGGGCCGTTCTTTCATCAGGTGACAGTAATCCCATTAACCATTCTTAAAGGAGATTCCAGTGTAGGGTCTTTGGCATCTCATAGAAACCCCCCACATTTACCACCAGACACATTGTATAGAGAACCCGCCCCCCAACCCCCACCCCCGCCAAACATTAATTCCATGGAGAGCTGTCTCCTTTTCCATAAGGTAAAATGCTTGTATGTATGATCATAATCTTTTGAACGTGGTATCTTTAGGCTCATCTCTTTCCATCTTTCACCCTGGGAAGTGATTCACAGGATTGTCACTCTTGGGAGAGACTCAGAAAAGAATTTTATTTAGTGATAACTGCCATTCAATTACATTAAGCTTCTGGGAGAACAAGTGGGCTCTGCTGAACTTTTCTGTGCACACACTGTCAGCTTAGAAAGCTTCCATTTGAAACACCACTTGTCCCCTCCTTTGTGAATTTGCTGCAACATTAAACACGCACAAGTGAGAACAATCTACAGTCCGTTTGACACTGTGTCCCTCTGCTCATGGGTAGAAAGTGCAAACAGTAATCTAGTAGAGGCTGAAGGCTTGCTTGTTCTCCCGTTCCAGTGGACATGGGTGTCCCTTCCCTGTATATTGCCATCAGAAGACACATCACTGCAAATCCAAAGCCCTGCCCATCATTTTCTGCATAGAAAGTTCTTCAAAGTGTGTGGGGGGGTGCAAAACAGTGAACTTGAAGCATACAAAGCCCTGGTTTGTGTAATGAAGAAAAAAAAATGCAACTCAAAACCGAGGCGGGCACAGAAAGTACAGATCAACAGTTACTAGAAATCTCTTCAGAGCCAGAGTTCATGAAGTGCACAGCCTGGAGCCATGCCTGCTCCTGCAACGCGTCCTGGAACGGCACTCCAAGTTTGCTTGAGATTTTTTTTTCTTTTTTCTTTTTTCTTTTTTTTTTTTAACAGACTCAAAGGAGGTTAATCTGAATTATTTTAAACTTGCAAAAGCAGATATATTTGACAGCATCATCGGTGAAGCAATCTTTAAAAAAAAAGACGTTTGCTTCAAAGTAAAGTAGTCTGTTTTAGAAACATCTCCAGCTGAGACTCTTGACCGCTGGAGGTGACTGACAGTAGACAGAGATTGAAACGACAAGGGTGGGGCTGTGCCTTGGGAGAGGAAAGGAACGGAGGGGAGGGGAAGAGAGAGGAAGGGAGGGCTGGAGGCAACAGAATCAGAGAACAGAGAACAGGACAGATAGAAAACTACCCCCCCCCCTTTATTTTGCACCTTAGTACCCATTAACTCCAGTTTTTTTTTTTTTTTTTCTCTTTGAGGTTTAGAGAACAGGCAGTTCATATTTAGTTGTTATAGGAGTCATAGTAAAAATATTTCATAACAAACTCCACACCAGTATGAAAATGCAGAGCTAGCTGTTTTCAAAGGCTTTTCATGTCTCTAATAGGTTGCACAGGAAGACGACGAGAGAGCCTGGACTCTCTTGGAGAAGTTTTGAAGAAAACACCGAGACTCCCAGGTGGCCACAGAAGCCTCTTTTAGGCCGTGCAATCTGTATCAAGTCGCAAGTAAGTCAAAATTTTTCTAAAATATAGCCCTTAATAGACGCACCAAGTCCGCCATGCGTAGGATCCTCTCCCCAAGTGAACGAGAGCTTTGATTTTTAGAAATTGAAATTTTCCTGTGCCCAGCAAGGTGGGGTCGAGTGAAGAACACTGCTCTCCCACGCTGTGGTCGATCATGTGGAGCCATTAATATCACAGACATTGTGCCTGGCAGTTAGAACCTGATCATCCTCAACACATCCTCCTGGCTGGAATCTTCCGCAAGGGAATGGAGCTACGGACTCCTGACATGACACTTGCCGGCTTTCCTTCCCCAGAGTAGCCAGGGTTCTTACTGGTGTTATCTAGTGATACATTTTTGCTTGATACAATTTAAACAGACTACTATGCCGGTATTGACTGCAATTTTTTTTTTTCGAATTTAGATGGAGAACTGAGTTCAAAATAGTCAAGGAGGCAGGGTTTCGTTATTGCAAGAATTTAAGAGTTCAATTCCTCAATTACTGCAATCCTAGGCAGGTCCTTTAACTTAAGACTCTCTGTAACTTAAAGAGGAAGACTGTCTTCCCCCTTTTCCCCTGCAGCTGAACTTTCCTAGGTCAGGATAGAGCCACCATAACCTCATGGAAAGCAGGTGCAGAACCTTAGCAACCGGCCCTGTTTCCTGAATACCTTGGTTTTTCTCATCTGCATCACTGTGAGAAGTAGCATTAGCTAGTAAAAAGCATGGGGAGTCATCACCTCCATACCAGAGAAATAAAATTTCCCACCAGGCCACCGTGTCTGCTCACTGGGAACACTATAAATGCATCCTACATCCTGTAGGCTGCCGGGGTAACGTGAGAACCACGTGATACAGGCCTGGCACTGAGGCAGCCAGTGATGAGCAGGGCATCTGGACCTAAACAATGAGAACATGGGAAGAAGCCAGAGACATGCAGGGAACCCCAAGAGGTGTGGGACCCAGCTACCCAGGCCAGCGGCCCAGCCCTCTTGCTGAGTGTACTAAGATCCACACACACTTGTGAGACTAGTTCTCATACTTAACTCTCTCACAAGAATGCAGCAGGATAACCCAAAGAAGCATGTCACAAGCCACAGGCTCACATCATGGGCTGGAATCTGTGTTGCTCCATCTTTACTGCAGGTGTGGCAGACGGCTAGTCGCTTTAGTCCTTCAGAAGGAATTTCTGCATTTCGTGCAGAGTGGTCATTGTGGGTGGACTCAAGTGCTTTCCTTCTTGGCTTTAACCCAGAGCTTAACTTCCCAAGGAGAGCCCCACAGCAGGAGAATCAATGTGATCTAATGTCTTTCCTGGAGCTCTGGAGACCCTAATCCAACTCACACCAGTCCTTATGCTGTGGCCTTATTCACACACATTTTAGTGAAAGAACTGCGTCCCAATTCACACTGAGATTCCCAGAGTACGGAAGGGCTCTGGTGAGAAGTTCTGAGCCCTAAACTAACCCGGTCTGAACCCAGCACGAGTCTCTACAGCTCGGAGAATAGGCTGGTCTCTAAGCACCCTCCCTGAGCTACACTCTCCATCTCTGGGTCACATGCTCTTGTGCCAATGTCCTTCAAAGCCACAACAGTTATGGTCAACATTCAAGAAGAGATTACAAAGCACATATAGACTTAGAGATCTGCCCTGGGTGGGTTACATGCAGACACGAACACACGTGAGCTTGTCAATCAGGTCGAGTGAAAGCAGTCTACTTCAGAAAACATGTCTTCTCTTAGTCTCTGCCCTTAAAACACAAAACCAGCATGGGCTTGACCTGACCCAGTGGATGCCAGAGAGATGACAGACACTGAGGAGGAGATCTTGGGATGTGGCAGGGCACAGAGTTTTCTAAGATATACCCGATTCATGGGCAAAAATCATCTATCAGCAGCTAGATCAATCTGGAAACTCTTTTTGCCTTTTCTTTCTTTGGAAAGGTGGACATGCCAGTTCCTATCAATTTATAGGGGGGAAAGGGCTGAGCACGGCCTCAGAAGCAGGAAAAGCTTTCAGGGAGGGAGGGTTCCTTCATTCCTTTCTCCTTTGTCTTAATTTTTTTCCCTCTAGCAGTTGGCCAGCCAGGTCTCAGCACACAGGAAGAGAACAGGAGCTCATTTCAATCATTTCAACGCAACTACCTGTTCTCTGACTGAGTTCCGTTTCCCTCAGAGCCCAGGCAGAGCTGAGGGAGGCTGCCAAAGACAGGCAAAGTTGCTGCTACCAGATCCCCTGGATTTTTTTCTCAGCCACAGTGCTACATAATAAATAGATTCATACTTCAGGACTCCCAGAATCCCCTTCCCTGTGGCTTCCTAAGGGCACTTGCTGACTCTTACCAACACGGGCAGCGCTAAGTCAGACATAGGTTATAGGGGAAAGTAAAAAGGAGAAAGAAGCCCCACAGAGTCACGTGAAAAGGTCACATGTGGACGTTACTGCTGAATTTGGGAACATAGAAATTCTACCCCGTCATTACTTGGCAAGGGTTACTGTCGCTTGGCCCAGGATGTGGCTCACAGGTGCTAAGATCAGACTCGCCCTCGGTGTTGCTGCTGGGAGACGGTGGTGAATGAATTCTCTGATCAATTCTGGGCCTTAGTACAATGTTCTAGGCACCACTGCCACTGACAGTCCTTTTCCTGATTGTCATTTACTTGAGGGACTTAGAAGAGTTTAGCTTTTTTCTTCATGTCGTTGCGTCTCCAAAGAGGTAACTTGTCGAATTCCTGTATGGACATCCCAAAGATTTCCCAAAATACTTCTGGGGCTAAGTGGCGCTGGGAAGAGAGAAGCAAGACGTTGTTAGTGCTAACGGCCACACCAATGAGCATCTGGTGCCTTTTCCAGTTTATGAATACAGCTAGCCTTCCAGAGTTCAGTCTTCTGCATCCCCAACTCAATCCATTTTAGATCAAAAGTATCCTTCACAAACTGCATCTGACTTAAACATGTACAGACTGTTTCCCTGGTCATTTTGCCCCAAACAATACAGTTCTGCAATTATGGGCATAACATTTAGGTTGCACTGGGCATTATACATCATCCAGAGATGGTTTAAAGCATGAAGGAAGATACGCAGAGACAATGTATAAATAATGTATCACTTTCTGCACCTGCAGACTTTGTCCTCTGTTGGCGGAGGGTGTCCTGAGATCCATTCCCTGCAGAAACTGAGAGGCACTAACATCATTCTGAAGAGCCACTCAGACTGGGGACAGAGGTGGCTCTCTCTGGTGCTTGTTTCCTGGGCACAGCCAGGTAGTGTCCTCCACCAGAGGAAACTCCTGGCAGACTACTGCCGACGTGGTTACATTGCAAGGCTGGGCTAGTGATTTGGCACAGGGAGGTGACTTGTGGGACTGGATGTGACAGCATTAGTTCAAGTCCTTGGGATGTTGAAATGATGCAGGGAAAAATGGACCCTAGTGACAGTCAAAGAGAAAGGGACTTCCAGGGTGTTTCCTGAGAGAGTCCCAGAGCTTCCTCCTGGTCCAGTAACAGGAGAGAAGGATGTTTGTCTCCTATTGGTCATTCCTCTCGTCAAGCCCATTTTAACACTAGGATAGCCTGAGTTAGCCGGACCTCTTCCACAAAAGCACTGTGTTATGTTAGGGAAGGGACTTGATTCTTCCTGAGATGGGCAGACAGAAGTTTCTTAATTAAAAATGATTCAGATGGAAAGGCACAAAGATGGGTCTTCGATGCCTAAGGAAGCCCTGGTACCTGTACCCAGATAACCCTTGAAAACAAGGAAGGCAGAAACAGCCAAAGAAGAAACAAGTCCAGCACAGACCTAGAATACCGCTTCCTCTCCTCTCAGTGGACTCAGCCCAACCCTGTGGCAGATATGGGCCTAGGAATATCTCAGGAGTGATGGAGATGCCCACACTGCACTCCATTCTTAATAACACCAGCATCCGGTTTCCAAAAATGTGATGAACCACACTGTGTCTCTGGGGTCACTATAAATCTTCCCTGGTTCTTTTACACCCTGACCTTACTGTAGGCTTAGATGTAAGAGTGCTTAAACGTAAGGGCATGTGCTTACCGCTGGACTCTCTGAAGCCAGGGTCTCCCTGCCTTAATGCTGCCTGGGTGTGGAAGCATCCTTCTAGTCTCTCTTCACTGTATACACTTTGAGAATGGGCCCTGTCCTTCTTCTCGCCACACCTCTTGTGTCTAAGGAAACTCCGAGTACTAAAGGGAACAGTGACTAGGTGTTATAATCTCCATCTCTTTTTTTAGTTCCTTGGAGAGCCTCAAGATTTTAGTTAGTTTTTCTAACCTACAATATGAAACTTAAAGAAAAAAAAAAAAAAAAAAAAAAAACCTTTAGGGACTGGAGACATGGCTTGGCAGATAAGAGCTCTGAATGCTCTTTAAGAGGACCCGGGTTCAATTCCTAGTACCCACATGGCAGCTCACAGCAGTCTGTAACTCCAGTTCCAGGTGATCCAACACCCTCATACAGCATACATGCAGGCAAAACACCAGTGCATATAAAATAAAAATGAATAATTAAAAAAAAAACACGACTTTAGGTTTCCTCTGGAAAAAATACATTTATAATTTTTTAGAGGCATGCTGGTGTGTGTGCGTGCACTTGTGTGGGGGTGTGTGTGTGTGCGCGCGTGTGTGCACGTGTGCACAAGGATCCTCACTTGAGGTTACATTTTTTTTTTTTGCCTTGCTTACCTCCAGCCGGGTTCTATCCACATCTCTCAGGATTTTGTTGCGCCCTCTGTTGGTCACCATGAGCATTTCATATGGAAATATCTGAGAAAGACAATGCCTTGCTTAGCACTCTAAGGTCCAGCACACCCATGATAGAGACAGCAACAAGAGCAGTTACAAAGACCCCCTAGTGTTCAGGGAACACAGATAGGCTCTTACATGCTCCCCTGTCTCTGCCAGTGACTCACACTGCACCGTGCCTTGGGAATGATTTTCTGAATGTAAGCATACTAACTTACTAGGGAAAGAGACATAAGGTCAACATTAGTGGCAATCTGAAGAAGCAGGCACATATATTGCCTCTTACAAGATGCTGTTAGGTCACAGGACACCTTTATGTGGGGCTCATCACTCTCAGCTCTGATAGATTCGTGAATTTCAGTGTTCTGGAAGCTGACATACCGAAATAAGCCCCAAGTATAGGCGTCAAGGACATCAAGCCTTTGGTTTTGTTTTGTTTAAGACAGGGTCTTACTATGTAGATCAAGATGGCCTCAAATTCAGATCATTCAGCCTGCCCCCTCCTCCTGAGCTCGAAGATTAAATGCATGCTCCACCACATCTGGCAACTAGATGCCTCTTGAGACACAATGCTCTGGAGCTAGGATGACCAGCCAAGTCAGTTTGCCCAAGACTAATCGGAGGTGGTGCGTAAGACATCTGTTATGAACACCAAGAATGTTCTGGCAAAGTAGGACATATGTCGGGCACACAATCTGCAGCAGGCTTCTGCTGCTCCAGTCAGCATTGGACATGCCTTGAAATGCATGTAGCAGGGGTCAAGGTCACACCTAAGCAATAAGGTAGAGGGTACTGGCACCTCACTGTGAGTGGAGTACTGTGCACATTGAGGGTTTAAGTCTACTGACATCATGGCATACACAGGAATGACAGGATGCTTTAAGACAAGCTAGCCTGGAAGTACCAGCCTGGGACCGGATGGCTCTTATGCTCTGAAGACATCAAACAGATAGGGAACCAAATCTCTCTGTTTACACTTGTGTAGGCATGCAGTTGTGTGTACGTGCAATTGTGTGTTTGCATGCGATTGTGTACACATGCAATTGTGTGCAAATGCAAGTGTGTGCTCATGCGATTGTGTACACATGCATGCACACATGTCAGTCACGCTTGCCTTTGGTTCCAACATGTTGGGCATGGACACGCCTCGATCCATTCTCACTGCGGGCATGTGGCCATCTGGGAGGGTCTGCAACAGAAATGCTTGCTCAGTGGTGAGCATGAACCCTCAGTGGAACTGCAGGGAGGGCTGTGTATTCCCTGACTTTCCTGTCGGGTCTCAGTTCCTCTCCCCCACGTCTTCACTCACCATGGATTTCTCAAAGTGAGATCCTTACTAAGAGTGATGACAGGTGATTCGGTTGGAGAAACGTTAGGGATTTGTAACTGTGGGGCTAGTTCCTGATTAAGGCTGCATGGGTGGAGGGACGCAGACATAAAACCCATCAAGTCTATTCTTTTGCTTCTGTGTCTGTCTGTCGCTCTGTAGCCCCAGCTGGCCTTGAATTCTGGAGCCTTCAGCCTCATAAGTCCTGGGTCACAGGATGCACTGCCCCGGCTATCGTTTTCATTACTTATTTTAATTTGGACTTATCCTCCTTCCTCACGACCCTCACAGGCTCATGAGATGAAAAGGAAGTGTTTGGGAGCAAACCGTTTTCGTTTTTTTTCCCCAGAGCCCTGTTTCATTTTATTTGGGGGGTGGGGGTGGGGCAAGAAAAGGTAGCAAGCACCTAAGCACTGAGAGATGGCAACTAAAACCTGTGCCCGGCTGAGGCGGCTGCTCACTTCCACCCTGGACAGGACTCACGACAGACAGTGCAAGAGGGTCTTCTCACGCCTGGCCCAGCTCACACCTTGCCCGAAAGGTCTGCAGTGACACCTTGACCTGGCTACCAGACACGCCTGCTCCTCCCAGCTATGCAGTAAGGGTAACCAACCACCATATTCATCCTCCCAGCAGACACCGCTCCCCTGAAGAAGCAGCATGGATCGGAAAATGAACGTTCTGCTGTGACCAACTCAATGCACACAGAGCTGTCCATACCTGGTAGTCTGAAAAAAGGAAAAGAAAATCATTAGGGAAAGACCACGAGAAAACCAGGAATCACCCACAGTAAACCACGGAATCACTCATCATCAGGGAAAGACAACAAGAAAATCACGGAATCACTCATCATCAGGGAAAGACCACAAGAAAACCAGAATCACTCATCATTAGGGAAAGACCACGAGAAAACTACGGAATCACCCACAGTAATGTTGTATTTTACCATAGCTCCCAAAACATCCCAAAATGAACTATGTTCTTTTCTCACTCCTGAACCACTGGTTTCCCTGAAGCCAGGAAATGCCTGCTTCAACTCCAGGCATCAGTTCAAGCACAAGTCCTCTCTCCTCACCACAGTGAGGGCAGTGGCTGTTACTCACTCACTGCTAAGCCTCCTTTGGAGAGCGATCAGCGTGCCCAAAGGCAATGAAGGGATACTTAGATACTGGTTTCCCATGCTTGTATTTATCTAGAGACTCTGTGCTGCTTTCATGCTTGCTATTAACTCAGAAGAGAGCTGTGGCCCTACTGTGGGATACACAGAGTATGAACACAAGCAGTGTGCGGGTGATTACACAGCCTCTCCTGAACCTGGGTCACAAGGAATGACACCGTCATGGTCAGCCTCCTGTTGGGACCTTACCTCGAACTCCGCCACTGATGTCTCCGTAACTGTTGTACTGGGCGAAGTCAGTGGAAACTGGCTGCAATGAGGAGAATCTCATCACTGGAAAATCTCGATGGTGGTCATTTTTATAAGAGTTGGGATTTGTGGGAGGGAGGAGAACAAACTTAAAGATCCTAAGAATCCTTCCCAGGCTAAAATCCTGAATGTATCTTGTTTATTCTTCAAATATTGAAATCCCGGTGTTTTGCAGGCATCTGGGGTACTGCTGTCCAGCAGGCTTTTATAGAGCAAGTATTTCTTGTTCAGAGATAAAAATGCATGTCTAAAGGCGAGACATGGTGATGCACACCTTTGATCCCAGCTTGTCTCCATGAGTTCAAGACCGCTGTGGTCTACGCAGTAAGTTCCAGAACAGCTCCAGGACTAGAGTGACACCCCCCCCCCCACCTCATTACCACCAAATGTATTTCTAGACATTGTTACATAACTAATTATTCTAGCTCGGTGGGGGAAGGTGATTGTCACCAACTCTCTTTATAGCAATAATGAATCAAGTGATTACTTTTTGCCTTATTGGAAAAAATTGCCTGCTATTTCTTATTTTATTCTGTAAGATTTACACGGGCCATTCATCTAAAGTCAGTTTCTTCTCCTTGAAAAAGAAGTATTTTGTTTTGCTTAACAAAAAGGGATTTACCAAGTGGCTAGGCAGATGGCAATTTGCCTCGTATTCAAACACCAAGATCAAGAGATTATTCAGGGGTTGGCAGGGTGTTTAATGCATAAAGGTACCTGTTCAAGCCTGATGAGTCTGATTTAATTTGCAGGAGTTACATGGTGGAGGAGAAAAACTGGTTCCTGCAAATTGCCTTCTGACCTCTATACATGTAACGTCATGCATGCATGTGTACGCACACACACACACACACACACACACACTCACACACACTCACACTGGCATGCATATGAAATAAAAATGTAACAAAAATAAAAATACATAAAAAAAAGATTAATCTGATGATGTGCTAGAAACGAGGGAGAGATACATACAGACGCCATCGACTGAAGGATCTCTTACCCGGTGAAGGCCATTCTTTCCATAACCAGGGAGAGATGCAGTTTTAGAGGATGGAGCATGTGAAGCTGAATGAGAAACAAAGGAAGAGTATTTTCTTGTGCTTCAGTGAGATCGCCAGTGATCTTATACAGTTAAAAGTCAGGAAAAAGAATTCGAACGATACTGGGTCCCAGTGTTCATGGCACACTGCCTTTGTGGGGAGAGAGCAGGGGCGGGGGAAGGTGTGATCATCTCTAGGAGAGGCTGGAGGAGGAAGAACACAAGATCCAGTTGGAGCTGAAGCAAGCGCTACCTCTGTGATTCCCCACCACAGCTATAAGCTGGGTGTGCCTTCTTCTTTTGAGTCCTCAGTCCTAAGAACACCATTATTTCCATGTTATAGGAGACAAAAGTAGGATCTAAGAAAAGATGCAGAGCAGGGATTTGAACCTAGGGATATGAGCCTGGTGCACTCCAGCCCAGAAGCCAGTAAGATATGACTATGGTACAGCCCATCAGGGCTGGGCTCCTGGAAGGGCAGGGCTACAGAATTTGCATCTGTCTGAAAGGAGGGCTGGCTATGGAGGGAGCAGACCACCTATAGCTTAATACCTCAGGATCTCTGGACAGGACAACCTTCTATAAATTGTGTATTGACCTGTGTAATTGTAGCATTGCCTACTCACGGAGAACAGAGGCTCACACTCAGAAGGGACTCAAGGGGTCCGAAGAGCTCACAAGCTGGTCCTGTCTCCTGGGTAACAACCCAGCCTGTGCCTCTATCTTTTTGCAGGCAGGTAGGTGGCTTGGCCCACCCTTAAATCACAGCAGGTGGGGGAGGGGTGCTGCTCACCTGAGTGGAGGGGAGAGTCATAGCGACTGGCCAGCAGGGACGCTCTCTCTCTGCTCTCCTTCTCCATCTCTTCCTTCAGTATCAGCTGCCCCAGGCCTGAGTTGAGCTATTTGCAGGAAGGAAAATGGAAGAAACAGGGGTCAGTCATAAACTATTGTCTTTCCTGTTCAGAGCCTGTGGTTCCTGAAGAGGTATGACAGGTTCTAGACTCTGAAGCCCTGTTAGCTTTTCCAGAGCCAGGCTCTACATTAAAAGGTGACCTTTCTTCTTCTGCCCTCCCCTAAATGCCTCAGCACATGTGAATTTGATGTTTCTTTGTTTTTGTTTTTTTGTTTTGTTTTGTTTTGAATAGGTGGGAGAGATTCTATAGATTAGGCATTCTTAAGCAAGAAATTTCATCATTTGCCTTAAAAGCCATAAAAAGGGATCTATGCTCACACATATTTTAGAAAACCCAGAAGAAACTGTGATCCCCACAAGAAGTCCCCATCCAGTGCGTTCTGATTTATTCCCATTGCTCACTGTGCTGTACACATGTCAGCCAAACCAGGCTCGCTCTCCGCACCCTCTCCCCTGTGCACCTAACACCACGCGCAGTTCTGGCACCTTTGGAGTACACCATTTGAGGGACCCATTAGCCCCTTACTGGTCAGAGTTTAGGATTGGATAGCCCTCTGGGGCAAGAATAGATAAAGGGAGCTGGGGAGTGGGGAGCTCTTGGTGGCAGACCAAGTGATACCCTTTCTCTCACTCCAGATACAAATCCTGTCCAAGTTCTGAGGAGATTTGGACTAATGTCACCCCAAGGAAATCCCTCTAGTAAGACTTGCATGCCCCTGAGTGTGCACTACCTTGGCCTGCAGAACCCCTCCACATCCTTTCAACCAAACTGGTCCACCTACACATCTACCCCACAGTCATGGGCTCTCTGAATTCTGTGACCCTCTAAACCTCCAGCCTCACCCTTACCACCTCGAATACCACCAGCTGCCTGCCATGTCTCTCCTACTGGACTGCGAGCCCTTAAAACCCACATGGTAGTTATGTACAACAAGCAAATATCAGGAGTCAAAAGGAAGTAGAATTGAGGGCGGCCTGGAGGACAAACCTTCATCAACTGTTCTTCTTGAAGCTGCCGGCGTCTCAGAAGCTCCTCCTCATCTTCCTCTCTGCCACTAGATCTGCGTCTCAGGTCAGTTCCTAATTCCACAGTAAAGACAACTTCTCACATCAGCCCCACGACACAGGAACCTCAGCCATAGTCTGGTTGTCTATCAAGCTGGTAAGGTGTGCAGAGGCTTTCACGTGTGGAGAGAACAAGTCCACAGGAAAAACGTCCACTCAGCACTGCAGCTGCTTCCCAGAGCTCCTCTAACAGGGCTAGCTTGGTATCATGTAGCTAAGGGGGGGATCTGGGCCTTTCAACACACTGTCTGTTACCTTGACCTGGGCTTGCAGTGGCAACTGAGTCTCAAGCATCAACATTAACCACAGGCCAGAGCTCCTTACAGCAGGCGGAGTGGGACCTTCAGCTATTATCCCCTGACGGCTAGAGCGAGGGTCCAGCCCGTTTTTTAACTAGCAGGGAATCCAAGCCCATCTATATATCTACAACTTGCTCTGACAGTCACTCTCTTGTGGCAAGTTTCTCAAACTTACAGTCCCCTCTTTCCCTGCTTTGGGCTTTTAAAAAATAAGCTGCTACCTTTTCTTCTACCCTTACCCTTCCTCCCTTACCATTAAAAAGCACATTGTGTGTTTCTTTTAAAGTCAGGGTCCACACTTTTTCTTTCCTCTCGCAGTAAAAATCAGTCACAAAGGAATCTTGCTACTATTAAGTAAATACAGCTGGAAGTGTTACATTGAAACAATGTAGTGGTCAATGCATCAATTCCAGGGTCCCAGAAAGAGTCCATCCCAGCGACTAGAAGGCTGAAACAAGCTTTGTTTTCTCTCAAATCGCTTAGTTAAATCTGGCTGAGGGAGCAGGACCGCTTTCTAATCTAACAAAAATAAACAGTTACCAAGAGTTGTACTTTTTGCTGTTTTGATGTAAGGAGCAAACACATCCCACACTTTAGGATTCTAAGCAACTTCAGACTATTTGGTGACGATGACAACGTCAACAATGACTTTCAACCTCTCTCTAAATTTAGGTCCCTACTAAGCAATGTTGCTGAGGTAGAAACCCCGGTAGAGCCTGAGGAAGCTACCTGAAGGGCAGAGGTTGACAGATGTTTCATTCTTAGAAAAGCCAATGTGGATTTTCTCTTTAGTTTATACTAATAAAAATATTATCTACTAACATTTGCAATCAGATATATCGCATCAACCGAATTATAGAATATCTGTGAATAATGAGAATAGCTTTCTCTTCAACTATTTCTATAAATGTTAATTGCTTTTAAGTGAACTTTTATTGCCTATAAAAAAATTATTCTAAGAAAAAGTTAGTCTGATGAAGAAGGTTAAGGTTTTGTGGAGCACTGAAGGCCTTTTGGGCTGTCAGGAGAAGTGAGGTTAGTTGAAACTTTGTAAGGCTGATCTGATTTCCAGTCTAATCCATTTCTAGAGGCCTGAGTGATTTCATTACTGACAAAACGGTAAAGACACAGACACAACTGGAAAGCATAAAGCAAAGAATGACATTTCCAATGAGACATTGGAGCGCAAGATCATGGAATGACAGATGTAAACTCATACACAAGTTATATACCGCAATGCCTAATACAGCCCTTCTTAGTGGATCGGATGGCCTTGCCTCAGTGGGTGGGTGGGTGGGTGGGGGTCTCAGCGTTAAGGCTGCTTGTTGTGAGGGAAGGCAGCCCAGATACGACCTGAAACAAACTTAACTGGGAAAGTGGATTCCCCAAACTTCACCCACTCTCTTCTCCAGGGTACTACCCTGGCCAGCAGCCTCTGATCCAACTGTGCTCAACAGGCCACTGATCAATCCTTCCAAGCCTCCAGTTATAGACCAGTTCTGGATCCTTGTGTACAGCCAGGCCATGGGGGCAGAGTTTTGTAACTTTTGAGCATTTTGGGTGCACACTAATATCAGTCATTCTTCTCACTATCTACTCATTAGTCTATATACTTTTCTTAAATGACTCTGTGACATTTCTTTGCATGTTTTTAAGCAATTCATTTTGCACTGTCCTAGGCATTTGTCTGTTTGACTTAGCTGTGTCGGTTGCATACCTACGGCGGCAAGTGAGGGGGGACCCGGCCAGTGGTCCGTCTCAATCTTTGGTATCTCGTTGGGATCTGGCGCCTGGGCTGCTGGGAACTTGGAAAACTTGATGATATCTTCTGAGGCCTTGCTCTGGGCTGCCAAGGCAGCTGCATCTAGGTGGGAACCGGGGTCTTAGCTGTGGGTCTGTGAGGCAGTGGTGGTACCACCCCACAGACATGATTCTCCCTTCTTCACTGAATGCTCCAGGGCTAGAACTCTGAACACCTCTGCCACCATAGATCAGAACACTCCTAATCAGTCTCTGATTTTTAAATACTATCGGAATTGGAAATTTTGATAATTAGAAGTTGAGTTCTGAATTTGAAATTAGGCTCTAGTGTTAATTCTGAAGTGTGTGTGTTGGGGAGGAGCCGCAAATACACCAATCTAGTTTATCTTAATCCTTTACACGCTTTATATGGTTCTTTGACTCTTAGGAGAAACTGAAATGGAGAAATAGACTTCTGGTTTTGCAGGAACTCCATGTGGTTTATGATGGTCACCCAGACTTACTGCTCTGCTCTGGGGTCTGTTCAAACAAGTGAAGACAAGAGTGGCCCAGGCAAGTGACAATAGTCACAGTGTTCTCAGTGGCTATACTTAGTGGAGAACTCACCGGCTTAGAGCCCCAAAACTAACCACAAATTGGAGGAAAACAAACCAGGTTAAATGGTCAGTCCCTGATTCCAGCTGACTTGGCAAACTGGTCTGGCATTGCAAAACATTTATAAGGCTGAAGTTAAATTACTGTTCTCTGGGACTCACACATTTTTAAATCTGGAAATAATATTTTGGATCTTTTCTAGTAAACTTCTAACCTTCGACTTGCTTGTGTGATTTGACCGCGGTTACTCAATGATAAGGGGTAAAGTCTTGGCTGGGTAGGAAGCAGTGTGTCTCACAATCATTAACTTAGTAGGAACAGTATCTTGGCTTAGGAAACACTGTGTCTTCCCTGGAGGACACAGTGTATTAGTACAAGACTGGACTTCTTTGTAAAAATGAAGAAAAGTGACTGTTTTTCCTTGCAAATGCTTCAAGAAACAAGTATCGGTTTGGGACATGACATCTTTTTTTTTTTTTTTTTTGGCATGGAGCAGGTTTTGCAGAACACGCCTTGGAAAGTGTTGCTCTAGTAGCACTACTGATAAATCACTCACAATAGTGTGAAAACAAGGACTCACATCAAATGAACAAAGCCTTTCCTTCCACATGAAGCCCAACACTATCCAACTTCCGGGACTCTTATCTGACCAGCTAGGGAGCTAGGCACTGGAGATTTTAATATTTACAGGCATCTCTAAACTGCTAAATCTAACTGGGTATTTTACCGTTAAAGCGAAACAACAAAAGCATGATTTCAAACAGTACTTACGCATTAGAATTGGTGAAGTCAGTAGTTAGACATTCACATGTTAATGAGTGTGTGGGAAGACATTAAACCATAAAAAAACAAAAACAAAAACAATGTTAATGAACTTAAAATGCAAGCGTGGGATGTAAAACCTTAAACAAAAAAGAAAAGGAAAACCAAGCAATACACAGATTTCTTCTTCCTAGAATGTCGGCCTGCAAGTTTTTCCTGTGTATTTTCAACTAAGGTTGGAATCCTTCCTCATTCCTGAGTAGATTTTATGGACAGCCTTCAATTTCCAAACATAGTATGGATCTTTCAGAACTCACTGGACGGCTGTCTATTTAAGCTACAGATTTATGGCAGATACATCCAGAGAGGCCTGATAGTAATAGGAAAAATGAGATTCATTAAAAAACAAAAACAAAAACAAAACCCAAAAACTCTGATTTCTTGGATTAAAAAAAACAAAAAACAAAAAAACAAAACTATGTTCATAGAAAATAAAACAGAATAATAAATCCACCTTGGTGATTCCTCACTTCTAGAACCATAAGAGACACATTTATCTAAATCACTGGTCCTTGCAGATGAGAACACTAAAACTTTCTGCCCATTAGCCCACAGCCATATCTGCAGTGTGGGACAGAACCTGACTTCCTCAGTTTGTTTCCTGTCTACTAGGGGGCTTGTGTCTTGTATGAATTTTTGCAGGTGGGCATTTTTCTAGCTTAATTATTCGAACTAGTTGCAAGTTCATCAATTTATTCTAAAAGTTTGGTTAAGTTATTTAATGGCTAAAAAAAGGTTTTTAGGCTATTTGTTGTCCTATGACAATTCCCCCTTTTTTATGGACAATATGATACAGTTTGACTGGACCAGAACCAGGTTAGAAGTTTCCTGATTGAGCCAAGTGCTCTCTACTAGGCGAAAGGCTTTTAAGTCAATATTTGTGTCCTGTCAGATTATACGGCATAATATGCGCTGAGCCCCAGGTTCAGTCATTCTCAAAGCAGCAGCAGGCAAGCCTTTCCGAAGACAGCCAAGAGGAATACAGCTGACTCAGCCACTTAAAAGCTAAGGAGGAGAGCGAGTTTACCATGCTGTTTGTAGATGGGTGGTTTTCGGTAAATGTTGATCCCTTGATCTGTGGAAATGAAAAGCAAAGATGTGTGATTATGGGGACCAGCTCAGGAATGGAGAAAAAACCAAACCAAACCAAAACAAAAGCAACAACAGGCAAACAAAAGAGTGAACCAAATCTGAAGACTCTCAAACAAAAAAAAAGAAAAACTCAAAGGGCCAACCTTTGTATTACAAAGACTGAGTAACACTCAAGGGGGAAAAAAAAAGACCACAGAAACGAGTCAGATCTACACATAAATGACGCAGAAGCCTTTGTAATACAGCACGGCACACCAGAGAGGTGCCTCTTATTTGTGAGCCATTTATTTCACATACAAACTTCACTGAACGTGGGATCTAAACAGGAAACGATGCACGCAGCTGAAATGGTGAGGAAGACATAACGAGTTTGGGGAAAAACAATCCCCAAATTGCTACTGTCTAGAAATTGAGCTGCCAGGAGTTACTGGTGGCTCAATTTACTATTTCACTTAATGAATGAAGCAATGGAGAGTGACGTGAGGGACTAAGACTAAACGTAGCAACACAGGATGATCAACAAAGTCCTAATCCAGATGGGCCAAGGTTGTGTTAAGAAGCAAGAAAGAAAAGAGAAAAGCGGTGTAAAAAATGCTATCCGCATATCTGCAGAGACGCCATCTGATTATGCCACCATTTCACTTTGACTAAAGATGCTCATCCCCACCCCCGCCCCCAGTCTTAGGCACTATACCTTGGAGGGGAATTCTTCATATGAAAAACTTCAAATGTACATAACAGGTTTTCAAGATTAATGGGAAAAAAAATGTTTTAAAGGAAGTCCTAGTTAAGTGATTCCAGTGTCACTCTACCTTCCTGATTTGCTGAGTATATATTTAAAAGAAAAAAAAAATGAATAGAAATTCTAGGTAGGCATAGCTATGGGAACCTAGTGGGTAATTTATAAATCTTCTGGTGGCCCCAGATGGCTGGTTGCTCTCATGGACTGAGCTACGCTGAATGGGCTTTCCAGTTTCCGATGGCAAGCTGTTATTTGAGCAGCTAACACTGTGACTACTACCAGGCTAAAGCTTGCAGTGTAGAGCCTAAATTGCAAGATACTTTTGTGGGCTGTGGAGGTGACTTGCTTACCACCTAGTTAGTACAGAAACAATGCCCAGCTGAGACAATGTTACAACTCTTAAGGGGTGTGTGGTTCAGTCTGCAGGATGAGAATATAGCTCCGTGGCTCTTAGGATACTTTGTTAATGACAGTGAACCACAGTCTGACATCCTAGAAGGCACGATTATAAAAGTTAAAATCTTAACCAAAAAACCCAGCCATTCTTGTTGATCTTTCCCCTCTCTCTGCCTCCCAGTCTATTGAGGGCTCAGTAGAATGCTCACCCAGGTTTAATC
The DNA here is from genome assembly GCA_021653895.1 of Mastomys natalensis. Taxonomy (NCBI): domain Eukaryota; kingdom Metazoa; phylum Chordata; class Mammalia; order Rodentia; family Muridae; genus Mastomys; species Mastomys natalensis. Next base: position 859,957 of record JAJTUV010000060.1, read on the forward strand.
CCCAGCCATGAAAAAAAAAAAAAATCATTGAAAACGTAAGCCTTCAGTTTGATCCCATCAATTTTAATTTAGACCCTTTGGAAGGCCAGATCCTGCAATTTAGTGTTTGTCAAAAGTGTGTATCTCGATGAAGAAAAATGAGAAATGGAGACAGACGAGGTAACAAAGCTACATTCTACACCGCGACAGGACACCAAGACACACTGTGTCAGCTCCTACCTGGAACATGGAAATGTTTAGGGGCCTGAGCGTAAGTTGGAGTTAGAGGGCGGCTGTCGGGCCGGTAAGGGAGAGGGGAGTTCCGGCCGCTGGACGGCTCAATGCCTCCAATGAGAAGAATGGAGAAAACAGAATGAGAGAGGGTGGTAAAGGGAAGCCAGGGCATCAAAACTCAACACGGGGAGCTGCAGGAAGGGAATGTCAGGAGGGTGAAACGACGGAAACAAACTCAGTCTGTCAGCTTGACTTGCAAAGGTGGCATCAGGTTTAGTTTCCAAAGGGGAGATTTGAACTTGGGTAGAACCAGGTTCGAAGCAGCCAGCAGCCAGGGAAGCACCATGCCAATGGCATGCAGTGGAGGTCTTGAGCTCTGCAAACCAATCAGATGCTAAGTATGTGGGAGGAGGAAAAACCACTGGCTGCTGATTCGGACCAGTTATCAGGTGCTTAAATTCCAAACATGTAGGTGGGTGGGATGTGCAGGCCCCAGCTCCAGGTAGGACTGCTTTTAGGCACAATGGGAGGGGCTGGCCATTAGAATATATTTCTCTTGAAGTTAAGGGTAGGTGCCTTGGTGGTCACTCAGTCCTTCCCCTCATGGTATAAAGTGGTCTTATTGCAGGCTGGGTTTGTTTACCCTGCTCTCAAATATACAGATGGAGTCAGAATCCTCCCTGCCATACACCTGGGAACTACTTAGATCTCTCTTTGCATTGCTCCCTCTGGCTAATGAATCAATCACTAACATACTAACTGAATATCCAATCATAACCAACACAAATCAGGGAAGGAGAGAGAGATTCCTACCTCTGCTTCTCTGATGTCCCTACCCTGGTATTGCTACACTCACAGGACTGATGTGCAAGCTCAGAGAGGAAACTCAGGCTCTGTCAGTTCTTCAGGAAGCTCCTTAGAGCACAGAAAAGGCCCCAGGTGAGCTGGAAGCAATGGTCTAGAAATCCAGGATATCACAGGCTAGCCTGTGACAAGGCTACAGCACTGAAAGCTGTCCTGAGAGGAGACACTGTCCATGGGGCATGAAGGGCTAGATCTTGGTTGCAAAATCCTCAAGTGCAGACAGGGTCACACAGTCACACCCTTCTTCCCTTCTGTCCATAGGAACGCAGGGAAGAGTGTATGCAAAACTAGGAATTGAGCTCATCAGAGTTAAGCCTCGTGTCCTAAGAGAACACGGCAGAACACCGAGGACTACCAAAGCTATGGTGTTGTCTATAACTTTTGTTACACTGCCTAAGCTCCGGGAATGGGCCGTGCTACCAGCCCCCACGCAGCTTCCCTTGAATCCACGGATAAATGACACAGACACACACGTTGCTCATTTTCAACTTGCCTTCAGACGAAATTGCTGGGTGCTACTTATTTCCTACTTGAAAAAAGCGTGCCCTTATCAATATTCTTATCTCTGCACCTCTCTACTTGCCCTAAACTTTAGTTGCTCAGTTACATCTAGTCCCTGCTAAACATCACCAAGCACCTGCCTGTAGGAGTAGCCACAGGCCATAACTCCACCCAAGATCTCACATGGCTGCTTGGCTTGTCTCTCTCTGAAACATGGCAAACTCTGTCTCTCCTCTCCTTGCATCTGTCTCTTGCCTCCAGGGTCTCAGAAGTCACACCTATCCCTTCTGCCCAGCAATTGGCCCATGGGTTCTTGACTGACAGATCATGAGCCAACTGGGGAACAGGACCTTAGCATCAGAACTGCCCCTACACTATGGGATTATTAATTGGGATTAATGTGAATTGCTTTTACTCCTGTTTCTAGAAGTGTTTATTCAAGATTCAACTCTCTTTTCTAGGAATATGATTTTCAGGGTCTTTCTTTCTCTCTTTCTTTCTCTCTTCTTTCTCTCTTTTCTCTTTCTTTCTTTCTTTCTTTCTTTCTTTCTTTCTTTCTTTTTCTTTCTTTCTTTTCCTTTGGTTTTTTCAAGACAGGGTTTCTCTGTGTAGCCTTTGGCTGTCCTGGAACTTACTCTGTAGACCAGGATGGCCTCGAACTCAGAAATCCGCCTGCCTCTGCCTCCCAAGTGCTGGGATTAAAGGCGTACGCCACCACCGCCCGGGGATTTTCAGTTTTATAAGTCACTCTGTAGGCTGTCTTTTCGTTTGCTTGGTGGTGGCCTTTGTAGTATGTTTCATATTTGTTTGTTATTTTAAGCCCCAGGATTGAGTCTGCGGCCTTGGTATACTCCAGTCGAGTGTTCTACCCACTGAGCTAATTATGTCAAGAGAAATCATAGATTGTCAGAAAATAGTTTTGGCCAACTTCTTCAAGTCAAGCTGTTCCAAATCTAGCTAGCAACACATGAAAAAGTCATTTGCCAGGGCTTTCAGATGGGCTGAGTATTTAAATGTCTCAGTACAGACATTTCTAGGTCACCCCAAAACAGACATGAAGTAAAATGTCACTGTCTTGAAATATGAAAAGCAATAGCTAGTTCATGTCTGACAAAATATGCGTAGCAACCGGGTCAAGAAGGGCAGGAGAGGGAAGGCTATGGCTTGTGTTTACTTGTTGCTATAGCCGAACTAGAACTCAGTCTCCCTCATTCTCACCAGTACCAGCTCATTCCTGAATGAGTGAACGACCACCACAGGCCAACTTACTACTTCTAAAGCTGCTCCTGACCTGACTTAGGAAACCTCTCTGTGGGATGAACCAGATGCTGGTACCCAGCATTGGGTTCACAATGGCATCTCCTTACAGCTCTTCCATCCTAGTTCATCTTCCAACTTAATGTTCTCACTCGGGAAAAACCTTTTAATCCTCTAAGTGTTAGAAAAGTGCTACACGTTGGAAAAACAGCTCATTCTCCAAGGAAGGCAGAGAGAAGTCCCACTCTCTGCTTTCTGTAACTTGGAGACTGGTACCTTGAGCTCTGGCCACTGTCAGTTCTGAAAGCCACTGATTCCTCACTGAAGCCTGGAGAGCGTCTAAGAGCAGACCAATGCTCTGCTTTGGTTTGCGTCTGTCTCCTGCTTGAGGCTGCACAGTCCCTAACAAGAGTCTGTCCGCCCCACCTATCCCATCCCCACTGAGGCTGCAGGCACAGAGACAAGTCGTCTTATACTGACTTTCTCTTTAGGAACAATGAATCCCCACAGGACAGACAATCCCCAGGATGAGAAAGATTATCTATGGTACAAAACCTACATCCTAGAGTGGATCATATCACAGGAAATACCACTCATGGGTGAAAAGAGCAATTAACAAGCTGTCTACCATTGCGCACGTGCGTGTGTATATGTGTGTGTGGTGCATGTGTGCCTATGTGTGCAGGTACAGTCACTCATGGGTGTGAATGTAAACGCTAGGGTCAGCTTCGGGTGGGTACCATCCCTATTGTTCTCCAGCTCAGTTCTTTAAGGCAGAGTCTCCCAGTGAATTGGAACTTCCCATTTTGGCTAGCCTGGCTGGCCAGTGAGACCCCAGGATGTGCCTGTCTCTGCCTCCTTTGTGCTAGGGTTACAGGCATGCACCATCATATCTGACAGTCTCATAGGTGCAAGAGCTCTGAACTTAGGTCCCTGAGCTTGTATAGTACACATTTTACTTAAAGTCCTGTGCCTAGGCTATTGACCAGGATGTAGAGACTATGTGTGCCTCTTTCCTTCCCCCGGCCTTCTTCTGCCTTAACCTAAAGCTTTACTGGACTCAAAAGGTGGACTCGGAGGTCACTGGACCCTCTGTGTAATGTTTCCCGATGTGTTCTTCAGACCTCCTCTGTGTCTTTACCACAGCTCACCTCTTCCACTGGGCACAAGGATGGGCAGCCAAGCCTGACTCGTTGGGTTACCAGAGCTGGGACTCTAAACTCTGTGACATAAGAATTCACAGTAACTCACACACCATGGTGGTGTGGGAATAATCTATCTGGTAGACAATGTTCCAAACTCTAAGGTCACAAACTACCAAAAAATTGAGCTATTGAGGTAGTTGTAAAACTCTAATAATAAAATAGACACTCAAAATGATGACTTCTGGGCTGCAGAGATGGCTCAGTGGTGAAGACCACTGTCTGCTCTTCCAAAGAACCTAAGTTTAATTCCCAACACTCACATGGCAGCTCACAATAGTCTGTAATTCCAGTTCCAGGGGATCTGACACCCTCACAGAGATATGCATGCATGGCCAAACATGCACATAAAAGATAAAATGAAACAAAATTTAAAAATCACAATTCCACCCTGGGTGGAAAAAAAAAAAACAAAAAACAACTGTGGCTGTTCTAAGGCAGGCTCTATTTTGCTTAGCACTTAAACAAGCTAAGCGCATGCGCAAGAGAAAGCATCCCATCTGGAAGGCACAGGCACCGTCATCACCGTCCACAGGCTGGTTTTCAGTGATCTCAGTTAACTCAGCAAGAAGCTACTAGCACATTTACTCTTCTCATCCTAAACTGTTAGCTTCTTCCTTGGCAGTCTAATAAACCAAGCCATTAGTCCTGGGGAGACCACCACGCACAGGATTCTCCCTGTATCTGATCCAGACATTTTCCTCCTGTGCTATATTCTCTGTTTTTGTGCCATGAGAGTGTTGGTGACTAAGTCTAAAAGGGGTGAGCTTGTTGAAGTGCTGTCTGGCTCTCAGGATGCTTGCTCATCTTCTGAACTATGACGGTCTGGGGTGGAGCTCAGTGCTGGCAGCCTCTGGATTTTTAGGACAGAGTTTCAAGATCATCTCTTCTCATCTAAAACTTCAGTAACGATTGTATTATTTTCAGGTAACGTTGTATATATGTTTACCTCATAGCAGCACTATCTAAAGCAGCAGTTCCCAACCTTCCTAATGCTGGGACCCTTTCATACAGTGCCTCATGTTATGCTGACCCCCAGCTACAAAATACTTTTGTTGCTACTTCATACCTGTAATTTTTCTGTTATGGATCATAATGTAAATATCTGTGTTTTCCAATGGTCTTAGGTGCCCCTGAGAAAGGGTCGGTTGACCCCTAAAGAGGTCACAACCCTCAGACTGAGAGCTGCTGATCTACAGCATAAGAAGAAAGATTCCTTTCAAACGGTCTTGATCTATGTAGCCTTCCAGATCACAGCCTCCTGAGCATGGGATGCAATGTCTAGGAGACGTTCAAAGCGGAAGGAAGACAAGAAGGGCAACCAACAGAGCCCAGACTTCTGCCGATCTCTAAGCATGAAGCTGTCTAAGTGGCCCAGTCGGGACTTTCCAATACAGAAAGAGACTGCAAGGCTGGGGGATCTTTCAGAGCATGTCAGGCTGCTGTTAGAGAAAATGGATGGGAAGTCAGTGAAGCAGGCACAGCCTGTGAGAACCGCCAGCTTTATACCATGCAAATGTCTCCAGCTCAGTGAAGCCCAGGGGCCTGGGCTGCATGTGTCAGAAAGGAGGCCCAGGAAGTAGACTTGATCAACCAAAGGGTGGGCACCCACTGCCTGAGTGGCAAAGGCCTGCTCTGTTTTTAGTCATGCATTCCTGGGATGTCATCTTTCTGTGAGTCCTCCTGATGTATACACATTAAAACAGAACCCCACTCCACCACCACCACCACATGGTAGCCATCTAAGCTCCAGGATCAAAAGTAAGGCAAAGTCAGGCATGATGGCTGACTGCCTATGACCCCAGCTCAGAGGAGGCTGAGGCAAGCCTGGGCTACATAATGGATTCCAGGCCAGCTTGGGCTGCTTCATGAAACCTCGTCTCAAAAAAGAAAACAAAAATTAAATGCACAGACAATGTCCCACTTGGAAGATATTTATAGTGCAGTCCTGCAACAAGCAAGTTCCCTCCATTCTGAAGTCCTCAAAGGTGGGAAAAGTTTTCCATGTACATGGGAACATGCTTTTCAAAATAACTGAGAGGTAATTTCCTGGGAGAATCTGGATGTAGCCACGTACTCATTACCTTAGGCATTCAAAGCTGTAGCCTTGAACAAAAATCTCATCTGATCTAAAAACTGAGGGTAATCTGTTGTGTCTGTTATATTTCATGTATGAATTATAAAAACGACTTCATATAAATTAAATACAAGCATTTATCTAATAAGAAATGAAAGCGATCAGTAAACGTTTTTAAGTATGAAGTCAAGGTCATATTAATTCCTTTTGATCCGATTCCCTTTATAATTTAAACTCATGATATCTGACTACATTTAAATGTCAAATGCAGACTCAAACAGAAAGAACAGATTTTTGCATTTTGATGCTGAGACTCATAGAACTAATACAATTTTTGTAACTAATTGATGTTTCTACTGGAGAGCAAAATCTTCAAAAAATTTTATTATTTAAATGACTGAAACAACCTTTCTATCAGCCTTAACAAGAATGCAATTTTCTGGCTAAAAATTTTGCTTTCACATTTAGAGTGCATTGCAGATTTATCCCAAAGTGAGCATATCTAATCTGGAAAGAGCCCTCTGGGTACAAGAGGCCTGCTTCTTCCCAATAGTGAGCCTGTGGTCAGCTACTTCATCAGGAACCCTGATCCTAGCTCTCCTGACTAGGTCGACATCGCAGGAATGCTCTGAAGAATACGTGGAATGGTTTCAATAAAAAATGCTTTAAGGCCTAGAGATGTGTCTCAATCTGTAACTGTGCACATAAGTCCTGTATTTGACCCTCAGCACCACATAAACGGGGTCTGGGCACACAAACTTGTGATTTTTGTCCCTAGGAGAAAGGCAGGAGGATCAGGGGTTCAAGGTCATTTGCTTCCACATAGGGAGTCTGAGGCTAGCCTGAGTTACCCAAAAGTACTGAGCACCATGCTCACGATTACACACTGACCCTAGGACACCTTATCTCATAGACCTAATGGCCCAGGAGAGAGTCCCTGTCCTTAGGATTCATACATGAGACAGTGTTTAAAAGGATAAAGGTCAGTTCAAGGTCACATAGCTATCAAGTGACAGAGATGATACTTAAATCCAAAATGTGAGTGTCCCAGACTCAAGGTAGGCCACACTGACATTCCCCAAGGTATTGTGCTTTTTGTACACAGGTTGTGTGATTTTAAAAGACCTATTTAAGAAAAAGTACCTTTCTGAAAGACCAAATGAATCATAATCAGACAAAGCAGTTTATACTACTTTAATGGGTCAAAATGAGAAATTTTACCTTGATTTGGTCAAAAACTGCCATATGAGGCTTTCATTAAAATACATAGCTGAAGCTTTTTATCAGTAATTTCTTTATGGTTGTGTAAAAATTCTTTTAAAAAATAATAATAACCATGACACTCAGATATAAAAATCCCCCCATATTAACTAATAATAATGATTTTAAATAGCCAGTCAAGACTTCTGGAAAGTCCTGTGCCTACCCCAAAAGTTTTGCTAATGGCAAACGATATCTTGAGTCACATCATTTTCTTTAGGGGAAAAAAAGCAACTTATCTTTATGTTCAGGATTGTTTGTCTACATGAATGTATGTGTACCATGTGCATGCAGTACTCACAGAGGGCACTAGCACCACCCCCGAACTGGTTGTGAACTGCCGCGTGTGTGCTGGGTACCTAACCCAGGTCCTCTGCAGCAGCAGAAAATGGCTTAACCACTGAGCCCCAGATAACTGCACACTGAATTCCTAATATATCTACACTTCAGAAGTCAGCCATTCAGGAGTCAGGAGCTAGAGAAGCATTCCTTCTACTCAGCTACTCAGCAGAGGCAGATGCGCAGGCTCTGTGAACTGGGGACACAGAAACCCTGACGACCATTCTCAGATCCATCAGATCCACGCTTGCCTCCATCTCCTGCCTTTTCTGTTGGCTCACGGAGTTCAAATCAAGACAATACAGCAAGTAAGCAACTCTCTGGGGATTCTTCACTTAAAAGACCTTTCACAGCCTGCCACGGGCTCTCAGTTCTTGCAGGGCAGAGGATGCTACTCAAGCTGCAAATGCAACAAGGAAGCAAACAGGCAGGGGGCCACACAGGGAGTAGAGAGGAGAGGTGCAGGGCCAGGAATAGGAGGCAGGAGGCAGAGCCTCTTATTCACCATTAAATTAGAGTCACTCGCCTGGGGGGGGGGAGAGGGAAGAGGGGCAAAGAGAGAGAGAGACACGCTAAGCTACACTGTTCACACGTGTTCATGTCGTTCAATGGCTTATCACCATGAAGACAACTTTTCATTATTACTTAATCTTGCTGTGTTTTGTGGAAACCTATCACAAATGAAACTCAAGAAAACACCCATGTATATATATATATATATATATTATTATTTTGCCAAGGACGCATACAAAGACAAAATAATAATATATATTTTTCTAATCGGCAGGAGATAGATCTTAGTTTCTAAGTCCACACCCCGTAGCTTTGTACAGAGCTCTTGGAAACGATGCATCTCTTGGAATGCGAGATGCCATGCCAGTTCTAAGGCTGCAGTTAGAGGCAGTGAGGACACGGGCAGGCATGCTGATGGATAGGAAGCTCAGAGGCTCTAACTCTTGGAGATACACCTTATTAGCCTCGCCGGGAGCTAATAAATCTCCACTACACAGGCCAGGCACTTGTCGCCTAGAGGCCTGCCTCCTTACCTTTGACATGGGGGAGGAAGTGGTGTCGGAAGGGGGGATTGGGACGGGAGTCGCTGTGGGTGGAGCTTAAGCTGCTGGTGCGCAGGGGGGACCACCTGTGCACACCAGGAGACAAGAGCTCTGTGCGGCAGGGAACCGACCAACGAGGAAGGGGCGAGGTGGAAACAGAAAAGAAGAAAGAAATTAACACGGGAGCGGGAAGGTGCCCTAGGTGGGAAGGACGTGAAGAGCGTTAATCAGGTATCTGAAAAAGGAGGAAGGCAAGAGGGTTAGGAACGGACCTGTGGGAGGGGCTAGGCCAAGGGCGGAGTCTGCAGACAGCCCCAAGTGGACACAGAGTTTATTCCACTCTGGGAATAAATGGCTTGTTGAACATGCTCTCCGGGACACTGTCAAGATAATGCCAACTATACAGCACCAGGACTGAGCACAGCATGTAGACAGACTCAACAGCTGCTTTTAAAGTGTATTCCACAGATCAACCCTTGGAAATGAGTGTCAAGAAAATTGAAGAAACAAACTTAAATACAAAGGTTTCGTTTTGTTCTGTTTTAGTTGCAGGCTCATCCCACTGAAAATTGCGTTTTATTTCCTATTTCTTATACATAAGGAAATCTCTGTTTAATAGCTAAACAGGTAGTTACATAGGATGCTGACAGTGTGGGGACTCTGAAGGTAGGAATCCGGTCACGCAGAGGGAGAATGGACTGTTAAAATTCAACCCAGACTCGGGGAATTAAAACATGATCTGGCATCCAGAATTTACAGGGTGGATACTTGGTCACACAAACATCACAAATATGTGATTGGATTAACGTTTAGGCATCAAACATGTCATGATGCTAAACGCTTGGTGTCTTGCACATGTGTGCTATGTTGGAAGAGGAGGTGGGGAATGTTCTGGGGCTGTAGCATCAAAGCCAGGACAGAGGAGACAAAGCTTTCTCCTGCTCACTATGTATGGACAGGGCTTTTAAAGGAACCACTGTAGCAGAGTGGCCATTCCTTTGCTATTCAAGATGCTTTCAAAGGACGATTTCCCTGTGGCCACATGCCACTCTGACAAAGTCAGGGCAGGATTTAGTGGTCTCAGCATGCGTCACATGTAGAATAGTACCAAAGCGATTTCAAATTACCAAAAGATTAAATAAAAACCCATGGCAGGGTACAAATAAGCTACTATAGTTACATCCCAAAAAAGAATATCCTGAAAACATTCATTTAATGTAATTTAATAAATACTAAAAAATATGTTTAAGTGTGTGTGTGTGTCACTGAGAATTGACCTCAGGGCCTCACACTGGTAGGCAAGCACTGTACGGTGAGTCACGTTGCAGCCTTGTCTAGAGAAACCCATCTGTCAATGAAGGACCCAGTAGCTTTCAATCCTCTGTGACCTTGAGAAAACGGCAGCCTGTCTATATTCTGATCATTCCCATTGGTTTTAATTCTTGAATATTTTATTTATAAGCTAGCATTTGCATATGTTTGTTTTCATTAGCCTGGCCAGCAGCAGGAAGCTTAAAATGTTGTCCTCTAGATGTATAGAATTGCAAGTTCTTTTAAATGCTTCTGTTTCTTGTTTCTCGGGGGACTCTGATCTGTGCTGGGACTTCCATTCTGGTCCACACACAAGATTTCCGCTTACAGCCTGGGGACTGAGACCTCTAAAGATCAGAGCACTTTTAATACCTGCTACCACAGGATAGCCACTCCATTCCCGAGGCTGATTTCAACTCTTGGGACTCGAAGTGGTTTCAAAGTTACCCAGTGGGACTCTCAGGCCCGTCTAGAAGGGGCTTCACCGTGCATGCACTCGGTGTAACACAGAGTGCCCGGGTGAGGGCTTTAAACTTTCCAACCAATGGCTAACGTCAGAATTCAGATGATGTCGATAAAGTAGGAAAACATATTTTCTTTCAGAGGTCTTTGTTTTAAGTTTCAGGGTAACGAGATTTTCATCCAATTTTTTTTAAAAAAAAAAAATCCTTTGTTCTCAGTGGGTCAATGTCAAAATGTAACTTAATAGCTCACAGTGAACACAAGGATAAAATGACTCATTTTAAAAGACACAATAAAAAATAAAGACGGACACTTTGTTCTTCCAGAGGGCTAGGAATATTTAACGGCCAGGTTTGTTAACATGCTGCCAATGGCGTGAAAGGAAAATCACACAGATATATATTTATCATGTGGAACAGAGCCAGGGGAGAGCGATCCTTACCAGGTCGGTGGAAGTGCTGGGGCGAGCGTGATGTAGTTGGAGTGTAACTGTGTCGGCTGTACACAGGGGAGTTGATGGAGCCCTGGCTGGTGGACCTGTGGATCATCCGATCCCGGACATCCTGATAACCCTGCAGGAAGGTGTGAGAAAGTGAGAGTCTAAGTCATCTTCACACAATTAGAGGACATTTCTTAGTAAAACCCAGTCCACAGAGGTAGCTGGGGAGTTGCCGTTATAAGTGCCTTTGATCAGCGTTCAGGGTTACAGTCATTAAATATTCATGTGCGTGGATACCCGATGGCTAATATGTTCTGCTCACAATCAATAGTCCCTGCAGTTATTAAAATTTAAGGTATAAAATCTATAAACGCCAACAGTGCTAGAGGAGGATCCGTGTGTCCACACCAGATCCCACAGTCACACTGGGGCTGAGATGTGAGTCTTTACTGTGTGTCCACATCAGATCCCATAAGGGTTTGTCTTCACTGTCAACTAAACAGATTTATAATCACCATGGAAAGCACATCTCTGGGTGTGTCTGTGAGGGTGTTTCTAGGAAGATTTAAGTTTTTGAGGAAGAAGGAAAGGCCCGCCCTGAAGGTGGTGGCCCTGTTCACTGGGCAGGGTTCCTTGACTGAACAGCAGTGAGACAGAGAGCTGGTCACTGGGGCGACCAGCTGCCTCATGCTCCTTGGTCATGACCTTCCCACCTTGAAGGACTGTCCGTCAAAATCGGCTCTCCCTCCCTCCCTACCCCCCCCCCCCCCTGCACTCCCTTCGTTTACTCCACTGCTTTGCTGGAGTTTTTATTACAGAAGCTACAAAAGTACCCCAAACAGAGCCACAAACAGTAGGAACAGTAGCTCCCGGGTACTACCGGCTTCTCGGTGATGGTGAAGCAAGGGCCCCAGCCAGTCATGGACCCATGCGCTGACATGCTGCAGGTGTATACAGAGTTTGCTCCGGAACCAAAGCCCCGACGCTAAGCTCCCGTGTCAAGGCTACACGGTGTTTAAGACTATGCTGGGGACATGTAAAGTTGTTCCTGAAGAACAGGTTGGCGGTTTCCTAAGATAATTAACTATTTCTCTGCCTGGGAAGCAGCTCAAGGAAATAATTGGAAGCACCTTTATGATACCATGGGGGCAAACGTTTGTATTGGAGAATAATGAAATTAGAGTATATCACTTTCATCTAATGTAATAGTGCTGTTAGGGCATTACCTATGTCCAAACTCAGAAAAGGGTGCATTAGTCAACAGGCACAGAAAATACCTGTTTGTGCAAAGATATGATAAACAATAGTAAAAACAAACAAGCAGCCTAAAGAGTTCAAATAGTGTTTTCCACTTCTGGGATTTGCTGTACTATGAGGTTTTTGCATGGGACAACACAGTAAGAATTTGAAGGAATTAGTGAACAGTGGCTATAGTAACAATGTAGTAAGTGAGACTCCAGGAGCTTGTCAGCAGGCATTCAGGGGATACCAAGTCTGTGGTAATTGGTTGTAACAATGTAACCACCAAACCTGAATGACAATGTCCACTTTGAAGCTGGTCAAATGCAAATGTAAAAGTTGCAAATTTCCGGGATGGATGGGTAATGGTGCTATGCATTGTTTATAGCATTCTGTCAGAAACAAAAATGCCACAGACTTTCCCTCTCAGATTACAGAGAACCCCAACTGTGATCAGTTTGATAAAAGTATCCAGCAAGGCTGGTGCATAGTTCAGCTGATAGAGTGTTTGCATGCATGAAGCCCTGGGTTCGATCACCACCACTGCATAAAACAAGCATGGTGCATGCCTGTACTTCCAGTGTTCAGGAGATAGAGGCAGGAGGACCAGAAGTTCAAGCTTCTGCTCTGCCACATGGTGAGCTCAGGCCAGTCTGGGCTCCATAAGATACCATTAAAAAAAAAAAAAAGGTCCATGAAGCTGCACGGCTGGATCAGTCCAGAAGAGGTGATTACTCATGAAGTGCTTCAGCTTAGAGATTATGCTAGAATGATCTCTAATCATTCTAATTTTGTTAGAGTCTGTATCACAGAAGTGCAGACAGACAGGGGCCAAGAGACCCACACTGGACAATGGCTTCAGTTCTGCAGATGTGTCCGGGCTACTGTACCTACCAGCAGTGCAGGCTTGGATCAGGAGCAGGCCACTTTTACTCTCTTGTCCCCCTTACAAGTGTGCTGCTGTCATATGGTCCTGGCTTGAGTATAAAGTCATCCTTGCAAGCATCATAATCAATGCTTCTGTCCCTTGGTACATATATGCTTTTCAAGTACAGACAAGGTCCAAGTCACTCCCAATCCACCCATGAATCCGGCCAAACAATACTTACCTCTGCAGATGGAGTTGGAGACAAAGTCCTTGGGGACTGGAAGAAGAAGGAAATTTTAAGTTAGTGCATAGGCTAACTCCCTGCTGGTTTTGAGGATGGTAAAAGTATCACTGTAAACATACAAGTCACCTTCTGCTGCTGGTCAACTCAGTGGACAAGGGGCTGATGGGAAATCCCAGCAAGGTTCCCAGGAGCCTCAGGGATATTCCTACCCAAGAAGCATGGCTTTAATGAATATATATTGTTAGACTGGTTGGAAGTACTTTCTTTACATATCTGACCGTGTTTATAATATAACTGTGTTAGGATAGCTAAGGAAATGTAAAATTTTGTTCATATGTTTTCTAACTAATTCATAACCACAGCAATTACTGTAAGATAGTTTGATAGGTCCATGATGACTCTCACATCACATACCTCCACTGTCTGTTGTTTTGAGTTGACCTTTGTCATCATCAACGGGAAGTGCTGTCACCCCAGGCCCTTGGCACTAGCATCTCTTCCATCGTCAGTACTTTTTAGACCGCTGAAGAGCTCACTCAGCTCCAGTGAAGTCTGGGTTCAAACTCACTTCACACCTCATGATCCCCCCTTCACACTTTCCACCTTTGCAATAACTTCCTGCCATCCCTCTGTTCACACTTTCCTTCATCACACTAACTTCCTGTGATTCCCTGTTCACACTTTCCTTCACACCTCCTGTGACTTCCCTGTTCACACTTTCCTTCATACCTCCCGTGACTTCCCTGTTCACACCTTCCTTCACATCTCCTGTGACCCCCATTCACGCCTTCCTTCACACCTCTCATGATTCCTGTTCACACTTTCCTTCATACCTCCCAGTGACCCCGTTCACACCTCTCATGACCCCTGTTCACACTTTCCTTTGCTGCACTAACCCCCCTAACATTCCACTGCAAGTCTGCCTCTTTGCTGACTGGCTTCTGCTTGACTCTGTCTACAACCACGTGTTCCCAGTGACAAGGGAGGGGACTCAAGGACTATTTTTGGAGTGAGTGAAATGTTTACAATCGAATCCAAAAGGCCTTTAACTAGAGCTATAAACAGAATTTCAGAGGACTTGGCCTGAGCACCTCTTGCTTTTAGGATTTGTTCCTCTCCCATGTTATTAGAAAGCTGACAGGCTACCTTCCTGTCCAAGCTTCCCTCATGGTCCTCTGGGGCTATAGCCTATCTCTAGGGCTCAAAGCTTTGATGGGTAAGGATGCCCATCAAAAGCTAGGCATGACCTTGTCAATGGTTGGCTTGATCCATCCACTCACATACTTCCCAAATATGCTAATAATTGCATCAACTTTAAGTTTACTCTTTGGGTGTGAGTGTGTATATGTGTACATGTCTGTGTGTATACATGCATGCATGTGAATGTGTGTGTACATGCATGCATGTGTATGTGTAAGTGTACACATACGCATGCATGCATGTGTGATTTGTGTGTATACATGTGTGCATGTGTGTGTGTGTGTACATGCATGCATGTGTATGTGTAAGTGTATACATGCATGCATGCATGTGTGATTTGTGTGTATACATGTGTGCATGTGTGTGTGTACATGCATGCATGTGTGTGAGTAGGCCAGGTCAATGTCAAGTGTCTTTTTCAATTGCTTTATTTTTTGCGACAGTTCTCGATGGACCTGCAGCTCACTGGTTCATACTTGCAGGACAGCAGACCCCAGGAATCCTTCTGTCTTCACCTCCCAGCACCAACATAACAGGCACAAGCTGCCAAACTGGGCTTTTTATGTGGGTTCTGAGAATCGAATGTTTTGTGGCAAGCACCTCACCAACTGATCAACCTCTCCATCCCTCCTGTGTCTTTAAAATAACACATGGTTCTACAAAACAAGTGTCATAACTGATAGAAGAAGTAATGTCTTTAAAATAGCACATGGTTCTACAAAACAAATGTCATAACTGATGGAAGAAGAAATGGAATAGCTTGTAGTGTTTTTTCCATGGCGAGATCCATGCATTCAGAGGAAGTTTATTAATGTGTCTGATTTCAGTCCCGAAGGGGCATCCTCTATGCATAAGACAGCCACAGGCTACAACTCTGGGTTTTCACATAATAGTGGATTGTGAGAACTGGTGGGGTGTTAGCATTTTTTTCAGATGTCAAATATTGGTCTAATCTAACGATCTCACTCCTTATGGAAAACCTGACATGTTTACTTTCTAAGCCCGGAGTTAGCAGTAGGTGGCACAGTCAGATTTTAAATGACCTAAACTTTATTTCCAAACCAAATTTCTGCTTGATATTTTGCTGCTTCAGAGGGAGCTATTGGGAGAACACAAAACAAAACAACACAATAACACACAGCAATAACAGACAGACAGACACACACATCACCCAAGAGAGGCATGCATGAATGCACACAGCACACATTCACCATTAAAAAACAAAAAAAAACCCCAACATTTCCCTTTTGCATATATGTCTTGAACTTTAAAAAAAACTACCTGATCACTGACTTGAAGGCCAGTCTTTATGTGCTTTGTTCAGAAAGTTTCCCTGACCCTTGACCTCTGAAATTCTGAAATCCAATGGTAGCTAACAGCCCAGGCCAATCAACTGTCTGTAGATGTAGTACAGCAAATAAGCCACCAGGCGGCACTATGGGAAAATGCAAATCGTTTGCCAGACTGGGAACAGACTGGGAATACAGGCTGTACTCCAGAATAAAACCCAGATTAGGAATAAGCAAAGAAGAGGAATAATTATACATACAAAAAATTATTATAAAACAATAAATACTGGTGCGCATAACTGGGAACAGATCAAAGCCAGTCACCACATTTTCATGCCTTTTGGGGGAGTGGTATTAAGACAGGATTTTCCAAAACTCCTGCTGTATCCCGAAGGCTAGCATGACACATGTACCTCGAGCATTTGGTTCATCTCATGCTAGTCTAGGCACCGTGGGATGCTACAGACCGCAGTCTTCTCTAACCTTGGCTGGAGGGCCCAGTTACGTCCACTGCTTGGTAAATCTCTCTGAATGGAGTCCAATCAGGCTACAGATGACTCCAATTTAAATAATGAATAAGAAGAGAAAGAGCAGGCTGTGGGAAAGCGTGAGTCTGTCGGTCTGTTAAAGCTTCCAGGGTCAAGCTGAAATAACAAACTAAATAAAGGGGCTGAGTGTGTGGCACACATCTTTAATCCCAGCAGGCAGATCTCTGAGTTAGAGGCCAGCGTAGTCTACAAAGTAAGTTGTAGGAGAGCAAAAGCTATTACACAGAGAAACCTCATCTTGAAAAACTAACCAACCAGTCAAATAAGCAAACAAGTAAGTGGGGAAATTAGAATAAATGGAAGGGGCCGAGGGAAATGGCGTATGATAAGGGTGCGAGGTGGCAGTAGGGACCCTTGAACCTTAGGATGAGTGCACAGGAAAGAGTCCTCTAGGCTAAGAGGCTTTGGCCCAGTAGAAGGGCAGGCCTGCTGGCTGAGGTGTAGTGAGCCTTAGATGGGGCCACAGCAGTGGCCAATGCCACACTGAGCATGTGCAAGTCGGCCCCTCCTCACTGAGCATGTGCAAGTCGGCCCCTCCTTGTTGCTCTTGGGTTTCTTGTATCCATGTAAACATCTCCGAGGAGCTGTCTGTCATGACTCTACCTTCCTGATGAAGAAACTGGGATCACGGGGACTGTCACATGACAATGGAAACCAGCATGTGGTGACACCTTCGGTTGAACCCCAGTAATCAATTCAAAGAATTCAGATATCTGCTCATCCATACCGCCTTCCCCTCCATTCTTCCTCCATTAAGATGTGGGAAACTGAAACTACTCAAATTTAAGGGTGTGGTCTTATATCTCATGATCCCTAGAAATGTCCTTCCAAGTTATCTCAAGGCCAAGATACCATATGACCTTTTTCTCTTAACAACCCCTCTCCCCAACACACACACACACACACCTCAGGTCCCAACCCAGCATGGTTACAATCCCACACCTAACTCATTAGCAACTGGCTCATCTCCTACCTCCCTGTATCCTCGTTTAGGAGAAGGTCACAGGATAGGTTCTGAATCTCTCAAAGCACCAGGTACAGAGCTTTCCAGAGGGTCAGCAAAGTCTGACTTAGCTTAGTTCTAAACAGTGGTTCTTACACGGGTGAGCGGAAAGGGGGGCGTTGGACGGTCATGTTGTTTGCAACCCCTGGGAATCCATTACCTCTCCAAGGCTCTGTCTCTCCTGCTTGTCCTCATAGCCTGATGTGTAGAAAGGCTCGTAGGTAATGAGATCTGGACGCTCGATGTCATAGATCGCCTTGACCTTGGGGATAGCTGCTAAGTCCTTGTAATCCAGGATTTCATTGTCTACTTTTGCCTAGCAGAGTTAAACAGAAAGAAAAGTTAACCCTCTGTTTCAGTTTGTTGAAAAATTATCCTCAGTCCCATTTACGCCTTGTTTAAGATGGGATTCTTAAAACAAACCAATGCCTTGCCGCGTGATGTCGCGCCCTTTAGGAAGTTGCCCATCGGTGCCTCTATTAATCACGCTTAAAAACAAAAAAAATCACCAAAGGCTTAGGAAGGGGTGTGTATGGAATTCAGTGAATAGAGAAATATGTCAACCTTCAGAAATGTTTCTTAATACAGAGAGAGAAAAAAAAATCTTCAAATAAATGGTCAATAAATCCTCGCAGTAAGTACTGCATATTGAATAAACTAAATATGTAAATCATCTTTCTGGCAGAATTCAATAGCACCAACAGCAACATTATAAAATGGGCAATTAAATCCCCCAACTATCTGTAGACATGTTAGGTGCAACCATCTTTTAAGCCCTTTATCATGTGACTGCACCTTCGGGATCTTCTAACAGGATCAGAGATCCCGGGGAGCAGCTTCCTCTCTTGAACTCTCTGTCCAATGGTTCCAATCCTTGAACTCACCTGCTTCCCCTCCCCCACTCTCCCACCCGCCAAGTGTCTCCTCTGGAAGGGATACTTACATAGATGGTATGGCCTGGTGAGCCAGGGATGCTGGAACCTGGTCTAGAATAGATACTTTCAGAGGAGGTTCTGGTGGGCTGCAAAATAAACAGCGAGCAGCCTGTCAGCTGTCTGAGCATGCTCCTCAGGATCCAGAGCAACCCAGGCACCCAAGCGTCATGGAAAACTCAACCAGCTAAGAAAGGAGAGACGCGAGAGTGTGGCAAACGACGGAAGGTACGAGCTTGAAGGAAAGCGCCTGAAAACCAGTGTCATGGTGGCGGTGGCGTTCGTGGTCCTTCCTCTTCCTTGTCCCTTACAGAACCTTGAGCATATCTTGAAGCTGTGCGTTTCAACCCAGCTCCATGGCCAGCCCAGTGTCCCATCTCCAGTCTCCAGAACCACGGCAGAGCCCACCTGAGCGTCCCTTGCCCCTCACGGGCTTCCTGCTCACCTCTACCTCCCCCTTACGTCCTCTTGTCACTATGGGGTTATCTCAAGAGAGAAACCTTTGAGGAACTTGGTTCCTTGTCACTGTGCTGCTTTGCCTCAGTGGCCAATTTAGTATGAACTCACAGCTGCTGGGCCTCAGTGTCAAGTCCCCGTCTTCTTCTACCTCATCATTTATTACCTCCCCTCTCAAGAGCAAGCCTTGTGTCCCTGCCTCAAGCCTTTTATCCTGGCTGCTCCACTGCCTGACCCCATTCTTCCCACTGACATTCCTTGATTGGTCCGTTTTCTTCCTCCAACCTTAACTTGAATTCGTCCCCTCAGAGAGCCCCCCACTTCTTCCTCAGCCCACAGACCATTCCCCTTGCTGCTGTCTCTCATTGTCAACCCTAATTTTTCCTTCATGAATAAATTCCTCATGAGGAGTTTGTTGGTTTCCTTATATTGTGCCTACCTCTCTTATTAACATTGCCCCGATCCCCTTTATTAGAGAAACAGTGCACAGATATATAAATACTTGGAGGACGGAATGAGCTATCATAAAATACTCAGGTTTATTACATGGGTTGAGTCTAACCACAGAGTCCCTGTGGTGTGGGGGGTGATGAGCCTCTGGAAAGATGGAAGACGCTGGGTACGGGGCAGGAAGTGGAGGTACAAAGTAGGATCAGTGGCTTTTTATTTCTGGTTGGCATGTTCTGGAACATTCTATAAATAAAGCAAAGCCCTCATGAAAGTCTTCCTCTTGTCTGTGTAGCTACTTCCTGGGGAGTAAAATCTATAGAGCTAAAACAGGAACAGGCCCTTTTTCTCTCTGATATGGTCGGTTTCAGTTCGGTACCTTGAATAGGACAGAGAGTGCCCAGAAGGACTTGTCATCAGGGCACTGAGTAGCTCATGTCTGAAGCAGGGACCACAAAGACAACCTGGCCAGCTCAGGGCAGCAGTGGTCAGACTCACTGTGAAAGGCAGGACATGCCAGAGGCTGTGAGCTGCTATCCTCTGGTTGTCTGGGACTTCCGCAATAGCTGAGTGGAGGTGGTAGGAGAAATCATGGCACAGCCTGGAGGAGGTGTGCCTGAAATCACAGCACAGCCTGGAGGAGGTGTGCCTGAAATCACAGCACAGCCTGGAGGAGGTATGCCTGACTTGACAAGTTGGGCCTTTTCCCCAACATCTGCCATGTACCTGTGCATGTCCTCTAATTGTGATTAGACTGACAAGACCCCAGAACAGTGAATCTCACTGAGAAATATCCTACATTACCCCCAAATGGTTCAAATATGTCCTGGAAAGATCCATTTCCTAGCCCAAACACAAACATGGCACAAGCAAAATGCAGGTGCCTTAAAGAAAAGGGATACTGTCCCTAATAAGGGCTGAACAGTAATGCACACATGAATGTGTGTGAGAAGGTACTACTCACATATGTGTGTAGGGGGTAATGTACATGCAAATGTGTTTACTCGTGTGTGTGTGTGTGTGTGTGTGTGTGTGTGTGTGTGTGTGTTCTGTGTGTCTGTGTGTGTGTGTGGTGGGAGGTTAGCAGGATATTCTGCTACATTGTATTTGCAGTGGAGCTCGGTGATGGGGCAGTAGAAGAGGAGGTGGGGCTGGGAGAAGGAAAGAGGAAGGGGAGGAGAGAAAGAAGAGGAAGGAGGAGAAAGAGGAGAGAAAAGGAGGCTAGTAACCATGGAGGAGGACGGATAGTTGGAGAGCAGTCCTGGGTAGCTACTTATCAAAAGGTTAGATATTGGTAACAATTCTAATTGTTTGGGCATCTTGTTAATTGAGCAATTCCTAATACATAAATCTGTTGGATAATCTTTAAGCATTAAGAATCTTCATTCTACTGGGTACCATGGGTATAACGGGAATGGTCTGGGCTCAGCCGAGCATTGTGGACAGTGTGGTAGATTGGCAGAGCCATACCCCATGTTGGCATCTCGTGGGTGCCAGGGCCTGCGCATCTAGCTAGCCGGAGCCCCGCTTAGAGCCAAGGAGCAGCGGGAACAAGCTGGACAGGGTGCTGCTTTCTAAATAGCACCAGTTACATGTGGGTAATGTACATGTAATTGTGTTTGAGGGTATATATGTGTGTGTGTATATGTGAGCATGTATGTGTGAGGGGTAATGCACATGCAAATGTGTTTGCAGGTGTACATGTATGTAGGGGGGGGTGGAAGGTGGCACACACGTGTCTGTGCTCTTATGAAGGTCAGAGGACAACCACGGGCACTATCTTCAGAGACGGTGTCAGCCTCCTTTGAGGCACGCTCTCTTCATTAGCTTGGAGTTCACACGAGAAGCCCCACCTTTGCCCTCCTATCTACAGCTACATGCAACATGTCAAGGTTAAATAAAGTCTGCTTCTGGAATCAAGTCACTCTTTTAAATCCTGGTGACGTGAGTTTTTCTTTTTAAAAACTTTGCTCTGCAACTCTACTACTTAGATAAACTAAGAAGGCAGAACTCCCAACAACTATGTCTCCAGGGCTGAATGAGAGTGAGGTAGACAGCTCCAGGCACTGAGCCAGGCTGTGTAGGTGGCCAGTATTTTACAGACAATGTGCCTGGTCTCAGGTCGTAAGTTGCGGAGTTACCTGTCTTCCATACCTAGTGAGAATTTCTCTTTGTGAGATGCATAGACCAGGCTAGTGTGAGATGAGATGCATAGACCAGGCTATCTGCAATTGGCCACAGGTATAGAACTCAGACTCAAATATGTCACAGCTTGTCAGAAGATCTGTCACAGCTACGGGTGCTTTCCTGTCACTGTCCTTCTCTTCCTCGAGGACCCTGTGTAGGGGACTCCGATCCCTCAGCACACAGTGACTTCTACCCGTGGTTCATCCAAAGTATTTAACACCATGTGCCGTCCGCCACATGGTTCTGGGTTTGCTGCTCCTTGGACTCTGCTCAAGGCCTGAACAATATTTTTTTTTTCCCATCGTAGATTGGTTCTGCCTATGGAGATTAGAGTATTCTCCTTTGTGAAGGTAAAATCATTTTTAAAAGCTGGACAATTATCCTTGGGGTTTTCATTCTAAATGTTAAGAACCTTTTATTTTATTTTATTGGTCCTGGAATTGAAGTCACAGCTCATGTACGCTAGGCAAGTACTCTGTTTCCAAACCCTCTCCTATCTTATATTTCGAGAAGGAGCCTAAGTTGCCCAGGCTGGCCTTGAGTGTATAATCCTTGAAGGGACTCTAGCCACCTTACAATCATTGCTCTGCCCTGCCTTGCCCTCTGCCTTGCTAAAAATCACTAGATTACATCCCTAAAGCAATCCACCATGGTCTATATTCCCTTATTTGGCCACTTCCTCCTTTTGAGGCTGACCACGGAGGTCCGGCTATCAAAGTATTGAAGTCTAGCAAAAGCTCCCTCCCTTAGGCTGCTCTAATTAACACGCCCAATTAAAATTAAACAGCCCATCCTAACATGGGGCTTCCAGGTTAACCTTTTATAAACTGCCATTTTCCTATGGGCCCTGTCTGTCTTCTCTCTATCCAGAGGCAGACCATTTGTCCCTACAGGAAAAATATCCCTGCCCCCTCTCCCTATTCTTCTATCTCCTGTCTTTGTCTTTTATTTCCTGCCCTCTGTCCCTCTGGGACAAGTAAATCTCCTTTGTACTTGGTCTTGGTGGTGCCGAGCTAATACTTTTCCTTTCAGTCCTTCTGCCTTAGCTTCCTAAGCAGCCGGTATTACAGGCTCATGCCACAGGGTAGCACCAGAAATTTACATTCAATTAGAAACATCTACATCTAGGATTTTATAAAGCATCATCTTATTATTAAAACAAAACCAAAAAAATCAAAAACAAAACAACAAAAAACAACCTCCTATTTTTCCAGCTATGTTTTTTTTTTCTAATGGATACAAAGTTTGGGACTGTGACTGAGACAGTGCCTTTTGGCCCAGGTTCTCCAGGATGAAGCAAAATACCACACAAACTAAAATTCACTTCAACCCTGAAGCCCTCATTTCCTGAGCGCTGTCTCTCCAAAAGCCCTTCTTTATCATTAACCTCCAGTGTCCCTCACTGGATGGCGACTAAATCCTATAGATGACCCACATTTTGTATGTTTAGATGCAGTTATTTAACCTACATTACTCGCTTTAACTCAGATGCCCAGCGTCGCCGGGTAGCCTGGCATGAACTGGATTCTCTACCTCATTGGTCAGCAGGTTTTGTTTCTAGTTTGCCTTCCAAGCTTTTAGATGGGAAAAAAAAAAATCACTCTTTTGTCTGTATTACACATATAAAATACGCATGGAGGTGACTTCAAACACTACTCCAAAGAAAGCCCACTTCCCTTCTTTACTCAGAAAAGGAAACAGATATAACAACTGCTGGAAGCAAATACATTTGTTTACTTTCCTTTAAACACTTTGTCTCCACACAGCGCAAAACCAACAACTTACAAGCAGAGTCAGAATAACAAAGCTGACTGTTGCGCTGCCATCTTAGGCTACAAGTAAGGTGGGATGGGTAGGAGGGTTGGAGGTAGATAAAGGACTTTATAAAGCTGTGGTCTCTTGAAGTGTTTTGCCAAGAAGATTAGGCAAATAGTTTAATCTTTGACAGCAGGAAGGAGCCTTCCTTCTCAGGGACCCCAGTTGCACAGAACTGTCCTCAGTCAGCCTTTCAGGAAGGGTGTTTGCTCAGCTTTGGATTCCCTCTGCACTGCTTCCCACATTCACTTTTGATTTCAGAAAGGTGCTGAGGTTTTGTTTTTTAAGTGGAGAAAGACCTCCCTGGGATACTAAAAATTCACTTCAAATGACCAGGAGAGCAAAATGCTGTGTAATCACTGCTCGCTAGCTGGATGACTGAAGAGGCTCTCGGGTTTTGTTCCTAGTAAGTCTTTTAAAAGCCTTCAGTCTGTTTGTTGATCCTATGTCTTTCTGTGCTACAGTATCGTAAGTAGGATTAAGTGAAAGAAGTTTTGGTGTTTCCACCCCAATTCACAACACGCTTTGTATTTAAAGCATTAAGCACTTACCAGAACTCTAGATTTGTAATTGGAGAATGACATCGCCACTTACTTTCCCTTAGGAGCGAGATGGAAAGTCCTTTGCTGACTCACCCCCAGCCCCCTTCAGTAGTCACAGGGATGCAAAGGCTCCCTCCATCTAAAGCCATGCGCTAAGAAGGGAAGAGAAACTACAGGGTAATGGGGTAACCAGATCAAAGATCTTAGGAGCACCTAGAAGGGCTACTGGCAGAAGGTGGCTGCTTTATATAAGCGCTCCTGGTGTTGACAGTACCTGCCTGGGGTTTTTGTTGGACTTCACCAGACAGGGTGGCGACAGAAGCTGCAGAAGAAGGAATGCTTTTAGAATCTATCTGTATACACTTCCCCAAGGAGGAGGTTAAATGAATTCTTTCAGGGAAAACCATTTGTGCTTGGGGAAGATGAAGAAGAACTCCCTAGGTACACATACCTCGCAGCCAGAGACCCGTTCAGGGACACCATCAGTCTTTGTTAAGGTTGAGGGTCTGGTTGTCTCTGTGGGACAGCCTGCTGACCAAATACCAGCAACAAGGCAGGGGATACTACGGTGACATTAATGAGACAGCAAGCCACATGGCTTCCTTGTTCTACACACTCTCGCACACACGAGTGTGTGTGTGTGTGTGTGTGTGTGTGTGTGTGTGTGTGGCCTTGAACAGCCACCTCCTTGGAAAAATACACATCCGGGATCTGTTTGGTTCGTCATAGATTTGCAAGACCCACAGACGAATGGATGGGTTCCAGAAGGAAAACAGCCTCGTGCCCATTTGGTAGGTTGGTCAATTCATGACTTTGCCTTCAATGAACAACAGCAGGAAAACCGGTTTTCTTTTTCTTTTCTTTTCTTTTTTTTTTAATGAATGCAAGTGGGGCTGGAGAGATGGCTCAGCAGTTAAGAGCACTGACTGCTGCTCTTCCAGAGGTCCTGAGTTCAATTCCCGGCAACCATATGGTGGTTCACAACCATCTGTAATGAATCTGATGCCCTTTTCTGGTGTGTCTGAAGAGGGCAATGGTGTGCTCATATATATAAAATAAACAAATCTTAAAAAATAAATTGGATGCAGGTGACCCCCGCCAGGTTATTACACACTTGGCTGTGAGAATGCCCTGTGCTCTGGGTATCATGAATCAGCAATGCTCAACGTTTGGCCTACATGCAAATGTGTCTGCTGCTCCCATGGGGCTAATGCCTCCAAGTAACCAACCAGAACGGGTTTCCTTTAAATGTAGCTTTATTTTTAACTTTCACCTATGATTCAGAGGGACGGAAGGAGTGACCTCTAAAGGTAAATTTTAAAAAGGACTTTCGCTTTAGAAGGTGACTGTTCTGCAGCAAAAACCAGGGCTTCCTTCTGTGGTGTGGGTCCCGACTGTCCCCAGAGGGAAGGAGCAGATGCAGCTAACACCACAGCTGCCTCATTTACATGGTGTGAGGGGCTGCTGTGTGGGTGCAAGGGCTTAAAGGCTCTGAGCCGCTGTCGCTCTTGGCAGCTCCCAGGCTTCTGAAAGAGGCTGGTGAACAACCCTTATCTCTTGTCACTACTGAAGGAATACCTTGACAAACATGCTTTCTCTGCTGGGTGCCTAAGCTGTTTACAACTTTCTGAGTGAAGTTAATGGTGACTTCATTGATTCTTTTTTTTTTTTTTTTTTTAAACGGCTGAATAATGGGAATCAGATGTCCCTTTTGAACAAGGCCAAGAGGGGAGGAGATGTTTTTAAAAAACAGGTTCCCAGCCCCGTCTCTCTGCTCCAAATTTCTTAAACTGAAGGGGACAGAGTACCCCGCCCCCAGAGTAGAAACAAGTAAAAATCCTTATTAGAAATACTGTTTTTCCTCAACTCAGGAAAGAAGCATCAGTTGACTAAAGCACCAGTAGGGGGAGGTGGACAGGACTAGTTAAGAATGTACTATGATTTATCAAGGAGCTTGCTCCCAAGTGGAGAGGCCCTTGCTCTAAGCAGGTCCATTGGCAGCAGGGATAACCTTCTTGTGGTTTCAGGAAACTTCCCTTCTGTTGTCTCTTGGAGCTTTGCACCAAGACAGAACTTTTAAAATAGAATGAGATCCTATGCTAATCAAGCTGGCGACCAGGCAGGCATCATGGGGTGGGACCTGAGGCCTAGAGTTGGAGAGCCCAAGCAAGCCTATGGCCTGCTGTCAGTCTCACGTCACAGACAAAACCTCAGGGGCTGTTCTCTAAAGGGCTCTCCTACCTTCAGCTTCTCTAATGTAATAGTTTAGTAAAAATGAAAGCCCCTGAGATTGTCATCCTTAGTGAGGGTCTGGAAGGCTCGGGATAGAAATGGAGGCACAGAGATCAAACTGGTGCTGGCTTGGGCAGAGATCTGGAAAGCATTATCTGGGCCCATGGGAGGTGCTTCTGAAAAGTTGCCTGTGGTTTCACAGGTACTCAGAGTCTCCCCTGCTCCTCCTGCAGCCAGCAGTTAACACTCTGGTAGCCTTGGTTTCTCTGTCACTGTCCACTTGAGCATAGTGGGAAGAGCAGGGCTAATAGACTCACAGCGACCTGGATTTCAATACTATTTCCTATCTCACCAAGGGGGAGACTGGGAAGGTACTAGGTGTGTTGGAGAGAAGGCGTGTCAGCGTCCTCCCATAAGATCTTATGAGAGCAATTCTGCAGGTCATGGCTGGCTTTCTCTTCTCTTCCTCACCTCTCCCCTCCCTCCAGGCACTGCTGCCTTTGGCTCTCAGCCTCCAGGTGTCCACCCAGCTGCATGGTATCCCCACCTTCATGGTTCCATCTTATCTGCCCTCAAGTTTACAGGTTGCTTCTATCCTAGAATGGCCCCTAGAGAACTCCACCCTTATCTGACATCCCCAAGAACATGATCCATACGACCCACGTCCTTTGTCGAATTTTGAGACTATTTTACCGTGTGTCTTTTCTAACCCTACAAAGCTGGATATATAGCTTCCGGCCCAGCACTCTACTGAGTGTGTGGAGAATATTTGTTCAGTGAACAAATGTGGGGCAGAAGACCAAACATCGGCTTCCCGTGTGCTATCTTTAATTGAAACATCAGTTCAGCCATTGCTCAGAAGGCAAACATCTATCAGAGAAGAAAACCAACCAAGTGGGGATGTGAGGAACACTCATGGGGTGAGGAAAGCTGCTGCTACCTTCTACAGGAGTTGGCAAAGTTAGATGACCAAAGCAGCCTGGGGTGAGGGTGGGTAGGGAGATGGGGGGAAGCAATGGAAGCCTGAGCCCAGGACAGCCACTCTATGCCACACAGCGCCAACCTGTAGAGCTGGGGACCGTCCTGTGCGACGAATCAGACTTTTGGGATAAAAGAAATCGGATGAAGAACGCAGAATGTTTGGTGGCTGCCATGAAACACGAGAGAAAGGAAGAATGAATTTTAAGATAGCCTTATTCAGAAATACTATGAAGAATACATCAAAGGACTGAAGGAAAACAGACAGAAAATAGTGACCGAAAAACATATGTACAGCTTCAGGAGTCAATTTGGGGCCCGTATTAAATGCATATCAACCACTCTTCAAATCACAGTATATTTATCTACTATATATTTTTCTATATTCTGACCTCTTTACTGAGTCCTTTGGAATTAGTTTGACACTGTTGAGCTTATGGTAAAAGGACAAGATGCTCCAGGAGGGACCCTAAGACTTATTACAAACACCCTGTGAATTCTTAAATATCAAGAACACGGCTCACTCTGGCGTTGCTCAGAGTCTTCAAACATTTTCATTTTGCTATGGAAACTGCTCTAATTTGACATGTGGTAAGAGGCCAGGAAATCTTGGCTCAAGATGTGTACATAGACGCACCCTTCAAGCATTCCAGATTAACTCCTCTGTTGAAAACGTACTGCCCTCTAAGCCTTGCCAGCATCAGCCTGTACCCCAAATCTGGGCCAGAACCACTTCCCTCAGGTGAGGCCTGCCCCTTCCTATGAATGATGGTGACCTAGAGCCAACCCGTCCACCCAGGGAGGGCATCACAGAGAGAATTATCTGGAAAGCTTACAGAAGGGACAAAACAAAGGGAGAAAATTCCTCTTGGCCAGAACCAGTGAAATATTTTACTCGTTTTTTCCATAAGCTTCTCTAGAGAGTTCCATGGAGATGTGTTCAAGAGTTTGTTTTGTTTTGTAATCATTTTAGGGAGAGGATCTGCAAACTCCAGCTATCCTTACAGAGAAAATATACCCATTCCACTCCGTCTGGCCTCATTAACATTCCTCCTCATTCCACACAAAGACTTCATCAGGGATGAAGTGGGGGAAAAAAGATTCTTTAGAAAACAAAAGCCACCCCTGTAGAGGTGGGATGGATGATGGGCTCCTTGGGTGGTTTTTGGGCAGGAGTCGCAGTGAGGCTGCAGAGTTACACCCCCAGAACAAAGTGTCCACAGACACCAGCTCTACCGTGCTGGGAAGGTAGCCTGTTGCCTGAACACCCATGCTTCCTCCAAATTCCGAGCTCAGCCTGCCTGGTGGATGAATGGACTTCAGGGCTGTCAGCTATTAGCTATGTGTGTGTGAACTGAAGCTGTACATCAGAAGCAGGGAAACCATTCCAACGTCGGCAGACATCCCCTCTGCTATCCCCCTGGCCTTTGATTATTCTGAGAAGAAGCTTTTCTCTTTCCTCTACTTAAAGTTTGCCCCTAACAACGAAATAAAAAGTAAAGGCTCCACGCATGCATATATACCAGTAATGAGAATCAAAAGGAGGTAAGAAAACAGGGCCAGCAGTTCCAGAGGGGGCAGTGACGGGACCTAAAACTCCACTAACAGTTCCTTTGATGGATGCCTACTAAGGGTAGGCCAAGGGAACTCATGAATCTTGAGTCTGGCTCAAAAATAAATCTAGACCATTCTTTCCTTGGGACAGCAAGAAGATTAAAGTCAGACTCTACTTTTCTTCCCCTGGGACACTAAATGGAGGGACGGGGATCAAGGTTGATTATCATGGTGAGGAAAAGTCAGTCAGGGTGAAGATCTGGATCCGGGCCAAGCTCTAGGTTAGAATCTGGGCTTTACATCTCTGGAAGTGGAACTCTGCCCTCTAGGAAAGCTCTGAGGACTGACCAATCATATAGCTGATGTCAGCATTATCCTTGCCCTAAGGCTTT
Source organism: Mastomys natalensis (assembly GCA_021653895.1). Lineage (NCBI taxonomy): Eukaryota > Metazoa > Chordata > Mammalia > Rodentia > Muridae > Mastomys > Mastomys natalensis. Next base: position 888,863 of record JAJTUV010000060.1, read on the forward strand.
ACGGCTGAGTGACTAGTAGTACCTTTTAGAGTTAGAGGCTGTTCTTTTGAACTTGGATTTCAGAAATGAGCAAAACACACCAGAGCTCAGCAATCGATACAGAGTCTGGGCAAAATGGTGCATGATGGTTTAAGCCAAGAGGGTTACCATGGCTACTTGATGAATCATTTTCCCCTAGGTGTAGGATTTTTGGATACTTTCCTAAGACTCTAACTGCCAAGATAAGGCCAACAGAGTCCAACACAAGCTTGAGGACAACAATCACAACATATTTACAGTGGGAGGGGACCCTCTTACTTGGTCCTTTGGCCTTTAGCCTCTGGCTTTCTACAAGGAAAATAAAAAGTCCATGAAAAGTACTTCTCCAAAGCCCAGGAACTAGTGACCACATAGCGTGACCTCTAGAGCATCCCGCTCTGACTGCTTCCTTACCCGCAGCTTCTCCTCTGTCTTGGTGGACTGCTTACAGTCGGGATGCCACACAGTAGAACCTGGAAAGACACAATGAACCACTGGGAATAGAGGAAATGGAAAGAAGGCACAGTCCTGTTAAGCAGACTTTCCACAGTGGCTCAGATCCTTCTATCCCCAGCACAGGGTCCCACCTGTGATCTATGACCATGAAGTCAACTCTACGCTCTGGGCGAGTTCTGAGCTTGTTGTACACAAGGCACAATGCAGAGCCACAGAACTAGGCCAGAGAGCAACCTTCCACAAGAGGCAGTGCCGCTTTTAACAGGGTTACATTATTTCTCTTTGTAAAAATTGTTCTCTAAAAGTAACACCTGAGTTGTTACTACTAGTTCCACTTGATCGTAGAATTAAAACCATGTTTACTTATATAGACATCAAAACACCCAAGCCACTTAAGAGAAATAAAGTTAAACTCAATGGCCCAGGTCCAGGTGTAAAATCTACTGAAGTTTTCATTCATCCATCTATTTCTATAGGTGCCCACACTTAGATGAGAAATCAAATCAACTGGCAGCATTGTTAAACTTAGTTTATAAATCTTTCAACTTTTTAATTAACTAGCACAAACAAAATCCTTTGGTTTAAACTAGTCAAGTAATTATTGAGGTGGCATTTCCTGTTCCTACTTCTGCGATCTCCCTTTCTCAGACTGTGAAGAACCTTCATGGATGACACAGGTATCAAAGAATCAAAAAGCTTAAAGTCTCTCTTACTCTTCTATTCTCTTACCCTCTCTGTCCCTTCTCTCCCCATTCCCATCCCCCTACATGTTCCTGCCTGGCCTTTCTTCTCTCTCTCTCTCTTTCTCTCTCTCTCCCTCTCTGCCTTTCTCTATCTCTACTCCATCCTCAACTTCCCTCCCCGTGCCCCAAATAAACTCTATTCCATAAAAAAAACTTAAAGTCTTCAAACTTCAGCACCTGCCCTATGATTGAGTATGACTAGATGCATAACAGGTATCATATACATGTATGACTGTGGGAAAGGATGATATGTACATCCTGTGTCCACACATGTATTTCTTCAGACACGGAGAGTCTAAAGAACACAGATCACATGGAAAGACTCAAACTAGTGAGATTACTGGATTATTAGTGACTGACACGTCAGAGTCTCAGAAGCAACACCAGTCTTTCCATGTGTGTGGCATCGTTTCAACTTTGTCTCCCAGGCAGCAACCTGTGCATACCAGAAGTCACCAAATTAACTCATGAATAATATTTACAGCTGAGTTAAAGTACTATCAAAGACAAGGAAATGTTTCTGTTAGAATAATATTTCAATCTCTGTCAAATAATCACTTCTACTTTGTATCACTGATGAAGAAGAGGAGGAGGGGAAACAGAAGAGGAAGAAGAACGAGAAGGAGGAGGAGGAGGAAGAGGAAGAAGAGGAGAAGGAGAAGGAGAGGAGGAGGAGGAGAAGAAGGAAAAGAAGGAGAAGAAGGAGAAGAAGGAAAAGAAGGAAAAGAAGGAGAAGAAGAAGAGGAGGAGGAAGAGGAGGAGGAGGAAGAAGAGGAGGAGGAAGAGGAAAAAGAAGAAGAGGAGGAGGAGGAAGAAGAAGAGGAAGAAGAGGACAAAGAAGAAGAGGAGGAGGAGGAAGAAGAAGAAGAAAAAGAAGAAGGAGGATGAGGAGGAGAGGGCAGGTCAAACAAAACCAGACAGACATGCAGGTCCCTTCAATATTAACATTGGCTCAAACTCTGACTACAAAGCACAGAAAATCTCTAAATGTGGATATGGAGAACCAACAGGTCATGCACAGGCCAGGAGAAGCATTCTCTGAAAGGTTCTACCAAGCAGGAGGTACCAGACAGAACACAGTTCACACAAATGTCAGCATTGTTCTCCAAAGGTCAAACACGCTGGGAATGTGACCCAGGAGAGCATCAGATGCTGAGAGAGATAAAGCTTACTCTCAAAGATGCGCCAAGAGGGCAGGTGGCAGGGGTGCAGCTCCACTGCAGAGGAAACTTAGAACCACCCTGGGGTCTGACGCAGCTCATTTGGGAGGCTGGCATACTCGGCTGGAACCCTTTTCTATTTAGCATCTCGACCCAGTGAGTGCAACCAGAGCACACTGTAGTCCGTGTTTCTCTGTCCCTAACAGACACAGGCTGCCAGGTACGTGGGAGCGTGTAATTGGTACACTAATACTTAAAACCAGGCTTGGAGATGTGCACAGAACTAACCAGGCTTAGTGCAAAAAAACCAAAAATGCAAAGTGGCACCTGCCCATCACCAGTGCAGATGTGCCACCAGTCCATGGGAAAATGTGTCCTGTGAAGCCTCCAGAGACCACAGATGTGGCACCTGTGACTTGCCATCCTGGGAAACTTCAGTGGTGTGTTTACTGTAATTTTTCAGGCTAGATCTGAAAAGGCACTGGACTGGCAGTTTCTAGACCCCCCGTGAGTTTTTAAAGGCAAGAGTAGTCAGATCTGTATTTTAACATTTGACATTCATGTCTAGAGACTTCTCTGTTGCACAAAAACAAAACTGAGAACGGCAAAGCAAACTACTCATTAAAATAACACACAGCATTGTGTGTAAAGCAGAACGAAGAGATGACTTGCTGAGGCGACCAAGACCCCATAATTACCAAGCCGAACGAACAAGCAATCGCTCTTACAGCTTGAGCTAATTGTCCTGATAAATCGTCGTCTAATTAATGACTCTTCCAGCTATAAATAGCACAATGCTTACAATCATGGTGCTGTCTGACTGGAAGAGAATCTGTGCTTATGGCTTCTCCAAGACGCTCTGGAATTCTAGAAGGGACCAGAGCCAATTGTAGTTTTACCTGGGAGACATTTCTCAAGAGTATTCATAATTTAAAAAAAAAAAAAAGTTGCCACCACAAACCCCTCCCTCTCACAGGGATGTGGGTGGATCCCCTTTTGCTCTCCATCTCACCACATTCTCTTCGTGGGTGCAAAGATGTCCGTGACATCATTCTCCAAAGCCCAGTCGCCAACAGGCTTGGACTTTGACAGGCCTTCCTTGAGGGCCCTCGAGAGGAGAAAAGGCAGAGTTGCCCTCACAAAAGCAACACTTCTGGAAACGTCTAAAATACTTTCTCTCTCCTTTGATCTTTTGTTTCTCCAAACATATTCCTGGGAAGGGTTGGAGGAGCAACTGCTGACCCTCACTGGTCTCTCACATCCACTGGATCAGAAGCCGGGTCTTTCTAAGCAGCACCTTGAGGCCCTGGGGCTCACTGCAGTGTGCTAATCGCTCGTCTGATTAATGCTAAATGATGAGGTAGCTCTGGCACGCTCCTGATGGATTTAGTAACTGCTCAGCTAATAAAATCCCTCTCTCTATAACACAACAACCCAACAAACATGGTGAGATCATCTCTCTCAGGTAGGGCAGGCCCACTCTGCTCTTGAGTCTGTCTTACCTTGCAAATACATTTCTTCCCCTTCTGTGAACATCTGGTTGCATCTGCTGCATCGTGCGCAGCTGGGATGATAGTGCTTGTCACCTGCCTACAAGAGACAAAACCAGAAGACATCAAGCTCAGTCTATTAAATGGCTCTGGCACCCGTTTTTGGACTTGAAAACTTGGAAGAAAAGAGAAGATTCTGAGGAAGAAAAAGTAATTGTCAGGTTGGCCAGACTCCCCATTCTGTCAGCCCAAATGGTGAAGCTGACCTCAATGGACCTGAAAGGGGCTCGCAGGGCAGTTCATCCCCAGATAATGGTGGCCTTGTCTCTTCAGGTTTCTGGCACCTAATCCCTCTTGATCTAGGCTTTCCTGAAGGGTTGCCAGTCAGACAAGTCAAACAGGAGAGACCTCCACTGTATTGTCTTCCCAAAGCTCCACCTTACGACTAACATAGGAGTTTATATTGGAGGCTAAATCTGGGTAATATTAACCCACTAAAAATAAGTGACACTGGGGCTGGAAAGGATGCCCAGTTAGCAAAGCATCTGTCATTCAATGCCAAGGTAAAGAAGCCAGGAAGGTTCCAGGGAGGTGGAAACACATGGATCTCAAGGAAAAGCTACAAAAGCTACCTCAAAAAGCAGGTATATGGACCTAAGCATGACCTCAAGATTCCAGGTACATGCACACATGTGCATGGGCACACACACATGAACTTGAACTTACACATACACACATATACACACACACATGCACCTACACACACACACATATGCATATGCACACACACACATACACACATGCACCTACACACACACATACACACATGCACCTATACACACATACACCTACAAACACACACACACACATGCACCTACACACACACATATACACATGCACCTACACACATACACACACACATACACCTATACACACATACACCTACACACACACCCACACACACACGCACCCACACACACATATGCACACGAACACACACACCTACACACACACACACCTACACACACACACCTACACACACGTACCTACACACACACATATACACATGCACCTACACACATACACACACACATACACCTACACACACATACACCTACACACACACCCACACACACACGCACCCACACACACATATGCACACGAACACACACACCTACACACACACACACTACACACACCTACACACACGCACACACACACACCTACACACACACACCTACACACACATACGCACAGGCACACCTACACACACATACGCACAGGCACACCACACACACACACACACACACATGCACCTACACACATACACACACACACACACACACATGCACCTACACACATACACACACACACAGGCACCTACACACACACACATACACACACTTTAACATATATTTCCTTTCTCGGCTAAGTTCTCAGAAAATAATCAGCTGTATCCAGCTTGCACCAAGGACAGAAAATCCTTTTAAAAGACATCATTTCCTGCCTTTGTGGTAAAACTCAGATTCTCTTGTACATTGCTTATATCCTCATTCTGACAAGATCTTATTGTAAGAGTTCTCAGAGAAGGCATTTTCTGAGGAGACTCTACAGAATTCTCTAGCATTTTCCATACCTAGATCTGACAGATGTCATCATAGCAGGGGATGGGCCAAGTGCCACTGGACACAAGGACAGGTGTCAGGTTATATTAGTGTCATGGTCTAAAAGCAAGCCTGACCAGAACAGGGTCCTTCCATTCACAGCTTAGCAAAGACCACCTCAGAATAATCAAATATGCTCCAAGAAAGCATTTCTTTTGAACTAACCTGAAGTTCAGTGGGCAGTGGCAGGCCTGAGGAAGAAGTGGCTGCTTCCTGCTCCTGACCCTGTGTAAAACCTCAACAGGAACTCAGGGGCTTGGTCCGATTCCTGTCTCACATCCTCCTGTAGAAGCTACAGACCAATCAGCAGCCACAGAGCAAGGTCTCGTGGAAGGCCACCCAAGATGCTCAACCAGAAAAGACAACTAGAGATATTTCAAATGCCAACCATGCTGTGGTGCTTTTCAATGGTATCTGCCAGAAAAGCCTTAGAACTGGTGGGCATGTAGTCGACTAGAAATTTCTTATTCTAAATTTTATCTGGGGGAAAGTTTGGGTTGCAAGTGGAAAGAGAAGGTGTGTGAACATAAGGTAACATTTGCCCTTGACATATACAAAATCAGCTATGAGCACAAGGAAGAAGAAAGCTTTGACTCAGTTTCCAAGCCAGGCTGGTTTTGCTGGGACGTTACCCAGAGGTACAAGTTAGTCTGGGCAATCTCTGGGTCCTCCCGGAAGTGAAGGACTCATGAGACCTTAGCAGGAATCTGCTCCCATCTGTGGTAAAACACACAGCCCTCAGAACTATGGACACAAAGAAATTTCTCCAGGTAGATATGGTTGATTTGCCTTAGCTCATACTGAAGTGTTAGAAACATTCTAATCAGGCACAGGATTAAGGCTAAAATAGACATGTTTACTACTACCACCCTAAAGGTTTGGTGTCCAAGCCAATAAGAGAAGTCAAGAAAAATAAGTAAGGGTAAAAAAGTCACCAATAAAAGAATTTTGTCAAGTAACTAAACACATACACACACACACAATTATTTCCTATTCATGAAAATGCCATGGACAATGGATCCCAATTTGTAATAGCAACAAATTATGCAAAGCAAGATGTGGATAAAGACATGTATATAACTTAACTAAAGACCTTTATAGAAGTGACTCCAACTTTTACTAAATGTTGTCAAAATGCTGATTTATCTACAAATACCTGCTAATACAGTATATTTCCAATGAAAACACCCACAGGCATTTCCTTTATCATTCTTTTTTTTTTTTTTTTTTTTTTGGTTTTTCGAGACAGGGTTTCTCTGTGTAGCCCTGGCTGTCCTGGAACTCACTCTGTAGACCAGGCTGGCCTCGAACTCAGAAATCCGCCTGCCTCTGCCTCCCAAGTGCTGGCATTAAAGGCGTGCGCCACCACCGCCCGGCTCCTTTATCATTCTTGACAGAGTTTCTACACATTCATAAGAAAGAAAACACAAAAATACATATTTTTCAAAAGGAGATCAGCAAAGGGAAATTTTTTTTTCCTTCTTGATTTAAAAATTCTAAGACTGAGATAATTAAGGTACATTGATAACAGCATAGGAAAGATGACAGGGAGCAGCTGTTGTGTGTGTGTGTGTGTGTGTGTGTGTGTGTGTGTGTAAACATGAGAGAATTTACTTGATCATCAAAATGAAATTCCAAATGAATTGAAATAGTAGGATTTTAATAAATGGCAAGAGCAGCTGGTCATCCATTTACAGAAACAGATATCTCAATTGCTTACACAACCAAATAAAAAATAAATTCTGTGAGCTTACAAAACCCCAAATGGAAATAAAATTATAGAATTATTGGGGTTCATAAATTTGTTTAATAAACAGGGTAGAAAAGCAAACATTAAAAATATAAAAGAGCAATGATGCTGATCTGTATGTAAAAATGCAACTCTCTAAACAGAAAAATTAAAAGAAAAAAAATAATATAAAGGTTTTGTCACATGTTTCTGGCAGAGGGTTAATCAGCATGTATGAGGAGTGTACACTCTTAGACATAAATGCCAATATGGAAAAAGGGCAATTTCCAAAGAAAATGTAGATAATTCACACACACACACACACACACAATCTCAGCAGGGTTGGAGAAGGAGGAGAAAGAGGAAGAGGAGGAGAGAAGGAAGAGGGTAAGTAAGCTAGTTAGTAAATTAGCTAGTTAGTTAGAAGTAAGTAAGCTAGTCAGTAAGTTAGTGTGTTGGAATTCTCTACACCATTGGTGACTGTAGAGGAGAGAGCGTGCATCAGATCAATAGTTGTGGAGATGGCCATGAGGCCGGCCTCTACTCCGTAAATCAATAGCTGCCCACTCCTTTGAGAGGCATATCCATCTTCTCACTGTTCTGGCTCCACCTTCAGAGGCCAAACACATCAACAGACTCATGTCCTGTGGAGGCTCTAAGAAACAAACAGCAGGCAGTTTTGAACCTTTGAGACTTTTCTATTTCTGCAGGCCCAGGGCTCAAAGACAATGAGACTCTGCTCCGGGTGGGTGAGCGAGCCACCAACTTCTGTTTCTCTTTATATAGATGCCCAGGACAGTTCACAGACAAGCCCTGTGTACAGAGCTGAACACCAGACAGGATCATATGCAAATCATATGCAAATGAGCTGAAACTCAGCCGTGCTGAACCAACATCATTTAAACTGGAGACTTTTTTCAAAGGGAAAGTTCTTCAGCTAATGAGCAATAAATAGCAAACAGAGTGCAGACATGACTTTTTACAGAGAGGCTAGCTTGGGTAAAGCACAGCAGGGGCTCTGTGGTGGCAGGTGAGTGGTGGTTTGACAGGTACCAGCTCCAGGCACACGGCTTGCAACCCTAGCTATGCCTAAGCCTGAGACACTAGAAATGCCATCACATGCCAGAGTTCTGGAAACTCCATTCTCCATTGAGAAAAAAACAAAAAGAAAAAAAGAAAACAAAACAACAAAACAACAAAACAACCCTGAAAATTCTCCAGGCACAGTGACTCACACCTGTAATCCAAGAACTTTAGAGGTGAAGGAAAGAGGATTGCCACAAAGTGACCCTGGCCTACCAGTGAGTTCTCACCCAGACCATGTCTCAAAAAACTAACAAGACAAAGACACCCTAACAATCTCATGTCAGCCTTTTTAACTATTTAAAACACACATTAAAACATACTTGGGAAGCAGAGGCAGGGATATATATCTCTGTGAGTTGGAAGCTAGCCTGAGCTACATAGCAAGTTTAGGCCAACCAAAGCTTCACAGTGAGACCCCACCTCAAAAAAATTGAAAAGAATTTTAGAAATTCCCATTAGAAGACTATATTCTAGCTAGCATCGGAAGCCACAAGAAATGTACAGCTTGGTTTCTTAGCTGAATTTCCTACACATCCAAAATGTTAAACATATAAAACCAAATAAAAACAAATGAACAAACCAGTCGCCTTTCACAGTGCTATCAAAAACACGTTGGTTATTACACAATTGGGTCAATCTTTAATACGTAAGCTAGAATTCTGAGGAATTCAGAGGGAATGGTATCTGTTGTAAGATGTAAGATACTAAGTTTTTATTAGACCCATAGCTGTCTGGAAGAGAAGAAAGGAGGTTTCAGTTCCTTAAGGACACGGAAGGGCTCAGGAATCAGTTTGGTACCTGTGGAGCCTTAATTCTGCTACTACCTTCCCAAGCCCGGGACATTTTCTGAAAAAGTCTGGAGTGGGTTCAGCACAATCTCAGCTCCCACTCAGATGTCAGACCCTGCTTGTGTGTGAGGCCCCACATTCCTATTCAGTCTGGGACAGGGCTAGCAAAAGCTGCCTTGGGGGTGGGGGTGGGGCACGAGGAGGTCTATTCTTGCCAATAGGAACAGAGCTTTTCAAATACTCCATAATGTCTGATACCCAGTAGAGATTCTGGGGCCCTGACTAGCCCTGGGTCAACTGAAAGGGCTACAGGCAACAGCAAGAGAGAACCACAATCAAGGAGCCCTTCCCGAGATCATAATTTAGAGTCCAGGCTGCCAACTGTCCCTTTCAGTTTCTCTTGTCCTCTCCTTGGAGACATCACACCCAAGCCCTTCAGGTTGACCTTTGTCAGTTTATCTTGTATGTCCCACCTACTTCCAGAAGGCAGAAGCAGATGGTGTGGGAATCAGGGTTTTAAAACAATTGATCAAAGGGCTCAAATGGGGCCTGTGATCTGAGCATCTTAATAGATGTGGCCAAAAATAGATCACAAACATCTCCCTTCTTAAAGAAACAGTGACACATGGGAATCAGCGTTAAGCCTCAGGTCTTGACTATAATCACAGGTGTTTAGGGCTGGCTTCCCATAATGCCTAGTTCTGTGTGGAGTATGAGGTATTTTCAGTAGCTTGTCTCACAGTATTCCAAAGAGGTAGGGGCTGTGTAACAGACCTATCCATCAAGAAGGAGCTGAAGTTGAAATGAACAGTTCATTCAGAGCAGGAAGACAGAACTGAGCTTTGGACACAGGCTCAGGAAACTGCCTTCTAAAAGCACCAAGAGATTTCTCCTACAGGGATCTCTAATTGTGAGGCAGAGGAATGCCTTCCACAGTAACTTCCCTGATGCTGGAACATGCTCATGCTCTTTCTTGGGCAGACTCTTGAGAAACACCCAGGGCCTGACCTGGATGATTACTGCGGAACGGGCTGAAAGTGGTAGGATTTTAAAATCTAGGTTGATTTGAAGTTGGAGCATAAAGGCTCCAAAGGAATCAGAAAGTTGCTTTCCACTCCCCAAAACTCTGGCAAACGGGTCTGGTGGATGGAGACTTCAGCCTAAGGACGTGTAGATCAGCAGGTTGGTGTCGACCAGGAGCACTCCAAATCTGCTGTGTGTCAGCCACAGCTAGGATTCTTTTATCTTTTAAAAGGTCTTTGTGTCAGTGTTGGTGAGCATGCGCCTGTGTTGTGCAGGCATGCATGCACTGGGGATCTTTCTAAGTTGCTCTCCACCTTATTATCTGAGTTAGGATAGCTCACTGGACCTAGAGATCACTGACTTGGGCAGACTGGCTAGGACATTACTGATTTAGCTAGACTGGACAGTCAATAAGCTCCAGGGACCATCCGGCCTCAGCTTCTCAGTGCTGGGACTGCAGGTGTGAACCACCATACCCGGTTTTCATGTGGGCTCTCAGAAAACAAATTCAAGTCCGTGTGGTTGAATGGAAGGCACGTTACCCAATGAGATCTCTCAATTAGGATCTCTTTAAAGATATATTCAGTAGTCCTGGAGTGGAGTCCGGGAATCAGCCCCCTTTAAAAAAATATATAAACAGTAAAGAGTAAATATAGGTCATCATGCACCAGGAAAATACAGGTCTGGGTGGAATCAAAGTCCCACACCTGACGGCAGACGAGGAAGCCAGAGTGAGGAACAAGGACCTGATATTTGCTTGCCTATCAGGAAAACGGGTGGGGAGGGAGACTCAAAGCACAAAGGATCTCTGCTTAGCATCCGTGGGAGGGCAGGGCTGCTGACTCAGCTCCTGGGCAGCCACTGTGTTCTCCCTGAATTGGGAAGGTTTCCACACTGACTGGACAGGCCTGATCTCCAGGATGCACATTCATCTGTTCCGGGAGGCCTTCTCCGGATGCACCGTCAAATGAGGGTGTGCCTCAGGCCCATGTTGGTATCCTGCACAGGTGACTAAGTCTGTCCACCGAGCCCACAGGCACTACAAGCCTGTGCAAATCCAACCTGCATGGGTGAAAACATCCTGAAAATCTAAGGCCTTACCAGCTACAGTCTTCCTGAGCTTCTAGACTCTGGCCTAGATATCACCACCTGTCACAAGGAGGATGGCAACTTGCTTTCAAAAACACTAGAAGACACAAAATAGCTCTTGTTTGCTTCAGTCACCTGCCTAAAACCAGAGAGGGGGCAGGCAACTCCTTCCTCAAGCAAACATGTACAACATCTCAGGGAAATACATATTGTATTTTGTACATTGTTATCACTTTCTCACTTTTTGGACTCCTTCCAAACAATTAAACTTTGTACATTGTTACCACTTCTCAACTCCTTCCAAACAATTAAACTTTGTACATTGTTACCACTTCTCAACTCCTTCCAAACAATTAAAGGTTTCAAAGCAAGCTCTGCTACTTAGTGGTGTTAAACAAATATCACCTGCAAATACATGCACCTAAAGGGACATAAGCAGTGTCTGTTAGCATTCTGTTAAACTCCACCTCCAGAGTTACCTGGCAACAGCTAGGTATGCTCCTCCCCGCAGCTACTTGGCAAGCTATTAGCCCTGCCCACTATTATAAGAGGGGCTGTCTGGCCCCTCCTCTCTCTCTTGCTCTCTTGCTCTCTTGCCCCTTGACCCACTGGCCTGCAGGTTCCCCTCTCCCCTTTTCCTCTCCCCTCCCCCCTCCACGTGGTCATGGCCGGCCACCTCTCTCTGCTCTCCCCTCTGCCCTAAATAAACTCCTCCTGGAACTCTCTGCTGCCGCGTTTTTCTTTCTTTTTTTTAAATAACTGTCCAAGTTTTACTTATATGTTGGCTTCTTGAGAACAGCTCTCATGCAGCCCAGGCTGGCCTCAAACTCTAGATGACTTTGAACGTCTCGTCATCTCACCCCTAGCTCCCCATTCTGGGATTCCAGGTATGTGTCAGAGCTACAGTGCAATCAATTCTCAAAGTTTCAGAATGACTCTATGTGCAAATAAATAGAGGGGCTGGTAAAGTTCCTATGGCAACACCAAGGGATCAGTGGACGTTTTAGCAAAGATCGGGATGGAGATGATTGGAGCTACTTGGTTTTAAAGCTTTACTACGATACACCACACAACCAACACAGCAGTGTCCGCTGAGCAGCGGGACAGAGGAGAAAAGCAAACAACACACCCACACATTTATGAGCAGCCGATCTCCAACAACTGCCAAGGCCATTTGATGGAAAGCAGAACTATCGCTGACAAATTATTCTGGGAAAGCTGGACAGTCATATCCAATGAGAGGCCTGCCAAACACATGAGAAAATTAACTAACCACCACGGAACATGCATACAAATGCTAAGTCTGACATTTCCTATAAGGACACAGGGAAAAGACCCCATGATCTTATTTTAGGCAAAGATTTCTTCAATGTTATACTGAGGGCATGGTCTACTGATCCATTAAAAAATAAATAAATAAATTGATAAATTCCCTTCTCCCTTAAAAAGATACCATGAAGATAGGAAGATCTACCCGAGACAAGGAGAAAAATTTGCAAATCATATACCCGAAAAGTGATTTGCATCTAGAGCCTATAAGTAAACCTAGCAGCACAGTAAAAAGGAAGCCAATAAACCAGTGGGCCAAGGGGGAAGGGCAAGAGCCCCTGATCTGCATGCATGATGGTGGGGGGTGGGGGGAGTGGAGGGTGGGGATAGGGGGATGTGTGTCAATCCCCAGCATCACCAAAGAGGAGGGAAAACCAAGGCAAAACAAACAAATGACTACCAGCCAAACTAACAATGACAACAACCCCAAAGACCTATGCCACCACCTCCGCCACTGCCGATGAGGGTGGTAGGAGTCAACCCAAAGCCTGTGTGTTAGCCAAGTCCTCTGCCACTGTGACCACCCCAGTCCCCTGCCCTGAGAGACTTAAACACATACTTCAGCCAAGAGACATATGGCTGTCTAATAAGCATATAGAAATATTTTCAACATTGTTTAGACATCAGTAAATAAAATGAAAACCATAGTCATATTCCAATATCATCTCTGAAAAGATGACTCTGCCAGGGTTACTGAGGAGGTGAGAACACTGGGGCTTCAGCAGCTGTTAACACCATGCAAGGTGGCCTCTCCGTGGGAAGCCTCTTTGGTAGTCTTTCAAAAAGCTGAAAACAACCATGTCATGTAATAGAAAATGTCCACTAGTATGTGTTAAACTAGCAGAAGGAAGACTAATGTCTATAGAACATTAGTTGTGGGTGAGAAAGTCAGTTGTTCTGTTACTCACAACAGCCCCAAAGCATTAAACTCCAAAGGACCTCAACTGGTAAAAAGCTAACCAGGAGATGGAATGTCAAAATAAGCATGCACGGGGGTGGGGTGGGGTGGGGGAACCCAAAGCAATAAACATACATCCAAAGACCTGGATGGACTGGAACTACTTCCTGCTAAGAGAAATGAGCCAGACATTTAGAAGAAATGCTATCAAAGGCAAGAAAGAGAGAGGAAGTAAATCTAAGTTGCTGAGAACAGGGTGAGGGTGGAGTTGTGTCAACGGAGCTGTCAATGTGGGGAATGGGAAAGCCGTAACCTTTATTGCCCTACACAGCAGTGACTGTTACACAACTGTACACTCAGCACAATCAATATCTATACTTGCAGTGAGGATAAGCTGTGATAAGTTTTTTCTTCATCAATACATGAACAAAGAGGGTGGGGCCTGACCAGGAAGACAGGATTAAACCATCCCATTCACGGTCAAAACCAGGTTCACGTGCATTTCATTCCTCTTGGAGGCCCAGATTAATTACCTGGAAAGCGGAATGAAAAGGTTCTTCTCCAGAATGAAGTGCCCGGGCACACAGAAGGCTAGCTGTGCAGGCACATCACCAATCAAGAGCAGCTGCAGGAAGATTGTTCAACGCTTTAAAGAGGATTTTACAAACGGCTTGCCTGTCTAGTCTTACTTCTTTGTCTTTGTTTTCATTTTGTTTATAAAGGAAAGGCCCACTCCAGACAGATAAAGTAACTTGAAGCTCTAAAGGGAACCTGTCAAGTGCCTTGATCTGAGTTAAAGGAAACAGGCAGACAGGTGGTGAGGAGTCACAGCTCCTTCGAGAATAAACAGAATTTTATTGTACAAAACAAGGCCTTCCTATATCTGAAGTTTGCTAAGGCTAAAGACTGATGAGGCCATCTTTAAAATTCTTTATCTTCCTGCTTCCGTTTATTGAAAGGACTTTACCAAGCAGTCCACACACACCAAAACAAAACACCCCTGCAGATAGCGCCAAGTCTTTTAAATCTACTATCCTAAGTGTGTTTCTTCTTTTTTTCAAACGCCTTTAGAGCAGACTTGGATTTGCACCAGAGTTCAGTCGAAACTAGGATTCCCATTTGCTCATGCCCATCCCCCTGACCCTGCCCAGCTTGTCCATCAATAAGCATGTCCAAGTGTTTATTGGCTGTTACTGATGGCTTACATTGATTATCGCTGTGTCCACAGTTCACAGAGGGGTTCACCTGTACATTCTACAGGTCTAGACAAATTTCTAATGAAGTGTAGCCCTCATGACAGCTTCATGTAGAACACTGCCATAAAAGCCCCGTGTGCTATGCCCAGTCACCCCTCAGTGTTATTTCTTGCCATAGATAACATTCACAATATGGGATGCTTTGAGCCTAAATCTTTGTCAGTATCCCATGTGTTTCAGCTTTGCAGAGGCAAAGTGTCTTTTCTTAAGACTGGGAGCAGGTGACATACGTTAAATAGTCCTCTTACCCCTGTCCTTTAATCAGTTATTAAGAAATACCAAGGACTGGAGGGGTAACCAGGGACTGAAGGATGAGTTATGAATGCCTTGGGGCTGTGACTTAATTTGATGTTGCTAGAAAAGGCTTCGTGCACTGAGCTGATCTCTGGCTTAGGTGGCCCTTCTTCCTTCTCATCTGGGAAAATGCCAGCATTTCGTATGCCGGATCATACTTCCTTATAAAGTAGGAAGAAGACGACTTTGAAATTACTTCCCACACTTTCTTTAGAGAGCTAGCAGCCATGCTTTTTTTTTTTTAAAGTAAAATTCCCGACTTCCCACATTCTAAGAACTGTGCACAAATCAAAGTGTATATGAAGTATCTCACACACAATTCACTCTGTGCCCATCACTCAACCAGGAAAGAGCGTGGTGTCTGTACCCAGACACGCTCCCTGCATCCTCCAGAGGCTGCCTTCTGTCACCCATTTACTTTAACCGCATCGCTGCTGTTGTGTCGTGAAATCTCACGATTACATCTTATTTCTTTCTGTATCTCTACAATATTTTATTCGTCCTTTCTACTCTTGACAGGAGGCAACTTAAAAGTTTGGGCTGTTCTGAAAACGGTGCTGATGCGGGCTCCTCTCCATCCTTTAGTGAATTCTGGACTTGTTTTCCTTGCATACATACACAGCAGAAGGAGGAAGTGCTAGGTCACTGTGAGGCTGTCAAACAGTTGTCCAAAGTGGGTTTGCTTTCTGTTACCATTTTAATCCCAGAGGAATTTGGGGGAATTGAGGAAGATGAATCATATTAGGGGTACTTTGCCAAATGGATCCCCAAATTGTTTTTCTAACCTCTGTGGAGTGAGTGATCTTTTATGAAATTGTCTCTCAGTAAAATTGCTGGTTTAATCCCATAAGATATCCATTATCAAGGACCTGCACCAGGCTAGTTTCTATCCCTTTTCATCCTCCTCCTGCCGCTAGCATCCTGAAAGCTAGATGAAATGCAAATAACTCCCACTTCTCATTTCTAAATTGACTTGAAATGAGCAAGCAATGGCACTGTTGCCTGGATCATATTGTATCGGTGTCTGCTACAGAGCCTTCAAAGTATCTTCCAATTCAGGAAAAGACACACTGGATACCATGGGAAACGCTGTGTGGGTGCGGGGAGCATTGAGGGCCTAGCAGCTTCTCTAAACTCTACTTTTGTCTATCTTTGATCTTCAGCAACTTTCCCTATATTCATGTTGTCCGTTCTGTCTATCTTGATCTGTGATAGTCTCATTATATAATAACTTCGGCTGACCTTCAACTCATTATGTGGACCAGACTATCCTTAGCTCACAGAAGCCACCTGACTCTGCTTCCTGAGTTCTGGGATTAAAGGCATGTTCCCCGCATGCATTTAACACATGGTTGCTACTTGTATTGTTAACAATAGTCTCTACATTTGTTCTGTGTGGAAAGTTCTAGAAACATGTTCATATTTTATCTCCTTAACACCTGTTTATATACCTACTGTGAGTTAGAAGAAGTCTCCAAAGCTATGGAGCTATAATAGTGCACAATTCTAGGGATGATGGTGGTGTTGGTGATGATGGTATATGATGATCAGCTTTTTATTCCCCTCAAGGCCTGCTAACACATCAGAGCTCAGAAGGACTAGGTATTACTTTAGTAGTTTAGACAGCTCAAACATTGTCAGAAGTCTTTTTAATCTTCCAAAAATTATTATCAGGGAACACAGAAGCTTACTATCCAGGAAAAGGCTAATGAGTTTGAAAAGCTATGTCTTCAAAAATGGCTGTTCAATTAAAGCCATTGTTTAATGGCATTAGTAAGAAAAGGATTCTAGTCACTGGGGTCTCTTGGACAGGGGATCAACTGGGTTATTTTAGGTCTGTCTTAATGTCCTAATGTCTATCTGCGTAATATCAAGAATGGATAAAGGGTGAACAGAGGCTTAAGGAATCTGTCAGGTTGGAAACTAGGTGTGGTGGCGTGTGCCTGCAATTGCACTTGGGAGGTGGAAGCAGGAAGAAGAGTAATTCAAGGTTATCCGTGGCTAAATGGTGAGCTCAAGCCCAGCTGAGGTTAAGGGAAACCTGCCAGATAGATAGTTAGATAGTTAGTATAGTTAGATAGATAGATAGATAGATAGATAGATAGATAGATAGATAGATGATAGATGGATAGGAGAGAGAGAAAGAGGGAGATGATGGATGGCTAGATGGATGATAGATGGATGATGGATAGATTGATGTAGATAAATAGATGATAGATAGATAGATAGATCTGATAGGGAGATTGAGAGATGAATGGATGGATGGATGGAGGATGGATGAGATGGATGGATGGAAAAGATGATAGAGTAGAGATGATAGATAGATATGATAGATAGATAGATAGATAGATAGATAGATATGATAGGGAGATTGAGAGATGAATGGATAGGATGGATGGATGGATGGATGGATGGATGGATGGATGTGGACAGATGATAGAGTGAGATGATAGATAGATAGTATGAAGGGAGATTGAGAGATGGATGGATGGATTGATAGATGTAGGGGAGATGAATAGATAGATAGATAGATAGATAGATAGATAGGGACATAGGGAGATAGAGAGATGGGAGATGAATAGATGGATGGATAGATGATTGATTGATGATAGATAGTAGATAGTTGGATAGATAGAAGAGGTAGTTAGATAGTACGTACAAGCACTGTTAGGTTGAACAAAGGACTAAGCCATTTTTATCCTCTTAGCCTCCTAGTACTATAAAAACACCTCAGTCTACTGAAAGCAGTCTGTCCGATGATGCTAAAAGGTTGTAAAAGCATTCATTCCACCTAGCTTGCCAGGTTAGTGCACATATAAAGGGAACGCTAATTATTTATTTATTAATGTTTATAAATTTTCAAGTCTCTGAATAATATGACACAAGGAAACTAGGCTGTAAAGCCCCTGGTGCCCGGGGCAGTTTTCTCTAGTAAACACTCAAACTCTAAGATTAATTTTATGTTTCCATTTATGTTGACACAGGGTCTTACTGTATAGCCCTGGTTGGCCAGGTACTTACTGTGTGAACCAGGATAGCCTTGAACTCATAGAGACCTACCTGCCTCTGCTCCTGACTGTTGGTATTAAAGACCCGTGCACCATGGCTGAAATGAATTTAAAAGGTGACTCTTCAGGGAACTGCACTGATGACAAGAAGCTTTGGCATCCAAGGGGCTGCTGCTGTGCACACTGAGCGGGAGGCTACAATGGTTCCTGAGGCATTGCTTATGGTACATATTAGTGTGGTTCCAGGGAAGGAACCACAAAACCCCAATACGCCCCTTTCCTAACTCAGACTCTACCCTACATTCAAGGTCAAAGGTTTCATATCCTTTTACTTTTTTTTTTTTAACAGCAGAAGACTCGAAACCAACCAACCAAACAAACAAAACAAAAAAACAACGAAAACAAAACAGCAGAAGACATTTACTTTTAAGCTCAGCATTTGGAAATCTAAGCCAAATTTGGATCATATTCGTGTCTTGTGCAAGGGCAAAAACTAAAGGTATCTAGTTACTTATGATCTCATTTCTGGTCCCCTTCCCAACACAAGAGCCAGGTGGAGTCAGACTGCACAACCGCAGCCACCTGAAGGGTCTCTCAGTCCTCTCCTGCTTTAAGGGAAACAATTGCTGAACAGAGCCTAAGAGCCGTATGCTACAGTTGTTGCATTTGGTTAAATGAGGCTTCCGGCAGGCGTAGGACAGAGAAACAAGTCTCCTTTATTTAATCTCAGTGATAGCTTTTCAAACAGTGGAACACCTGAGAAGGTGGACTTTTAAGATTTTTAAATATTTAAACTTGCCACACAAAGTACAGCCAATAAGGTGGCCCCGATTGAGTCTAATGACTGGGTGTGGACCTGTTTGTCAACTGCTTCTCTTTGCCAAGTTGCTATCTCGAAAGTACATTCCAATTCTGTGACATCTATGTGGTGCACATTGTCCCAGAGGTCACGAACGTCTCCGACCACCCTGGTCTTTTTCCTCTCTGCCTCTCTACTCTACTCAGCCTTGAGGGCTTCATAGCAACCAAACTCCACAAAGCAGCCTGGCTGTGGAGCCATGTGACACCTTCCAAGTTATTTCCATTAAAACCATTCACGGAGCTCTCCAGAGTGGAGGACAGATGGTTCAGCTCTTGGCTGCCTACCGAATACTATCAGACTAAAAATATTTTGTCTTAGTCCCCAGGGTTGGAGGAACCTTCAGGGCGGGAACCGACTGGAGAGTCAGAAAAACACAGCTTGCTTTTAAAAACATCCTCCCCTGATATCCTCTCCCACTGTGAGCAGACTTCCATCCCCCTTCACAAACAACCTGCTGCACGCACTCTGCAGATCCCACAGTTCCCCGGGAGCAGGAGGGAACTCCAGGCAGCCACTGGCTTTCAGTCCCAATTGTGAGGAGGAAGGAATAACTGGGGAAAAAAAAAACAGATTGAAGAAGGAAGGGGTGTGGATGATGGGAGTCAGGCTCCTTGGAGCTTCTTGGTGATGTCCCGCAGAACATGTAAAGCTAAGCAAGGTTCACCTTTGAGTGACAATGGACACGTTCCTGTATCCTACAGGGACAGACTCACAATTCACATTCCAGACTTCTGCATGCTGGGTGGGTCCTGCCCAGCCTCAAGTCCTCTGGATTCCTCTGGGAGAACAGACCCTGGGGATGAGGCCAAGGTAAGCAGGGGGAGCTGTGCAAGTGGCTATCCCACCCTCCACCTGCTACAACAGACTCAGGAGACAAGGGGGCGTTCCAGAGGTGTAACAGTGGCCTACCAGATCCTGACACCCAGAGACAGCTCAAGCCGCATCATGGCCCAGTGCTTTGAGAACTCTGGCTTCCACTGTGTGGTGACCTAGCACTGTAACCTTTTGCTCTGGGGTGAGGGAAGCCTGCACTGTGCCTACAGGCAAAAGACCATTGGATTTCTGAGGTAAATGCATCTTTACCACGTCCTGGTAAAATGACAGGCACATAGTCAATGCCAGCTATTGCCCTATGACACAAAGACTGCGAAAGTGCGGAGAAGGAGCTACCCCAACAGAAAGTACAAAAGAGGCTCCTTCCCCTGGGCTCAGCAGCCTGAACGCAGAGGCCCCTTAAAGATGATAGTTGATGCTCAGCAGTTAAGAGTACTGGCTGCTCTTCCACAGGACCTGGGTTCGATTCCCAGCAACC
This sequence comes from Mastomys natalensis, assembly GCA_021653895.1. Classification (NCBI taxonomy): domain Eukaryota; kingdom Metazoa; phylum Chordata; class Mammalia; order Rodentia; family Muridae; genus Mastomys; species Mastomys natalensis. Next base: position 909,068 of record JAJTUV010000060.1, read on the forward strand.
ACACACACCACTCCACTGCACACCACTGTACATGGCAATGCTAAAATGTTTGCTCCCACATGTGAGAAGAACATGTCACTAATACAGCCTGTTGCAGGAGATGGCCACGATAGTAAAGGAAGAGACCACAGTGTACAAGAGGCCTAAGCCGATGTGTGAGACCTTGGGCCCACTCTGTCCATTTTTAGGCTTGTTTGTAGCATGTGACAACTAGAGGCCCCAAGAAAACTTCCTAGCTCCACAGTTCTATGTCTGTGAGAAACAATAAAGTTAATAAACAATGTGAATTGATATCTATGCTTGCAGCTAATGTAAATTAAATAAAGACATACTATGGACAGAGTGGGTTTACACTGTCCCTGAGTCAGCGGCTGCATCTTGTAATTGAAAATCTGCACACACCACACATCTATGGCAGTAGCAACTGCTGATATTTAGTCCTTTATTCTTCAGTTTAAGAAGTAATATCACGTCTCTCCTTGTGGTTTGAATAGAAATGGCCCCACAGGCTCGTGTGTTTAAAAGTTGGTCACCAGCAGCAGCAGTTGCTGCTGCTGCTGTTTGGGAAAGTCTCAGAACCTTTAAGGAGGCGGAGCCTTGCTGGAGATTGGGCTTTGAGGCCCACTTCCTGTCTCTGTCTGTCTCTGTCTGTCTCTGTCTGTCTCTGTCTGTCTCTGTCTCTGTCTCCTGAGTGTAGATGAAATACCAACCGTCAGCTTTCTATCTCTGCTGCTGTGCCTTCCCTGCTGCTGTGCCTTGTCCTCCATGGCTGACTCTACCCTGAAACCGTAAGCCAGGATGAGTCCTTCTCACGCATGCTACTTTTTGTTGGGATATTTTAATCACAACTGAAAAGAAATTAATACATGCTACCTCATTGGAGGCTCATGGAAGCTCACTTGATAAGAACAGCAAAGACCCACCACTGTCCCTGTTTTCTAGATGGCAAGGTGAGGCTCCGAAATTGCTGTCTTCCGTGACGGTGGAGTTTATAATGAGAATAAGTTCTTACAGAGAATATTCAGAGGACCTTAAAGAGAGCAAGAGGAGGAAATAGCTACAGACCTTACAACCTGGAGACACTACAGAGGTAAAACCAGGACCATGTAATCGAATTTATGAAGTGGGGCCGTGTGATAAGGGCTCAGTGCACAGGCATGGTGAAGTGTGGCAGTCACCAAGGTACTAAATGCTACTCTCTGTGATCCTCCTGTCTCCAGCAGCAAGGGTTCATTCTCTCGTGAGGTGAGGGGGCCTGGTCCTTTGTTGAGCTGATTGACTCCCAGCCTCCACCATGTCTAGTCCTCAGGACATGCCTAGCTCAAGACCCGACCTGAGACCACAAGCAGCACTCCTGCCTTTGAAACAATAGCTCAGTTTGTATTAAATACCGCACGGGTGCCAATGCTGTGTGGATAAAGGGTATGACGTACTCCCTTTGTCTACTGAAGGAAGCTATGCTTCCTGGCCACAGCATTCAACACATCTGCAATTGGGCCTAGGCTTCACTGTCTACTCACTATGAACATACCCTGCATACCTGGACACATGGGCTTTGCCTCACCTCAACCATGTCCATGACACAGTGTCTTCCCACGCCTTGCATTCACTGGCTGAGAGCAGCTACTCTCAAGCTTCTCCGTGACTCAGAGAACAAACCGGGCAATTGAAGGATGTGTTTGTAATCCTGGACACATGGGGTTGACCTTTGACCTCCCCATGCATGTGCCCACATGCATACCTGCACACACACATACACACACGTGTGTGTACACACACACATGCACCACATGTACACACAAAATTCGAGGGATTATTTTTTAAAATGGTGTGTAGCCCTGGCTGTTCTGAAACTCCCTATGTAGGGCAGGCTGGCCTCAAACTGCTGCTCGAGTGTTTCCTTTGATAGATATATATTTACTTTATGGCCTCGACACATCTTTTAAATGCATCTACTCAAAGCACACACCATCTATATAACATAATAAATTACAACTGCTGGCTAATTAACATTTTCTCCATTGGACTTGAACTTCTCAGCAGCAAGAACACTATCTTACTCATATCTGTATTTCCAGGGTCTATAGATGCTGTACATTTTTTTTCATAAAAACAAGCTATTCTATGTAATAAAGTACCAATGCTACAAGCTTGATTGTGTGCATGTGTTCCAATGAGTCTTTATTTATAGACTCGCAAATCTTCATTTCATAGGACTTTCGTGTATCATGAAATGTGATTTTGCAAACACCTCAGAAACATAGGGGCCATTCTTAGCTCACAGGCCATATAAAAACAGATGATGGGGCTGGACTTCATAAGCACAGTCACTTCCTAACCCTACTCTAAATACTTCTGACATGTATTCGCTGGATGGACATAATGTCTACTTCCTTATTACGTGAGATCAATAATATACAATTTGCTTAAGGCTTTGTCTACACTGCAGGTGCATACATTTTTTAGGACAAAATTTAAAATTATTTGTATGTTAAAATTAAATGCTAAAGAAATAAACTGACCAAGTTTCATTTATTTCTCGACGAAACAGCTATACACACGCACCTCGGCTGCACATCAGCACCAGGCTGTACTTCCGGTTATGATACAGCAGGGGCCGGGTGGCTGGGCAATGTACATTTATACACTTCATATAAGTGAAAGGTGGCTACACTGTGACCTAGGGCAGTAAAGGCAAGACTTGGACCCACTGCCTAGACAACTTGTGTCTGACCTATTAAAAATGTACCCAGTCACTAAAAATGACCAGTTGGGGAATAGGTCATGTATAAAATATGTCATGTAAAATTTACCCATTTACCTTTTTAAAAAATAATATTTAAACTTTAAACCACCAACTTGTCATGTGGATATACATTATGGTAGCAAGAAGCATACTTGCTGTACTTTAGTGACCTGGCGCTTGCTCTATCAATCAGTCTATCTATCTATCTATCTATCTATCTATCTATCTATCTATCTATCTATCTATTGTAAACCATAACAGTTTTGTTAAAACAGCCAAATTAAATCTGTTCTTTATATATCTGTTAGGTTACTTCCAAGTCACTCCCCAACCCCAAAAATCAGTCTGACACTTGCTGATGTGTTTAATTCAAACCTGTATTTGTAATTTCTAAATTGCTGATCTGCAGACCCGGTCTGGTAACAAGGTACACCATGAAGACACAGGCTATTTCTGCCATCCCGAGGAGAGGATCAGTTTCTAACATTCTCTAAAACAATACTCATCTGAACGTCCTCATACTTCCAAAAAGGCAGCTACAAGCTTCATTAAAACACTACCTAGGCTCAGGAACTCTTTCTTCCGTGGGACACCTTTCCCTCCTCCTCAGAACGCCTAAACTTACATCATTAGTCCATCCACATCGTGTGTGACTTTGATGACTTCTATTAAATTAAGGTAAGTGTCTTTGATAACTGAAAGCCATCGTGATACAATCAGCTAGCGTAAGGCAAGTGTCTGAGGGAAGTCTTCGCTAGGGAATGAACTGTAGATCCAACTAGCACTGCTGAGAAAAATTCTAATCCAACCACAGAGCAATGGCAGAATAAAAGGTTTAAGAGCATCCTATACTACCAAATCATCGTGGACCTTATTCTATTCTAAGCTACATTTTCCTGTTTTAAAATTCTTTACATACCACCCTCAACTCTTGCTAGAATAGCCTGTTTCCTGGAATTTTGCTCCTTGTGTGTTTCTTGGCAAAGAACAATTCTAATTCTTCCCATATGTAATACACAGGTCACGTCTGGAGAACACTCCCCACTCCCAGCTGACAGATAAACTGTCTGTGTGCATCAGAAATAAACATCCTTTCTGAAGGACCCACAGGCCTCTCTCTGCCATGTACTTGACTGCAGTGCCATGCCTCTCTTATGATCAAATCATCTCAAGTGGACAGATGCTCTCCCAGCATCCTCCTGGAGCACAGAGGCCTGGACACACCCCATCAAAGAGAATTCAATTTCCCTCTGTCTAATTAGAACAAAAAAAGCTGTTATTGCTTCCTTGCTGTAGGCCAGCCATGCTGAGTGCAAGATGACTCCAGCGAGCCTTGCTGGAGGGGAGCTACTCATTCTAAGAGTAACGAGTCTATTAAATGCAGAGGCCTGAATAAAAGGATTCACCCAATGTTACCTGAGATGAAGAGAGCCAAAACCAGTGACCTAAGGAAAGAAACTCTGTTACCATCTAAAGCAATGTGTGCATTGTGAATAAGCAAGCCACATTCTATATAATCCAGCAATCTGTTGTGCATGTCTTCTGGGGATCATGGGCCTGCCTACCCACTCACCTGCCTGCCTGCCCACCTACCTGCCTACCCACCTGCCTGCCCACCCACCTGCCTGCCTGCCCACCCACCTGCCTGCCCACTCTCCTGCCTCTGCCTGTGTCTACCTGCCTGCCTACCTGCTCTTCTGCCTGCATGCCCACCTGCCCACTCTCTGCCTCCTCCATGCTCCTCCCCATTCAGAAGCCAGAGCCTTCAGGCAGGAATCGTGTTCGTCTTTGCTAACCCAATATGTAGAATAGTAAGTGTGCAGGAAGCTCTGGTTGAATGAAAGAGCAGTCCTGAGTTCAGAGGATGTGGCAGGGGCCTGGGGAGATGGCTCAGCCTCTGACAGCCCAGGCAGCATGTGTTCCTGACCTTGGCAAGAGGTGGGAACAGTGACTAACCACTACCCAGGGGTCAGGGAGGACTTTGGGTGTTGTAACGTGAGATTCTAGACAACAGAATTCTGCATTTCTGATAGTGTGTGTCAGAACTCACTTTCCCTTTCACTTGCCTCACAGGTAAGAAGATACCACAGACATCGATTCACCCTTCCCACCCCTCTTTTCCTCAGCAAACCAGACCATACCAAACCCCAAAACTAACTTATAAACATAATACATTTAGTTAGAAAAAATAAAGAAGGCATAGTAAAAGATGATAGAATATCAGTCTGTAAAAAAAAAAAAAAAAGTAGCTGTCTTCAGAGACAAATATCATGTCCCCAACACATACTCTCATGACTACCAATAGGAAGAAATTAGCTTTATTTCAGGGTCAGCCAGTATTCTACCACCTCTTAAGTCAATCGAAAATATCGTTCAAAGCAATGTCCTGTGGTAGGTAACACTCCACTCTCACCTTTCGCGCTCCACTTACTCCATGGTTTACACCAATCAAGGCAATTTCAGGTTGACTCGCTTCAGCTCAGCCCTTCCTACAGTAAGCGACCAGCAGAGACCGGCTCATTCTGGGTAATAAGCATTCAAAGGCACTCTCTAGTTTCTGTGGTTGGTAAGAGCAAGAGGCACCCTAAGTTAGCCAGGGGTGAAAGAAATGTTAAATGAGAGACAAGACTTCCTCCAGAGTCTTGAGTGTCAACATTACTGATTTCCCCATGAACAATGAGGAACCCAAGCTCCCAAGAAACATAATCTTGAGGGAGATGGGAGAAGGAAGGGGCAGGGGAAGGGAGAGAGAGGAAAGGACTCATGCATGCCTTAGTAGATTCTACTTAGCTATAGATGTATTTTTGTGGTCATGGTACAAATTTGCCAGAGAGCCATATTTGAAAAATGGCTTCCCACCATACCTCCCTAAGACTAGCTGGATCCACACAGGCTAGTCTTCTCAGATGGCTTTCCTAAAGTTGCTCACAGTTGGTTGCGTGAATACAAATATTTTCTGATATTAGCTAACTGGTAAATATAATTAATAAATGAAATGAGTGTTTTGATTTGTTTTGGCCATTTTTGCACTTAAATTTGTTTTAAATTATGTGTGTGGATGTTGTGCACATAAGTGCAGGTGCCCACAGCGGCACAGAGAAGAGGGTAGCTGTAGGTATAGGTAGTTGTAAGCAGTGTGTTTGCTGGAGCCTCTGCAGATACAGCACACTTCTTCTCTTAACCAAACCTCTCCACCCCCATGGAGAAATTTTTAAGTTGAAATCAAACAGTGTCTCTTTTGGAAGACCACAGAAAACACACACAAAAGCACACACAAAGTACATGAAGAGGAGTTTTCCACAGGCCACATGGTAGCACTTAAGACTAAGGCTACACAAATGCACTCCTGCTGAGAAGTTCAAAAGTTCAATCTGAAAAGGAAATTAAGGGCAGAAAGGGCCGCCACTGAGGTCTGTCTGTCTTCCCTCCACTGAAGTCTGTCTGTCTGTCATCCCTGCCACTGAGGCCATCTGTCCTCCCTCCACTGAGTCTGTCTGTCTTTAGGCTGGCTCATGAAGTCCTGCTATGGAGTCCTGCCCTCATGGAGAAGGATGAACTTCTGGAGCAAATGCGACTCAGATAGAGAACAGCTTAGTGTGGTTCATACAGCAGGGGTGGAGAGTGAAAAGTGAGCTAAGACAAGGCTTCAGAAGGATGGGAGGGGTTTTACCCTCATGCACAGTAGACTGGTTGAGCTAATCCCAAGCCCCCCAATGACACGAAGGCTAACTTGCTTCATGAAGGAGCCTATCTTCTCCCAACCCCAGAAATAGATGTTGCCATGCCGACCATAGGCTGTCTTTGTCAGTGGCTCACTGCCGAGCAAATGACATTTCAAGGAATCTTGCCCATGACTTTCTGACAGGAGCTGGGGTGGGGTGTGGCTCCTGTACAGTAGAGAGGTTCTAGGTTCCACAGCTCTGACTGGTGGCTGTGAGCGTGAGTGGTACACGTTGGTAAGCCAGCAGAGCAGAGAGAGAAAACCTGCTTGGTAGCAGCTGTCCCTCAGAAGCTTGTTCCTGTGACTTCCCTTCTGCTTCTGCTGATGTACGGACTGCACTCAGTCCTGGACCCCAGTACCCCCAGAAAGTGACCAACTGGACCCCACACCCCCAAAGTGACCGACTGGACCCCAGTACCCCAAAGTGACCACTGGATGCAGTACCCCCAAAGTGACCGACTGGACCCCAGTACCCCCCAAAGTGACCGACTGGACCCCAGTACCCCCAAAGTGACCACTGGACCCATATACCCCCAAAGTGACGACTGGACCCCAGTACCCCCAAAGTGACTGACTGGACCCCAGTACCCCCAAAGTGACCGACTGGACCCAGTACTCCCCAAAGTGACCAACTGGACCCTAGTACCCCAAAGTGACTGACTGGACCCCAGTACCCCCAAAGTGACTGACTGGACCCAGTACCCCCAAAGTGACCGACTGGACCCCAGTACCCCCAAAGTGACCGACTGGACCCCAGTACCCCCAAAAGTGACCAACTGGACCCCAGTACCCCCAAAGTGACCGACTGGACCCCAGTACCCACAAAGTGACCACTGGACCCAGTACCCCCAAAGTGACCGACTGGACCCCAGTACCCCCAAAGTGACCAGCTGGACCCAGTACCCCCAAAGTGACCGACTGGACCCCAGTACCCCAAAGTGACCAGCTGGACCCCAGTACCCCCAAAGTGACCGACTGGACCCCAGTACCCCCAAAGTGACCGACTGGATGCAGTACTCCCCAAAGTGACCGACTGGACCCCAGTACCCCCAAAGTGACCAACTGGACCCCAGACCCCCAAAGTGACACTGGACCCCAGCACCCCCCAAAGTGATCGACTGAACCCTAGTGCCCTAAAGTTACCAACTGGACCCCAGTACCCCCAAAGTGACCAACTGGACCCCAATACCTCCCAAAGTGACCTTATTTGGAGTCAGAGCTGATGGATTAGCTGGTGTGATGAGCTCAGAATGACGTAAGGAGAATCAGAGGAGAGGATCCTTATAAAAGGAAAGCTGGGGTTAGAGTTACGGTAGGTGCCACAGGCCAAGAAACACACGAGGCCAGGAGCAGCGGGAAGGAAAACTTGGAACTCAGAAAAGCCAATGTTGGTTAATATGAAACAGAAGTGTTTCCTTGGTCTGCTCCTCTCAGGTCAGCCACGGGCTATGCAAACTCTCTTCTTGTTAGCAGCTCATTCTGCACAACTGGGAGACCATTCCTAGAAGCTTTGTAGTTCCCACTGTTGCTCCCCGATGGATCTCAGCCTTGCAAATGACTAAAAGCAGATGTCAGCCCTAGTGCTTGTGTTTGCCTTAAAGAGCAGGCAGCCCTGGATAAGAGGTGGCCTGGCCCCTTTCCTCCCAGGGATAAGAAACCTGAGGAAAGAGCCCTGGGATTTTAGGCAGAGGGTATTCACTGGAACTATGCTTCTCTCCATATGCCTAACCTTCTTAGCAGGAGAGGGTACTGTATGATCTAGAGTCGAGACCTTCCTTGACAGAAGATTCTAAGTGCAGTAAGTTCTTACAAAACAAAACAAAAAGAATAAAATCAGAGCCCAGAGAGGAGGCTGGGTAAAGACAGAGACAAAGACTATTGTGGTCTCCAAGCCATGAAATGCCAAAAAACCACGTTCCCCAAGGCTGAGAGGTTCCCCAAGGAAATAGAATCGGCTTTCTAGAGAGCCTTCCGAAGGCACCACAACTTTAGACCACAACTTTGATTCCAAACTTCTGGCTTCCAGAACTATGAAAGACTAATTGTTGCCATTTTTAGCTACCACTTCATGGTAATTTGTCATGACAGGCCTAGGAAACTTATACAAGGTATTGGTAACTGCACAAGCTTCGGAGAGGCAGGCACAACAGTATGTGTGGGTGGTCTCTGTTTACTCACTGTGGCCTGTGTTCTGTGACAGAAAAAAAAAAAAAAAAAACCTTGGAATTTTCAATATTTCACAGAATTGCTTCATAATAGATCATGGAGCTAAACTTAATGCTGGCCTAAAGCCTTCATATCTATGCAAAATCAGTTCTTAACTCACGGCATAATGGGGCTGGGCTGGCAGAAAATTGGGTTGCAACAATCCTATGGACGCATGAAATGCTGGGCAGGTTAACATGAATTGTCATTGAGATACACGAGACAGTGTGCGAGGGAGGAGTACCCCTTGCTGTCTGCCAGGACTTACCTACATGTACAGTCTATCGATTTGTATTTGTTGATGTTAAAATGAATGCTACTACCTGACAACTGAAAAGAATGTCACCAATGTATACTTAGTCATGGCCACATGAATTAAAATGTATATATAATTCAACAGCCAAAATCTGGTCTTTCCACAGAAAAGTATATTATCCGAGTGTAGTGGCTTGCATCTGTCATCCAGCATGAAGGAACTGACAAGGAGGATGTCTATGAACTCAAGGGAGGCCTTGGCTCTGGAGTAATACTTTGCCTCAAAAGCAAAGGGCTAACCAGATGGTTCAGAGCTAAGTGTGCAGAGCACTTGTAGTTCAGTCCCCAGCGCCCATGCTGGGCAGCTCAACCACCTGGAGATCCAGTTCTAGAGAGATCTGATGCCTCTGGCCGCCAGCACATATTCACACAGATACACATAAGTAAAAACGTTTTAAAATGATAAAAAAAAAAAGAGCCAGCATGGTGGTACACTCCTTTAATCCCAGCACTCGGGAGACAGAGGTAGGAGGAGGCCAGCCTGGGCTACAAAGCAAATTCCAGGACAGGCTGTTACAGAAAGAAACCCTGTCTCAAAAACAATAACAACACCACCAACAGAATAACAACCACCACCATCATAAAAATAAACAGAAACAAAATACCCTCAAACAGGAACAAAATATATGTGTCTGTGAAGAGAAAATGTAGACCACACATTTTATAGGGGAAATGTATGTGACTGAGCCCCATATCTGCAAACTCTTCAAAACATGCCACTGGCATCGGAGACCAAACTCTCCGCAGGCAGCCCTGGGGACTGGGGCTGTGGGTGACTAATATAGGACACTTGCTTTCCACCTTACACCAATGCTGACAGACTGCTGTGCAAGCCCTGGCCGAGCCTCTCCGTCAGTAGAGCTCTGCCAGATGTAGCCATGTCTGTTTATTTACAAGGTATCCACCCCGCTTTGGCCCTAATGCAGCAGGTTTGACAAGGAAGAGACAGAGTGAGGTCTGAAGGCTGAAAGAGTTTTCTAACTGCCCAACTCAGAAAGGCAACCCAGCCTCTCTGACTCTGTGAGATGCACTTATTCACTTATTTGTGTTGCTTTACAGTCTTGTTGTTTTTGAGACAAGGTCTCTCCCTGTGCAAGCCAGATTGCCTCAGAATCACAACCTCTGCACTACCCTCCAGTCCTGGGATTAAAGCCCAAGTTGATGTGACTTCAGATTCAGCAAGACTCCAATTAGTCAATGGCTCTGCCTGGGGTGACACTAAACACCCATTCCATGAGACTTTCTAAAGCATTAAAAAAAAATTGAGATTATAATTTAATAACATTTCTCCCTTACCTTTTCCTCTTCTAAATCCTCCATATAACCACCCCCGACTTCAAATCTATGACCGCTTTTTAAGTTAATTGTTGTTAGACACATAATATATTTGTGTAGACATATCTATAGATAGAATAGATAGATAGATAACTTTTCTGTTCATATAAAGTTACTTGTATATGTTTTTAAGGTCTGGTCATTTGGCACTGGACAACCAGTTGGTGTGTTCTTTCTTCTCCAGGGAAGACCATTTCTCCCTTCCCAGTTTTCCTCAGTTGCCTATAGTTGTAAGGCTGACACCTCATGGCCTTTTTCCTGTTCACTGCTGTCATCTCTGGCCAGCTCATGTTTGGGCAGTCAGTTTGGTGAGACTTTATGGGAAGAGTTCCTGACATTAGAGGAGACCCTCTCACAGCAAGCTTCTGGAGCCTCTACAAAACTTTAAAGACAACTGTTAGAGGCTGATTGGGTGTGACTAGGGTGCTTAGACCATCACTGGGAATCTAACAGGATAATATGAAGACTGAGATGCTTCAAGAAGCTGGGTGAGGAGAGATGATGAGAAAGAAAGGTTCTTAAGTGAAGATGTTACAAAGTCAAAGGTTTGAGCAAAACATGAACACCCACTAGACTTTCTACAGTGAGCTCCTCTCAACGCCCAGCATTGTGTGTCCACATCATGGCTTAGATATCCTGGGAGACTGTGGTGGGAGTTGTGTTTATTTGTACAGTAAGTAGACAGGTCATTAGAGTGGGCAGCTTGGGGAAGGAAGAGGGAGAGAGAGCCCTGAAGTGTAGTGTTCTGAGGTCAGCTCTGGCTGTGAGCCTTGCACTGCTTCCCTAGTGGGGTTCTTTGGCGAATCATTTGTTGTTCCTGGCTCTTGGTTCTTGGCTCTCTGGAGGTTAGACTGCATTAAATCCACAAAACTTCCCTGATCTGATACTCTACAGGTCCTGAGCAGAAATCACCTTGGACTCAGGGATAAAGGTAAGGAAGCCATCATTACTGAGCAGGTAGTCTGGAACAGACAACCAATGTTTCAATTGTGTAGGTCTGGGAACAGACAAGCCACAAGTTTCAATTTCTGATAGCCAGGTTGACAATCATTCAGGCTGGAGCAAGGGTAAGTCTGGGAACAGACAAGCCACAATGTTTCAATTTCTGATAGCCCAGGTTGACAATCATTCAGGCTGGAGCAAGGGTAAGTCTGGGAACAGACAAGCCACAATGTTTCAATTTCTGATAGCCCAGGTTGACAATCATTCAGGCTGGAGCAAGGGTAAGTCTGGGAACAGACAAGCCACAATGTTTCAATTCCTGATAGCTCAGGTTGACATAAATAAACTGAGACTATACAAGATCTCAAATATCAACCGACTCTGGCTGGGGTGTCAGGAGCAAACAACTGAACTCAGAAACTGTTTCTAATGGCATCATGGTCAGTTCAATCACACTTCACAAATGTATTTATTAGTGAGTACGTGCAAGCTATAAAGAAAATCTCACTTCTGATTTTTTGTTTCTGTGGTACTAAGACCTGTACATGCTAGGAAGGTGCTCTATCATTGAGCTACACTCTTAACCTTGAATTTTAACTTTATACAACTTCTCAAATAGCATTTGAGTATCCTGTGTGTCCTTCTGATTCTATGTCTTACACAGAGATGGTGAAAAGGCTAATTGGTTCATGTTTTTTTTGTGAAGTAGGGAGAAGCCGGATTGGATAAGACATCAGGCTCACATATAGATTCTTCCATGTAAGCCACAGTGAGCACTCTTTGCTTTCTCTCTGGTCCTGTCCGAGGCTGGCGGGAGCCTTCTGAGTTCCTAGACATCTGTGAACTGCCTGGCCTCACCTGATGACCACATCCCCCGCCCAGGCACAAGGGAACCAGCTAGGTCAGTCCTGAACATGGGCGAAACTTGGTTAGTTGCCAAGGAAAGCACCTTGATACCAAGGACCAGCCTGACAAGGCGGCCACCTCTGCTCTCTATTCATATGCCGGAAGATCCTACTGTTAGACAAGAGACCTATACCCCACTAACCAGCCTGGGCTGCCATCTCCAGCCTGAGAAACCAGTGAGTGTACCTCTCCTGCTGAGGTCCCTGGGCAGGTCTGCAACAAAAAATGCCTGCCTCGACTCAACTTGAAGTCAGAGCTCTAAGTTAAATCAGAACATGAAATCCATGGGTTGGCAATAAGTTCTGCTCCTGTGTCCACCTGAGCAACACAACACACCTGGCCACACGGATCACAAAGACTGATCCAGGAGACACAGGACATGACAAGCCACGCAGAAGAATCCCAACATGGTGATGAGTTTAGGCCTTGGTACAACCTTTACCTTAGCAGGAACATGTGGTGTTAGGAGTCAATAAAGGGCTTGAGCACATTCACGGGACTTAGTAGCTGGCAGACTTTTACTAATACATTGGTTATATGAGAAAGTAAGAGGAAAGTGCTCATCACACCTGCAGGAGCTGACTGAATCCCAGCCTGTGTGAAGAGACAGCATGATGGGATTTATACCCTTACAATCTCAGCACTGGGGAAGCTGAGACAGGAGCTTGCTGGCTGGCCAGTCTAGCCCACTTAGTGGGGCCAGGTCCCAGTGGGAGACTGTGCCTCAACAGCCAGAAACAAAGTGGATGACTCTCAAGGGAATGACCCCAAGGTTAAACTCTGAGACAGACAGACAGACAGACAGAGATAGAGAGAGATCGAGCATGGGGGGGGGTGGTCAAGTCATCTATGAAGTGCTATTAGTACAAGAGGGTGTTTTATGACAGGCTAATTACACTTAGAAATGCCACAGATTATGTAATCTATGAACCGTCCATATTTACATTTAGAATGCTGTAAATAATGTTTATTCGCTCAAATGATAAATAAGAAAAAGGAGGAGATAGCATTTTTAGGTTCCATTTACTTGGTAAATGTATGACAGCCCTTTCAGTCCAGCATGGGCTCTGATGAGGGTCACTGAAAATCTATAGGATGTAGGCTTGGACGACAGAAACTGTATCCAAACTCTGGCCCCTCAGTTAACTTATTTTGTTTTTATATTTGGGGTGTGTGTGTGAAGACAGGGGACCTTGACAAAGTTTGTTCTCTTTTACTATGTGAGTCCCAGGGGTATCATCAGGCTTGGTGGCAGGTACAGATGGCTTGGTGGCAGCTGAACTGTCTTGCCAACCCCAGCTTACTTACTTATGGCCATAGAGTTGGTAAAAAAAAAAAATAATAATAATTCTCACAAGGCATATCTATACAATGTCTTACCAATAAGAGTAAATTAATGATTACAACCATCGTCATCCTTGATTAGATGTCCCTGCCCTCAGGAACTTGACAGAGAGCAAGACTGGTATGTGAATGGTGTCTGCAATAGGATGAAGTGATTGGCATACTGTACAAAGTGAGCTTGCCACAAGAAGAAAAGCATCCAAGGACGCATGTCCCAGAAGGTCCATGAGGTGACAGGTGAGCACTTGACAGGGCTGAGGTTATTCTTGCCTCCTTCTCTCTCATCCATCCGTCTATCCAACCAGATGCCCATTTATCCATCCAAGTGCTCATTCACCCATTTGCCAACCTCTATACTTTAGCTCCTGGTGCGAGGGTGGGTGGCACCAATACTGGATTACATGTTTCAGTAGCTAGCAGTAAACATAACACAAACACTAAGAATTTCAGATAAGGGGAGGAAAGGGTCCCAGGGAAAATTAAAACAAGGCCAGGGGACAGAAGATGGCCTGGGGTCACGGTTGGGCTAGGTGCCCAGGGAGTATGCTCTGGAGACTAACAGGTGGGTGCAGAAGATGTTCAGCTCTGGTGAGAGAATCTTCCATGCAGAATGGAAAGGGCACAAAAAGACCCAAGATGGAAAAAGCACATGCTTGAGGGACAGACAGAAGCTAACGGGGCAGGAATAGACCCAAGGTTGCCTGTGAAAACCAAGATAAGGGATATGGTTAGGCTAACACAATTTTGCAGTTCAGGGACAAAACAAACCCAGTCAAGCAGGCTTTTCCCCTTATGTTTGAAAACTCTTCTCAAAACACAAAGGAAACGTGGGTATCTCTACTCTGCCCCGTTGGCGATTTAAACTTTGTTATGTAAGAGCCTGTGTCTTTCATTCCCTTCCAGACTAGATACATTTGGCGTCTTTCACTAGCTGCCAAAACAAAGCAGAAGGCTGTCTTAAGTTCAATTAGGGATGTCCTGAGCTTAGCCATTTCTCTATCTTTTCAAGTGTGTTTATTTGGCAAAGTATACAGACATAAACAGGGATGCAAGGAGCCAGCTCTGTAGAAGGACAAGTGAAGAAAATTCCTAGTTAGCAGAAAGGGAAGATGAAAGAGGTTTTGAGCGTAAGCAAGCCAAGCACTTCTGCTTCAGCTGATCTGTGTGAGCAAAAAATGGCCATGGTGTGAACCAGCAGCATGGAGAGACCACAGTCGTGTCTTTGTCAAAAATCTCTGCAGGTGTGGTGAAGGATAAAGACACCAGGGTGTGTGCTCCTTCACTGCGGGGGGGGGGGGGGGGGCCTCACCTGAGGCTGCTCTAAGCCTCTCTGGCTTCAGGCAGAGACAGATTTGAAGCCCAAGAAATCAAAATCAATCTTCTAGCTTCACTAGTTTAATTTTATAGTTGCTTTTTAAAATATCTTTTTGAAATTTCTCTTTGTCTCTCTGTCTCTGAGAGTGTGTGTGTGTCCATGAAGGCCAGAGAGAGCACTGGGCTCTTGGGGTAGTTGTGACATCTGATATGGGTGTTAGGAACTAAACCTGGAGCCTCTGGAAAAGCAACAAATGCCGTCAACCCCTGAGCCATCGCTCCAGCCCCTAAGTCAACCCTAAAGCCCCAGGCTCTGAGTCCTGGCAGCTGTGATATAGTCACAGTCTTCCGCTAGCTTTGCCTTCTGTGCACAGTGTTGTCACCAGTGAATAAAGATGACAACAGTCACCTGTGTTACTTCTCAGAGACCTAGAGATCATTTTTGTCAACTTCTAATTCTTCCACTTGCTTGTTTAGGTATCTGATGTGTGAACTTTTCTCTATGTTTCTATCATGGTAATACCTGTCTCTTCTGGTCGTGCCTTTAGTGAAGAGTCCCAAGGACTGATTATGTATCTACAGATGACTAATACCCCCTTGCAATACACACACACACACACACACACACACACACACACACACACACGTGTGCACTGTAACTTCCACCCATATCCTCAAACCAGGTTTTTGTTTCATCCTGGGAATTTCTGTGACAAAACCCAGTGTCTCTGGTTGACACAGCTCTAGTGAGTGACAGGCCAGCTCTGTGAAGACTCACATTCTCAGGGCTTGAGCTCAGTCTGTGAACTGAAGCAAGAGCCTAAAATGATCTCCAATTTCTTTATCTCTCGCTACAACCTTTATTCCCTACAGATCCTGGGAAAGTTGAGTTCCGGTCACCAGCATACCCATCTCAGTAGCTGCCTCAGAAGGTGGGGAATCGTGTAGTGAGGTCGTGACTCTGTCTCAGTCTTGAGACTCCACACCAAGCCATGTGGGAAGGAGCTAGGGGAGGGGTCTGTTCACTACTAATGGCAAGCTTTCTCAGGCTGACAGCGTTCTAAGGGGATGGGATTCGAGGACTTGCCTTTGCCTCAGGTCCTTTGGGGTTCATGTGCTCTCGTCTGACTGAAGCCAGAGGCAGCGTCAGCCTATGGGCTTTCAAAACCAGCAGAAAGTCACTCTCTGGATCTTGTAAGAATTTATAAGCTTTCTTCCCTTCCAAATTCAGTAACGCACAGACCCACTGCATTCTTCAAAGTGCCTGTCTGTCAGCCTTTAACCGGAACACCTGCCCACAATGGCACAGATATATCCTCTTGAAAAAATACACAGCCCAGACCTATAGACACAGCAAACAGATGAGAGTCCTGGAGCAAACGCTCGAGGCATGCTATTGGCACTGAGAAGGTTAAAATCAAAGAGCTGGGAAGGCCTGGGAAGGCCTGGGAAGGCACACCCACTGATCTTCCCCACCCCCACCCTTATTGTACTTCTCTTCCTCTCACAGAACAAATTACAGAAACTAGACTTTTCTTCTCTTGTCCAAAGCCCTCTATAAAACCTTGAGATACTGCTCTGACCTACCCCACCTGTGTGGGAGCTGGCCATAAAGACATTCTAGGGGTAATTTCTTCAGTCAGAGGAGTCCTGCCCTACCCCAGGAGGAACGGGTTCTCAGAGCCAGAAGCTCCTGAACAGTCAGATCTTAACAGTTCTTCTGTCAGCTTTCACTAGGTCACATGTGTTTGCTGTCTATTCCTCACCATAACAAAGCATAAAAATGGAGTTTCCCTAAGGTCTTTCGGTATTCACTTTAAAACAGTGTCATATAACACTTTAGCTAAATACATTTGCTGTGACTCTTATAATAATCGACCAAGGTTTCACTCATGCCTTTTCCTGCCCCATCACAGACATCTGAGCCTCCTGCGGACCAAGCTCCCGGATGGCCTTTCCAAGGGTCATCAACTGCTGAGTGCAACTGAGATCAAACCACCTCAAACATTCAAGCTCTCTACACTGTGGGCCTGAGATCTAGGGAGCAGCAAGAAGACGGGTTTTAGTAAGGAGGAAATGTCTCTAGGAGCACACGTGGAGAAAAGCTTTACTGGTGCACGAGACTCAATGGTGCCTCCAGGTGGAGGTAAATACAGTCAAAAGCAGAACTCTGATAACAATACCATGGCCTAGTCCATCCATATCACTAAGGATGGATTCCAGCAAACCAAGTTCCCTCTTCCAGCTTTTCCATAGAGCAGCAAATGCTGTCTTGACTGGTCAGCTGCTCCTGGCAATCAGAGCCACACCTTGCTCTTCGGAGAAACAGCATAAAAACCTGACAAACGCCACTTCTAAGAGACTATACAGCTAAGAGATTTACAGCTACTGCTGGGGCATAAGGCTGTCCAGAAACAGTGAGATAAAATTAGGCAGACATTGTTTCAGATGTACTTATCCTCTAGATGAAACAGTACCACCTGCTAAATGTAGAAGAAATAAATGAATGGATAAAAGATTTCTAGCCACTGACTTCCTTGTTACCTGTGAGGTAGAAAAAACCTTGAACAGTAGTTCCCTGACCAAACAGTGAGGGTCCATTCCCCTCTAGAGTTTCAGACCCCTGAGATGGGGGTGGGGAATCTGGAGGATGTTGGGGGTTGAAAACCTTCATTTTCCAGAAGTAAAAAAAAAAAACCTAACCACCCACTCAAACCAGACAAACAAATGAAAGGCCCAGGTTTGCGTAGACACACCCAACACCCACATATCAAAACACCTTTACTGCAGAATAAATAGGCTGTGGGTGATCCCACAGTAGAATCGGTCACTGTGTGAGTTTCTTTTTCTTTTTAAACAGTAGTTCCAGGATGCACTCAAGATATAGATGCCTGACTACACAACCACAGCAGTGACAAAATACCAGATGGTCTTTACGGGGGGGAGGGAGGAAGGAAGGAGGAGGCATACACCACCCTACCCCCATCCCGACAGATGTGCCTGTGCACAAAGGACAGACAAATCCAAACCAAAATGATAAGGCTAAAAATGCCAGTCTGGTTACTTCCCTGGGACTCTGCAGAATTCCTTCAGGTGCCAGCCACCTCTCACCTCCCTTCCCCCACTGGGAGTCTCTGCAAAGTCTGGAGGCTTCTGAGGTTGTGGCTGGGGAGGGAGGTACTACTGTCACCGGGCAAGTACAGGCGAAACCTGATGTTCAACATCTTTCAGAGGGCAGTCCCCAGCCACAAAAAAATGACTCCATCCAAAATGTCAGCAGCGCAAAGGCTGACAACCGTGTTCTGAAGGGTTCTGCAGATTACAAAACCCAGGTGGCTCTGCCTGCTCTGTCCTTTCAGATAAGCTACAGCATTGCTGCAGAGGAAACCCTTTGTGGCCCTGGTGCAACCTTCCCTGTGGCTGTTAGATGAACCGCTGATACAGGGTTAAACTCACTGACCCATGAAAACGCTTAAGCAACCCACTTAAAACATCTCCTCACAACTTCCATTCACAGCTCCACAAGAGGCCTGGCACCAACGCCTGCTTAAAAGTAATTCATGCCTATAAGCCTGGTAACATCAGCTACTGGAAGCACCTGAGACCCAGGCAGCCTTTTGATCCGTTACAAAATAGCAACAATTATACTGGAAGCACCTGAGACCCAGCCAGCCTTACAAAATGGCAACAATTATACTGGAAGCACCTGAGACCCAACCAGCCTTTTGATCCGTTACAGAATGGCAACAATTATATTTTAATTAGTTATTTTTTTTTCATTTGCCTGTCAGAACCTGTTTGGGTGATCTAAATAACTTCACATCCTCTTAACATTCCTCAGCAGTCACAGGGAACCCAGCTCAGATTTCTGTCAAATCTCCAACCTCAGCTGCCTGCCGGGAGGGAGCTCCCATCTAGTTCCATCACAGTCTGGGTAACAACTTTCTCATCTAAAATCATCTTCAGAGCTAGAGCAACATACTTCAGAAGGTCCACACAAAATACAATAAACTTTCCAATATAGCTGCAGAACAGCTGGGATCTTAGGAAAACCATTTTTATGATAAAGACTGGACTCCTCTCACTGCTCAGCCAAAGGTGGTGAGCATGAGGGATCTTTCAAACTGTAGCTGAAATAAGTAAGAGTCTTGTCCAAGGGCTGGAGAGATTGCCCAGTGGTTAGAGCACTGGCTACTCTTCTAGAGGACCAAGGTTCAGTTCCCAGTACCCCACATAGTAGCTCACACCAGTTCCAGGGCATCTGACACTCCCACACAGAAATACATACACACAAAACGCCAAGGCGCATAAAGTAAAAATAAAATTAAAAATTACTTATAAAAGAGTACTACCCAAACATCAATCTTCATTTACAGTCATGAGGATCTTATTAAAGAAAAATATTCACACATTACAGTAATGAATTAAGGGCCCATGCCATCTTCAATACCAACTTCTCCCAACTGTGACTCTGAAGTCCTCTCGTCTTCTCAGAAGCAAATTCCTCAGAGCTCTAAAACCCACAAAGCATACACACACACACACACACACACACACACACACACACACACAAAACGAGAGAGGGGGGAGAGAGACAGAAACAGATAGAAAGAGATAGAGACAGATCAAGCGCAAAGCCTAAAACACTTTTTTTTTTATTCTTGGGAGTAATCACATCCAAACACAACTGATTTTTTTTTAAAGTCACCACCGTCTGTGGCACCCTGGCAGGATCTGCCTTGTGTCTTTAGACCTCTGCCTATGGGAGATGGTCCACAGTTCAACTGTAACATCGGAAAGAGCAAGATTTTCAATAAAATATATTTCAAGGTAATAGAAATCTCTGTTGCTACCATGTAACCGACAACATGTAGAGGTTCCCGTGGCTCCCAGGCTTGCCCACCAGAGAGCCAACACATGCCTCCAAGGGAAGGGGTACCTTTTCGATGCACACTTTTCCTTGTGCCAGGGTTCCGGTGGGTCTGATTCTGTTCCTCAGCTTTCCTGAGCAGAACTCCTCTGGGCTGCCAGCTCAGAACACCTTGGAAATGTTAGACCTCAACCGGGTAGACTGAGGCATCTGGCTACCTGCCTGACTGGCTTACACACCAGGGTTTACTAGGCTGCAGCCACGCACATCTCTCCAGAGACTCACACAGGAAAGTAGAGCAGTTGTGGCAGGCTCCCCTCCTCTCAACGCCTCCTCTCCTTGCTTCACTGACTAAACACAGCAGCAGCCACGACGGGCCAGTCCATGTTCCAGAAAAGGAGGGGGGTTGACATTCTTTCTTTTGTTAACTGCAGGTGAGGAAAGTACCATTTTGTCACAGCCACTCACGGTTAACTATGTTGTAAATCTGACGGTAATGGTCCCCGGGGCTTTTAAGTGTCTTTTCTGGATTTGGGAAGAGGGAACGGTATGTGGTGAGCACAGCTTGCAAACAGCTTTCTCGTCCAAGTTGCTGCGTGCAAGACCTGTGTTGTGAAGTTCTGTGTAAAAGTGAAGTAAAGCTAAGCTCAACCTCCTCCTCTCACAAGCATCCCAAATCTTAGAACTCTGATTAGAATTGTTCCATAGAAGTGCCATCTGAAGAGACTTCTTTGTCAGGCCGGCTCGATGTGGACGTATACAAAGTTTATGCTGTGTTTACAACTTTACACCGATTTATTTACTGTGTGCATGGAAGGACACAGCACACAGGAGGAGGTCAGAGGACAGCTTGCAGGAGCCGGTTCTCCCCTTCCACCTTGTGGGTCCCTGGGGTTGCTAACATCATCAGGCTTAGCAGCAAGCACTTTTACATCTTTCCAGCCCTATACTGGGCTTTTATTTTGTGTGTTTGCTCACGTGTGCACACGCGCGAGTGCCACATGTGTGTGTTGGGGGTGGGGGATGCTGAATGCTTACCATGCTCTGGGCACTTTATACGTATTATCTCACTTAATTAAAGCATCCTTCAGAAATCGCTGATGAATCTGTGACAGGAAGTGAGGTTACTGGCTCAGGTGAACAAGCCGCTAACCAGAGCCAGACAAGTCAACTGTGAAGCTCCCATTTAGGGACCTCTTTGGAGGCAAGATTCTGGTCATTTTCAACAAGACTAAGATGATTTCGGGAAAATTCATAGTGATTACTGGCCATAATGACCAGCATATAAAAGACCCTTTTCTATAGGTACGGAATCTCTCCAAGCTGGCTGGAAACAGTCCCAACCATTGCTGAAGAAACATAAAAGTTCTGGCAACATAGCTGAGCTTGTGAAACGAAGAGAAAGCTGTTAGTTGCGCACTCTAATAATTACAGGGCTGGGTTTTTCTTCTGAAGAGTCAAACCCTCCATTACAGGGACAGATTCGCAGAGTGGTGTCTGTGGGCATCTCTACCCCAGAACCACTTACAGCAGCTCTGAATATAACCTTGGTGTGCACACACACACACACACACACACCTCACGTCTCACAGCTCTGCTGAGATCCCTAAGCAAACTCTCTGGGGTAAAGTCTGAGAATTGGTAGAGGGCTGGAGAGAGCACTCGATAGTGAAAAGCTCTTGTTGTTCTTCCAGAGGATTCAGTTTGGATTCCAGCACCCACGTTGACAGCTCACAACAACTTGAAACTCCAACTCCAGTTGCTAGCTTCATAGGTACCAGTACAACACATTTGTGCATGTGCGCTTGCGTGCACACACACACACACACACACACACACACACGCCACACACAAATAAAAACTAGAATGCAACACATAACAGTTTTGTTGTGGTGATAACATGAGAATCAATCATTACAATATAAATGCACATACGGTATTGTTGATGATGGGTGTGAACAACACACGCCACACAAGACATCCAGGTGACTCTTGTACACTCGTGTGTGTGTGTGTGGTGTGTGTGAGAGAGAGAGAGAGAGAGAGAGAGAGAGAGAGATGACTCTCTTAGCCACTGTATCCCCAGCACCTCTAGTGTGGGACACATTCAGGCAAATGCTTGTTAGAAGAGTCAAGGAACCTGTCTTTGGAAGGAAAACACAGAAACTCATCTGGGCCCCAGTCACATGGCCGCAAGTGTTAGAGTGGGCTCACGTCCCATCAATCCTCGACTTTTTCTACATGGACTAAATGGGCATTGTCTGTTTCTTGTCCAGATTTTACTTATTTAACCACTTCTGTGATCTTGGGTTAGGGAGAAAGAGGAATAGTTACCTTCAGGGTTTACTGAGAAAAATTCCGAATTTGTGAGTCTCCTCATGGAAAGGACTTTAAAACTTACTGCCAGGTAGAGTCTGGAGACTTGAGTAACAAACGAGGGTGGGAGCCCTTGATGAGTCACTACAAACTGTCTCTCCAACAGACAGGTCCCTGTTCTCGACAGTGGACATGGAGGAAAACTTAAGTTGAAGGTAGAGCTTACTGTTGGCTTACAGGTGATTCTGCTTGACTCCTCCCAGGGACTTAGCAATAGATTAAGTCACCATCCACCGCCGGATGTAGGTGGACTGGCAGCATATGAGAAGACCGCTAGTTACTCCACCTCTCCCTCTCCCCCTCTCCCTCTCCCTCTCCTCCCTCTCCCTCTCCCTCTCCTCTCCTCCCTCTCCTCTCCCTCTCCCTCTCCCTCTCCCTCTCCCTCTCCCTCTCCCTCTTACCATGTGTTCCCAGCCAGCCTTTCTTTCTCTCTTTCTGTCCTTCTCTATCCCCCACTTTAGTGCCTTCATGGCTCTGCTCCTGTCTATCTGCCTCTACTCCTTCTCCAGGCCCCTATTTTCCTCCTTTCCCCAAATAGACCTCCCTGATACCATGTCTGTCGTATGGCGCAATTTCTCAGATTTCTAAGGGGGACACCTTGGCATTGGCCTCCTAGGCACCCCCGTCCAATATAGCATTGTATTTCATAACACCTACAAAACATGACAGAATAAGTTCAGGAACCGGGCTGTGGTGATGGCTCATAATTTTGTAAAGGCATCAAAGATCACCGAATTGTTCTTGACATGGGTGAATTTTGTAGCCCACAAGTAGAATGAATATTTATTGTTGCCTAAACCCTGCTCCAAGGAGACTCACTGCTAAAGCCAAGGTTGCAAAGGAGTCAAGAGACCTCTTCAATGTTGTCTTAGTTAGGGTTTTACCACTATAAACAGACACCATGACCAAGACAACTCTTATAAAGGACAACATTTAATTGGGGCTGGCTTATAGGTTCAGAGGTTCAGTCCATTATCATCATGGCAGCATCCAGGCAGGCATGGTGCAGGAGGAGCTGAGAGTTTTTCATCTTCATCTGAAGACTGCTAGGGGAATACTAACTTCCAGGCAGTTAGGATGAGGGTCTTAAAGTCCATGCCCACAGTGACACACCTACTCCAACAAAGCCACACCCACTCAAACAAGGCCACACCTACTCCAGTAAGGCCACACCTACTCCAACAAGGCCACACCTACTCCAACAAGGCCACACCTCCTAACAGTACCACTCCCTGGGCCAAGCATATTCAAATCACCCTTAATAATCATCATAGTCAGCATGAATATGGGTGGAGGCCTGCAAGGATGATGGGCTCGCATTGTGGAGGACAGCCTTGTAGAGCAACAAGCCTACAGGAGCTGATCTTACACAGTCTCTGTGGAAGCAGTGAGAGAAACACTAGTGGGCAGGAAGGCAGCCAAAGAGCCATTTATTTTATACGCAAGGAGTGGGCATCTAGTAGGGTGCTGAGAAAATTGGGGGCAAGTGATCCTTCACGGTTTTGGTGGAAAGCCACGGAGACATTTATAATGTGAAAACGAACCATTTGTTATCATGTTGCAGTTGCTAGCCACTAGTGAAGACTAACAGAAAAGACCCTGTGGAATCATGGGAGACTCAGTTCATGGGATATCCAACGTTAAGCTGCGTTAAGTGGTTTTCATTTCAAAGCGTCATCACGACGGTTAACCACACTTAAAAATGTTACTTATTTTATATGTATGTGTATGTGCCTACATGTGTTTATGTGCAACATGTGCATGGAGGAACCCAAGACCTGTGTGCTTGCCTTTTAGAACTGGAGCAACAAGCAGTTGTCAATGACCTACCCATGTGAGTGCTGGGAACTGAACCTGGGTCCTCTGGAAGAGCAGGTAATTCTTTTTTGTTGTTGTTGGTTTGTTTTATTTTGGTTTGTTTTGTTTTTTTGAGACAGGGATTCTCTGTGTAACCATGGCTGTACTGGAACTGGTCTACAGACCAGGATGGCCTTGAACACACAGAGACCTGCCTGCCTCTGTCTCCAGAGTGCTGGGGTCAAAGGTATGCACAGGCAGTATTCTTGACTGCTCAGCCATTACTGGTACATTTTAAACTATCACGTATTTACCTCAGAGAGTAAATCGAGCAGGTAGGAAAAGAAGCTGACCTCCTTCCAGCACTTGGGCTTGTTAAAGCTATTGGCCTTTTCAGAATCTATTCCTTCCTTTTTAAGTACAAGAAATGGAAACAATGTATCAACAAGTAAACAACAGAAACATTCCTTGAGGATGCCAGATACTGTCTCAGACAGCTCACCTGATCTGATTCATGTCTATCACAAGTAACTCCCTGTTTAACTCCTGAGGGTTGATCAGCTCCAAGTGCAGGCAGTGGGATCGACACTGCTGTTGATCACATATCACTGTCCTCTTATTCCTGCCTCACCAGTGAGCGACAGACACCAAGTCCCCAGAGTCGACATTCTGCTTCTGTTTCTGAGATTCATACAGCCTTGCCCTGATTACAGAGCTTATGGGGAGTTTGCAAGCCTGCTCTAAAGTCTGCCTTTAGGGGGAGGAATCTCTGTGCCCTTTCATTCCCACTGGGATTGATGGGCTATGGCCCTAAGCCCTCTCCTCCTGGCTAGCTGGCAACCAATGACCAGGCCCATCTGCTGGAACAGGCATAAAGGCAGGAAGCCACAGAGTCCAGGAAGCAGCACAATCGGGTGTAAAACAAATTCGGAGGGGCCTGCTAGTGCAGGAGAGGAGGCCAGCCGTGTGTGTGTGTGTGTGTGTGTGTGTGTGTGTGTGTGTGTGTGTGTACCAATGTTTTATGGAGTCAGGGAGCCTTCCTGGTAAGCTTCAGATGGTGCAATTTTCACAAATTTACACACTTGTGCAAAGAACTGAAATGGACAAATACACAAAGCCAAGGAGGAGCTGAAGCCCTGAAGCCTGGGAGGGGGTTGTTGCAGTCAGAATGCCCAGCTGGGTCTTCTGGAAGAGCATCCAGGGCTCTGAACTGGAGCTATCTCTCCAGTCTCCCTTTCCTCCCCATTTTGAGAATCTTATTTGTAGCCCTGGCTCCTAGAGCCCTTTATGTACACCAGGCTGGCCTTGAACTCAGAGAGCTGGCTACTTCTCAGTCCAAAGTACTGGGATTCAACATGTGCATCAACATGCTGGCATGGAAAATATTTGTAAGTAACAGTTCTTAAGTTTTAAACCTGATTGATTCAGATAAGAAAAATAACACATTGTTTCTACAACAATGTGGCTTAAAGCAAATGGTAAAATAAAATCATATGTTTAAAAAACAAGGAAAGGTAAGGAAAATCTCCAGTTGACTTAACTCTCTGAAGTTAAAAATCACCCTCAAAAACAAAACATCTTTTCAACTCAAGATAAATACAAACTCTTTGCAAACTGTCATTTCCGGATAAGGAAGCGCCTCCATTTGTTCTGACAGGAAATGGGGTGAGTTTTCCATAAATATCAAGTCTTTACTGAGAACAGTCTCTGGTTCTTCTGGCAACACATTTCTACCAGAGTAAATGCCAGAGAGAAATCCAGTGACTTGGGATGGGGTGGAGACAGGGATTGGGGGTGGGAATAAGGGTAGGGGTGGGGGAAGGGGTGGGGTAGAAGTGGAGATAGGGGTGGGGGCAGGGGCAGGGGGCAGGAACATCTTCCTCAAGCCATTTCATGTTACTCCAAGTGGGACAATTCCCACTGGTGAGAATGGAAAGGTAAAGTTATTCTTTGCAAACAGAGTTTCACAGCTAAGTTCGACCTTGGGTCGAATTTAAAAATCAAGGTCACTTTCCATTCAAGACTTTACAATTGATCTAATCACCTTCTAGGATCAAGGGCCCAGTTGCAAGTTGTGGCAACCAGTGGCCCCAGGAAGGGACCAAAGTTTTACTTCCACAGTGACAGGGAACCCAGTGAGGATGACAGAAAGTTCAAGCCTGTCTGGGATACAAGCAAAGATCATGATAGTGACCTGCCTCCTCGTTTCCTGCCTCTCTGCTCTCAGACCTAACCAGGTAAACTGTGGAAGAACTGCAGAGAGGAAAGAGGTAGAACACAGGCAGCTATGACAGCTTCTAATCATGCTGGTGTGTGGGTGTGTGTGTGTGTGCATGTGTGTGTACATATGTATGTATATGCATGTGTGGTATGTGCGTAAGTCTAGGTGTGTGTTTCATTCTGTCTTTAAAACTGCAGGGTCATTTATAGACATAGGATAACAGGATCCCAACTGTAACCCTAGTCTCTGCAAAGGGAGCAGGTGTGTTTGTTTATGCACATGCATGTGTATGCATTTAGGTTGAGATGTAAATTAGGTGTTATAAAATTCACATTATTAAAGTACACACATCAGCATTTTGTAATATATGGGCAAAATTGTGTAACTGACACCATTGTCTAATTCTGGGATGCTTTCATTCTCTGTGAGCCAAAACGCCCATCACCAGTCACCCCATCTCCTCCTCCCAGTCCCTGGAAACCATTAATTTACTTTCATCTCCTAATCTCTATATAGTTTACGCAAACAGAATCATATGACCCATGATCTTTTGTGACTTGCTTCTTCCTTTTCATTTTGAGTGTCTTCAAGCGTCATCCATGATGTAACATGAATCAATATTTTCCCCTTTTACACGGCCAGGTAATATTCCATTATGTGGCTATACCACCATTTGTTTACCTCGTCTACAATGAAAACATTTTAAGCTGGATGTGGTAATACAATGGCCTCCTATAGTCTCACCTATTCCTGTAGCTGAGTTCAGCAGTTCAAATCCATCTTGTGCAACATAGCAAGACCCCCCATATCTCCAAAACAGAACAAAAATTGGAAGCCATTTCTCCAGCTCTAATCACTCATCGATAGTCTGGAGTGAGGAACCGTGACAAGTGTCTCTAGTTCCACCTTGCCTCACAAGACCTTCTAGAATATCTGTGGATCTGGGAAGAATTCCAGGCCAGAGCTCTGTAAGGAGGCCGAGCCCTCGCGCTGCAGACGAATTATTCCTCCTTCAGTGTTCTCTGAGGGCCATGCCAGGTGTTCTCGCGGCCGACTCTAACTAACCCTGAAATCTGACTCCGCAGAAAAGAAACACACCAGAGGCGAGGACTTCGGCGGCCTTGTACACAGGTAAAACCAATAAAGCAATGAAGGAGCAACCGTCTGTCTCCAGCACAGGTGTAACAGGACTTACAAGACGGGCTTCTCCATCCAGAGCCTTAAATTCAGGTCTCTCGGCAAGCTACGCTTCTCGGCCAGTTCTCTGACTGTGGATGGCTGTGTGGGAGAGTGTGAGGGCTCCCCCGTGTCCCTCTTCTGAGAATTGAGAGACCTGTTTTCTAATTTCAGTCTGTTGCTAATTAGCTCCAGATCCCCCAGCACTCTGTAGCTGCTTCTCTGATGGAGGTCAGTGGTGAAGGCCTGGACCACTTTACGGGCCTGCTGGGTGAATTAAACAGTTCTGAGATCATTTGCAAATGTTAAGAAATGCTCCACAAAGTCAGGACACTGTGGTGGCTCACTGTACGCTGGGCACAGCTCACCTACTCAACAGAGGGACTTGATCCTTTTCCCTTCCCTGATTCTCAAAAATATTTAAACCCATGAAAGGTTTTTTTTTAAAAAAAAAAAAAAGAAAGAAAGAAAGAAAGAAAGAAAAAGAAAAAAAGAAAAAAGCCCAAATTGGTGTGAAGACAGAACAGGCTAGGCAGGATGTCTTCCGCTCCAGTGAGGGCTGGCTCTCTGGCTCTGCCTGGGATGATATACACAGAACCAGGAAGGAAGGTTGTTTTCTGCAAATCATGTCTTTGAAGGTGACAACCAGACCTGTTGAGTAAATGCTATGGGATAACTTCTGTTTCTCTCCGAAGCTGACTGGCTAGTCCAAAACAGGACCAGACCTGCCTAAAATCTCTGCACCAAAAAGGACGGGACAGCGCCTTCACTTTCTGATGTGATGGAGTGTGTGTCTGTCCTTCAAGCCCCACACTTTGTGAAAAAGCAGGTTTTTAATCAGTTAAAAGGCCAGACAGAACAACACTACTGTTTTTTAATCCCTTTGAATATCCAGAGAAAGGATTTGATTGAATCCCATTATGATCCCATTTCACAAGCCAGGAGCTGAGCAGAAGAGGTTTGAAAGCAAAGCACAAATACCATCCAAAAGACAAGACAGGGTCTAGACAGAGGTTTACATGGGCGGTGGAGGGGGGTGGGACTCTAAGGGGTCTCATAAAGGCCAGGTTCTTCAGTAGCTGTTACAGAGAGTAGCACACAGTCCCCAGAGGCACCCCAAGAAAACAGGCATCACCACACACTCTGGAAAGACCAGATTCAGCCTGCAGGTGTTGGCTGGTGGGAGGAGAACCAGGAAAGCCTGTGTGACCTGAGCAAGAACTGAGAGACTGCTTCCCACCCCTGTGGTGAGAACAGGGACACAGCTCTGGCCTACTTCCTGCTAGAAAGGACCGAAGAAAGTCCCCACCCCACTCCCAGGAGGTAGCAGCCTGCAGGTGCCTCCTTAGGGAAGGCACCTAGGCAGAGGGGACAATGGCTGAGGCCACTTGTTTTAAGTGAATGAGCCATGCCCAGAGGCTCCCTGGGGTGGTGGCGTGGTGGGAATGGTGTTAGAGAACAGGAGCGATGAGAGAGTCCAGGACTGAGGGAGGAGACTCCTGACAAGCCCCTTCCCTCTGCTCTTCAGACTTTGTTTACAGTTCACTTGCTGTCCTCACAAAATGATTTACAGTTGCTTCTTCACACAGATGGCTTTCAGTATCTGGTAAAAGGGTCTTGGGGGCATCCACCAAAGATGAGGGTGATTTGTAGCCAAGGGAAGTCCCAGGCCCACCAGCACCCATGACTGACCTGAGTCACCTTGCAGCTTCCAGAGTGGGGGGGAGGGTTGGGGAGAAGAAACAGGAGGGGCTGATTCCAAGGACAGTTCAGGAAGGCACTGGAGGTAGGAGGTGACCAGCAAAGCCTAATACTTCACTCTAATTTGCTCCTAGCCTCTTAAATTAAGAAGCAGGCTGGCTGTAACAATCTTCAGAACGTCCATTGGATTTATAGGTCAATTAGTAAATACTTTAAGAAAACAGTTACATTTTATTCATTTATTTTTGTGTGTGTGTTGGAAGGGCATGCATGTGTGAGCGCCCCGGTATGCATGTACCAGCATGCATCCACCGGCATGCATGCAATGTCCAAACCTCTCCTTCCACTGTGCGGATCCCATGGATCTCAGGCCACCGAGCTTAGCATCAGGCACCTTTATTCAATGAGCCCAGCAAACATTTTTAAAGACACACCATTTACAACAAGATGGTCCCCAAAGGCAACGTCACCGTTGCAAAGATAACAGGAAGTATGTGACAATAAAGAGAAGGGTGACACAGGTGTGTGTGCCATGTGCCTGGGCGGGACAGACCAGTCAGAACGAACCTTGGGCTCTGACCCCTGGGATGCAGAGCCTTGGAGAACTCACAGGCTGGGAAGGACACTGGGAGACAAGCACCCGAGCCTTGAGTTTATCCACATATTTTGACTGATTCCATTAATGAAAGGAGAGATAGGCTAAGGATACTGATGGGCTTGTCCTAGGTCACCCAGTGGGTGAGTTCCAGAGCCAAGAGCTCTCTGTCACTTTTCTCTTTAAACTACTTGGTCTCTGCTTATCCCCCTTCCATCAGACTGAAGACATGTGTGAGCACTACACCTCTGGGGTGGGGTGTGGTGGGGCTGTAGCTCACTTGGTACAATGCTTGTCTAGCATGCATTACTGCAGCCCTACATACACCAGGCATGCTGATCCACTCCTGCAATCCCAGCATTCAGGAGATGGAAGTGGGAGCAATAACAATTCCAGGTCATCCTCAGTCACATAACAAGTTCAAGGTTAGCCTGGGATATGTGTGACCTGTCTCAGAGCAATGTTAAAGAACTCAAAAGAGAAACGTCGGAAGTGAGGGAAGGATGATGTTCTGAAATCTACATGCAGACTTTATGTCTGTGAGAGAAAGACAGCCCCAAGGGGGCTGAGGTTCTCCAGGAAATGCTAGAGAAACAAGAGACAAGGTTGTATCTGGACAGGCTGTGTGGGGCCCTTCACTTTTTAAAGCACCCTTGGGTGCATGGTAGCACCTTTAGGAGAACCACATGTAGTGACCTCAGCTCCACTTCAATGTTTATAGTCTACACATTAGGCAGTCTTGGGGTTCTAGAATGGGATGAGTAAAAGATACCTCCACAGCAAGTCTTTGCAGCTGGAAATGCTAACTTATTTGGAAACGGTATTCAGAGATGTAATTAAGGCAAGGGTTTTGAAGGGTGATGGGCATGGTCTTACATAAAATGATAAGTGCCCTTTTAGGAAAAGATTGGAAGAGTAGCTGGCAGAGGAGGTGGCACACCTGGTGTGATGCAGGAGATCATGAAGGACCATTCCTCCAGTATTTAAGAGAACAATGGCCCTGATGATACATTGTTATAAATGTCTAGATTCTAAAAACGAGAGAATAAATTGTTTTAAGCCGTCGCTGTTGCAGCCCATGCAGAAAATAAAAGCACTGATATACAGATACAATGAATTTAAAACAAAAAGACAAGGTATATATTGAAGACAATGTTACACTTTGAATTGTTGGTTCATCAACAGGGCCAGGGAATGAAGCTAGCGTGGTGATGGGGCGTGGAGATTGATCCTGCTTTCTCCTGGTGACCAAGCCCAGCTGACTCACTAGCAGTCACATGTCTTGTGCTAGCCCCTGCAGGACATTTTTCTGGGTTACACACCCATCTGAGGAGGACAGAGCCTGCTGGGTGGACCTCTAATCTAAGCTGAAAGTGCAAACCACTCCCAGGCTGACTGCTGTTGGAGGCTTTGTATGGAATGTCTCCAAGTCCTAGACCCTGTCACCTGAGGCCAATTTAGGACAAGACCCTTGCAACCTATGACTCCAGCCTGAGAGAAAAAACATGAGGGACCAGCATGTCTTCAAAATGGGATGTACTAGATTGCAACTATCATTTATAGATTCCTTCCTGCAGCTGTTGAAGTCAATGTAAACATGCATGCCTTAAAACCAACAACCTAGAGGCACCTAATGAGCCATCAAGGCCACGTAACTACCTCTCTATCTAATTCAGAAGAGCTTGCCTAATGGAAACTGTCCCGGAAACAGTCACTATCACTTTCACCCCGGTCCTTGGCAAACAGCAGTCTGCTTTCTGTTTCTAATCATTAGGCCTTTGGTGATGGGCTCCATGGCTGGGTGATCTGATCAGGACACTCCCCTGCCTGTCATCTTTCACTTATGGGTCATCTGTGGTACCGAAGGTATCAGTGCCTCCAGACATCTACTGGGGTGTGACTGAGTGACTCCCTCCTCCCTCTGCTGTCAACAGTGGGTGGAGCATGTGTGTGCACAGGTGTTTGAATACTCCCATTTAGTCTTTCCACAGCACCCTGACTCGATCCTATGACTGCAGCCACAGAGCTGAAATCCTCCTCACGTCTCTCGACAAAGCTCAAACTTCTGAGTGTGACACTGGAGGGATCCTCCCCACTTCTCCAGAGTGGTGCTCCCACAACATGCTCATTTTCTGTTCTTGTGTGTCCTGTGTCTTTGTCATGTGATCCTCTTTATTAGCGCTTTCTCCCTCAGACTACTGGGCAAATATACTTGACAAGAGGCTCTTCCTTATTCCCTCAGGACCCCTCCATGGTGACCCCTCCACCTTTTGTGGGAAGAACTTGTAGTGGGACTTGGGGAGATTATTCTCAACTTTTGTTGTGATATCCCCCAGAGTGGACAGAAACACCACAAGGACTCCCAGGATAGACAGCCTGTGTCTTTAAAACATACCCTACTGGCTGTATAGAATCAGTACCCAAGGGGCCCACATGATGAGCTGGTAGGTCAGCAGGCTAAAGCTGCCGGGCTTCCTGGCTCTGCACATTATCTCTGCCCTACAGACAGGAAAGTGTGTGTAGTAACTGTTACTTTCCCCTCCAGCTTGATGATCCCCAAGAGGTCTGTGAGAAACAGGATTTTCTCTGAACTTTGATCCCAGAATTCCTTGCTGCAGCCTCTCTCATCCAAGAGGAGCTAGCTAGGCCCAGAGGACGGTGCTGGGAGGGAAGGTGCTGAGCAGGCAGGGACAAAGCTCTGGCTGGAAGCAGTCACACCTGAATTTGACAGGCTTCCTTAAGCTCTGTCACAGGCTCTCCGAGTCACAGCGGATGTGGTTTTCTAAGGACAGAGAAGTCAAAGTCTTTACCTT
The DNA here is from genome assembly GCA_021653895.1 of Mastomys natalensis. Classification (NCBI taxonomy): domain Eukaryota; kingdom Metazoa; phylum Chordata; class Mammalia; order Rodentia; family Muridae; genus Mastomys; species Mastomys natalensis. The sequence goes on from JAJTUV010000060.1 coordinate 941,445, forward strand.
GCACCCTCCCTTCCTCTCTCAGCTCAGACTCTAAGCTTCTGAGGTCAACACGGGCAAACACACATGTGCAAACACAGATGTAAACAGAGGGACTAACGCCATATTCTTACTTCTAAGGAAAAAAAAATGTCTGCTTAACTCCCAGCGAGGGAGGTCTGTTCTTTTCTCCATCATTTCAAGTTCCCCTTGGCATTTGGAAGAAAGGTAAGCACCACACATGAATCCTTTCAGACCTGCAGCTATTCTCCCTTCCTCCTCAGGAGGAGACACGAGGGATGAGCGGGCAAACGGTGGAGGTCTGAGGGGACCCCCGCTGTACTTACCTCCAGGACTTTTCCTGTAATAAACTGGTGACAGGCTTCACACTTCACCCCAAAGAGCCCCTGGTAGTCTTTCTCACAGTACGGGAAGTCATCCCTGAAAGACAAAGCTGCATTCAGCAAGATACCAAAGCCACATTTCTGATGCCCTTCCCACAGGACACAGACCCAGCGACCTGACCAGACAAAGCCATAGGCCAGAGAGTAGTGGTAGTTCTCTAGGTCAGACAGAGAAAAGAAAAGAAAAGAAAAGAAAAGAAAAGAAAAGAAAAGAAAAGAAAAGAAAAGAAAAGAAAAGAAAAGAAAAAAGAAAAGAAAAGAAAAAAAAAAACACCAAATGGTTACTGTGTCTATTTCCTTGGTTGTCACAGAATTAAGGAGCAGAGACCCCAGTATTCTTCTCTTGACAACCCAAATAACCCTCAGATGAGCCAGTCTGAGAGGTCCGGGGTATCTTACTTCCCTTCCCACACTATCTTCTCAGAATCAGAGGTCTACCAGAGCCTCCCTGCAGCCTCAAATGTCACCTACTTGGCTCAGGCCCCCTGGCTCTGAGGGTTTAGAACATAGTTCCGCCCAGTAGCCAGCATTCACCTCACAGTGTGGTGAAGCTGCCATTTCCTGAGTGTCTGCTCTGCTTATTACTGGCAGTCATCAGTGTCACCTGAAAGCCAGACAGACACGTATGTTGTCCTTTAGACTGTTCATCACTGTCACCTGTGGAGATCTTTAGTCTCTTATAGGAGTGCTCAGCTTGACCCCAGACCTCATTTTTGGGTGGTGGGAGCCAATTCTCCCTTTTTAACCATTTCATGGATCTGTGAGATTTAATTCACCAACTATGCTTGAATGAATGACGTTTGAATATTTGAATATACTTGGGTAGGTTTTGTGTTTCTTGTTTTTGACCTTTGAGACAGGGTCCTATGTGGCCAGGCTGGCCTCCAGCTCTTGAAGAAGCCCAGGCCACCAGAACAGGCAATCTCTACACCCACTTTCATATAGCATTAGCACACGGGATGCTGTATGAGCTAGGCAAGTACTCTACCAACTGAGTTACATCTCCATTTCAGAGACCCAACCCAAGCCCTTGTGCACTTTGGGGCCTAAGCTCCCTCATCAAGCTATTTCCTTATCCCCTGGTTGGGGAAAGTTTCAAAAGCCATGAAAAGATACAGAGCGGCAGATTCCACCTCATTACCAGAGCACATTAAATAAGTAAGTAAATAAATAAATAAATTAAATTAAATAAAAATAAAAATAAAAATCCACCCAACCTCCACAGATTTGTATAACTCTGGTTAATCCACCATGATTCCAACATGAACCTTCACCCTGACAGGCTATTCCGTGGCTCTGGTCTTGCCAGTCTCGGTGCCTAGATAACATGTGTTTTGGGGAGATGTCTAAAGCCCCAGAGAAGAAAATTATGTTAGCATCGCATAGAAAAACAAAAATAGCAAAGGAGACATGGCAAGGTGCTTAATTGATGACACGGCAGGGTACACCACTTTGTAAATTATTAAATTGGGGCGCCGTTAATAGTCCATTAAGTTTGCAGCAGGCACGGCATGACACAAGCAGACTAATGTAGCTATTTCAACAAATTTTACAGCAACTAGTTCATACTGATGCAAAACAGGAATGTGCTTTGGCATGCTTGAGGGAGGAGGACGACCCCAGAAAGCAGAGCCGGTGCCCAAGCTCTTCTGACCCAGACTTACTTGCTGATGTACTCTCCGGTGAGAACCTTTCCGCAGGACTTGCACTTGAAGCAGCCCAAATGCCACTGCTTGTCCAGAGCTAGCAGTGCCTGCCCGTTCTTAATGTCCCTTCCACAGCCGGCACAGTCTGGAAGAGAGCAGCAGCCTACGGTTACTGCCATTGCCCTTGAAAAACCAAGGAGGAGCGGTCCCCTGGACCTACAGCGCAGCCAGCTCTTCCTAGTCACTCCGTTCTTAACTACGGTTTCATTTCCCTGTGTAAAATCTTCTCCACTCAATCCCTCAGGACTTGTCCACGTGGCAAGGCAGCTGCTCAGACCTCAGTGGATCTCAGCAGATGGATATCCTTCACCTCCCAGCTCCTCAGGAGTTAGGCACCCTTGGGGTCCAGTTGGCCTAGAGACTATTTAATTATCGCATCTTGGCTGGGACATTAAGAAAGCACTCGCAGTCTTTGATTTAATTGAGGGCACATGTGAAGCAGCTAAGTCCATGTGCTGGGAGCCCGCTCATCTCTGTGGGTGATTGCTGGAGCACTGTCTGTCATTCTCAAATCTGTAATGAAATTCTACTTCCTTCTCTACCCAAGCCAGCCTTTCCACTATTGGTTAAATGACTTCATTCCTTAGCTGTCATCTGTCCTGGGCAGATTCCTGGAAGGCATGTGTATTAGCTACATCTCCCGCTGCTGTAACAAGAAGGCCAGCAAATGCAGCTCAAGGAACCAAGGCTTTATCCTGAGGACGTGGCAGCTGGTCACAGCACTGCAGTCAGGGAGCAGGGAGAGATCCAGGATCAGCTCACTGTTTCCTTTTTATGTTGCTCAGGAACCCAGCCCACGAACTAGGGTGGGTCTTCCCACCTTAGTCAACCCAATCTAGAGAGTCCCTCACAGTCATGCCCAGAGGTCTGTCTTCTTGGTGGGAGGTGTCTAGATCCTGTCAAGCTGTCAATCAATACCGACCATCACAATATGGCAGAGTATGAACATCAGAGTTAGCCGGCCTGGTCCTGTACCACAATCTTGCCTGTCAAAAGTAGCCCTTCAATAATACTTGCTGTTACTAAAGGTGCTGAGATCATGCAGATTATTCCACACGCTGTGGTGTCAGGGAAGCGGAATACGTATGTGTTAATGCAGAGACACATCAAAGGGATAGTTCATTGAAATTAACATCAACACTACAATCATTCAAAACCTATGTGTCTGAGAAAACAAGAACACGTGCAACCAGCTGGCAGTGGCCATTGTGCCCTGACAAAGAAGACTAATGGAAAAGAGCAGTGTCCAGGCAAGGCCACTTAGTAGCCATGTTCAGAATAAGACAGACACAGGGTTCCATGTACAAAGTGACGGAACAGCCCCCTCTTCTGGCCACATCTGTAACTGTCCCAGCTTCTCTTCTCCCAGACCTGAATCACCTGTCCCACTGGAGTGACCCAACACAAGCCTCAACCTTGAACACACTCTGCAAATCCAGCCAGAGACGGCTGTGGTTCCTCTCTGCTTCAGCATCTTAACATATCCTGTTTCTTTGACCGGAGGCGTTCTTGGGCATCGTGGTGAGCAGCTGTTAACTTGGCTTTAGACTTAACAATTCATGTCCAAAATTTTACTATAGAAATACATTTGCAAACCCCCCCCTCCCATGTGTGTGTGTGTGCGTGTGTGTTTTCTAACTAAATGTATTTTTAAAAGAACACTGGTGTTCTGTTCCCAGAATAGAACATTTCTTGAGAAAGCTAGAATTGATTCTTAAGAAACTGCCCCCTGTGGAGGAGGGTTTTATTTGTCTCCTCACATGATCTGGTTGTTTGATTTTCTTAACCACTAGAATGTGAAACATTGAAAATATGTATCCAAAGAATTAAAAATATAAGTTTTGAATATTAGGGTGAGAATGTTCTTTTTTAGAGATTTTTTTTTAAACTTCTGCATATGTGAGCATCTAGCTGAGTTTATGTGTGCCACTTGTGTACAGGTACATGTGGGGCCCATGGGATCCCCTGGACCTGGAATTCCTGATATGGGTGCTGGGAATCACACCTGAGTCCTTTGCAAGATCATTAAGTGGTTTTAACCCAGAGCTATCTCTACAGCCACTGGATAAGAATTAGTTAAGTATGGGTCATTCTAAATTGTGAGTATAAGACAGTACTAATGTAATAATAGATGTTTTACCAAATGCCCAATATGTCATCATAAATATTTAAATCTTATATCTGGTAATATTCTATGAAGATAAAATGGAATGCCACAGCATTTATTTTAAAACACAGTCTTCAAACGGAAAGGCCACAGTATGGAGGTTAAGGCAAATGGGGAGTTTTAAAAAGCAGTTGGGGCTGGGGAGATGTCTCTGTCAGCATGCCTGCCGTGCTAGCATCAGCTCAGAACAACCCTTGCAAAAGGCCAGTGTGAGTGGTGTCCATCCATAACCCTGGCTAGGGGAACAGGGAAAGAGACAGACAGATCCCAGGGACTTGCTGGCCAGCCAGTCCATCCGGCTGGTGAGCTCCTGGCTCAGTTAGAGATTGGGTCTCAAAAATATACTTAAGAGCTATAGAGGAAGACATCCAACATCGACCTATGGTGTGTACACACCACACACACACACACACACACACATCTACCACACTTTATAGCCCCCTCCCCCCATCTTAAACAGGAATATTCTGTAAGTTTTGAGTTCACAGGAAAATTGAGAGTGCAGAGATTTCCCATTTCTCCACCCCAACATGCTCAGCTCTGTCACTCTTGATATCGACCACCAGCCTTGCTGACATCCACAGCTCATCTGTGTTTGGAAGGTTTAAAATGGCGTCAGGGATTATAGTATCACGCTGAATAGCAGGAGAATTTCAACACTCTAAGAACACACTGAGTCTTACCTACCTACCCCTCCTTCCCCTATGCCCTGGAAAACTCTGAATTTTTTTCTACTGTTAAGTCCTTTCCTCAAAGAAATGGGAACTTTAATTCAAGTTGAACAGAAATTTCCCGTTTCTAATAATTACCACTAGGTGGCAGCAACGGTTTAAAGAAAGACAATTAGGGTATTTGGTTTTTGATTTTGTTTTTTTTGTTTTTTTTTGTTTTTTTCAAAATAAGTTTCACAGATGGAGGTGGCTGGACTTAGAGAGGCTGTCAGAGTTGCCTGTAGTTCACTGCAGGAAGCCTGAGGTCTAAAGAGCTGGGTAATGGAAGCAGGCACAGGCAATGGAGCTGGGGAGACTTGGACTCCTGGCCATCTCGCAACCTCCATCTCCTCATCTGTGACCTACTGATAGTAATGCCACCTGCTATATTGCATCCCAAGGTTCTGCACAACACAGGGCCTGGTAGAGACGAACTACCCAATGGCCCCTCTCCTTCCTTGGTTAGGGGGCAGTGCTAAGACTAAATCCTGGGCTTCTTCGTCTCAGTTCTAGCTTGCTCTTTCCTGGCCCTGATGCCCACGTGTCACCGAGCCCAGAAAGCAGTTACTACACAACCTGGGGGAAAGGGAACATTCTGATCCCCGGCCGAGGGCTGAGGCACGGGCAGGGTTGTACACACCTGCGACCTTTTAGCCTTCAGTTCTTTGAACTGGGGGCTCTCTAGTCTCACAGGTGGTGTCTAAACCACTGGGATCCAGCATACCCTCCGCAGTGTCTCCCCAAAACAGAACAAGTGACCCAGGTGCCTGAGCCCAGCCAGTGGTATATTCTACAGCAATAACCCGCTGTTCTCTGGACAAAGCCATAGCCTGACATCGGGAGGTGAAGATGGACAAGGGGCAGTGAGAGAGAGGTTCCTGCTGAGTTGCTCCCTTCTTTCTGCTGAAGCCAACAAGGCTCTTCCATGGAGAACAGCTTGTCCTACTTGCTGGCTTCATGTCTTCTCAGTGGTTGAGAAAATTGTTTCCACATCTCTGAAGCAGCTGCTGGTAAATATAGAAAGTTGGTGCGTGGTGCTGGGATGATTGTCTAAGTCAGAAATAGGGGACTATGGAGTGGCATCAAGGATGTAAGGTCCGCTGGTAACTCGCCAAAGGAAACACAATGACCAGACAGAACAAAACGCCAAAGCCCGGCCCGGGACACATGGCCTTGGGACCTCTCTCTTAGCATCAAGAGCCAGGGCTGAGTAGGATCTGTCTGCTCACAAACAAGTTAAACTGAGGCCCAAGGCCACACCTGGCTCCGTTTTTATATCATTTTCTTCAAAGGCAATGAAAACCTTTAACAGTGGGGATCCCGCCTGCTTGCCTTCGTTCTTTTTGGCAAAGGATCCCAAACACCTGTGCTTCAGATGGTTTTAAGCTGATGAAGGAGACATATGGCCCTCGGGAAGGATGTGTGGGTCTGTTGAGATGTTTCTCTGGAAAAGAAGGCTGAGAAGGTTTTTCGAGACAGGGTTTCTCTGTATAGCCCTGGCTGTCCTGGAACTTACTCTGTAGACCAGGCTGGCCTCGAACTCAGAAATCCACCTGCCTCTGCCTCCCAAGTGCTGGGATTAAAGGTGTGCGCCACCACCGCCCGGCTAGAGTATTTTTCATAAACAAAATTATCAAGTAAATTTATGGCTAGATTTAGGTTGCTATTAGTAGAAAATCAAGACTTAGGAGACCCTATAAAGTATCCTATTAATAGACTGTTTATAGAGGTACTTCATCCTTGGCAAGAACTCAAGGCAAGGGGTTTCAAAGGAAAAAAAAAATACAAATTTAAGTTCCGAGGTTTAGCTAACATGAGGTTTTAAGTTTTTAATAGATTCAATTGTTCAACAGAGCTCAGACTTCCCAGCGCTCTCTCTCTCTCCCTCTCTCCCTCTCTCTCTCATACACACACACACACACACACACACACAGAGAGAGAGAGAGAGAGAAAGAGAGAGAGGGAGGGAGAGAGAAGAGACAGAGAGACAGAGAGACAGAGAGACACAGAGAGACACAGAGAGACAGACAGACAGAGAGGGTATTATGTTAGGGTCAGGTGCTTTAGGATTACTCTCTTCAACACTTAGCCAGAGAATAGCTACTGAGGGTGCTTAGTGCCTGCCTGCTGTGTGTGGGATAAGCAGCTCCGGTCTGCTATGGTGCCTTCTAAGGGCCCTAGTGTCTACAGTCACCAGTTCCCATGCTTGTATCCACTAAGCACTAAGGTTTCTAAACTGACCTTCAAAGGTCCTGTGCAGGTATTTTTAGGTCAACTTGACACAAGCTAGCGTCATCTGGGAAGAGGGAACTTCTGCTGAGAAAATGCTTCCCTCTGGTCGACTTGTAGACCATTCCCTGACCACTGATTGATGTGGAAGGGCCTGGCCTACTGTGGGCAGTGCCCCCCTGGATAGGTGGGCCTAGGGCGTATAACAGAGCAGTCTGGGCAAGCCATGGAGAACAAACCACTAGGCAGCACCCACCATGGTCTCTGCTTCAGTTCCTGCCTTGGGCTTCTGCTCTGGCTTCTCTCAACATGGACTCTAGTCTGTAAGATGCAACAAACCTTGTCTCCTCAGATGGCTTTTAGTCAAGGCGTTTATCACAATAGTACAAGCAAACTAACATAGGTTAACTTGGAGAAATGATCCAGATTTTCCTTGTGTTCTTTTTTTTTTTTTTTTTTTTTTTTTTTTTTTTTTTTTTTTTTTTTTGGTCAAAGCTGGTTCAGAATTTAAACATCCTTAAGATATTTGAAAGTACTTCCTTGACCAAAAAGTCTCCACCATCATTTGTCACAACTATCTAGTGGGTATTATTCAATTATTGTTGGAAGCTGACCTTCATTTTCATCCAGGCTACAGGACATTGCCAGGTCCTAAATTAGACACCTGTGAGCTGACAATTAATGGCTGGTCCCAGTCCATGTTTCTTATTTAAACCAATGAGTCCACAGTTTCCTTTTAGAAAACCCCATGGGTACGGGGTCAACAGAAGCGAGAGAAGAGCCAGGCGTGGTGGTGCTGCCTGCAATCCACAGCTGGAAGCTGGAAGCTGGAAGATTTACCTAGGGTTCTAGAGTTCCAGGCCAGCCTGGGCTACAGAGCAAGACCCAGTCTCAGACACAAACATAACTGAACAAATAAGACAGAGTACAACAGGGAACGTAAAGCTACATGTTTGTTAGGCTAAGCAATGTATAGGGGTTATTTCTACAACTCACTCTCTGTCTCTCTGTCTCTCTGTCTGTGTGTGTGTGTGTGTGTGTGTGTGTGTGTGTGTGTGTGTATACCAGGTGCGTGCAGGTGCCCACTGAGGCCAGAGGGTGTCAGATCCCCTAGAGCTGGAATTGTAAATGGTTGTGAGCTTCCTGACACGGGTGCTGGGAACTGAACTAGGGTTTTCTGCAAGAAGTGCTTAAGTAGTTTTAAACTTCTAGACACCATGCTGCCATAAGACAGAAAAGCACCATGAGATCAGAAGATACATAACTGGGTAAGGCAATCATATAGTCCATGTAGGTTCTGTGTACCCCCTCTCTATGCAAAAAGGGATCTCAGTGCTATTAATCATTTAATCCCAGAAGTTTAAAATGACCCAGAATGATTTTGAAAGGCTTGTGTGTTGACCGAGTACATAACCTTGAACAAGATCTTCCGTAATTGTCCCCTGCTGAGGTCAGCTGTTCCCTCTGCTTTCTTGATAGCCACGGTGGCAACATCAGAAGCCCGAGCAATCTCTGACTGACTATTTTAAGGGGAGCTTCTTGTTGTCTTTGGAAAACAATACAGTACAGCAAACATTTCTATGGCCCATGACAGCAACACTTTGTCACCCTTCATCGGGACAGCCTAGGGCAGTCCTGGCAGCAGCCACCAGCTAAGTCCTCAAAGATGGAACTGGCAGAGCCATGCTTGCCCATCTTTCTTCCTATGACAGATGTTTACAGAGTTGTACTTACTTTGGTCAGAGTTCTCATAAATAGGGACCAAGTGTGCCTGCCAAGCTTCCAACTCAAATCCCTTAAGCCAGAGTTCATAGACTGCCACAAGGAACACACAGCTTCTCAAGGTGACTCTCTCCTTTAACTGCTGCTGGGTGTGGTTCTTAGTAAGCACAGAACCAAGAGTCCTTCCCTCTCCATTCATTTAGGAATCCATTAAGAAGCCCAGGGATGGTTCAGTAGCTAAGGAGCTATCTGTGTAAGCAAGAGGACCCAAGTACTTACTAGAGAGGCATACAGAAGTAGATGCCCCAAGTTCACCGGTTAGAAAAGTACCCTTGTCACCCCACCCAGTAAGAAATCCAGCCTCAAAAAGCAAGGTGCTTTATCCTGAGAGACAGCACCAAAGGCTGAGCTATGGCTGTATATGTACATGTACACGCACATGCACACGCACACACACACACACACACACACGTCCTCACATACATGAACAAGCACCCTCCAACACACATGCACATTTCTTCATACATGTGAACATGCACCCCACACATGCTTGTCCTTACTCACATAAACATGCATGCCCAACACACACACACACACACACACACACACACATACATCCTTACACACATGGACATGTCTTCATACATGTGAATATGCACCCACACATGCTTGTCCTTACTCAGATAAACATGCATGCCCAACACACACACACACATGCACACACACACATACATCCTTACACACATGGACATGCACCGTCCCAGTACATGTCCTCACAGACAGGAATATGTACCCCTCTCACACACATACACAGACTTCCTCAAGCAGGAATCTTATTACTAACACTGTTCAGCATGAGGGTTATGACTAAAGAAATCTAGAGCTACAAAAAGTATTTGCTCAAGCAACAAGTGTTTCCACTCTGAGTGGAAAAGCAGAGGACCAAAAACTAGAAGAAGAAGTAATCAAGGGATAGACAAAGGCCACCCAAGGAACTCCACTACTTGCTGCTACTCAAAGCTGCCTGGGTCATGCTAGACTCATTAAGAACACTAGAGGAGGACTGGTGAGATGGCTTAGCGGTTAAGAGCACTGACTGCTCTTCCGGAGGTCCTGAGTTCAAATCCCAGCAACCACATGGTGGCTCACAACCATTCATAATGAGATCTGATGCCCTCTTATAGGCTGTCTCAAAACAGCTACAATGTACTTACATATAATGAATAAATAAACCTTTGGGCTGGAGTGAGGGGGGCCAGAGTGAGAGGGAGAAGGGAAGGGAGGAAAAAGAATACTAGAGGAAAGTAATTTCCTGGAGAAACTCTAAAGTTGGCAGCCAAGTCTTTGTAGGATTGGAATAGTCTTTATTATACAAAGACTCACATTCAGAATAATTAAAAGAAATGACCAACAGTCAATTAACAGACAAACACACACAGATATGATCCAGCTCCATCATGGAATATTATCTAACCATGAAAAGAAATGAAATACAGATAAATGCCACAGCTCAGATGAATCTGGCAAACACAATATCAAATGAAGAAGCCAGAAACAAAAGACCATGATTGGAGTTAGAGGAGTGGTCCAGGCCATGCAGATCTCTGCAGGGAGCAGATCAGGAGCTGACAGGCTGGAGACAGGGCAAGATGAGAGACAACTACTTATGGAAAAACGAGGTTTTCTTTTAGGGACTTGAAGATATTTCCAGACTAGGCATAGGAGGCAGCCATACAGCATTACAAATATACTCAAAGCCACCACAATGTTTACTTAAAAATGGTAAGTTTTATTTTGCATGAACTTCCATCTACCTGATTCCATTGCAAACTTCAACCTGGTAAAGGTCTGTAACCAGCCATGGCTGGGCAGACATCTGGTCTTTTGCAAAGGCGGAACTCACACTTGATTTCCACATCAATTTTCCAGAGGCAGCTCTCTCTCTCTCCTCCAGAGAAAAGTTGAAGGGTAACTGACAGTCCACTTACAATCCATGGCTGGAGTCAGAATAAGGGCAAGACAGAGTTTCTTTGTGTAGCTCTGGCTGTCCTGGAACTATGTAGACCAGGCTGGCCTCAAATTCAGAGATCTGCCTTCCTTTGTCTCCAAGTGTTGTTATTAAAGCCATGCACCACCATGCCAAAGCTTTGAAAGTACTTTTAAACTAATCTCTCCTTCATACCTATTTCTTACAAAGCAATCTCTCAATTTCTCTCTCAATTGCCCCTTTCTCCCCCTTTCCCTCTTCTCTCTCTCAGCCAATGGAGGGAGAGGAGAATTCCTGGAGCTTGTTGGGCACCAGCATGCTTCCAGGTTCAGGGATAGTTCCTATATAATATAGTCAGTATTAACTGACAACCTGACACAAGTTAGAATCAAAAGAAACAGGGTCTCTAGGTATGTCTTGGAGGAACCTGTCCACTGTGGGTGGCCCTATTCCCTAGGCAAGGGATCCTGGCCTATATAAAAAAGGAGAAAGGGAACCAAACACTAGCAGGTATTTTTTGTTCTCTGTTTCTGATTATGGGTGTGGTATGATCCTGCCCCTATGTTTTCCCTGCTATGATGGACTGTAACCTGGGATTGTGGACCTTTCTCTCTTAAGTTACTTTTGTTAGGATATTTTATTACAGCAAAAAGAAAAGAAACTAAGATACTCAGTTTCAAGAGAAAAGGTAGAAAGTGGTTAAAAAAAAGACACTTGATATCCTCCTCTGGCTTCCATTCACACTCCTGTACACAGACACACACAGACACACACACAGTGCATACACCATATACATACATATGCACATACATCACACACAAACACACATGTATACCACACAAACATACACACATGTGCATATACCATACATATACACATGCACTTACATCACACACACACACACACACACACACATACCACAAACACATACATCCATTCATATACATTTAAAAGATAAAGATAAATAAGGTAAAGGCTGGAATTAGTTTTTTTATGTAGAAAAGGCTATATAAGTTCAATTTCCAGATTATCTGTTGAGAATTTTTCTGCAGGACATCTTGCCTCAGAAGGAAGGACAAGGGCTTTTTCTCAATGAGGTCACTGTTACCTTGGGAGAAACAGGCATACATGTAAAGAGCTAAAACACAACCCACAGTGTACTTAAACTCCCAAAGTTTTGAATACTAGTGATGTAACATGCTGATATGTAATAAAGACTTTATGTGGTGCCTAGGACAGGGCCTGGAGCTTAGTATGTGCTCAGTTAAGGGTTGGTTGAACGGCTAAATGATATCTTCCCATATCTTTCTATTCATTCTAATTACCTTTCGTCGTAGGCATGACTTGTAACCACAGTTGCCACTGTCTCCCCAGCCCTGGTTTCTGACTTAGTATAGTTGACTTTGAATTTCAACATTAGCATTACCACCTTGACCTTTCTAGAACAGTGTTTTCATCTAGTGAAGTCTTGAGTAAAAATAATCCTTAGGAGTGCCAGGCAGCCAGTCTCAAGACCTCCCTGGACTGGGTCCCATCCCAAGTTTCCTTTGCAGGACACTAAAGTGCAAAGGCTTTCCTCTGTCCAGGTCGCCCTGCTTTCTGATGCAAACTGTCCTCCCAGGCAGTGTGTCACTGAATCTTCCAGACCCTTGGAAGGTACTGTTTTCCGATCTGCAGATGAAGGACTGGAATCTGAGACATCAAACTGCACATGATGCTATGTGACAAGGAGGAGGCAGGACCAGGCTTCAAACCCAGGCACAAAGGAGGTACTAACATAACTGGATGCATATGTGTATGTGTGTGTGCATGTGTGCCTATATATGCACACATGTATGCAGGTGCGAGTTTGTGTGTAGGTGTGCCTGAGCCTTGGCTGCCAGCCAGGAAACCCCAGCCATCCTGTCTTTGCTTCTCCTCCTGGAGCTAGGGTTATAGGCACATGTGTGTGGCCACACCCAGCTTTTACATGGGCTATGGAGATCTGAACTCAGATCTTTGTGCCTGTGTGCATTATGCATTGAGACACCTCACTAGGCCACCTCGGTTAGTTATTTTGTTGCTAGACAATATGTGTGAATAGATAAGGCACCTCTCATGAACAGCCGATGAGAAAAGGCAACTTTACAAAAGTGGGGACAAAATTCAGAAATTGTCGCCTGCACAGTGAGTGACTTGTTATGAGGATTGTAAATTATAACCAACCAAAACTGGATGCACTTCATGATTAAATCCTGCAAAGAAGTCCCCATTACCAGTCCTTCTAGAGAAAGGACAGCGGAGGATGGGCAGGTAGAGGCTGCTGGTGAGCCGCAGAGCCAGGGGCCCCCAGGTAAGAATTCATTAGCTGTTGCAGCAGACAACTGCCTCTCAACCCCCACATGTTTTCAGAGATAAAGATAATTACCTTGCAACTAGGAAAAGCTGTTGCATCAATGAGAAAAGTAAAATAATGGAGACTGTCTCCCTTCCCTGGAAGGCAAGCACACAACTCTATGGGAACGAATTCAGCTCTGTCCAATCAGAGCATGCCCTGCTACCTGTGGGTGTTTCAATTGCAAGCGGAATACTGATGCCAGATAGAGAGGCCTGTGTAGAGGTGGGGAAACAGAAACGCAGGATGGATACATTTGTGTGGGCGTTTCTTATGCCCACACACCAAGCCCACATACAGCTAGACTCCAGTCAGACAGCCTTTGAGGTGGAAAGGCTGAGTGTAGACAGCAGCCCACTCCCACCTGAGTGCCTGAGATAGACAGGAGCTCCCGAGGAAATGCTCTGAACCTTCTTCCCTAGACACTGGGTTGTCCCACAAGACCCCCTCCCCCATCCCAAGTCTCTCTTAGCTGCTAGTAGATGCAGGAGGAAGGAATGGTGAGAAGCTTAGAAGACAGGACTAAACCTTCTGTCCATACTTTTAAAAGTCAGGAATCTGCTAGTGAAAGAGTTTAACTACAATGTTGCCACAGCCCTATAGGTTTCTTTAATTACCACCTCCATTTGAGAACCCACAGAGGCTTGTAACTAATTTGCAATAAAGTAGCATTCCCAGCCTGCCCTAAGCACTATGTACATTCCTAGAAAATAAATCAGAGCTAAGGGAAAGGATGATTTTAAGGTGGAAAGAAGCATCGAAGGGGCTGGGGGCTTAGCTGGTAAAGTGCTTGCTTTGTAAGGATCAAGACCTGAGTCCAAGTGACAGAGTCTGGGCGTGGCAGCGTGCACAGTGAGCTCACAATCCCGACTACTGGGTCAACTTTGGACCAGCGAGAGAATCTGTCTCAAAAACCAAGTTGGACAGCACCTAAGGAACGGCAGCTGAGCCTGTCCTCTGGCCTCTATATGCACATGCACACACATGTACTTGCACATACATGTGCACGTGCACACAGACGCTGAGAAGCACTGAGGTCAGAACGACAGAGGTCAGCCACAGGCCAGCCAGGTAGAAATGCTGCTTCTTTATTCATTAAGCACCAAGACAGACTATTTTGGATAATTTTATTGCCTGTCTGAGGCTTCCTTCTGCCTCTCTTGGCCTCTGCCAACCTCCTGTGGTCTCTGCTTCCTACTCAGTGATTATGAAAAATCAGCTGCTGAATATGCAATGCAGCCATGCCTCAGAAGCTCCAGCTAGACGGTGACAGGGGACCTTGGCTCTCTGATCTAGATCACAGAGGCTGTGAACACTATGGAGGGAGAGTTTCACACTAAGAGGAAGGCAGGCTCTCTTTTTAGGAAGCCTTTTGCCAAGTATAAATTTTTTTTTTTTTTTTTTAAAGATAGGAATGGCTGTCATAGCAGAACAGTTTTGAAGTCAAGGCAATTTTTGGAGAACTACAAATAGCAACCAAATGTTTTCTAGTTATGTGCTAACGGCATTCAGAACATTGCTGAACCTTCCCGTTACTCCAGGATCCGAGGGCCTGACTTCACTGGGGACTTTGCATGTATGTATCCAGACAGAAGAGCTCTCCTCCACAGAAGGCCACACAACCTTTCAATACCTTTTGGTACTTATCCAAATAGATACAAACTTCTTGAAAATAAAAATGTTTTGGATGAAACAGTTGCAGTGAACTGGGATTTTATTCAGTGGAAGCAAACAAGGAGGAAATAAAGTTTGGCTTCATGATTTATACATAAGCAATAATGGTTAAAGCTAGTATTAAAATACAATGGTTTTTAGCTGGTTACATTTTCATAGTTTTAATTTATGGGTATAACATGAATGTCATACAAAAAGAGAAGACATAGATGTACCCAAATATTTTATATTAGCATCTGTTAATTGTACAAAATAATGAGTTACATTGTGCTATTTTAATACTTATATGTAAGGTAGAATAAAAATTAGAATCTGTTAGATGTGGCTTTCATAGAACTAGTTGAGACTATGCATGCTTCTAAGGGAGAAAAAGAAATCAAAACCCTACCCAGCTATGAACCCTGTGGGCTACAACAACCAGCATAGCATGGAATTCCCATAAGTATAATAATGGCATGAGTATTGCAGAAATAACTACTTGTACTCTGTGACTGGATTCGAGGCCCACTCCACAGAAGGGAGCACATGCCTGGTACTGTAAATCTGGCTGAGAAAGCATAGCTGGGAGTTGATAAGACTGCAGAGGAAAACTTACTACTATTATTCTGTTAAGTGGACACAGTACCAAATTGCCCTCTAAATTTGTATTTCTCTCTAGACCAATAGATTAGTGTATCACTCAGCCCTGATCAGAGAAGTGTCTGTGCAACAGACAGCAATTAAAGCAGAAACTCACAAACTGATCAAAAGGCATAGATTAAGTTTCTGTGGAGTGTTCAGCCATCAATGGGACATCTATATCATACTCCTTCCCAAGAAAAAGAAGGAAGAGGAAGGGAGGAGGGGAGGGGAGGAGAAGAAGAGGAGAAAGGGAGAAAGGAAGAAAGGAGCGGGAAGGAGGAGGAGGAAGAGAAAGAGAAGGAGGAGGAGAAATATTGTAAAAGTCAGAGATATAGGAAGATCAAGACAAAACAGTGTCCTCTGGACATGACAGGACATGTACTCATGCACTCATTGGAACTGTGATAATCTACATAAGTCCTACACAAGATCACGCCAACCACCATTACAACATGGGATGGAAGGGGGCTTAAAAAACCACTACCCCAAGCTGAGAAGCTATTAGCAGTTCATGGCTATTTCAGCTTTTTTTCACAGCGTGGCTCTGGGTTGTATACTGTACTCCAGTGGATGGCCCCACACACTCATGAGTATATGAGCAGTACTGTGAGCTTAGGAAAGGTGGATCTAGGCAGAGTTACAGAAAGGCGTGGAAAAGGTAAATATGATCAATTTCTATATATGAATGTATAAAATTCTCAAAGAATTAATAGAAACATTCCATTTTCTTGAAAGGAAAAAGAATCTGTCAGTTGTCATGGTGCATCCCTATAATCCTAGGATTTGGAAAATGGAGGCAAAAAAGATCAGGAACTCACAATCATCTTTGGCTACATAGTGAGTTCAAGGACAGCCTGGGCTTCATGAGATCCTGTCTCAAAAAAAAAAAAAAAATCTATTTTTGTTAGAGCTATGACCACATGATGGAACATGTTCCCAAACTGCATGGCTTGCGGCAACTGGACACCCTTTCAGAAAAATCTGCCTTTGCTTCTTAAACCAAACCATCAAGAGTTGCTAGATGAAACAAAATAGAGAACAAAAACCCAGGGTTCAGAAGACTGGCATCTGCCCTCACCTGTCAGTAGAGGGCTTCAGTGACCTTGAGCAGTCTCCAGTCTGTCTCCTACCTACCTACCAAAACACTACACGACCTCACCAGTGCATCATGGGAACGCAATCTCTCCCGCCAAACGCCTGCTCCAACTGTCATCAGAAGAAGCCTTCTAAGGGTCTTACTAATGTATTTTCAAAGTAAGCCCTGCTAGAGGATGGAGTGACATTCCCCTCCAAGGTCGCTGTCCCTACAGTGTTTCTCTTGTACTTGAGTAGGGTAGCAAGAGCCTGAGAGACTGGAAACCACATCACACAGCCTAGAACCCTGTCTCACTATCTACTGGACTCCTTGCCAGGCTGCTGCCCCTAGTGGTAGGTCATGGAAACACAACTGTTTTTTGCCAGGCTGCTGCCCCTAGTGGTAGGTCATAGAAACACACCTGTTTTTTGCCAGGCTGCTGCCCCTAGTGGTAGGTCATGGAAACACACCAGTTTAGCATCCTGTCATGTGTACATCCTGTATCTTCTTTCCTCCCAATGGTCTAAATCCATATTTATGCAAATGGTCTAGACATTCTTATTTGTAGTAAGTGAAAGATTTCCACAGTAATAGGAAGATTGGGGTTCACTGTTATAAATTGTGTAGAATTCGTCCAGAATAGAAAATGCTTACCTTACTGTTAGGAACTAGGACTCTGAGAGCTTAAGGGGGTGGGGGGTGAAGTATATGTATTCCAAGTCTCCTGAGGGCTGCCAAAAATTCATAAATACTAAGGCAAGTTCTGGCCTTATCTCCTGATGCCTCAGTAAAGAGCTGAGACAGCTTCCCTAATCACTCTCCAGTTCCCAGCTTAGAATATATTGACTTATAATAGATACTACTTGATCTGTCCAATGTCATTCCCAGTGTATTCATGAAAAGAAAGAGTCTATTCTGGGGTGCTTCTCTCTGGATTCCCATAGGTCAGATGAAATCTCATCATAGAAAATGTCAAATCCACCATACTATCTTCCCACATTTGTTTAGGCGTCACCTTCTACAGAGGCCTCCTCTGACTGCTCCCTATAAAGAAAACCTTATCTCTTCTTTTTCTTCACATATTAGGTATTTTCTGTGGTAATTTGTCTGTGTGATTTCATCAGGAAGCAAGCTTTCTGAGGATGAGAGAATTCATTTTGCTCAAGGTTATATCTTCATTTGAAGGATGATATACATTTTGGCAGTCAGTAAATATCAAATGAACAATCGTCTGAGTCCTTCCAGGTGAGCAGAGAATTATTTAGAGATAAGTAGAAATTATCCCATCTGCATCTTCCATGAGTGGAGACAGTGATTTTAACACAGACAACAATTATTTTGCCTGTCTCTAATGTTCTCCTGTCTCAACCTCTATAGTTAAAGATGGACGGTGTGCAGGGAAAGGCCAAGCATTGTCAAGTTGACAGGATTGGACTGAACTAGGAAATGCTCCTCTGGGTGTGTCTGGGAAGGCATTTCCAGGAAGATGAAACTGAGGAGGGAAGACCCACCATGAATTTATGGGACACCATCCCAAAGTCTGGGAGAGGCTCCCAAACTAAACCAAAGGGAAACAAAGGGGCCTGGGAGATGTCTCGGCAGGTAAAGAGCTTGCTGAAAAAGCCTGAGGCAGGGGTTTGATCACCGGATCCCAAGGTAGAGAAAGAGATCAGATGCCTTCATGTTGTCCCCTGGACTCCTCAGGGCTCACAGAACAGTGATCCATCCCATAAGGACATGCATGCCATGGCACCACATACAGTGATCATAATCTTTAAGGGAAAAAGCAGCCAGCTGAGCATTGGCTATTTCTATCCTGTTTCCTGGTCAGCACAGAAAACCATGCCCCCTTTTCAGCCACGCCTTCCTTCCCGTGAGGAAATGTATCTTCTGAACTGTGAGCCAAGCCACACTCTCTGAGATGTGGTCACAGGCAAGGCATGTCAATGTAAAGGTTCATAACTATTTTTCCTTGCTGACTGTCAAAATGGACAGTTCGAGGGGGCTGGAACAATGGCTCATCAGTTCTTCCAGAGGTCCTAAATTCAATTCCCAGGACCCACATAGTAGCTCACAACCATCTGTAATGGGATCTGATTCCCTCTTCTGGTATGTGTGGAGACACAGCACTCATATAAAATAAATAATTAATAAATTAAGTTTAAAAAATGGACAGCTCGATATCTAATTCCACTTGGGTATTTTTGATACAATGATGATGCTTCTCTCTGTCTGGGTTTTAGTAAACACTGCTTTTTTCATAGGAAAAAAAATTGTCCCAAAAAGGCCTAGACTAGACTTGGTGTTCGCTAATAGGGTTGTTCAAAAGGAAGGCATCTTCCTGAACTACCTTCGAACTACAAAGGTGTTTTCTGTCAGCGGCTGCAGGGACAGGGCACTTACTGCTGGAGCAGGTGGCTTCTTTAGGGCTGGAAGATATCGGCTGTGCACAGAGCTGACAAAGGCAGTCTCTCCCATTGAATGTGACTCGGTCTCCGGGTGGAAACGGGCGCCTAGAGACAGAAAGACATTTGCCCTCAGAGTTATTCCAGCAATTTCATTCCATCTCCTCACCCTTTTGCCTGCTACCCTCCCGTGCAAATGGATTTCTTGGAGGAGCAGCAGGCAGAATGTTTGAAATGTAGCCATGCCCCAAGCCCGCCAGCTGGACATGGGCCAAACAAATGTACATGCTTCATTATGAGACGAAAAGAGAGCACTGGTCCTGCAAGCTCCCTGCTTGGAAAGTAGCATGGTTTAGCACCATTCTAAGGTGGAGGGGTGTCTGAGCAAATGACTCCTCGGGGCCCACAGAGCAGTGATTTCCATAAGGAAATTCTTCATTAAAAACAAAACAGAAACAAAAACAAAACACAACATAACCCACTTTAAATGCCATGGATTCCCACTGAAGCTCCGGGCACGTCCCTAAGAGAACAGCTTACAGGAGAAGTGAGAGCCTTCTTGGTCCCATATTCTGTAGTAACTATATGGAATTAGACTGTCCTTTCTGGACATCTGAATTTGCAAAGCACTGAAGAACCCAGTCCCTCATAATCTGCTGTAAGCATGTTTGAGAATTAGTCACAGGCTCAGCGTAAGAGCACTTGTTCTTGCAGAAGTCCCAGGTTCAGCAGTACCCACATGACAGCTCACAGCCATCTGTAACTCCAGTTTCGGGATATCCAATGCCCTCTTCTGGCCTCCATAGGCACCTGGCATGCATAGGGTAAGCTTACATGTGGGCCAAGCATTCACAGACATAAAATAAATATAAAAGTCAGTAGCAGTCTCTGTGTCAGGAAGACAAGTTCCTCTCCTGCTGGACCTCTGTCAGCAACAGCACACTGCACAAAGTGCACCTTCTGCACACATGTTAGCTTTCCAAAGCTTGCTTACTGTATCAAGCCAGTTTACCAAATCTTCAACAATGTGAGTTTTCTAGTGTGGACTGTCAGTTACGAAATGTGGAACTCGGAAAGACAGACATGGATGAGTCAGAAGTCATCAGTCTGGAGCAAGTCCAGACTTCCTGACCTGCATTTGTATGTTCACAACCCTTAACCCATCTCCCCACGGCCTAATGCTGGTAACTAACCATGCACTCACAGGTGCGGCTGGACTTAGCCCACCCATATGACTGGTACCAGTTATCAAGTGTGCGGGGAGGGGAAGATTGTTGTCTTGCACCTTTGAATATTATATGTCCCCAGTTCAGTGGCTCCCTCTCTGAAGTGGCTTTGCCCCTTTTCACTGGATAGATAAAAGAGGGTACAGGCAGGGACAGGCCTCGTCTACCTGACTTAGACCTGTGTTAATAATTAAAACTACACTGTGGTGCTACAGGGGGCCTTTTGCTTTTCACTCATCACTACACCTGAACAAGTCCCTAGTCTGTTCTGTAAGGAGAATATCAATGGGTTAAGGGCCTATAAACACAGTATAGCAAGCATCTGTTCTTCGGTCTCCACTCAGGGATGGGACCTGGGTGAGGCAAGCAATATCCTTGGGGCAAGTACAGGGGCTCACTGTCCAGGGCTGACCCAGCTCTTGGGGGCATTGATAACAAGTGTGCCTTTATGTGTATCACCCCAGGAGTGTGGTTGACCCCCTTCCACAGATCCTCTATGGTACAAGCCAGACTCCCTGTACTATAGGAGTCAAAGGCATCTTCCTTTTATAATGTGCGGCTCCCAAACACAAGAGCACATCCCGTCCCGTGCCAGTCTCCTTCCCTCAGACTGATCATTTCATTAAACTGTCTTACACAGACACCTAGCAATCAGAAGTTTCCCCTAAAACATCAATGACTAGTGTCTCTAGGTTTTGTAGACCATTTGATCTCTGTCATTCCTCAGCCCTGCCGCTGTACCTGACAGAAGTCTCAACTCCTATACAAACACATAGACAATGTCATTTAAAAGAAAGACCTAGAGCCAGGCATAGTGGCAAATGCCTTCATGGCCTAGCACTCAAGAGGCAGAGGCAGGAGGAACTCTGGGAGTTCAAGGCCAGCCTGATTTACACAGTTCCAGGACAGCCAGTGCTATATAATGAGACTCTATCTCAAACAAAATAAAAAGAAACAAAAAAGAACTAAAGACTAATGATCTGACCAGTGAGCCATTGCCAACCATCACAAACTATAGCAAAGATACCATCTCATCTCTAGAAGGGGGAGGTTGTGCTGTCTTGGCTGGACTGGTCTGAATGTCTGTGTTCAAGGAATTCTCCCACCTCTGCCTTCTGAATGTGGGACTGTGGGCACACAGTTCAATGCCCAGCTAGAAGAGGCTACATAACATGTCCACATAATCACCTACATTTCCAAACAAGCTTTGTCCTTCTAAGCAGCTGTCTGTTCCCTACTGTATGGTCTTTATTAAAACTTTCCTGAGGTCCAGGCCCCTTCCGGCTTGAGATATAGCCCCTTACAAACACTGCTTTCCAGAGGATATGAATAAAGCTTTCCAATCATACTGCACTTTAACCAAGAATGACCAGGCAAGAAGAGACCAAGAACCAGGAAGAGACATGTTGGGAAAGGGTTATTTTAAGACTCTGTACTGCTCAGGACCAGAGGAGGCTGTCAAAGCTTTGGATGCTGAAGCCAGCACTTGTCTGTTGGAGAGAGCTTGGGAAAGATGGCTACTTACTTGCAGATCGTGCAAGCGAAGCAGTTGGGGTGGTAGGTCTTGCCCAGGGCAGTTACCACCTCGCCCTCCACAAACTCCCCACAGCCATGGCACCGTGTCCCGTACATCCTCTGGTAGTCCAGGGTACACAGATAGTCCCCGTTCTTTATGAAGAAGCCTCCCTGGGCCAGGTCGCAGCCGCACACTGTAGAGAGACAAGTTTATAACTGGTCATCGTCCGCCAAATCTCTGGGTAGCATTTGCCTTCTGCCAGATGCTGTTGGCTCCCTGTGCTCTCAATGGTTTGGGGACAGGGAGTGGACTGGCACAAAGAGTCATTTATTATTGGGCTCTGCTTTTTCTCCTGCCACCCCCTCACCCCACCCCCTGGTCCCCTGAGAGCCATGCAATATCTCATACAAGTAAAATCCACTGGCTAGGTTTCAATGGTCTCAGTGGTATCTAAGATTCAGCAACAGTCAGTCAGTCTGTGATGGAAAGATATGCCCATTTGGGCTCTCTGATGCTGACTAAGGTGTCCCTGGCAATGCTGTTAGGAAAGGTGCCCACTGCTTGCCCACACAGCTACTTGATTTGGGCCAAGATCACTGAGTAATAGGTTCCTACTATAGCAACAGCAACAGCTGAAGTTTCCAGTGACCATTTTTTTTTTCACACATTGGAAATCTTTCCCAAAGCAACAAAGCAGTTGGGGCCTAAACTGTCTCTTTGTGCAGGAAATAGGATACACTGACCATGTGATGTAGCATATGGGACATGAGAATGGGCAGACCAGGAAGGGGAGGGAAAGGACAAGTCCAACACAGAATTGTCATCTGTGATCTTGGGACAGGCAAAAGAGGACGCTTTGTTGAGTCTGGATTTTGTTATCACTTTTCAAATTGTACAGCTGTGGGTGACAGGGACAATGTAGGAAACAGGGTTGCCAGGAGCCTGGGCCTATTCTGCATGCTCAGACAAACTCAAGCATGTCACAACTTGTCCACAAATCAAGCCTAGAGCAACCCCTGATAAAGACTATCTCCTGCCAGATGCCAGGGAAGCGGCAGCTAAAGCCAGGCCTCTCCAGCCTGAGCCTCTGTATTCCAAGGGCAGGTGACTCCCACCCAGGGAAGGGCAGCCTCAGGTAAGGCATAGACTGCTTTCTGCTCCTTCTCATAAACAGTTAGAGCAGACCCTCAGGTGGGGTGGGAGAAAAGTGAGCTCTGTCACTGAATGGCTCTCCTAGGGATTTGCAAGAACACAGGGTGAGTTATTCCATTGAGTTCCCATGACTCATTAATAGTATAACATACAGGCTCTTAAAAGGAGTATGGTCATATAACCAAAGGCGGGGT
Source organism: Mastomys natalensis (assembly GCA_021653895.1). Taxonomy (NCBI): domain Eukaryota; kingdom Metazoa; phylum Chordata; class Mammalia; order Rodentia; family Muridae; genus Mastomys; species Mastomys natalensis. The sequence goes on from JAJTUV010000060.1 coordinate 964,583, forward strand.
TGCAAAGGGAAATTAGAAACGAAGCAGTGAAACTTCTCTGAACATGAGCTAAGCGTAGTGGCGCACGCTTTTAATCCCAGCACTTGGAGGCAGAGGCAGGCGGATCTCTGAGTTCAAACCCAGCCTGGTCTACAGAGTGAGTTCCAGGACAGCCAGGGCTACACAGAAACCCTGTCTCAGAAAATCAATCTCTCTCTCTCTCTCTCTCTCTTCTCTCTCTCTCTCCTTCTCCACACACACACACACACACAATTTCTGAACATGTAAGGACCAAAAATTAGTTCAAAATCAAGTGCAGTGAATCTGAAGAGGCAGTCACCCATGGTGCAGTGGAAGACTTCACCAAATAGCTGAGAGTCTGAACAAAATATATAAATATATGCACTTTGTACCGTGCTTGCTATCAGCCAGTCAGTACAAGTGTACATTGCTCCTCTCAGGTCCACAACTACTTCGTGTTATGAATTGCAGTGTTTTTGTTTGTTTGTTTGTTTGTTTTTATGGTACATGCAATGATAATGATTTAATAATGGAAATCAAGGATGTTTTCCTATGGTCACTGCTCAGCACATGAGTATCAAATTAGTATATTTGGATCAAACTGTTTTAGAGTGTTTGATTTTAAAAATTCCTGACTCAGCTACTGACTTGCTTTTAATAATAATAAAAAAAAAATCATCATTAAATGAACTCCAGCTTGAGATTAGGACACAATTTCCAATAATTTCTGAAATGACTTTAAATACACTTCTGCCATTTTGTATATGTATTTATGCAAGGTGGCATTCTTAGCATGGATGATTATAAAAATCAAAATATTGCTGGAGTCTAAAAAACACTGAAGATCCCCTTTGTCCCACAGCTCAAATATTCAGCCAATATTCTTTATGTAAAAAAGTAAACAAGCATGCTATCCTAGTAGTATAAAAATCCACTTGAGAATTTAATGGTAAAAATTATATGTATAACAAAGAACTGTTTTAAAATACATTTCTTTATGATTTTTTTTATCAGAAAATGTCTGATTTATATACTTATTTTAGATATTTACCCACCTAGAATAGTATACAAATTTCACAGGTGCTAGGGGGTTTAGAGCAGGAAAAGGTTGAGAACCCTGTCTAAGGAAGTGTTGGCTCGGTGAGATCATGACCTACTCCCTCCCCCATCAGAACTCTCAAGAGTCAAGACGATACAGAAACCACACACAAGCTTGCCGTGTAGACTCCCTGGTCCTTGTTTAGACCAACACTCCACAGCTCTGACAGTTGCTCTTGAAAACCAAGTGACCTAAGATGATGGCCAGAGACCGTCTGCTGGAAACTAACCAGCCTATAATGCCACAACCATGTTCTCAGAACGGCTGTCTCCTGTAACTGTCAGCATCTCTTCCTGCATCTCCCGTTCTCACACCGCTTCCTCCTTACCAAAGGATCATGGCCTCATGGACCAGCCTAGTTTGACCTCAGACTCTTAGAGCAGAAATAATCCTTGGGGAATGAGGTAGGATCATCACAGGTCACTCAAGAGAGTCCTCTTCAGTAATTTAATAGGTGTGCACTTTCAATGATGTCAGAGCACTTTATGGCCAAGAGTTTTTTTTATTAATCTCTACATCTAATATAATACATAGAACAGTACAGTATAATTAAAACTGAATCCTGCCTCATACTTGGCTCGTTCCCACCAGTTCCACTCCTGGGAGTCATCGCCAGTTATTCTGACTCATTTGTTCCTTCAAACTTACTTCTATAACTCTGAGAAGAATAAATGGTGGACTTAGACTCGCCATCCCCTTCGCTCTCATCCAGTCACCTGGGCTGGGAGTAAAAATCACAGATTCCCCATGACAAGACCAAGGTGAGCTTCAAGCTAATGCAGACCACAGGATCCCTTCCTAGGGAATGCCTTTTACAAGTCCTTTCTGCTTACTGCCTCCTCTCTGGGTGCCTCTGTGTGGGCTTCTCTGTCTGAAAGCGGTTTTGTGGGATTGACGCATGCTCTCTTTAATTAAACTGTAATTTCACGAGCCTAGCATAGCCCTACAACATGATTTGGCAACACAGTTGAGGGGTGACAAACTGTGCCGTGTTGTGATCTGATTTGGCTTTTCTCTGAAATTCAAAGCCAAGCCATGTTATCCAACAACTATAGCATTATGTATGGCGGTTTAGGTGATAAGATAAAGTGTTTAGCAGGGCAGGGATCTGTGGCACATGCACCAGGTAATGAATGAGAGGAAAAAACCCTGAGCAGCTGCACCTAGACGTTGACTTCAAACATCATGACGTCACCTAAGACCAGAATGGGGGTGACGGTGACGTAATTGGAGGCCCTCCTTCTCTTCTGTCTCCTCCTCAAGGACCCTAAACATAGGGAACTTTCCCCCAGACACCATTTCCTTCCCCATATAATATAAGGTCTCCCTGGAACAGACCTTACCTACCTCAACTACAATCTCAGAGCAAAGGATTATCAGTCAGTGATCTCTGTGTATGTGGTATGTATCCTGCAAGCTTTAGACCGTGGTTGTAACTGAGCAGGGAACAGACAGAGTGTTGGCTTCAAACATGGCGTCTTCCAGTGGCTCCATCCTTTCAGCTCTGCTACCACCACCCCTAAAAGACTTGTGAGAGAAGCTTCTATTCCCTGTGTCTGCAAACCTCTAGCCGTAGCCACTTTCTCACCCGACACCAGTATTTTCAAGCAGTCACAAAGCCCAGGCTAGTTTCCCCGTGAACGTCCCCGGGATCCGCTCCTCCCTGTGCCTTCTTGCCATCATTTCTTAAACCGAGCGTCAGCATTGCCCTTGTGCCTGGAAGTGATTTTATCAAGAACAGTGTTTGTATTGTCGGGAAAAGAGTCCACTTGGGACAGTCTGAGTTCCCGTCAGAATGGGGCTAGCGCTGCAGTGGATTAGACCAAGCATCGTGGATGACTTACCATTAAGTGAGAACAAAGTCACAGAGTAAAGAATCTCGAGAAGTCAATTTTTAGAGACTTCTACATACGCTTTTACAAACAACAGGGTGAGCTGAGCTCACAAAACAGGACTACGAAGTTGGCTCTCTTGGGAAGGTAAGTGCAATTAACTTTCATATGCCTGTCAATCAGCTCATTAAAAGCATTCCTTTTAGTGGTGATGACATACCTGGAACGTTTGATTCACCACGTTAGGAATTTTTAGGTGGACAGTTCAGTGGCTTATTTGTCTGTGGTTTCCACACATCATCCACCACAGGACTACGTCTTCTTGAAAAGCTGAAACTCGGTGCCCATGAAGCAAGAACTCTTTTCCCTGAATACCCCAGTTCCTGGACACCCCAATTCTGTCTTCTATCTCAGAGAACCTAATTGCTCAAAGTACCCACATGTCAACTGGAGTTCACCTTTTATGATAACAACATATTAAGAGATTGGGGTGGGGGAGTTAGAGAGATGGCCTAGCTATTAAGAGAACTGGCTTCTCTACTAAAGGACCCAAGTTCCATTCCCAGCACCCAAATGATACTTCACAAGCATCTGTAACTATAGTCCCAGGAGATCCAATACCCTCTCTGGATTCTGCAGGCATCACACACATGCATGCACGCATGCAGGCAAAACACCTGCATATAAATAATTAAATAAAATAATTAAAACATTAGAAGAAGCTGGGGTCAAGGATGAAGAGATGGATCCATGACTAGGAGTACTTATTGCTCCTTCAGAGCCTCCAGGTTCTGCTCCCGGTCTCTACGTGAGGACTCACACCGTCTGTAACTCCAGTTCCAGGAGAGCTGATGCCTTCTTCTGGTCTCCATAGGTGCTACAACCATGTGGTGCCTATACATACACACAGGCAAACACATCATACACATAAAGTAAAAATAAATGAATCTTAAAAAAAAATATATCCAAAACTTGATCACAAAGAAGAAGAAAGAAATCACATTCTTCCAGAGTCAGCCTGGGACTTTGGGTAGCAGCTCATGGGGTCATTATCCCGGAACCAGATGTGGTTTGATGAGCTCTTTACCATTGACTGAAGGCCCAGACTTTGAAGTCTGGTGCCTGCTCTGCCCAGGGGCCATTAAGACAACTAACTCTTGATCTTATCACCCTGTTGTAGCCTGCTCAGTTTTCTCTCCCCTGCAGCCATCTTTGAGGGTCTCTTTGAAAGGCCCATAGTCCCATTCCTTTAGTTTTCTTGGAACCCAGCTTTACCACACCGCAGATCCCTCACTCATGACTAGCATATGTCCTTGACCCACTCATCCTGTGTGTGTAGGACAATTGTGGACATTACACTCCGACTGACTCAGCTCTTTTTATTCAAAGTATCTGAAGGTGAATATTAAACAAATTTCAAAAAAAATTAAAACATTTTAATTACTTTATTATTTTAAATTTTTTTGTGTATGCATAAGCGTGTGTGTGCATGCATGTCACGTGTGTTTATGTGTTTGACTGCTCATGCACATGTCAAAGGGCAGGGGTACCCACAGAGATCCCCTGGATCTGGAGTCACAGGTGATTGTGAGTCTCCTGACAAGGATGCTGAGAACTGAACAAGAATCCTCTGGCGGAGCATCAAATGCTCTTAACTATTGGGCCATATCTCCAACCCCATTATTACAGTTTTATTTATTTTATGTACATCTGTATGTAACACACCACAGCATGTAGAGTGGTTGGCAGTTCGGGAGAGTTGATTCTCTCTTCCACCAGATACTGAGGCTCAGACCGTAGGTGCCTTTATCCGCCGAATCATCTCATCAGGACTTAAAAAAAATTGTTAATATTTTGTTTTAAAGATTTATTTATTATGTATACAGAGTTCTGCCTGCATGTATACCTGCATTCCAGAAGAGGGCACCAGAACTATTGTAGAGTTAGAAGAGAGCACCAGATCTCATTATAGATGATATGAGCCACTATGTGGTTGCTAGGAATTGAACTCAGGACCTCTGGAAGAGGACCCAGTGCTCTTAACCTCTGAGCCATCTCTCCAGCCCCCTATTTTGTTTTGTAAAAGAGCTTTAGTACCTTTAAATGATAGCACAAAGCAAATGTCTTACATCTACATGATCATAAAATAAATAACATGGTGAGGTTGAATTCAAATGGAAACATGTACATTTCCCTGACTTTAACGTATTTCCCAGGAAAATCACAGATCCTGCTCATTAAAAGCCCAGGCTGCCAGCCTTCCTTCCCAGGATCAATTATTAAAGCATTCCTCACCCAGAGTCCTGCTGAATCCTGCCTTGCTTCCCCATCACTAAGGTCTGACTACACGGGCCCAGAGCCTTGTTGATGTGAAGCTCTCGAATCCACTCTACAAACCACTGAGTAAAATTTACTGGTTAAGTGGGGGATGAGTGCATCCAAAAAATTTTTATACAAAAGTTGTGAAATTAGTAACGAGCACATTAAAAAAAAAAAAAAAAGGCTTAAATCTTAAAATAACAACTGAACAAGAGCTGCTTGGGCTGTAAAAATACCATGCAACAGAAGGGGAACAGAGCGTGGAGGTCGCTGGGAGGGCGTCGGTGGGAGGGGCGTCGGCTGGGCGAGGGGTGGGGAGAGCAGAGCCTGGTTTCAGTGGGCGGGAGCCGGGCTGTGGAAGCGTACTCTTAGGGCTTCTCAAGGGAGCAGGTCCATTTGGTGCCACAACAAATCCACCCCGAGATGGTCCACCTTCCAGTCAATGCTTGACTTACACCCGCCTCAAGAGGGGTCCAGGGCATCAAGCAGGAGACCCTTACAGATCTTCAGCTGGGAACTGTACTTTCTCAAGCTGCCGATTCCAAGTGGGCCTGGCCAGTTCTCAGCAGTGAGAGACGACCCAGGAAACATGATCCTTAGGGATCTTAATGGGGGAGCAGCAGCCTTTGAGGCTCCTCTCTTTACTTTCTGGGGAAGGCACTGGCTGTCTAGTATTCTGATGGCAATCTCCTGTCTCAGGACACAAGAACTAAGGAAGCAGCTTAGTGGTAGAACCCTTGCCTAGGATACCTAAGGCCTTAGGTTAATACCCAGTACTAAGAACACAGAACCCACAGGCATGAGGGGCTTTCTGAGCTTTTCCACGTGGAGCAGGGCATACAGCCAGGGTTACTCTTTCCTTTACAAGCTTGTCTTGCCTGGAGCGGGGGTGTGCATCCAGGGCTGCCCCCTTTCCTTTACAAGCATGCAGTCTTTGTGCTCTGGAAATGCGACTTTCCCCCATGTCGAGGTCAGAGCCTGTTCAGAAGTGCTTCCTGGCGCTGTACATCTTGTGTGGTGAAGACTCAGATGTGACAGAGCCAGGAAACACGACCCCGTGCCTCTGCACTCACACATTACTCTTGGATTATCATTGCGAATACCAAATGTCTCTTGTCCTCTTCCTCAGTGTGCACGTGTGGGATGCACATGCAGACAGTGTGTGCACATGGGCACGTATGTCAGAGACCAGAGGTGGACGCTGGGCATCCTGCTCTGTTGCTTTCTCTGTTGTCTTACTCTTTTGAGACGGGTCTCTTGCTGAGCCTTTAGCTAGGCTGGCAGCCGGCACCCTCTACGATGCTGTCTCTGCTCTCACGGTGCAGGGGTCACAGGTGTACACGGTCACGTGGTGCTGAGGGTTCAAACTCAGGCCCTCAGTCTCAGGAACATCCTCCCAGCTCCCCCAGTGATTTCTTTTAAACCTTTCCGTCTTATTCTTTTCCTCACAGATTTTTTTAGCAAGATGGTAACATTGGCCTTCAGTATCATCGGCCATGTATTCAGAGTTCAGTGTCAGACTGACTCAATCCATTTCTGGACTGAAATGCAAAGCGGTGTGCTTGAAGCGACCACAAAAGGTAGCTCACAAGGGCTATTGCTGTAGCTCAGAGCTCAAAATAGCTGAACAGCACTCACCAACAATGATGTGCGGGGGCAGCTTCTGCCAGAAATAACTTCTGCAAAAAACGCTTGGACTCAAACGGCAAGCCTCAGAAACAGACTGTAATCTCTCTTCATTGACTTCTAAATGCACATTGAAATCAATGATCACTGTGAGATGATACTTACAAGGTCAACCAGATAGAAAATGGGCCCCAAAGCAATGCTTTTGAGGATTCGAGTTAAGTCAGAGTTTGAAAATATGATCATAAGAGTCTTGGTTAAAAAAGGAAGCTTTTAGAACCTCTGTTTACTAATAAAAGCATTGACAACATAGTATTTTAGAATTTGTTGTAGAATTTCATATGCAAACAAAATTGCTTACAAGCGGGTCAAGAAAGAAAGACACTACCCAGAATATAAACAGACTGGTCTGGAAGTCTTTTAGCATCACACAGATTACCTTAGCACAGGGCTTCAGGGTTTAAAATGAGCACAGGAAGCATGTGGATGAGGTGGGGATACGCTCAACTCCAGTCACTTGCCTTACAAGCAAACCTTTGTTCTGACACATACACAACACTAAAAGGAAGGGAGGGAAGGAGGAAAGAGAGGGAGAAGAGGGGAGGGGGAGGAGGGAGAGAGAGAGGAACAGGGACAGGGACAGGGACAGGGAGAGAGTGAAGCTGTCTATGCTTAAAATGACTAGCCTTGCTTATGACCAGGATTTAAATCCCACAGTAGGCCACACTATTGGATTTTGGGCAGCAGGTAGTCATTAAATTCTCTCTCTCTCTTCTCTCTCTCTCTCTCTCTCTCTCTCTCTCTCTCTTCTCTCTCTCATCCCTTCCCCTTTCCTGGCCCCTAGACTGAGCTGCCGCATCTCTGCCTCTTCAAAAATCCCATGCACCAAGATGAAGGCTGCAGAGAAAGTTCCATGTGTGTCCACAAACTGACATCTGTACCAGTAAGAAGTGGTTCTCAGTCTCTCTGATCTCCCACGGAGCCCGTCCAGATTTACAGGAGTGAGACTCCAGCTCCACACCTGAGACTCCAGCTCCTCACCTGCCCCTCTGGCCCTCTCCAGTACCAGCACTCCACTAACTCTGCCATCCCCCACCCCCAGGATGCCCTAGCCCCACACAGCCTCCACAGTGGCTGGGCCTTCTCACATCCACCATTAGTTAAGACAATGCAGACGTGCTTACAGGGCAATTCTAGGGAGCTCTTTTCTCAACGAAGTGCCTTTCTTCCCAAATGACCCTAGCTGGTGTCCAGATGACAAAACTTTAGTTGGCATAGCTGCAACCACACGTGGCCACATTTAGCATTTTCTGTGGGTGGTAGGATCTGAACTCAGGCCCTCACGTTGATGTAGCAAGCATTCTTATTTACTAAGCCACCTCTCCAGCCTCCCAGAAGGAATGTTTGATGAGACAGACTCTACTGATAGATGGGACATTATAGAAAACAGGAGCAGAAGAATTTTTTAAAAAAGCTATCGAAAATATCATTTTTCACACCCTCTAACACATAGTCAAGTGGCAACTGCCTACTTAAATGCAAGTCTATGGGAGGATGTCTGCCAATACTACCCCGGGAGAAGCATGCATATGATCTGACATCTTCCACAGACAATTGGTGTTCAGAAATCTCAAACGACAAAACTAAAAATAACTAGAAAACTAGCTCTATTCCTTTGGGGGAAAAAAAAGCTACTTAAAAGTGTCATCTTTTAAGTTTTCATTTTTATTACTTTTATTTAGTGTGTGTGTATCTCTGTATGTGTATGTGTGTTTGTCTGTGTCTCTGTGTGTGTCTCTGTGTCTGTGTATGTGTCTCTGTCTCTATATGTGTTTGTCTGTGTCTCTGTGTGTGTCTGTGTGTCTGTCTTGTGTGTGTGTCTGTGTCTGTGTATGTGTCTCTACCTCTATGTGTGTGTGTCTGTGTGTATGTGTCTGTGTGTATGTCTGTGTGTATGTGTCTCTGTTTCTGTGTGTGTGTTATGTGTCTCTGTGTCTGTGTGTGTCTCTGTGTGTCTGTGTCTCTATGAGTGTACGTGTCTCTGTGTGTGTGCCTGTGTGTATGTCTGTGTATCTGTATGTGTCTCTGTGTCTGTGTGAATGTCTGTGTGTGTCTGTGTATGTGTCTCTGTCTCTATGTGTGTGTGTGTGTGTGTGTCTGTGTATCTCTGTGTGTGTGTCTGCATGTGTATGTCTGTGTATGTGTCTCTATGTGCATGTGTATATGTCTGTGTGTGTCTGTGTATGTGTCTCTGCATGTGTACTGTCTCTGTGTGTGTCTATGTGTGTGTGTCTGTGTCTGTGTTGTCTGTCTGTGTGTGTCTGTGTGTGTAATGTCATGGCACACACGTAGAGATCAGAGTACATCTTTCAGGAGTTGATCTCTCCTCTTCCATGAGGGTCCTGAGAATCTAACTCAGGTTCTCATGCTTGGCATGGCCCTTCACATTGAGCCATCTTATAGGCCCTAAAAGTTTTTAAATGATAACAACATTATGGCTTCTTTCATTCCTATTAGAAACTCTATGCTAAAAATGGATGTCTCTATCCACCACAGCCCCACCTCTGTCTTCTATGCCCACTGCCTTTAACAAGGCAGCTGCCTCCTGCCCGCATGGAGCACACTTCCTCTTTCTGGTGCTGGATAGTTACTGAGCTTGCTGGAACATGCACGCCTTATGGACATCTCTTGTCCCTTCCTTAGCCACATCCACAGACCCCTAAGCTCTGGATAGACTGAGAGAATCTGCCTCTCACTCACCCGCTCCTGCCCCAGTTCCCATCCTGGTTCTACTCATTATGGTCTTGCTTCCCGTCAGATCCCATTTTCCAGGGCTTACCATATGCAACTATTGTGGTTGAATGTGAACGGTATCTGAACAAGGGTGCCTGCCAGCTGCTGCTGGTGTTTTCTAAGACTGTGGGAGGGTAGAGTCCTTGCTGAAGAAGTGAATTTCTGGGGCCTTGAGGTAGTATAGTCTGGATCCACTTCCTCTCTGGTCTCTATGAATACTATAAATAGCTGCCTCCTGCTACCTTCCCAGGCTGTGAGGGCCCTTAGCTTTTCTTGTCAGGTACTTGATGATAGCATTAAGAAGAAGGACTACTGTAGTGCCCTTTAACCCTCTGTACCCCGGAACTGCGGCCCTGATAACTCAGAGCTGCTCTGTAAGTATTTCACATGGCCAGGATGTAAAGGTGTCGGGTGTCAATATTCTCAGATTTACTATGCAAAAATGAAATGATTTTTAGTTAAACAAAACAGCAAATCTACTCTTTGGAATAAGAAAACCTATGCTGGGTTTTTCTTTTTTTTTTTTTTTAATAGCACCTCAGACTTTTCCCTCTGGGGTGGCAGTGGGCAGAGGAGCCTTCTTTACCACCTGCCCCTCCCCTTACCACAAACACACAAAGCTCTGTCCCTGTTTCTTTTCCAGAGAAGGAAGAATGAATGAATGTGTTTTTCAGTTCTAATTCCCACTGTATACAGTCTGGGATCCAGGAGATGGTGCCATCCACCCTGAGTGGGCACTTCTCATCTCAGAAGATGCAATCAAGACAATCCCCCAATGGCATGCTCAGAGGCGGGTTTCCTGGTGGCTCCAGACCAAGTTCACCTTCCACAGTTCGCCCCTCCCCCCATAGCTTTATCAAAGGCCTCACTTCTAAGCCTTTCGCCAGCCTCAGGACCAGGTTGATACAAATGTATCTATTTCACTCTGTTTGCCGGACTGGGAACCTGATGTGACCAGGTACCTTGAGTTTTGAGCTAAATATAAATCCTTTTTCCTCCAAGTTGCTTTTGTTGGGATATTTTCATAAGAAGACACTCCCGACAGCCTTAGTGCCTTGAGCATGTGTCTCTCCTAAACCTCCAGTTGTTGTCCCTTGATTTTACCCATCTCTGTGGTTAACTTGTATCTGCATGATCATTTGAATTTCTGATTAACACCCCTAGAAGGCACAATCGAGTCTTAATTTATCTGCATAACTTGATCGTGCAGGACTTATCTTTGAGCAGCTGAGCACTCAGGTATTTGTTGAATAAATAAATGTCTGTTTATGACCAGCATTCGTAAACGCTGCTAGAATAGGCCAAGCTTTCATCGTTGCTAATCACTCATTTCAGTGTTCCATAGTACAGATGGATGAAGGATTCAGAATCACAGGGCTGCCGCCATCTTGAACCATAACAATGTCCCCAAGGAAACCCTAGCTGGATTTATCAGCATCGTTTTCTACCAAACCACTAAAAAGGGACAAACTACTATAAGGGACCACACACTGAGCATGAGGTGTGAGTGATACTGCTCTCAGCGGCAGCTGTGGTCTGCGAAACTCTACAGCTGGACTCAGGAACTACACGTGTAGCCGGCTCTTTGGTACTCATCTCAGATAAACTGAATTCTTCTGGGCAAGGATGAAGTCACATTTGTCCTAAACCACATATAGGCTTGTCTCACAGGACCCTGGTGAGGTCTGTATGTTCAACAAACTGTACTTGTACAACCCCAGATCTCCTTGCCTGTTTTTTGTCTGAGAGCTCCTTGCAGCCAGTACCCATGTAATGGCACTGGGATGTCCTGGTGGTCAGATGACAGGGAAATCTGTGTCCTCACTGCTCCTGATGTATTGAGAATTCACAGCCACACTTGGTTACCCTGGTCAAACATGTTCATGTTTTCCCTTCGACAAGCCATCTCAAACTCAAATTCTGGATCTGAGAGGAGGGAACCTTAATTGAGAAAATGCCCCATAAGATTCAGATGAAAAGCATTTTCTTTTTAGTGACTGATGGGAGAAGGCACAGCCAATTGTAGGTGGTGCCACTCCTGGGTTGGTCCTGGGTTCTATAAGAAAACAAGCTGAGCAAGCCATGAGGAGCAAGCCAGTAAGAAGCATTCCTCTGTGGCCTCTGCATCAGCTCCTGCCTCCAAGTTCCTGCCTTGCTTGAGTTCCTGTCCTGACTTCCTTCAATGATGGACTACAAAATGGAAGTGTGAGCCAAATAACCCTTTCCTCCCCAACTTAAATTTTGTTCATGGTGTTTGGTTTTCACAATAGAAAACCTAAGACACCAAATCCTTCTGCTTGTATTTAAAACATGGGGAAAAAAGTTTTAAGGTCTTGGGGGATCTTATCAAAGTATCTGATTTTTGTTGTCTCTCTCCAGTTTGGTATACAATATTTGACTAGATATAGGACCCTTGCTTTGGGACTGCAGACTTGGCCCCATGGCTAAGAGTGCTTGGCTGCTCTTCCAAAAGTTTGGTTCCCAGCACTCACATCAGGTGGTTCACAATCACGTGATAACTCCAGCTCTGGGATATCTGATGCCCTCTTCTGGCCTCCAAGGGTAATGCGCACACATGGCATATGCTCACACAAACATACACAACAGTAAAAATAAAATCTAAAAATACTTTCTCTGAACAAACTAAAAGGAGGGGAATGCCCGTGGTACAGTTAGCTCCTGCATGACACTGTCCAATGACTCCCCAATCTTCACTAGCTCTGAGTAAAACCTGCCAGAAGAATGCTTGATGACATTTATACTGTAATAGTTACAAGGTGATGGGGTAGCCTATTAAACCTACCACAGTTGCCTCATCATTTCAGAGGGGAGTCCCATTGGGACTCCAGGACCCATCTTTTTTTTTTTTTTTTTTTTTTTTTGCTGTTCACCCACTACTGATATTTATTTAATGTCTTAATTTTTAATTTTTGGAGAAAGAGCCTCATGTAGTCCAGGCTAGCTTCTAATTTCCTATATAGCTGAGGATAACCTTGAACTTGTAATCCCCCTGCCTCTACTTCCTGAGTGTAACCATGGAATTACCAGCCAAGTGGCACCATGATTCATGTATCCAGCACTTGGGACTGAACCCAGGGCTTTGTAAATGCTGAATGAGCGTCCTGCTAACTGAGCTACAACCCCAGGCCCATAATGTCTTTGGAAATAGGCCCTTATTAATAATTATTTGAAAAGGCAAGTATATAGCAGAGCAATAAATCAAATACCAGGGTCACCTACAAAGAAACAATCTCAGGAAAAATACTGAGAATATTTAAAAAGCAATATTCAATGGTATAATTAAATTTGAATGGTGCTATCACTCCTGTAGACTTAAAATGTTCTTTCTTTGTTGTAAAGAATTTTGGTTTCCTGACATTAGATGAACTGAAAAATAAGGATAATAATTTTCTCACTGTGTAAAAATGTCACGCTGGGAAACATAAAAACCAAACAAACAACGGCTTCCTTCCCCCACTCCCAAACATTTACTGCAATCAAGACTTAGTCTCTTAGATGTAATAATTTAGAAATAACCGGCTATAATTAGTATATCATTTAACTATAAACACTTCATTCATCCATATTACAAATATTATGGAGTATATGTACCATATATTAAAGGGAAAATATAAACACTTATCCCAATTTGGAACTTAAAACTGAATATTTTAAAAGATTTGCATGACATTTATTTGAGAAGATCACACAGTTACAGACTATATAGCAAACACTCAGGCCTATAATTTCCTAAGGGGAAAAATAGCATGACTTCAGCTTCTTGCCTGTGGTAAGGGAGATCATTCGAACGTCTTTGTTGTCCCTGTGCCCTGTCTCTTCCTGCTTTCTCATTTGTGTCCGAATGCCTAGGATTCTTCCAAGTAGGTATTAAAAGCCTGGGCTCAGCTCTGGGCAGGGGTTGGGGGTTACAAGAAACTGCTTCCATGTTTCTGAAGTTTACCAGCTTTCCACTGAGCTACAAACTGGCCCAAGATCAGTGCCCACGTGCGCACAGGGCAAAGTCTTAGCAGTAGCAAGGACAGCCCAAGAGCATGTGTCCACTTAAGTTCCTGTCAGCTCCCTCTGCCAGATAGGTGGTGGCTCAGTGAACAGGGACAGATAGACTTGGAAGTCACTGCCTAGATTCCATCAGAGGGCGCTCGCTCATGGTAGTAAGCTTGTGATAAATACCATTGACAGCCTGTTTCACTCACGGATTTTATTAATGGACCAGTAAGCTACACAGTTCTTGACCTGTTCATTTGTACATTGTGTTGTAAGTTGGCACTGCCTTGGGTAGTCAGCAGTAAACAATGGGAAGGAAATCTGCCTCCAAGGGGCTTATGATCTACCAGAGAGACGGTTAGCTCAAAAAAACGGTAGGAGGAGGGAAGAGCTCTGGTCAACCTATTGGGTAACTTTCCTTTTTTTTCTGTTAACCGTCAACAATCATTCTGCAACAGAAAGCAGTTGTTTTGGTTCATTGTGTGACGTTGTTCCTGGGATGGGGTGGGTTTCAATGACCCCTTCACAACCTGTTCATTCTGTGATACTCTTGTAGTGATACATTGTTTCCATTGCTCCCTCCCTTGCTCTGGTGGGTTGTATCCAATGCCTACAGAAGGATAAGAAACCTCAAAACTCCTTCAGGGCATCCACCTCCACTTGGGTGTGGACTTGCTGGATATTTATGCAGCTTGCTTCTCTGGAAGGAATAACTTCCAAGAAGGGACAGATGTCTCAGTGTGGGACACTTTTGACTATCTTTTACATATGAGTTTTAATTCACTTCCATCATACAGTACATATTTTTAATACTTTGATATATTAGTTGTCATAGTGAGTATTGTTTCTCTTGGATATTTTTAGGGAAATACTCTAAATTCATTTTTTTAATACCAGAAAACTCTAAAGCATTTATAAAACAAAAACAACAAAACAAAACAAAAAGCAGATCTGGTAGGCTACCCTGAAGACTAAGAGAATCAACCTCTTGGCCAAATTTGTTCCCAGTCAGTCTTTGGGACTTAGCTTAAAATGTCAGCTCCTCCCTCTGTGTTCTCTCTGACCTCAACAACAACCCTCTCTCATGTTGTCATTTGCTTGGCTCTCGTGCAAGATGTCCAGTGTCCTCTTTCTTCTTTCAAGGCCATTGTTTTAAGCAAAACTCATTCATCTTTTCTTTTCTCTGCTATAGGAACCTCGTCCTTTCAAACCACAGAAAACATCCTTGGCCACACTCTAGAAATAAAGCTCTGTGGATATTGTGTGTGCATGTGTACATGTATGCATGTGTGCATGTGTGCATGTGTGCATTTGTGCATGTGTGCAAGACAGCAGGAGAGTTGTTCACAGTCAGCACTGAACTGGCTTTTGACAAAAGCTTCTTTGGCATGTGCTCTGGTCCCAACTCTTCCATTCCAAGACATTGGCTCACTAGCTGTCTGAACAGCAAGAGACTCCAGCTGTAACTGGAAAACATAAGCCATGTGTGAGAACCCTGCTGCAGTCAGGCGCCAAATCTGGGTATGGAAGAGAACATCCTATCCTGAGCTGGGCACTGAGGCCACCTACAGACCCTTCATCCCTATCTGATGGGTTGGATGGGCATCTCTGTGGAGGGTTAAGTTGTATCAAAATGGCAGCAAATGGAAAAATGGCCCTGCTTGTATAGGATATTTGTTTCTATAAATCTAAAATTGCTCTTAAAAAAATGCAGTCTTTTAATTGAAAACAGAAAGAAGAAAGGAGAGATGGCTTAGTTGTTAAGGCACTGGTTTCTCTTCCAGAGGACTTGAGTTCAAAACCCAATACCTTCATGATGGCTCACAACAGTCTGTAACTTCAGTTCCAGGGATCCACGCCCTCTTCTGGCCTCTGTGGGTACTGCATGCATGTGGTACACAGACATAGAGGCAGGCAAAATACCCATATGCATAAAATAATTTTTAAAATTTAAGAGAAAGAGAGGAAGAGAAGAAAGGAAGGGGTGAACGAGAAGCTCACTGGACTGAAGATGGCCTGAGGGCGGCTCTCACCTGCTCCCTGCCATTTATACTTTAACCTCCCTCCATTTCTTCAGATATGTAGTAAAATCTGCAAAAAGACAAACAACAACAAAAAAAACAAACCCTAGTTGCCGGGGGCCAGTGGTATCAGGGAGATGGAGAAAGAATGCAAACCAATGAGAGGTGAAGCAACACTTAGTCTTCCTTCAGGACGTCTAAGAATTTGGAGTGAGAAAGCTCATGAATGCAAGCCCCAGGGAATCTGTGGCATTGTGCTATCCACGATGGGCACGCCATCTACAGGTGGCCTTGGAGCACTCACAATTGGCATGTGTTAAGTTAGAATGAAAAAAATAAAGCCAGACAGCTCAAATACTATGCTAATTAAAATAGTATTTTGACATATACAGCCAAATGAAATACATTATGAAAATTAAATGGACTTGTCCCTTTTCACCTTTCTAACACAGCTATTAGAATATTTTGAGTTGCACATGTGGCTTTGAATACTGATCTCTAAAATCTTTGAGAAGCCATGGATCCCCTACAGAGTATCCTACAGGGAGCTTCAACCACCTCCAGCAGTAAAAGATTAACCCCAGAGGCCTGGGACACAAGACAGCCACACTGGCAGACTCCCTGCAAGAAGACAGAAACTGACAGGAGTAGATGACTTTCTTTGCTTTAGCAGCTTTTTGATAAATTGCCAAGTTCCTAAGACATAGCACATGCTCTAAAACAGGAGTCAGCCTAAGGAAAGCATGCAACACTTCAGGAAGGCATTTACAGCATGAAACAAGGCACACATCTTCAACGTAAAGAAGCTAAGCTCAGTCATTGGATTTAAACCAGAAAATAAGAGAACCAAGAAATCACCAGAGGACAAGGAGCTGTGTCCCTGAATCTCTTAAAGTTCACTAGAGGGTTCAAACAGATGTGTGGCTGCCATCACTTACATGTTGTATCTATTTCATGCCTCATCTACTTTGTGAGACATGTGTCTGGAAATTCATGAGCAAAAAGCTCAATTACAAAAAGTGCTGACACCAAGTTACCCAAATTGGGTAGAACCAGAACCAGTCCTCAGACATGCTGCACATGGAGCCTGTGTATGGGGCCAGCTCCTCTGGGATTCAGCATGTGTATCTATGGTTACCAGTATAAGGCCTGTGCAGACTTCAGATCTGAGGTAATGTAATAGCACACGTCTACACAGCTGAACACTCGGCACCCGGGTGTCCTGAGGATCCGTGTGGGATGTCTGGACACTCCAACTGGCCACACTTATTCCAGAGGGTTCTTTTTAAAAGAAGGATCAAATAGTCCCTATATATAATATGTACATTATATGTATAATATATACACTATATAATATGTACATTATGTGTATAATGTATACATTTATATATTATGTATATATTATGTTTATATTATATATGTGAGTGTGTGTGTATGTGTGTATACATATACATATACACACATACACACACATATATAATATAATATATTACATATATTATATTATATATATAATATATTAATATATAATATATTATATATAATATATATGTATATTATAATATATACATATACACACATATATATAAAATATATGCATTAAAACACTTCTTTTAAATCAATTTAGTTGCCAGTTTCTTCCTGTGGCAAGAGCACTTACACTTCAGGCATTTAACAGAACTCTGACTGTATTAACATAGCCATCAGCCAGCGCTCCATGCACTCAGCACTGAGTTTAGTGGGTGGAGCTAACTCCGCCCACTCCTCCTCCTGTCTTTTCCTTCTAGCTTCTCTCCTGGAAAGCTTATGTGCAATGGGAGAAGCAACTGACACAGAGTCCAGGAAAGCACCTTCCTCTTTCACACCTGATGGTTACTAGATGCTTATCAACCACCCGGGAGCCTCTGGGCCGTGGGCAAGAGGCTTCGGTAGCAGTGCAGAGTCTGTACTAGGATGCCTGGGGTCCAAGGACAGAAGCACAGGACAGTGCAAAGCGAAGCCGGGGAGCAGGCTCAGAAGCCCGAGCTCCTCTCTGAACACTGTCACGCAAACTCATCCAAAGCTACCCAGTACCAATTGCCAGAACCCGGGAACCGTTCTCAAGTACGCACCAAGGTGCTCTTGCTTCCGCTCCCCGAAGGACATGGTGTATACCAGACATGGTAAAGAGAGTCCAGACTCGAGCTGCCGGCACGTGCCTTGAAGTTGGTCTCAATGTATATTGGGGCTGCTTTTTGGAATGGAGGATTAATTGTACAGTCTCAATGTGTGACACTAATATGCAAGTGATTTAGCACGACTTTTATTTAAAAAGGGTTTTTTGTTTTTTAAATTTTGTGTGTATGATGTTTGTCTATACGTGGTATATGAAGCATATACATGATGTGTTGACTGAGGCCCAAAGATGGTATCATAGCTTGTGGCACTGGAGCTGCAGATGGTGGTTAGAGCCCTCCCGTGGGTGCTGGGAACCAACCTGGGTCCTCTGCAAGAATACCAAGTGCTCCTGACACCGAGCCATCTCTCCAGCTGTGTGCACCTCATGTTAAAAGTCCTTCCATAAACAGTGGCTAACAAAGTTATTTTTACCAGAAATCTCTCTTTCATAGAGGACAAAAAAAAAAAAAAATAGCAAACACGAAATTTCAAGACTCCGTTTTCAATGTATTTCTATAACGCCCCTCCCCAACCCCTCACCCCCAGGATCAAGGTCTCCCGGACTTTGCCTTGAAAAGGCCTCTGTCCCTCTAAAGTCAAATCTACTGCTAAACCAGAGGTGAATGGCTTAAGAACTTGTTAAAGCATTCAGACATCATCCGAGGGTCTGGAGTGACATTCAGAGACCGAGTATTGATAGCTACACAGACTGAGTAGAGGGTGCTGGAGGATACTGAGTGGGCGCTAGAGGTACTGAGCCGGGGGTTGAGGAGGGTGGAGTACTGAAGGGGTGGGACACATGGGGGTACTGAGCGCGCTGGAGGTACTGAGGGGCGCTGGAGTACTGAGCTGTGCTGGAGGTACTGAGCGAGCGCTGGAGATACTGAGAGGGCACTGGGGGGTACTGAGCAGGCTAGAGGTACTGTACCTTTGCAGGTGAAACATTTGATATGGAAATGCTTGGTCTGGACCCGTAGCACTTCGCCCTTGCATGGCTCCCCGCATTTATGGCAGTGAATGACAGGCTTCTCCGACGAGTGGTGAGGGTCCTGAGGATGGGCCACTGGAAAGAAACAGCAAACAATGCGGTTGAGAAGGGAGCATTACTAGGAAAGCCGTACTGTACAAGGATTCATGACCATCCCCACCACACAGCGGTGGGTGAGCCACGAGCGCTGTGGGAAAACATAACCACCATAACCAGACAGCCCCTGGGCTTGGCACAATATGGGAGACTCCCTTCATGAGCAGGGGGCTTCTCCTTCTCTGACCTTGTCTGGGGAATTCTAAGCCACCCCTCCCCCACGCCTCTACCCAGGAATGAAATGTAGCCTCAGTTAGATTACAGGATCAATTTCCTTTCTCCTGACAAAACCTGTTCAGCTAGCACCTGGGATTCCTGAAGTGTTTCCCCTTGCTAAGAAGGCCTTCTGGTTCTCTAAGCCTTCAACCAATGACCTTTGCTCATCCTGGATGTTCCTACCCACGGTCCCCCAAAACTTTATAAGCCTTGAATCACCCTAAGTAAAGCTGACCTGCCTCCTGATAGCTGGGAACTTATGAACATCGAAACCCCAAACCAACTACCCTCATGGACCTTATTGATAAACAATCCATGAGACGGGGGAGATGCATACTCGGCCATTCAGTGAGCATGATCTGGACACACAGACTGTACCCTACGATCTTGTATCCACACGTGTGTGGGTCAGTGGCAGCCCTAACAGTCCACTGGGGACACAGTCCTAATAGTCCACTGGGGGCGTGCATGTGCTTGTTCATGCGGACCATGCTATCTCTGTCTTTCACTTCAATGGTTCAAAGACTGTACACTGGGTCATTACAATCTTGTTTCGTTTAGTAATTTGCAATCAGCGATTGTGGCATCTTTTTTGCTGACCTAGCACGTTCCAGCAAGAGTTCCCTGTAAAGCCATGGTTCCTTGCAGATGGAGACCATTTCTTACAGATTGTTTGGTTTCTCCCTAGCTGTATTGTATGGCCCAGCTCCCTCCTCAGAGCAGAACGCTCATGCACTTAGGCTGTGTGGGGCAGCATCTCACTGCCACCGTCAGAGAACGTTTTCCATCTTAATTTGGGGACTCATCTAATCCACTGGAGGCCCATTATGAGATTTTCGTGGTGTACGCAGATCCTCACACATACCAGGAGCAAACAATTTAAAAATAACAATCTGGGAAGCCTGGATCCCTCTGCACGTGACCTGCTTTCTTGCCTGTCAGTCAAAGGAGACTGAACTAGGTCCAGTGCATATGAGGGGCTTACAGAGATCCTGTCTGATGCAGGGCACAGTTTTCAGAGAATCAATGTTAATTTGGCTGTCCTGGTCTCAGAGTAGGGTGCACACCTAACTGTGCAGGGGCGGCAGGGAGTCAGTGAGGTAACACCGGGTTTCAGCCAACCACAAGGGCTTGTGCCTCTGCAGTCTACCTTGGCCATAGACTGTCAATAGATTTGCATCGCTAGCAACTTCCTCGTCCAATGAAGACCCTTAGAATCCATGTGACTTATCAGGGAATCTACACTTGATCAACCAACACAAAGGCCAATGACATTTTTGAAAGGTTTTGTCGTGTAGGAAAACTCCCCTGGGCAGCTAATGCGAGACTGCTTAGACCCAATGTAGAAAGGACGTTAGAGCCAGAAGCTGGCTGTGTGCTGCAGCAGGTATAATAGCACATTGTTCTGAGGAGAATGCCTCCCTACCTCCCCCCAAACCATCTCATTTTGCTGAAAAGGGTTTGGCCAAGATAGTGCAAACAACCAGTTTTTGATCCCATTTTCTAGAGAACAAGGTTCTTGTGAGGTTTTGATCGGGAGCAGGTGTGGTTTCAAAGCTACACATGTGACCCACATGCGGGAGGCATGCTGTTGCCTGGATCCCAAGAATGCCTAGATGCAGGGAACCCAGCATCAGAAGTCACCTGCATTCCTTTATCTACCAGATAAGATCTCTCTTGAAAACCTACATTTGCCTCCAAATTCTTATTTTCTACAGGAATTGGGGGATGGAGGGCGCATGCTATTGAGATCTCAGAGAGCAATGTGCAACAAGGCCAAGAATCTATTCACATGGGCACTAAGAGGAAGGTTCTCTCAATTTGCACTTGCTCAGCTTTCCTCCATGTTAACTCCTGTTGATGAGAAGAGTTATCATCACTGGGTGCCTTTCTAATACTGGGCACAGTTCTTACACGTAAGTCATTTATTCCGTTGCACCAGCCTTGCCTGGCAGCGGGGTGAGCAGTAGTGCTCCCACTTGGTGGATGAGGGAATCGGGCTTCAGGGATGCTGAACAGCCACTCAGAGTAGCAGCTAGCATGAGTGCAGAGGACCCCACGGAAGCCCTTCTGAACCTGCTGACTGTTAGGATAAGGCAGGAAATTGTAAGTTATTTAGCTAGCCAACTTTACACACAGTTCCACAAGTAACAACTAGGATTTAGCTTTTAGGGAGAATATTGATAGTTTATGTGTATGTCAGTGTATGACATACCTTTATGACATGTGTATGACAGTATATGACATACATTTATGACATGTATATGACAGTGTATGTGTATGTCAGTATATGACATACATTTATGACATGTACAGTTATGACATACTTTATGACATTGTATGACAGTGTATTGTATTCAGTTATGACATACCTTTATGACAGGATGTGTATGCAGATATGACATACATTTATGACATGTGCATGACAGTGTATGTGTATGTCAGTGTATCACATGCATTTGACATATGTATGCAGTGTATGACATACATTTATGAAACGTGTATGACAGCATGTGTATGTCAGTGTATGACATACATTTATGACATGATGTATGACATGTATGTGTATGTCAGTGTATCACATACATTTATGACATGTGCATGACTGTGTTATGTCAGTATATGACATACATTTATGACACATTATGACAATGTATGTGTATGTCAGTATATGACATACATTTATGACAATATATGACAATGTATGTGTATGTCAGTAGTATACATACATTTATGACACATTATGAAATGTATGTGTATGTCAGTGTATACATACATTTAGACATATGTCATGACAGTGTATTTAGTATTTGATACATTTATGAAAATGTATGACAGCGTATGTGTATGTCAGTGTATACATAATTTATGACATGTCTATGAAGTGTATGTGTATGTCAGTGTATCACATACATTTATGACAGTGTATGACAGTGTATGTGTATGTCAGTGTATACATACATTTATGGCATGTGTATGACAGTGTATGTGTATGTCAGTGTATACATACATTTATGACATATGTATGACAGTGTATGTGTATGTCAGTGTATAACATAAATTTATGACATGTCTATGACAGTGTATGTGTATGTCAGTGTATCACATACATTTATGACATGTGTATGACAGTGTATGTGTATGTCAGTGTATGACATACATTTATGACATGTATGACAGTGCATGTCTCTAGTGGGCCCAGGATCCTGGCTATCACAAGTTAACTGTGCTGACCCTTGAATTATAAATCCCTGTGTCTTTAGTAAAAAAAATCCCCAATATTTGCCCAGGTGTAGGGGTCAGGAATCTCCTTCTAGTAAATTCCTCAGGCAATTCTCACACATACTCCAGATGAAGAACCTTAGCATTTTTTTTCTTGAAAAGTGATTTTACTTTCATTGTTAATTATATGTGTATGTGTGTGGGTTTGCACATGTGAGTGCAGTGTCCATGTAGGCCAGGAGAGAGGAATGGATCCCTGGAGCATTACAGGTGGTTGTGGGATGCACCACATGGCTACTGCGAACCCAAACTCAGGTCTCTCCAAAACCAGTGTGGGTCTAACCACTGAGCCATCACGGCCTGAATGTTAGCATTCTCAGTAAGTAGGCTGCTAAAACCAGGATTTATAGCACAGCTCTGAAGACCACCCTGCTCAGCATGCTCTACAGGTGTGCACCACTACAACTAGCAGGGCCCATCCTCTCTGGAAATGGCACGAGAACATGGGGCATCCCTGAAACAGAGGTGAGTCTCTGTCTAAGAAACCCGAGATTCTCGTGACTCTCGGTTTCATATTGCTAAGCCAGCCAGTCAGGCTGACTCACGATGACAGAAGGAAGATCTGCCACTCTCAGCTTTCTGTGTATGTGAATAAAGGGGCCAGCTCGAATGCTGGCAACTGTCCCCTGGGTCAGAGCAGGGACCAACAAGTGCACTCTATAAACATTTCCTTTTAGAAAGATGCATTATACCTGAAGGCTTCCATACCTGGAGAGGACTTTCACCTCAACCAGAGATAGACAGACTACTTGCCTTTCCTTCATCTGAGCTCATGTGTGTACACATGCACACACATACACAAACACAAACATACACAAACATACACACACACAAACTACACGACACACATACAGACACATATTCACACAGACACATATACACACACAGACACACACATGCACACACATAGATACATAGACACACACATGCACACACACATACACACATACATACACACCACATATATACACACAGATACACACATATGCACACACACAGACATATACAGACACAAACATAAACACACAGACACACACACACGACATACATACATACACAAAAACACAGACATACTCACAGACACACTCACACAGATATAAAATCACTGTGTGTTTTTTCCTAACAAAATCAATGTAGATAGAGTCTCTCTCCTTTTACAAGGTAAGTAAAGAGGTTCGTTTTATTTGGCTGTCTTCAAAGGCTTGGTTATTACCAAGTGCATGGCAGTGTTGGTTGTTCCAGTGTTGCGGACATGTGCTGAGACACCTGCAGCAGCCTTGCATAGGTGCTGCACTCACTGTGTCTGCAACATCAGTGCTGCGTCACTGAGTCGCTCACTTTTGCTAATTTTCACGTTGATGACTCCATCAGAGCCTGGGTGCTCTCTGCTTCTTCTACTGATGGGGAAACTGAGGAATAAAGAGCTCACTTTCCTTTATGTGCCCTTTGCCCAAGGCTTCCCAACTCATCCCACTATTCCTAGTGGTCAATGACTTACCCTGGAAGGTGTGTGTGCGTGTGTGTGTGCGCGTGTGCAGAAGCCATGAAAATCTTCCATGGCTTGCTCATTATAGGAGAAGTGCAGAGAACTCCTAAAGCAGGATTGTATGCTTTCTGAATAATAATGAAACAGAAGAACCCAGTGCCTGAGATGTAGATTTCTCCAGGGCATAGAACCAAGTCTGGAGAGGCTGTGGCCCCTCTGACAACACTGCCTACTGCAAGCTAAGCCCTAGGAGCTGTGGGTTCACCTTCACAGTCAAACAAAGTGGTCCAGGCACACCTTTGGAGCTCCAGACGGGCATGAGATTAGGAGACACGACCCTGAGTAACCTCCGGTGTCCATAGGCAGAGGCCATTACAGAGCCTACCCTGCACCTTCCATCAAATCCACAACCAATCTCATCTTGCTCACGTTACATCCCTCGTGGAGACAGACAGAAGTTAGGACATGTAAAATGAAAAGCTCCAGGGCAGGAAAGATCCTGAACTTGTGTCAGGACTCAGGTGAGTTACATGTACTCTGGATTATATGAAATATTGAGAAACGTCAATGTCACAGTCTTCCTCAGCCTTTGGGGTCAGGGGTGTGCAGGGAGGCGGTGACAGTCTTCCCAGATGTGAGCACCCTAACTGATTATCCAATCCCAAGTGGTCAGCCCTGGAATCATTTACATATAAATAACATTAAATGGATTGAGCAGACTGTATTTATATGTTTATATATAAGCAACTAACCAAGAGAAAGAGACCATGATTAGAGAGAAAGAGAGAGAGGGGGGAAATGATATAATTATAAATTCCCAAAAATATAAAGTTAAAAACACTAAGCAACATGGGCCTTAGCTAAGACTGTTAGGAATACTGTCTGGCTTATTATAAAAATGAATTGCACTTACATGTCAATAATGAGGGAAACTTAGTGTTCGGTATGAAGCTTACTGTGTTATATTGCAATTCCTTTATTCTAATTTTTTTTTAAGTAATTACATTTAAAAGAAAAAAACAAAACAACTACAGAGAACCCCCCACCAGCTCTCCAGGTCACAATGTGTCAAGTTCAAGGTTCTCTGCTGTCATCGGGAATGTCATTAACACTAGCCTCTGAGATTCCATCAGCTGAGTACTGAGATTCCATTGTGCTGAGGAGTTTTGAACCCAGGTAGTCCCAACTGAGAGAGTAAGCCTTGGAAGTTACATAGTGGGATTAGCATACAAATCTCTCCTGAGCTGAGCTTGAGGCCACTTCCTGAACTCACAGCAGTGTTTCTCCCAAGGTCTCGCATGGCATGCTTTGTGTATCCTGTTTAAAATGGCTCCTGTCTGTCCCACCTCTCCAAATCCAACCTGACCGACAAGGTCCAGCCCAGGACACTCAGGTTCTGACACAGGTCTGAGTTTCTGAGATGGCATGGAGGGGTCAAAGGTTTCCTTTCCTATATCTTTGCTGACCTATTCTGCTCAAAAACTGAAAATAAATAAATAAATAAATAAATAAATAAATAAATAAAGGGAAGGGGAGGCTTTAATGGGGAATCTTGGGAACTGCAATTTGGGATACGTTAGTTTAGCTAGTGATGAATCAGCATTCAGGAGGCAAGAGTACTTCACAGTATCTTCACAGTACTGAAAATTCTTTGGTGAGGAAGCGTCTGTCAGATTTAAGGGCAGGTACTGTATAGCTGGGGTCATGTGACCCACAGAACATAAAGAATACATAAAGGTGGTAAGACAAGATTCCAGTAACCTCTTGATCTGTGTGTTGAACCTCTCTCGGCACACGCAGCCTTTTGTTCTATCTGCTTACATCAGAGGGAAGTAAACAGCCCACATTCCTGGCAACAGCTGGATTCACTGCTGGAATGATGCACAAGTCCAGCCATCTGGTGGCTTTCCATATCATTTGTATGTGTGCATATATGTGTGTGGTGTGTGCAGGTGTGTAGGATGGTGACTTGCACTTGTAACCAGCACAGGAGAACTGGGGCCAGGAGGATCCCTGTGAATTCCAGGTAAAAATCAGAGACCCTTTTCTAAAAGAAGGTGGGACAGTTCCTGAGGATGCCCTTTGACCTCTACACATTTGCACACACATGCACACGCACCCCCAAAAAACACAGGAACACACATAAGAACATTAGTAAATCACTATTACAGGTAACATTTACTAAACACTGTGTTGTACTGTCCTGGTGTGCCAAGCACAGACAGACCTTCCCACACATGCCACATAGGGTACTGCTCCCCGCTCTTGCTTTACAGAATACAGGGTTTACAGGAAACCCAAACAAGAAGACATGAACACTTTGCCTGAGATCCCACATCTAAAACAGTCTCATACTTGGAAATGGCAGGAAGCTGGGATTTCCACAGAAAAATGTGATCCAGTACAGGAGGAAACAGGCAGGCACTCTAGATTCTGATTAGCCAGCTCGGAAGAGGCGGACACCTGGCTGCATCTCACTGGAAAGGGATGCCTGCTAGTAAACAAATGAGCAAATGGGGAAAGCTCTTGGAATGCAAAGGTGAGAAGAGCTGCCTGCCCTACACAGCATTCTGGCAGCCCCAGCACAGGACAGGGTTGGAGTCTCTCAGGTTCAGACTGCCTGGATTGCACCCATGGGGGGTGGGGTGGGGACTTTGAATGGTGATAATGACTCTAGGAATTGTGGGAATGATTCAGTGGGTAAGAATCTTAGCTGTGCAAGGATGGGACCTGAGTTTGGATCGCTAGCACCTACACTAAAAGCCTGGCATGACCATGCATGTACCTGTAATCCATGTACTGTAGGGAGCAGAGATCACTGAAGCTTTCTGGCCAGCCAGTCCAGAAAAAACAGTGACTCCATGAGAGATCCTGTCTCAAGGGAATAAGGAGGACCATGATAATAGAGTGGGATATCTGACATCATCTCCTGGCTTCTGCCCCATTAGAACACACACATACACGCGCTGCGTGGGCGCACACACAAGCACATGACACATACATGCACACACGTCACACATATTAGCACAATAGATGTACAGCACACACATGCACATACATCACACATACTAACACAATGCACTACAAGCACACACACATGCACATACATACACACTAACACAATGCACATACAAGCACACACACATGCACATACATGCACATATACTAACACACATGCACATACAAGCACACACATGCACATACATGCACACATACTAACACACATGCACATACAAGCACACACACATGCACATACAAGCACACACACATGCATGCATGCGTACACAAGCACACACACTCATACCACACATGCACACGCTCACATATGAGCCTTACACACTTACAGACAGGATGCCTACCCCCTTGGGAGTCTGTGCTACAGACACTGCTTCACCGTCTAACTCTCTGACTTCTGTCGCCTTCTAAGCACATCTCTCCCACCTCCCACTCCCTTTCTTTGAGCTAGAGCGGTACAGGAAATGAGAAACGCAAGCGGTTAAATAAATGCACAGGGTGCTTAATGTGCAGTTTACCCTGCAGCTCATTTCCTGCTGTGGCAAGTGGTAGTTACCAGAGCTACACACGAGGTTACCTGTCATTAGTGGTCCAAATGAGCCTTCTCTTGAATTGGCCTCTGCGACCTCCTCCTCTGATACCTTGTGAGTCTGGTAATCAGGATTATTACTTGGCGCAAACAGTCCCACAGGTGGGCTCTGTTCTTGTCTACCTGCTCTGCTTGTGGCTTTCGATTAGAAAGGTGTCCCTGCCCTCCATTTGCCCTGTCTGTGGCTACCTGCTCACCCCTCTGCCAGGCTCCTGAGGACAGAAACAGCCCAGGCTCAAATCCAGTTCATCTGATTCCCCTCAAGGTGGGGAGGCTCTGAGGTAACCATTGTACAATCGGGCGGCTGCCTGGAGTGATTCACATCGCATGCTTGCTCTCCGTGCCCCACCTGCCTGCTGTACAAGAAGGTGGGTCTCAGAAAGAATGACATCAGCAGTGCTGTCTTCCCTCCCTTCCAAGAGTGACTTCCTGGACACACCTGTGACTGTCATGACTCACCAGGCCAGCACTTTCCTTTGCCCTCTCTCTGACTGCTGGAATTTTACCTTGTGGTACAGTCCTAATGGACAAGTCACAAGCATCTCAGGCAGCAATCAGATAGACTCCGCTCTGGAAATTAAGGGACCCGATCCAGCCCTTCCCTCTCCAGTCATGTGCCTCAACTTCCCCGAGACAGTAGTCAACAGCAGGCCCCAGGGTGGCAGGACAGCCTATGTGAGTCTCACTGCTTCCTGGGGCAGCAGCCTGGGCACCAAAGCCTGAGTCAGCTGAATGTCACAAAGGACAGTCAGGAACCTATAGACACAGGAAGGTCTGAAATGTGACAGAAACTCCTGGAATTTGATAGAACTTTTAGGCACCTGGAGACCTCAAATTGTCCCTGCACCAGAAATTCCTCTTAGATCTGGATCAAGTCAAACCCTCCTGGCAGATCACCACATCTTAATGGACTGGGAGAGAGCCAGGGCCATCCTGACTGAAAGACGGGAAGGCTCTGTGATGCCACTTGAGCCATCTGTGAGAATATGAGTCAGGAGGGAGGTCAGAGTTAAGCATGTAAACTGAGGATCCCGCCACGGCTCCCTCCTCTCAGTTCCTAACCCAGACTCCTTCACAGGTCAAACAACAAAGCAAAGAGCTAAAGCGTCAATGTCCCTGCACAGAACAAATCACTTGTCAAAACCACACAGAGCCTCCAGTCGTCTCTGTCTTGATGCTCTGACTGCTTCCTCATATGTTCTAGAACATACTTGGGAGTCACTACCCAAGCTAACTACAACATTCCAGACGAGCTTGGGGGATGGTTAATATCTGCACAGCACTTCACACCATATAAGAAGCGGCCAAGAATTACAACAGCCCCATCCTACAGATAGGAAAACTGACCTTTTTGAGGTTACAATTTGTTCTAGCAGTGGGGACTCTAGGACAGCTAGCTGTGTAAGCCAATGGCCTTACTTGATAGCTTAAAGGCTGCTAAGATAGAGAGGTGTCTACACCGTGGAAACTAGCACACTTTACAAATCACCGTCTTCCTCTATGCCCACTGGAAGGCTGACTGTTAAACATTTACCTGTACACTGCTGTCCCAAGGTCACATTGCCACAGACAGCAGAGGGAGGCTTTCTCAGCCTTTTGGGTGTTTGTAAGTTGCAGTACAGGCATTTGAACCCTTCCTAAAAAAGGCTCTCTCATTCCTCCCCTGGTAACAGACATCCAAACTCACCTCCCCTGGGGGCCTCTAACATCTGCATCCACACAGGGAGACAGAAGCACAAACCAGGGTTCACAGGTGCAATGTCAGGCAACGTGCAGTTTCTAAAGCTGCTCCCTAGTCCTGGTTCCTGCCAGACCTGAAGTTCAGCCTGGTCGGGCTTCCAGTATGACGTAACATTGCAGGGTGTGGTCTTTGCAAGCAAAGGCAAACACACATAATCCATACCTGTCACCTTGTGAGGCATCCAGGTGACAGACAGCATTAACTCTGGTGACTTGTTCATTCTCTTATTTTACTGTAAGGGCTCGTCCCTGCTCAATGGAAGGGAAGTGGCTCCCGAACAAAGCATAGGTAGCCTCAGAGGCGGAAACAGTAAATAAACACCTCGGTGGAGTCTCCTTCGAAGGCAAATCTAACTTGCTACAAGCAATGTGAACATATTCTGACCCAGTGTGCCTGCTGGGCTCTCCCATGAGCAGAGGAGCAGGAATTGCTTATGGACAGCTCCAGCTGGGCCTCTAAGGCAGGCAGATCTTACTGGGAAGAGGAGAAAGACGTCTCAAGAGTGTCTATAGTATATAGCACATGTCTGGGCACAGTAGGAAATCAGGTTTGGCTGGAGGACAGTGGAAACAAGGAAACATCAGAGGTGTGTAAGGCAGAGAATGAGGTGACCCTGTGTCTCTGAAGAACAAACTAAGGGACCTGGAAGTTAAAGTTCTTTATTTGCATCTTGAGACAAGAACTGTGCTGAGTGTAGTCTAGTCCTCTATGGAGCCTCATATCACACCACAAATGAGGTGTGAGCTCCTGGGGTCCAGCGTGGGAAAGTGGTGAGAGTTGGAAGGTAGTAGCCCAAGGGATACTGGTTAGATGCGCTGGCGCCATTCCTGGCTCTGCTCCACCTAAGGCTGTGACTCTGAACAACCTGCTTCTTGTCTCTGAGTCTCAGATTCCTCCTCTATACAACCTTACCTTTTTGCTCAGAAGAGCTTGTAAGTGGAATGAACCCCAGGGTTTGGTGCCTTGCCTGACAGAAGAGGGTTCGAGGAATAAGCAGAAGCTATGGCTGTTGCTGAGTGTTTCAGTATTGGAAAGTTTAAGGCCTTTGGTCGCAGAATGTCCACACACACCACCTCGAGTCACTTATGTTGAGTGTCAGGTTGTATGGTCTCCTGACTTTCAGGGATAGGTGCCTGCTTCTTGTCAGAACTATTCAAGGATTCTCCCAACTCTGAGTCACCATTTCAGCCTTCCAGAGTGCTGAGGCAGGAGTTCTCACTAAAAAAATCCTTTTAGTGAGACACAGTGGGCTATCGTATAACACATCCATTAAAGTGTGCAATTTGATAGTCCTTGGTATAGCTGCTGAGTTCTGCAGTGATCACCACTGCCTAATTTGTGTGTGTGCACATTCACATTCAAGTGTGTGTGTGTGTGTAGCTGTGCACATAAACATTCTTAATGCACATGTGTGTGGAAGCCAAAGGATAATCTTGGGTGTCATTCCCTAGGCACTACCCACAATTCTTTGCAATCAGGGCCTCTCATAGGTACGGAACATGCCACAGAGGCTAGGCTGGCTTGCCAGGAAGCTCCCAGATACCCTCCGTTCTTGTCATCCTGACGCTGGTCTTACAAGCATGTCCCACCACACACAGATTTTACTGTAAGTTGACTCTGGGGATGTTACTCAGGTCTTTGAATTTGAAAGGTAAGCAGTTTACCAGCTGATCTATCTGCCGACCCCACCACAATCCGATTTTCAAACATTTTTCATTACCTCCAAAAGAAATCCTGTGCCCGTAAGCTGCCATGCCTCCCTCTTCTCAGTCCCCGGCCTCTGTAGACTCCAGAGACTTACTGTCTCTGTATATTTCAAACAAAGCAACAGGTTTGGTTAGTACCTGTTGGTGTCAGAGCCTCCACATTTGCACAGTAATGAGGATTCACTGTGCACACACAGATTCATCCCCTAAACTTCTACCTCCTACCAGAAGAATACACAAAACCCTCCCCATCAACTCTACTCCTATGTCCTATGTCATTGCCAGTGCCTCTCATAAAGGAGTCCACAAACAAGCCAGATATAAGAAATTAACAAAAAAAAAAAAAAAATTGAACAAGAGCTGTCACACCCGGTCTATGCCTCATGTGTGGGTTTCCACAAACACAACTTTCCTGGAGGACCGTCAACACAGGGGTCAGCCACCAAAGGTAAAAAACACTAGGCTGTGTCAGTAGGTGATTAGTTGCTTACAAAACTCGGTGCTAAGAAGGGTTTAGGACACACTTTTGAAAATTCAAAGAGGTATCTTGAAATAACATTCTGAATATGGGTGTGTGTGTGTGTGTGTGTGTGTGTGTGTGTGCAGGGATATGTGGCAATGTGTATGAGTGTTTGTGGATGGGTGGTATGGAGGTCAGAGATTGGCTAAGTTCAGGTGTCATTACCCAGGAGATGCTAACCTTGATTTCTAAGGGAATCATGGGCTCATTGTATCTTTTGGTGAGGAAGTCATATCAACACGGGAGTTTTAAGTCTTGAAGTCTCTAGCTCAGAGCAGCTAAAGTGGATGGAGACTTACACCACCAGCTCTGCCTCAGCCCTCTGGCCAGGGGCTCACAAAACAGAGCTCCCTATGGGGAGCAGCTAGAGGGATGTTGAACCACATGTCTTCTGAGCGGGTCAGGGTGATGTGGAACAGATAGCTGGGATAGCTGAAGAGGTGAATACCTCCTCCAAGAAGAGTCCTGAGCCACACAGCTGTCAGCTCCAAACTGAGCCGCCATTCCTGTAAGGTCAATACGCCTCTGAATCAAACATTACATTTTACCCTACCACATAGAGATGAACTAGAGTCATCAAAGAGCCCAACAGGTAAAAGCTATCAGGGAGGTCTTATCATTGAAAAGTAGGACATGCTGGTCATAGGAAGCCAACTCCTGTGGGCCTGTGCTATCTCGGCATTACAGGATTACAAGTGTTGCTTTGCTTGTACAGTGAATGAGGAAATGGGTGGGCCGAGGAGGGCCCTTCCCTGGACACGACTCCACTTGGCCCTTCCAATGATCAGAAGCCACTCTTGGGCTCAGGCTGCAAAAGTCCCTCCTGGTTCCTTTTGAATCCTGTTGTTTGTCACAGGAGAGCTTCCAAAGTTAAGACAGGAGTGATGACAGACATGCCCTGACCCACAGACTGGCCGAGCTTGTCCTGCTGCAGGGGAGGTCCTAGTACAAACCTCTTGCCTCTCAGACCTTCCTGAGGGAAGGGAAGGACTCTCTCCAAAGCTTCAAGGTTTTAATTTTTTTCCAGAAAGGCCTTGATATATCAAAAACGAGGGCTAGACAGATGCGATGCCCAAGAGGGGAAGCTGAACCATGGCTGGGTGACATTACGCATGACCGAGCAGCCATGCCCTGTTTAGGACAGTGATACATCAGAGATTCAGAAACCTTGTTGAAACCTTAATAGTTCCAAGTGAAAAGTCACATATTTAATAAAAATGTGCCCAATAGCCCCAAGACAGGAACACCCAGGGTAGACCTGTGCTTGTCCACAGAAGAACCTTACACTGTTTCCATTCAGTAAAACTTACATGCTAAGCTCAGTTTCCAGGCTGCAAAGTGCTTATCCAGTTTGCACAACACCCCGGATTCAGTCCCCATCAATGCAAACTGGGTATGGCGGTGCATACCTGTAATCCTGTCACTCAGGAGGTGGAGGCAGGAAATCAGAAGTCCAAAATTATCCTCCTAATGAGGTTGGAATTGAAGTTGTGTGAGATGACTTTAGGGGAGGCCCTGGCCCAGGAGTGCTTACCTGGTCAACCCAACTGAATTCATTGATATTGTTGTAAACCTCAGTGTTACACTGCTTTGTTTAGGCATTTTTAGCTCTTATTGGTCTTTTGCTTGTATGTTTTTTTTTTTTTTTTAATGTGTATGTTTCTTGTTTTTGTTTTTTTTAACAGAGAGAGGACAGGCGTGGAGCTGGGTGGGTGGGAGGTGGGGAGGAGCTGGGAGGAGCTGGGGGAAGTGAGATCAGAATACATTTTATAAAAATTTTTAATTAAAAGTCAATAATAAAAGTTCTTGCACTCCTCCCAACAGTAACATTAACCTACTGAAGATGAGAGCATCTCAGAGTTTTCATGCTAACCACAAACTGTGTGTCACTGATGCACAGCAGTAATTCCAGCACTTGGGAGGCTAAGGCTGGAAGGTCAGAGGTCAGGGTCATCTTTCTGCGATTTTTGAGGCCAGCCTGAGTTACATGAGACCCCAAAATAGACAACAAGTGAACAGATTAACCACACACACACCACACACACACACACACACAAACCAGGAAATAGACCTCAATAAAACTGATTTGGTCAAGGTCATTACTGGAATCCTACTGCTTTGGTTCAATAACAAGCCTAGGCTGCGTCCTCCAGGTTAGCAAGAGAGAGGAGAGCATGCTCAGAACCACAGCCCAGCAGAGTCCCTTCCTGCCATCAGGCCCAATACTCTTGACCCCTGACTGGCCACTGAGATGGGACCTATGAACAGGAGATACCCATCTAATGCATGCACCTTCTGTGGGGCCTTCTCTCCTCCCAGGGACCGAGAGCCCCTGTTGTTTTTCTAGGGGTTTCTCAGACCTCTTTCCCATTTTCCATTGGACATTCCAGTGAGGAATAGCCTTGCTGTTTTTGATTTCCATCCACTGCTCTTAGTCTCTCATAGCGTTTTAAATACGGAGCAGCAGAAAGAACAGAAAGGCAAAGGATACAGATAAAAGGCAGTGAACGAAACACCCACGCTTTTAAAATAATGTATTTTGGCTCTCCAAAGACTAAACAGAGTTGCTGCTTTTGGGAGCCGAATACCTTTTCCCAAGAGTTCCACAGAGCTCCATCAACCCAGGAAACAAGCTCCCAACTTCTTTTTTTTTTTTTTTTTTTTGGTTTTTGAGACAGGGTTTCTCTGTGTGGTCCTGGCTGTCCTGGAACTCACTCTGTAGACCAGGCTGGCCTCGAACTCAGAAATCCGCCTGCCTCTCTCCCAAGTGCTGGGTTAAAGGCGTGCGCCACCACCGCCGGCGCTCCCCAACTTCTAAAACTGTAAATGATACCAGAGAACAGGGCACCTGTGCATACTGTACACACCTGGATCACACCTGGAGAACAGGGCACCTGTGCATATTGCTCACACCTGGATCACACCTGGAGAACAGGGCACCTGTGCATATTGCTCACACCTGGATCACACCTGGAGAACAGGGCACCTGTGCATACTGTACACACCCGGATCACACCTGGAGAACAGGGCACCTGTGCATATTGCTCACACCTGGATCACACCTGGAGAACAGGGCACCTTGGCATACTGTACACACCTGGATCACACCTGGAGAACAGGGCACCTGTGCATACTGTACACACCTGATCACACTGGAGAACAGGCCCTGTGCATATTGTACTCACCTGGACCACTGTGCATATCTGTAGTATCAGCAAACCAGGCACTCTTCCTGCAGCTACAATGAACTCCTTGTAACTTCCATCCCTGTGCACACAGGATCAAGAATGACAGCAGATTTCTTGGCTGCAAGATGTCACAGAGCGGCTTTTGTGTCATGCAGGTTTGCTTAGACAAACGTCAGACCGCAAGATGTCTGTTACTTTCCACACCTGGTCATTGGAGCAAGATGCGTTTGCAGGGATGGAGATTATGTGAACAGGAGCTCAGGCTCCTTGTACCCACAAAAACTGTGGACCATCCACACGAAGTCAAGTGTAGTCCTGGACCAGGACCATCAAGATTATCTGAACAGAGTCAGGCTCTGTCCAGATCTGGCGGATCAGAAACTCTGGTGTCAGGGATTTAGAACTCCGAATTTTACAAGCTCCCCCGCCCCGTCACCTCCCCTGGCTCCCCATCCCAGGAGACCCTAACCCTAGAGCACAGTTTCTCTGTAGGTGGTTTTTCGCTTTTTGGGTTTTTGTTGTTGTGTTTTCTAGCATCTTTCTAGATAAGTCTAAGTTACTCAAACAAGTCAGCCTGTCTGATCACAGTGGGACCCAGACTCACTCTTGGTGCCCCTGGGCACCTGCATCATAACAATATTAATCATGTCAGGACCCTAGCAGCACGGATCATGTCACTCTGTGCGAAAACACGTTTCAGAGAAAAGAGGTCATGCACAACAAATATCCACTCTCTCCATTATTAACAAAATTTGCCCTTGAATTCGAAGCTCCTGCCAGTGAGAGAGAAACATTCCTGCGGCCCGAGTCGCCCTCAGCTCCACACACAATGAACTAGGAAGCTGGCCTGTTGTCAGCTGCCATGCACCCAGCCCAGCCCAGCCCAACCACAATGGGAAGAGATCCCATGCCACTGTGATCAGTGAAACTTCTGGAAAATTCTCTGGCTCTTTAATGCTGACTTTGACACTGTCATGGGCCCCTCCTCAGCCTACACTGAACTGTAAATATGGCACAGAGAAGCCACCACCTCAAAGTCCATACCAAGGCATGCCTCATGGTAGGGTGACCCCCCTGGAGCATGCTCTTTCTTCAAGAAGTTTGAAAATTCACCTTGTTCTCTCTCTCTCTCTCTCTCTCTCTCTCTCTCTCTCTCTGTGTGTGTGTGTGTGTGTGTGCACAACCGTATGGTTGTGTAGGTCAGAAGATAACCGTGGGTCATGTTCATGTACAATACATATTGTGGGGTTTTGTTGTGTGGTGGTTTTTAAGAAAAATTCTCTCATTGGCCCAAAACTTGCCAAACAGGCTAACTTGGGAGCCCCAAGGGTCTCCCTGTTTCTTCCCACCCAGGACTGGAGTTGTGAGTGTGCCACCAGGCTCTGCTTTGTCTTACATGGGTGTTTGGGACTGAATTCAGGTCTTTACTGACTGAGTCATCTCCGCAGCCTAGCCTATTGGCCTTCAATGAGGATTTCGGTGACACAATATAGTTTTGTCAATCTGCCTTGCTACTTGGAAAGGATAAGAGCCACTTCCCAAAGTTTGGGAGCAGTTAAGGATAGGATGGGCAACCCCTCTCTGAGGAGTCTTGACCTCATCAAAAATTGCCTTCAGGAGCTTTGGGGAAAGTCCGGGTCACAGGTCCCTTCTCTCAAGCGTGTGCACCTGTGCGGCTGAAGTTTGACTGTGGCTGGATTTACTTTTCTAGATTATTATTTTTTTAACCTCAGTGAGTTGGTGGCACAGGGCAGGCATCTGTTATGATTTCTTTCTATGTGACCTTCCTTCCCTCAGCTGTGGGAGCTACACAGACTGCAGACAGCCCTTCTGGGGTGAAGACCGGGCTGCCGGAGCCACACTGCTGAGAGTAGCACCTCCGTTTATCACAGTAAGAGCCATTCACACTTGCAGTTTTTTTTTCTGACTTGAGTGGAACATTATGTCAAAAACCTGAGCTTCCCCAAGCTGAAAAGCTCACAGCTGAGTTGTGTGGATAAGTCATCGATCAAGACCGTTGATTGTGAAATCATGATAGCTGTGGTATTCCTTTAAATTAGGAACTCCCTTCTAGACCTTAGGAAATGCCCTTGGTGTTCCTTTCAAAACCTTGAGGTTAAGAGACATGGCACATACCTATGATCTGAGCACTCAGAATACTGAAGCAGGAGAATTATGAGTTTGAAGCTAGCCTGGGGTTGCATTATCGAGACCCTACCTCCATCCAAAGCTAAAACCAAACCAAGACACAAAAAAACAATAGCAACAAAACACTCAGCTTTTCAAGCTAAGGCGAGATGAAAATAAAACGACCTAGTCAGGATCAGGATGGGGTAGGGTCACAGACTTCAGCTCCAGCACAGGAATCCTTGAACCTGACCCTGAACTGGAAGGGTTCTTAACTGAGAAAGAGGGCCTTGAAAGATGGCCCTCTGGTCTTCAGACACATGTGGAATCCTTACAGAACACTCAGATAGCCACAGCTACAGCAGTAGGTTTGAGCGGCATGGGGCAGTGTGTTCATTCCCTGGGTGGGTGGTGTCTGCGCTTTGCAGGCTGTTTACAAGTTCATCTATGAGGTCAACTCTCACTGAGAAGAGCACAGTGTGTGCCCAGGCCACATACGTGACAAATGTCTAGCTTCTCTGCTGTTGACTTAGGTGTGGAGAGTCATCTGGGAAGAGCTCATGAAGGGATGGGCCTCTGAGAATCTTCAGAAAGAAGCAGAACTTTATGATAATGCAAAGAGAGAGGACACTTGCATTTCTCATGGGCAGCATCCCAGGTTGGAGGAGACATCCCCTCATGTCAGACTGTAAATAGAAGAGCAGCAAGCACGGTTTTGGGAGTCGGGGAGAAAGTTGGGGTAACCTCAGATCTTCTCTCTTCTCTCATCATTCTCTCACATAGGCTCCAACTCCCATAACCCCCTTCCTCTAGCTGTGGAGTGGGGACTAAAAAGACTAAAAGCAGAATATGAAAAGCTTCCATTTACACACGTTCAATTGCAGATGTAATAGCATTACAAATGAGATCAAACAAGATGGCCCTTGGTTTACATGGGGCTGGGGAGAAAGCTATAGATAAGCAGGGAGCTTTGAACTTTACCTTGTTAATTAGGGTTTTAGCTGGGAATGGGAATGACAAGATGCCAGCTGGTCTGCAGGTCACATTTGAGACACGGACACCTCCGGCACTGCCGGGAACAAAAATAATGTGGCTTGTAGATATGTCAAGCCCTGGAGGATGCTGCACACAGCAGTTATGACCAGCAAGGTGTAGTGTCAGCTTTTTGTGGACACCTCCAAAAAATGAAAGACCCACTTCTAAAATTTTCTTTAAGAGCGTGGCACCCCAGGATAGCTGAGTGTAGCCTAACACAGAAATCACGAACTTAAATGTGAGATTTTTTTTTTTTTGGTAGCACTATTATGGAGGTCTCAAGTAGGAGTTTTGTAGGCACAATGTCTGTCATAATGTCACTGGGCACACATGAATTTGTAAGCTGACTGTGAGCACTCAGCATCTACCACAGCTAGAATACACATCTCCAATCATATACCAGTGCCTTATCCTAGATACTGGCTCAGGGCTTATTAAAATGGCCTCTCCCACTCCAACCCCACTCCTATTACTTACTCTACTTCTTGTCCTCCGATCTTTCCCAAATCCTCTCCAGGTCTAAACTAGGTGAGTTGCTAACTGTGACCAGCTGCATCCCACCTCCAGGCCCTGCAAATCCCCATGTTGAAGGCCCAACCCTCAGACCTTAGAATACGGTCTTTATTTAGAGTCGGACTTTACTTAGGCAATCAGATTAAAAGGAGGGGTCACTATCCTGGGTCCTCATCACTCACCAGTGTCCCTGGGAACGTCAGGTGCTCAGGTGTCATTTGACACAGGTTTGGAGGGAGCGACACCATGATGATTCTGTTAGGGACTCCCAGAAAGACTGTGTGACTCGTGCACCCCTCTCATTCTCTCTATCATATCCCTAGCCAGATTTCATCCATCCTCACGTGGGCTTCTCTCTCAAATCTAACATTTTATTTCCACTCTCGTTTGTCACATATCCAGATATCCCCAGTCTTCAAAGCCCCAGATTAAGAGGCCCTCTGCTCCAAGATGGCTGATCAGAATATCAAATCTTAGGTAAGATGCTTCCTCCACACACCTACTTCCTATCAGTCACGTGTGAGTCTGTTTCAAAAGTAGACAGCCAAGAGACAAGGGAGTCACTGTGCCCTGTAAGTTCACGGGATCTCCCTAACCCAGAAAGAGTACTCGGGTATGGTGATGGTGTGGTGGAGTTTCCTGGAGGAGTGGACTTAGTGAGTCTTAAGGGGAAATAAAGGAAGGACCTCTGCAGCCACACCTGCTTCTGAGAACACTCAGTCCATTTTCAGCAACTGAAATGAGCCAGGAAATAGAGCCACCCCACCCCACCCCCATTATCTGGAACATGTGTCTGTGCCAAAGCTCTCTGTGATGGTGGTTCAGCTGGCTTCCCATAAGGAGTCTGTACAGTTCTCCCTCAATGCTGGAGAGAATCCATTTACCTAAACCTGAAAGATACCAAGCCCAAGGGATCCTAGAGTTCCCTTGTTCCTAACTGGGTAATTTTGTCACCCTTTCCCTGCCCCACCCACACCCCTGGGATTACATCTAGTAATGTCTGGAGACATTTTCAGCTGTCATAACTGAAAGGCCAGTGCCACGGGTATCCAGTAGGGGAGAGGCCAGGAGCAATCACTGCTAAATGCCTTGCAATACGCAGGACAGAACCACAAAGAAGGAGCTGACTGAATGGTAAGGAAAGCAGCTAAGACATCTTACTGTAGAGACATCATTTAGGTTCTTTCTCTCTCTCTCTCTCTCTCTCTCTCTCTCCTCTCTCTCTCTCTCTCTCTTGTGTGTGTGTGTGTGTGTGTGTGTGTGTGTGTGGGAGAGAGAGAGAGAGAGAGAGATGCACTCTCTCTCCACTCCCAAATGTCAGGTAGAGAACAGACATCCCTCCTTGTATGAGAATGAGCATTGAGACCTCTGCTGTTGCAGGAAACAAAACGAAAAACATAGAAGCCCAAGTCTAAAACTCCACTGACCTGGCTATGTCACTTTTGAGGCTGAATTCTTTATTCTTTCACATGGTCACATAGGTTCTGAGCCATAATCACCTTTATTATTTAAATGAGATATGTTTATAAGTTTATCTCTGGGATTTACTTATTTTTCCCCCCTCAAGCAAACACAGAAACAAACAAGAAATAGATTAGTTTAGAAACTGTGCCAGAACACGTAGCAGTTAGCCAATTACAGCTTTTAAATGAGTACAGTGGGTCCCCGGGATGCAGGCTGGCAAGTGTGCGTTGTCTTCAAGAAGACAGATATTGACGGGTAAACCCCCAGAACCCTTCGGTGCTTCTTCCTTAGAGGGTGCAGCAAGGATAAGGAGCCCTTGAACACCTCAGGGAAACAAACCACTTCATCAAGATTCTGAGATCGATTAGTGTCTGTAAGTGCGGGAGAATGGGTGTCTGATCAGGAGAACGAAGATGACAAAGGTCATAGGATGTGAGCTGCAGACGGTCTGCAGCAGGGCCAGCCATGCCGGCTGAGCGTGGGTCTTCTCTGCAGCCTGATGGGCCAGCCATGCTGGCTGAGCATGGTCTGCAGCCTAAGTCAGGCCCAGGCAGAGAGTCAGAGGAAATGTCTTACAAAGCAGCTTGTGCATCTGTAGTGAACACACAGGGAGCCAGAGGCCTGCTTTGCTCCGTGCCTGGGCATCAGGGTGCTCTAAGCCTGCTAGGGGGTCCCCATCAGCTTTAGGGGGCAGGCCAAAGCCTAAAGAATATGGTACAAGAAACATTCCAGAGGCCAAAAGGCACAGGTCTCCTGGCAACTCTGACAAATGCCAACCTGCGCTTCCTCTGTCAGAGCATCTCCGTGGAGCAGATGCTAAACCAGGTGCTGAGATGTTAAAAAGACGGAGATGTTGGAACCGCTGGCTGTCCACGCTGGGCTGTGGGAACAGCAGTCTGTCTATCTGCATACATTATGTCCTGTGGTCCAATTATTGCTGTGTGGCCTTGGGCCACTTTCTTACCCTTTCTGATCCCCAGCTTGTTCCCGCTATTTCCAGTGCCTATTTCACTTTATGGACTAACGAAGTTCCTTCCTTCTTTTCCTGAAACTCTTGTATAAACCACCCAAAGAAATCCTGCTTTTCTCTCTTGTGGGCTGCAGCCAGTGTAGTCAGAGCTGGGAAGCAGCAGCATGGACTGACATAGGCCTCAAAATAAATAAAAAAAAAAAGAACAGCCTCTAATCAGTGGCTGAGGGCTGAGATAACGCTAGCGTGTGGTCTCCTGGGAGCCTGCCCAGAGTGTTCCAGCTAGAGATTTGAACACTCCTGACCTGTGATCTATACCACATACCAGAGGTCTGGGCTGCCATAAGCTCTACAGGAACAAAGTGGACCCATGGCTTTTAAAATCT
Organism: Mastomys natalensis; assembly: GCA_021653895.1. Classification (NCBI taxonomy): domain Eukaryota; kingdom Metazoa; phylum Chordata; class Mammalia; order Rodentia; family Muridae; genus Mastomys; species Mastomys natalensis. The sequence continues at coordinate 1,005,757 of JAJTUV010000060.1, forward strand.
CTACCACTCATAAATAAATTACATACATTGGGACACAAACTCAAATCCATTAGTAGCAGAGATCTGGGCCATGTTATTCTGGTTGGGTGGAAGGTGTCCCAGCTTCCAGCAAATGCCAGTATCCGGATTTTGCACCGGAGGTTCCCCAAATAAAGGAAACATCACCAGAAAGCATTCTTATTTGTATCAAGTCATTGCTGAAAGATCAGAGCAGACACAGGTGAGCATCAAATGTCCCCAGCTGTGGCATGGTCCCTAGATCCTGGGGTACAGTCTCCTCATTGCCAAAGCAGACGCAATGCTCAACCCGCCCCTCAGCACAGTAAAACCAAGCTGAAATTCCAGCCACAACCCAAGTGTAGCTCTTTATCTCACACACAAAAAGTAGAAATACAGAAGTTATTGAGATGGTTCAATATAAGCAGAAGAGTGGCTATGTCTGTGTTGGTGGGAAAAAAAAAATGTCTCGCAGGAGAAGCCATAACAATCATAAGCTTGCCAGAGAGCAGAACTGAAGTGCTCCTTTATGTCAGAAAAATGACCATCGGATGGTCCTCCGGCAGCTCCGATAGGATCAATTCTAACCTGGGAATCTAATTCCACTCTAGAAGGGTCTAGAAAGACAAACGCCAACCTTTGCAAATGGAGGCTGAGAGAGTACTGGTCAAAAGGTTCCCTCCCCTTGTCCCTGTGTTTGTTACATTTCGCTTTCAAAATAAACTAGACATTTCACATATTACTCGAATGACTGAAAGCAAGGAGCTGAGGTGTTATTTTACATTTCCCAAACAAATTGGTTAAACCAGAATTCAATGTTCAAAGGTTTATCTTAATCTCAGGGCCACGCCTAGTAGGTAAACAATATACACCTGTGCAGGCCACGCCCACCCTCTTTTCACAGTTTTGTGTGTGCTGCCGCTTAGGGTATCCACTATGAAGGTGTTGGGAAGAATGACTAAAGCTAATACCGAGCCCTTTCCAACACCCAGGGGCTCCTCAGCCAGGCTTGGGCTTGTCCCAACACTGCCCCGCCCAGGTATAAGGACCCCTTTATGGCAAATCTTAAAGACCTCATTGATTTATGGAGAGAAAGAATGGAAGCTAGGGTGGGAGGTGCATGGCAAGTCTCAACCCCAAATCCGAAATCCACTGGCAATTAATCAAAAGCTATGCACACCCTGAACTCAGCTGTGCCATACCGCGATGGGCTGAGATTTGGAAGCTCGGTTCCGCGGAAACCCAGACTTTGTCCTACAGAGATTTTTTTTTTTTTTTTTTTTTTTTTTTTTTTTTTTTACCCTGAACATGTCTGCTCGGATTTCAAAAGATCATTGCTGGTAAGGTGCCCCAGCCCCGCGGGGCCATTGTAACTTCTACAAGCATGCAGGGTGATCGATATTTATAAATACCTTTTTCTTTCACCATGGCAACTGGGTCCTTGGCTGAGGGCACCGAAAGCAACAGGAATGAACTCTAGGCGTGCACGCAGACCGATGGCCTCTGCGGAGGCTGCGAGGAGACGCCCCCGGCACCCACACGCCAAGACCGGGCAGCCTCACGAAGTCCCGCCCCCGCCGCGGCTCCCACGCCCGCCCGCACGGCGGCCGCGCCCAGCTCCCCGGACAGACGCTGTCTTCTGGCTGAAACCACTCGCTCCAGCTGCTGCGGTAGCAAATGCAAAATTCCAGCGCCCTAATCTCCGGTCATTGACACCACCTTGCATTCCTGCCGCCCGCCCTGAAAATGTTCCTGAGCCCTGGCCCCCCTCCCAGGGTCTGATAAATGATTGCCGGAGGAGGATGGAGGCCAAGCCACACTCTGCCAGAGACTGTTCCCATAAGTAAACTCGTCAATTGTTAGCTTGTTAGTGCCCTATGACAGCTGCTTTCAATCCTTATTACAGCCTCTTTCAGGCAAACTGAGTAAGTAAAATTGGCCTTGATAGAAAAATATTGCCAAGTCTCCTCCAAGTTCATTTTCCTCTGAATAATGCCATTTGATTGCACACGCGCGTGCGCACGCGCGCGCGCACACACACACACACACACACACACATTTTTATTTGTGAATGAGGGTTGGGGCAGGAGAAAGGAGGGGGGGAACAAGACAGAGAGAACCCTAACAGAGGGCCTTTCAGGATCCAATTTCTTATCCAGGATCAAAATTAAAATCTGACTTATCCAGTTGGGGAAGATCCTAGCTCCTGTTTTCCCTCTGCTGCTTCAGCATATTCCTCTTAAACCTCATGGTTGTGTTGTGTGAGGGAGGAACCCTAGTCACAATTAAGGAGCAAACAGGGTCTGCTGCGACAGCTACATCCAGGACTGACCCGACTTGACTTTCAGGGAGAGTAGCATAGGCTGGGAGGGCAGGTCCTGGCTCTGGCTTTCTGACCTAGTGCAGGTCACGGGCAGGTCGGCCAGCAGAGGACTTCCTGGTTCGCAAAGCTGCACCTGCCTCCCAGAAGTATACATCCACCAGTGTGGGAGAGATGTGGATGAGCAAGAGACAAAAAGACAGACATTGTATCGCTCAGGGAGACGAGCAGATGGCCAGCCAACACATCTTTCCGAACCAGAATGCACAGCCAGTATTAGATGGTATTTACTGCAAATATTTTAACGTGTTGGGTCTAAGAGAGCCAGGGGAACAGAAAGGAACGGAGCCGACCAACCTGCCTCAGCTTTGACTCAGAGCATGCCGCCGGCTGAAATAAATTGGTGGGGCTGGAGAGAGGGAAGAGAAGCACCCATTTCTTCACCGTCATCGTCTTGGGCAGGTCTCGCCCGCTGGCTTTCTGGTGTGTAAAAGTAGCAGAGCTCAGGCAGCTGTGGCATTCTTACATCTGTGACTTAGGCTTTGCTATTGATAGCTTGACTGTCTCTGTCCCCTCCAGCTTCTGTGTTGTCTTTTCTATGACACCCTTCACCCACACTATTCCTGCCTGGTGCAGCCCCACTGGGGCTGGGTCATGGTTTTCCCGTGTCAGTACCTAGCTGGAGTGTAAGTCTGGAAGAGGCTAGAAGCGGTTTTTTTTAGCCTCTACTCATACCCATGAGCCAAGCAGGATACCAACCACAATGCAGAGGGATTCTGGGTTCAAGAGCAACATCCCAGAAGGACACGAGCCTTTTGCGTTCCCAGATTTCATGGTTAAATCTGCACTTGTCTTCTTTCCTTGCCCTAATCACCCTCAGCCGTTAAAGAGATGTTGACAAGCAAAATCAGCTGCAGAGAGCTGGAATTAGCTTCATCGATGAGCAGAGCAGGTGAGCGTGTTCTGTTACGCTTGTTGCGCAAATAGACCAGCACTGCACTTAAGCCTGGCTCTCCAAGGATCTCATGTTATCCAGCCGAAAGCTGAAGACTAGCCGGGCTGAAGACCTGGTTTCTAATCCCCAGCACAGCACAGCAAATAGATAAAAAATAAGGCCGAGTAACTGGCATATCTGTCCCCACTCCTATCCTTTTGCCCCCTACTAGACATCACAGCAAATTCTTTTGACTTTCAGCTCAAGCCCAGTCACTCACAGATGCACCTGATACTGAAATTGTCCTTAGTTCCGTCACTTTTTAACTCTACATGACAGTTTTTCTGAACAAACTGTGCACCTCTGGGGACAAACTGCACAGAGTCTAGGAAGGTTCCAGGAGCCAAGGACCAGCTGGTGTCTATTCATTTTCAAAAATGCTTTCTCTACAGGAAAATACTACATAGTGGCACACACACACACACACACACACCAGTGTTTTCCATGGAAAGAATTTGTCCTGCAGTCAGTGTGGATGAGTCACCAGCAGTTAACTGCTAAATAACAGTCCTGTGGCAGAAGTCCCCTGACAATCAAACACTGCTACTTTAGTATAAAAGCATCCGTTCTGTCCTCTCAAGACAACCAGAGGGCTACTGCTCAAGTTATTTTTATCTACTCTGCCTCAGGACTAGATGCTTCAAAAACAGAAGCGAATAGAGATATCTGCTATTTACACTGAAGCTGGGGAGGTGGTGGGAGGGGGGGGGGACAAAAGGCAGCAGAAGAAACAGGGGAGTGGGACAAGCTGGGGGGAGCAGGATAAACCAAGAGGGGAAGGACAAAGTCTATAGTTCATGAGAAAGATTCTTTTATTCAGTTTTCTAAAGATGATTTTCAGTGAAACTAGCTCAGCTCACTTGGACGAGACGCTCACGGTGCAACACCGACGCGGGGGTGTCCCTGCCAGTTTACTCTCAATCCTCCACCTGACTGCTGCTTTTTCACCCGCTCGAAAAATGAAGCCAAGATGGTCCATCGTATGACCAAAGTATGGAGGCCATACTGCTGGAGAGAAAAGGCTTGCAACCTTTCCCACCACTCTGGGTAAAACGTCAAGCATCTATCGCTGAGTAGAAATGCTTACTCAGAGGAAAATGTTAGCACTGGAAGCAGGCCCCGTGGAAGGCGCTCTTCACAGCAGAGCCTGCTGCACAGGCTCCTGTAATTCAGGAAGATAGGATCCTTTCAGGCCCTACAACCCTGAGGTGTACAGGTAACAACACCTCCACACCCCTTGACATCCTCTCTAGCTGAATCCAATAGAAACACACACACACACACACACACACAGAGAACAAGTCTCTTATTTCCTCTCTACTTTTTGCTTATATCTGCCAACCCCACTTCAGATGCTAGCAGGACATTGACTTGTGTCAAGCGTCACACAGACAGCACAGAACGAAGACGCACAGATACCCCTATTGCGACTAGGAAGGCACATTGGGCACAGACAGTTCTGAGCCCCAGCTGAGATGTCAGGATAGGAGGTGAACACAGGCTGTCTGGGAAGGGTGGAGCACAAATGACCTTTCCCAGCAGAGGTCACGGCACAGAGAGTATCAAGTAGCCGACTGCTTGTAATCTTGTGGGCGGCAGAGGAAGCACAAGCTTAGGTGGGTGGGAGATCACAGAGGGGCTGACCGCACTGCATGCCATGCTATGCAGAGGCTGGGCTTTGGAGCTAACGTGGCTAGAATCTCAAGTCTAAGTTACTTCTTAATTCTGAAACTGGGCCCTAAGGTCTTTGGCAGCATCTCAAATCCCCCTGTGACCTGTTTCCAAGACTGTGTGTTCATCGTATTTCCCATGTTTAGTAGACTGTCTGATACGGACTAGATGTCCAGGAAGTGCCTGAGTTTGTTAGTTTATTTAAAATCTCTCTGATAATAGGGGTGGAAGGGTCACTTTACACAACACACACGCAGCATGTTTTAAAGGCACAGTTCATCCGGGAGTCTTACGGTTCTGGAGGGATGGCTTCATGTCCATGAGGCTACGTGCTTGGAGGCATGAAGGGATGAAGGCATAAAGATTGATCATTTACTTCCCCCCCAAGTGTGCTCTGCAGATCCTCAGGACAGACATGCAGACACCCGGCCTTCACTGCTGGAGTCTGGTGACTCAGGTTCCACAGGGATGAGTTGCAGACATCTCCCTTGGTGACTGATGACCCCAAGCCCAGCCAGCTAGCTCACAAAATGGGAAGATGGCATAACATTTGCAAACTGCTATGCGGGCAGTGGTACCACATCTGAAAGATAATCTTTCCACTCTCCACTGGTCAAAATAATCATCTGTACAACAGTTGCCACAACCTAAGGACAATGACTGAAAGCAGCGAGCAATTACAAATGCTCCTGCGGTCTGGGACAAATTCCTCCCTGTCTGGCTCCTTGGGTCCTATTAACTCTAGAGTGCACAGCAGATAACCCTTAGGATTTTTCTCAAATGGTCTCACCCACTCAACGCCTAGCCAAGCCCTGATCCTCAAGTCCTTAAAGGAGAAGGATTCTGACACTTGCTTCCAGGGTTTCCCTGTGGTCCTCAAGAGCCAGGTCTGAGTTTGGATCTAAGCAAGAAGACATAGCTCAAGAAACTGCCAAACAGTTGCTGCAGTTTATATAAAGGTCACTATAAACAATCCACTGAGGATACTAATGGCAGAGTCAACAAAATGTCATGTTTCTGCAATCTATTCCTGGAGTCTGAGACTCTTTTCTGATAGTCTCGCAGACGTCCGCCTAATTTCAGGTGCGTGAGACATTCACACATACCAAACAGCCCTGACTGACTTGCACAGAAGCATCGTGAGATGCAGGCTACTAGCAAGTTTCCCATTCTCTCTCATGTCATGTCTCTCATGTCAGGGTTTCAGCTATAGAGCGAGCGCTTTATTAGGCAGGGGTGCAGTGCCTTCATGGCAAAGGTCCCCGCCCTCTGGTAGTTACTGTCACCAAGACTCTGACTCTACTCTGGCACATCGACTCTAGTGTTTATTTTTGCTAAAGATTATGAGCTCTCTCGGGAAGGAGTTCACACATTATAGCTTCTGTAGGCAGGTGGTAATGACATTATGTTGGAATGCAACATTCGATGAAAACTAAGTACTTCAGTCAATGGTCCCCTGATGTAATAAATAACTGAAAGTATTTCCCTTGTGAGAAATAAGGTTTGCAATGAGTAGGTTTTAGTCCACAGGCAGTAGGCTCCATTGCTCTCAGACCTGTGGTGGGGAATGCATGATGTCTCAGGGCTGTGAATTCAGAGAAGAGGCAGGGTCTCCATGACCAGGAGGCTTCTCTCTGGGCTCCACCTTTACCATCTCTGCCCCTTCAGCACCAACCTGGAACCTTGAACATGGGAGCCTCAGACACATTCCAGATCCAAGTACAGCTGTTGACAGCTTACCATATGAAACACCTAAATTCTAAATAAGTATTCGTTTAAAAAAAATCAGACTGAAAAAATCCAGCTGTTAATTTACTTTTAACTTTAAAAAGAAATTCATTGTCTTAAGGAAAAATAATTTTAACATTGCTTGAAAGTATTTGCCAAGATCCAGATGAACAATGACCTTGAAGAGAAAGCAAGCTACAGGGGACGTACACAGCAAAGTCACTTTGCAAAGTCTCCTCGTGCTTTCCTCGATTAACCTTTGTCACAGATTACAGGATGCCAACCATTCGTCAGTCACCATTCCAGCCTGGTTCCTGTCACCACTTCACATGGTCCTCATCACAAATGGATGCAGTACAGGTTAGGACACTGTGTATGAGCTAAGAGTCAGGTTGGTCCAAGTTCAAAGTCACAGATGCTGCCTTTGGGTATCTGTGTCTTCCATTCTATGGAGGTTGTGATAGTCCTTCCTTCTTATTCCCAGACTACACATTATACCAATACATACATGTATACATACACACACACACACGCACACATTTGAGACACACAAATCTATGAAAATGCATGTGTGCACACATGAACACACACAGTCACACATACAATCACAGAGGTATGAACATATGTTTGTGCAAGTAAACACATGAACACACATACACATATATAAACACATATCGGCATATATACATCTACTCAAGTATACACACACACACAAAACACACACAGAGCAAGCATACACAGAGAAACATGAAAAGACACATCCACATAAATGCTTTTGTGCATACACCACACATATATTTACAGAGGTATGTACACACACATACTGGCACACATTAACTCAAGTGCACACACACACACATACATACACACATTACACATACAGGGGCAAAATACTCCATGCAAATATCCAAACACATACACACACTGCCCACAGAGAGACAGGTAAGCACACATGTCATTCAAGTCACAACCTCATGTAATCCCCTGCCCAGTCCCAACACTCACATGCTTGTTAAATTCTTTGGTACTGTTACAGGGAACCCGAAGCAATGGAAATGATACTACATCTTGCCTTGTATGTGTTAAGTAATCTCTCTCCTGATAATTTATGCTCCATTGGATGTCATGCTTTATGTGTTGGGATCTTTAAGGCAAGGGTGTCATGACCTTGTTTTTCCAGGTACAGCCTCAACCGGCAGCAGAAGTATCCAGAGCCACATGTCTTTGATTATGCTGTCTAATCATTGGCTATAAAGTGTGTTTCTGGGGTTTACATGAAGAGTTAAAAGTCTTTTGTTGATTATGGATTTTTAAAAAAAAGGTTTATTTACTTTATTTACATGAGTACACTGTAGTTGTTTCAGACACACCAGAAGAGAGCATTGATCAACCATTATAGATGGTTGTGAGCCACCAATTTGGTTGCTGGGAATTGAACTCAGGACCTCTGAGAGAGCAGTCAGTGCTTTTAACCACTGAGCCATTTCTCCAGCACATAGAATTTTGCATGATACAAACACCCTGCATTTCTCACCCTTCCCTCGATTGGCAATGTCCCTGGGACATTTCAGTCAACGCCGGAGGGACGAGCCAAGTCAAATGAGCACATGAATAGCCATCAATCCCTTTGTGACCACAGGAGGGAGAGTTTTAGAAAGGACTGTGCTGCCCACACACCACGCTGTGAAAATGTGCAATTTGTATGACTAAGGAGGCATCAATGAAGATGAAGACTAAAGTCACAGAGCATACTTGTTCAGGATTGGTGACACGATTGCACAGAAATGGCCCCACCCTCCTGCCTGGCCTCTGACCAGCAACAATGTTACTAAGCCAGACTGGCCACACAGGAAGCCTGCTCAGACACAAGCTGGGCTTGACGTCCATGTACGCCATGCTCAGTGGCCTTGGGCACATTGTTTTCCTTCTGTGGGATTCAGCAATCTCATCTGTGAATGGTAGTAACACATTCCAGTGGCGAGGTCACGTGAGGACAGGGCCAGCTTCCTGGGTGTGCAAGGTGGGGTCACAGTGACATCTGTAATGATATACATAGTCTTTCAACTTACACCTTGCAAGTGAGATTCAAAGGACAATGGAGCACACGTGCCACCAGGGGAGACGTGCACGGTATGTGTGGCTCATCCCTGCTGCCCCGTTATCATGGCCTGTCTGCCGGGGCCCATGAGCACAGAAGTCAAGGCATCTTGGTACATGAGAATTCAAGAGTACAGGGAATGAGAACGAGGTGTGTCCTCTCCAAGGTCGAGCACACAGTCCAGTCAAATCCTTTTCCTTGAATGTTGTAAGAGGTCAAGGGCTGTTGCTTCCCTTTCACCCACACCGTCTTCCCGGGTAAGTCACTTTGAAAATGGCGGCACTGAAGCTTTTGGTTTCACAGTGAGTCAGAAGCACCTGAAGCAAAAGTGGACAATGGGTGGGGGTGGAAAACGAAACCTGTGAGTGACTTCTATGTGTGTGCCTAAGAGGTAGCAAGTACTTTAGGAACGGCTGGGAGATAGCGTTGGGGAGAGGAAATTTGGAGGGCAAACTGACAAACTGCCACTTGAATAAGTGTATGGAGGGAAAAGAACAAGCCACATGGGTATGTGCGGACACAGATACCCCAGACAGAGTGGGATCAAATGCCCCGAGGTAAGAGCTTTCCTGGAAAGTCAAAGCATAGGGAAGCTGGTACGATCTGTGTGTGTGTGTGCATTCGTGTGTGTGTGTGTGTGTGTGTGTGTGTGTGAGTGTGTGTGTAAGTGTGTGTGTGAGTGTGTTTGAGTGTGTGAGTGTGTGTATGTGAGTGTGAATGTGTGTGAGTGTGTGTGTGTGTGTGTGTGTGTGTGTGTGTGTATGTAGGTGGAAGGGCTGTTGCTCCCTTGCCTTTTCCTGTTGAGCTGTGAAGCCACTGAAGATTCTGAGCCCAGAGCCCAGGATCTGGCTGCAGTGACCAGAGGGAAGAGAAGAGGAGAGGAGAGGGAAGGGGAGGGGAGAGGAAGGGAAGAAAGGGTAGGGGAGGGGAGGAGCATGAGATGCAGGGAATTGAATTAGGGAACTAAACAAACAAACAAAACAAATGAATAAAATCTCTAGGCTGAGAAGACAAGAGCAGCACAAAATAATGAGAGGAAGGAATCGAAACTGAATTCTAAGGACCAAGAGGGCTTCAACATTAAGAAATGAACAAAAGAGACGCTAATAAGATATTAAATTCTAAGGACAGAAAAGTCTGAGACGATTTCAGTGAATGCAGAAGAGTCTAAAACACTGTGAGAAACCAATACAATGTAAGATAAACTTAAAACCTACTCCACAAGGACAAACAAAACAAGCTAAGCTAATGAGCAGGTTAGATACAACACGCCTGAGCAAACACAGATCTGAACTTGCAAATTAAATGGTAGACATGTGATATTTTAACAAAATTTTATATAGTAAACTAGTCCAGGTCTAAGACTAAGCTTTGGACTTCGGAGGTGTTATTATTCTCCAGATATTCAGTCAGGGGGAGAAAATATACAAGTAACCAAAAAAAGCAAAAACCTTGCCAGCTACAGAGAGAGAAGGATGTGCTAACCAAAAATAAAAAACCAGTGTGTGAAGGACGAAGGGCTTGCACTGAACAGCCCTGACAGAGGGAAGAGCTTACCTTACCCTCAGCCAAAGCCTTTCAGACATAAAGGCAATGGTAGACCCTGTGTATTCCCACACATGTGCACACACACACACACACCATACACACACACCCTGGTCAGCGCTGGAGATCTACATTAAACATTCAGTTAGGTTTAATCAGGAACAGGCATCACAGGGCCCAGTATGTAAGGTTCTGAGGGGTGGGTGTTAAAGCCCAGTGGAAAGAAGAAAGGTGGGACAGTCTCACAGACTGCTTATCTAGAGCCACCTAGAAGAAAAGGCAATCTAAGTTATCTGTATTTTGATGTCAAAAAAAAAGAAAAAAACTCATGTTGACCCACTGATCACTTTCAAGGAGTCCCTGAGTTGGATCATATATAATTATACATATTACATATAGATCAATGGGACAATACCCTGAAGAGACCAAATATGTTCACCAAACAGAACCTGTTTTTTTCTCAAACAAATCAATGATTTATTGGGTCATTTTATTGTGCAAACATAGTGCAATTTATAAACATGCATACTGGGCTTAAGAGCCACCTCCTTAATATATGTAAATGAGCAGTACACTTGGACTAGCTGGGATAATTGGGGTCAGAACTAGCAACGTCTTGATAAATAAATACGCCCCTAAGTGTCTTCCCAGGATGTGGTCACGTGGTAGGGAGAGAATAAGACTCATGACACCAAGCTTTAGCCATGAGCCATGGCTGAATCATTTAGCCATATCATTTAGCCTGATATTCCAAGTGCTTACATGTATATGAACTCTCTTTTAAATGATTAAACAGCTTCGTGTTGCTGCAGATTAACCAGTGACTGCTAGTGCTCTGTGTCATATGCCATATCACATATGCTGTATTTCTGGAAGAGCTGCCCTGTAAGGCCATCTCCTTCCCTACGTTCCTGCAAACCCCAGGAAGACAGAAAGCACTTTGCTTATGTGTTTGATTTATTGAAGTTAGGGGGAAAAAAAAAATCGGACAGAAAGAGAAATGCTTTCGAATGTAAATTATTTTCCTGGATTGAGATCTGAAAAACACATTTTGTCTCTCTTGAATAAAATACGAAGAGCTCTGAGAACCTTTACTGGATATAAACTTCTGCACAGAAATAAAGAAATCAACTAATGGACAAAAGTAGTATGGGGCCACAAATCCTATCACGGAAAGCCAACTGGATAAACTCTGAAAGGAATGAATGACTTTTGACTCATTAATTATGCCAGTAAACACTAAATCTTGTGAGTTTACAGCACAAAGCATTTCCTCCAAGAGGCTGGAAATGGCCTGTAAATCAGAGACAGAAACCGAGCCGTCTCTGAGGTTACTTTCTCATGGTGCAAGCAGCAACTTCCTAACACATTTTTAAAGTGATGTAGAGAGAGATTTGAATCTGAGACACTGAGAACATGGCTCCACAGGTTCGCAGAAGAAATGTTTGCCTTAGAGGAGATAAGGAAGAGCTTCAAGTGTTAGGTGATTGTTTCCAGCCACAGAAGACCATGGGACACTAGTTGGACTTGGCATCTCTCGCCAACAGCTGATACCTGTAGAAATTAAACTGGATGACTCCTGCTTTTTTTGTTTGTTTGTTTGTTTGCTGGGGGCCTTTTGATAGGGATTTAATAAAAAATGTGTTAGATACATTTGCTCACATCCTTGTTAAACTCCTAATTAACTGTGGTCTGTTAAGCTCAGTTGAAGTATTACTAAACACATTAACATCATATCACAGTTCCATTGAGGATAATACAGGACTAAGTGGTGACCTTGATAACCAGGCAGCTACTTATCCAGTATCCACTGTCCCTGCAGTGTTGATTGATGCTTACCAAGTGATGGCAGAGATTGCTGGTCCCCTTTAAGGACAAGTCCGGCCTGTCAGATGGATAAGATGAACACATCCAGCTACACACTAGAATCACGTTAGCACTTCAAGGAACAGACCGATATGGAAGAGAACTGAGAATTCCCAGAACATTCCAGTGATATAAAAAAATGACCTTATACACTCTCTGGGTCAGGACGGACAGAGGGAAAGAGCTGGGTGTTGGAGGGAGACCCAGTAATTTGACCTTTCTCTCAAGAACTTCCTTTCTTCCTTCCTGGGTCTCATGCTATGCATGAGAATCTCCTCCTTCACACAGGCTGCATGCAAACACTTAGACTGGGCTTTATGTTTGCTTGTTTTTCTGGATACTGTGAGTCAGAATTGTCTTATATTTTCAGATGAGCTTCAATTGCCACCTATAGCTATCAAACTGGATGACTAAAGACTTCTAAAGAGCAAGCAAAGAAATCTTAAGAGATACCAGAGGGCATTGCAGAGCAAGTCAAGAAACCAGCTAAGAGATGCCACAGAGGAAAACCCCAGCTTTCCTTTGCATAGCATGTTACAGACAAGTACGTTGTAGTATCATGAACTGCCTTAAAGAGTAAGATATCACTTATCAAAATAATGGAAAATAGTCTATAAGGTTCTCAAAAACTCTATTTAGAATTATCATATGCCCCAGCAATTCCACTGCTAGATAAATACTCAAGAGTACAGGAAGCCTATGGCCATGAAATAGCTTACACACAATGTTCATAGACGTCCATTCTATAATAGTCCAAAAGCAGAGGCGATGCAGATAGCCCTATAGAATGTGGTATGTCCGTGCGCGTGCATGGATGAGTCTGACTCATCCATGAAGACAGAATGGGGTCATGTAGAATGTGGGATATCACTCATCCATGAAGAGAGAATGGAATTGTGGCAGACTTCAGCATTAATGAACTTGGAAAATACTACCTAGTCCAGTGGTTCTCAGCCTGTGGGTCGTGACCCCTCTGGGATCAAACTACTCCTTCGCAGGGGTCGCCTAAGACCATTGGAAAACACGGATATTTTTTATATTATGATTCATAACAGTAACAAGATTACAGTTATGACGTAGCAATAAAAAACTTTATGGTTGGGGTCAGCACAACATGAGGAAATACGTTAAAAGGTCGTGGCCTTAGGAAGGTCGCGAACCACTGTTCTGGTTGGAAGCCGTGTGACACAAAGGTCACATGTGTGATTCCGATCTTATGAATCTCCAGCCCCAAGATCAGTCTTTAAGGACACACAACTAAAACACACCAAGCGTGTCAGCGTATCATCCACTCATATCAGTGATACAGATGAGAAAGTTGCCTGGGACAATAGTAACTTGCCTACATTTCTGGGCCTGAAAATAAAATAAAGAAGCAGAAGACAATTATCAATAAATCAAAAATAAATAAAAGTGAGGCATATGGAAGCAGGTGGCGGTATGCTTGCCTTTCGCTTTTCTGTCATTGTTCACTTCGCCGGGATAGTTTTCTTTTGCCACGTTTGGGTTAATTTTATCTAATTTCCAGTTCAAATGTCAAGTCCTGTTTTTTCCCCCTTGGGCTCTCTGATATTCTTTCCTTGGAAAATAACTACATTAGTTACCTAGGTAGCTACTTATCCTCTCATCTATTGGGTGTAGGGGAGGAAAGGAGGAAATATTTTTAAGGTTCCACTGAATGTAGAAATCTTTTTATCTGTTCATTTAGGGGTCACGATCTATTTGCAATGGAATGATTTTATTCACATTTGCACATGATGATAGTGAGGCTCAGAAAGAGTAAGTGACATTTCTGAGCCACACACCTGCACCACACACCTGCACCACACACCTGCACCACACACACCTGCACCCACACCTGCACCACACACCTGTACTACACAGACCTGCACCACACACATCTGCACCACACACACCTGCACCACACACATCTGCACCATACACACCTGCACCACACACACCTGCACCACACACATCTGCACCACACACACCTGCACCATACACCTGCACCATACACACCTGCACCACACACACCTGCACCACACACACCTGCACCATACACACCTGCACCACACACACCTGCACCACACACATCTGCACCATACACACCTGCATCACACACCTGCACCACACAACCTGCACCACACACCTGCACCATACACACCTGCACCACACACACCTGCATCACATACCTGCATCACACACCTGCACCACACACCTGTACTACACAGACCTGCACCACACACCTGCACCACACACCTGCACCACACACACCTGCACCACACACCTGCACCACACACACCTGCACCACACACACCTGCACCACACACACCTGCACCAACACACGCACACCACACTGCACCCACACCTGCACCACACACACTGCACCACACACATCTGCACCACACACACTGCACCAACACACCTGCACCACACACACCTGCACCACACACACCTGCACCACACACATCTGCACCACTACACAACCTGCACCACACACACCTGCACCATACACACCTGCACCACACACACCTGCACCACACCACTGCACCACACACTGCACCCACACACCTGCACCCACACACCTGCACCACACACACCTGCACCACACACTGCACCAACACACTGCACCCACACACCTGCACCACACAACCTCCACCAACACACCTGCACCACACACATCTGCACCACACACCTGCACCATACACACTGCACCTACACACTGCACCACACACATCCTGCACCACTACACACCTGCACCACACACATCTGCACTCACACACATCTGCACCACACACACCTGCACCACACACACCTGCACCAACACACCTGCACCCACATACACACCACTGCACACACCTGCACCATCACACACCTGCACCACTGCACACACCCTGCACACACACCTGCACCAACACACCTGCACCACACACATCCTGCACCACCACCTGCACCACACACACCTGCACCATCACACACTGCACCACACACCTGCACACACACACTCACAACACTGCACCACACACACTGCACACACACTGCACAACAACCTGCACACACACTGACACAACCTGCCACACACACCTGACCTCACAACACCGCACACACACACACCTGCAACACTGCACCACACTGCACCACACACACCTGCACCAACACACCTGCACCACACACTGCACCAACACACTGCACCACACACCTGCACCACACACACTCCACCATCACCCACACCTGCACCACACATCTGCACCATACACACTGCACCACACACACTGCACCTCACACACACTGCAACCAACCACTGCACCACACACACCTGCACCACAACCTGCACACACAACCTCACCCACACACACTGCACCACACACCTGCACCACACACACTGCACCAACACACTGCACCACACACACTGCACCACACACACCTGCACCATACACATTGCACCATACACACTGCACCACACACTGCACCTACACACTGCACAAACACTGCACCACACACGCACACACACACTGCCACACACCTGCACCACACACACTGCACACACACCTGCACCAACACACTGCACCACACACACCTGCACCACACACCTGCACCACACAAAGTCGGATGACTTTGCAGCTAACCTACAGCTTTGCCTCTGAAGCCACTGGGCCACTTCTCCAGGCCTCAGCAGCGAGGCAGCAAAGGAAACATCTCTCCTGTTTTGGCGAGCATGTATTCATTCATCTGTCCACACACATGCACATCCTTTGGGATGCCAGAGAGTATAATGTGCTAAAAATACAAACATGGCTCCCTCCACAGGCTCAGGAGAAACTGTAGAGAGAGGTCACACACAGGTCACTCCAACAGAAATACACATAGGATGCTAGAGAAGCAGAGGGCAGCATAAGGGGAAGGAGTGAACAGGTCTCTTCAGAGGGGAAAAGGCGCTTAACCTGAGTCCTGTTGGTTACAGGAAGACCAGGGAAGGTGACCCAGGCATCTGGGAGAGCAGGTGCAGGAGGATGCCCACTGTGGCAGGACCCTTCAGATCCCTGTACTCATCTGCTGCAAGTGTTCCGGGTTAATGCCAGGTGGGGCAGAACGGCTCTGCTCGACAGTCCATGGTTGAGATCTGGTTCCAGTGACATGAGAGCCGAGCCTTGTCAGGGGGTTGATAACCATAAATCAAAGGGGAGAGTGAACCATCCAAGATGTCCAGCAGGGTTGAATTCTCCTATCTCCCTCATCTCATTTTTTTCTAAGACTTACACAATTGGCTATAGCTGGGCCTGGTGATACTGACCTGCAATCAAGCTACCGGGGAGGCTGAGACAAGAAGATCGCATGTTCAAAGGCAGCCCAAGTTACAGTGTGAATTCAAGGCCAGCCCAGGAAACTTAGTGAGAGCTGGACCCGTTTTGTCAAGGACAGGAAGACAGCTCAGTTGTGCAGAGCTTGTGTAAGTCCCTAAATTCAGTCCAACTATTGCAAAATAAAGAGAAAGAAGGAAGGAAAGAAACGTAGGTGCCACTTGTCACCTCCCTCCTGAGCAGAATAAAAGTTAGAACAAGACTGTTGTTGGGAAGGAATCCCCTCATCACACAATGTGTTCCTATCAACCAGTGTAGGGAGGAGCAGAGGTCACACAGTGATCCCCCGTAATGAGCAGCAGGTGTTGTCACTACTTTGTGGGTCAGAAGAGCCACCAGTCAGGAATGAGGGGCTGAGTAGGAGGGAAAAGAAATTCTCACATTCCAATCTTCCAGGACATATTTTCACAGCCTCCCTGAAAATATGTCCCGGGATATAAGATATAAGGGACACTCTTCACACTTGAGTCTAAAGCTGCAAGGACATAAATTCACTTTCCAGTGCAGCCTCTCATCACCAGGAAGATGCTTCTTTGACCTTTATTTCACAGTACTCAAGACTTCCCCAGGGCCCTGTGACATTCCTGCTTGTGGTTGTAGATCAGCAACGCTGAACGGGGCAAAAAGGACATGAAAATGAAAGAATCTCAACATTGCATATTATGGTAACTTTGAAAACTGCTTGGTGTTGCTTTTAGAAACACACACACATACATGTTCATGTACATACACACATACATATGCACACATGCACACACATGAATACACACATACATGCACACACAATACACATGAACATACACATGCGCATACAAATGCTCACGCGCGCGCAGTGCACACACACACACACACACACACACACACACACACGAGAGGTTCTCCCGTTTATATCTGAGCTCCATGTTATATCTGAACACAGGGAGAAGACACCCCTGGGGGTGCTAAGTATAGTGAGACGAGCCCAGTAGGGGCTCCCAGCAGGAGAGAGTCTCCCTTCCTATCTCAGTGGCCTTGAGAAGTAAGAGAAGATGAAAAAGGCTATGCTGTTTTCCATCTTCAGCCTAGAATATTCTGCTTAGGCATTTTTACCCAACTGATGACAATGACCGAATCCTCTCCTAGTGTCCTTAGGATTTTGGATAGCAGCATCAAGCACTGCCTGTTTGCTTGTCAAGAAGATACCTGGCCTAAAAAAATCTATTCCTTTATACCAGTGCCCAGAGCCCACAAGGATAGAGAAAAGTCAGATGTAAAACATACTCTAATTTCCTATAGCAGCATGAGGAAAAAATCCTGAAGAATGCCTTGAGTTATGAATTAGAGCCATCTCTTATAGGGAAATATCTTATGAATTAGAGATTTTGCTCATTTTTTTCCTTGCATAAAGAACTATTTCATGAGTTATTTACAAACCTCAGGTATTCCAGTTGCCAGCAGACCTGGAAAATAATCTGTTTGCACAGTACACTGCGAGGCCATAGGCAGCATGGCACCACGACAAAGCTCTTGCACTGAGCGTTGGTGTGACTCTATTTCCCCATCTGTCAAATGGGTATGAGAGGTATTCCTGCTGTAAGATCAAGCCAGTCCAAACCCCAGCATGGATGGGGAGTGGCTCTCCAGGCCTCACCCCTAGCTGGGGAACAGTTGGCGGCAGCTGGGGAAGGAGAGTTTTTCTTTGTAGTCCTGACAACTAGTAGGTTGCCCTTTCTCCAGTGTTTGCCCCCACAGCCATGAGCACACAGTGAGAACTAACCGGACACAGTGGGATATTGAAAAAGAGTATAAATGTGTAAGGGGACCTGTTGGGGGCCTGGGAGGAGTGGGAGGGAGAAATGAGGGTGGGCACGATCATCATACATCATACACATGTGTGGAATTCTCAAAGCATAAATAAAAATATTTTTAAAAGTAGTATTGGCTTTGTGAATTTATTGTAAATATTCAGCATAGAAAACTAAAAACCCAACAGTTACAGTGACACTGAGTCTAACCGCTCAGTAGGCTCCCAGAGAATGACAGATGGTCCCTCAGCACAGGGCTCCACAGTCTGAGAGGAGTTAGAGCGCCAAGGGCAGGAGCTTTGTTTACTGCATAATTATTCTGTCCCCGGGTCCCAGCTTACCTACTTACTCCTTTCCTGTTCTTAAATAAGGAAACGCTTTCCCCACCAGCTTCCGAGGGTTGTTTTGAGCACAGAGGAGAACTGGTCAGATACACGTGGGGACACAATGAGAAGTACGGAGCCCCGCATCGCTCAAGCAGGGGCTGAACACCAGACAGCAACAGGAAGCTGCCACATTGCGTCTTGTGTCGTTTCTGGCAGCTTCAGGAGGACTTTACCAAATGTCCCCGTGTCCCCTGCCAGGAACCTGTTCATGGGCACTCTGGCCCTCACTAGCACAGGAACTCACAAGAGCGCTGCAGGGCGTGCCTCCTCTGAGCACCTGTCCTCTAACAGGATGCTCCACGCACACAGCGGCTTCCCGGGAACCCCACTTCCTGTGATTCACTCACAGTGCCAGGCCCAGCAACACGAACGCCAGGCTTCCGCTTCTGTTGCTTCCCAAACCATAGAAGGCAGCACGAAAATAAGTTTTGTTTCGCATTTTGTTTTGTTTTGAGACCGAGTCTCATATGCAGCTCAGGCTAGCCTTGAACTCACTATGTGGCCAAAGCTCGCTTTAGACTCACAATCCCCCTCCCTCTAGCTCCTAAGCACTGGGATTCCAGGGCTCGTTCCACTAGTCCAGATTCAAAACAATTTCTAAAATAAAACTATTATTGTTATTGTAGCCAAAATTTACTGGATGTGTCTATATGCCCAAATGTCAAGCAGTTTGACATGCACATTGTGATTTAATCCCCATAGACAACGCTGTCCTTAGCCCTGTCCTGATGCCGCCCAATGTATCTAACTCTCCCTCTGGTTCCAGGACCAGCTGGGGCCAATAGTGCCTCTGGGTGGATCCCAGTCTCCTGTACTCTCTCTGACACTGGCAAGACCTCTCTTGTGTTCTGCATAGCTGACCAGACACGCTGAGGAATGGAGTCCAGGAATTCTGCCCATGGAGTTTTACAACAGAAGGACCTGGGATGCCTTTATCCCAGAAGAGAAGCTTGGTAAACAACCACACCCCAGGCTAGTGTGCTTTGTCTTTCTTACACGCTATTGACATACCTTTTGAGTGACTCAACTTGCTTATATAGACAGGGACTCCACAAAAATATTTACCCAGGGCCCTATATGTGAGACCTCCACACCAGATGACATTGGTTTACAAACCTTACTCACAGGGAAACTCTGACTTAGATTAACTTTCCGAAGTAACACGGTTAAGGAGAAGAAGAGCTTGCATCAAGTTCTGGGATGTCACAACTTAGAGTCACGGCGTCCCGCTGTCTCAACACTCTCATCAGTCTCCACTTGGATGTGAACACTTGAGGGCAGCTTGAAGTATGAAGTATGAACTCCAGCAGAAATCTGGGTTCTGTTTTCAGCCTCGTTGTAGGCTTTTGGGGTGATCAAAAAAGAGAGTTTGGCAAATACCAAATAAAGAACCAATATCTGAGGGCGGTGCCTACTGCAAGAGGCAGGGTCAGTAGGTAACTTGAAAAGGAATTGGGGTTGGGAGCCATGGTTTTTCCCGTCTCTCTTCTTTGCTCTCTTAAAAGGGATGGCCCCAGAGGACTGAGGCAAAGAATACTGGAGAGTAAGAGGTCGTGCCCACAAGCTCCTGTATCTTGTCCTACCTTAATGCTACTCTTCTTTTTAGGTCTATTTCTGCCACAGTCAAAGCTTAGAGCAGCCACAATGAGATAGCACTTCATTCTTGATAAAGCATCTATCTCTTAAATGTCAGATAACAAGGCTTAGGGGAAGACTCAGTTGGTAAAGTGCTTGCTGTACAAGCACAGGACCTGAGTTCAATCTCCAACGGTCAACATAAAAGCACACAGGTGTGGTAGCATGTGCCTGCAATCCCCGTGTTGGGGAGATGGAAAAAGTCAGAGCCCCGGCGATTGCTGCAGCCAGCAGAGCCTAGTGAGTGAGCCCCAGGCCCCAGTGAGAGACCTTGTCTCAAAAACAAACTGGACATCTCATAAGGATAGACACCATGGACTGACCTCTGTCCTCCATATACACACAAACATGCACACATACCTACACACACACACACACACACACACACACACACACACAGGTCAGACAATGATGTAGAATCATCTTGTGTTGCAGATGAGGGCATAGAACAGAGTAGCCACTTTGTAGAGTTGGAAGTTAGTTCATCAAAAGATTAAACTTAGAGTTACTATATGACCCTGGACTTCCACCTGTATACCCAAGAAGACAGAAAAACACACCATCTCTACAAGCTTGTACAAGAATGTTTATAGTAATATTACTCATGCTAGCTTTAAAAGGTTTGAACAACCTACTATCCATCAACTAATGACGGACAAACAAACTGGGGTGAGGGCACAATGGAATAACTTATATTGTTGTAGACACAGTAATGAATGAAGAAATGGTAGAAACCTGGTCGAATACTGTGCCAAGTGACAGAAGCCAGACACAGAAGATTATCGTACATTAGATGCATCTGTGTCCAGGATGGGAAATCTATAGAGAAAAAAAATGGATTGCTGATCCCTGAAGGCTAGGGGTAGGGATGGAAAAGTTCGGCTGAGAGATAATAGCTAGAGGATCAACTTATTTTATGATTTGATTATGAAAACATTAAAAATTCACTGAGGTGATGGGCTGTGTGTCAGGAACATACCGAACATATTGAATCACCTACTTTAGGCAAATTATACTGTATTTTTAACAGCTCAATAAGGCTGTTAAAATTAATTGCAGTAAAACAAAAGACCATGGTACAAATGAATTCTCTCACCTCATCCAAACTGCCTCTAATCCTGCCCTTCTCTCTGGCTGCCCGTGAATTAGGAAGCGTAAACTCACGTGAATCAGCTCCACGGATCTGTAGGGACAGTATGAAACAGCCTTCTGCGTCCTGTCCTTATTAAATGCTGATTTAGACAGGGAGGGAACAGCTGGGTAGGCACAGGCCACTAAAGGTACCATTACAACGTCAAAGGCCAAGACCTTGTCAAAGTCAGTAAGTGAGGCTGGGTGACAGGTTCACTTGATGAAGTACTTGCCATCCAACTACCAGGACCCAGGTTCAGTTCCCAGAGCTCACTTAAAAATCTAGGTCTGGGATGCCAGAGACGGGGAGGCAGAAAGAGTTAGTTCCTTCAGCCTCACTGGCTACTCAGTCTAACCTACTTTTTGAGTGCAATGAGAAATAATGTGAAAAGAACCAAGGTGGATTCTCTGACCAGTACCTGAAGCTACCCTGATCTCCACGTGCATGTGAACATACATATTATGCACACACATGCACGCACACGCACACATGTGCACACACACACACATACACCAGTGACTCTCTCCCCAGGCTGAGCTCTCTCCAAGGCCTTCCCAAGCCATTGAATGAACAGTTACATCATAATGAGATTCGCCTGAGAGTGTCAACATGTTCTCTCAATATGAAAACACTTCGTTTTATTTTCAAACACTCCACTAGGCAAACCGTTCCCAGGCACCAACACAATTTGACCTTGAGCTTTTCATAGGACATCCTTTGCTGGAGTTGATCAGCTGCCTCTTGTGCAGTCTGTCTTTCCTGTCTTGTGCAGTTCTTTCCTGTCCATTCTTGGTCATATTCGAGAACAGCACTGAGGGAGGCGCTTTTTGGCATAATATTTCTCATTACTGATAATTATTCCAGTCACGCTTTAAAAGAAATGTATTTGTTATAAAGATCATAAAACCAGAGAGTAAAACACATGGCTGTCTTTCTGCCAGGGCCTCCATGTCTCCTACTTCTGCTCCATTCATTATACATGAAGGACAGTGTATCTTTGAAGTGCACAGCACAGAAGAATGGGTGGGGGAGGTACTTTAATACCTATGTCAATCACAAAACACAGCCCGGTGTCAAAGGGGATTCAAGTACTTACCCGGTGGATAGCAGCTGCTCAACCTGAGCTCAGGTGGGCCACAGTCAGCAGAGTACAGATAGAAGAGATGCATGACTGTGCCAAGCCTGTGATGGGCACAGTGAGGAGTCTCAGGGACCCTCAGGTCCTCAATGACCAGTCTCCTTCTGTGTGAGCCCTGAGGCTGGCTCTCTCTGGTGAGGGAACTTTGCCATTCTCAGAGCTGCACAATTTCCCCAGACACCTTAACCCAAGGAAGGAAGGCATCTTGGCACAAAGGACATGACACCAAGATGGGACACAGAAGCCCAGGAAGCAGAGCTTCCCTGTAGCGGTTCCCTATCATCTCCTCGCTCACTGCCCAGCAAAGAAGATTAAGAAGGACATATTTAAAAGATTACCCTCAGGAGCTTAGCCATATTTGCAGCCAGATGATTATGTAAAAAACAGCCATTACCAGGAACTCCTGACTGCAGTCTGAGACAGGAATTCCTATCTGAAAGCAAAATTAATACTGCACCTAGAGCGATAACCTATTTCTAGAATCTCCATTATCATCTGGTGAGAGTGCTAAGAACAGGTCTAACTGAGCTCAGAGACTCTGCATTCGATCTACAAAGCCGTCCAGGGAAAGACTCAGGTAATAATTGCAAGATCACCAGCACTGTGAATCTCAAGAGGCTGGACAAGGCTCAACAGAAGCTCCCTGGCTTTAATTAATGACAGACTGAACTCCAGGCCATGGTAAGCAATCATTTCCTTTGCGTGTTCTAGAGGATTCTTTCCCCTAGTGTCACGAACTCTGCTGCATCTCAGTAGCCAAAATGTTTAACAGTCTCAGTCATTTTTGTGGGTGTCCTGTTAATGCAGATGCACAGGAGGGAGAGAACATTGCCCTGTGGGTAGTAGCTTCATGTTTTCACAGATTCAACCCCAGTTGGTCCCTCCTGGACTTAGGGCTCTGACATACAAAAGGAGCCCTGCTGATGAGTGTTGTGAGGTCTACACTGTAGGGTTAAGTATAACGTGTGACATTCTACAGTCACACAATAGTGACAGGTCAGAGAGAAAACATCTATGCTCCTTCTCCTATTGTTGGGCTCTTGTAGAATTTCCTTTTCATTAAAAACAATAGGAGCCTGGCCTGGTGACCCACACCTTTAGTCCCAGCACCAAAGAGGCAGAGGCAGGCTGATCTCTGTGAGTTCAATGTCAGCCTGGTCTACAAAGTGAGTTCTAGGACAGCCAGGACTGTTACACAGAGAAAACTTGTCTTAAAACAAAACAAAACAAACAAACAAAACAAATAACATTGTGCCCTTTAAATAAAATGGAACTGTAAGCCTAGAGGGTCTGACAAGATAAAGCAGTTCTCAGAAATTCTTGGGACGACAGAACTTTCATGTATACAAATTGTGAGGTGTCTGCTCAGACCCCAAATGAGAGGCTTGTTAGTGAAGCCCAGAAATTTCTATTCCTAAAAGTTCTCCAAACCAGGACCAGCAATGGATGGGCAAACCAGCTTTATCCTTTAAGATGAAGAAGGTAACTATCAGAGAGGTTGAGGGCCTTCCTTGATACAAAGTAGCAATCCCAGGGGCGCAGCTAAGTGCCAAATTGTAGTCATGCTGCATTCTACACTAGGAGGCCTTCCACAAAAGCTAGTGGGATGGAGTGAGCTGTGAAGCCCTTACTGCCTCCTGAGCCTCACTGCAGGACTTGGCAGCAGCATTCAAGAACCAGAGACACCAAATTTGCTGGACCTTTTCTGTCCACAGTTGGATCAGAAGAGCAAGATGCTTGCAGGAGCTTCCCAGCCTGGCATATGGTCAGAGACAGCAGAGCCAAACTTCAAAAATCCCATGAAGTTTCAGGGTTAAACCCTATGCCAACCTTTCCTGTACCCACACACCTCACCCCACCCACAGACACACAGACACACAGACACATAGGCACACATCCCTTGCCACATCGTCCTCTAAGGATAGCTTGCAAGGCTGTTGAAACAGCCTGTGTGCGTTCTCTTTCTTACTCAGCACCATGAAGAGTCTTGGGATTTGCAGTGTAAGATATCCCATCAGCATTTCCAAAGTATGTTCAGAACACAGCTATGAGCACATACTGTGGATCTGTTTGGTTCGTCTAGTGCAGCGGTTCTCAACTTGTGGGTCACGACCACCCCCAAAGGACCATCAGACAACATGGATATTTAAATTATAATTCATAACAGTAGCAAAATTACAGTTATGAAATACCCATGAAAACAATTTTACGGCTAGAAGTCACTACAACATGAAGGACTGCATCAAAGGGTTGCAGTGTTAGGAAGGTTGAGAACCATGTGTTCTAGTGTCTGTCTGGTAGACACTGCAGCGTGAAGTATGATACATTTCACCATTAGTTCTTTCTGTGGTGTATGTGCCTGTATTTGTGTGTGTGTGTTTGTCGTGCATGCGTGCGCACGTGTGCATGTGTGTGCCTTTGCCTGTGTGTGTGTTCCTACGGCTCTATTCCTTGTACACTGGAACCTGAACAGCTACTGTTTAGGAGTGTCTGCATGGTGTATTTGTTAATATGTCTGTGTTTACATGGACAAACATGGTACCACTCCTTCAACGCAGGCTCTGGTACATGCTAACAACACAGAAAGAGATTTGGACAGCTGTAAGATATCTAAAATTCATATCCATGAGGCTGCAGACAGCATAGCAGTTGTGTGCCTCTGCTGCTCTTTTAGAGAACTTGAGTCACCCATGTCAGGCAGCTCGCAACTATAACTCCAGCTTTAGGGGATCCAACACCCTCTTCTAGGCTCTGAAGGTACGTGCACACACACACACACACACACACACTCAGAGAGAGAGAGAGACAGAGAGACAGAGAGAAACAGAGAGAGACAGAGACAGAAAGGGAGGAAAAGAAAGAGACATGTAAATAATTTTTTTTAACTTAAAAATTCAAATTCAGTAATTTCTTGACCCAAAGTAAGTTTGACTACTTTTTGGCAAAGACATTCTATCTCCTTGGTCTAAATTCATCAAAAGTCACCCACAGAAACTAATTCCATGGCCTTAACCCCTCCTCCACACTTAGTTGCTATTTATATCAGCAATACATAGGCAGGCCACCCCTAGGTTTTGACAGGCTTACAGATTCGTGTATTTAATTCGAGAAACAGTTGTTGGGTTAGGAGTACCTCTCAGTGGTCTGATAACTGCCTGGAACAGGTAAGGCTCTGGGGCCCATCTCTTAGCAAACATGACAGAGGTGGTTGTCTTCTAAGATAGCGTATAAAGCAAACATTTGAGTTTTGGATTTACAGATGATAAGGAAGAAGTCTGATACATTCAAAAGTTTGAGAAGGGTGGGAGGTAAACTCCATGTGGATCACAAAGGTGGGTGATTGACAGAAGAGGACATCCATTGCTTTTAAAGGCATCACATGGAGCTGGAGAGATGGCTTAGTGGTTAAAAGAACTTCCTGCCTTAGCAGAGGACCTGAGTTTAGTTCCCAGCTCCGGTGTGAGAAAGTTTACAACCACCTTTAACTCCAGCTCCAAGTGATTGAAAAGCCTTTTCTGGCCTCTGTGGGCCCATGTGCACATACATGCAAACAGATACATACACACAAATAAAGATGCCCGACCATATATAAGCATAAGGGGGCGGTTAGTGACCAGAAAACCTGTGCACTAAGTTCTGCTTTAACCTAACCTCCTCACTAATTCAGAGGAGACCCCCAGCAGACACCACATCTTTAACCTGCCTGACAGTGGGCCTGGGAAAGCACGGCCTGGGGAGAAGACCCCACAGAAGCATCAGTGGATACGAGCTCTTCCACTCCCACTGCAGTCCTGAGCAGCCCCCTGCAGCAGTCCATGTCAAGTGACAGCATCAGCAACGACAACAGTGCAGTGGCTTTGTCAGCCTTTATATAGTTGACAAGAAACACAATAAAGGCATGGCAGTGCCCTTCATTACAAAGTTAACACTGACCACAAATGTTTACTCTATATCCAAGGACTGGCTGCCTGAGTGACCCACCAGATAGACGTCTCTGCCTGCCGGCAGCAGGTCCGACTCACCTACATAAGCGAGTTGCAAATACAGATCAGCAGCAGGGATTCACCAAGGAGCTTTGGCAAAGCTTGGAGAGGCCCTGAGCAAGCGAGCGAATAAGCGCTTGTGCACTGGGATAGCTCAGTAGCTACCCAGTGACTACCCAAGGGGATGAGTTCCATCTCAGAGCCGGCTCTTCGGGTCAGCCCAGTGCTCAGCGGATGGATGTCACAGACACAGCTTTTGGTTACCTACAGGACAAGCCACATGACAACTCCCCACATGTGGCTTCCTTGCTGTTATGACTTTTTCATCTGTGAATATCCACATGCTTCTCACTAAGAGATTTTTTTTTTTTCCAGAAAGCAAATCCTCATCTTCAAATGAGACTCTCGCTGCAGCCTGGGATTTAAGGAAATGGACTGAAGGTGGCCTGCGGCTTCCTCAAGGACCTGGAGCTAGCTGCCTTCCAGAGGATTTTAAAAGTAAAAATACACAAGCCAAGGAGTTCTGCAAGCCCTGGGAACGCCCTGCCCCATGAGCCCTAAGGGGCTCTCGTCAGGATGGCCTTTGCTGCATACCAGATTGAGTAGGTAAATATTACACACACACACACACACACACACACACACACACACACACACACGAAAGAAGGTGAGAGGGCCGGAGAGAGAAGGGTGCATCGGGCTTCCCAGCAAGTGCCATCAGAGCTACTGGAGCATCTTCTCGTGTGCCTGCTTCCTGCCAGTCATACATCTTGGTCTTCTGCCCATCTGTATTCTGAACCTCCCTGCAAAGCACAGCCCATAGGGGGTCTTACCTATCCCTCCAAAGCAGGCCGTGATTTTCTGGGCATACTGGCATAGGCTTCCATCTGGACAAGGCTCCTCTGCAAGGCCTGCTTTGTCCATTCCTGCAAGCATCTGCCTTTCTTCCCGTAACACCACTCACTCATCCGAGACCTGCTCAAAAGAGAGTGAGCCGCCAAGCCCCCTCTTCTGTATCATCTCCATCAATAATTCAGATACTACATAAAATCTGCTGGGCATCCAAGACTGAGGTACTCTGAGGACGGAAGCGTAATTAGTTTAACGGACATCAAGTGTCTCAAATTACTCCCTGACAATATTCTCCATAGGCAAGATTCTCAATAGCATTGAGAGGCAGGCTTGGAATGCCTTCAAGAAGTAGCCATGGACAAGATGTGTTCAGAGGGAGAACACGGGCATCCCCAGGCCTCAAAGCCTTAATGTTAGACAAGTCTCTCCATAGATCTCTCCCACGGAGTCAGGGTATCAAGGCCCTGGGCACAGGTCACTCTTCATCAAGCCTGTGGTAGATGAGTGCACTTCATACTGCAGCCCTTACCCTTTGCCATGCATTTCTCTCCTTTGCTAAATTCCTCAGCCTGCTTCCCATCAAACCTCCTGGAAATCCCCCTGATCTTAAAAAACGCAACTCGTTACCTCTTCCTGTCAGGCTTCCTGAATCAGTGCGGCTAGAGCACACGCCCATCCTATCTCCACACAGGAGACAGCTCTGCTCAGTATTCACATCTTACTGCCTCCTAGGGCTACTCCTAGACTGTCAGCTTCTCCTGCCAGCTGCTGAGCAACTGTCTTCCTTCCCAGGGGGCTCTACACACACTGGGCACTCAGTAAGAATCTGACACTATTCCATCAGGAGTCACTGTCAACTGTGAACACCAAGTACTTGGATAAAACTGTGTTCTACCACAGATACAATACTGTCGCTGCTATTGGTTGGAGAGGAAGACATACACATTCTATGGCACGGTGAGGCTCAGACGGTGTCAAGCTTTTGGTCATAGGTTGTGTAAGTACCACTGATCTGGAAGGAGCTAAGTGGCAGGCATATACCCAGAGGTCCCCACCAGCTGTGGCCAGAGGAAGCCGTCCCAGTAATTAGGAGACAGGTTGTCCTTGTTGGCAGGATAAATGGCCGGTAGACCCTGCAGCTCCAGCATCAGCAGTCTGCCGAGCTGCTGACCCTGCGCAGGTAACCCGCTCCTGCCAGCTCCTGGTTCCCCTCCTCCACAGATCTCCTGGGAGGAAGACTGCAGAGGGAAGCATTTCCAGTGGCCCGGCTGGAAGTATTTATAATTCATCTCTCTCAACACTGCAAAGCCCTGACTCATTCTGGTAGACCTCAAGTTCTCTGTTGATTTATTAGAATATGGCCAGTATCCCAGGTAACCATTTCCCCTCCGTGTTATAGCAGGCCCCTTGTTGGCTGGTTTCTTTCCTTGAGGCTATTCAGATTTAGATATACACTTTGAGTTTGAAGAATTTCCTCTAGGTTATGCTCCTAAGAATATATAAAGTAAAATCAAGCCTGTACTGGAAACCTAACCAATTACCCAGTGTTAGTGGAGGCATGGATCTTGGAAGAAAACCTACAAGTGCCACTTCGCTAAGCCAGCATAAGCCCTAATTACATCCTAAATATGTATCTTTACGCCCACATAGATATATAGCTCTCTCCCCTCATCAAGGAAGCTTCCCTTTGCAATAGACAATGACCATTACAAGAAAACCACAACTGAGGTATTATCCTTATTCTGCAAATATGTATAAAGGAGCCAGGGATGCCTCAGTGGTAAAGTCCCTGCTTTATGAACATGAGTGAATTACATCTCTCGCACTGATGTAAAATACTTGGCATGAAAACACACTGTAACCCCAATACCGGGCAGGTGGAAACAAGAAGATCCTAGGACCCAATAGCCAGCCAACCTAGAAAAGTTAGTAAGACCTGAGGCCCAAGTAGAGACCCCACCTCAGAAAAATAAGATCAATGGCTCCCGAGGAAAGACACCTAAGGTTGACTTCTGGTCTCTACAGACATGTGCATAAATGCTCGCAAGCAACAACCCCATACACACATTAATTAAAGTAAAAATACAAGCACATATTGAATGCACATAATACGACAGGTCAGATGTTGATGGGCCAGATGTTAGCAGCTTTACTGATGAACAAGTCAGAGCCCCTCAAAGAACATGTTAACTAGTAGAAGATTAGGCACAAAATGCCTCAGGCCAACAAACACAACTGTGCACTGTCCAACACACAAGCACAGCATCCAACATACAGGCTGTGCATCCAACACGCATGTGCAGCAGGCGCAGTGTCCAAGACGCAGGCACAGTGTCCAAGACGCAGGCGCAGTACCTAAAACACAGGCGCAGTGTCCAACACGCAGACGCACTGTCCAATGCGCAGATGCAGCAGCATCTATGGATTGTGTGGTAGGTTGAGAATATGGCTTATGGTTCCAATTAGTTTCTCACCTATTTGATTTGTTTGGGTTTTGTTTTTATATAGCTGAGACTGATCTTAACCCCTTGCTTTTACTTTCCCAGTTGCTGGGTTTAGAGCACGCCATCACCACACCCAGTTTGTTGAAAGAAATATTTCTGAACTCAGGAATGGCTATGTTTCCCATTTACATGAACAATTTCACGTTTCTACTTCACCCCAACAATAACATACGCGAATGGGTTTCCCTTCTCAGCAGTCTTTTTGTGAATGTGCAGAAGGAACGCTTGCATCAGCTTGGTGCTGCTGAGACAGTGGGAACACGATGTCCCGACAGGTCTTTGAAGACAAATTTATTAAGAAATTAAAGGGACTTGGAGGGGGGCAGAGGAGAGAGTTCTAAGTAGAAGGTTCTCCAGAAGGAAGCTCAGTTCAGATAACAGGAAATGAAGGGGGCACGGACAGGTGACCAGGATAAGTCCCAGTTGGAGACTATCCACCCACATATGGGCGGCCTCCCCAGGGGCAGAACATAATGCACAGCTCAGAAAAGTGTGTCCGCTGCCATCCTTTCTCTGTGGACTAGAATTTCCAGGAGAGCACTGGCGATGTCCACCCGTACAATTTGCATGAATGCGTTATTACAGCCTCACCCCGCACTTGGTTTTGCCCAAGTACTTTAAAACCACAAGTTGTGTTAATCACAGCAGTGACCCTGTGAGATGCCAGACCTCGCCTTGTCCAAAGCCTCCGCATAACTACCCCCTCCACACACACCCTCCCCGCCCCCCAGGACAGCACTTCCCTCTAAACTCCAGCCCTACTCAGCACTCCCAGCTTAAAAATAACCTGAACTCCCAAAGGCAAGTCCAAGGCTTCACTATGAATAAAAGATGTCTTTGGCTATTTCAAGTCCACAGCTGTAGCAGGTTTGAAAACACACTGTTTTATAATGTGGCTCTAGATGGACAATGATATGTCTAACAATAGAGAAGTTTCCGGGGTCTGGGGCTGATTGAATGGCCGTTCTACTGCATTCTTTATCTGCTAGGAACAGTTTATTGGATATAAAATTGGCAGTCTCTGATATGGAAATGCTCTAGGGCAGAATCACTGTGCAGGACTCTATTGTTTGTCAAAATAGAGTGTGCAGTAGCTTCAAGATAATCTGTTGTAGCATGCAAGGGAATATGTCAACACAGACATAGAACCCTGAACGCTTACGCATGCTTTTGAACAGTAGTTCTCAACTTGTGGGTTGAGACTCTTTTGGGGTCAAATGACCCTTTTTACAGGGGTCACCTAAACCCATCAGAAAACAAAGATATTTACATTACAAATAACAATAGCAATATGACAGTTACAAAGTAACAGCAAAAATAGTGTTATGGTTGGAGGTCTCCACAACATGAGGGACTGTATTAAAGGGCGGCATCATGAGGAAGGCTGAGGGTCACTGCTTTATCATGTATTTAATAGAAATATGGCATAAGAATATTATTTCTGAAGGAACAATATAGATTTATATGCTTTAGTTTTTAACTTATGAGGAATGCTAAATCATGCATCTGGAGACCAAAAATTGATCAAAATAAATCACACAGAAACTGTCCATGATACCAATGGCCACAAGCTAGCACCAATGTTTAAACACTAAGAATGCAAATAAACTATGTAACAATGTGGTTGATATATTCTGCTGCCGAGGGGGCACTCCAGCCCAAATACGGGCTTTGTTTCTTTCTGCTGGGTAACCTCAGGTGGGTGCTTTCTTTCTTTTCAATTATTTTAAATGTATGAATGTATGTATGTATGAATGTATGTATTGATTGATTGACTGTATTTGTGAGTGTGCATGACCTATGTACACATCTATGCAGATGTGCATTTGTGGACAGAGGCCTAAGGAGGACATCTGGTGTCCAGCTCTCTCATCCTCTGTCTTATCCACTTGAGGCAAGTTCTCTCACTGAATCTGGAGCCAGGTTGGCAGCCGGCATTCCAGTCATCCTCCTGTTGCCACTCTTGACAGTTACAGAGTGAAGGTTACAGGAACACTCATGACCATGGACAGAATTTTTTAGTTATGTTCTGGGGATCCAAACTCAGGTCTTCAAGCACGTACAGTCAGTGCTTTTATGCACTGCGCCATCTCCTTAGCCCCAAGTTCTTTACTTCCTGGGTTTTGGTTGCTTCATCTATAACATGGCCAAAATGACAGTATTTCTCTGTATGTCAACTAAAGCACCCAATAGTTTCTGGTGTCCACCAGGAATACTCTACTGAAGGTTAGTTCAGACATTATAAAGAAAAATACCCAAAGCAGTGAGAATAGAAACTTTAGAAGCCATATGTGGATCCTGAGATAACGGTGAGATATAGGAAAGCAGAAAGCAATTATATCCTCATTCTATAAAAGAAAGGGATGTGTAGGTTCAGGTAACTACTGCTGTTTTATAATGGGATATTCACATTGTGACATGAAATCATCTAAGTTTCAAACAGTTTCAACCAGTGAATAAAAACAAGACTGCCCGCATCTGTACCTTCCAAGGGAGCAGTCACAGGCCTGTGTGTGAGGGCTTCCAGCCTGGAAGGAGGTAGTAGCTGTTCCTGACTCTGTGCTGTCAGCCCTCACGCAAGGGTAAAGCAAACGGTTGTGATTTATTTCCGGCAGCGGGCGAGGGCAAGTATTTTAAGACTACACATTTAGAGTATAGGATTTTTAGAAACTTTGGAAAGTTCCACTTTAATGATCCATATGTTCATTTCTGAAATCAGATTTTAATCTCTCGTGGATCGTGCCCTATATTGCGAAGTGATAGTGTGTGGGTAGGCATATTTTGGAAGTGACTTCAACCATTCCCCCACCTCCTGGTCACAACTACCAGGAAGTCTTCTTTCTCCCTCATACTGCATTTAGAACTACCAGATGCTTCCTCTTTGGTTGTTAATAGAATATACTATTATGTTTCTTACTCCAAAAATGGTTCAGTATACATTGAGTTTGTTACTTTTAATGATTTGGTACATTAAGTAAAATGCAGAGATCTTAAAGGTATGATTCAATAAGTTTTAACAAATCTATTTACCAGATAACCTCCAGCTTCTGTGAAGGGACAGAACACGCCCTACTCCCAGAAAGTCCTTGCCCACATATCAGAGGCGCCGGCTATTAGGATTTCTTTTTCTCCATCGATGGATCCAGTATGTGCCTTTTGTCTACAGCTTTTCCCACTCAGTATATTATTTTTCCTCTAGGTTTACCCGATGAAACTTATAGCATCCAATGAAGACACATAGCATCTCTCTGCCTCGTTATAAATCATAATCAAGATGCCTAACCCACAAAAAACACTCATTCCATAAACTTAGGGAAACACAAACAAGTGTGTGTGTGTGTCAGTGTCAGGAGTGGGTCATGATTTACGGTGCTTCCTGGTGGATGGTATTGAGTGATGGGCGAATTTCTAACCATGACAGAATTAGGGGTAGCCTCTGCAAATACTGAATCCAAAGGGAACTGGAAATAGGGTCATACCAACTATGGAGGAGTATGTGCTGTGGGCTGTGGCAGTGAGAAAAAGAGGCAGTTTGATGGCCAAGGGTGTGACAAGACAAGGCCATCAGCAGACAAGTTGTAAGATACAATACAACAACTGAGACATTCCTTCCCTGCATAGTCTTATGTACTCAGCTGTATCAGGAATGGGCAGTGTACATAGAAGTGACCCTAACAGGCAAAGGGACAGCATGAAAGGTCACAGATACTCCAAAGTGAAAATACATCTTCATAATAAAGACTGGCATTGGAAAGAACAGCAAAGGTTACCACCTGAGAGACCTCCAAGAAGTAGAGTAGGAAAAAGAGAGGAGCTTTGTTGGAAACAGCTGACAATGAGCCCATGTGAGATAGAACACTGGCTCATGATGTCATCAGAATACCATGAGCTCATGTCAATAGAGCATTGGCTCACGGTGTCATCAGTATAACCATGAGATCGTGTCAGAACACTGGCTCATGATGTCATCAGAATATCATGAGCCATGTCAGATAGACATTGGCTCACGGTGTCATCAGTATAACCATGAGATCGTGTCAGAACACTGGCTCATGATGTCATCAGAATATCCATGAGGTCATGTCAGATAGAACACTGGCTCATGATATCACCACAGAGTTATCCACAGGGTGAGTGGAGTCCACCAGACAGCTGAGACCCTGGGTGATCTCACAAGAGAGGAGGAGGATGGAGGTAAAAGCATCCATCTACCCAGATGTCAAGACTTGAGCCACAAGGCTCACAAAGCAGAAACCATCAAACTATGACCCCAGAAGACTCCGACATGCTTGTCCGGGTTTTTAATTTTCTCCTGGGTTAGGGACAAAGCTTTACAAACATTTGTGAACTCTGGGCATTTAAATGACTACTTTGTGTGAACTGCCTTGGGAAAAGATTAAAATGATACATATAGCTTCAAAGTTACTCAAAATGCCATCTACACCAAAAATCCTGGAGCCTCTTAACTCATTACTTTAATTAAATAGTCCTGCTCAGCAGACTTTCCTGGCATTGTAGTTGAAGATGTGTAAAGTTTATTGATTATAATTTCCAGCCATACTACATAACACTATTACTCACCCTGTCCAGAAAGGGAAAGGCTATCAAAATTTTTTGAAGAAAAAGGAGGTTGAATGGTGTTTCAGTTTACCCTTGATATCACAAATAATATAAAAATTAACTAATTAAGCTAATCTAATTAAATTTTTGTTGGACAAAGATTTGCTGAGAACAGATTCAGAAATAATGGATGTAAAGATTATTATTCCTTTACTTCACAATTGTAAATGTGTATACATCAGGAAGAATGCATCAGGAAGAGAATCCAAATGTGGCAGAAAAGCAATTCAGTCAGCGCCTATAGGACACTTCTTTGTCTGAGGCCCTGCAATAGGCATTAAACAGAACCAAGTGTCTGGCTTTTCATTTCCGATGTAAACCATCCCCTTAAAGGCTTCCAACACAAGAGTTCTTTCAGGCAAAGCAAACAAAAATAGCCTGCAGCAGGATGAAGTGGGTCGTGGGTCTCTTCAACAGGACAAATGGATTCCTCTCTGTCTCTTTCTTTCCCTCGTGGTGTGTGTGAGTGTGTGTGTGTGTTATTTTCTCTTTTTTCTATGCTTTTTCAGGATGAGGATATGACTTGGCACAACTGATGTTTCATTTCTCGTTGGTATACAGAGCAACAGGAAAGAAGCCACACCTCGTACTGAAAACGAAGCAGACAGTAACACCTAGAAATGGAAAGGGCCAGGATAAAAGCTTTTAAGAATACAAATGGAAGCCCAGGTGTTGACACACTCCTTTAGTCCCAGAACTTGGGAGGTAAGGGGCAGGCGGATCTCTATGAGTTCAAGTCTAGCCTGGCCTACATGGTTCCAACTACATAGTCATCTCAACAACAAAAAGAATAAAAATCATCAATAGCTTAGGAGAGTATCACGTTAGAGTTCCAGGAAAAGTGAACATTCTCAGGGACCACTGATTACAGGAAACAGAAACAGAGTCAGACCAACAGTGGCTGAGGCCAGACCCGAGGAAACACGATCTAAGGTTCATGAGTGACTTCTGATGCCTGTGTTCACCCACACCCTGCCCTTGATGCCAGTCCAGCTCCTCCTATAGTTTACCCCAGCGGAAAACCTTCTCTCACTCCATAATCTGGTTCTGAATTGCTACATCACCCCTAAAGTAAATATCTTATTTACAAATTGTTAAACCGTCAGTTAACGCCACAATGACTATTTCTCCCAGTTAAAATTTTCTGGTATAAAAGCAATACACATTTGTTCATAGAAAGCTTCAGAAGCACTAAAAATTTTTTGAGAAATAAACACAATCCCGAGCTCCAGAAACCACTCTCCTTCGAGGGGCTTCCCGTGTTTTCTCTGGATTTTTAATGGAGTTCCATACACATAAGCTAGAACTTATGCTTCCAAGCATCTTAAATGAAGCTCAGATACATTTCACTTGTGGTGCTAAGATTTTATTGAAATCTATCTTATCTACTCTGCAGGTCACAAACCTCAAGCAGACAGCTTGGTGAATCTTTACATTTGTGTAAGCACAGGGCTAAAATCTCAAACATGTCTAAGACCCCACAAAGGAGCCCTTGGTCTCCTTCCACCACACTGTAGCCCCAATCACCACCGTACAGCCCCACGCCCCATCATGCTACCCCACGCCTCCACCATGGGGCCCCAGGTTTCCGTTTCTACCATGTGGCCCCATGCTCCACCATGGGGCTCCACGTCTCTACCATGCGGCCCCACGCTCCATCATGCGGCCCCACACCCCCGCCATGCAGCCCCAAGCCCCCGCCATGAGGCCCCACGCCCCCACCATGGGGCTCCACGTCTCTACCATGCGGCCCCACGCTCCATCATGAGGCCCCACGCTCCATCATGCGGCCCCACGGCCCTGCCATGCAGCCCCACTCCCCCACCATGCAGCCCCACGCCCCCGCCATGCAGCCCGACGCCCCCACCATGAGGCCCCATGCCCCATCAAGCTCAATGATTGCTGTTGGAGTTTGAACTTCCAAGAGGATTCCTTCAGCAAAGTACTTCTCTGGCTCCTTTTGCTCAACACGAAGCTTGTGTGACTCTAACATATTGTATATAAAATATTGTTTATTTTATTTTGGAGTGATATTTCATGGAAACAATACTCTATAATCAATGTGGGCATCCATTGTCCTGTTTGGGAACTTTTTTTATATATATATATAGTTTGGGACTACTGTGAATAAATAAGCTATAAAGAATATTATTGCACATTTTCTTAGTGGAGGCCTATGCTATAGATCATATACACACATATATGTGCATATGCACATGCATTCCCTTTTGATGGTACTGTTAGATACTCTTTTAAGTCGTTTGTTTGGTACATATGCCTGCTCGCAATGTACAGTCTCAGCTGCTCCATAGAGTTTCTGGTACCCAACACTGCTGTTCCTTCTCATTGCATCACTCTGATGGGTGCGCAGCTGCAGTTCACGAAGGGCTTTGAGGGTTACCGATAGTCAGATTTCTCACGTGCTACTTGGCCATTTGGACACTTGCTTGTGAAGTATGTGCCGTGGTCGTGGATGTCTACATGGATGAAAGAATGGCTATCATCTCACTGCTGAGTCCCAGCTCCTCACTCAGAGACTGGTCTAGACTGGAGCCCAGTAAGTAGGTGAAATAAATACCACAAAATAGTTAGATCTTTAAATGCTTTTTCCCATGTATATTTTGACACTGCTACCAGGAAGAGGCAGAAAACAATGGAAGGAGGAAGGGAAGGAAGGGAAGAGACAGGGAGAGAGACAGGGGAGACAAAGAAGCTCCCTATATAGATGGATGGATGGATGGATGGATGGGTGGATGGGTGGATGGATGGATGGATGGATTGATAGATAGATAGAATCTTAGTTAGGGTTTTATTACTGTGAAGAGACACCATGACCAAGGCAAGTCTTATAAAGGACAACATTTAATTGGGACTGGTTTACAGTTTCAGAGGTTCAGTCCATTATCATCAAGGTGGGAACATGGCAGCATCCAGGCAGGCATGGTGCAGGAGGAGCTGAGAGTTCTACATCTTCATCTAAAGAATGCTAGTGGAAGACTGACTTCCAGGCAGCTATGATGAGGGTCTTAAAGCCCACACCCACAGTGACACACCTACTCCAACAAGGCCACACCTTCTAATAGTGCCACTCCCTGGGCTGAGCATATGCAAACCATCACAGATATAGATAGGTTCATAGATAGATAGATAGATAGATAGATAGATAGATAGATAGATAGAAGATGGATAAATAGGTAGGTAGATAGAGAGATGCAAAGAGGGAGCAGACAGACCTGAAAAGTAAGAACTGGGAAATATTAAGCTTTGTCCATAGCATTCTTCTGCCCTTAACTTCCCCAAATTGTACTCCGGACCCTTCTGTATCTGGATTCACTCCACAGGAACCTGGAAACCTACAACCTAGCAGCTCCAAGCAGACTGTAACCGACTACACAGGTATCAGAGATTCTTAGCCAAAACAAAGCAACAACCACCCCTCCCCCTTCATTTCCTCGCACCAGTCCATGCTTCAATCTCTCTTCAGTGATGACAAGAAACCTGGGATGCCCGTAACTCAAAATCTGTATGAAAGGCAAATGAGGCTGAAACATACTGACTTGAATTCTGCATATTGTTTCCTAATTAAGAGAAAAAAAACACCATCCCTGGTAATCCTCTTAATTCCTTTATATGAATCTAGGTCACATCGGCTAGATAAAAACTTAAAAGTGGCATAAAACCAAATCACATTAATTAGGTGTCTCCTTAATGTCTCTGTAATTCCTCTTTCCCATTCTGCCCCTAAGCAGGAACATTAGCATTCCTGGTAAGCCTGTTTTCAAACTGGCCTTCAGAGTAGATGTCCTGTGTAGCAAGACACCTCTGGAGCTTAGTTCTCATTCTGAGTATAGTAGGACGATGGAAATTTTATCTGATGAATGATCAATATGAAATTGTTTTGTTTTTCTGCTCTCAATTCTAAAACATATCTCGTTAAATGAAACAAATCTTCATTGCATTAAAAACTATATTTTCTATTTCAAAATATGTCTCCTGGCTTGCTTGTCCTGATTTCTTTCGTGGTCTGCAAAGGAATGCTTGCTGCCTTATAAATAGTTTTACTGAAACGCATTGACATCTGTTTGTTTGTGTGCTATCCTTGGCTGCCTTTTTGCTAGATTCCCAGGTACATAGCGGTACCAGCAACCATTTGCCTCACAAAGGCCAAAATATTTACCACTGTGCTCTTTACAAAGTTTACATTAGGCTACTCATTCGAGGGTTCAGATCTTGTATTTCTTAGCATTTCATCCATGTAATCCTGATTATTAGTCTCACCTGTGCAGAACTGAGTTTGTTAGGTCCCCCAAGAGTTAAAATTGTCTCCCCCCACACACTCCTTTTAAATAGGTTAACTGGGCAGAAGACTTATTCCATTGCAGCTCAGTTTCAAGGAAACCCTGAGTTCCATCCAATAAAGGAGGTCCCATAGTGCACACTTTCAATCTCAGTGGATGTGGGGTGCACACTCACAATCCCAGTGCATGTGCAATGCACACTCACGATCCCAGTGCATGTGCAATGCACACTCACGATCCCAGTGCATGTGCAATGCACACTCACGATCCCAGTGCATGTGGGGTGGGGGCAGTAGATCATGAAGTTTAAAGTTATCTTTGTTTGAACGCAGTCTGTGCCACATGAGACCCTGCCTCAGATAAATAAGATGTAAAAGTGACCACGTATTGATTTTATTTTCTCCCTGATAAGCCATGAGGAATGTTAGGGTCTTACTTTTATACTCAACAATTTATAAGTAAGTGCGAAATCTAGAAACAGCACTCAAAGTGTTTTTTTTAACCCCATTTCATACATCAAAAGCAACTACTGTAATAATGAGATGAGAGACAAGCTTAGAAACTGTCAATTTTGAAAATTAGCTTCCCAATCCTATTTGACCTTTCTTTACTCTCTGCTTTTGTTCCATGCTGTGGATAAGAGAGAGGACACTAGCACTCAGTGAGGTCAGACTCTCCCCCCATGGAGTTCTGAACTAGGCATGCAGTGAGCCATGCAGAGGCAGGGCGGGCCACGCAGAGGTAGGGTGGGCTCAGGCTTCTGGATTGTGTTTATTTAATTCCTCACTGCACACTAACTGATCCTGCAACATTCTAGGACAGCAACCCTCTTCAGGCCAATTTTGTATGAATTCTAAATGAACGATGTTTGGGCTTTTTTTTTTTTCACTGATTTTTTTTTTTTTAATATCTCTGTGTGTGTGCGCACGCACGTGTGTGGACATACCACAGCCTATATGTGCAGGTCAGAGGATAACTTGCAGAAGTTGGTTCTTTCCTTCTACAGTGTGGGTTCTGAGATCGAACTCAGGTGTTCAGACTTGGTGGTAAGCGCCTTTACCCACTGAGGCATCTTTCTGACCACACGCTCTTGAAATTCTTTTTTTATTTTTAAAGGGTCATTTAATAAAACAGAAAAACGGACGGGAAAGGCAGTCTGTCGTAGAAGAAACAGTGAGATGAAATCTCAGAATCTGGATCTTTATCAGAAAGGTGTACAGACTCCCTTAGATGGCTCGAATGATGCATAGTTAGGCATTTTAGTAGATTACCAATTCGTTCAGCTTTGAAGAATAATGACAAAGCAAAAAGCCCCTTTAAGAAGCATTACACCTGCTGGGTGCTTGCCTTTAATCCCAGCACTGGGGAGGCAGAGACCAACATGGTCTCCCATCCTGGGAGAAGATGCTGTTTGATTTGGAAATGTAAACGTACTCATGGCTGTGGTGACAAAAGCCATAAATAAGGCTAAGGGCAGGAGTTACCCCTTGGGTTTGGATGTCTCTCAAGGGCAGCTTAGTCTCTCATGCATTATGTTTTTACAAAGTCTTTTCTGGTATGATTCATATCAAACAAATAACACCTAGGAGTATTAAAATAGAATCTATGGAAATGAAAATGAACCCCTAAAAGTAGAAATAATCCAAACTAGATGAGACTCCAAAGGATTAGCCAACAATATAATTAATTGAAAAGAATGTCCAGATAGAGCCATAATTGTGCACTGTGTAACCTGCTCATTATCCTGGGTGGGGTGTGAGTTTTATAGATGTTCTCACTTAACCATCATACTCCTATAAAACAGATAGTTGTGCTACCCCTATTTTACAGATGCAGAAATTTAGGATTACAGAAGTTAAAAACTCAAGCTGGGTGTGGTATCACATGACTGTATTCCCAACACTTTGGAAGTGGAGGGAGGAAGAGAATCTGGAGTCCAAGGACACCCTCAGTGACATAGGAGGTTCAGGGTTAACTTAAGCTACATGGGGCAGCCTTGAACCCCGTAATGGTTAGTCTTTTGTAGACTTGACCCATGTCATCTGGGAAGAGGGAACCTCAGCTAAGAAAATGCCAACACAGATAGGCCCATGGTACTCTTTCTTAATTGATGATTGATTGGGAGAGGGCCCAGCTCACTGGGGGGCAGTGCCACTCCTGGGCAGGTAGTCCAAAATGGTATAAGAAGGCTGAGCAAGCCATGGGGAGCAAGTCAGTAAGCAGCACTCCGCTGTGGCCTGCATCAGCTCCTGACTCCAGGTTCCTGCCTTGAGCTCCTGCCCTGACTTCCCTGGATGATGATATCTATAGACTGAGATACAGCCTCCTTAGTGATTTGTTCATTGCATTTTATCACAGTAATAGAAACCCTAAGACAACACCCATCCCATCCTCCCAGAGAAGGAAAAATTAGGAAAGGACACCAGGAGATGGCTCCTCAGTAAAGTGTTTGATGTGTAAGCATGAAGACCTGAGTTCTAGCCCAGTATCCACATTAAAAAACAAAGCTGTGTGCTGAGGCAGGCATTGGCAACTCTGGGAGTCAGAGGCAGAGACAAGTGGGTCCCAGGAGCTCACTGGCCGGACAGCCTAGTAGTGAGCTCCAGGTTTAGCAAGCACACCGTTCCAAAAAAAGTCAGATAGAAAAGCAAACAAGGAAAACACCCAGTGTGACCTATGACCTCCACACGCATGTGCACAGAGATGTCCATATCTGTATATACACGCAACACATATACACACCACCCAAAAACAAAAATGCTGTTTAAATTAAGAAGCTCATCCAAGCTTGCACGGATAAGAAGCTCATCAAGCTTGCACGATAAAGCCATCAAGGTTACACGGAAAGAGGCGTCAGAGCTATGATTTGATCCAACTCTGCTTCTAGAGGCCAAGGACTTAACCAGGACCCTCTGTCCAACAGATCCGTTCTCTGCTGCTTTAACTTTATGGTACACATTTATATCAGGAAAAAAAAGTTCACCAAAGAGCTGTCCCATTAACAAGGGGAGAGTAAGTCTTCAGTCTCTGTGATGCTGTGTGAAGAGGCAATGGTGGCTCCCAGGGACAAGAGACTGATTGTGAAGTCAGAGAGGCCCACAGTCAGACCTGGCCCTGGTAACCAATAGGGTCACTGGAATAGCAGAAAGCCCTCTAGGGACCACCCTATACATTGTGGATGACGGCATGCTCTCCAAGCCTCTGTCTCAATCTTCTCCCCACTCAGGGCATAACTGCCTCCTGTTGGATGACCGCTAAACACATCTTTGGCACATAAGTGGGTCTGCTGAGATCATTAGACAGAGATTCACCATTCTGAACCCAACACACCATCTACAACCAATGAAGAGGCACTTGGTGAATTAATACCACAGTCAAGGGAGGACTCGATGACACATGGGGAGAAACCCATGCTGATGCTACCAACTAAAGACTATCACAGTGACAGTAACTTGAAAGTTAAGAACAATAAACTCATAGGTGAAGCCAAGAACCTTGAAAGGGAGAGACCTGAGTGAACTGATACAGTGTACTTGCGGAGTCACGTAAGCAGCACAATCTTTTATATGAAAACAGAGGCAGACCCCTTAAGCCACTTCGAGATAGTCAATAAAGAGGTGCTTGTCACTCCACCATCATGCTGACCAAGACCATGCGTCCGACAACTCCTGGAAGATTGCTTCAATCAGTTCCGCATGCAGTATGGGGCCCTGAACGGGCGCCATAGAAAACAAAGGAAATGCTGGGCTCATACTGTCCAATAGATTAAGGTCTTTGAGCCAGCTTGGTGTAGTCATAAGCAAAGGAAGAGAGTGACTGTCACGGTGGGGGAGGTGAGGCTTGGGCAGAAGCTCTCAAAGCCCTGCCATTGTTGTTTTCTGAGACCTGGGCGCTCTATGCTCCTGGCTGCTATTGGTCCTCCCTCCTCCCACGTGTTCCTGGCAACGTCATGCTCTGATTGGCCCACGTTCACGGACACCCACTTGCCAAAGGAGCTGTGAATGCCTCTTTAAGGGAGAACCCACCATCTAACCCGCCATCTCCGTCCTGCCTGGGAAACCTGCAAGGCCTACAGACGTGCTCTCCCCCTTTGTGGGAATGAGTGACATAGCAGGAAGGTTTGTTAAACACAGTCTTCTGATGATTATCCTGGCTTTCATCACAGCCTTTAAAGTATATGCAAATGATGGAGACCTAGGTGTCAGCAGTCACATTTAAATATAAAATAGAGGGCTGGATATCTCAGATGCCTAAATTACTATTAATCATATGCAAATGCTAGCTCACGCATTCCTTTTATATCTGAAGAGAACAAATGACTGCATCAAAATCTTGCCTCTAGGTGCTCAAGGAGAAGGGGATCTACTCGAGTAGGGAATGGATGGATAACCAGGTTTGTTGGAAAACATCCAGGAACCAACTAATGAGAATAGAAATGATGTTTAATTACGGTCAGACTCCTGTCCATTCAATGCATCCCTTCATTTAAAAAAAAAAAAAAAAAACACTTCAGCAAAAAAATATATTGCTATATCTAATCGTAGTAACACATGCTATGATCCCAGCACTCAGAAGGCTGATGCCAGGGACAGCCAAGAGTTCAAGGCCAACATGGGCTACATAGAGAATTTAAGGCAAGCCTGGACAGGTTAGAAAGACTCAAAACAATAACAAATGTATTGTCAATGCGCCCTGAATTGAGCACTATTTTTTTTTTTTTAAATACAGAGCAATGAGACCCTTTCTTGTTCCAAAAATAAAGTGTGTCTGATTTTTAAGTCTTGAAATAATTTGCCAAGTTCCAATCTAATTATGACTGAGATTCAAGTTAACTGAGTGAGTTCTAGAGATATGTTTTTCAGACTCCAGTTGGCAGCAAGCAGAGATGCCAGATACCTTCAAAATACGCCGAGGAATAGAAAGGAAGTCAATTAAAGCAATGGGGGGAAAAAGATTTTCTTTCCGGGCTTAGTCTCTAGAAATAGCACCCACTTACAGCTTATTCTACTGGCTTAGAATCTCTTCTGTCGTGTAAGATTTTTTCTGTAATTTACCCTAATGTTCCTGGAAACCAAGATGAAAGTCCGTTCTTTGTGTAGTGCAAGCAGGAAAAAAAAAAAAAAAGACCTTGAATTTACATAAAAATAACATATCTGAATTATCATGTCTTATATATCATATCATGAATATATTTAAATAGATGTATAGAGACCCCGAGACACTGTAACTTTATCGCTATGACCTCTTTCAGTTAGGAAGATCATAAAATTATAGTTTGTTTTTTTTAACCAGAAAACAGCATCACTACATCTTAATGATTATGCCTATATACTGTTTTTATTAAAATTTACATTCTGCCTTCAAGGAGGGCCAGAGGGTATCTAAGAGTCTTCCTTAAAAATCCCGTGATCTTAATCCTTCAGTGGGGTGTGGAAACATGGAGACTGACTCCGCCCACCTAGGGCTACTGTCAACTTTAAAGCTTACTATTCTACTGTCTGTCAAAGTCCACCTTCCAGTTACCAGCTAAGGCAGATCAATAGTCAGTGCAGGATCCTACGTCCGGATTGTTAAAGCCTGAGCTCTGAGAATTACTTTTACTGGAA
Source organism: Mastomys natalensis (assembly GCA_021653895.1). Lineage (NCBI taxonomy): Eukaryota > Metazoa > Chordata > Mammalia > Rodentia > Muridae > Mastomys > Mastomys natalensis. The sequence goes on from JAJTUV010000060.1 coordinate 1,050,272, forward strand.
AAAGTTGCGAACGCGAGAGGCCACATGAATTATTCATCATCTACCCTGTGCCAACCCTGAATGCCGTCATGCCTCCTGACAAGTGTGCTCATGTGAGGCAGATCCAGGTGCCGCAGTCCTCCAAGTGCCCGGGAGGATGACCAAGCTGAGCCAGGCTGAGCTGACCGGAGGTGCTGCGTCTCAGGCAGAGCCAGCATCGAAGGGGGAGGGCAGTAAGCCCATCTGCCTTCTGCCCATCCCCTACTGCCTGCTCTCCAAGAAACCAAGGTAACCCAGCCTCACCCCTCACCGAGGAAGGAAGGCTCCCTCAAAACAAAACTGCAGAGAAAATAGCCCAGGGGTAGCATCCAAACTGAAACAAAACTGTCAGAAACACAATCACAAGTGTTTGACTGCTGTCACTGAGGATGCCCTTAAAGTACCCAACGGACTGGCCTGCCCACCTGCTGTGCTTCTGTTCAAAACAGCCCTGTCTAGTCTAACATCCCTGTTTATTAATATCTACAGGTATGCTGACATGTGAGATAGGCATTTTATGAAAGTATGTGCTTTTGGAATACATAGGTTTCTATGTTAACTAAAATAAGCATATCCTGGTTTTACGACAGAAAGAGCCCTGTATCCTTCCTTCTTACTAAAGACAGTCCCCTGCTAGACACAGATGCCAAGTTTACAAAATGACACTCAAACCTTTGCAGTCTTCAGAGATGTGGCGAGGGTCCACTACGGCCGTCATTTCCGGCATTAACCTGTACCAGCCTCTGGCCCTGGCTTTGCTTCCCTTGGCGCACAGAAGGACTGAGTCCACTCCTCAGAAGCTAGGCTGGGCCTGGCTCTTTTCCCAGGAGTTTGTGGGCTGAGTTAAGTCAGGGAGGGGTGTGTATCGTGGGTGTGCTGCTGGCCCAGGAAGAACAGGGAGTTTCCTGTGTGGTTCTAGCACCTTCCTCACCTACGGAGCTCTCCTCCCAGCATTCCCACAGCCCAAAGGACCACTTGTAAGAAAGAGCCTCTCAGATCCCACAGCTTCAGAACACCGATGGCTGCTTCTGAGAAAGACTCTGAGAAAGCAGGCCAAGAATGTTCCTAGGATTCGGCTCAATTTGCACAATCCAGAATCCAGATTTTAGGTCACTGTCATTTCACAATAGCTCTGAGAGGAGCCGCAGAGAGAGAAGGACGATACCCCTCCCACTCTCCACCGCACTTTTCCCCACCTTTCCCTAAACGAATTGCCATCTTAACCAGATGGGTTTTTATTACAATTATTTTTAATACTAGGATAAGAAAGACACTATACAGCTCTAGGGACTTTTTTCATTATCAGCTGTTCATCTTGGCTCTGGGAACTGTCCTCTGATAAAGCACTGGGATGGGAGAGTCTTTGAACCATTTTCTATCAGGTACAGGCTGGAGAAAGCAATGTCTTTCTGTGTAAAGGCATCCTTACCCCCAGGCCCACCCCCTGCTCCCTTGGCCAGGAATACCCAAGACTGACTTGTATAGCCCAGTTACTTCTGAACACCTGGGACTTTTGCATATTGAAGAAGTTATGGAGACTCAGATTCAGTGGGAAAGGACACTTAAGACAAATGCCCTCAGCATCAGATATGTGGATGGCCTAGGAGAGAGAAGGAGATTGATTGGGAGGAAGATACTACATTCTTCCAACAGGGAATCATCACTGGTACCCATTCTGAGATAGTAATTTAATGTAAAGTCCGGCATTCACTCACTGGAGAAAAATGATTTAATTGAAACGCATTAGTTAATAACAAATTTGATCAATTCAAGATCCCAGTTGTCCCTCTTCCTGGCTATAAGTTTGTTCTGCAGTGGCTCTGGCAGCCACCATACTCAAGAGTCCTCCATTCTCCTTCTCTAGCTCAGGTCCACTGTCTGGGACTTAGGACCTCTGATAATGTTCTCCTGACTTGGCAAGATACCAGGCGCCAGACACAGGACCATAACTAAATCCCTCACTGATAAAATGTTTGGCATCTGCAGAGCCGTCATGTGTCAGCTGGTTCCAAGAGGCCACTTGCATTGATGGAAATCCGATTGCACCTGCCGCCTGGCAGTCTTCTGACAGTGAGTCCCTATTTCAGCCCTAATGTTTTATTTTGTTATTGACAGTGTCTTGAGACTTTTGCCATCTGAACATCAACCACACAAGTCTATTGCGGTTGCAGCCTTGATTCTTAGTGGCCTTCCATTAAAACTTAAAAGAAGCTAGTCTCCTAAACTCAGATTACTATTCCTAGATAATTTTAAGTAGAGAGACAAGAGAGGGTATGGGCGGGGAGCTATAACTCAGTCAGTGAAGTGCTTGGCTCACAAGCATGAAGCTTGACTTCCACTCTCAGGACCCATGTAAAAAGCTGGTGTTGTGGAACGCTTGTAATTCCCGTCATGGTAAGATTCGAGGGGAGAGAGGAGGGTCCCTGGTACTCCTTGCCTAGCTGCCTAGTCCACTTGGTGAGGTGCCAGGTCAACAAGAGACTGTCTCATACAAAATGGTAGTCGGTGCCTGAGGAATGACACATAAACTTGTCTCTGGCCTCCATTTGCTTACCTGCACACGAATGTACACATACACACAGAGAATGTGGGAGGGAGGAAAGGAACAAAGGCTAGTGGGTCTCATTTGCTTTCTGGAGCTAAAATAGTCCTGGCTAAAAGTATGACTTCCTGCCCCTCATAGACTGGACAACTGAGAACAGAGAACATTTAGTATTGAGACTTGATTACTGAGAAAGCAATTCGCCCTGGTTAGCCTCCTCCACACATGACCTCTGTTGAACCAGACACTTTTCTTGGCAGTTTATTAGGATCAGCAAACTGTTAAAACACATAGCCACTTAGTAGTTAAATGGCTGTGGTATGTTACAAACTCAGGGACCTGGGTGTTCCTGACCTGACAGGAACAGGTCACCTTTGAAGTGAGGACAAATCCTGCTTCTGTAACTGCTCCTCAGAAAGTGGTTGTCCACTAGCAAATAAACACACCAGAGTGCTTTCAATGGCGTACCCACCTGTCTTTGAGAAATGCTTGAGTAAGCGTCGTTGAACAGGCTTCTCAGCCAGGTTTAATATTAATATACCTGTGTGCCATCTAGCTAAGAGATGAATAAGATAAGAAGCGTTTCATAAATTTATTTGACCAGAGTAGCTCTGAGCCTTGTGTAACTATTAACCACAGTTTCGAGCCTGCTATCCTAAAAAACATTGGCGGGGAGCTGAGAGAAACTTTACACTGTAGTTTGAAAGGAGAGACTTCTTTAAAGGCCAAAGAATTTAGGGACTTGCCCAAGGCAGCCCAGAAAGTATGCAAACAATTTCTCTGCAGGTGGAGCTGGGTTTTGCCATTCGCTCTGACCGTCGAGAGTGGCTCCGGGTGCAGCAAGGTGTGGCCTGTGACACTGCTACTTTGCCCTGGGACTCACACGCCACAAACAGCAAACCCGACAACAGATCTCGTTAAAAGATCTGGCCGAGAATGGCTTTGCAATTACAGAGCAGAAGATGAAGCCAACCAGGATGTAATTTATGATGAGCTGTGAGTGAGGTGCAGCGGATGTCAGTAATGGAACACCCACAGGGTCCCTCACCTCATCTCTCAGGCGGAGCACGAGAGACAGAAGCCTGAAGCAAATTGAATTTTATAAGAAGAATGGCTCCACAATGAAAGACAAAAGCTAAATTTATTAAAAGGTCATACCCAATAAGGAAGAAGAACCTTCTAGACCTTGTCTAGAAGGATGGAAAAAAATGAACCTGTCTTCTAATGATGTTCTGCCCTGAGCCCTGGAGACCAGCCTCAGCTGGAGCTCAGCTGTAAGAACTAAAGGGATGGGTTTAGAGAGTTAAAAGGACCATGCAGTTTATTTAACCTACGCCTAAACAGGGAGCTGAAACTAGGAAGAGTCTGTGGTGCCAACTGTCTCTACACTACTGAACCTGTGTCTATCCACCACAGCTCTGAGGCTGGACCATGCGTTTTATGGACTTTACTAAGATACCAGTTCTCTATATATTCTCTCTATATATGTATATATTCTCTATGTATCTCGGCTTCACAAACTGAAAAACTGAAGTTAAAGAATGGCCCAACATCACTCCAAACAAGGGTTTAGACACAAGCGCTAAGAATCAGGGAGTTTGCTTTATGAGGTAAAGACCATTGTCAATGTCCTTTTAACAGAGGAAGAAAGTAAACCTACAAGAAAGAGTTAAAACGTCCAAGGTCACTGCTCTGAGGCAGATAAGGAAGGACTTGAACTTGGTCTGTAGGGCTGGGTCACTGCTGTAGTGAGATGTATAGATCTGAGGACTCCATGCCCATATCTCGAGTGTCTCTGTATCCACGACCACATCTCGAGCTTATCTACAAAGTTCTGTTGACTGACCACAAGCAGATGACCAATCAACATCAGTGCCCACGGACACAACTGCGTGGACTTTGTGTACAGAGACCAACAACACACAGAATATGCTTGGCAGTGGTCACGTGATGTGCTTGCCTTCTCTCCTGCTAGGCTCAGCAGACTGCACACTGGGTTTTCCACATCTTGGAAAACCTGGCTCCTCCCCCTTGCAACAGTATCTTTTAGCCCTGGCTCTTAGGTCTCACTGGTAGAGGGAAACAAAAGCGATGTTTTTCCTGTAAAAACAAACAGGCCATTTCTCTTTAGTGTCATTTGTCATTAAAAAAAAAAAAAAATGAAGAAACACTCCAGTCCCAGAGCCTGGGAAGTTTGACGAGATCTCACTTTGTTGAGTAAATCAGCATGACTTGCTACAGGGTATGTTTTCATAACTTGTACACGAATTTCGTTTTTATTTGCCTCATGAGATACACATGACGACAGCAATGGCAAAATACTCCAGACAAAGTCCCTCCCCAGGGAATGCAGGGGTGCCCCCGGCACTGTGCCCAGAGGGCTGCCTGCGCTTTACAGTTTCTTTGCTGCTGACAGGTAGGGAACAGAATAAAAATACCCTGAAAAACATGCCTGCCGTGGAAATGCTACCACGTCACCTTATCTCTCCACATCTTTCCTTCAGCATGACATTGCCAGAACCTTCTCTTTGAAAGTTGTGCTCAGGGTAAATAAGAAGAAAAAGTGTTCTGTGTTATAATAAAATTAAAATGTTTCCCCTGAGACAGCAACTCCAGATCAACTCACCCAGGATATGTTGGGGGACTTTACACTTAATATTCTGCATTTCTTTGTCTGTTTGACAAAAGCCTTTATATCCAGTCTCTAATGAGAGACTGTTTTACTAGTGGTCTCAAGCACACTAATTACCCCCCAATTTTTTCCTGTTGATTTTGGAAATGCACAGTGTCTTATCTCTGTTTGTGTTAAGATTTTTTGTCTTCCAAGAACATCATTTCTTTATTCCATCAAAGGAGCTGAGTTAGCCACAGCTTTACAGAGTGAGTCAAAATCCAGCAAGTTATACCAATTAATGTGTTCCACTCTGCTCCTTCCAGTGATCTTCGGCATCCTCCCCAAAAGACTTTCAAAAAAAAATCCCCTTCCCCCCCAAAAAAACAAGCAAACAACAACAAAAGCCTGCTATGAAGCCTTTCAAAAAAGCTAACACTGAAGTAGCCTTGTGGAGGTTTTCAGGGATCCTAATAACCTTGACCCACTGGAGTCAAGAACAAAATTATATTTAGTACTATTTGCAAACTATGGTCACATGATACCTGTTCTAGGCCCTGGAGCACAGAGCTGGGCTGGAGGGAGCCAGAGAGAGGCTTTCTACAACTAAAGCCAAGGGCTTGATAGCTAAGCTCCTGGAGGCTGCTCTAGGGCTGAGCAACCGGGAAGAATGCAGGCCTAGGTTCCATTGCAGCATCTGCCTGAGAAATGTCAGCTCTCCTGCGTTATCTTCTGGGCCTTCAGATAAGTCTTCTTTTGAAGAAAGGGCTCCTAAACACACAACAAATCACTCCCATCTTGCTCAATCAATCCGTTTTACAAAAAAAGGAAAAAGATCGCCAGTGAGAATGGAGCCAAGTTCCATAGTGCTGGATCGAAGCAAGATTTCCCGAGCCCAAAGCTCTGAGCAACATCCACTAGTGTCTGAGTTATTCCCAAATTACCAGGAACAAAGTCTCTGGTAGATACATCCTCTATCCCATCATACACTGCAGCAACACTCATCAGTGTTCTTTTCAAATTACCAGGTAAAAGGCCTCTGGCAGACACGCCTCCCATCCTACCCATCATGCACTGGCTCGGTGTAAGCACGACAGAGGCAGTTGTTACTATTATTAGCATAGTAATTTTTTTTTTTTTAATTTTTATTTTCAGCAAATCAAAAAAAATTTAAAAAGCATTCAAACAGAATAAAATGAAAAGAAACAAACAAGCAAAATACCAAGGGTCAGATATACTTATACAAGAATTCTATAGAGCCTTCAAACAAGCAATACTTTTTGAGTTATGTTTAAAAAAATTCAGAACCACAATAAGCTCCTTCACAAAGCAGATAATATTGAAATAGTGAGATCAAGTGTAAACCCAACAAAAATATATAAATTATAGTCCAGTATCCCTCATGAATATACATACAAAAATTCTCAATGAAGTAGTTGCAAACTGAATACAAGAGATATAAAAAAATAATATTCCATGAGTAACTGAACAACTGTTTTTTTTTTAGCATAGTAATTTTTTTAAGTACTAGACAAAGAGACTAGAGATAGAGCTTGATGACACAGCACAAAGGATGTTCTACAGTTTAATGAAAACCACAACAGCAAATTATATTCGAATGATGAAAATTGAATTTACACTGAAATCAGGGCTAAAGCGGGTGAAAAGCCCTGGGCTCGCCCAAGGATCTCTGTGCTTTCTGTAACCTGTACTTTTATAGGCCTCTTTCTTAAAGTTTTGTTATGTAGTCAACCATAGCTGAGCTGCCTGTGTGGTGTTCAGCCTCAAGTGCCACTCAGAAAATGTCTCCAATTACTTACTTTTTACTGTCGGTCTCCCGGACTGTCTGTCTTTGGGCATACCTAGGGGGTCGTTTTGATTGGTGATTGATGCAAGAGGTCCAGCCCACTGTGGGTGGTACCATCCCTAGGCAATTGGTTCTGAATCTATAAATCGGCCCACTGGTCATCAATCAGCATCCTTGGGGGGGGGGGTGTTCTGTTGTACTTGGCTGTGAGTTCCTTCTCTGGACAAAAGTTACTCTGTGTGTGAAGGCAAGCAGGTCTGCCTTCCATCTCCTATTTGAGTTCCTGCCTTGACTTCCCTCAGTAAGGCTATGATCTAGAATCGTAAGCTGAAATAAACCCTTCCTATGAAGAATTTCTGATGCACAGGGACGTCCACAGGAACACCAGTCAGCATTCTTTTTTTTTGTTTGGTCCAGTTTTTATTTTTATTTATTTATTAGGTTTCTCTGCATAGCCTAGGCTTCCTGGAACTGGCTCTGTAGACCAGGCTGGACTCATTTGCCTTCCAGGTGCTGGGATTAAGGTGTGCATTGCCACCAACTGGAGCTGTGATTCTTTTAAAATACCGTTTAAATACTGCACAGAGAGGAGAGGGGCAGAAAAATAGCAAGAACCTGGCCGGTTCTAGACAAAAAAACAAAAACAAAAACAAACAAACAAAAAAACTCAAAAAACTGAAAATGAAAATTTTCTGGCCTTTAATTTAAATGGATGGGAAATAATCACTGGTTCTCAATAGCAGAGTGTAAAATCTGCTCTGTAACAAGGTCTCTTGGGATCTTCTGAACATTTCACAGCCTCTCTAGTAGCACCTAGAAGGCTTGACATTTGTTTAAGTCAAAGGGCAAAGACCTTGTTCTGTAGTCAGTGTCTGACAGAAGCCAGATAGATAGTCCTTCGTGGCTATAACAAGAAAGCAGATGTTCCTCTTATGAGACAGAACAATCCTTCAAGAGGAATCTCCAGCAACTGACCCACTTTCTAGTGACAGCGTTGGTTTAAAAATATCATCACTGCACTTACAGCCAGTGGAGAGCCCTTGTTGAGCTCTTAAAATGCTCGGGGATTAACGAGAGCACTTTCTATATGTTCTTAATAATTCTTACGTTTTTCTTTGAGTTGCAATTACTATTCCTACTTAAAAATTTTAAAACATATTTTTAATTATATAAATGCATTTGCGTCTATGTGTACATGTGTGCAAGTACCATGAGTGGAGGCCAGAGGCATTAGATTCCGCAGGGAGCTTGAGATACGAACAGAACCCTGTAGGTGCTGGGAACTAAACGTCAGTCCTTGTCAAGTGCAGTATAGTCTCTTAATCATGGACCCATCTCTCCAGCCCCTGTACCCATTTTACAGAAGAGACCATCGGGGACTCACGGGAGCTACATCTCTGCCCAAGGCCAAGTGGAATGGAAAAAGAGGTCTTTCTGAAGTTCTCTGTTGCTACAATTTCAGACCATGCACTTGACATCAAGACAGATCTCTGTGAGGAGCAGTAGAGGCCCATTGGGGTAAACAGAGCTGAGGCATAGACTGAGAACAAACAGTATGGAGACACCAGTCCCAGAGGTTTAAGCCAGAGCTAGGTCTCTTAGGATTTAGTGCGTCTTTTGAAATTAGAGAATTCTGCTGCTAGAAATGCCTGTGGCCATGCAAGAACATCAAAGAGATGGAGAGTCCAATCAGCACAGGGAGGATGGGACCTTTGCTCTGACAAACTAAGAGGTGCAGGATTGTGGGAACTCAAGAGCCTGTTAGCATGTTGGCTTCCTTCTTTACCAAAACACTACATCTTGCAGCCCTTGTTATAAGGACACTTCTTAGGAGGACAGGGTTTTATTTTTATGTTTTTTTTTGTTTTTTTAAATAGTCTGAATCAGAGACACGAACAACTACCTAAAAGCGCAGTCTGGAATGAAGAACCCCAGCATGCAGCTTGCAAGGGCAAACACTGCCCTGTTACCATGGTGAACAGCCCTGATGAGCAGACAGTTAGTTTCATGAACAGCTGACCTGCCCAACAGCAAAGTAAAGAGACAGAACCTGCCATCAGCCAGCCCACTTAGCTCAGGGCAGTGGCTCACAGATGCCAGCAAGCAGAAGGCAGAAGACCCAGCACAGCCAGAACCTGCCAGAAGGTTCTTACATACATGATGTGTGCAAATGGTTCCTGAAAAGGAATTGGGTGTTCTGTGTTTATAGGCATCTAAACTGTCATACGATGAAGACAGACCAAGACAAGACAAATCAGAGAGTGATGGTTTCTACTAAACAGAGAGCCCGTCTATCACTTGGTTTAATAAGCCAGTTGCTTAGAAAACCTTAATATTTAATTAGAAATAATTATCTAGTCTTTATATCATCAGCTTTTGCATTTAATTCTCAAACCTTTTTCATATAAATATGAAATTCCATACTTTTCCTTGAGATTTTTAGATCATTCTGTAATTGGTATAAGCTAAGTATTTTAAGGTAAGATTGCTTTTGGTGCAATACTTCCTTAAATATATTTAAGGTTTCGTTTAGAAATCTCTCTAGATTCAAACCAATACAATTTTAGAGGAAATTTGTACCAGAAATGAAGAAAAAGGAAAACCTAATCCCCCAAGGGAACCGCTCAATAACCTTCCTACTAATTTATGAGGATTAAAAAGATACCAGACACATAGCTGGATGTACTCTGGCTAGAATTCAGAAGTCCAGAGACACAGAGATGGTCTGAGAGCAAACAGATCATGAAAGGAAAAGTCTTGGGCAGCCATCAGACTAGCAGCCACTCTGATGTCAGAGGCACAGAGCACGGCCTTTCACATTTTCAGAGAAAAATGTCAAAGACATCACACACGTCACACACACACACACACCACACACACTCCTTATATTCTAGACCAATCGAATCTGTGTTCAGAACAAGGAATTGTCAGGAGGGTAGAGACAGGATGATCCCAGGTTCAGTGAGAGACACTGGTTTTTTTGTTTGTTTGGGTTTTTTTGTTTTGTTTTGTTTGTTTGTTTGTTTGTTTGTTTGTTTTTAAATAAGAGTAAGTGAGGAAGACACCCAATATTGACCTCTGACCTCTACATGTGCACCTGTTCTACACCTGAACACGTGCATACAAGTACAGACACAGTAGCCTCAGTCATAATGCTTGGTTCTGCTATCAAGAATATAAACACAATTTTAATGTTAGCAATGTTTTCTCCTGGTGCGTTAGTCTGCTTCTGTTGATAAGACAAAAGACCTAAGGCTGGGTCCTTTATTTTAAAGTGGGGTTTATTTCGCTCACAGCTTTGAGGGCTGCAAGTTCAAGCTTGAGTGAACTCAAGGCCATCTGTTCGGCCTCTGGTGAGGGCTCTGTGGCAGATGGCACAACAGGAAGCCAGAGAGATGCAGGAGCCATGCCTTCCTGTTATGTAACCTACCTTCAAAAAGCAGGGTCTCATTGTGCTGGCCTGTATTCATTATGTCGAAGAGCCTGGCCTGGAACTCATAGAGATCCACCTGCCTCTAACTTCTGAGTTCTGGGATTCAAGGCATTCCCCACTCTCTAACAGATGCCCCGTGAGGAGTACATCAGTCCCTTCAGTGATGGTTCCCAAATGACATGTCTTGAGCTAAATTCCACCTTCTGAAGCCTTTTTCTCAACATAGTCACTTGGGGACTATACTTCCAATGCACAAGCCTTTGGGGAACACACTCAATCACACCAGTTTAATGTCTAAAAAATTGACTTATAATAAACAAGGGCATGAAAGTTAGAATATTTAAAGTATGTTAACTTTGACAATGAAACAGCAGCATCCAGAGGCTGTAGAGATGGCTCATGCCAGGCAATCATGAGGCAATCATCCCCAGCCCTTAGTTAAAGGCATGTGCATGTGCCTGTAGTCTCAGCATTGGGAGGCCAGCCAGGACTCCCGCAGCGTGATGCTGAGTCAGAATAGCCAAGTCAGGGAGCCCCTAGGTGAATACCAAAAAACAAGGAGGGAGAGCCGTGGAGGAAAGACAACCAACATCAACCACTGGACATCTCACAGACACACGCTGGCATTCACACACTTGGTGTGAGCACACACACGTTTGCACACACACATCCAGACACATAATAATTAAAACCAAAAATAATATATACTTGAGAGCAGTCAAAAGGTAAAATGATCACATAGGGGAACTACGATAATTTTCTCATGTTTAATAGAGACTAAACATAGATTAAAATCGGAGGCTAATATCCAGAATTAACAAAGTAATTCTATATCAATAATATATTTAAAGCTACTAACACTCTAGCAGGAAGCTATCTAAGAAACAGTGTGGGTAGAAGTGTGAACAAAACCTACTATTTAGAATTACAACCTACCCACCAGGAATAAAAAGTAAACAACTGCAAACAGTCGTGTCTGCTGTCAAAGCCCCTCACACAGGATCCTTAAGGACAGAGATGCTGTCTTAACTAAATCAGAGTTGATGCTCTGGCTGTGGTATCATACCACACTGCATTACAAGGTATTGCCCTGTAGCAAGCATTCCAACATTCCAGTCTCCTGTAGCTTGCCTGATAGGATTGAAGCATTGTGGCCTTTCCCCTGTTCACTTGGACGTGTCTATTATTGTTCATGTGCAGCTCATGTTTAGGCAGTCATGTTGGTGAAGCGTCTGGGCGTAGCTTCTGACATTACTAGGAGACAGAGTCTCATAGAAAACTCTCTGACCTTCTGGCTCTTACAATCTTTCTGCTCCCTCTTCTGCAGTGACAACTGAGCTTTAGGTCCAAAGTAACCCTTTTAAAAAGCCGAAAGGGGAGGGGATGGCTCAGTCATTAAAGTGCTTGCTGAGTCAGCATGAGAACCTCAGGTCACATTCTGGGGCCACATAAAAGTCAGGTGTGTGGTGTGCACTTGTGATCCCAGCCTTGGAGAAGCAGAGACCGGCCAGCTTAGTGAAAGTGATGGGCTCCAAGCAAAACTGAGAGAGACCATATCAGAACCAATGGGGAGAGAAGTGACGGAAGAAGGCACCCAAGGTTAGCATCTGGCCTCCACACACAAGTGCAGACATGAGCGTGCACATCTGCACACCCGTCCACACGCACGCATATACACAAAGAAGAAAACAGATGGAAAATTTATACCATATGTCATGCATATTTTATAAAACCATATTAATCAAGACAGTGTAATACTAGCATAATGCAAACTAAATTGATCAAGGAAACAACAGACAAACAGATCCATATGTATATATTATTAATGAATTTTCTATAAATATACAAATGAGTAAAGGAACACTGTCAACAACAGTGACATTCATACCAGGGTAAAAATTACAAACTGAACTGTGAATTATAGATATAAACACAACATATAAAGTTTCAGAAGAAAAAAAGCCATGTGGTTAGGCAAAGATCCTTCAGAGACGATACTAAAATCACAACTGATGGGCCCTGACAAATCTCATTAAATTTAAGTACCTCAATTCTCCAAAAGATACTGTTAAGAACATCACTGGGGGCTGGAGAAGTGGCTCAGAGGTTAAGAGCACTGGCTGCTCTAGAGGACCCAGGTTCAATTCCCGGTATCCACATGGTGGCTCACAGTTGTCTCTAACTTTAGTTCCATGGAATTCAACACTCTCTTTTGGTCTCTAATGGCATCAGGCACATGTGTGACACATAAACATACATGGAGGCAAACCACCCACATACATAGTTAATTTAAACATTATATTAATACAACATAATTGCTAAGTGTGGAGGTATACTGCCTACTATTCCAGTCCTTGACAGATGAAAGCAGGAACTCATGAGTTCAAGGCCACCCTGGGCTGCTTAACAACTCAAAGCCAGCCTAAGCTACACAGGTAGACCTAGTTTTGAAAGGTCACAAGCTTGAGCCACAAGCTCAGTGGTGGCCCACTTGCCTAGCATGTAGGCTGTAGGGTGGCTCTCCTGCACAGTGCACACAAAACCTCAGGCTGGAAGAAAATGTCTGCCAAACAAAACAGACACAGAGCATGTAAAACTCATACAACTCCCAAAGGGAGATTTGAAATTGACTGACTACTACACATATGAGTACTTCTCAAAGAATTGGTTTTCAGGTCAGTGCGAGGTGCAAGTTCAAATCACTGTAAGTCATTATTAGTATGCCCCACAAAAATACCATCCGTGGGAGCCCCAGTAGGAGAGGAAAGCAATGTAACTGTTAAGAAAAACTTTGCCAGTCCCTTTCAACATTAAACATTACCTGACATTCGACCCAGCTAACTGGATGTTTATTCAAGAGAAATGACACATCCATAGATAACAGCTTTCAAATATGCTCACAGGGATGGAGAGATGGCTCAGTGATTCAGAGAGCTTGCCGATCTGGAGGGCCCAAGTTCGGTTTCCAGCACCCATGTCAAGTGACACAACTGCCTGTAACTCCAACTTCAGGGATGGAAGGCATCTGGCCTCCTTGGGGACCTGCACACATGTGCACACAGCCATGTTCACACACATACATACACACACACAATTTTAAAATAATAATAAAAATAAATCTAAAATAAAAGTCTTAAGTTCCAGTCTGTTTGTGGGGCTGAAGAGATGGCTCAGTAGCTAAGAGCACTTGCTGCTCTTCCAGAGGACTGAGTTCTGGTGACTTATAGCTGTCTGAAAGTAAAAGGTCCAGATGGTCTAATGCCCTCTTCTGGCTTCTGCAAGTACCTGTGCTTACATGCATAAACACACACACTCATACACATGCACACACACACAAATAAAAACAAAATCTTAAAAACTTGAAAGATCAATATATGTATTTATCTTATTTACTTTTTATAATAAAAAATTCAAACCTCTATAAGGAAAAATATACTGAATTTAAACTCTAAAAATGCATGCCCAGGTGTTTAGAATTATACTTTGAACTTTAAAGATTGACCTAGCTAATGTTTTATATTTCATTCTTCCTCATTCAGTAATGAGCTGCCAAGACGTTAGCCTGCTGTTTTCAAAATCTTCTCTCTAAATACTGCACTGCAAGGGAGGGAAACCTTTATTGTAAATAGTCAAAAAGGAAAATGACAGATAATCCCTATCGTGTTATCTTTTAAAATATTGGCTTTTGAAACCGCAAAGGCACACTAATGAGTTATTCGAGTGTTTTAATAAAATGAATGAGACTTTTAAATCTGGTAAAGATCAAACGGAAGAATAATTTACAGAATGAAGGCATCTTCAATGGTAAAGAGATGCACTTGTGTTTAACATCAGTGGTCCATCTGTTCCTTGCCTTTACCCAGTGGTACAGCCCAGACAAAGCTAGAACTGTTGACATACACAATTCGCCAGTTCCGCTTCCATGGTGTCCCTTCACCTATGAGGCATTGGAAGGTCCTTAAAGCGCATTTTTTCCAGAAGAAAAATATTTAAACAATACCTTATGGGTTGATTTTCTTAAAAGTAGAAATTATGTCAGCGACCCCATTGCTTTGAAATACATGAACTTCAGGAGTCCACAGAAGAAATAAGGCATTTGAAAATCCCTCAAATAGATGTATATATAGAATCTTGATCTCAGTGAAACCCAGTAGTCATGATGCATGGAATACTCTTCATGAAAAAAAAATTGCAACCTTACAACTAAGATCATCTATGCTTCTCAGTCTAGAACTCCCTTCACGGTCCCTGACTAGAATTCCCTTCAACCTCCTTGGACAGATCCACTGTCCACTCAATTATCAACAGAACCTCACTAACCTTCCACACCCAGGTCAAAGTTCATCACTCCTCCAGCCCTTCTGACCCCACTCAGCCTCTGTGGCTGTAGCGTTCAAACTGATCTCCATCAGATTATTCCTGTATGTGGCCCCCAATCAGCCCCTGTCACAGTAATGGTGGAAAAAGAAGTAGGCATTTCCTTTGACCCATTTTACAGATGAGAAATAGTGAAATAGTTCCCTTTAAAGCTCTTCAGTGGCAAAACCCAGGCTCCCAAGACGATGCATCTCCCCCCGTCTTTGCCACTGAGGACCACAGGATAACAACCCCTTACAGTTGGGCTTCTGTCTTCTTTGCTTGGGGACAGCTGTCCCACATTCTACTCAGCACACACCCTGTAAACTCTGCAGATTTCAGTCTTAGTTTGCATATATGCTATGAGGTTAGGATTACAATGGAAGCCATTTGCCAGCTCATTCCTCTGAACAGAGCCCAGAAGTGTCCCCAAGAGGGGCTGGGGGCGTGGTCTTCTGCTACCCTCTACTGGACAATCAGATCCTCACAGAAAACCTCCATGAAAAGAGACAGGACTCAGAGTCAGTGTGACTGCCAAATCTTTACCCCTGAGGAGTCCGTGTGTTCTGTTTGTGGGATGTTAATGCTTCCCTCATGGTTTCTTCAGACAGCCTTGGTGTCCTTTCTCTTTCCTTCCTCCTCTCACCTGAATTATACATTCTCCCTCTTTCCCAGTTAAAGTCCCCTCCCCCATTTCTCCATTCCCCTTCATAGCACCTGTCATCCAATAAGAACCCTACATCACTCTAATACAGAAACCTGGTAAAGACACAGCAAGTAAAACAAAGCACGGGCCAATATCCACAATGAGCACAGATGCAGAAGGTCTCAATAAAACACTTGTAAAACTGAATGCAAGCACGTATTCAAAAGACCTCAGCCACCAAAATCAAGTTGGTTTTATCTCAGAGATCCAGAAATGGTTCAACAGACTACATCCACAAATGTAATAAATCATATAAATGATTTAAACATCCAAATTATTTAATCATCTCAGTAGGTGCAAAAAAGGCCTTTTACAAAACGCAACATCCTCCATGGTAAAAGTACTGAGGAAAACAGGACTTGAGGGAACAAACCCCAACATAATAAAGGTATTAAAGACAATACATACTTTAAAATGTATTATGTTTATTTAGCATAGGTATTTCATAGCACTACCTATGACTCTGCCCTGGCCAGCTAATAATCTAGAATTTCATATGAACAGTATACACTGGCATGGATTTGCTCCTGCCTGTTTGAAACATTCCTTGAGTTGATTATAGCTGATTTAGATTTCTTATCATTTTCTACAAAGTGATTCCTATTAAGGGCCATCTTTGGGCATTCTGGGGCAAGGGAGGATTATTAAATAGACAAGGCAAATCCGTCTCTCCCATCCTGAGTGACTGTGAAGTCCAAAGTCTTCCTTGTGCCTTACCAGGGAATGTGACAGGCCCCTGTCAAAAAGAGAACCCACAAGTTCTTCCAAAGATAGACTTAGTCACTCACTGACTGAAATAGAGAAGAGACCAGCCTCGGTGCCCTCTCAGGCTGAAAGACAAGCTATGGGTTCAAACGACCACACAGAGGCAGTAAAAAGTCTAAGCTTTCTTTCTTGTGTCTGGGCTAACTCTTGGTCTAAACGCATGTTGAATTGGCTCAAACAGAAGCCCAAAGTGTCTGGTTCATGCCCCAACCTCGATGTGCAAGGGTTCCACACTATCTGAGGTGCAAAGCTGTTCTATGACTATGCTTAAGACTCCTTGAGAAGAACAGCCATTTTTAAATGCCAAACCACAACTGAAGAAAGCATTTCGACTTGACTGGAAGTACCCAGCAACAGCTATGGGTTCATGCAGTTACTAGAAGGAACTTTATTAACAAGGTGTGAGGCTATGATACAAATCCCATAATCCCTCTGGGATATCCTCTCTTAACTCAAAGTCAACAGTGGCTCTGGGGGCCCTGATGAGTCCCGTGATCAGAATGTGAACGAAGACAAGACAGACTTGGGGACAAGGAGAAGGGAAGGAATGTTCTCAAGGTTATTATTAGGATAGGGCTGGACCGAATGAAGACAGGCAAGCAAACAGTGATTGTCTGGGGATAAGCAAACACAGAAGATCAGCTGAAAGCATAAGAAGCCAGTCAGTCATCTGATAAACGTTTAAATAGACTCTCATAAAGACACATGATTCACATAAACTTCTAATGCAGCCATGTTGAGGATTAGAGCAAAGCTAAGACAAGAAGGCTAAGAAAATGCTGCCACCTCTTCTTCCAAAGAAAGATTATTTACACAATCACTGTGCCAGGCTTGGTGAGGCGTGGCTTTAATTCCAGAACGCAGGAAGATTGGGTGCTCAAGGGCAGCCAGCTACAAAAGAATTAGAGGTCAGCCTGGGCTACTTGGGGCTTTGTCTCAAAAACATCAATCAATCAATCAATCATCAATCAATCAATCAATCATATAAGCATGCTCAATGCAAAAAGCTTTATGGAATGCACTGTTTTATGCACAGGAGAGGAGGTAACCGAGGGAAAGCAGGTCAAATGTTATTGTATTTCATGGGCTTATTTCCCAGTGAGCAAACAAGTGGGTAAGGTTTATTCTGAAAGCTCTGATCCACAGGAGTCACAGTTCTTTCTCTAGGGTGTGCATCAGCTGACATCTTTAAACCTTAATCCCATGTCTGCCATCCCTTCTCATGACACCCTAGAATCTGACCCTCAAGAGGAGGCTGAGACTCTGCTGTGTAAAAACTAACGACATATAATTGGATAGGGACAGGGGAACAGCAATTGTGTCCAATCAATTCAGCGAGAGGTGAAGAGTGGGAAGCCCTTGAGCTCCCTTTCTGGGGTAGACATCACCCTGATGCTTTGCAAGGTTCCTCTGTCACCCCCATTGAATCAATAATATTATCTTTAGCAGAGCTCGTGACAACTCATCTACTGACCTATCTTTAAGCTTTTGTGGGGAACAAAATGTCTGCCGGTAATGAAATAGCAAATCTGACCCCAAGGAACAAGTCAATACATAATCCATATGTACACAAATGGTCGGGGGTGGGGAGACATGCAAATCTCAACGGTGGACTTTGTTCCTGTGAGAGTGTGACAGTCTGAGGGGAAGAGAGCTATGCTTCCCACACGGATGCCACCGAGCTCCAGCCTAAACTATCAGCAGTTGGAGCAGAGGCACAGAGGTGACCCTTGGTGGCACTATTTTCCTAAAAGCCAAGAACTGCTTGCTTGCTTTGTAGTTTGACTTGGGACACATCCCTGGGGTCCCATTATCCCAAGTCTAATTTGTTGTAAGGGAATAGCCTGCTGCTCTGTTGCATTATATTTCGGTTTGTTCAACTAAACAAGCAAAGCCTCATGGAAAATCAAAACAACTACTTCCCAAACTTTAGGAAGCCTGTAGGGCATCACTAGGGAGATTTCAAGTGGGTAAAAAGGCACTCGGTGGATGTAAGTAACACACCTATGTCGCTTATGCCTTTTCTAGTGCTGCACAGAAAAACTAAAAGGGAAACAGGTAAAATAACTTTAGTCATCATTTTATTAAAGGATATCGAAAATACTATCATTTCAAATGAGCTCTGTATGGTCACTAGCCACACAAATCCCACTAAACAGAGACTGTCATATCGCAAAGTTCACCAGTTACAAAGCTGGGGGAGGGGCAGCGTCTTATTTAGGGTTTCTATTGCTGTGATAAAACCCCGTGACCAGAAGCAACTTGAGAAAGAAAAGGTTAATTTTATCATTTCACTATCCAGGGAAGCCAGGGCAGGAACCCAGAGGCAGGAACTGATGCAGAGGCCATGGATGGGGTGCTGCTTATGGCTTGCCTATGGCTTTCTCAGCCTGTTTTCTTATACCATACAGGAAACACCTGTCCAGGGATGGCTCCACCCATATTCAGCAGGGCCCCTCCCATATGAGTCATTAATCAAGACAGAACTCTATAAACCTGCCTACAGTATATCTTAAGAAAAACTCAATTAAAATTCCCAGATGCAATGTTTTCAATGAGAAGGTCCCCATAGGCCCACATGTTTGAATGCTTGATACCTAGTTAGTGGAACTGTTTAGGAAGAATTAGGAGGTGTTTCCTTGTTGGAACTGGTATGTTCCTGGTCTTGTGGTTGTGCCACTGGGGGGGTTGGTTTTGAGGTTTCAGATGGCCATACCAGGCCTAGTCTCTCCTTTTCCCTCTCCCATCTACTCTCTTTGATGCTGACTATGTGTCAGAACCCACTATGATGATCATAGACTAACCCTCTGAAACCATAAGCAAACTCCCAACAAAAATGCTTTCTTTTAAGAGTTGCCTTGGTCATGGTGTCTCTTCACAGCAATAGAACAGTAACTAAGACACCAGATATGTCTAGGTTTATGTCACATTGACAAAAAAAACTAACCAGGACAGACATATTGATTACCAGTCCCATTGCCATGTCTCACTAAAGAATCACTATTAGATGCTAATTATCACTGATATCCATTTTCTACCTTTTAGCCCCGGTTGTCTTTTCAAAGCTCATCCTGGGCTAAGGGATGTGGTTCAAGAGTAAACTTGGCTACAAAGCAAGTTCAAATCCAGTCTAGGCTATGTGAGACCCCATGTCAAAGGAGAAGATACCTGTATGGTAGTAGGCTTTCTATTCATCCATATATAGTGACACAGATAAAGGATGTGCACCTGAACACATGGTGATGGGACCTTCCAAACACCTTTCTCAGCTGAGAAGGAAGGGAGCCACCATGAGGACAGTGGTGGCAAAGAAATGCACCCTGAAGCACACCTAGACAAAGAGCCAACTTCTGGCTGTTTCTGAAGTGGAACAACTCAACAGGTCCCATTCAAAGGCTGTAAATATGGCTGGTCCACCATGTGAAGGTCACGAAGTCTCTGGGCTTGAAAGCAGTATCAGTCATCTTCCATGAAGTAATTCCTTCGGCCAAACCCTCTCTGGATGCTCTTCCTACCACATTTGGAACAGAGGAAAAGCAGTTAAGAAGAGGAGCAGGGAGGAAGAGAAGTAACCAGCTGAAGTAGCAAACTCTACATATGACCCATGGGGGTGTGGCTCAGTGGTAGAGTGTTTGCATGGCATGAACACACCTTGCCTTCTATCCCTAGTACTTCTTGTCTTAGTTGGGGTTTACTTCTGTGAACAGACATCATGACCAAGACAGCTCTTAAAAGCACAACATTTAACTGGGGCTGGCTTATAGGTTCAGAGGTTCAGTCCGTTATCATCAAGGCAGGAACATGGCAGCATCCAGGCAGGCATGGTGCAGGAGGAGCTGAGAGTTCTACATCCTCATCTGAAGGCTGCTAGCGGAATACTCCCTTCCAGGCAGCTAGGATGAGGGTCTTATAGCCCACACCCACGTGACATACCTACGTCAACTAGACCACACCTTCTAATAGTGCCACTCTCTGGGCCAAGCATATACAAACCATCACACTCCCTAAACAAACAAACAATAGACTTAAAATCTTCCCCTCCTAAGGTGATTCTAACTCTGTTTCCCTGACCTCCCCAAGGCTCACTCAAGTGTTGGGGTGTGTGTGTGTGTGTGTGTCCATAGATTTGTATATAGATAGGTACACATTTGTGGGCAGGTATATGTGAGTATGGAGGACAGAGGTCTTCCTCAGGTACTGCACTTGAGAAGTGCATATACCTTGTTTATGGCTCAGAATTTCCCAGTGGATCCAGGGCTTACCCATTTCTCTAGGCTGGCTGACCAGGGAGCCTTGAGATCCATTACTGTCCCTCAGCACTGGGATTCTAACGTGTACACCTTCACACCTGGCCTTTGCTTGAGTTCTGGGACTTGAACTCAGGGTCTCATGCTCACATGGGAAACACTTCACCAGCAGAGCTAGATTTTTAGCGCCTATAGTGGGTGGTGTATTCCTGATGTTTGTGTAAATATCAGGACGCTGGTGTTCTTAAACTCCAGGGCTGTAGGCCCCTTCCCACGTCCTGGGAGAAGTCCTAGCCTGTGTTCACAGGCTCAAAGATACCTTAATCCCAGTCTCTAACAGGAATCATGTCTTTTCAGTTTTACCTTCTCTCTTTAGGTCAGCTTTGGATTGTCACCAGTATTTGTACCTGTGGATTTTTTTTTTAAATACCTGGGCTAATGAAAGTGCAGTTAGTGATATTTTTAGCTTCATGAACTGTATTTATGGGGTGTAAGATCTCTCTATGCACAGTTGTTACTGATGGCTATTCATACAAAACGTCAAAATAACACCCAGGAATACTCTGCATCCCTCCTGTGCTCCCTTGAGCCCAGGGCCAGCTCGTGATCTCAATGTGCCCACAGCTTCTGGTACTGCAGTAATGATCAGAAGGAAAACAAGCTTCCAATAGTACGATGCAGCAGGCTGGTCTCTGAAGCAAGGTCCTGCAAACCCCGTGATCACCCTCGCTGAACAGAGGACGTTCTCCTCTCATGAATACACTTGGTAAGGAAATAAGTGAAATTACAAACGTGCCTTCCACTTCAGTGAGTGCCTTATGAAGCAGAAATGATCAAATGCTGGTCTCTGAAGACCCGAAACTGTAGCAGTAGATATATCTCTGTGTGAATCATTTGTTTTCTATCTCCTAGCTCCAACAGTAAAGACAAATTTCAGTCAGCAACGCTAGAGGGAAAATTAGGGGATATTTTTTTCCATAAATAGAAAATATTGCAAAACAAGTGTCACATGACAACCAGAGAATATACTGTCAAATGTCAGCAAGTGAGAGCGGGTGGAAGGTGTTCATAGACCGGCCTGTGGTTCTTCATAATGAAGGGAAAGATGTATCCGTGGGCACAGGAGGGCTCAGGGGTTTCTACCTTTGCCACTGAAATATTTGCTACTGATAGATCATGGGACAAAGGGGAAAATCAGTGCCCACAGTTTTATATACACAGATGGCCCCCAGCAGGCTCTGATGGAGAGTTTCAATCCAATGGTCACACAGATGACCCTGAACAAAAGGGGTCACAATACACTCAGGAAAAGGACCGGCATGGAGGGTGTGGAATGGACACAAGTGGAAAGGCAGAAAGAGGAGTGGGTGGAAAGGGTAATCATAGTACACTGGCATACATTTATGAAATTGTTAAGTAACGATATTAATTGGTAACTACAAATGAGCCAGTGAAATAGTTCAGCAGGTAGAGACGATTGCCGTGAGCGTGGCACCGGAGTTCAGTCTCTAGGATCCACACAGTAGAAGGAGAAGAACAGATCATGGAAAGTCTATTTTGACTTCCATATATGGGTCACAGCACCCACATGCCCACACACATACATAAAAATAAATAATTGTAAAACATTTTTAAATTTAATTTAAAAGTACATCTTACTAAAAACAATAGTAGCGCCTTCTTTTAGATAAAACTAGATTTTACAACATAGAGATTTGAAACAGTTTCCATCCTTACATAGTAAATGTGCCATGTGGTGGTTTGAATGAAAATATCTTCCACAGGGTCAGTATTTGAACACTCGGTCCCCAGTAGGTGGTGCTTTTTGGGGAGACCATGGACTCTTTAGCAGGTAAGTCTTGCTGGAGGAAGTAAATTGCTTCCTTAGGGTTTTAAAGCCTCAACCCATCTCCTACTCTCCCTTCTCAGCTTCCTGAACGTGGATGAGAACGTGGTCAGCTAGGGAAACAGCCCCTGTTGCCATGCTTCCCCCCGCCCCCGCCCCCCGCCCCCCCCCCCCCCGCCCTGCCATGATGGACTCCATCCCTCTGGCACCATAGCCAAAATAAACACTTCCTTCCATAACTTGCTTACTATCAGGGTATTTTATGACAGTACAAAATAAGAACTTTAATAGGAAGAGACTACAGCATATTCCGGGCTAGCTTCAGTAAGATTACTTGTACTTCGCCAAGGCATCCTTTATGTGTTAGGCTCCCCAAGGGTTTCATTTTCTACTTCATGATCCCATATTATGAAACAAGCAAAGCCAAGTGGGTAGCACTAGAAATGACAGGGCTGATCATGTGGTGCTCATCAACGCTTCTAGGGTGCAGGGAAAACCTCGGGGCTTTTGATAGAATGTTGAATCTGCTCAGCAAAATTGCCAGTGATTTCCTGTAAGTGTGCCTTACCCACTGTGTCCCTCTATGGTTCCAGCCATTAAGGGTGCACCCGCTCTTGCCCAGTTATTTCCATATCGCTGCTCTTCAGGGCAGAATGTTTTTATATCTAGCTCACTATTTAATAAGAGGACACTGTCCTTAAAGAAGAAAACAACCTGGAAGAAGGTGCCAATTCCCGCCATACTGTTAGTTTCTTGGGCCATGTGTGGTACTTTCGAAAATGAAGGTGTGCAGGGTGAAGTCCCTGCCCCAGACAGAACGACCGTCTTCCGGTGGAATGGGTAAGAGGCAGCTGCCATCAGATGCTTTTCAAGGGCCATATTCCAGGTGGTGAGGAATGGGGAGAAAGTACCCCGGTAACTTTACAGCATCAAGATCTGGCAACAAATGGTACTTCCAGAGGAATCAAAGCCAAGTGCAAGACGAAGGGAAAGGGAAAAATAAACAGAAGTCACCTCAGTGGTTTTCTTACCCAGGGAAAGAAATTAAAAGGCTTCTAACTGCACTGGCATGCACACAGGGAAAGTGTAGAACTTCCCTTTGTTGCATTTTTCTTTTACAAACACAGAAAAGCTTCCACGGAGTTGTAACTGTATTGTCATTTCCAACCACCAGCTTCAGTGGGCAGGTGCATCGCCTTGGAGGGGCAGCCTTTCATGAGACCCTCCTTCCATTAACCAATCCCCAGCGAAGCATTCAGGCATCTTGAGGTCACTTCCGGTGGCTCCACCGGAAGCGATTATACCCTGTTGTATAAAACATGGGGTTTCTCTCTTAATATATCATTCAACAGTCAACAAGTGGACACTCAAAAGGGAAAAAGTAAGAAGAAATCATACTAAATTGACCTTTGAAAGCGGCCTCGCAGAAATTCCCAGGGAGGAACAGCAGCAGTAAGTACAACCAGGCCCCACCAACATCCTGCCCTGAGTGTATTCTCCACAGTGGCCTTGCTGAGTGGCTTTGTTGGGAACTAAGAGCCTTCCCTTCCTGTTTATTAGTCGCAGGGGTAGAGCTGGTAATTTAATTAACTGCTTTAAAACATGAATCATCTATGGTCTTCAACTTAATGTCTCAGTCTAAAGATGAGGAAACCAAGGTCATCGAGGTTAAGCAGCTTGCTTCTCCCAGATCAGACAGCAAAGCAAACTGCACTCACTACACAGATCTCTGGACACAGAGTCCAGGGCCGGCTCTGCTACAGATTCAGATCCCAGCCAAACGCAGACACTCAAAAAGATTGTCAGCAACTGGCCCTGACAAGATCCTGACATCCTGAGCTGAAAGCTGCACTTGAAGAAAGATTCGGGGTTTCCAGACATGTGACGACATTGTGGACTCTTGTAACTGTCATCTTCAAATCACAGCTGGATGAATGCAATACACAGGTGCTATGGTGTAGTTCTCCAGTCTGTGACCTGATCAGGCAGCCCAGAGGAGTGCAAACTGCCAAGGGCTCCTGTGTTTATCTGGGATTACACACACAACACACACACACACACACACATCATTCACACATACACACTCACATGCACAGTCTCTCCCTCTCTCACACATACACACAAACACACACTGCATGTACATGCATGCACACGCACACGCAGTCATAGAAACTGGGTGCACTAAAGTCAGTACTAGATAATTTTACACAGACTTGAAAAACCTTTAGATTATTTAACATTTAGTTACCCAGTTGTAAAAAGAAGCAAATAAGTTGATTCTGTCTTATATTCTTATATAGCAGAGGCATTATGATTTTGTTTAAGTTTGTGTCTCTTATATTCCTCCTTCTCTATCTCCTCCTAGGATGACATGATATCAATTTCAGGATACTCCAAAAGGAAGAAGGAAAAAGAAATGGAAACCAAAAGAAAAGAGGAAGAGAGAGAAAGAAAGAAAGAAAAGAAGGAAGGAAGGAAGAAAGGAAGGAAGGAAGAAGGAAGGAACGAAGGAAGGAAGGAAGGGAAGGAAGGAAGAAGGAACCAAACCCAGACCTTATATGTCACACCTGTAACCCCAGCACTTGGGAGAGAGGGGCACTGAGGCAGGAACTGTGAAACGAGTAAACGGTTTGATCCCAGCCTGGGCTATGGAATGAGACTTTATGGTGGTTTGAATGAGATATCTATCTCCCATAACTCTCGAATCTGTGGCTATCTGCAGAGATCGAAGGTGTGGTCTTGCCAAAGGAGCTTTGAGGTTTTAAAAGTCTCCCTGCATTTCTATTCAAGCGATCTCTCTCTCTCTTTCTCTCTCTCTCTCTCTCTCTCTCTCTCTCTCTCTCTCTCCTCTGTCTCTCTCAACTTCCTGTATGTGAGTCTGTTTGCCACCTGCCACCTGCTGCCTGCTCCTGCTGTGGGGTTGCTATCTAGTCAGCCATCAGGGACTCAGACGCCCTGGAACCATAAGCCCCAAATTAACTTAATCTATAAGTTGCCTTGATTGCGGCGTCTCATCACAGTAATTAAAAAGGAACTATGACAGACCCTGTCTCAGGAGAGTGAAACGTAAGGCTGGACTGTGTACTGCTGCTCTAGAGAGCATGGTTTGATTCTCAGCACCCACACTGGGGACTCTCAACTGCCTGTAACTCCATCTCCAGGAGAGCCAATGCCTCCGACCTTCATGTCATGCCTTTTCCATACAGATACACACAAGTACACATAGTTAAAGATTACTCTTTACCAAAACCAAAAGGGGGATTAGAAGAAGAGGGAACCAAAAAACAAAGGCAGGAAAAAGATACAAAAGTGCCAATACTTGGAAATGTTATTTATGTTAACGATATACTTTTCTTTTTCAGACAAGGTCTCATGTAGCCCAGGCTAATCTTAAACTCTCTCTGTGGCCAAGGATGACCTTGAATTTCTGATGATCCATTTTCCACCTCCAACTTCTAGGGTTAGGGCCATGAACGAGCTCCTCGGGTTTACGAGGTCCTGGGGGTTGAATCCAGGGCTTCATGAATACTTGATAAGCACCCTACCAACTGAGCTATATTCCCAACAATGACATGTTTAATAAACTCACGAATTTACACATAAGCACGGGCCTGCTTATGTGATATGGGGGGAGGGGAGGGAGGCAAAAAGAATTACCAGACAGGCTTAGGGCCAGGAGAATTGGAAGAGAGAGCCAAGAACAAAAATTCCAGTCATCCCGGGACTGTTGAAGAATGGGCACCCTTTCCTCCTAATTACTCTCACAAACACACCTAAGATCAGTATCCGACCCCCTTCCTTCAATTCTTTCTAAGGAAAACCAGTTGCTAGGAAGAAAGAACCCTGGGAATTTGGGAATCTTCTGCTCTTTCCTTAGTAAGAACATACTAGGTTAAGCCAAACAGAAAACAAATCACATTCCTTAAAAGAAACATATTTCCCAGCAATGCCTCCTCCCTGAGAAGCCATTCAGTCACCCTTCTGGGAACAGAGGGTGAAGCAGCTTGGCTGCTCTCTCATAGTTAGGTCGCCAAGGGAAGCAAGGGACAGAGGGACAAACAGGCAGGTGAAAGAGATCAGCAATGTTCCTCATGACCCCAGTCTTCACCAGGAACTTTCTTTTTCCTAGGAAAACTTTGGTGGGTGTGGCTCTTGAGGAACTCGAAGGTCCACATCTGTTGACAAAACATGTCCTCTGGGGAGTCATTAGTCATGTTAAACCATGCAAGACCCTGTTCATTTGAGGATGGGGCTGAGACTTGGTTGGAGGAGTACTTGCCTAGCATGTACAAAGCCCTACGTTCGAGTCCCAGCACAGTGCAAAGCACAGTGACACACCTGTGATCCCAGTGCTTCAGATGTAAAAGTTCTCAGCCATTTCCGGCTGTTTCAGACTCACAGTCTAAGAGTCATGGTCTTTCATTTAAACAAACAAAAAAATCCTTACATTTATAGACCAACAATGTGGATATTGTTACCACAGATACAATGTAA
The DNA here is from genome assembly GCA_021653895.1 of Mastomys natalensis. Lineage (NCBI taxonomy): Eukaryota > Metazoa > Chordata > Mammalia > Rodentia > Muridae > Mastomys > Mastomys natalensis. Next base: position 1,077,097 of record JAJTUV010000060.1, read on the forward strand.
AGACAAACAGGAGTTACAGTAGCATGCCACAGACTACCCTGTAGCAATAAATCCAAAGAGCTAGGGACACATGTCAGAGCAACCGGATTCTCCAAGGACATCAGGTGAGTCCTGCTGAGTTCCCCCGTTCTCGCTTTTATTTACCAGCCAAGATAATGCAGTGTTTCTACAATGGACAGAAAACCATGCTGACTCCATTAAAAAGAGTATTTTTTTCATTTCCCCCCACATGGCTCACTCCCACATCTCAGATCTGAAATCCTACAGGCCAACATGCTATCAATCCTACAGGAAGTGGAGGCTTGTAGAACCAGCAGCAGCAGCCAAGGTGAGGGCCCTATCCCTGCAGGGCAGGAAGAATAGATGCTTCTATCTGTCAGACACAGTGCCTCCAGTCTGGCTGCGACTGCTCAGGAGCAGCAAGTAGGTGTGGCGTAGGCAAGATGTGAGTCTTCACACGTGAATCGGCAGAGAGGGGTAAGGCAACAATGCTCCCCAAGGAGGAAAATTTTTCATGGGTCTGTCTGTGTGGCCTGCAGCCTTCTGAACATGAAAGGGATGTTTTTCTCTAGGGAGGCTATTTCCTAACACTTGGTACACCTCATCCTGGACATCTACGATGTGAAGTGTATATCTATTTTCACATTAGAGTCATCCTACACAAATAAGGATAGTCTGGGAGTCTGAGGGGAACCGAATGCATTAAGTCTCCAAGAACAGGCTGAGTGGAGTGGTGTATGCCCAAAGTCCTGGCTGTTCATGATACTCACTCAGGATGGATCGCTTGAGACCAGGAGTTTAAAGCCAGCTTGGGCAATATTGTAGAATATAGATAGAATAGATATAGGTATATGTATAGGTATAGGTATAGATATAGACAGATATATATCACAGAGAAAGGAGCCTCCCTTGAGGAAATGCCTCCATGAGCTATCCATGACACCATGTGGGTGGTGCCATCCCTGGGCTGGTAGTCTTATGTTCTATAAGAAAGCAAGCTGAGCAAGCCAGGGGAAGCAAGCCAGTAAGTAGCATCCCTCCATGGCCTCTGCATCAGCTCCTGCTTCCTGACCTGCTTGAGATCCAGTCCTGACTTCCTTTGGTGATGAACAGCAATGTGGAAGTGTAAGCTGAATAAACCCTTTCCTCCCCAACTTGCTTCTTGGTCGTGATGTTGGTGCAGGAATACAAACCCTGCCTAAGACAGTATTGAAACTCAAAACAAACCCAAAGCTAGGAAAAATGCTTTTAGCCACTTCTCCAACCCCAGGCTCACTGTGTGCCAGCTGCTCCTACAAATGCCCACTGCCAAATACATGTAACGGTTCACACTGGTTGGACCTATTTATCAACAGTGACAGCAGAAAAATACAGGACAACCTGTGAGTTCCATTACTGGTGCTAACACACGAACACCAGAATGTCACAGAAGTTGTTACCACAAAGCCATCAAAGAGATGTGTAAATTTCCGTGGGGCCCAAGGCTGTAAGTCCATCTCACAGATGGCAAGGACCACAGTGTCCTCATCATTCTCTCTCTCAGCCAAGGTCTGTTTAACCCTTTGTACCCCTGTAGTTGTAGATGCAGCAGTAGAGGAGTCAGGACGCCCATCACTGATGGTAGTGTGCTGGTATATACTTGTACTGTCTAAGAAAATACTTAAGTTGGTCATGATGGTAGTGAGGTTTTTGTGGCTGTTTGTTTTCTTTTTTGTTTTTAAGGACAGTTTGATGGGCTTTCCTGTCCATCAACTACACAAACAGCTAAACTAAAAACAGAGAGAGACCATCCAGCTAGATATACTAACAAGGAAGCCTCAACCTCTATACCTTTGATGTCTGGGGCCAGATAGTTCCTTGAGGGGTTGGGGGTTTGCCTGAGTGTTGTTCTGTGTTTGCAAAGCCCTAGCTTCCATCCAGAAGAACCTAGTTGTACCCCTCCCCCATTGTGGTAAACACAATGTTTCTAGACATTGACACATATCCCTGAGGGACAAGCTGCCTCCAGCTGAGTAATATGAAATCGTGGTGAAAACAGGGGCTGCTAAGTCTCTTCAGACTCAGATTTGGGGACACTGAGAAGGCAGAGTAGTGGGAAGAAGGAAGAATGTATATCCAGTGTCCCTTCAGAAAAAAATTGCAAGATATTAGGAATGAACTCCAAAGAATGGAGTGATTTGCATTCTCTCCCATACTTTCCCACCTGTTTCTTCTGGGCACAGTACTAGGGATTGAACCTACGCCTCATGAGTGCTAGACCAATACTCCGATGCTGATCTACAGTCCCAGCCCGCACCTCTGATTTATGATCGGAAGCCATATGCAGAAATAACTTTTATAATTACTGTATATATGGATGTACATGTGTGTGTGTGTGTGTGTGTGTGAAGAGAGAGAGAGAGAGAGAGAGAGAGAGAGAGAGAGAGAGATATTAACTTTCCGTTTTGTTCAGCAATCTTCCTTCCCCTAAAACTACCAGTGAGGAGGAACAAAGAATAAGACCAGAGTGGGCCCAGCAATTAATTACCTCCCCAGAACAGCAATGCAGCAGCTGCGTCTGCCAACTAGTCCCTGGGACCCATAATTAACTCAAAGGTCTTCCAGAGGGACTCACACTAGAAGCCAAAGGAATAATTAAATCCCTTGCAGTTTCAAAGGTGCTGAAGTCCTAGATTCCTAACCAAACGTAGCCTTTGCATGGAACCGTCCTGCTCATTCTGCCTCAGTATCTTCTAGATGACCTGAGTCTGTATTCAACATGGATGCAAGCTTTTTAAAAACACAACGAAAAGCGAGATGACAAGAATGTGCATGGTGGCCCTTACTGCAGAAAGCACACACTATGGAACTCACACACAGAGAGGAAGCGTCACAAGGAACTAAAGAGATGGTGGACTCCTCTACGGGTGGTGACAGCCAGCACAGAAGTACACCTCACTGGACAGCCTCACACCCAGCGAGACCATTGTTCATGCATGTATGTTTCATGCATGTATGTTATTTTATGACAGTGGCCACCACTATAGGAAAACCCAGCAGGAATGGCCTTTGCTGTACTAAAATGTGGGAAAGATGATGGAAAATGAATATATTAGAACTTCTGACCTCCCTGCTTTAAGTGACAGAATGTATGTCAGCCATAGCTTTTCTGTCTGAAAATGAAGGTTCAGGCTTTGGCACGAGTTGAAATAAGCATGTTTTCATTGGATACTGTGGCCAAGATGCTATCCTGGGCAGTTTATGTATATGTATGGGATGAGTGGAACCTTCAAAAACCCTGTGAAGAAGGATTATCTAGTCTCATCTGAAGTAAAGGACCAGCCCCACGCCACTGTGTTGGTTAAACAGCCACAGTGAGTCCTGAGTGTGAAGTGAGGTCTTATGGTTCACACTCCTTCACACAGCTTTAGAGCACCAGGTGGAAGTGGTCCATCCAGATCACTGACTTCTGCTCTCCTCAGACTGGTTAAGGTTAGCTGGTACTAGGCACATTCCATAACGCAGTGGTTAGTTTGCTAACAAAGGCAGCCATCCTGGTCAAGGTTTATGTATCGTACGGCCTTTGGAAACAAGTGGATAGCTCTGTTTGGCACTCTCATCCTCTCTTGGACCGTCTCAGCAACTTTGTACTGATGGCCTTGACAGTCTGTCTTCCCACGTTTACACACTTCAGCCCTTAACTCTGTAACTAAATGTGAAGTCGTTTGCCTTCCACAGAACCTGTCAGAATACTTACTCTCTATTGCTAATCCTACAAAAGAAGTATGAAGAAGTACACGATGTATGTGCAATTTGCCTTTCTAATAAATGTATTTTCGACAACCCAGCCCACTCTAGCTGATGGGCTAGAAGGGGCGGGTGTCTAGGAAGAAATGGCTTTCTAGTATCCACCTCCCCATCTCTACCCTCGGAGCTTCATGCATGCTAAGTGTAAGCAAGTGTCTGCTGAGGGGCTACATATCCACCGCTCTGGTGGCCTTTAAGTCACAATACTGCACATGCTAAACTTTCTCTCTCCAAGGCCCAACTCCTAGCCGACAAGCTATTGGCAGTTTAAGACGACTGGGGAAAGAAGACTGCTTTTATTGAGGGATATGGCTACTGGTAAATTGCCCATACTCCAGTGGATGGCCCCACACTCACGTGCTTATGGGAAGAACTAACTGTACTCGGTGGGTTAAAATAATCAATGATAGCTAATTTTAAGAGAAAAACATGAGGTGTTGAAGAAGATGAGCTAGAAAGTTCTGGTGGGTGTTTCAGGATAAAAACGAGAGGTGGGTGCGACCAAGAACATTGTAGGCACGCATGAAATTCTCAAAAAGAAATTTAAGAAGCACCAGGAATGAAAACTTTAATCTAAAAGAGAACAAAGCCACCAAATAATCTGCCTCTTGTACAAGACGGGCCACAAAGTGTTGTCCTTACCCTCCATATCAGACCTGAGGACACCTTTACTCTCTCCCAATCCAGATGCACCAGTGAAGGAAGGACAGCTGATTGTGCCTCTGCTGACAGCTATTCCCAGCTGTGGCACAACCTGAAAGCCAGCACCTGCTTTGTTCCACAAAAGTCCTGAGTTTACCTGAAAACTCTGGATCATAGCAAATGCCACTCTGACTCCATGAAAGTCTAGGAATCCGTTAGAGCTCATCACATGTCAGATAAGGAGGCTGCCACACTGTGTATTAATAGATGAGGTAACTTCTCAGAGACTGGTGGGACTGGATTAACTCTTTGCCCAAGCACATTCCTGGCTGGATCCCACTTGGAACAATTCTGTAATGAGCAACTCTTGATAGCTAAGTGTCACCTTGCAGAGGGGACATCACAAGGAGTCCTTGACCTCGGACAGAAACTCTCACAGGTCTCAGGAGGCCTGCCTATGTTCTGAGCCCGGGCAGAAGCACCGCACAGAGCACTTGGACCGTGTGTTCTGGCTTTAATCACCCATCAGACCAAAAAGACTCTGAGAATGCCTTACCCTGCACAGATCATTCTGAAGCCTCATAATCAGTTCCTACTGTCTGGTCATATTTTGTCCTGATTAATTCCAGACATATGAACCATTAACCTTAATTAAGAAGCAAGATCTGGTGGCACAGGTCCATAATCCCAGTTGCTTCAGAGCTGAGGTAGAAGAATTGGAAGTTTAGAGCAAGCCTAGGCAACTTGGTGAGACACTGTCTCAAAAGATAAAGTAAAAAAGCAGAGAAGGAGCTCAGGGAATCGCTCAGTGTCAGAGCGTTTGTCTGGCATGCGCAGTAGACATAATCCACGTCGTATGGCACACGTGTGTGCACTGCATTTTTATGGTAGTTCTATGTCCCTAACACATTGTTACAGGAATGCTGTGGTGTCTAAGCAGATAATGTTCTGTCCTTACACAGGAGTATGAAAAGCCAGGAACGAGATGCCTGCTGTCATTGGCTGGTCTAGGGAGAACAGCTCAGCACCCTATCACGCTTGCCCTCTTTTTTCTTTGGCAAAATTCCACTCGAGCTCCCAGACCCAGCTTGGGCTGCACTAATGCTCGCCCTGCTCCTCCAACCACAGCCTGCCTGATGCACGCATCTCCTCACTGCAGCACTGAGCACACTGTACTGAAGTGACTGTTTAGCCATCTGCCTCACTGGTAGGCCAGGAACGCCTCCCTGAGCTATTGAGGCGCTGGAGCCCAGCCCTGGGCATGCGCAGAGCAGCACAGCAGCCTGGTGCCGAACTTACTTGTTTCTTCCTGGCCAGAGTCTAGCGAGGAAGAGGAATTGACAGGTGGAAAATTCTGAAATGTGCCAGAGAACACAGGCTCAGGATTGCTGGATCAAAAACGAGCAAGGGGCAGAATATAGCTATGGGTACCAGGACGGATGGGCAAGCCTCTGTAAATACCCGCAGGTTATCTGTAACCTGGGAATCTGTAACATTGCAGAAATCTGTGGTCTAGGGATATGGAATATGGGGCAGGTTGATTTTAATGGCTGAAATGGTAAATGAAAAACCACTGGATGGGAGAGGCAAGCATGGGCGGAGTTACACTGGGAGGAGCAAGCATGGGCGGGGTTAGGCTGAGGCCACGCCCAGCCAGTGTGAAAGGAAAGACCAGAGCTTCACTGCACTCTGAAACCCTTTGAACCAGCATTACCAACCTATCCTTGGCTATCTGTTCTCCATCCCTCCCACCCTGCAGCTCTTCCCTGCCTGCCTGACACAGCAGTGCAAGTTGTGTAGAAAGGACTGTGGGTCGGCAGAGAATTGTGCATCTTCTACATACGGCTCAAAGGTTGAGTCTCACGCTATTCACAGTCCCATGAACTATTTTTATTGTGTATGTACGTTCACATGACTGTGACACGTGTGCATTCACATGTGGACACAGAAGTTTCAAGCTGGGCGTCAGCCTCAGTCACTCTCCACTGTATTTACTGAATCGGGATCTCTGGCTAAACCAAATGGTTTGGCTACTGGAGTAACTAGCCAGCTGTGCTCGGATCTAAGTTCCTGGAGGCTGGGTCCTCATGCCTTCACAGTAAGCTCTCTATCCACTAAGCCCCTGCCTAGCCCAGTCTGTCAACTCTTTTGCTAAATGCAATCTAAGTTTCCACCTAATGGGAAAATCAGCTCACCTCCAGTTATACACCTATTTCAATAATCCTGGTCCAGGAAACCGTTTTTTTCCATCCTCTCTCTCTCTCTCTCTCTCTTTTTTTTTAAGGATTTTTATTGTTACTTTAAAGTATGTGTATGTGCAGGGGATGAGGTATGACGGTTTCCATGGAGATCAGGGCACTAACTAGATCTTTCTGACGCTGAAGTTACAGGCAGTTGTGAGCTGTTCAGCATGGATGCTGGGAACTGAACTCGTGTCCTCTACAAGAGCATTGCATACTACAATCCCAGCATCCAGGAGGTAGAAGCATGGGGATCAGGAGTTTGTCATCTGCAGCCACACAGCAAGTAGCAGCCCAGTCTAGGACATATGAGACCCTGTTCCCTCCACCAAAGAAATCCAAGCCTGAGGTCTATGTCACCTCACGCAGAGGTCACCTCATACAGAGATCATTAAGTACCATTAAGTTTCCATCTTCGGGAAAGCAGAGAATTCTTGAAATCGGGAGAATTCAACTCTTCTGTTTCTGCCCAAGGACATAAGAAGACTAAGGAACCGGGGGCTGGAGACATCCTACTAAGAACATACAAGTGTCAGATCCTCCACTGAACTGTCCAACCTTAAGAAGAGAGTCTGAGACTCTATGAGGCTAGGGGCAGTCAGAGGAGCTTGCCCAGACATGGTAACTAGCCTTCAGGTGTCTCTGGACCCAATCAACAGAGCCATATAGACCCCAATGTCCACCCCAAGAGCCATATAGTGCCAGTCCACCCCAGCAGAGTCATATAGATGCCAATGTCCACCCCAGCAGAGCCATATAGATAAAGTCCACCTGCCTCAGAGAATGCTCTCACCCTGGTCAGTAAGACAGATCAGTTAAACCCTGGTTTACATTTCGTAATAGACAAATTGACTACCTGATGTTCTTCACTGCTGCAAAATGACCAATGCTCTTCTAAAGAGCTTGGCTGGAAGATGGCTCAGAGTTAGAGCACACTGCTCTTCAGAGTTGAGTCATCCAGCAACACATGGTGCTCAACCATCTGTAATGGGTCAGATGCCTCTAAGGTGTGTCTGAAGAGACAATGTGTTGTATTACATACGTAAATAAATAATCATTTAAAAAAAAAAGAAGAGAAAGCTTACTGAACACACATCAATAAGTGTTAAAAGCAGTATTCAGGAATATACTTAGGGCTGAGGGTGTGCGCCAGTGCATGTGTGCAAGATATGGAAGAGTATGATGGCCAGACGATATTCATCATGATAATTGAAACAGGGTCATTTAGTAGACCCTGGGGCTCACCAGTTAACACATGGCTGACTATCCAGCAAGCCCCAGGGACCTGCCTGTCCCCACTGCCCCAGGGCTGGGATTATGTCAGCAGACCCGGTTTCTATGAGTCCTGAAGACTGAATTCAGGCCTCATGCTTCAAGCACCCACTTCATCGGCTGAGTGAGTTCTCTTGAAAATACATATTTTAAAGCCCGTTTTTCATACTCCTCACTATCCCTCAGAATTTAAGAAGCATGCAAATCTAGAAATGGTTACAAATTTCACTTGTAACAATTTACTTGATTGGTGGACTGGCACAAACATGTTCCCTGCTGCCCAATTTGTATAAGGCAAAATCAAAAGAAAACACCTAAGTATTGAGAAAAAGGACATGCAGAATTAAAAATAAAATCTGTGTAGACCACCCACCCAAACCACAAAATGATACCAACACTGATAAAGGGCTGGTGTGTCTCTATTCAAAGGCACTCTCCCAAAGTAGATTATCACACTTTAGGTTAAAGTATGGGTGCAGCATGCTCCAGGTTTCCAGCCTTCATTAGCCGCCATCCACACTGGGTGGGCTTTGTGTTTGAGTAATTTCTGTTACCCAGATGCTCCGTAAGTAACCCCTAACCCGAGCAAATATGGATACAAAGTGCAGGACAGAAACTGAAGGAGGGCCGTCTGGAGACGGTGGGGGTGGTATGACACAGTAAGACTGTTCAGTGAATCACAGAGATAAACAATGGAGCGATAGTGTCTCTAAATATCCATCAAGACGAGGAACAGATAGGTTCTGGGACAGTCAAAACTCACAGACGTCAGCAGAAAAACGGAGAAGCTGGACTCTCGGCATCCTTGGCTGAAACCAGAGGATCTCCGGCGCCTGGGAGTTTGGAGCCAACCTGGATAGCAGAATGAGAAAGCCTACTTCTTAAGAAAAGAGGAAGACAGGAGTGGGGAGTAGAGAGGAATGGGCTATAGAAACATGTATGAACAAGAACCAATCTCCAAGTCAGGGGAGGAAGCAGAGGAGAGGGAGGAGAGAAAAGCTATGTGCTCTCACAGAAGTAAAATCACAAACCATCGACTTACGGGGGCGTTGCTGATAGGTACACAAATGGAGACGCTCTGGAAACATGGCAGCAATAACGCCAAACACAAGACAGTAATTACTTCTGGAGAGACGAGACTGTGTAGGTTTGTGGGAGGGGCCTGTTAAATCATTCAACCATATTTACTTTTAAAATGCCAAGCAAATGTGTCAAAGATGTAGAATCCTACATGGTGAGGTGCCTGCTCTGTCTTTCCTACTGACTCCTGGGTGTTCTGAGCACTTACTTTAAGGTGTTTGCGAGGTGCTCTTTCCCAGCTGTGGCAAGGAGGAGTCAATGTCTATGCAGTAATTCAGCTTGCCTCTGTTGCGCACACAGGAAACTTTCCAGCTACTGAACATAACAATAACGTGGAGCGTGCTTAGCACCTTTTTGGGTTGGGCTGCCATTCCTCTGTACTCTGCTTTGAGTACGGTATTTTGTCTGTGAGGAAACTGAGGCTTAGAGAAAATCTGTACTAAGTTATCTCAATGAGCGAATTGCTGTGTTTTATGAAAAAGAACCAGGAATATATTTGGTAGAGGCATGGTATGAGGAGAGAGAGGGGTGAGGGGAATGGGGGAAGAAGGGACAGAGAGGGTAAGAGAGTAGGAGCGAGTGGAGGGGGGCAAATAGTCCATTTTATAGTGAGTCAGGCATTACCTTGCTGTTGCCAGGTAACGGTTAAGGAATGTTAACAGGAATGGCAGGGCAAACCCATGACTCCAGGATAACTCCAAAAGTAGCAGTCTATCTGCTTTCTGTCCATAAGCCACAAGTATACCAAGTATACAGGGATTCCGAGCTAGCCTAAACTGCCATCCTGGCTCTAGAACTGGCATGATCAAACTCAGGGACATCTGAGGAAACAACACAGATCCTTAGAAAATTCTGTTCCTTCATGACTTGGAGCTAAATAAAAATACACCCCAAGGATCAAACGTTAACAACTGATTCCTAAATTGAAAGTAACCACTCAAAGAGTGTTTACGACCTGGACTGTGAATCCTGTAACCTGCCTTCAGGACACGGAGTGTGGGAAAGCATGGAACTCCGCTACGGAACTGCGGTAACCCAGGGTGTTTCTTAAATCCAAGTCTAAGAAAATGAGACTGTGACTCTGGTGTGGGGAACGGGGAGGAGGCAGCATTTTGATAAACTTCCTTCTGACTATTTTGCTCTCTGGTCAGCTGTTCAGCCCATTAGGTTAATTATTAGCGAAGCTACGAGCCAGCTAAAGAGACACAGTTTCCTGGCTCTTCGAGTTACTCGCCTGGAATAGACACACTTTGGAAAAGAAGTAGCATGTCAGTAAACTCTCATCTCATCCAAACGAAACAACCTATCTCGGGAGTTTTCCACTCTTCGTCAAAAAAAAAAAAAAAAAAAAAAAAAAAGCTTTATTGTTTATATGGCAAGCTGCGTTTCTTTTCTAAATTAACATGTACTCAAGGAACGTGTTCCTTGAGGGGGAATGTGGACTATAAAGAGTTGCTTCCTATACTGAGCACCAGTTCCACCTCCAGATGAGCTGCTAAGCTGTGATCAGTCACTGCAGTGTCCCGAGGCCCAGCCGCATCCCAGATGGGTTATGTAACTGAACCATAAATTAAACAAATGCAGGCTAAACTTATGTAAATGCATAGGACATGTTTGAGCCTATGGTTACACGCTAGCCTGATTCCTAAATAAACGTTGTAACTTCACACTCAGTTCATCCTCCCTCCCTCTCTGTGGTTGAGCACAGTACACAGGCCACCATTCAATCTTGTTAGTGTTTCAAGAATCTGTGGTGGGATTTACTGCACGCACAAAGTTGTGAGCCCATAGTTTCTATATAATCGTTGAACATAGCTATTGACCCCAAATCACTTTATATTGATTATCAGTACCTATTCTTTCCTCCCTGGTCTTCCTCTTGTAGATTCTGGATTTTTCGTAGACATGGGATCAGTCATAAAGCGTATAACATTAGTTTCTAGTTTCTTTCACTAAGCAAGTTCTACCCCTATTATAGTATGCATTGAGAATCCATTATTTTTATTGCTAAATATTATATATAATACATTCTATTATCTATATATCTTTATATATTATCCATATATCTACTCATCACTTTATGAATTCTGAATTGTTTCAAGCATTTTTTTTGCTATTATGAATAATGCTTCCATAAACATTTACACACAAATTGTGTGTTTGTGTGCACAGATAACACATATGTGCAGGTACACACGTGTATGAGGGCCACTGCTAATGTTCCTTCCTGCTGGATACTTTGCTTATTAGTTTGTTTTTAGACAGTCTCCTACTGCTCTGAAACTCATCAAGGAGGTGGGTGAGTCTGGCTGGACAGTGAGTGAAGTCAGGCCCCCAGAATAAAGGTGTGTTCAGTTTTCTTGGTTTCATAGTTTGAAGTAAAATTGCTAAGTCATATGGCAAACTGGTACTTAATGTTTTGAGGGTTCACCCCCAACTTTATTTTTTGAGACAACTGACCCTGGAGCTTACAGATCTGTCTATACTGCCTGGACCCTGAGCAGGGACCACACTGCTTGTCTCTCTTCCTCACAGTACTGGGATCTTAGGAGTGCAACCTATACCTGGCCTTTGTTTGTTTGTTTGCTTCCAAGGGTGATGGGGGTTAGAACTCAGGTCTCTGTGTTCAAGCAGCAAGTAGTGTATGAACCACCTGAGCTCTCCACAGGCCCCAGTGAAACCTAGTTCAACATTCCTCTCCTTCAGTGTATATTCTTGAATTCTAGCATGAATGTAATAATAAAGACTATGCTAGAACCACTGGTTGTGTGCTATGACTTCTGAAAGCCAGCAGGATCACATTGCATAGGGCCATGAACCTGAACTTATAGCATCCAGTCGTTTCTGTGTGAACAAAATCGTTCAGAAGCATTCTGAGCAGGGGACAGATACTATTATAGTGATGACTTGGCATGAGTGCATGTCGTGAGTTGGGTTCTGATGGCAATTGGGCTGCCATGAGAGAACAGAGAGGTGGAGTCCTGATTAAAGCTGCAGGGAAGACTGAGAGGATTCTGAATCTTCCAAATTGGCTAGAAACATAAAGCAGGTTTTTCCAGAACATGTCCATCAGGACAGAAATACTGTAACTCAAAGCTCACATGGTTCCGTGGCCTCTAGCTCAGCCACTATAATACTGTACCACAGGCGAAAACCATGCCCTTTGAAGACCTAAAGTTTAGTCTCTGGAATTGATTTAATTAGCCATACTAAACAATTTAAGAGTCTGACTTCTTGTAGCACGCTGGGCTGAAGTTATTTATTTACGTTCCGAGCTGGAACCTGCTGAGAGGAATTCTTAGAGAAATCACACCCTATTTTCTTCAGCACCCTAGAAACAGAAGCGGTGTCTGGGAAAACTGATTTACAATATTCAAATTCAGTCATTTTATATTTAGATAAAGGATTCATCTGTTCCAATAGCTAGCAAACTCCATACCGCTGCCAAGTCCAACCCGCGTCAGAAACAAGCCTGCCCGATACTGGTTTCTTCTGGTGGACCGTCTTCATCTTCAGCATCTCGTCATTTGCTTCTTTGCCGACAACACCTGTCTCAGGTCCTTGCAGCTTCCAGGGGTCTTGATGTTGTCCACAGTATTCTCAAGCTCAAGTGATCTTCCTACCTCTGCCTCCCTGAGTGCTGGGACAACAGGCATGTGACGCCATGCCCAGCTTAGGGATATGTGACTTTAGTAACTAGATTTAGGGTACCCTGCTGTGGTGGATTGGTCTGGTGCTATTTGTATTTTGATGTAAATTCCACTCTCCTGGGTGGGGCTGAAGACAAGGAGTGACAGGTGGTTTCTTCTGAACCAATCCTCTAATGAATAAAGGAGCCAATCACTGGGCGAATAGGAGGGACTTCCGAGTTGGCGAGGGGAAGAGAGGAGGAGAGAGAGGGTCTTTTTTGGACAGGCTAGCGATAGGACCAGATGTAGCTACTAGTGTCTCCCAGTTTATATGTCGAATCCGCCAGGATTCTCCACCGGAGGCTTTAGATTTAATATGGCTCACAAGATTAGCAGTCTAGTTGTTGCGCCCAGCGATTGAGTCACCATCGTTTCTGAACTAAGTTTGTGTGGTGTTTTTCTTTTCTTTTCTTTTCTTTTTTTTTTTTTTTTTTGGTTTTTCGAGACAGGGTTTCTCTCTGTGGAGCCCGGGGTGTCCTGGAACTCACTCTGTAGACTAGGCTGGCCTCGAACTCAGAAATCCGCCTGCCTCTGCCTCCCAAGTGCTGGGATTAAGGGCGTGCGCCACCACTGCCCGGCTAGTGTGGTGTTTTTCTTCACACGGCTGCTCAGATTGGTTTCCAGAGAGAAAGGTACGGCAGCAAAGTGTGGGTTTGCCAGACGAGCACCACAAAGGCCTTGGGGGTTTTGAAGCATGAGGGGGTCGTGGTAGCAGTCCACCGGTGGGAACTTAGGGACCTGGGTGGAGAGATTTCTGGAGCCCTGAGTCAGAGAGTCTCCATGAGATAAGAACAGGCCTAGGAGACCACCAGGACTGAGAGTAGCTAGGCATAGCTCGGGAAGTACTTGCCGTTCCTTTTTAATGTTTCCCACAACACCTTGCCACACACAGTCCATTGTCGGCCTCTTGCTACCAGACTTAATTCACCCTGGGTCTGGTCCTCCATCAAATGCACTATTTAGATGATGATATCCCATTGCTCAGAAACACGCCAACTGCTTTCTGTTTACCCAGGAAGTCCAAACTTTGGCCCTTCGCATAGCACACTCCCTGTCCGGCTGCCCTATCCCTCTGAGAGTGGGTCAGTCCCCCTAGATCTCCATTCTGGTCGAACTGGGCTTCCGTCTTTCCAAACAATTCCTGTACTCACCCAGCACACACTCTGTCCCCTTCCTCTTCTTCTAGAAGACATGCTTCCTAACTCACTGCTTCCCAAATCCTGTCAGTCCTTTGAGGTCCCACTCAGCTGTTTGTGAAAAAGAATCCTTCCTGGTCCACCGGGCTCTTGCTGATGATGTTACGGCTTGCCTGCAGGGTGTGTGATTCATGCCAGAAGGCTGGCACTAGATTGGTGATTACTGGATTTTTCCACAGGGTTAGAGCTGAGCCTGGTGACTACAGGACACGTTTCCTGAGGGTAAATTTTGGCACGCCTCTCACTGGGCCCACACTAGCACCTTCCAGCTGGTAAAAAACGTAGCAAATACCGAATAACTAAATAAACATTCTAAAAAGGTTTTGAAGGCTCTTGGCAGCAATAGTTTTTTCAAACATTTTCTTTCATCATGTGTGTATGTGCTTGTATGTGTGAATGTGGTGTGTGTGTGTGTGTGTGTGTGTGTGTGTGTACACTATAGCATATGTGAAGAAGTCATGGAATTCATGTGAATCTATTCTCTCCTTCTATCATGCATGTCTGGGGGATTAAACTCAGGTTATCCAGCTTGGTAGCAAGCTTGTATTTTTACCCACTGAGCTATCTCACTGGCCCAGGAATAGTGTCTCAGTGGACACACTAGCTATACTGGTTCCGGAGAGGACTTAAAGCTGCATGAAAGACCACACACAGCACATAGCAAGCTGGCATGTGGCACTTTGGATTGCATGTTTGCCTACATATACAAAATGAGGTCTAAGTTCTTCAAATATGTACAGTGATACTGTCTAGCCCAGAAGCCCGGGCCCCAGAGTATCCCCTATGAAGCATGCTACTGAAGTCCCTATCATGTAATGAATTTGTACCTGGTGGAGAGAATGACAAGCTAAGAAATAGATGGGCTATATTTAGGACAACACTAAACTGTCTCAGGATAAACTATTTCTTTGGGTAGCTGTAGTGCCAACAGAGTACTAAGCTCTTTGTTTTCAAGCATAAGGTCAACAACAAGAAGATAATCCCACTCTTAATCTGTTTCAAGGACTTGGAAGCCAACTGGAAACCCATGGTTTGGAGCTTCCATCAATAACCATGTGGGGCTTACAGTTAAAAACGCTCAAGTAAGCAAGGCACTGAGGTACATGGCAGTAATTACAGATTCTGGAGGCAGAGGCAGGAGGTCTAAGGACTGATGCAAGTTCAAGGCCCGCCTGGTCTACCTAGTAAGTTACAAGCTACAGCTGCATGGTGAGACCTTCTCTCCAAATAACCAAACAAATGAAGTGTTGCGGGAAAAGTGCTGCTGTGGTCATGTAGGTGCCACACTGCCAAGCCAGAGTATGATGGAGCAAGGGCAATTGACTCCGTGCATCTGCCTCGGACTCAAGAACACCAGTGAAGGAAGATGATTGGCCGTCCTCACCAATTTCACCCTTATTACCATCCACAGGGCAGCGTTCACTCTAAACCTGCCCGTGAGACAGCATCTTTATGTAATGTGTTTCAAAAGAGCTGGAGCCTCAGCAGGAGGAAGCTTGACAGGCGGTAGATAGAGTTCCTCTAGAACCATTGACGTGACCTTAAATGCCCCGCCCCAAGAACCAGAATGTACTGGGTTTGAAGTCCATTATTCCATCGTCTGTCACCTGTGAAGAAGAGCCTGGCCCTTGGGTAGGAGATGAAACAAGAGTATTGCTAGCATTAAAGCAAAGACCTCATAAATACGGTTGTAATAAGTAGGGATCAATGATTTAATTCTCATTGCAATTCAAGGGTTGATTACCAAGTCAAGCCAAACAGAAACAAACAATCCAGTAAGTGTGTTGGCTGCCAGGGTTGTATATTAAAAATAACAGCCCTGAGCTGTAATTTCAGCTCCTGCTTTAAAAGTAATAAAACCAAGGATCACATATTTATTAATCATAGTTCACAATAACAAAGGAGGTGTCTGTGCCAGGAAAACACAAAAGCCCATCAACAACAGCTATCTAAACACAAACTCAGAGACGACACGGAGATCAGCTGTAAACATGACACGGTGGTCTAAAATATCAATGCCTTTAGATCTAGTAACCACCATGGAGACAGAAGGTTCCAGCTCTGTGTCTTCACACATCAGAGTAAAGCCAGGGAGGTTAATCAGATGGATCTGAAATAGTTTCAAGTATGTGTTCCTGGAGACAGGAACAACTCTGAAAAGAAGAAGGTGCCCTGGCACACTCCAGATCTGTCTGTGGGTGTGCGGCAGCTAGTACCGGCAGGAATTTTAAAGAGGCAGCAAACAGACAAGTCTTAAAAGAAATAGGAAGAACCTCTTCTTGATCTGCTAACTTAGTCAGGGACACTATTGTTGTGATGAACGAAACAACTTGACAAACAGCAGCCCGGGGAAGAAAGGGTTAATTCTGCTCACTCTTCCACGTCATAGTTCATCACTGAAGGAAGTCAGGACAGGAACTCAGGCACCACAGCAGGAACCCAAAAGGAACAGCTGATGCAGAGGCCATGGAGGAGTGCTGCTTACTGGCTTGCTCCTCATGGTTTGTTCAGCCTGCTTTCTTATACAACACAGGACCATCTGCTTAGGGATGACACCACCTACAATAGGCTGGACTCTCCCTCACCAGTCACTAATTAAGAAAATGTTCTTGTGGGCAATGGTGGAACACAACTTTAATCCCAGAACTCAGGAGGCAAGGGAAGACAGATCCCTGTGAGTTAAAGGCCAGTTTGGTCTACAGAGTGAGTTCTAGGACAGCCAAAGGTACACAAATAAATTCTGTCTTGAACTCCAACCCCAGGGAAAAGAAGAAATAGAAAGAAAGAAAAAAGAAAATGTGCTGCTTGGGTTTCTGTTGTTGTTGTTTGTTTTTTAATTTTGGTGGGGTTTTGTTTTGTTTCTTGGTTTTGTTTTTTGTATCATAGAGGCACCCTGATTTAGCATACCTTACTAATTTCCTGAATCACAGAAGCAAGAAAACAAAATAGTTTCATGGAAAATGAGCATGCTGAAGCCACTTTTTTTTTTTCATCTGAAACATAAACTCATTAGAAATGGCAATTCCCACACTTTAATCCAGATGGCTAAACGCCAGCCTGATTGGCATTCAAGCAATGTTAAGCCCTTGTTTCAATGTTAGGAAATAAACTAAATACCGCAAGGCTTAAGGACGCTCAACTCAGCTCTCGGACATATTTCTATTAGAAAAATAAATAAAAAGAAGCAACAGATGTCCTGGTTGTGAGCATGGCAGGTACAGTTCCTGCTTTCCGCAAGAATCATAAAATCCTTTAATAGAAAACCTTTTAGCACTGTTTTTTTTCTTATTTTGAACATAAAACACATATTTCTAAGATACTGGGGACTCAGTAAAATGGTAACAATTTTTCCAGGCTGCCATGGAAATGGGTCTGACAGCCAAGCAGTGACCACACATGTGTGAGTCCTGACTAGGTCTGAAATGCTGGCATGTGCCTGAATATTTTAATAGTGCCCACTTGTTAATCATTAGTAAGAAGTACGTTCAAAAATAAAAATAAGCTTTTTGCAGGTGAAGCTTTATAGTGTATAAAAAGCGGGGAAAGGCACCAAAGTGGACAGAGGTCTCAGCAGAGGTGTGCCGTGCTCCCTTGGGGACCCTCTTTTCTTACTTTGGTGTTGTTTGGAAACCATCCTGAGAGACATCCACTGCTTCCCTCGAAAGTCGTTGTGACTCTACCCGAGAGGAAATCTGGGCATTATTAAATTCTAACTCCTACACATCCTCCTGGGGGACTTGTTAAAATGGAAAACTGTGAGTATGGAAAAGAAGTGTCTGAAGTCTCAAGTTGATGTTCACAGGAAAGTTGGTACTCCACCATACAGACACTGTGGCTGTGTACCATTAGCTACAGGAACTTTGATAGTGTGTGTGCTACACTGACAGAGACTGTACTTACTCAGCAATTTGGAAAATACAGAGGCAATCCTTTATAATGAGAAAAGGGTCTGCATTTTTGTAGTGGTAATAAATAGATGGGGGTCAGTACGGTGATCTGCTACTTGAAGGCCATACTAACAAATGCTGGTGAATTCTACCAGACAGCACCTTGTTAGGTGCAATTTGAACCCTTGAAAATGTGTATCAACAAGCTCAAGACTGATCATCAGAACACCCGCCAATAGTGGGAAGAACTATGTTCACTTTTAGAACAGTCCGTATTTTAAGGGAAAGGAAGTCTCCCTTTGCTTCCTCTTCCCATGCTCCCAAATGATAAAGCTCACAAAATGAATCTCACCAGTGCCTGGTCCCTTCTTATCCATAAGCCACGTGTTCAAAGAATGCCTGAAGCTACTGAGAGCTCCGTACCCTACACACAGGTATCCATGTATGCCTATTACAAAGATTACTCTCTGCCCAGCAGTGGTGGCACATACCTTTAAGTCTAGAACTCAGCTGGCAGAGTCAGGCAGATCTCTGAGCTCAAGGTCAGGCTGGTCTACAATGTGACCAAGGCAGTCAAGGCTACACAGAGAAACCCTGTCTCAAAAATAAAACCAAAAACCACACAAAAATTTGTTTCTAAATTAGGCATTGGAACAATCAATATTAACAAGGAATGACCATGATGACATGCTGTCAGAAGTTACCCGTGTGGTTGTGCTCTCTCTAAAAAACGCTTGTCTGTGTGTTTGTTCACCTTCGCATCAAAGGACACATCCATGGCTCCGCTTTGGCATACCAAATTGGCAACAAAATCAATGTTCTTGTGTTTTGAAGCCATTACTAAGGAAAATAAGGATTCCATGAACACAAACACTGCCACCCCCTAAGAATCACTCGATTAATAAATACAGCCACTGAACAACTAACAGAAACGTTGCATGATCAGTGCAGACATGATGGACAAAGAGAAGAATCACATCCCAGGGGATGAAGGACAACTGGACTGGTCATAAGACTACTCAGAAAGGCTCACAGTTCGAAACTCAGGAAGCATTTACTTCTAGAATTTTCTGTTTACTATTTTGAACTGAAATTGACTAGGGAAAGAGAGAATATGGAGAGAGGAGGCCATTGTATATGAAGAATGGTCAGACTCTTGACTAAAGGGCTACATTTTAAAACAATGTTTCAGTTCAAATAATAAGGTTTACTTTGTTGTTTCCTGCAACTTTACAAAGATTGTTCTAAATTAAAATCTAGAACTGATGAGGACAGCATCACCAGCTACTAGGGGAAGTCCAAAAAGGTAAATGACAACAATAACAATAAGAACAATAACTTCCAGGGAATCACAGTGGGGAACTGCCTTTAAATGATAGCACATCTGTTACTGGAATACTTCCCAGTTGTGAAATGGATCCTGTCCATTTTGAAGATGTGGAGACTTATTTACAGAGTAACATAACAAAACGTAAGCACAAGCTAATTGCAGGTTTATCAGTTACGTGATATCAATTACTACCTCTGAACTTTATATTTAAAAAAGTTTTTAGGGTT
Source organism: Mastomys natalensis (assembly GCA_021653895.1). Taxonomy (NCBI): domain Eukaryota; kingdom Metazoa; phylum Chordata; class Mammalia; order Rodentia; family Muridae; genus Mastomys; species Mastomys natalensis. The sequence continues at coordinate 1,096,446 of JAJTUV010000060.1, forward strand.
ACAATCAGGGTAAGACACATTGCTTCCACTCTTAATTTTTATACATTTTCATGACATGGGCAGAATACTAGCCTTAAATATTTATTAAGCTAACTTTATTTTAACTATGAATGCTCTTCCATAAAAATATGTAAAATAAAAATATGTAAAACAAATCCCCATAAGTACTCATTGAAAGTTCCTGAGTGTGTATGTGTGTGTGCATGTGTGTGTGTGCATGTGTGTGTGTACTCACACATACACAAATTTGGTTAGTGCTAGGGATTAAAGTCTAGGGCTTTTTGCATGCTAGGTAAGTCCTGAATATTTTTAATTCACTGGGTTTCTTTCATTTAAAGATTATAAACCATTGGTTGACTGGAAAATGTTAAGGCATCTCTAAGGATTACAAGCTAAAAGTCTTCTTTGGAAACTCTCATCTATCCCCAAATGAGGTGAGATCTGGTTGATTTTTTGTGCTCCATTATTGATTATTTACCTCTAACTATTTACAGGCAAGAAAATGATACAGACACTGTGATAGATAGCTTTAATTGCCATATCAACACAATCTAGAATCATCTGAAGGGAAAACTCCATTGTCTGGGTCAGGTAGGCCTGTGGAAATATCTATAAGGAATCATCTTAATTACATTAATAAAGACTGATAAACTTGGGAAGACCTGCCCTTTGTGGGTGGCAGCATTTCCTAAGCTGTGTAAACACAGAGGGAGCTGACCACACACACACACACACACACACACACACACACACACACACATATATATATATATATATATATATTCATTCCTCTCCTTGTTCCTGACTGTGATTGTGACTAGTTGCTTCAAGTTCCTACCTTGACTTTCCTATAATGAGGGTCTGTAACCTGGAACTGTAAGCTAAAGAAATCCTTTCTTCACTCAAGTTGTTTTTTTTTTTTTTTTCCAGGGTATTTCTCACAACAACAGAGGTGACATCAGGTTAGACATCATCATCCATGCCCTTGAGATCACCCACTTCCTTCATTAGAACCACAAATCTCTTCTTGATTCAGTGCATCTGAGCCAGTTAGATAATTTCACTCTCCCTCAATTTTTTATATTTTATTTATTTATTTATTTATTTATTTATTTATTTACTTACTTACTTATTTGGTTTTTTGAGACAGGGTTTCTCTGTGTAGCCCTGGCTGTCCGGGAACTCAATCTGGAGATCAGGCTGGCCTCGAACTCAGAAATCCGCCTGCCTCTGCCTCCCAAGTGCTGGGATTAAAGGTGTGCACCACCACTTCCCAGCACCTCTCAATTTTCTCATCTGTTGAATGCAGTAATATTTATCTCCAAGACTGATGAATAAATCAATTCGGGTGTATACAAATCTTAGAACCTCACTTGCCCTACAGTGTTATTTTTTTGTTAGTAACATTAATACTATTTACAAGTAGCATTTTTAAAAAATATCACTGCATATGTACTAATTAGTTTTTATGTCAACTTGATACAAATTAGAGTCAGAGAAGAGAGAACCCAAGTTAGTTGAGAAAATGCCTCCATAAGATCTAGTTATTAAATTAACAGGCTGGCAAGCCGAGGACAGGTAAGATTCTGCACAGAGCCTTACCAACCTAAGACATAAGGGCATTGCTTTTGATAATGCACATTCCATGACAGGTAAGGAAGGCATTCTTGGCAGAACAACCTAAGACAGGTTCAGTCTTGTTAGTGAAATAAAAAAGGGGGAGAGGTGAAGAGCTTTTGGGGCTGCTTGGCAAGAATCTGACATGGGACAAGGGCAAGGAAATGGGCTGTGTGACAGGAATATGACATTGCCCAAGGACAAGGAAGTGGGCTTCAGGCAGGAATCTGACATTAGGTGAGAACAAAGAAGTAATTTCAGGCAGGAATCTAAATTTTAGGCTAGAACAAGAAAGTAGGCTTCAGACATAAAAATAACTTTGGACTAGGACAGGGAAGTTGGCTCAGATATTTTGGTCATCCTGATAAGCCCTTAGAAACAGTGATCATGGGACTGTTCACTGAATTTTGTTTATTGTCTTGCTTGTTCCTTGACTATTTGCATCTATTGTATTGCTAGTCAACCTAGAACTCACCTTAATACTTTCATGTAATTAAAATGGTATAAAAGCAAAAAGGAGGAGGGGGTTGGGATAGGGGGTTCTAGGGAGAGGAAATGGGGAAAGGGGATGACATCTGAAACGTAAATAAATAAAATATCCAATAAAAAAAATCTGGCTTCAGATTGGCCAATAAGGCTTTTTTTTTTTTTAATTAGTGATTGATATGGGAGGGCCCAGGCCCCTGTGGATGGGCCCATTCTGGGCTGGTGACCCTGGGTTCTAAAAGGAAGCAAGTTGAGCAAACCATGAGAAGCAAACCAGTATGCAGCATCCGTCTGTGGCCTCTGCATCAGCTCCTACCTCCAGGTTCCTGCCCCACTTGAGGTTCTGTCTTCCCTGCTTTTGAAGATGAACACTGAGTGAAATTAACCCTTTCCTCCCCGTGCTGCCTATTGCTATGATGAAACACCATGACAAAAAGCAATGTTTCATCACAGCAACATGACCCAAACCTAGACAATGTATGAGGTAATAAGCAGCAGCAGTATTCGGTGAAAACACACAGCAACCAGAAAAGCAACTACAGAGAAGGGTAAGGAATTTGCACTTACTGCTCCAACCTGACTTATGGTCAAAGGAGCCTCAATTATACTGGGGTCCTAGGCAGTGTGCCCTGGGTTTCCAAATGGAGAAATTCTGCCTAAGTTGTTCCATGGGCTCTTTGAGGTGCCATATATTTTAGAACTCGGAAAAACAAAAGGTCAGTTCAGAACCACTTATACTTTCTGAAGTTGACATTGCCAGATTTCTTGCCTAAATTAAATAGAATCATCTTGGATCTCTCTGTGACTTAATTTGCTTCTAAACGAAATTATAAATCAGTCCCAATGGTAGATAATTAATTGTTTTAGGTCTTGGTCCTCTGTGTTCTTTTCTTCTCCAGAGCATGAAGGGTTCTTGAGTCTTTAAATAGCAATCAACCCCCTTCAAGACGGCAGGGAAGTTAGTCAATGTTGCATTGAAAAACTAAAGACTTAATGTTTGTGCTGTGGGCCTACCTGAGCAAGGATGTCAGCTGTGGTTGTCTCCTGGGGCCAGGCTACAGGTTCTTATTTGTATGTGTTCACAGGCAGAGAGGTGGATGCTGAATATTCAGAGAAATAGCCAGGCTATTTCTTAGGCTGCCACTGGGACCAGGACCCCTTTACAAGGTTGGTGGGGGGGCAGTTCTTGATATATAGATATAGATATAGATATAGATATAGATATAGATATAGATATAGATGATATAGATAGATAGATAGATAGATAGATAGATAGATAGATAGAGACTGATTTTATATGTATATATGTACACACACTGATTTTTATATATATTGATTTTATATATATTCTGATTTTATATATATTGATTATATATGTACATACACACTGATTTTATATATATATATATACTGATTTTATATATATATATACTGATTATATATATAGACACTGATTTTATATATAATCTGATTTATATATATATACTGATTATGTATATATTCACATGCACTGATTTTATATATGTACTGAATATATATACACACACACACACACACACTTTCAAGGGGGTTCCCAAACATGTAAAACAGAAAACAAAATCAGGGTCTTCTCTAGGGACACAAGGCACAGCGAGATAAGAGATAAGGATAAGAGGACACAGCCTTTCTAGCAACTGTAAATTTGCCTTTTGGGAGACCAAGAGCCATCTTTTGGATCTAGCACCTGAAGTTTCAAGGGGACTGTAATTCTATCAGGGTCACACCATAGGTCTCATTATGAGATGGTTCCCTAGGGAATGAGGCACCAAGGCACCTGGGGTCAGGTTCAAGTTTCAAATCAAAGGAGAACAAATGTTTTCCTTCTCACTCTCTGGTTCTCAATTCCTGTTTCTCTTTCCTCTAAATCTGAAAGCAGCATTCCTCAACACTGGAAGGAGAGGGCCACATACTGTCTTTATTTCCAACTCACTGCACGCACAGACAATTGAAAATGTAATAAAAAAGGAATTAACTACAAAGAATAGTCAAAAAGGCAGACAAGGAATGAGTGATAGTTCTCCTTTAAATTGTTATAAAAGACGTTGGGGAGACAGCCCAGTGGGTAAAGGGCTTGCTGTGCAAACAGGAGAAGCTGAATCCTGATCCCCAGAATATCTCACTCACACATATGTACACACCAGCACACACACACACACTCATAGACACACACACACATAAGCACACAACAGACACCCTCACAGAGACACACATATAGAGACACATAACAGAGACACACATAGAGAGACATACACACATAGAGACACACACAGAGACACACAATAAAGACAAACATAGAGAGACACACACTTAGACACACACACAGGTGACACACTGCGAGGCAGGGGACAGATTTCAAAGAGCTATGGAAGTTTCTAATGTCAAACCTGAATTTCTATTTTTACAGCACATGGACAGACATGGAGGGTGGCAGGCAGGCCAGACCCAGCACTACACTGAGGACCAGGTCTGAGCAGTAACCCTCTAGAGAATGTCTCTACCTACACACTCTTCCTGGGTAAAGTTCCCAAGCTTCTTGCAAACAAGCCTCCTCTCTAAAGCATCCACTTTACTCAGCATCTGCACACATCTGCAGTCCTCGTTATGCAGAGAGAACAGCTTAAGCCAAAGCGTTGAAGACTAGCTGAGGAGACACAACCAGACCACATCTTGCAAATGGGACTAATCTCCCCTTGACCCTCCCCTAAGGTGGAGACTCCACTGTCTCCATGGCCTCTCCTCCTAGATATCTCACAGGCAGCCCAAAGTAGCACATGCAAACCAAACCCTGGATGTTGGCTCCACTCCCACACCTGCACTCAGACCTCCCTGCCAGACCCCTGGATGTAGAATTAGTCCATGTCCTGGTTCCACAATAGATGATACTCTGATTCCCACTATCACTATCTGAAAACAAATCATTTTGTTTCCCTAAAGATTACAAACCCAGAACAATGGAACAACACTCCCCAAAGGCCTTGTGATGTCACAGCACTTAAGATACAGGGAACCACTACTCCCAAAGGTTTTGGTGTATTAATAAAAGAGTGATTCCAAGATCACTTCCCATCTTCTCTAAAACAGAAGGCTAATGCATGCTCAATGGTTCAGAGGAGCTGTTCGTTCCTAACAAGGTATATCTGCAAGTAAGGGCTGCTGTAGCACTTATTAGACAGTGGCTACCTTTAAAGGTAGTTCCCCTACAAAAGACACAAGCGTATGCTAGATGAATTATGCAATCTCCTGGTGCTGTCCCTCTGGGCGCTTGGAGAAGAGCGGAGACTTAAGAGAAGAAAAATATGTGTTCTTCTATTTCCTTCACGAGGACCACTGAGCACAAAATGTACTTACTTGTATGAATATTTCCTCATGCTACATGCCGGCTGGAAACCTTGGGAAGATGATATACATTAACATTTGGATATCTCCCTTTACAGTATACTCTTAGGTCTGCAGATGGTGGGTGGAACCCGGATCCCATGTTAGATAACTTACTTGACAACACACAATTTGCTGAAATATGCCATATGTAATAGAAAGTTCGTTGGGGATGGTTTATTAAAGAAAACATAATAATGAACAATTGTGGGCTTCTGTGATTTGTGTAATGCTGTATGTGCTATACTAAAGCAGCAGGGGATAACAAGAGTAGTCTTAGAGCATCCTTTTATATGATTCACACTGAAGGACTGGGTATCTCCTAGAGATGCCTGCCTAGCACACACAAAGCTGTGTTCAGTCACCAGGACACATGGACGAGTGTGATGACGTGTATCGTGGGCTTGGGGAAGTGAGGGGAGAGTATCAGAAGGCCAAAGTCACCCTTGACTTCACAGTAAACCAGAGGCTACATGAGATTCCCCACACACACACACACACATGCACACACACACACATACACACAGACACACACAGAGACACACAGACACATACACATGTATACACATACACACACATTCCACACATATACACACACATACACACACGTACATAAACACACACACACACATGTACACACATTAAGAGAAGCTTAATTACAGAATTGAATTGTGTACTTACTTCTGGGCCATTTTTGCTATTAGGAGCTGGCCAGCGGGAGATAGTGTATGTGACCCCAACAAGAGACTCCATAGAGCTTGAGGCTTCTCTATCAAGTTCCTTGTTCGAAAAACACCAGAGCACAGGAAGATGCAGGCGCATACCTGTGCAAACTGGCTGGCTGTCGCTCTTCCGTGCCTGACGGGAAGGCAACAGTGAATGTGAGCAGTTAAAATCACTACTGTGGGCTCTCAAGGGTCTCCACTGCAGTCTTCCGGGCCTGTCATTTACACATGGCTGATTCAACCAGACCAGATAGGCACAAGCACACAAAGGACTCCAGCTCCTTAGTGTCTCCTCTCCATGTATGCTCACACACACTACCTAACTAGCCAACTGCTGGGGGAGAAACCAGGCAGATGCCTGTGATGGCACAGTTCTTGTTTTAGCAAGACTCGGGAATGAGCTGTGGAGAAGTCAGCCGGCTTCGTCTCTATGGTTCTTTCAGTTCTCAAGAAAAGCGTAGTTGTGGGAGAGAGATGAAATTAGACGCTATCTCTGGCTGGCCAGCTTCTAATAGCAAAAATGGCCCAGAAGGAAGCACACAATTCCATTCTGTAATTAAGCTTCTCTTATGCTGTCAGGTATCCAGACACGGTTGCAAAAGCAGCAAGGAAAACATTATCTGTTCATGTTTAAATGCAGCCTCCTAACTGGGGGTTGTCTCTACGGTTTCCTTTCCTCCTCCTCTTCTTCTTCCTCTTCCTCCTCCTCTTCTTCCTCCTCCTCCTCCTCCTCTGCCTCCCCTTCTTCAAGACAAGGCCTCACTAGAACTAATTAATATATCAGAACTAATTAATATCAGGTTGTCTCTGTCTCCCAAGTACTAGGGTTAAAGACATGTTAATCTTGCCTGGGGTTGCAGCTGAGATTTTTTTTCTGGAATTATTTATTTGTTTATATGATACACCATAGCTGTATGTGTATTCAGACACACCAGAAGAGGGCATTGGATCCCATTACAGATGGTTGTGAGCCACCACATCAATGCTGGGAATTGAACTCAGGACTTCTGGAAGAGCAGCAGTCAGTGCTCTTAACTGCTGAGCCATCTCTCCAGACCCAGCAGGTGAGATTTTTAGCAGTAGTTCTCCCCTATGTAAACTTACCCCTAGGGAACTTGCCCAAATCACAGGCTAAAATGAAGACTGTCCAATCATTTAAAGCAAATACTGTCCCCAAATTCAAGAGCGACACCGCAGCGATTTATCATCAGACATGTTGGTTTCTACCTTAGCCACGCCCTCTACAGGCACGCCCTCTCTAGGCCACACCCTCTGCAGGGTGTTTATCTCTTCGCACAGTTTTTCCTTTCCTAAGTCAGACAAGGAGGGGTTTGCCTTCCTCCACGGCTTATTCTTCTGGACTGTGCCAAGGATTCCACACCTATCAGGAGGCAATAACTACCTGACATGGTGGCTGTGTTTGTTTCTTTCTTGTTTCAACAATGTAAGTGACATGTGGTACAGGATATATCTTTTGTTTGCTAGTGACAAATGCTGTGACTCTCAAATTAAAACAATAAACACACACACACACACACACACACACACACACACACACGGCACAGACTTGGGAAAGGGAATGAGATGCCTAGAGTACAAAACAAAGGGACATCGTGCTCAGCGGTCTATCTGAACCCCACACTACAGCCCTACCTGAGCGTGCACACACATGCGCGCGCGCACACCACACAAAACCTAAAGACAACCAACGATTATACAAAGAAACAAGTTTCAAAGCCATAGCTTGAAGGTTCATGTGTTTTCCTTAAAGGCCACCTTTAATGGCTTTATCTACTTAACCTCCAGTGGCCCCAATTCATGCTCAGTAAAAGGCAAAGTCTTCAGAGCGGTTCACAAGGTAACACATGACGTCCCCCTCCCCTCGATCTCTGACCTCTCCCCAATGTCTCCCTGCCTGGCTCCTGGCCTCTGTATTGCTGTCTGCTCTCCCTGCAGAGCTCCAGCCCTGTCATTGGCAAGAGTCATCTGCTCTCCTCCTCTGTTAGACCGTCATCCCTGAACTGCTTCCCCTGACCACCCCATCCCATGTTCTCCAGCCCTGCTCCTGTTCCTCCACACATGCTAGCAGGCAGGCTAGGACTGTACATGTTTATGGGTTATGAGTGCATGACTTATGCTGATAAAATAATGTAGTTCACAATGTGAGGCTCCAGTAAGTGTCTACTGACAGTTTGTAAAGAATGCTTGTAAATCTTTTTTAGTATGCATACAAAGCATTGGGTTTTAGGGTGAGCTCTTCAAAATAATTCATGTCTGTTGATTCTCTCCCACCTCTCCCCCCACCCTGAGCCCATCTCCACTCAACAGACTCTTTCCTGCCTTCATGTCTTATGTACTGTCTTGCCCTCTCTCCCACGCTCCCCACTTCTGGTTTCTTCCCTAGTTTCATACCTACATGCACACTCACATCTACCTACATTCATATTCTTATATATTAAAAGCTAGAATCTGTACATGAGAAAGAACATGCAGTATTGTCTGGCTGGGTCTGGGTCACCTTGTTTAACATAAGAACCTCCAGATCCAATTTTTTTTCCCCTGAAATATTCTTCATTGTATCTTTTCTATAAAGAGTACCTTTAAAAATGCTTTGTGTCCAATGGTAAATCTGTATCTAAGCGAGAAGGGATTTAATGTTTGTGCAATCACTGAACTAGGCATATCGGGTGACTGGGTGCTGTTCTTGCTACTTAGCACGTGAATATTACTTCTCAAATCCAGTCAAGTGTGTCAATGTATCCCCTGCCAGGGTAGCTGAAATACTGTTGCTGGTCTCCATAAAGGTGGGTTGTAGGGGCGGTTCTGATGCTAAGGTCCTGTTCCCCCAATCGGTTCTTGATCTGTCAGTAAAGAAGGCAGGAGCTAATTGCTGGATGGAAGGGATAGGTGGTATTTCTGAGTCCCTGGAGACAAGCAGAAGATAGACACAGAGTTCACCATACTTCTGAGGGAGAAAAATTGACCAGCCATGTAAGATCCCGAATGGCCACACAGGCCGCTCCTACAAGTAGATGGGTGGAGGTGTTTAGTAGGGACTAGATATAACTGAGTGACTAAAGTTAGGGCAGATGGAGAGGTGTGGAGATAAGAGTATTGATAAGGGCATGCTTTTCCAGGTGGGAGAAAGCTCCCAGCAATTGTGTCAAAGGGCAAGTTGAAATTGAACAGCTGTGTGTCTGTGTCTTTTATCGGTGGATTCAAGGAAGCTGGGTGGAGGCTGGTAGTGTGGTCTGTTCATGGAGCTTAGGCAGGTGGCAAAGCTACTCACAACAGTGGGCAGAGGCTCCCCATCTGCTGTAGTTCATTGACCAGGCTTGTTCTTCCAAGCAGTCTCTGAACTATAACGTGCCTACAACAACTTCCTGTAGAGCATCCCTCTCTCCGCTGCCTATAATGAAACACATAATCTCTGGATGCCATCCCTCTCATGACTCAGGCAAATGATAAGATGGAATAAAATCATGTTTATTGATTCCATTTGACGTCTCACCATGTCTCGTAAACACTAATTCCTCCGGAATGAATACTACAAAGCAGAGATCACTGAATGTACTGCAAAAACCATCAGTAAGTGTCTAAGAAAGACTCTTTCTACCGGACAACACACAGAGGTCAGAGGCTATGTTACTGGAGTCAGTTCTCTCTTTCATCCATGTAGGTCCTGGGATCAAACTCAGGTTATAAGGCTTGACAAGCACCTTTACCCGCTGAGCACTCTCATGGGACCCCTTTTGTGATTTGTTTCTTAATTGAATAGGGTATTGTATAGTTTTGAGTATTTGGATACTGGAGACAGAAGTGGGTGATAGAGAATCTGCCTCCGCTATTAAATGTAGCAAAAGGAAGAGAAAGGAAAATGTTTAGACACTGGTATGCCTAGCTGCCAAGTCAAGGAGCTACAAGATGAGTAAGCCCCACTCTGTAGCACTAGGCGAGCAGGTGCAGCCCCTGCCAAGAATCTGTTTCCCTCTTAGCCAAACAAACACGGTGTTTGCTGCTCATCTTTTGTATCAGGAACAACAGCCAGAGAAATGAGATTAGAAATAAACCTGACCTTGACATCTTGCTAGACCTTCCCATTCTAAACCAACCAACCAACAAAGTAGCATTTGAACACATTTACAAGTTATCTGATGTAGTGCTTTATTAAGCTTTGTTAGAAATCCATTCAGTTAACTTAATCGACATCATTGACATTCTCCCAGAGCAAACTACTCTATTTAGACTCCTTGACCAGCATGTTCAAGCATGGTTAAGAATGGAGCACATCAAACAAACAAAAGCATGGGTCAAGAATAGAAGGGCACTCTCTCTCGAAAGCACACTGCATTTTTGTTGGCTCAAGACACCTAACTCATGTCAGACAGCTGGGAAGTTGGGTGGGTTGTCTTGCTAAGCAGCAAGTTCTGTACCAGACTGTGCAAAGGCAAAAGTGAAAAATGGCCCCAAATATCATGCCAGGACTCGGCTGGCAACCAACCCCTTCTCAAACCCTTTCCCCGAGGGATATTACATAAAGCTCCTCCAGACGCTGCTCCTGCTTCCAGTCAGCCACGACTGATCCCCACAGAATGTAGTCATCGCACAGCTGAGTCATCCGATTTGGATTCGAAGCTTTAGTCTCGGGCTGGAAATGGAAGACTCATCCAGAGCTGGAGAGTCGGGCTCACCCAACACTGGGCTCTGACTCCACCCCTCCCACCCGAGTGCCCCTGCTTTTGTGCAATACTGGGTGCGTTCATCACAGCTGAGTGTAGATGTTTGGGTCCAGCCTTTAAAAGGATTTTTCAAGTTTCATGTGTTTGTGTATGTGTGTGTGTGTGTGTGTTCATGTGTATGAACATGTGCATGTACATGCAGGTGTATGTTCGTGTGTATGTTCTACGCATATTCGTGTGTGTGCACATGTAATGTGGATGCAGGTGTGTATATATTCATGTGTGCCCATGAGTGCAAAGTGTGTATGTGCATGTGTGCACAAAGATGTATGTATGGAGGCAAGGCAAAAGTGGGTGTCAGGCATCGTCAGTCCCCTCTTGCTTTCTACCTTGTCCTTTGAGACAAGGTCTCTCCTGGACCTGGAGTTTACAGATTCCACTAAACAGCTATACAAGGAGCTCAGGGATCCACCCAGTCCCCCTCACAGGGAACTCTGGGATCCACCCAGTCCCCGCCCACAGGGAGTGCTAGGGATCCACCTAGTCCCCGCCCACATGGAGCTCTGGAGATACACCCTGTCCCCGCCCACAGGGAGCTTCAGGGATCCATCCAGTCCCCGCCCACGGAGAGGTCCAGGGATCCACCCAGTCCCCTCCCACACTGCTGCCGTTAAGCCGTGTGGCTTGGTGTGCATCTTTTTAACATGGGTGGCCAGGATCAGAACTCATGTCCTCATAATGTGTACCACACAGGCATTTTACCAACTGAACCTTCTCCCCGGCCCCTCAAGTTTTATTTTTTTACAGCAAGGAATGTATGATCATGAATAAAAAGAAATAACCCAACCTTTAGAAAACACAGCAGTGTGATGTCTCCTTTGTGATTGTCTTGATTTAAATCACAACAACTCTCTTGCCATTAGTCATTCTGGAAAAAACAATTCTTTATAAGGCTGGCTTTCGATGAACCTAGGGGAAATCCATCTCTTACTCTGGGAAGGAAGTAGCCTGCCCCCTTGATTTAAACAAAAGAAACATGTATGACTTTTTATAGCCCCAAAGAAATCAATTTCCTGTAACAAGGTAGATAGTGTGTGGGTAAAACTGGAGGTTGTTCTGAAAGAGAGTGTAGGGCAAACCAGCCATGGAGAAGGCTCTTTCCATTATGTCGGAGGCACCAGTAAAGTCTCATTGAAAGTTACAGAATAATACAAAACATTTCACCATAGTGAGTATGCAAAGAGTCTCAATACAGCATTGTCTACAAAACAAAAAGAAAGACAGCCATGGGAAAAGGTCTATCAATTAAGCATGAAGCAATGACATGATGGAACTGCACAGTCATGAAAAATTAGCTATATCAGAATGGGAAAAGTCTAATATTTATCAATTATATATTAAGTGTGTGCATATATATATATATATATATATATATGTACAAACATACACTATATCCAGATTAAGTGGAGTGTGTGTGTGTGTGGATTTTGTGTGCTGTGTAGATGTGTATATGCTGTGGGTATGTGTGTACAATGTGTGTGTATGTATGTGTACTGTGTGTATATGCTGTGGGTATGTGTGTGTACTGTGTATATGTGTGTGCTGTGTGATATTGTGTGCACTATATATATGTGTGAGTGTGTTGCTGTGTGTGTATGTGTATGTGCTATGTGTACATGTGTGTGTTGTGTGTATTCATGTGTGTGTGCTGTATGTGTATTTGGTCTGTGTGCATTGTTGTGTGTGTAAGTGCGTGTTATGTGCATATTATGGGCATGCTGCATGTGTGTGTGATGGTGTGTACATGTGGGTGTATGCACATGTATTATGTCACAGACATGTGCTGCTGTGCCCAGCCAGGTCTTTATAAGTGCTAACGATCTGAACTTAAGGTTTCACAGAAGGCATTCACTAACTGAGCCATCTCCCCAGCCCACAAAGTAGTTCCTTTCTAAGGAGGTAGGTAAGCATATGGTCTCTACAAGAGAATAGCAATAAATTTTTGGCTTGCTTATGACACAATCTCATATGGCTGAGGCTGGCCTTGAACTCCTGATTCATCACATACCACCACACCCAGGTTCTGAGGAACTCATTCACAGTACTCATTAGTGCTTCTTAGTTAGACTCTTGTTGGGATCTAACCTAATCCACTGTTTTATGGGACAGTTCTAGAAAGAGCTAAACTATGCATTCCTGGTATTTAAATTGCTTTGATTGGAAAGTTAGATTCAGTGGCTTGTGCTATAATCCTAGCAACTCCAGAAGCTAGGGCAGGAAGATTTTTTGTGAGTTCAAGGCAGGCATGGACTACATAGTGAGTTCAATGCTAACAGAGTAAGATCCTATCTCAGAACTATTTCCTAATGTTTAAATTGCTCCGACTGAGGACAGGGCTTTCCTCACTCACTCTGTGCTATTGACTCCATTTGAAGGTAATTGTATATGTGTATTATTGACACTTACTGGACAGTGAGATTATAGCTTCAAGTATTAGAGAAAGCTTTTTTAAAATGTTATCCCATACTTGTTTATTTTGTATACATATGTGTGCTTGTGGATATGAGTATGTGTCACAATGTATGTGTGTGTGTGTAGGTCAAAGGTCAACCTGTGGGACTAGGTTTTCTCTTTACACTATGTGGTGGCTATTCCTGGTTGTCAACTTGGCTATATCTGGAATGAACTACAATCCAGAATTGGAAGGCTCACCTGTGATCCTGATCTTGAGGCACAGTGGCTATGAAAATCTTAGGTCCAGGAAAGTTAGTACACGCCTTTAATCCAGATCCAGGTGTGTTGGTACACACCTTTAATCTGGTCACACCTTCTGCTGGAGACCTACATAAGGACATTGGAAGAAGGAAGACTTGCTCTTCTTCTCCTGCTTGCCATGTGGGACTGAGCAACTGCTAGATCCTCGACCATTGTTGAGGAGTTGGACTACACACTGTAAGTCATCAACAAACTCCCTTACTATATAGAGACTACCCATCAGTTCTTTGACTCTAGAGAACCCTGACTAATACACACTGTGTGATCTGGCAATCACACTCAGGTTCTCAAACTCGAGTGCAGGCTCCTTACCCCCTGAGCCACTTAACAGGCCCTAAAAATAAACTATTACTTAGCTTTCTGAATTGTGCCAGGTCACCAAGAGTAGAACCTTTTACCATGCTTAGCTCAAAGCAGTCAGGGTGTCATGGCTAGACAGAGGGTGGAACAGGCAACCAGGGTCCTAGCAAGACTAGTCCTAGTGACCATGTCCTCCCATGTTGCAGAGCTCTAGTAGGTCTGGATACCAGAACAAATATGTGAACAATATCATAGGAAATCCCAAGGACACAATGGAGGCTACTCTATGGCTCCCAATGCAGTAGACAACACACCATACCCAGAATGCACTGGTATCCTTGCTACTTCCTAGAACCTAGTGATGTTGGTGAGAGCAGGGATGAAAAGCTGGGATTCGAGGTATCTGGTAAGCATACCATGCTGTAGTGACACAGAATCGGGAGCAAGAAAGGTGCCTCCTCGGCCACATCAAAACGGCTGGCAGGGCTTATTCCACAGCCCAGAATACCAACAAACATGGCAGATCTAGTAAGACTTTGTGAGTCAAACTCTCCTTGTTCTGGTAGGAAAAAAAAATCCATATCTGCACCCTTGGTTAGATTAAGAGCAAAGGCATGTAAAGAAATGAATGGAAAGCAACTGGGAAGTCAGAAGTTACTCCAACTAAGAGGACTATACCATTCCTCAGATGCACCTTCCCCCACAGTTGGATTTACACCACCATCCAACTGTGAATGTCTTAAATGCAGCCCTCCTTTTAATTGTCTCATAATAGTGCACTAGAGATCTGTTCAGCTTCAAGCCTGCACAGGCAGGCTGGGACTTGGGAATCCACATGTCACACTTAATCCTTGGCTTACCGGAATTCATAGTCCAGAAGAAGACAGAGCCACCTTAACAGCATTTCTCTATAGTTCTGTGTGTGGGATGCTAAGAGGAGAACGTCTGAGATTGGGGATGTTACTCCATTGGTAATTTCTTCACACACACACACACACACACACACACACACACACACACACCGTGCTGTGTTTGATTTCATATGAAGCAGGCTTGGTGGCCACACCTGAAATATCAGTATCAGGAGTCATCACCCTCAGCTATACAGGGAGTTGTTCAAGGCCAGCGTGGGATACATGAGACCTTGTCTCTAATTGATTACTTTAAGCTGGGCATAGTGGTGCATGCCTTTAATCTCATCATTTGGGAGGCAGAGGCCATCAGATCTCTGTGAGTTCAAGGACAGCCTGATCTATATATTGAGTTTCAGGGCAGCCAGGGATACGTAGAAAGACCCTGTCTCAAAGATAGATAGATAGATGATAGATAGATAGATAGATAGATAGATAGATAGATAGATAGATAGATAGATAGATGGATGGACGGATGGATAGATAAAATCAATTAATTAATATGACAAAATAAAATTGATGGTCTATGGAAAGAAATGTATTCCTGCCAGTGGAGTAACGTTTGAAATACAAGGTGTTTTTTTTTTCACAGAGACATCAGGAGAGAGAGCACCTCCAGCACAAAGCCCTGATTTAGTCAAAAGCATCCACAGAACTAGGGCAGGCTAATCTCCAAGAACACTAATGGCACTCTCACTTACATCAAATGTTCCAAACACCAGCACATAAACAACATCATGTCAGTGTTTATCGCTGCAGACAGCTTTGCTGGAAAAGGAGAAAATGCCAAGATAAATGACTTAATTCTAACTGCCAAGTCCAGCCCAGCCCCAGTGCCTTTGTTTGTCTCCTCAGCAGCAGTTCCTTCTGGGTCCCCAGGAGCATTGCATGCCGACTGTCACCTCTCTTCTATGATAAAGGTATGAGTGCCACAGGGATTACTCAAGTGAGTGCAGAGGAAGCATCTGGGTCCTCAAGAACTCAGTGTTATTCCTGCAGCTGCCCAGGAAGGAGTAACGATCCCAAAGAGTGTGAATGTTCCGGAAGACAGCGATGCGTGCACATCGCCAAGGCCTTCCAATTCCAGATACCGGTCCTGCATCCAACCCTCTTTGAGGCAAAGCCTGTGTCTCGGCCATACCTGCTGTGCTTCCGTTTGCCACCTAGAGCTCTCAGTCTGCGTGTGAGGAGCAGTGAAGGACCACCATCATCAGGACCTGACTGACTGCTCTGTACACAGAAGAACTTCAAAGGAAGTCTCCAGGCTGCCATTTGTGAATAGTCACCAGGCTTTCAAAGGCACCTGGTAGGAACCCTTACCTCTCTGTGTCTGCCTCTACCATTTGTGGATGGCCAGTCTGAGCCAGCTCAGCTGGTGCCTTAAAAGAATGGCTGATGGGAGATTTAGCAGGCATGGCATTTCAACCACTTGGCAAGCTTCTGTTCGCTAGTAGTGAAGTCTGTCCACCCCTTTTGTGACGGTCAGACTTATGTTCCATTCGGTAGTCGGAATGCTCTCTGTCAGGTTATACACTCCTGTTTTCTCTAGGGCTTATGTGCCTATGTGTGCTGCTGTGAATCACACCCAGGACCTCACACATGCTAAGTATGTAGTCTGTCACGGAACTACACACTAGCCCCAAGGACTTCTAATATTTTATACTTTTTACAAGTACTTTATTCTGTAGCATAGGTTACCATGGAGCTCATTATGTAGACCAGGCTAGCTTCCAACACACAGCAATGCTTCTGCCTCAGTCTCCTGAATTCTGGGATAATAGATGTGAATTACCACACCCAACTCTACTTATTAACACCTTCGGGATTGTGTGTATGTGCATAAGAAACGATTGTCTTATCTTTGCCCTCCCCACCATTTACTGAATAATCTCAGAGTTTAAAATGTCACCTTTCCCATATTAAAAAAAACAAACAAACAAACAAACAAACAAACAATTGTTTGCTGTACTCAAGTATTTCCATTGTTCTGCCAAACTTCACTCCAATATTCATCAACTTACAACAGTTGCTATCATGTTTGCTACCTGGTAGGGAAGATATCCCATAATTAGAACTCTTTAAATTTTTCTCATTATTTCATTTTAAATATTCATTTATTTTTTTTTCAAATACTAGGAGTATCATGCCATGGCCCAAAGAAAAAGACTTTGTTGACATTCTTATTAGGATTTTAACTGTAGAAAAACTTTTAAAAAGTGAACTTCTGTTTCTGTTTTGTTTCTATATGTATGTATGTTTCTATGTATGTGAGTGAATGTGGTATATATGTGTAGTGTGTGCTTAGGTTGCATGTGTGTGTTCAGGTCGTTAGACTTGGGCATGTGTGTGCAAAGATCAGAGGAAAATATCAGGGGTCCTGCTCTGACACATTCCACCTTAATCCTGTGAGACAGGGTCTCTCACTGAAACCTGAGCTGGGCTGGTAGCCAGCAAGTTCCAGCCATCCTCCTGCTTCATCCCCATCATCAAGGTAACAAGCACATGTGTACGGCCATACTGTCTTCATGAGCGTGCTGGGATCCAAACTTTTGGCTTGTGCAGCAAGCACTCTTACCTCTGTGCCCTCTCCTCAGCCCTGTCTTGTTTTCTGAGACAAGATCTCAGTGTGAATCCTTGACTGGCCTTAATCAGCGATCATCCTGCCTCTGCCTCCAAGAACTGAGATTATGGGACTGTGACCCTACAGCCAGCGTTTTTTACAATATCGTGTATTGTTATCTGAGAACACTCCAGGTCTCTCTGGAGTGTTCAGTCTTCCATGGTCCTCGGTGTAATTTAAATCTTGTCACGTTGTTTGAGTATGTTACATTTAACTTTCCATGTTTTATTCCTAATGTTTAGTTTGGTTGGTTATCATCTTTTAAGATGCTAAGAACGTACTGGTACTGTTTTCTGTGCCTGGAATACTTCTCAGCACTTTACTATTTGATTAATTCTATTTCCCTCAAATTCCCATTTGACCTTCACTTGCTTCACCAAGAATTCAATCTAGACGGACCTTTGTCTTCCCTCTGTCTGACCGCCGCACTTAACCACAACAGTGCCATCTTGCTGAGTGCACGGTTTGTGACTTCCCTAAACAGGTTGCTCACTTCCATCAATGTAGACGCTCTCCCAGCCTGGCTCGTAGCAAACACTTGATTGTTATGAATGGTGAACGGCTAAATGAACAGACGTCCAAACGGTAAGATGTCTGCTTTCATGTTTCTGTTGTGTTTTTTACAGTAATAACAATGATGATATTGAAAAATGGTAGTTCTAGGATAACATGATGTTCCCCCCCCCCCCGCCTTAAGCCCAAGCTATGTTCAAAAGAGCAGAAAACAACCCAATGAGAAGACACAATGAACAATTGAGAAACAGCAACCAGACCTACTCTTTCCCCGGTGCATACTTCAGACTAATACAAAGAGGCAGCATGGCGGCACACTGCACAGACTCTGGCAGCAAGACCTGAGCTGAACTCTGTGTGAAACATTAGCTGGCAGAACATGGTCTCAGGCGAGTCTCTCTCCTTGTTATAAATTGTCCATAAAATGCTCACAATAAATATCCTCACAGCAGGTAAGAGATATGTCAGACTTGTTCATCTGAAATGCTGGGCCCCTCCCTTCTCTCCTACCTGTGGAGAGAATCTTTACATACTGTGTGGAAGCATTGCTGGTCAATTAAAAGTCTGTGGCCAGTGAGCTGAGGCAGGATTAGAAGGTGGGACATTGAGAGAGAGAGAGAGAGAGAGAGAGAGAGAGAGAGAGAGAGAGAGAGACAGAGACAGAGACAGAGACAGAGACAGAGACAGAGACAGAGAGAATTCAGGGAAATAGAGGTACAAAATTCATCCTGAACCATGAAGGTGATGGCCATGAAACTAAGGTGAGGTAGCCAACCACATGACAGGACTTAGATAGAATGGGTAAGTAAGTAACAGGCTAGTCAGGGAACAAGCCAAAGCTTTGGCCTAGGCATTTATTCATAAAATATTAAGTCTCAGGGTTGTTATTTCGGGGAACAGAGAGGCTGGGTGGAAAAGCCCAAGGTTACACCTACCCTCTTACCCATCCTACAAAGTGACCTGCCATCCTCCCAGATTCATCATAGTTCTCTCTCTCTCCTCTCTCTCTCTCTCTCTCTCTCTCTCTCTCTCCTCTCTCCCTCCCCTCCCTCTCCCCTCCCCATCCTCCCTCTCCCTCCTCCTCCTCTCCCTCTCCTTCTCCCTCTCTCTCTCATTTTTCCTAATCAGCCAGGCCAGCCTTAGAAAGACTTCCAGACTCTAACAGCCTCTTCACTGACTAGTCTCGGCATCAGCTCCTGACCATCATCGCATCTTGTCTTAACCATCTCGCTACTTCCAACCTCAGCCCTCTCTGGTCCACTATCCACACCTTCCTTTGTGATACTTTGTATCAAATCATGTTACAACTCTCCTAGGAGGTTTCCGAAGATCCCTTCCTATCTTACTGGATTTAACTGAACAAAAATCCAAGTCCTTAAAGAAGCCTACAAGAGTGACACCCCGTTATCTCCCTGACTTTAGCTCCATGCTTCTCCCTCCCTGCTGATCCTTGAACACAGATGAGACAGACCCTAAGAACATTCAGTGACTAGACATCCTTTACTAGGTGTCCTTCTCCACTGCCAGGTCTCTGTCCAAACAGCTCTTCCGATATCAGTCCTTACAGATAATGGCTTCCCTGTGCCCTCTCCTCTCTAGTACTCCCATACACCTCAGTCTTCTTCACTTCTTCCCCTCACAGCTACTACAGACACTTTAGTAATGGCTGCCCTCACCCAACCCCACAGCCACCTCTACATGTTCAACGAGCACGCGCTGACGGAAATGAATGCGTTCTTGCTGACTATAATTCTATGATCTATAAAAACACCTAACCAGAGAGTGGACCCTCCTAAAGTAAATGGTCTAAAGAGATGGAGGTGAATAACCAAACCCTTCTCTGGTATCTGTGTCACTACCCACTCAAACGGTTCAAGTACTGGAAATGAAGCTCCTTGTTTAGGGAAGCAGTGACACCAAGACACCCCTGGTTTCACTAAAGACTGCCAACCCACCGCTCTCTTCAACATTGGTTTTTTTTTTTGTTTTGTTTTTTTGAGATAGGGTTTCTCTGTATAGCCCTGGCTGTCCTGGAACTCACTCTGTAGACCAGGCTGGTCTCCAACTCAGAAATCCACCTGCCTCTGCCTCCCAAGTGCTGGGATTGTGCGCCACACCGCTCCCGGCAACATTGTATTTTTTTAACCTTTAAAAATAATGGCTGTTCTCCTTCCTCTCTGCCCAGATGCGGGACTCATCTCCTTATGTCGACTCCTACTTGGAGCCAATGGCCAGAAATAGCTGTTTGCCTCATGGCCCCACCACTTCCCTTCATTGTTACCCAGTTCTCTGGAGCCTTCTCCATTGTGGGTGTTTTTCTGTGAATTCCCAATATGTTGAGTAAAGACTTTGGATGCAGCCTAAACTGAAAACACACTGCAGGATATTCTTCCCTTCAGGGAAGAAAATATTTTAGGATTTACTCCACTGCGATACAGACATACCACTAAATATTATTCTAGTGTGTGCCTCTGCTAAAGAATTACAGAAAGAACATGCTGTACAGAATAAAGGGCTAATTTCTTTTAATTTACTGAAAGTCTAAATAACTTTCTCTGCAAGTCTTAAAAAAAAAATGAGCTAAACAAAAGGCTGGACCCATGTGATCTCCAGCCAGTCAGCAAATAATGTTTGAAAGCCTGACCCACAACGCTGGCTCTTATTTGATTTTAATAATTATACAAAAGATTCGATTACACAAAGGATTTTATAGATTCATCTACTAAATAAGGACTTTCCCACCCACTAATTATTTTTAATAGGCAATCCTCATATATTGATAAGTGCATGTTAGATAATTTCCTCCATAATACGACATACTGGGAAAATAAATCCGCAGCACGCTGGCAGAAAATCTAGTACATCATATGGTACTACACACTTGTCTTGCCAGTTCTTGAGGCTGAAGAAGTATAAATTTTGGGGCAACCTTAGCAACACACTGAATTTTAAGCTATCCTTTGCTGTACAGTGAGACCATCTCAAAACATTAATAATAACAATAATAATGATAATAGCCATAGGCACACTGAACTATACATTTTAAAGTTACCTTTGAAATGGATTAATTAGAAGAACTAAATCTTCACATTGAAATAATTATGACTCCGAGACGTTGCTCAGTGGTAGAGTATTTGCCTAGCATGTGCACTGCAAATTAATTAATTAATTAGTTGATTATGTAACTATTGAAAGAACAAAAGCACCCGGCATCAACTACCCATAGTAGCTTTTCTGTCTCCATAGAAAACTGTCCTATAAATTACTCCCAAGTTAAAGTATATCCAAAAATATAATATGAGTTTGATTTTAGTTGGAGTTACAGTTGTAAGTCTGTAGTAGTTGCAATACTTGAGGGTAAATACCAGTAGCACAGAAATGTTCTGGGTTGAAAGGAAGAAATAGATAAACCAAGTTTAAGCTGAAACCAAGTGTGCAGCCATTGGCCAAACACGGTCTTTTATTCTCCTTTGTTGCTTTTTGAGGGGCAAAGGTTGTTGTCTTTTCATTGTTGTTATTTTGGTTCAATGTTTGTGTTTGTTTGTTTGTTTGTGGCATAGTCTCATGCACCCTAGACTGACCTTGAACTCATTACTGACAAGCTGCCCTTGAGCTCCTGACTCACCTCCCACAGGCCAGGTGAGATTATAAGCACAGGTTCGCCATAGGGACTCTGAATGACGTCTTTAAATAGCATATTAGCATCCACAGCCCGGGAATGAGGAGGATTTGCAGTCGGAAGAAAAGGCTCAGCATCAACACTGACTGGAGGTTAAAGGTTGGCAGCTGAGAGCATCAAACCATCCACTATACCGCCTCAAGAAATTTTCTGACATATGTCACTTCTGTTCTTGGAAGGAGCAAAGAAAAAGACATTTTTTTTTTCCAAAGTGGATTTTATTTTATATTCTGTCCTGGTTTTATTGTCAAGTCGACACTACCTAGAGTCACCTAGGCAAGGAAAAACTTCAATTGAAGAATTGTCTCTATCAGATTAGCTTGTGGCCAGGTCTGTGAGAAACTATCTTGATTGATGATTGATGTGGGAGACCCCAGCCCACTGAGGGCGACACCATCCCTAGGCAGGCGGACCTGGGTTGTATAAGAGAGCCAGCTGAGCACAGGTTGAAACTGAACCAGTGCATGTCAGCTTCTTTACGGCACTATAAAGTACTAATGACTGGACTTCCAATGCAGTAGGAGATTATCCCTATTAAGTCTAGGTGGTCTCAATAGATGGCCTACCTGATGGGTAAATGGATAGATGGATAGGTATTTCTAAGGTATACTAGGAACTATCTGGAGAAGTCAGCGTGGCAGAGAAGACAAAATAATTAACTTTTGTCAAATTTGTACAACCTCAAGAAACATATGTTGGCCACAAACACATGGGTCTATTAATTAACCAACTGTTCAATACCTACATACAAGGGCTCAATGGGCAGAGTGCTTGCTTAACATGCACTGGGCCGTGGGTTCGATACTCTGTACTGTATAAAACCTGGTCTAGTGGGCACCATGGCATTCCAGAGATAGACCAAGCAGAAAGTCAAGGTTACCTTAGGCTACATAGGACTTTGAGCCAACCTAGGATATGTGAGATTCTGTCTAAATGAATAAACAAATAGACATTACTAGATGAATAAAAACCTAGACCTCAACTAGAATAAATGAATAAGAGGAAGTAGACATTTCTCCCTCTTATAGATTTTTGTTTCAGTCTACTATAATCAAGTCTATTTGCTTTCCCCCAAAATCCCACAAAGATACTGTGCTGGTTAGCGTTATGCCAACTTGGCACAAGCTAGAATTACTTTAGAAGAGGAAACCTCAACTGAGAAAATATCCTCATTAGACTGGCCTGTGGGCAAGCCTGTGGTACATTTTTTTTTTATTGAAGATTGAGAAGGGAAGGCCCAGCTGACTGTGGGCGGTGCTACCCCTGGGAAGGTGTCTACAGGAATGCAGGCTGAGCAAGCCGGGAGGAGCAATCTAGCTAACATCCCTTCATGGCTTGTATTTCTGTTCCTTCCCTCATTTCCATTCATGATGGACTGTGATCGGGACATGGAAGATAGATTAAACCCTTTTCTCTCTAGCTTGCTTTTGGCCATAGTACTTTATCACAGCAATAGAAACCCTAACTAAGAGAAATACCCTAGGAAAATGAGTGCCAACTGCCTTCCCCCCTGTCCCTGTCTGTGAGGTAGTCAATTGTAAATGCTGGTGGCCTCTTCTGTGACATTCAATCCATGCACACATCAGGCATGCAGGGGGATTTTTCTTAATCTACAACACTTGGGTTCCAGTTTTATCCAGACCATTCTATAACTTGCCTTTCTCATTGAGCAATGTATGATGATGCAAACCAGGCACATAAACCAAATTCATTCACTCATTCCTTCCAATAGTCCGTAGTGTGTATGCCCCACATTCAGAGGCATCCACTCCCTAGAGGTGAGCATTCATATTGCTTCTGCTTCAGTGGGAGTTCTAAGGCCAACGAATGGAGACTGCTCTATTGCTAGAGCATGAATATTCCGAGTGCTATCTCTGCTGACTCAGAGAAGCCCATTCACAGGCACCTCAACCTTTAACCTCTCACCCAGACTCAGTGTTCTGAAAGCTAGCACACTCACTGAAGATGGGCTAGCACACTCACAAGGCCACGTCTTGTCTGCTGTGTGTCTAAACGGAGTAAATATTTAACAACTATTGAATTGAACCAGAAAATAACAAGTAGGAAGTCAGCTGGAAGACTCTGACTATAGTGTTCACTGTGTTTGTTATTTGGGTAGGAAGTAAAAATAGGAAAATTTCATTTCTAACTTCATAGCCTTGCAGTGTGTTTGGGTTTAAACACTTCACAACTTAAACATATTCTGTTGGTGTGCTAGTATTTTTTTATCGTATGGGTAAGTTTTAGTATTATATTTGTGACTTAAAACTGCTGCTTTGAGAACCTGTCAGAGGCTGTAGGCCTTGCATTAAACAATAGAGCTCTTCATCCTACAGCTGCCAGGTTACCAGGCTATCCCATACAGAACCTCTATGGCTCCCAGGCTGCCAGGCTATCCCATACAGAACCAAGTGAGCCTGTGGAAGAGTCAAACTGTAATATCTACCCTGAGTATTCTTTAAATGGTTTATGTTTTCATTAGTGTCTTTGTATGCACACGTGTGCACATGTGTTAGAATGTGTACATTCATGCAAGGGTCTGTGGAGGCCAGAGGAGGGCCATGGATCTCCTGGAGTTGGAGTGATGGGCAGTTTTGGGTTATCTGATGCAGGGGCTGGGAACTGAACTCAATTCCCTGGAAGAGAAACAAGTGTTTTTAATCACAGGTCATCTCTCCCCATACTCTACACTAACTATTCTCCCCTACTCTGTTCCTCCCTCCCTCCCTCCCTCTCTCTCTTTCTCTCTCTAAATATATATATTCCTCTCTCACTCTGTCTCTCTGTCTCTCTCTTTCTCTCACTCTCCATCTCTCTCTTTGTCTCTCTCTCTCTCACTCTCCTCTCTTGCTCCCTCTCTGTCTCTCTCTCTCTGTCTGTCTCT
This sequence comes from Mastomys natalensis, assembly GCA_021653895.1. Lineage (NCBI taxonomy): Eukaryota > Metazoa > Chordata > Mammalia > Rodentia > Muridae > Mastomys > Mastomys natalensis. Next base: position 1,121,049 of record JAJTUV010000060.1, read on the forward strand.
CTCTCTGTCTGTCTGTCTGTCTCTCTCTCTCTCTCTGTCTCTGCACATGAGTGCAGATGCCCATGGAGACCATAGGTAGATGTAGAGTGTTTTCTTCTACTGCTATCCAGTTTATTCTGTGAGACAGAGCCTCTCACTGACCCCAGCGATACTCCTGTCCTCATCCCCGCCCCACTGTTAAGATAGCAAATTGCTCGACACCTAGACCTAGCCATTTATATGAGTGACAGAGATCTGAACCCAAGTTCTTTGCTTGTGTGGCAAGCACTGTACTGGATAAGACACCTCCCAATTCCTGCTACCTTGTTTATCTTTATTTAGTATCTCTAGCACAAAGTACTGGGCTCCATATATTTCATTTCCAGATACCTGGGGATCCTAAAATTTGGAGGCTTTGCTCTAATCTAAGGAGACTTAGAAGCACCTAGAAATCTGTTCACATGTGGCTGGAGGGCTCTGCCTCAGCAGTATATTACCCATTAGGTCTGGAACCAAACCTAGCAGTCAATATTAAAAAGTTAGAAAATGCTCCCCAAGACTAGAACGCCTACCAAGCATGACCATTTCTTTTTTATGGCAATTCAAGACCCAGAACATAATAAATCCACTTTGGTCTCAGTGGTAAAAACACACAAAAGTCCAATAGGACTATTTGAAGAAACCATACATGGAAACAGCTTAACTTGTCCTCCAACGAAAGTTGAAAATACTTTGTTAGTTGACTAGTGGGTTTAATTTCAGTGCATACTCCATATGTCACAAATAGCAAACAAGCGTGTGGTATTTTTTTCTCTTAATTTTTTTTCCCTATTGAAATCCACATCCAACGTATTTCAGTTTTTCTGGTTTTTGGAAACAGTTTTTACTCTCACCATAACCTGCAATGTTAAATACTAAACATATACAGACACCATTTTTTTTTTAATCAATGGGATTTATATTTCCCAGAGTCTAAAGACTTTCCTAGTTGTAATCTGTACACTTAAACAGACACATTAACTCTGCTCCTGGGGGTTTAGTCTGTACTTCCAGGCGCAGAGGCAGAGCAGATATGGGAATGGACCAGACACAGTGAGGCTGGGTTTGAGATGTTTGAGATTCCAGACGTAATTCACCAAGCATGTTCTCTACTCATCACTTAGAACTTTGTATGAGTTCCAATTTTGTGTAAATAAAACACTTCACAGAGACATAATAAAAACATCAGGTCTTTGATAACATCTAGGAATTGGTCCTCGATCTGGAAAAGCAGGAGTACAGAACAGGAGTGTCCGTGACTCTAACGAGGCGCAGGCAGTCATGTATCCCTCCCTGAACATCGCAAAGTGCCTGTGACAATATTTCTGAATGTTCTGGTCAAAAGGCCTGAATCAGACAGTGTTGGACAGAGAGCAGGACCTCCCATTTACCAACCAGTGAATCACCGGCAATGTACATAAAACCTCTCAAAACCTCAACCCCTTCTGTAAAACAGCGAATAAAGAAAGCTAGTATCCACTTCTTGTGTTATTGAAAGGATTAAGTTATATAACAGATACAAAGTGTCTGACCAGATAAAAGTGTCGACCAAAACAGACCAAAAGAAACCAAAACGAAACAAAAAAAGCCTTCAGTGACTAGTGTTTGCTGTGCTATCTTCTCTCTGCAAGATTAGTCAGATTTTAAACTCCCGGACCCACCATGGCTGTCTCCTCTCTTTGCCATTGCTGTGAGGACGGCTTTTGTTCTGTCTTTGTGGTTTTGACCCATGATCTCAGGTCACAGTCCGTTATTGTAGGGAAGTCAAGGCAGGAACTTCCAGTACCACACCCACAGGCAAAATCAGAGAGAATGTACAGGAGCGCTCCCCCCTCACGCTCACCCGCCCTCTTGATCACAGGTCAGGGCTCAGCCCATGAAGTGGTTTACTCCACTTGTGTCTTCTTACGTCAATTAATAATCAAAATGCTCCCCGTAGACATGCCACAGGGCAGCCTGATCTGGATCATTCCTTAAGACTCTCTTCCCAGGTGACTCTAGGTCATGTCGGGTTGGCAGTCACAACAACCAGCATAATCTCCAACAGGTAAATGGAAGGGAAACAGGAAACTACCTTGCTTTTGGTAGGATCAGACATACTTGAGAAAGCAGCTTCAGTCCAGGACTTCAGCCCCTGTTAGTCTATGAGTTATCCCCATCTGACATTCCAGGTAAGTCACAAAGACTATGTAAAACTTATGATGTCCTCCAGGGGACTGGACACACCAAGGCTCCCAGTAGTTAGTCGGCCCCAGCAGTTAGAAGGGATTTCAGTGGGATAGAAAACCAAGTCAACTGGACTCTTACCCAAGAGTTTTACTTACAACTCCTGACGTTTTCCCTACATTCTCCTTGTTGTCTGTAGAAAGTACAAAGGTCAGGGCTCAAAGCCTGGACTGTTCAGAGTCTCAGACCACAGCAGAGGCTATTCCTCAAGAGCTGCCCATGCCTGCTGTGTCCCTTTCCCTTCCTCCAACCTGAACATCCACAGATTATTGTCCACGATTAGGTAGATTATAACTCAGGGTCTCATGTCACCTCTACAGCCTGATCACCTAAATTCAAATCCCAACTCCTTGTCCCATTTCTAGATATGGAGCTGAACAACCAGGTTGCCAGAACAATCATCAACCAAGATTACATTTCTCAAAACGGATATTTTTAAAGCATTCTGAATAGAGATTATTTATGATAATCCCCAGCATGACCCTGAAAAGGCAACGCTTAATTATCTAACAACGTAATTGAATTCCTAACCTTCTCCCTTACCAGAAAGAGTCAACGCTTAGGAGGCTAAAGACCAGTGAGTGCTACATACAACCTGTCACACACTGCCTCCAGGGATGTCAAAGGATGCAGAAGTTACTGCCCTGCAAATATACTTTCTAAAAATAATCAATATTTTTCTTCAGTGCTTATGACAAAGTAACCAGCCACTTCATTTTAATTGCTCGCAAGCTGCACAATGACTTGATCTCTTTAATATTTCACTCATAGTAGCAGCCCATGAGCTATGACTAACTCTCTCCTGAACATCGCTGCTGTATCCAGATGGCAAGAAATTCATCTCCTTCACTCCTGCCTGAAAAGCAATTCTGATATTTTTCCTCTTCTTTTTCCTCCTTCCATTCCACCTGCAGTAACTGTTTCCACTCCAGATCAAAGCATGTGGGAGGCGAAAGGGGACACCAGTCAAAGGTTAGCACGAGTAAAATTACTTTTTATTTTTTAAAGTGGAGCATAAACCCTGCAGCTTTAAATCCTCTACTGCATCAAGCCCTGGATTTCTTCCATAACTGAGCTACAAAATGGTAACAAGAAAGGAGGAAAAAAAAATGCCTCTTCTTCCCAGTCAGTCCTTCCACAGCTCTTCAGCAGGAATGGCAGTGGCCAGCCCATCCCCCACACCTTCCCAACCCAGAGGCGCAGCTAGTACAGGTGGGCTGGGCACCGGACCTTGGCCCTCAGGCTTCGCCTACATCCGGCGACCAAGGTCAAGGGCGACCGCTTCCTTTCCCAGCCTAGGATCCCCGGGAGCCGCTGCCAAAGTTTCAGGCCCGGCTAGGGCTAGCTCCGCTCTGGAAAACCCTTGCCCCCGGGCACCTGCCCAGCGCGCCCTGTTCCAGACCCCGCGCCCGCTCCGCACACCGTCACCTGGTCCCCACTCACCCCGGGTGGACATGGCTCAGGCAGCCACAGCGAAGCAGGAGGGAGAGGAGAAACCCGCAGGGCGTGGGGAGGAGAGGATCCCGAGACGCGCACACGGGCTCGCGCGTCCTCCCAGCCCCGGGCGAGCGCACGCCTCCCGCAGGACACCTGCTTGGCTCGCTGGCTCGGGGCAGCCGGGCGGGCAGCCGCGGATCTGCAGGGCGCGGCGCTGCTGACAGCTAGGGCCGGCTGGGCGGGGCCGGCTCCCCCGCCCCGTGCCCGCGGGCCGGGCCCACTGGGGTCCAGAGGCTGCTGGGGATGCACTGCCCGCTTGGCCACGGTGCCAGGCAGAGCTTTGTTCCTGAGCAAGGTGGGGCGTGTGATGGGGTCTACTGTCGGCTACTCTCTGGACCCGTGGCTCTGATGATGCAGGGGGTGGGGGTGGGAGGGATTGCTGTCAGTGAAAGCTTTCTGGCTTCCAGCCTTGGTCCCAGAGAGACACCGTTAGGAGTGAGTCTATGCCTTCCGTAAGCTCTGCCCTTGAGTGGATAAAGAATTCTAGGGTCACCTGAGGGAGTTTGACTCGACCGTGGAGCACTCTTTGACTGTTCTAAGCATGACCAGCTATGACCCCCCCCCCCCATCAAGGCCAGACCAGCTCTAGAAAGGCTGCTGAGTGGGATGGGACAGGGCTGGAGCGGAGAGAGAGCGACGAACCATTTTCTATTTATCATCAGGACAGAAACGAGAAGACTCGGAAGTCTGCTGCCTTAGAGGTTTGTAGACTGACTCGGTACTGGCTGGGAGAAGAAAGAACAGCTGGCCCCAAGTTCTGAACTCTCCGAGCCTCTACCTGGCCTCTGTTCCTCTGTACTCCGCAAAGGTCTAGTTATTTTCTGCGCAAACTCTTCCCAAATCTCCTGATAAAATGAGACTCACAGAATAGGTCCTGCAATTCAGAATGCTCAAAGAACAGGTGGACACAACTCTAGAAAAAATAATGTGCAGATAGTTGGAGAACTCAGGGAAGTGTGAGGATAAAGACATGAGAGAGAATAAAATTGTGAACCACAATAGTAACTCCTAAACTCAGCACCTAACATCAGACAACATCCTCCTGCCTCAGTCCAGGGCTCGGGTCTCAAAGTGACTTCTTTCCCTTTGACCTTAGTCCACTATTAACCCTTCACACCTGAGTGATTCCAGAGTAGTCTCCATGTTCCGCAGCCTCCGTGCTCCTCAGTCTCTGTGCTCCTCAGCCTCTGTGCTCCTCAGTCTCTGTGCTCCTCAGCCTCCGTGCTCCTCAGCCTCCGTGCTCATCAGTCTCCGTGCTCCTCAGCCTCCGTGCTCCTCAGCCTCCGTGCTCCTCAGCCTCCGTGCTCCTCAGCCTCCGTGCTCCTCAGCCTCCGTCTCCTCAGCCCCCGTGCTCCTCAGCCCCGTGCTCCTCAGCCCCCGTGCTCCTCAGCCTCCGTGCTCCTCAGCTCCCGTGCTCCTCAGTCTCCGTGCTCCTCAGCCTCCGTGCTCCTCAGCCTCCGTGCTCCTCAGCCTCCGTGCTCCTCAGCGTCCATGATCAGCCTCCATGCACAGTCTACCTCCACTTTAATTTTTCCTGTTGCTTTGAAAATAGTTTTTTTGTTTGATTTGGGGGGAGTGCTTGTTTGCTTGTTTACTTAGGGCATTGCCATAACTCCAGAGCCTGCAGGGTGCCCCCACTGATCAATAGTTAGTCTCAGTATTCCATCCAAGCAATTAATTCCTCCAACAAAGATTTTGTGAGCATATACGATGTGCCAGTCCTTATGGCAGGTAGTAGGGCTACAACAGTAAGCAAAACAGGCATGACCCATGTCAAAAAGAGCTTACCTCTTCTGAAATGTTAAGAACCTCTGTATACTGTCCATAGCTATCCTCCTGCGCAACTCTAGCTATTCCCCCAAAGACCATGTGACTACTCTCCCTGCAGACAGCTCTCAATAATGATGTTTTCTGTCTCCTTTCTTCACTCTCACTGTTCTTTGCAAATGCCTTCCTCCCCACCCAGATTAACCCTAGAGCCATCTCATAAAACGTTCCCTGCTACTCTGATGCCCACTGACCTCTCAGCTTCTGTGCATTTCCAAAAACACCTGACACACAACTACTTAAAACACTGCTTTTCGTTGTTGTTTAATGATCACATTGTGTGTTTTCCCTAAAAACACTGTATATATAATATATGTTTCCCTAAAATCATATATATAATATAACATATAACATGTATATAATAGTATATATTATATATACATATTATATATTCTATAATATATATATTATAGCAAATATCCTACAGGGACAGGTCCCAGTAATGTGTGCCTATCTACCCTTAGCCTTGTGATTATACATAGTCCCTTTCTTCATCTGCTGTAGTCACTCTTGTCTTTGTAACCTCATTGTACAGCCACAGATACAGTACAAGCAGATCTTACCCTCATGTCCTTAAGATGCTTATAATAGACCACACAGATGGTCATAAAATATGCTCCTAACTGTGTCTGGGAAAGGCGATGTACACAGTGTTTTTAGGCAGAGAGTAAGCATAGTCGGCCGTCATCTTAGCTGTGGGTTTCATGTCCATGAATTCAAACAACTGTGGGACAAAACTATTAAATAGAATAACTGTATCTCATTAGACACAGTGGCACATGCCTGCAGTCCCAGCACTCAGGGAGCCAAGTCAAGAGGATTATGAGTTAAAGGCCAGCCTGGGTTATATAACAACACATGTCTGAAGAAGGTGACTTGTGTTTGTATTAAACATAGATACATTTTCTTGCCCTGGTTTCCTAAATAACCTAATACACCATTTTATGTTACATTTTCATTGAGCATTAGTTAAAACTAAGCTGGAAGTGATTTAAAGAATACAGGCAGAAATGTATAGTTTACATACAAACATGACAGCATTTTATAGAAGATTTTTGACCACTCTGAGGGCACCAGAAATAGTCTCCCACAGACACTGAAGGACATGTATATTCAGGACCTGGAAGTTTAAAAAAATAAATTAATTATCAAAGATCATCTTTAGCTCAAAGAGTTTCCTATGAACTGGATTTTATCTTCAGATTTAGTATCAGGTCTGAATGTGTGCATGTGTGTATATATGTGTGTGTGTGTGTGTGTGTGTGTGTGTGTATACACATATGTGTATGTATATATATGCATACACATATATTTACATCATATATATATACATATATGGTTGATTTATATATCTCTACTTGATGAGTGTGTGTGTATGCGTGAGCTCACACATATGTGCACAGATGTGCATGGATGGGTGTCAGGCATCTTCCTCTGTTGCACTTCCCCTTGTTTTTTTGAGACGTAGTCTCTGCACCAAACCTGGAGCTCACTGCTTCCCCTACACTGGTTGGTGAATGGGATCTACCTGTCCTCTCCCCAGCTCCAGTGCTGGGTTTAGGCACCTGGCACCCTACCAGCTTTTATGTGTGCTCTAGGGATCTGAACACAGGTCCTCATGCTTCTAGGTAAGCACTTGACATACTGAGACGTCTCTCTTGCCCCAGATGTTACTGGCCACATTCCAAACTCCCTGCAGAAACTGGAAGAATCTAAGAATCTTCCAACCTGCAAGACGCAAGACAGGCCAGGCAGTGGTGGTGCACGCCTTTAATCCCAGCACTTGGGAGGCAGAGGCAGGCGGATTTCTGAGTTCGAGGCCAGCCTGGTCTACAGAGTGAGTTCCAGGACAGCCAAGCTACACAGAGAAACCCTGTCTCGAAAAACCAAAAAAAAAAAAAAAAAAATCAGAGAGATACATTGCATTGAAACTGAACAATACTAGACAGATCTAAAAAACAAAAAAAAAAATTAAAAAAATAAAATCCATAAGCCAAGATGTTCCTGACCTGGAATCATCATCCCTACTAGCTAGTTTTCAAGGTGTTGGGGTGTTGGAAGGTGCTATTCGCGCCAACTGAAGATAAAATCCATCATCTGTCTTACCTAGCTATGAACTCTGTAAGTTAAAATAATGACTAGCCTAGCAAGATATTCCCATTGATACAATAGTGGCATGAAGGTTACAGGAATAGCCAACCGTTTTCTGATTAGATTTAAGGCTGTCTGTAAGAGGAACCTCAGCCTTGCCACAAGCAAGTCCTGGGGCTTTTAGGAGAATCTACTACTATTATTCTGTTAAATGGACATAGTATTAAACTGACTCCTAATGACTTAATATACGCACAGCTCAATGTATCTCTCCAGCTTCTTCAGAGCTTTGTCTTTGTAGCGAATGTTGATTAATAACATGGAGACCCCATGCAGAGAATAAGAGATTTCAGCCTAAATGGACATTTGGATCATACCCCTTCCTTCCAAGGCTCAGGGATCATCCCAGAAGAGGGGAGCAGAAAGATTATAGGAACCATGGGTGGTGGATGACTACAGGAAAACAGTGTTGTTCTGGCACACCAGAGCAGCCGCACATGCAAACGGACAGCTGTTGTGACAGCATGTACAAGTCCTGTGAAAAATCAAGCAGCATAGAATCTCAACATGGAGGGCGGAGGTGGTCATGAAGTCCCACCCCTAGCTGAGGTATGGATGGCTGCTGGGAGGGAAAATCTGTTATCTTCAAGGATGTGGCCCTTGAGAAGTTACCCAAGACCTCCAGATTCTGAGGAGATGGCCCTACACCCGTGCTTCTGGCCATGGTGAGGCAGCAGTTAGATTCACGTCCCCAACTAAAACCATCAATGAGACAACTGAAGCGGCGATTTTATCTGTTGGGCACAAGGCATCTCAGGACAGTGTTTCCTGGGGATGATGATTGGTACAGAACACTCTGGGGCCTGACTAGCAGAGATCCCCAGCACACAGCAGAGGAAAGAGAAACCCAAACAACAGAGCTCATTGATTTTGATGAGTTTAGAAGAGTTCACATCCCAGAGAGGCTGGAAGACAGAATTTATGGGGGCGGGTGGTGGCTGGGCAAAAAAAAAAAGAGCTTCCAGGTGGGGGATTGTATAGAGAGAGAGCTTTGGGGTGTGCATAGAGAAAGGGCTTCCAGGTGGGAGGTGGCTGTATAGAGAAAGAGCTTCCAATATCCACAAACATCCTCTTGAGACCTTATTAACTTCTATGTACATCACTTGGAGATCCAGAGGGAAAATGGACAAACACTTGAAAACTAAGCAATTTGTTGGGCTGACACACTCTCCAAGGTACAGAGGACATTTACTGGTGATTATTAATCTAAGGTATTTGGTAGAGGACCCACAAGAGTCACACTTAAATAGGAAAGTTCAAATATTGCCAGGGTGAAGGATATACTCTGTACACTCTCATGGTTTTTAAAGGGCCTTGAAAAGAGCAAATTGATCTGAAAAAAACTTAACAGCCTACAAAGATGAAGAAGAACAACAAATAAAACCCAACATTCAATAAAGTAATGGCTACAGTACTCAGCGTCCAATCAAAAAGGGCTGAAGGTGCTAAGGAGAATGTATCTCAAAGCCCGAAGACAAGCCAGTTGTTAGCACAGGCTGAGAATGACAGACAGACAGACAGACAGACAGACAGACAGACTGTAGCTAGAGACAACAGTGATACAGTGCATCAACTAGTTCACATATTGAAAAGAAAGAAAGCAAGGTTATAATGAGAAAAGGAGTTGGTTTGTCTCTCTCTGTATATATTTTGTAACTGTGACAAAGCACCTGTGACTACATTTACTTCCTAAGGCTATGAGAAACACCATGACTAAAAGCATCTTGAAGAGAAAGCGATTTATTTGGCTTACATTTCCACTTTACAGGCAGTCATCAGTGGAAGCCAAGGTAAGAACTTAAAGCAGAAACGTGTTGCTGAAGCTGATGCAGAGGTCACAGAGGGATGCTGCTTACTGGCTTGCTCGGCCATGGCTTGTTCAGCCTGCTCTCTTACAGAACTGAGGGCCAACAGCCCAGGGATGGCACCACCCACAGTGGGCTGGGTCTTCCCACTTGAGACACCTTCTTTCCGAATGGTCTTAGCTTGTGTCAGGTTGACAGAAAACTGATCTCAGAGCCTGAGAAAGACAACTGAGAAGATGCAAAGTTCAGTTTGATTCATTGTTTCAGAGTTTTCTGTCAGTGGTTATCTGGCTCCACTGGGAAAAGACAAGCACAAGAGGAAGAGGTCTTAGCAGAGCAGACCTTTCGAGTCTAGCTGCCCCTCCCCAACCCTCGGTTACACAGTTAAGCCCTAGTAAGCCTGTTGAACTATGAACTGGTCAGTGGATTCATTGACGAGATTAGCACACTCATGATCTAATTACCTCTTTAGGCTTGCCAACAGCCTGAGACTAAGCCCTCAATGAGTCCTGAAAACACTCAGTATCTAATTATTACAGAAGTTAAAGATTAAACAACAAACAAATGAACCAAACTAAAGTTTTAGAAGTGGAAACATAGAATCTAAACAATTTTGCCAAATGGAGCAAGAACAAGTCACATCCTTGAGCAGAAGCAAAACAAACAAAACAAAACCCCCAATGACTACGAAGTAATCAATAAAATCTGCAAAAGTAACAAGTAACAAGACACATCCTTCACTAGAAGCAAAACAAACAAAACCCCAATAACTATGAAGTAATCAATAAAAATCTGAAAGGGAAACAATATAACACTTAAAAATAAGAAACGGAATCTGGTAAGACGATTCAGCAGGTAAAGGCCCTTGATTTTAGTGTGTGTGTGTGTGTGTGTGTGTGTGTGTGTGTGTGTGTATTTGCCTGTGTGTGTTCCAGGAGTTACTTGTTTGTGTGCAAATGTGAGTGTATGCATGAGTCTAAAGGTCAGAAGTCTTACTCAACAGTGTGCTACTCTAATTGTCAGACTCGAGGTCCATTTGTCAACCCAGAATTCATTTATTTGGCTAGGCTGGCTGGACAAGGAGCTCAGGGAGCCACCTGCTGTGACCCTTGACCCAGCACTGAGGTCAGATACAATAGCAATGCCCAACTTTAGATGAGAATGGGGATCTTAACTCAAAACCTCATGTCTGTGCAGCTCCAGACACGCTGCCGACTGACCCATTCTTCAATAACATTGAAACCCTTTTTAGGTTGGAGTAATGGTCTAGCAAGTAAGAGTGGTTGTTTTGGGGACTACAAGGACCAGGGTTTGGATTCCAGCTCCCTGAAGATCCCTGTGACCACACTGCTCAGTGGGATGAAGATGGGAAGTCACTGAAGCTTGCTGGATACAAGCTTACTGGATACAAGCTTGCTGCATACAAGCTTGCTGGATACAAGCCTTGCTGGAAAACTGAGAGCTCCAACTTCAGGGAGACCCTTCCTCAATGGGACATGGTGGGGAGTGATCGATCAAGATACTGCATGTCCTCCTCTCCTCACATGTGTACATAACATGCACACACACACACATGCACACTCGCACGCACGTGCACACACACGCACACATGCAGGTGCACACGAATGCGCCCCCCCCCACACACAAAATATTAAACAGCATCAAAATACTCTTTTTTCAACGAGCAAAAGCAGAGGCACTGCATTCCCCAGCCTATTATGAGGCATCGCAGTTCCTGCTGGCCTGCATGTGACAGCATGGTCCCCAGCCTGTATGAGACATTGCATTCCCTGCTGGCCTGTACTATAAGAACACTAGAGAAAACGCTTCAGAAGGAAAAAAAAAATTATACTAGACAGAAGCAACAGAAGCGGATTTGCATATGATCTGAGTATTCAAATTAGCAGAGAAGAATATTAAAAAGTGTAACAATACATTAAAAGAATCTGATGGGAAAAATGACAATGGGTATAGTAAGAGAGGGAATTTCAGCAGAGGGATGGAAACTATGAAAAGTTCAATGGCCTGCCCCATCCCCAAGTACTTTTTTTTTCATGCTGCAGAACAGAGCAGCGCGACAGAGAGAAGCTGGAGAGAAGCAGCGATGTAGGTGTGGGAACATGGAGGTGGCGGACAAAGGAGCATGTCATTGCCGAGTAGAGAAGGCTCTTCTCTGCCCCTGGAGGTTAGGTCCACTATCAGATCCAGCTCATTCGGTTCCGGCCTGCCAGGACAGTACTACCGCTCAGCCCGCAGGCCTAGCCCACAGCATGGAGCCGCAGCTCTTCTAGGTGTCCCCCACCCCCTACTCCTGTTCCACACACATGCAGCCCAATCCCATGGTCCCCCTGACTCTGAGCAACAAGATATCTGAGATGAAGAACGATTGGTTTTCTGAGTCGTCCCCCTGAAAGACTTCCATGATCAGTGCTGTCGCTGGAGGCCATGTTGATATTCGTAGTCCTTGGTGTCTCTGAATCTATTGACTTCGTGTCTGATCCATGCTGCCAACCAGAGACCACGTCCATCATTCCTGATGCCGCAAGCTGCTGCGGACAGGGAAGCTTCTGTAACAGTGGTATCTATGAGCACAGACCAGTAACTGAGATTTTGAAGCCTTTTGTGCCAACCTCTCCTCCCCCAAAAGAAACAGTCCAGACATTGAACTATGGAAGAGAGTTCTTAAAATTATGGTAAAGATGCAGAAGCGTAGCTCTTGACAGTCCATGGCTTCTGATGAGGCGGGGGGTGGGGCGGGGGGATGGAACTTAGTTATCTCTAAAGGGCTGGCCCCTGGAATTTGAACACACTCCATTGAGTATATGAGCAACACATATCAGATTCAGTGGGTAGTTTTTTCTTTTCTTTTCGGGCTGAGGCACAAGGGTGAGAAGGTGGACCTGGGAGGAATGGGAGACAAGTGTAACCAGGGTGCATTGTATGAAATTCCCAAGTCATTAATAAAAATTATGTAGGGGAAGAAAACAGTAAAGTCCAACGCAATGTGAGGAAACGGGTGGGGGTGAAGCTCAGTGGGTAGAGAGCTCACCTGGCAAACACAAGCCGCAGTTCAGTCCCTCACGCTGCATGAAGAAGAGATGAGCAATCCTGCTGACTTTGACTCCTGGCCACGTGAGAACCTGGCAAGTAGGAGGTGGCCATCTGCAATCCAGAATGGATTCCTCCCAGCTTGGTCTATGATGGCACTTTGGCTATCAACTTCCGGCCTCCAGTCTGTGGGCTTGGTTACCAGTTCCAGGCTTTCTGGCTGGGAGATTGAGACAAGTCATGGTAAAGGAGAATGAGTATAAATGGTCAAGGCAGAGGTAAAAAACAGGTTCTGCCCCTCCAAGGTGTCAGGCAGGAAAATATGGCCGAGTTTCCCACCTCCTGTGTCACCCAGAAATCACCATAAGCTTCTGGAAGGTGTTTTGTCCTATGCTGCTTTACCATCGACGCCTCTGAAAGCACCGTCTCTCTACCAGGAGCAATTCTGTTCCAGGGTTGGGGACAAGTGACTGAGACCTGAACTCCACGTGGAGCATCTCGCCTGCTAGAAAACTGCCGTGCCACGGAGCGACGCTTTGAGATAGGTGTTTAGTTTTTTAAAAGAAGGGTTCAATTTTATTTTGAGGGGATTTTATGCAAGAGGATTCAATTTTAGGAAACGACCGTTCAAAAGGTATGTCAGTCTGAATTCTAACCTTTGCTTCTAGGTGAGGTCGGTGCAGGTCGGTTGTTTCTGATGCATCAAGGAGTGGAGAGAAGAAGCCACAGAAAGGACTGTTTAAAAGACACCAGAGAAGCCAGGCACGATGGTAGAAGCCTGTAGCCCAGTAATTGGAACCAAACATTCAGAAATAGCAAAATCCAACTTTAATCTACTTTCTAGTCCCTTTCCCTGGAAGAAATAGGTGTTGGATGGTGTATCGGTCAGTGGGCCATACCTAGGCAATACATCCACGCTGGTGTCACAAGATGAAACTCCTGTTTTGGCTCACATCCGGTCCATGGTCAGGCAGCCCTGTTGTTCTAGGGCTGGGACAAAGCAAAGTGCCCTAGCAGTAATGGGTGGAAAGTAGAACTATTTAACCTCATAGATGAGAAACGAGAGAAAAAGGAGACCAGTGCCTGGCTAAGTGTCTGTCTTGCCAGTGGGGCACCCGGAGTGCCTGCTCAGGGGAGGCAGAACACATCTGCAACGGGGGTCCTCACTCCGTGACGGGGTCCCTCACTCCGTGACGGGGTCCCTTCACTCCGTGACGGGGGTCTTCAGTCTGAGTTTTTCTAGGTGGGAAACAGTGGAGTCCGGGATGATTGCTGTGGTTCCTACTCTCCCGAGTACCCAGGCGCCGCTAGCATACTACTGGGAGTTGGGAATGGGGGGGGGGGGGCCCAGGTCCGGGATTTCCCTGGAGCACGAGCTAGGCAGGAAGGGAAGGCAGAGCCTGGGGCAGAACCTAGTTTGATTCTGAGTGAGTGTTGAGAGCACAGAGGGGCTGGAAGAGAGAAGGCCTTCTCCAGGAGATTTAAGTGTAGCTCTTTATTTCGAAGGACCACCCTCCCACAACAATCCTTGATGATGAAGCGACAGTCCATGCTTATTCAAACTGCTATACTTGACGTCGGATGTGAATGCATACACCTTACTCAGCGCTAGCCAGGGATAAAATACCTTTTGTGGGAAGGAATGCCCAAGGAACCTCATTGGCTGTCGCTCAGGGCCTATCTAGACACCTCATTAGCATAGAGAACTTCAGGGTTTTATGCTACATGACTGATTGCCAGCCATGGTCCTCTCAGTGGGTGGTGGTTACAAGTTCCAGAGAGACAGTTAGGCAGGGAGTGGCCTGCACTCCTACTGTTCTCAAGTTCTGAGATTCATAGGATTTGAGCTCACTCAACCTTACCGGTTCTTCTGTCTGGTGGCACGGTCCACTTGCCCCACAGACTAGAATTTCAGTCTCTTTGGGGTACACCCTCATTTACCTAAAGCTAGGGACCAACTTTAACCCACCTTTGAGGGGTGCTTAAGATCTACATGTCAGATATTCTTCTGCACAGCCTCCTCCTCTAACACACACAACATGGCTTCTTTTGTTACGTACTGTTTCTACAGAGCTCATTTCTTACAATTTATCCTGAAGATTTTTCTGAGTCTCAGATCCACCTTGGTCGGTGGTGCAGTCCATAGTATTTATTTATTCCAGGATGCCTTAGTTTTCATTCGCTAGTCATTGTAGTTTTTCAAACTCCACTGTTAATGGAAATCCTGCAGTGAATACTCTTGAATGGGCAGCTTTGTGGCTCAAGCTCTAATCTCAACCAGCCCTGTAGAGAGAGGTAGGAGGAGGAGGAGAGAGAGAGAGAGAGAGAGAGAGAGAGAGAAGGGGGAGGAGAGAGGGAGGAGAGAGAAAGGGAGAGATGGGGAAAAGAGGGAAGGAGGAAGAGGGAGAGGGATAAAAAGGAGGGGGGAGGGAGGGAGAGGGAGGGGAGAGAGAGAGAGAGAATCTTGAGATGGGGTGTGATTTTTTTCACGGTGGCTCGTGAGCGCCCTCTAGTGGAGGTGGGCCTCTTTCACAATCACAGATTGAAGGAATTGCTTGAACAAGGGCTCCTGGAGACTAACTCTGAGTGAAGACTTCACTCTGCATCGCCCCCTATTTAGGAAAGGAGTGTTTGGGCACAAGGTGAAAAGCAGACTCAGGCTGGTCCTTTGGTGACACCCTCGAGATCCCTAGGAAAAAGTGGGCAGCCAAGAAAGTCAAAGTTCCCTGAGAAGAACAGAGTGAAACCGGGATTCTAATTTCTCCCCAATCACTTTTTGTGAGCTGCTTAGTGAAATGATGCCCCAGGGCACCCCTTACTCCTACAAGATCATATTGGATGAGACAGGATGCAAGGATAAAGATTATAGAGCAGGCAGTTCCACAAAGTTCTATCCTGATCCCTTAAGGAAGAACAGAGAGCGATATAGCCTGAAGATTTAACTGGAAGGACATAACTGTCTGAAGACCTTTCCCCTCTCTCTCTCCTCTCTCTTCCCTCTCACCCTCTTTCTGTCTCTCTTTGTCTCTCTCCCTCCCTCTGTCTTTCTCTCCCTCTCTGTCTCTCTGTGTTTCTATTCTCTGTTTGTCTCTCTTTGTATCTCTGTGTGTCTCTCTGACTCTCTCTCTGTCTCTGTCTCTCTCTGTCACATACACACACACACACACACACACACACACACACAGTTGGGAGACAGTTGGGAGATAAAGTTGGCAGGATTTGTTGGTTTGCTGAGAGTTGAGAAGGACAGCTGACTCTCTTGGTTCTGGCTTCAACCAGAAGACAGTATGGTGTTTTCTTGCTGGACCAGAGAATGGTGGGATGGAAAAGAGGAAAGAGAAAGCTTTGTGCAGTCAAGTCTGGGACTCTGCTCTGGACGTAGGTTTGCGCTGTCTGTCCATCTGTAAGACACAAATTCATATTCATGGTTTGATGTTAGAGGTCTGCAGCTGAGTGAGGAAGGAGTCTAAATAGAGGGAGGGGTCACAAGAGAGGTGATGGGGAGGGGTCACAAGAGAGGGTAATGGGGGAGGGGTCACAGAGAGGTAATGGGGAGGGGGTCACAAGAGAGGGTACTGGGGGAGGGGTCACAGAGAGGTAATGGGGGAGGGGTCACAAGAGAGGGTAATGGGGAGGGGTCACAAGAGAGGGTAATAGGGGAGGGGTCACAAGAGAGAGTAATGGGGGAGGGGTCACAAGAGAAGGTACTGGGGGAGGGGTCACAAGAGAAGGTACTGGGGGAGGAGTCACAAGAGAGGGTAATGGGGGAGGGGTCACAAGAGAGGATAATGGGGGAGGGATCACAGAGAGGGTAATGGGGGAGGGGTCACAAGAGAGGGTACTGGGGGAGGGGTCACAAGAGAGGGTACTAGGGGAGGGGTCACAAGAGAGGGTAATGGGGGAAGGGTCATAAGAGAGGTAATGGGGGAGGGGTCACAGAGAGGGTAATGGGGGAGGGGTCACAAGAGAGGGTAGTGGAGAAAGAAACACCCATATGAATGTGGTGCTCCTGATAATGTTTGCATTTAAATACATGGGAATTAATAAGTCAGTTCTTGAAGCTAGCTAATGTTTGAAAGGGAGAGGAGAGACCCAGAACTGACTCCAGGAGAATGCTAATGAAAAGCAATGGCTGAGACAGAGAAACTAAGACAGAATTTATGAAGGCAAAGATGGCAGTCACCAGCCCTCAGAGTGCAGGTAAACACTTAACAAGTGACTATCAGGAAGAAAGACTCCAATTTGAAGCATCAGCTGAATTCTATGGCATAAATACTCTCCCCCCCACACACACCTAATTTCAGGCCACTAAGTCTACTGAACCTGGAGTTGGAAAGAGGTGTACACAATTAGCTGACAGTTCTCATTGGTACAGGGTTTAGGACGATGCTGCTACAGAGAGGAGCACGAGATAGAGACAGAAAAAATTGAATTTGACATCCTATACGTTGCTCGAGACATCAACAAGGGGCAGTTCTGGATTATAGAGCACCCAAATTGTCCAATAAATACATGAAAAATGTTCAGCCAGGCGTAGTGGTGCACACCTTTAATCCCAGCACTCAGGAGGCAGAAGCAGATAGATCTCTGAGTTCAAGGCCAGCCTGGTTTACAGTGTGAGTTCCAGGAAAGCCAGGGCAACACAGAGAAACCCTGTCTTGGAAAGGAGGAGAAAAAGAAGTGGAGGAGGAAGAGAGTCACCCAATGACCCTGTATACAACCCCTGGAAGGAGCTTAGTCAGCAGAGCATGGAGATACTTGTGTGTCGGTGTTTATTGCTGAATTATTCACAGCAGCTAAGAAAGGAACCAGCCTAGGAACCTATCAACAGATGGTGGGTAAAATAAATGTGGCATTTATACACAGTGGAGTGTTTATTCAGCGGTGAGGACAGATGAAGTGTGGATTTTCCAGAAAAAAAATGAATGGAACTAAAGACCATCGTGTTAAGAGATATAAGCCAGGCTTGGAAAGGTAGATGTCTCAGTTTTTCATATAATAAGAATCTGTTTATGTCCTTGGGAGAGTGACTATAGAAGAGAGGTGGAAACCAATGGAGGAAAAGGTGATAAGAGAGGAATATGGGGAAGGAAAGACAAAATGTTGCAATTTTTTCTTATATGTTGAGTCTACACCTGTATCTATAGCTATGACGTAAAAGAGGAATGGTAACTGTCCTGGGGGAGGACTGGCCAGTCGGAGAGGGGAAGAGGGGACAGAAGAGGTGGGGGTGTGTGTGTGCAAATACAAACAGACTACAATTACATACGCGCGCACACATGTGTGTGAGCATGCACTTGTGTGTGTCGTGTTGTGTGTGTGTGTGTGTTCGTGTGTAAGTGCACGCACGCACACATGCTAAATAAAACAATAATATGAAAAGAATAGTATCTAGAGGAGGAGGAAGACTCAAAACTGAGAAGACAAAAAAAAAAAAAAAACCTGAGAAGACAACAAATACCTACAGCTCGGTGAGATTATGAGTCCCATTGCGATGAGCATCATGGGAGTGGAGGGTGGGGCGGGACCCAGGCTTTCCTCTCTGCGTAGCTTCTGCATGTGTTTCTGCACCGTAGAGAAATGAAGCTCAAAAGCTACCGCAATGTAGAATTACAGGTGGGTTTTCCACTTTCAGTCTTCTGTCGACCCCTATTTTTTAAGTTAAGAGCTTATCACTTTAAAATCATAAATACTGAGTTGCTTTGTGTACCTTCGGAATTACGGTGGAGTGTGGCGAAGTACAACAGAACCATTATCTAGCAGAATGTGGCGGCTCACACCGGTAATTCCAAAGCTCAAGACACAAAGACAGAAGAAATGCCTCAACTTTGAAAGCAGACTGTTCGACACAGCGAGTTTCAAATCAGCAGGGCTAAGTAGAGAGACCCTGCCTCATAGAGTACCCAAAGAAAACCTTATCATCAAAGTCAACACAGGTATCACGTTGCCAAATGGCGCCACCTAGTGTAACGTCTGAGTCTCAGATAAATATTTTGACTTGCGTTGCACTTTACAGCTTATGAATCAGCACACATTAAAATAACTGTGAACCTAAACACCTAAAGGTGCTACCTTGTAAACTCATATTCATAGATTCTAATTCTTCGTTGGTTCACAGCATTGGATATGGGCTGGACCGAGCCCGATGTTTAGAATAGTATAGCTCACTCTGTTAGGACTGCTCACGATAAGGAAATCAGAGGGTGGTGGTGTTAGGTTTTGATAAAAATCTGAAAGCTATTTTATTAAAACTCAAAATGAATTACACCTTTAGAAGTAAATAAGAAAAATTATATTTATACTTCTTCGGAATACAGTGGTGGGTGAATGAGTCCCTTGATTTCATGTTAGGGGTGTTTGGGTCTTTATCTGTGTACAAAGACAGGGCTCTGGGATAAAAATAAACATGATCATTTTAGTGCTGGGTGTAGCCGTGCGTCACACTGATCCCAGCACTTGCGGGGCAGAGGCAGGACGTTTCTGTGGGTTCAAATCCCAAGTCAGCAATACAGATGCAGATATACATAGCCAAACATTGGACTGAGCACGAGGACCCCAATGGGGAAGTTAAGGCAAGGACTGTAGGAACTGAAGACGTTTGCAAACTCATAGGAAGAACAACCAACCAGACCCCCCAAAGCTCCCAGGGACTAAACCACCAACCAGAGTACAGGGGGAGGGATGGGGGGGGGACTCATGGCTCCAGCTGGATATGTAGCAGAGGACTGCCTTATCCAGCATCACTGGGAGGGGAACCCCTTGTTCCTGTGGAGGCTTGATGACCCAGGATAGGGGAACACTAGGTCACTGAGGCAAGAGTGGGTGGACAGGTGGGGGAGCACCCTCATATAGGCAGGGGGAGGGAGGAGGGCATAGGGGACTTGTGGAGTGGAAACGGGGAAGGGGGAATAACATTTGAAATGTAAATAAATTAACCAATAAGAAAAAAGCAAATTCCAAGTCAGCCATATATAGTGATACCCTGTCTTGAAGGAAGGAAGGAAGAGAGGGAGGGAGGGAGAAGGAAGAGAGGGAAGAAAGAAGGGAGGAAGGAAAGGGAAAACGAAAAAAGACCCTTTCTTTAATGGGAGGTAGGTGTAGATGCAATACATAATCAGGATCCTGTTTCTATGATTCTGCACTATTTATGTGTAAACAGGATGATAAGATTGGGCATGTATTTTGAACATTAAGTCATTTATAATAATAGTTTTGAGTGCCTGTAAAATCTCATACTGATAGGAACAGCTTGTCTCTCCTTTTGTATGTTAGGGGAAAGTGCAAGCTATGACGAATTACGCAGCTGAGTCTCCCAAATTTGGGAGAAATGCAGTGGTCAGCACGTCCAGATACAGCAGATGAGCCTCCCCTGAGAACACCCCCTTCGTGACCGTGGCCGCCCCCTTGCCGGGTGATCATCTGCACATGTATTAAATTAAGTAGGATCGTAGGTGTTTGGTTTTAGAGATTTCTTTAAAATGTGTTTTTGTCTATGTGTATGAGCATTCGCCTGCACTATCTGTCCACTTACCTGATACCTTTGGAGGCCAGAAGAGGGTGTCAGGTCCCTTGAAACTGGAGTTGCAGATGGTAGTGAGCCATTGTGTGGATATTGGGAATCAAACTCGGGTCCTCTGGAAGAGCAGCCCGTGTTCTTAACCACTGAGCCACCTCTGTAGCCCCTGGAGTCGTGTTGTTGTTGTTCAGTTACATTTATTTATTTACTTACTTACTTGCTTATTTATTGTGTGTATGTGTGTGTGGGGATGCCACAGGGCATGCGTGGAGGTCAGAGGATGGACAACCCACAAGAATCTTTTTTCTCCTCCCACTATGTGTGTCCCAAGCAGGTTTGACAGCAGACGTCTTTACTCACCAAAGGTAGGATCTTCATCTCACCAGGTCCCATTGTTCTTTGAAGTAGAAAAAAAAAAGTGTTCTTGCTATTTGAAAATGGAGAGGAAAGCATGTGACTTACAGATACTTCAACAGAATGTCTGAGTTATTTCTAGCAGTACTACAGTGGACTAGCAGAGTGTAAAATAAAATCCCCCAAAGCACAGATAAACCAATAGCCACGTCACATAGCCTGTTTGAAAATACAAGGAAAAGAGACCCCATTCACAACATCATGGAAGAACTACACACCACCTCTAGAAATACAGAGAAATGTAGAAAGCCCTATGGCTTGCAAGAGTTGGACCACATGTGGATTTGAATTTGTTTAATGATAGGTTAGTTGAAAAACGGGACCTATATTGAGTTTGGTGTGCTTTCAAAATGTATCTTTTTAAAAAAAAAAAAAATTCTGTGTAGATGCATGTCTTGTGTAGCACAATAAGCTTGGATTTGCTGCTCGTTGAGTGTGCTGCACAGCTCCTACAAACTTATCTGGTCAGACTGCCGGGTGCCAGGAGACACAGAGGGGGCCATGGAGCATATTTTCAAACTGCCACATGTCCTGTGAGAAAAAAAAATCATAATGAAACCTGTTGCTTTTTACAGTTAATGCATACTAATTAAAAACAAAACAAAAACAGAGGACAGAAAATCACTCGTTAGCATAGCTTCATACATTGCACAGAATGCGCCTATTCTAACATTTCTATACTCAATATCTTTACCAGCTAAAACATAGCCTAATATTTGAAAATAGTTATTCACTGTGTTGTATGGAATTGATATTCCCAGACATTCTGTAGTTTTATTTGCTACATCTGCTGAGACTTTACAATGTGGACTATAACACTGACTGCATGCTGGTCTTTAAGCCTTTCGATGTTCCCTCTGTCTGACGGTCCAAGCGTCTTACCACAGCTGTGGGACCACTCTTGCCTCTCCTCCCATCTTGCTGTTCCCTGACAAACTGCAAGCTTCCCATTCTCATCAAAACCTCTCTTTTGCTACGCAGTTTTCTGGTCTGGGATATATAGAAGTTCCTAGTTTATCTTTTGACATTACCTAATGATCATTTTATTAGGTAGTTACAGCTTCTCTTAGGGGTTTTTAAGTCAAATTTATAAGTGACTATAAGTAATAATGCAGTACTTCAAGGAGTCAAAACAAATGAGAACAAGCAATCTGCATAAAAATAGCACACTGGGCTAGCCAGAGAGTAAAGCTTGATGCTCTTACTGAGCATCTTTCCTTTGCATTCACAATGGGAGGCTCACAACTGCCTGTGCCTCCATCTCCAGGATATCTGACACCTTCCAGGCCTCCTCAGGCACCTACATGCCCATGTGCAGGCACACACAAATTATAAACTAAACATATTTTAAAACAGTATTATATTAGAAAGTATGCTACTCAGCCTTTCTTTGCCATGGTGTAAGGAGCTTTAAAAAGAGGAAGGCTTACTTTGGCTGATGGTCTCCAATACTTTAGAGCATGGAAGGCTGGTTCTATGTTTAGTGCTCCTGTGTGTATGTGTGTACATGTGTTTATAATTGTGTGTATAAGTGTGTGTTTATGGTGTGCATACACAGGTATACAGGAGTGTTCATCTATATATCTGTAAAAACATTTGTATGTGAGTTCATGTGTAAGCATATATGTGCGTGGGTTTGTGTGCCTGTGTGCATGTATGTGTTGTGCGTGAGCGTTTGCATGTGTGTATATAAATGTGCATGTATGAGTATGGTAGAAAACGTTTATGTGTTCATGTGTGTTTATACACATTTTCCTGTCAGTATATGTTGTCAAAGGCCAGCTTCGACACCACAGGATGTCACCAAGGAGGGCCATATGGCATTGGTGGTTGGGGTGGTGCTAATAACAGCTGACAGGGGCCAGCACTGTTAGAGTTGATGGGATTCAGTTCAGATGGGAACCAATGGGGGCTGCTGCTGCTGGCAGCCAGTGACTAGAGAAAAGAGAGTGGGGGAAACACACACACACACATACACACACTCATTGGGTAGATGAAGCAAAGCTCCAATCACTTTACATACAACTATGTATACACGTTTAGTGGATGGAGCAAAACTTCAACCAGCAGGTTTCAATACTGCTATTTTTTCCCTTACCCCTTTTATAACCCCTAAGACAAAGTTTTCTATGTAAGAAGAAAATGACCTCATACCACAAGTTACATATTCTCTAAGAACAATCACCACAAAAACATTGTTCAAAAAACAGATGAAAGTCGTCACACAAAGGGGGATTACGACAGGACTGGTTACATATTCTCCCTTTGAAACTTATACCTAGCAGGGCAGTGGTGGCACAGGCCTTTAATCCCAGCACTTGGGAGGCAGAGGCAGATGGATTTCTGAGTTTGAGGCCAACCTAGTCTACAGAGTGAGTTCCAGGACAGCCAGGGCTACACAGAGAAACCCTGTCTCGAAAAAAAAACAAAAGAAAAAAAAAATCCGCCTGCCTCTGCTTCCCAAGTGCTGGGATTAAAGGTGTGCACCACCACCACCCAGCACAAGTTATCTGTCTAATGTCTTGAATCGTTTGAATTTTGAAATCTTGGTCATCCAAACGGGCTAATCATCTGGTTCCTGTTCTTCCTAAATTCACAATGAAATTACCTATTCTTTGTTCATGGCCTTCCTCTTCATGGTGCACACCAAAACCTGTGGCCACACCCCTAGATCACAGGATCAAGGAACTCAAGCCCAGCCTAGAATGAATGTCTTCTTGGATCATTAACTTGTCCCAAGCCTATTTTTTCTTGCTACTACAATTACATGCTTGTAATGCGTGAAGGCTCACTGTTTTCCTTTTCATTTTTTTCACTCGTTATTTTATTTATTTACATTTCAAATGTTATCCTTCTTCCTGGTTTCCCCTCCAAAAACACCCATTCCATTCCCCATACCCTTTGCATCTATGAAGGTGCACCCACCCACCCATCCACTCCTGCCTCACTGCCCTAGCATTCCTCTACACTGGGGCATCAAGCCTTCACAGGACCAAGGGCCTTCCCTCCGATTGGTACCAGATAAGGCCGTCCTCTGTTGTATATGTAGCTGTGTCAGGGGCAGTCCTGCTTACACACTGAAGGCCTAAATCAGCCATAGGCCTAAAATCAGCAATAGGCCTGACATATATGCCTGCTAACACAAAGTCTTGGGTCTCTGTGGAAAAACACTGAAACAGATGACTAGAAGCTATTGTAAACAAGCAGCTTTGGTGGAAAATTGCCAGGCTGAATGGTCACAGAACTTGTAGATAGGCAGCCTTAGTGGATAGTACCAACTCAGATAAAGACAAGTGAATCATAGGCGGAGTCATAGTGATCTGTCCCCTGAACCTTCACCCAGCTGACACTCTGTTCCGGAAGATATCTGTACTCCTCCTGGACACCTACGCTCCTGCGTCATCCCCTTCCCCACGTCCTGCATCTTTGTGTTTATAACCTGTGTGTGAAAAAGTAAAAATTGCAATCTGATCAGACTATAGACAGATTGTCATTTCTTTGTGTCTTTGCCCGTTTCCCCCACTCTTTCAGGTGACCTCCCTGGACCCCTGTTTAATGCCCTGCTGAACAGGACATAGCTGGAGCCATGGGTCCCTCCATGTTTACTCTTTGGTTGGTGGTTTATTCCGTGGAAGCTCTGGGGGTCCAGTTAGTTGATATTGTTCTTCCTATAGAGTTGCAGTCCCCTTCAGCTCCTTCAGTCCTTCCCCTAGCTCTTCCATTGGGGTCCCCAGGCTCAGTCCGGTGATTGGTTGTGAGTATCTGCATCTGTATTAGTCAGGTGCTCTCAGGGGACAGCCATACCAGGCTCCTGTCAGCAAGCGCTTCTTGGCATCAGCAATAGTATCGGGGTTTGGTGTCTACAGATAGGATGGATCCCTAAGTGGGTGGCCTTTTCTTCAGTCTCTGCTCCATGTTTTGTCCCTGCATTTCCTTTAGACAGGAATAATTCTGGGTTAGAAATTTTAAGATGAGTGGGTGGCCCCATCCCTCCCCTGGGGGCTGTGCCTATCAACTGGAGGTGGCCTCTACAGGTTCTGTCTCCACTTTGTTGGGTATTTTGGCTAATGTCATACCTGTTGGGTCCTGAGAATCTCTCGCTTCCCTGGTGTCTGGGACTTTCTAGTGGCTGCCCCCGGCTCCCCATCCCCCCACTACTACGAATTTCTATCATTTTCCTGACCCTCTGTACTTCTCTCCTGTCTCTTCTCATACCCGATCCTGCCCCCCTTTTTCCCTCTTCCTCTTTCCCTCCCATGTCCTTCCTTCCCTCTACCTCCAGTGATTATTTTGTTCCCCCTTCTAAGTAGGATTGAAGCACCCACACTTTGGTCTTCCTTCTTCTTAAGCTTCATTGGTCTGTGAGTTGTATTGTGGGTATTCTGAGCGTTTGGACTAATATCCACTTATCAGTGAGTACATGCCATGTGTGTTCTTTTGTGTCTGGGTTACCTCACTTCTAACCTGTGCAACTCTTGCTGTTCTATGAGAAAGGGGCACACTCTATTGTTGATTCTAAATTTAAGTTTTCTATCAACCACTCTAGCTTCCCAAAATTATTTAAATCAAAACTAACCTCCTGAAGCTACTTAAATCAAATCAGGAATTCCATGAAATCATTAATCCATCTAAACAATGTTACCTCATGAAAGTTCATCTTCATGTTGATAGACAAGAAACATGCCCAACAGAGTGGGCTATCATCCAGGAAGTAATCATAGCAGGCTATAGGCAGTGAGTGTCTCCCCATGCCCAATCACACTGTAATGAGAAACGTGAGAAAGCTCATCAGTAGCAAGAAACAACCCTTGGATGAAGCACCTGGGTCCGTGCATCTCCAGATGCACCCATCGCAGCCAAGAAAGATGGTGGGCCATCTCCAGGAAGCTCGCTTGTCCACTGCAGCTCTTCCTGCATAGCATCTGCCAATATGTGTGTGCGCGAATATGTTCATTATTGTGTCTATACATATGTATGTACAAGTATATACTTGTGTGCATGCTTTTGTGTGTATATTTGTGTGTATGCACATCTGCATGTAAACATGTGGGCATGTATGTAAGAACATATGGTTATGTGTGTATGCCCTTGTATGTATACGTGTGTCAATGTATGTATGTGTGTGCAGGCAAGGCGTGTATCTGGAGGGCATGTATTCACATGTATATCTCTTGTGTTTGTATACATATGAGTGTAACATGAGGTATCTAACTATTTGGCTATGCATGTGTTTTCATGTACGTGTGCATATGTATTTACATGTTCAGTTTGGGGGAAGAGCTGTTACTCTCAATCCTTGGAGAGAATTCACAAAGGCTGAGGTGCCAGTGTTTTGTGAAACAAGCTCTAGTTAGTTAAATAATTCTCTGGCAAACCATGTTTGTATTTCAAAGTCTTTGCTGAGGCAGCTCGGAGGATGGACATGAGCCTAAGACGACCCTGGGCTATGGGGTGCACTCTTGGGTGGTAATGAATACGAACACTTGCATGTGCATTCACAGAGGGCAGAGGAAAACACTGGGCACCCTCTTCTGCTGCTCTCTACCGTATTCCCTTGAGACAGGGGTTTTTCACTGAACTAGGGGCTCCTCTATTTTGGCTAGACTGGCTGGGGGAGTCCAGGGATCTACCTGACTCTGTGACCCACAGTGTTGGAGTTACAGGCTCAACTTGGTGCCTGTGGCCATGCCTAGGTACCAATATGTAGGCACTGGATCATGAACTTGGGTCTTTGCTCTTACTCACAGGGCCTTCTCCACAGCCTCCATAATGAGTTTCTGACCTGTCTGGGCTACACAGAGACCCAGTCTCAAAAATCCAAGAAAGAGGGGGTGAGGAGACGATATCTCTGCTGGTAACTAGTTTGAAAAGGAAGTGTGGGTATTTTCAAAACTACTTTTACCTGAAAATTAAAAAGGAAGGGCTAAGGACTGAGGCTGGGCACAGTGGCACACACCTGTAATCTTACCACTTGGGAGGTAAAAGCCAGAGATCACAAATTCAAGGCCAGCCTCGGCTACATATCAAGTTTGAGGCCAAATTGGGCCATTATAGAGCCTGTCTTAAATAAAGGTCGAGGTTAGGGTAGGAGTGTAGCTCAGTGGCAGGGTGTTTGCTAGGGTGTGTCTCCCAGGCAAACAGATAAATGAAAAGACAGAACAGTCAGAGCCTGTCAGAGAAGTGGAATCTGAAAGCATTGATCCTTCCATCACAGGTTCTCCCTGAGACAGGGAACATGAGACGAGAGCATGGCCGACCATGCACCATTTATTGAATATCGTCTCAGCCACTGCTGACAATTCTTAACTCAGTGCATTTGACAATTCTGCAGTTCCTATTATACAACGGAGGACTCAGAAGAAAACAAGGCTAAGAAACAAGTCATTGGAAACACAGTGATTGGCACAGTAGGTTTAGGACTCAGGGAAAAAAGCCCATCATGTCTCTAGGCTGTATATTCTTCTTAATTATTTAAAGCCAGTCCACTTATCAAAGTCTTAATAGAACTTTCATCCAATGGACATCAAATTAAAGCAGTAAGTTAGATCGTGAGCATTCATTGTTCCAGAAACAGTTTTTAATCTGACTTCCTCTTCTTTGTGCCTTACCCCCCAGTCCCCACTGGGTGCTTCTCCTACCTTCTTTTGGCAGAGTCTCTGCCCAGTTAGGCATTACCTGAAACTGTTCTCTGTCAATATACATCCATCAGATGAACCAAGTTAATGGCTGGAGAGAGGGAACTTTAGGAAAAAGCACTGTTCTTGCAGAGAACCCCAGTTTAGTTCTTAGCATCCCTGATTGACAGCTCACAACCACCTGAGACTCCAGAGCCATAGGATTTGGTGTCCTCTTCTGGACTCCATGGGTACCCACACTCGCACATGAGCACAGATACACACACGAGTACACACGCACACAGAGAGTGAGAGAAAGAGAGAGAGAGAGGCAGAGAGAGAAACCCATATACACATTTTTAAAAAGTAAGCTAAGCTCATGACTCAAACAGTGCATGTGCATGAGAGATTTTCGAATTTGTGTCTCTAGACTAGTCATCTTCCTTAAAGCCAGGCTGTATATTCATCTGGCTTCTCCACCCTTCTGAAGGCCTGTTCAACATTTCAGAGCAAGCAAGGTCAACTCCATATTTCTCTCCTCCACTATCCCCGCCGTCTTCGTATCTCAGTAAATAACAACCCGTACTTCTGATACAATTAGAAAAACACAGAGGCATCTGTATGTCCTGTCCTTCCGTCGTATTCCATATCTGTTGGCAAATGGAGTCAGCTTAGCCTTACTTACATTAGCTTACTTACATTAGCAAAGATCAAAAGTCATCCTACCTCCCTAACCCAGGAGACCACCGTGTCTGCACTGGGATGAGAGCAACGTTCTATGATAGCCAAGAGAACACACCCATGAGATCTCCCAGGCAGGGTGTGTGACTGGCCTGAGAGCTCAGTAGCATAGTCTAAAACCACCATCGTATTTTCCCTGAGGCCAAATATCTCCATAGCTACCCCAGCTTGCCATTAGGTCAGTTCCAAGGCAGGAGGTCTTCCCTGATCTGTGACTGGCTTAAAGACTCTATTAGCCTTGCCAATTTTTCTTAGAACTTACCAGAATCTAACAGTCTTCCATCTGACCTTCCTTGTCCTCCATTTGTCCTTCCCAGAGGCCAGATCTGCATTGAAGTCAGAAGGTGCTCAGCCTGTCTTGGCACCTACCACCTCTACATAGGCACTCAGGGCATTCTGGCTTATTGGAGGACCCAGACTCACACAGCATCCCAATGGCTCTGTCAGTTTCCATAATCACAGTCTCCTAGACTCATCACACAGTAGCCAAACATGATCAAACAAACACTAAAATCTATACCAGCATCTGCAGGTGCTACACCACCTGATCACCGCTGCTCCACAACTCCACCTCCTGCTGACTCCACCACTGGCACATGTGTCTCTGGCCATGTCGTCACCAGGCAACCATGGTTTACTCACCTTTGCGAGTGTACTTCTACTGGAATGCCCCTGCTCCACATCCACGTTGTCTAAGACCTCCTCTTATAGGTCTGGCTTTCTACATCCTCATGGTTAGCTTTATTTTCCTTCATGGAATTTTGTTACAATGTAACTGTAGCCTTGGCTGTCCTAGAACTCACTCTGTAGACCAGGCTGGCCTTGAATTCTGAGATCCACCACCTGTCTCTGCCTCCCGAATGCTGGTATACATTATTTATGTGCATTTGTCTTTCCATTACCATAGCCCTCCGTGTCCTCAGCACATAGGCTACTCAACAAATGTTGAACGAGTAAATGAGAAAATTTCTTGCTAAAACCATTTATAAGGTTAATCTGTAAAGATATTTCATATGCCCAAGTTAGCTTAGCAATATCTGAGTTTTCTGGGACAACTAGAGAGGTTAATACCATCTGCAGTTCAACATGGGCTGGATGGACAGATGGTTCAGTGATTAAGAGCACTTGCTGCTCCTGTAAAGGGCCAGAATTCGGTTTCTAGCATCCACATGGCAGCTCACAGTGGTCTGGTGCCCTCTTCTAGCTTTCTCGGGAACTAGGTGCACAGACATACATTCAAGCAAACACTCATAGACCCAAAATAAAATATTTTCTTAAAATTGAGGACACACTGAGCAGTGATGGTAGATGCCTTTAATCTCAGCACTCAGGAGGCAGAGGCAAGTGGATCTCTGTGAGTCTGAGGCCAGCGGGTCTACAGGCTACACAGAGAAACACTGTTTCCAGTGTGGGGGTGGGGACACATGCTCTCTGCCTCCCCTTGTTTGCTGCAGAGGAAATTATGTTGCAGCTTTGTAATTCAAAAGTTCGACTGCATACTTATCACTAACTCGTTCACTATGAAATGACATTTTTATCTCATGTAAGCTCAATTCACACTTAATTAGAAATAGTCTAGCCAGGGAACAGCTATTGAATGTCAAAGGACTGAAGATTGTCTGTCTCAAACTCTCAAGACCGTAAGTGACTTCAGGGAAGGCTGAAGTGTATTTTTCTTTTCTTAAAAGCACAGTTAGGAAAAAAATAAAACAGGAAAACATTCAAGACTCTTCTGGAATTGAGACTATATGACAGCAAATTAAGTCACCGGCTGTAATGAGAAGCAATTGACACACATTTGACTCTCGTGAGATTGAAGGAGGTGAGAACCTGAAGTGTATTTTTAACACACGCATGTTCTAGTGGAACCCAGACTGCCAGTGCTACTTTTAAGTTCCATTCTTTTTTATGTGACATTTTCATTCTTTGAGAACTCATCCACACATACAATGCAATTTGATTGTATCCATCTACCACTGTCTCCTCCAACTCCCCCGGGACCCTCGCCATGTCCCTTTTCCAACTTCTTAACCCCTTGGGAAAAAAAAAAAAAACAGCCCACTGCATTAGTTACTTTTCTGTGCTGTGATACAAACACCCCAATCAAGGCAGCTTATAGGAGGAAGGATTCACCTGGGATTGTTTGGTTTCAGAGGGCAGCAGGCAGGCATGTCGACAGGAGCTCAAACCTGAGAGCTCCTATCTTCAGCCACAAGCACAACCACAAAACAAAGAAAATGACTGGAAATGTCAGTTGCTTTTAATCCCAAAGCCCACCCCCAGTGACATACTTCCTCCAGCAGGAAAGGCTTCACCACCTAAAGCTATCCCAAAAGTGCCACCAACTGAGGACCAAGTATTCAAATTCCTGAGACAGAGGGGGACATTTCTCATTCAAATCACCACACACACACAGAGTCCAATCAGTACTTCCTGTAGTGCACTAACATAGAGTCCTCTATGGCCAACCTTTGTACTCTGTGGGAACAAAGATAAGCATCTTAAAGGCGGTTTGGTTTGAGCTAAATTCTTAAGGCAGGAGAAACTAATGTGGTATAATTGCATTTTTATTTTAAAACCTGAGCTCCAAGTTAGAAGTCAAAGGGTCACAGAAGCTGGAGGCCATTCTCTGGCATAACGATCGGCTCATACAAATTGCAGATGCTATGACATAGAAACCAGAGCCACAAAGTGCCTTTTTGGCAACCAGCCCTTCTCTGAATATTGCATTTAGAGGTCACAGGCAGAAATGCAGACACTAGATTCAATCATTGATTCACTGCCCAGGAAGGTCAGACTTACCTGAAGAATCTTAAAGGCATAGTAAATACCTGGGTACATGAACCCAATCCAGCCCAGTGAGTAGAAAGCCAAGTAGAACTGCTTTTCTGGTTTTACCAGTGAGAGACTGCACACCTTTGCACTACTCCCAATCCTTTAAAAATGCTAACATGTGACTATCGGGAGGGGCACAGAAAAGATTTATACTGCCAGGTCGCCCCCTTTATTCCTGGAGGATGCGTGGCACAGCGGTTTTTCTTCGCCTATGAAAAAAGCAGAACCATGAGCCATGAACTGTTTCCTGAGTGCTCTCGACAAATTCTGAATCACACATGTGAAGTCCAAGCGAGGGCGAAGGGAAGACAGAAAGACTGGCGACCTGAAGAGGAAGCTATGGGGGGAGGGGCAGCGTCCGATGTAGGGGGAGGGGCAGCGTCTGATGTAGGGGGAGGGGCGGCGTTACATGTGTGTGGGGATGGGCCGACGGCAGCCCAAGTTCTTCTTCCCAGCCTCTGATCTATCCTTTCTGCTAAGGAAGGCAGGAAATATCAGGTACTATTGATAAAGCCCAAACTGCCACAGAGACATCTGTTTTCCAATTGTCAAGGACATTGACTAAGCCATACTTACTTCCAACCTATATAACGCAAGTGTCATTTTTAAATCTAAACAATTATCACCCCAACCACCCAGAATCCTCCTTGTAACATTTTGTTTACAGAAAAATTCTTTCACTTTTAACCTTTGTGTAAGCAATACCGAGGAAATCTTAACAGGGTAGGGAGCTTTGTAGCAACCACAGAGATATCACAAACACCTGTCATTCCAGCCCCAGGGGATCTGACACCCTCTTCTGACCTCCGTGGGCACCAGGCACACACATGTTGGACATAAATACATGCAGGCAAAACACTCACACAGTAAAATAAAAACAAACACATCTGAAACAAGCAAACAAACAAAACAAAAAAGGTGACTGCCCTTGAGAAGCTCATACCCACACTTGGACATGCCTTATCCTTTACCAGTCTCTGATAACCCTTGTGATTACGTATAAATAAATATCCCTTAACAAACTGTCAGCCCTGCTTCATATTTGCTCTCCCTGAAATTCATCCAAACTGTGAATCACAATTTTGGTTTGTCAAGAATCAAGGTCCCTAAGGGAAAATGAAGTCTTCTCCAGAAAATGGAGATGGAGCTTTTATCTTTATTTTCCTGGGCTGTGATGTAACACCCTGATAGAAAACAGAGGGAAGAAAGGGTTTGTTTTCCTTTGGAGTTCCGCATGTCCAATCCATCATGGCAGGTTATTTGTTCTAGTGGAGTAGTCAAGGTAGTCGAATCTCGAAGCATCTGGTTACATTCACAGTCATGCATGCATGCCATCCTACGCTTGGTTCACTCTCTACACTCACACAATATAGGAGCCCGCCTAGGGAATGGTACTGCCCACTGTGGGCATTTCTTCCCACATCAATTAATATAATCAAGATAATCCCACAGACATGCCATTCAGTCTCTCTTTACAGAGGATTCTAGATTGTGTGGAGTTGGCAACTACTATTAATCATCACCACCCCTGTCCCTATCTCTAGTGACACAAATAAGTCCAACATACACGGAGACAAGGTGCATTTTAACAGAACATTGAGAGTTAGAAGCCCTGTTCTCGTGCTTCAGAATGGCTGCTAACTAGCTTTGTGGTTTTGCATAAATGACAAGAACTTTTATTTATCTATTGCTATGTAACAAGTTGCCCCAAATGGAACAGCTTACAACAAGCAGTGTGTGTAGTCTCTCAGTTTCTGTAGGCTGGCTCAGCAATGTCTAAGTTGGTCTCCTCAGGGAGTCTCCAGAGATGGCAAAGGAGCCTTCTGTCATCTGAAGGCTGGCATGTGCAGGAGACTATTGCTAAGGTCACCCACCAACCCATCAAGAACTTCAGTTCTTTACCCTAAGGGCCTCTCCTTAGGCTGGCTTAAGCTGTGGCAGCTGTCTTCCCCCAAAGCAAACAAGGGAACAACTAGATAGAGCCTGCAACAGCCATCATAGCCCACTCTTACATGCAAAATAGCACCAGTCCTACTGTGTTCTATATTCCAGAAGCAGACCCTGAAACTCTGTGGGAAAAATGTGAGTATCTGCGGGCAGGGAGCATCGAGGACACCTCAGATGTTAGCTGATGTCCTTTCTTCCTCAGTTTCTCTTCTGTAGAGTGAAGTCTGAGCCACATGACCTTTCAGGTTGATGACCTCTCCCCCAAAAGTGCCACCACTAGACTTTGCCTTTCTGCTCTCATATAAAAATCCCTAACACCTTTGCCTTTGAGCCCTTTGACTATACCAACCACTGCCTCCCCCCAACACACACACACACACTGCCTTTTATACACTTCCTGGCCACATCCTCCCGCTAGCTCCCTGTGACATCCACCTGGTCTACAGCTGCTCTCAGTCCACATCTATTCTGCCAAGTGCTTCAGAGTCCTGTGGTCTATCCTTCCTGCCCCAAACTTTCTGTTCCTGACTTCTCTGTCTCTGCCTATTTGCTCCACTTTGGCACCTGAGTTCCTCACCACCAACGTTATTGAACTCTATTAGAGGAAACTCAGTCTCTCATGCTACCATAAGAACCCTCTGTTCTTCCAGTTCTCTGATCAAGTCGTCCCAAGAGATGGGTCACCTCATCGGAATTTCCAGAACACAGTGCCATTGACTTTGTGCCAAGCCCCTCCCATCTTCACTTTATTTGCACTTCAAATCAGATTTTGTGTGTTTGCATGCATGCGTGTGTGGGTGTGGGTATGTGTATACACACATGAGTGTGTGTGCAGGTGCTCATGGGTGTGCATGTGTGTGTGCATGAGTTTCTGTGTGTATATGTGTGAATGTATGAGTACATGATTGTGTGCATGAGTGTGTGTATGCATGTGATTGTATGTGCATGTGCTCATGTATGTGCATGTGCTCATGTGTGTGCGTGCGTGTGTTTCTTTGTGTGTATGTGTGTGTGAGTGCATGAGTGTGTGTGCATGTGTGTGCATGAGTTTCTCTGCGCATGTGTGCATGTGTGCATGAGTTTCTGTGTGTGTGCATGTGCTTGTATGTGTGAATGTGTGTGAGAGCTTGTGTGTGTGTGTGCGTGTAGTTCAGAAGTCAACCTTGAGTATCTTAAGCCATTGTTTTTGAGACAGACCTCTCACATTGCCTGGGAACCCACTGCAGTTAGTCTAGCTGCAGCAAACTCCAGTGATCCAGTTATTTCTATCTGTCTCCC
This sequence comes from Mastomys natalensis, assembly GCA_021653895.1. Classification (NCBI taxonomy): domain Eukaryota; kingdom Metazoa; phylum Chordata; class Mammalia; order Rodentia; family Muridae; genus Mastomys; species Mastomys natalensis. The sequence goes on from JAJTUV010000060.1 coordinate 1,154,966, forward strand.
TCTGAAGCACTGGGATCGAGTGTGCATGGCTTTGCACTCAGCTTTTGATGCGGGTCCAGCCCAGACCTCACTCTTACACTGCCAGCCTTTGCTGACTGAGCCAGCTCCCCCTCTCAGATTATATTTTAAGAAGCCATTGCTTTGGCTGGCCACTGAACAGTAGTTTAGAAAAACCCTCTAGGCAGGACTAAAAAGCCAGTGGAGGCAAGAGAGGCAGAGTGGGTTTTTGGACCGGAAGGAGAATGGAGCGAATGTGATTTCAGTCCCTCCATCTCTGCTCATTTAGAAAAAAATGAACTGATTTCAGATAACCACCTTGTTCTTTCTCTGTTACAGACAAGCAGATCTGTACTGAAGGCCATTGAAGAAAGTCCCACAAACAGTATGGATTGGTCATGTGGTCACCAGACTCCAAAGCCCACTAGTTCATAATAAATATGTCCCCCACATTCTCACCATCACCTGTCTCCCCTCCACAAAGGCTAAAGACTATGTTAGACCCTCTTCACTTTCATTAGAACTGTGTACCTGTAGTGGGAAATGTAAAAAATGTACCATCCCATGCTACTGCCGGCTACTCTCTGCCCCGACGGTATCACGCCTCCATGGCTAACCCCATGCAGCGACAGTCCATCTCGAGGTTCTCTGACCCAGAGCTCTGAAATCTCTCTACCCAGATGACTAAGTTCCCATGTCTGGTCACTGCCACGTAAGCCGCACACTTCCAGTTTCCCGTGGCTGGCTGGGGTGCCCCGCCATTGTACCTTTCCTCTGGAACTCAGTCAAGTCGATGTGTGAAAGAAAACACCATCCAATCTTAGTTTGGAATCAAAAGGCAACACAATCTCGGCTCAATAGCTAGCATCCTAATAGTAAGGCATTTAAGTTAAATCCTCTGGTAGCGGATCCCAAGGGATCCCACTCTGCATCTCTTGCCTCAGCCGGCTCTTTGTTCTACCCGGAAGTCCCGCCTACTTGTCCAGTGATTGTTTTCATTATTCATTAGAAGGGTCGTATGAAGTCCTGAGTACAGGATTCACTCCTTGACCCAGGCAGCCCTTCTTGGGGAGGCGAATTAGCATCAAAATACAAACAGCATCAGGGCTATGCACAACATGTACCTTTCAACTTCATCATCTCTTTCCTTTCCAGAGAGATAGAACAGGTTAAGCAAACCCTTCTTTCTGTGCTTGGACCCATTCCTTCCTCTTGTTAGGATGAAGGGGGAGGGGGACGTCCTCCTCTGATGTGATTTCAGTCCCTCCATCTCTGCTCAAACTTCTATTTTCTCAGGCATTCCCAGACACCATTCTCTCTCCCCTCTTTATCGGTTTGTTGGAGAGGAGCTCATGTAGCCCAGGCTGGTCTCGAACCCACAGTGAAAGCTGACTTTGGACTCATGAGTGCCTGGTCCTCCTGCTTCCTGCTTCCATCTTCTAAGTCCCGGGACGATAGGCCTGGGCCATCACACACAGCCATTACTTTCTGTTCCTAATATTAACTAGATTTGTAAAACAGGTAACTGTGTGGTGTTCTTTTTAAGTCAGTAAAGTTAAACAGAACTATTTTCTCCTTTATCTTCTCTATAAAATAATGCACTACCAAACATTATACATAAAATATATAGAACTGTATATCTTTTAAACTCTAGGTTAATACTTCCATTGGTAGTTGTTAGATGTTTGCGAGCGCAGGCAGCTTGGAACAGATGATGCCAGGCCAGAGGGTTCCACAAAGGAAGTTTATTTAGGCGGAGGGAAGAGAGCAAGAGGAGAGAGAGCAGAGAGGGAGAGCAGAGAGAGGTGGAGGCCAGCCATGACCACGTGGAGAGAGGGGGAAGGGAAGGGGAAAGAGGCAGAGACAACCTGCAGGTTGTCATAGGGAGCAAGAGAGAGAGGAGGGGCCAAACAGCCCCTTTTATAACTGTAGGGAGGAGCATACCTGACTGTTGCCAGGTAACTATGGAGGTGGAGTTTGACAGAATACTAACAGTAGTATTTATAGTTGATTAGGGAAATCTTGGGTTCTTAACTCAGTGGAACCTCTTTCCAGAATTGCAAGAATAGAAAATGTTGTGGCAGAAATTTCCCTGCCCAATCTATTTGCAGCAGGAGGCCTATGATTGGATAGGAAAAAGGGAGGCAGAGCTAAGGGTGGCAGAGAGAGAGAGAGAGAGACAGAGAGACAGAGAGGGAGAGGGAAGAAGGTGAAAATGGCTGCAGATGTGGACCTGCGTGGTAAATAGGTAGATATGAAATCTAAAGGTTAAGGTAATTAGGATAACCTTCTAAATTGCGTGGGAATCCTGTGTATTGAGATACTATATATATATCTTTCCACTGGTTAACTTTAAGCATCAAGAGTTTTGATTTACTGGGATACTGGAAGGTGGGTCCACCGACAAGCGGGTGGATATGGCTGTGAAGGAACTAGTGGCTCCAGGGACAAGGGAACCAGAGCTGGAAGCACAGTTACTGGTGTCTATGGGGGCAAGCTAGAGAGAGCACCCAGAGGACACCCAGCTGGGACCAGGCGGCTCCCAGGTAACCAGCATTAGTGGGGAAACATGGCGGCAAAGCTGGGAACAAGCCGGATGTGCTTGTTTCTAATACCACCCGCAACAAATATCTGTGTTGTTTTGATCTACAAGCTTGTGGTAAATTATTATAAAGGCAAAATGAAGTTAATTGTTTGTTTGGAGAGTGCTGGAGGTTGAGTCTAGGGCTTCACGGCTGTGAGGTGATCCCTCTGTCATTGCTATAGCCCTAGCCTTGTTGTTTATCCCTAAATTCACAATGCTGTCTACTGCTGAGTGGACATTATTCATTTTTGATTCTGCCAAACCCCTGTTATTTTTCTTTGTGATCTGACTTCTAAGGTCTTGTTTAAGAAAATCATGCTCTCGATGTATTTACCCTTTGTTTTCATCTGCTGTTGGAAATATACATATTTCCCTTTTGTGTCTGTGTCTCTCTGTCACTTGTAGAAGACCACACAATTGTCCTACCCTAGCAGAGACATCGAAAAGACAGCCCTTTGCTAATCTCTTCCTACATCACAACCTTACTAAAGTTTCCTTGAAAGTTTTTTTTTTCCTTGACATGTAAGATATTTTGCCTTTCACATGTATGTATGTATGTGCTTACATGTGTGCCTGAGCCCACAGAGTCCAAAAGAATCCCACTAGATCCTCTAGACCCGGAGTTGCAGAAGGCTGTGAGCAGCCATGTAGGTACTGGGAATCGAACTAGAATCCTCTGCAAGAGCAGTCAATGCTCCTAACCACTGGGACATCTCTCTAGCCTGTGTTGCCTTGATTTTACACTTGTTCCTTTTCTTCTTGTTGAGGTGAGATTCACATGACAATATAGTCATTTCAAAGTAAATGGTACGAATGCTTGCTGAAAATTATGTAGCAGTCTTTCTGGTTCTGTACTTCCCCTGTTGGCCTGAATGCCTAGTTGGATCCATCTATGTTAAGTTTATCTGTCATCAACAAGGCAAACATAGAGTAATTACTAATATTAAGTGATATCAGCGTGCAATTTGAGACTATAGATTCATGGAGTGAGACTATAGATTCATGGAGTACTTGCTGAGCTAGCACAAGTCCCTTCATTCACTTCCTGGCACTGCTGAGAAATAGAACTGGACACCACTTATAAACTAGATGTTGCTTTATGGTCAGATGATCTAGAGCACATGACATCATTCTCTTTCTAGAGCACATGACATCACTCTCTTTCTAGAGCATATGACATCACTCTCTAGAGCACATGACATCACTCCCTTTCTTAGATGCCTCTACACACATCCTTTCAGTTCTCCTTCCTACCCACAGTCATCCTCATTGGTGACCACAACCAGGCTCATGGCTTAAAATTCCAAGCCTCAGCATGGCTGTTAGCATCCTTCTTGCTCTCTTCCTCAATCAAGACCAATTCTCAGCAAGCCCTACCTGTGCTGCTGGAGAATCACCCCTAGAACCTAGCTGCTCCTCACCACCCCCTTTGCTCAAGCCATTGTCCCCTCTGTTATGGTTAATCTAAGCCTACTTGGTTCGGAAACACCAGGAAATTACGTAAGTACAGTTTTAGGGGTGGCTGTGATGATACTTCAAGAGGCAAGTCAGTCCTTAGGGCTCCAACCTGTAACTGAACCAATTTAAATGTACCCCTGTCTAGTTTATGAATGGATAAGAGTCAGACTATGGCTATTTTATTTAGCTTTGACGATTACTTGGGGGTGATCACTAATCTACTTTTCTAATTGCTGGCCTGGCTATTTACCCAGCGGTGTACCCCAGACACTGGCTGTTTCTCCTGGCCGTGTGCTCATGGTATCTCCCCTTTCATGGCTGCTTCCTCTTCTCTACCCTGTTCTTCCTCCTCCCTCTGCAATCCCCAACCAGGTAACTCAAACCCCACCTACCTCTAATCCCTCCAGTAATTAATTGGCTGTAACCATTTTTATTTAACCAATAATTTTAAATTACACAACAAGGTTTACATACCAAAAGCTGATAAACATGAGAAATCACTTGTAGGCAACTAGACCTTTGGGTACAGAATTTAGCATTACAGTACATGGCAACAGACCACACCTCAACACCAACGTAATGGGCAGATCAATTCCTTGATGGATTCACAATCTGATGGCAGGAGGTGGGTTGGGCCTGGTTGGAGGAAAGTAGCTCTCCGTGGGTCTTCCTTGGAGGCTTGACTTGCCCTCTTTCTTTCCTGAATGTTTTTTCTGTTTTCTGATTACTCCAAGGCAAAGAACAGTCGCCATATTCTGCCCAAGCAACCTTTGATGGAACCCTGAAACCCAAAAAAGCAGAATAAATCTTCCTTCCTTGAATTCTCTCGGTAAAGTAAACTACAGTAGTCAACTTCTCTGGAATTCTGGAACCTCTAATCTAGGCTTTCCTCTGCCGTTCTTGCCTTCCCCACACAGAAGCCGCTGGGGTAACCTGGGCCCAGTGGCACATACCTGTCATTGCAGCATTAAGTAACATAAGGCAGGAGAATCATGAATTCAATGTCAGCCTATGAGAACATATCAAAAACAGACAGACGGACAGACAGACAGGCAGAAACAGACAGATAGATAGACACAGACAGATAGACAGAAATGGACAGACAGAAACAGAGACAGGCAGACAGATAGAGACAGACAGACAGATAGACAAACAAGACCAAAGCCACCTGGCTTCCAATGTCACTCCTGCTGAGATGCACCTGGAAGAGGACACTGGTTGGTTAGTCTTCATGAAGATGGTATTACTGTTTCCTAGCAATTCTTTGGGGATCGTATAGAGGGCTATTCTTGCAGCTACAGTACACAACCATAAAGTGCTAATCGCCTCTTTCTTATATGAGTTTCCCATTTCTAGATGGATGTTCATATGGATTAAAGTATTTATCCCGGCTTGAGTATTTAGTATGCGATAAAATGTCAGGACTGTACTGCACTGCTCTGTCAGAGAAACAATACATTATTTTGTCTTGAATATTATCAAAAGTCGCTCAGTACTTTGGCAAATTACTTTATTCTCGGCATAACCACTCTTGTAATTTGTATCCCCGGGACTACACCACACCATATCTGAATATATTTATAATCTGTGGCCATCCACCCCGACACTCCCAGTCTTGTCTGAGCAGTGGCCATCTAGGCCATCTACTGTAGCTGCTTGTATTCTTATGCTAAACATGTTCCCCCAAAACATTTGCAGTGTCACAGAAGACTGAGGGACTCTGCCCCCCCAGTTGGTTCTAATTGGTAAAGATGCTGACAGCCAATGTCTGGGCAGGGCAGACAGGTGGGACTTTCAGGATTCCCCAGCTAGGGAAGGGAAGGGAGGAAGGAGATCCACTGTGATAGGAGAAGGAGAAGAAAGACACTACGCCTGAGAGGTACAGGACAGAGACCATATGTAGGAGTCGGGGGAACGCAGCCCAAGAGGGCTGCATGTCTGGGTCCGGGGCAGTCATGATGGAATAAAGGTTTTATTTAATAACATGGGAATATCGGAGGGAGATAGACCAGCCATGTGGAGGTTAGGAAGTGGCCCAACCATTGAGCTGTTTAAGGCATATAAAATATAAAGGCTGTGTGTGTCTTTCATTCAGTGACCTACAACATTGGGGCGTGTATCCACAAATGTGCACCGCAGTCGCTGCTGGGATTGAGTTGGGTAGATTAATTGGGTACTGCTATAATCCACCCTGAACACACCCGATCCTGTCTGAACACATTGGTTGCTGTCACTTTCATGCTGACTCCACATAGAACCATAAAAGCCTGACTATTTCATCATGTCCCATATTGTAATCAAGACCCTGTGTGTGTTAAATGCACATAATTGCATCCAATCAGTTCCAACTCTACTCCCCTAAACTTGGCTACTCCAGGATCCGAGGCCTCTTGACTGACGGGGTTCGGGTCTCCTTGAGGAAGATGCCTGTCCTTTTCAAGGCCACTTCTGTCCTCCATGGATGACTCCAGATTCATAACTAGAGACAGGTCTCAACATGCTCCGAGGAGATCAATGCCGGGTTTAGCCTAAGAGCAATAGGCTTAGATTTTTGAAAGGATTTCCGTATTTTTCTGGTAGATAGAGAGATAAAACCCAAGGAACATGTTGACAATGAATTTGAAGACTGCTACACCAGGGAGGAAGTAAGTCAAAATTAGACCAGCCCAAATGTACTCATACGGATACATTTAAAAGCAAGTCTAGATTTAACATTCGAGTGCTAGTGTAGACGAAGTGGATCTGAAACTTTCCTCGGTGGATTGATTGAACTTTGGGCTCAGGATTCCATAAAGTTGACGTTAGAGCACTCTTGGCACAGACGTGGAGGAATGCGGATTTCAATTATCATTTGCAATATTTGTCCCCATCTTCCACAACATCTTTCTAAGAAGGCATCTGTGGGCTAGACATGATGAGATACTCTGAGTCAGACAGTGCCAGCATCCTCGAAAGGCTCTCTCTGGAGGTGGAAGACAGAGCTGCTGTTGCTGATGCTACGGGGATTACCTCGATGACAGTGCGTAGGGTGAGCCTGAAGTGGTGGGGCCAGACACCGGCACCAGAGTCAAGCCAGGAGAGACTGTTGTAATGACAGCTGGAGTTACTTTAAATAACCAGGATGTCTCGATCTGGCAAATTATTGATCGTGATGCGCATGGGACTTGGATGGAATCGACGGATAGCCTATTAAAGCATCTTGGTCTGGGAGCTAAATAGCTGAATCAATGCTGTATCAATAGAGCATCTAAAATTCAGTAACTCGCAAGCATAGTGCCTTGTTTGATGGGATGACTCTTGAGGGAATAAACAGCAAATCTTCTCCCCAACACAGGCCGTTTTCTAACATGTCGGGATGCATACGTTATACTCCTATTAACCTATTAACATGACATTAAGAGAGATCTGATAGGGCTCAGAACTACTGCTCTATGCAATCTGACCTCTGGCTGCCTCTGTCCTTGTCTTCTTGGCTTCCACTCCTGATGGCTCCTGCTGCAGCCAAGCTGGCCTTCATCAGTTATGCGTGCAATGTCTGTCTGTCTGTCTCTCTCTCTCTCTCTCTGTACGTGTATATGAGTACATAAATCCTGAAGCTGGAAAACAATCCGGTCCGAGAGAAAGGAAGCTCGGATCTTTAAGGGCGAACAATGAATGTGGAAGAGTAAAGGATGGTGACGTGGAGTAGCAGGGACAGAAGCTGGGGAGGAAGGAGGAAGTGGAGAGAGGAGCCAAGCATGAGCAAATATGCCACAGTGAAACCAACTACTAAGTGTGCTTATAAAATAGCAATAACAATCTCAAAAAAAAAAAAAAAAAAAAACCCCAACAAAATAAAAGAGTATTATGCCGGGCGGTGGTGGCGCACGCCTTAATCCCAGCCCTTGGGAGGCAGAGGCAGGCGGATTTCTGAGTTTGAGGCCAGCCTGGTCTACAGAGTGAGTTCCAGGACAGCCCGGGCTACACAGAGAAACCCTGTCTCGAAAAACCAAAAAAAAACAAAAACAAAAATAAATAAATAAATAAATAAATAAATAAAAGAGTATTATTCTGAAATCCTCTGTTTTCATTCATCACAGACCTATCTTTTATGTTTTCTCCTCTGTCTCATGCACACATACACACACAGACACATACACACACACACACACACATATATATATATATATTACACTGGATTGAGGGGAAATTTGTACTGAATTTGATTGTTATACTTTGCAAGATTATTTTCCTGTTGGTTATCCAGAATCCAACAGTTCATCTACTAATTTTTTTTTTTTCCAAACCTTTACTTGTGGTTATAAGAGAAAGTCCTGATTGACGGAATGTAAGTGGATGTGTGGGATATGAGGAAGTACTTCCTATGGAGAGGACAAAAGCTCTCCTCTCTCCCTTCCTCCTGCCCCTGTCTATATTGGAAATCGGTGGTTTTGATCCTGTATATGACCAGGAAGTGGCCTGGGTGTGGCCATTCCAAGAGGAGATTTAAAACTCTTAAGATTATGCAGTTATCTTGGAGCTATCATACTGGCCCCAACTCAACTGGGGAATCGTCTTTAAATTTTTATTTTATTGGACTGGAGAGATGGCTCTGTGATTAGAAGCATTAGCTGCTCTTGCAGTAGACCCAGGTTCAGTTCCCAAAACCCACATGGCAGCTCACAGACATCTGTATAATTCTAGTTCCAGGATATCCGATGCCCTCACCTCTGCTCCTCTAGGCACCAGGCACACACGACGCACACGTTTACATGAAGGCAAACTCCCACACACATTTTTTAAATAATCAAGTAAATCAACTATAAATGTATTTATTCTTATTTACGCATATGTGTGTATGTCCGTGTGAGAGTACGCCATGTATGTGCAGTGCCCGCGAGAGGCCAGAAAAGGGTGCTGGTTCCCCTGAGCTGGAGTTGTGACCTACCCAATGTGGTTGCTAGGAACTGACCGGCAGCAAGCGCCCTGACTGCTGAGCTATCTTTCCAGACACTTCAGGTTCTTTTACTTAAAGAAGAAACTCTTTAAGCCACTTGATGTGGGATTTTGCTGGTCTGTGCGGCTGAACCTTACAGGAACTGCTCATTTCCAGGAGCTGCTTTGTTGTTGGTGGCTGGGGCGGGGCGGGTAGGGGGGTGGTGGCAAAGGGTGTCTCCCTCAGCCTTCCCCCACCTTGTGGCAGCTGGCGTCCTCATTAGGCTTCTTCCACCTCCACTCCCCCCCCCCCACATCCCTCCCTCCCCCGCCCCTCCCCCTGCACAGTGGGTTTTCTTAAAAGTAGAACTTGAAATAAAGACATGACAGCAGTGGTTTACTCGAGATCACGGGATATGCGTATGTGGGGAGAAAAAGGGAGAGGAAGAAGAGCATCGACGGGAAATGGAGGTCCCAGGGGTAGCAGCTACGAGACGAGACAGCGGCAGTGGCGGCGATGACCGACACCACTGGGACTTCACGGAAAAGTATTTGCAGCACTTCTCAGAATTCCTCCCAGTTTTTCTCCTGTGCTTATGCATTGCTCGTGGTGCGCGTGAGCATGTGCGTGCACATGGAGGCCGGAGATCACCCTCAGGAGCTCCCCACTTTGGTTTCATAGACGGGGTCTCTCATTGGCTTAGAGCTCATGGATCCTCATCTCCACTGCCAGTGACCGCTGCAGCACCTGGCTCTTGTTTCCTGGGGATTGAGTGCAGGTCCTGCAGCTTGTGTGGTGGACCTTTTACTGACTGAGCTGTCTCTCAGCCCCTCGTTGTCTGCATCTCCACATCCACTATCTCTTGTGAAGACGCTTTCGCTGACCTCATCCAACCCAAAAACTCCTCAGTATTTGGCTTCTCCTCATTCATGTTTCCTGTAACCTGAAAAATGTGTTGACCTTATCTTGGTTTTCAAGTCCGCCACGCCCCTCCTATCTGACCAGCTGCTCGCCCCCACGGGCTGTGATCTCCTTTGTAAGAAGCATTAAGAATAACTCCCTGCTTTCTGCCCTTGCCAAACAAACTTTGCATTGTGTCAGCATGAAGTTCAGCCCAGAGTCTTTTACAAGGCTTGCTGTGAGAGCCCCAGGCCTTCCTCCAAACTCCCAGTTTCCTGTTTCACAGAGGCACCGTCTTTCAACACCGGGAGAGGACGACGCTTTCAGTATTTCCGCTTTTGGTATTTACTTCCTTTCTTTGAAGAATATGTTTTTAAACGATGTATTTACTTTTAGGTGTACAAACGTTTTACCTACACTTGTATCTTTGTACATGTGCTGGTCTGGTGCCTGAGGAGGCTAAGAGGAGGTTTCAGATCTCCTGGAAAGAGTTACAGACAGCTGTGAGACACCATGTGGGTGCTGGGAGTAAACCTGGGTCCTCTGCAAGAGCAAGGCAGTGTGCTCGTTGGGAACTTTCCTCCAGCCCTTATTTTATTAAGTTGTGGGTGTGCATGCATGTATGTGTGTGTGCGTGTGTGTGTGAATGTGTGTGCATGTATGCATACATATCTATGTGGGTGCTAGCAGAGTCCAGAAGGCATCAGCTCTCCTGGGTGGGAGTTGCAGGCTTTACTATAAACAACCTCGTGTGAGCTGAGAACCGAACCTGGGTTCTCTGCAAGAGCAGTATGTGATCTTCAGCACCGAGCCATCTCTTCAGCAATTGCTGTTTCCCTATGGAGATGACGAGGAATCAGCCCCCCACATCCCCCAAACCCATCTCGCCACCTACACATTCATTCACCTTTCCAATACGGCAATGCTGTTGGTTGCCATAACTGAACTAGTGTTCGCAGTTCATGTTTAAAGGCTTTGGAAATGCCGTGTGTATTTTCACCACATAGATCGACCACCTGCTCCTATACTGCATGTTTCATTCTTGGTGTTGTTAATCTTCTTCCTGCAGCCGCTAACAACCATTACCTAGCTTTTGTTTTTAATCCATGACTATTTCAATATCAAACTTTCCTTTTCCCTAGAAAATCTGCTCAAACACATATTCCATTCATCAACTTCCTCCCTGCTCCCCCCACCCCCTTGCTGGTGATCTTCCCACAGCAATGGAGTGGACCTGAGAATTACAAGCTACAATAAACCATTCCCTTCCCAAGATGGTTTTGTTGGATTCTAAGATCCAAAACCAGGGGACCCGATCCCACAGAAACTCACCGATGGGACTCGCCGCAATTAACATGAGGTTTAATGATTCCAGTATACTGGGGTTCTCTTGCATGCAAGCAAGAAGAGAACCCCGAGTTGGAGCTAAGAATAGTTTTTATACAGTTTAGGGGTAGAATAGAGAAACAATGACTAGGGACAATATGATTGGCAGAACAGTGTGACTTTTAAACTGGTCTTTGGGGAAAGAGGTGGCAAGGACCTCCCTTGTCTGTCTAGTGCTCTGGGCCTTCCTCACCCGCAGGTGGGGTCTGAAGAATGTTAATCAGCCTCTCCCTTCCTCTTCTGAATGTTAATCCAGCAAGTGTCCTCTGACTAAGGAATGTGCCCCTCCCGGATATGTCCTGGAACTGTGGGATTCTTTTAATCTTAAATTCAAACAGAGACCGGAAAATCCTACATTCAGACTCAAAAGTCTTACAGTTTCAGTCAGTGTTTTATCAGAGCATCAGAAAGCCTACCTAGGGAAGATGGGGCCTTGAGTAGTCCAGACTGGCCTGGAATGCTGGATGCAGCCCTAGCTGACTTTTAAACCCCTGACCCTGAGAGCTGGGATAATAGATGTGCACTATCACACCTGGCTTTTCACTGGTCTTTAGAAAAACAAGTATGGAAAATATTTACAACTTGTGTCTTACTCTTGGTTCTTTGCTCTCTGATGAAGTATCTTCTTTTGTCCTTGGAGAATGGCAGTAAAATTGCTTTTCCTTGAGTCTCCACCCCCATCTGTTCGATAAACAAGTTCATCTCTTCTGATGAAACCAGAGATCTCCACTCTCTCTTACCCTTCTTTGGTCTCTACTATGGATCTTACACCCATTCCTCACATTTCTGATGACCCCATGGTGTCTGATCCATTTAGGAGAGAGTGAGGGAGCACCCTGCCCACGCGACAAGCTCCCTGTCAGTATCTTCTGGTCTTTTCAGATTCTCCTTCCATCTGGCAGGGTCGGGCGACATGTCTGCTCTAGGAGACAAGGTGGGTGGGTGGGTGGGGCATCTCACCGTCTGTTTTCACTTCATTCTTTTCTCCCCCATGGCGTTTCTACCCTTTCCTGAGTTAAGTCATCTTATGCCTGGACTGCAGAAGGGCAGTGGGGGGCCTCACAGAGCAGGGAAGGACCTGCCTGATCCAGGACAGACTTCATCTGCCCCACGTTTTGGATCCTGGCTGTGCCATTTGCTTGGTACCCGATCTTCTGGTTGCCTTCAGTCGCCATGACAAAACCACAGCTGGAAGCAACTTAGTGTGGGAAAAGGGGTTTCTCTTTGCTTATGGTTCCAGAGACTACACAACCCACCATGGCAGGAAGGCACGGCAGCAGGAGCTGGGGCCAGCCTAACAGTCAGGTATCTGAGTGATCCCAGAGGAACTGGAAGTGGAGCCAAGCTACACACCTCAAAGCCAGGCTTCCAGCATGCTCTTCTTCCAGCAAGCCTCTAGCTCCTAAAGGTTCTTTAACGACCCCAAGCAGCGCCATCAGCTGGAACCAAGTGTTCAACCAGAAGTCCACGAGGGATGTTTCAAACCACACTTTCCGTCTCTAACTCGTGACAAGTTCTTGGAATTAGTACACTGCTTTCATCCTTGCCTTTCTTCACTAGTGCATCATGTTAGCCCCTTTCAGCCGTCCTCTTGGTCTCCTAGCTCTGCTGCCGTCTCTTCTCCCGACTAACTTATTCTTTGGGGCGGCGGCGGGGGGGGGTGTTTATAAACGACGAATTTGTTTACTCTCAGTTCATCAGGGCTTGGGAGGGAAGGGTGATACATTTTTACTTCCCATCCTCCTACTGCACCGGAAGCTGTCAATGCTAAAAACAAGCATCATCTAACCATTCCCGTTTTTCTTGGCTCCATCTCACTTGGGTGTCAGTTCTTCAGGCTCCCTGTGCCCACAAAAGGCAGACGAGGGTGTTGGCGCCTCTGGAACTGGAGCTGCAGGAGGTTGTGAGCCACCGGGCAATGGTGCCGTGTTGGGGGAGGGGCTGAGGAGGGGGTGGAACTGAACTTGGTACCCTGGAAGAGCAGCAAGTCTTCTTAGCCACCAAACCAACACTCCAGACCCGTTTTCAAAAGGATTAAATTTATTATTGCCTTAACAGAATAAACACACGAGGTTCCAACTGAGGAACCTAGGGTGTAAAGAAAGCCTCCTGGGTGTCCTCAAAGCAGTGGTTGAGCTGAGTCCAACTGCATCCATGCATTAGGTAGGCTATACCTTAGTGTCACTCCAAGCATTCGGGATGAGAGTAGGAAATACAACTAACGACTCTGTTACAGTTCTAGCTAACTTGTGCGTCTTAGAAATTAGGGACCAAGCAGATAAATCATCGAATGTTGATATTAACCCAGAGCCAAATATGTATTTTATTGTGCTTATAATAAGTATGCAAAGTTAAATATCCATCACGCACAACTTTTAGCCCCGCCTCAAAATTACTCCCCACACAAGTTGCCGCTGTAGAGTACTGTGAAAATACAAGATGCCATATAATTAGGCCAGGAAAATTATTATGGTTAATAAACTGACCGAACCTCATAAGTAGTATGAATAATAACAACATTGCGTGCTCTAGGTTAGAGCAGGAACAAGGAGCTTGAACATGGTAAGGAACACATCTCAAAGTCCAACAAATAACAGAGGATGTTGCCAAAGTTTTAGTTTACAGAAATCAAGGGTATGTTTACCTGCCTTTGAGCACAGCAGAAGCAAACAACCAAAGCGTGGAAACGAAGGCAAGACTCAAGTCTCCCTTTACCTTCTCTCTTGGTTTCCCGCTCTTTTGGGTTGTTACTAATATTATAACAATGAGGAAAGCCTGTGGTTCCCAGCTTTCTTCACTGCTTCATTGGAAACCTCAAGTCACAGAATGGCAGAGCTGGATCCAAACAGACTTCTCAACCTCGCTCGGAGCTGCGGCGCCCTCTTCTGCCCTCTGCTCAACGAATTCTACTATAAATATGTATTTTCACCGACGTTAATGAGAAAATCTACTTCACTCTAATCCAGAACTCCCGATCCTCTTGGTGAGATGCTAATACCAGCTTAGAATAAAGTTCTCCAGACTCTTTCAAAAGTTCTATCAACCAACTTAAAATGGTCCAGTCGGTCAGTGTTTCCTCTAGGCTTGTTTAATACACGTTTGCATAGTGCTTTAGGAAGCCTCCAGCCCAGTGCTCATTAATCTGCGACTTCACTCATCAGTGTTAGGCATCCTGAATATTATTTCTTTTTCCAGAAACACACTGAAACCTTGTAAGTCACCATCCTGCGTTATTTAACCGAACCCTGGTCCCACAGGTCCATTTGGCAATTCGGTTATGATAAGGATAAGCTATTTTTTTAGTCTAACGGAGACTTTTCACTTGCATTTGACGCGGTCGAATTCCTAGCACGTGGACCCCGCTTTCCGTTTTTGCGTTCGGGATGCTGGTATTTCCCTAGCGGCCTTCCAGACTTGCCCTACGTACGGTACGCAAGGGCAACGTCTACACGTCGCTGCCAAATCCGCACAATGCTGCTGGTCACCGAGAGACCAAAGCGAGCAACGCCCGGTGCACTGCGCCGGCCCCGCCCTCCCGCCCTCCCGCCCGCCGGCTCCGCCCTCCCGCCCGCCGGCCCCGCCCTCCCGCCGCCGGCCCCGCCCTCCGCCCGCCGCCCTGCCGGCCCCGCCCTTTCCCTGGCCCCGCCCGCTCCGTCGGCTCCGCCCTCCCCTCCGTGGCCTCTGCGCGCCCCGCCCCGCGTCCAGCGTCGCCCGCAGCCGAGGCCTGTGCTTCCACGGGCCGCACTGTCGCCCCCTGCAGGCAGCGGCGGGCACGGCAGCCGGAAGAGCCCGAGCTCCTGCCACCGTGTCCGCGCCGCCGCTGCCGCCGAGCTCCGCGGAGCCCCGATTGCAGCCGAACGTCCTCGGAGCCGCCCGCCGCGGCCCCGCACCCTCCGATCAGAGCCGCCGCGCCTCCCGCCCGGCCTCCGCCCTCCGCTCCCCGCCCGGGCCCGCCCGCACCGGCCTTCACTCTGGAGCGGCCCGGGCAGCCGCAGCAGGGCGGCGGCGGCGCATCGAGGAGCTCTCCAGGTCGTCCCGGGAGAAGCTGCTGCAGTCCCGGGACAGGATGTTCTCCAAGCTCACGTCCATCCTGCAACATGCCGTGGAGGCGGTGAGGCCGAGCGGGGCGCGAGGGGCTGCGGGGCGCGGGGAGGGAGGCTGCGGCGAGGCCTGGGCGCCCCCGGGGCCTCTGCTCTCCTGCTGGGGACCCGGCGGCTCCCGGGGCCTCCTGGCCGTTAACCTCCGGGGCTACGTGGCCAGCGCCGCGTAAGACAAAAGAACGGCGGTGCCCGTGGGCAGGGCTTGCTTTTGCTTTCGTGCGGGTGGGAGAGGAGCGACGGGGACCGCGGGGCCCGGTCCACACCGGTACCGGCTCTGCCAGCTCGGGCTGGGCGGCCCACCTTGGCCAGACCTCGGTGATCGGTCTGCGGGAGTTTGCGGGTCCATGATCACCCGGCTCACACCATCTGTTTCCCTTTTCTTGTCTATAATGCGCTTCCTGGAGGCCCTTGGCGCAGCCTGAAACCGCTGTACTTTGAGGCTGGTCCTAAACAGCACAGAGGGACGGAACTCAAACCGCCAAACATACCAGCACTCTAGAACCTAGGAAAGAGAATGCCTTCCTTGAAGTGCTAAACACGGCCCTTGGCTTTTATTTTACTTGCTTATTTTGGACCGAGTATCACCTTGTGTGAAGAAAGTTACCGTGTTCATTTTTTTAAATGACATTTTCTTTGCATGTTGAGAATGACCTAATAGTAGCACTTTCAAATTCACATGACTTTCTAAAGAAAAAAAAAAAAAAAAAAAAAAAAAGATCACGTAAACACCACGGTGGTGGTTTTTAGGGTTGGCTAACAAAATCGGAGTTGTGATTTTCAGATATGGAGACAAAACTTTAACGCAATTGCTTTTTACATACTATGTGGGATTTGGGTTTTGCTTTGTCTTGTTTCTCCTGGTGACACATCAAATCAAGAAAGAAGTGGCGTGTCCTGAGGAGTGTGGACGCGTGGGGGAAGAGACTGGACTTTAAGATACTGTGTCTACTTTCCTTGCTTAGTATGGAGTCAACCTACAAAGCATTTGTAAAATACTTTAAAAAAATTTTAACAACAGTTATATTGATATTTTGTATTATACTTTAGACTATAAAGAGTCATCAAACTTTTAAAGTTGAACATTGCCTCATATAATGATAACTAAAAGATAACTAGGAATAAGTCATATGGATTAAGCCCTGAGGCCTATCATGTTCTAAAGCACTCCCACTGAATTTTATTTTAGTCTTTTTTTTTGAGATAGAGAATTGCCCAGTACCCCAAGATGGCCTTGAACTCAGCTCAGGCTGGTCTCGAACTTCCTCCATAGCCTCCGGAGTCTTACATTCTAGGCGTGTCTCTAAGCCTGGCTAGGATTTTTGGTTTATAGACTCATTTTGGTCCCAAAAAGATTACTGTTTTCGTAATCTTTTTATAATTACATGTATCATTAGCATATATCAGATTACCTGAGCAAGCCTCTGGCTCTGTAGTATCCAGTTTCCCCATCTTGCTGTGAGGAGAGAAGGCGCTCACTAGGTTCACCCTGTCCCAGGAATAAATAAATGTCTGGCCAGTGGAAATGTCAAGTTCATTTGCTCAATGCTGGTTTCTAAGCTGTGTTACTACCCACACACTTTACCAAGAGAAAGGACTGCTCCTGATATCTGATTGGCTCTGCTTTACTCTAGGGGGGGGGGTCTCATGTAGCCCAGGTTGGTCCTGAACTTACTATCTCTATCTCAGAAGGGCTGGGATTATAGATTTGGTCCCTCATCCCTTGAAGAATATATTTTTGACAACTCCCTTCACCATTGTCCTGGAAAGAACTCCCCCAGACAATGATAAACAAGCCATCGTCTGGTAACTGAAGAGTACTTTTCATAACCCAAGATTAGTTCCTCGGTTACTCAGTCTGGGTGACTCTTTTGTCTTCCCGTTCCTTAATCTGTTGCCTTTTTCCTCTCTCCTTTTACATTCTGACCCAGCACAGCAGTAAACAGAATCCTCAGGGTTCTGCAGACTTGGGAGGGAGCCCCAGGCCTGCAAGTGGCCGGACCTCTTTTCTGTTTGTTCTATGTGTCTTCAGAACTGTGCTGTCCTAACTCTTTATATTATCAGCGTCTGAGTGTCCAACAGTCAGCCAGGTCAGCCTGCAATGGTTTTTAAGGTTGACCAGATGTATATTCATCTAGATGAGCTTAGATGAGATGTTTGAGTTTTGTGTTTGTTTTGTTCTTGAGTCAAGGTCTCTGTCAGGCCTCGAATTTGCTACGCAGCCAAAGATGACCTTGAACTCCTGATCTTCCTGCCCCCATACTCCCAAGAGCTGGGATTATAGGCTTATGCTTTGTGTTTTGTTTAGTTTCTGATACAGGGGGTTTCACCCAGGGCTTGGTAAATGATAGGTAAGGGCTGTCCCACAGTCTTCTACCCTGGCTTTTTCAGAGCCTTTTTATTATGACCTTCTGTGCATGTGTGTGCACCAGTGTATGTGCGCGCGCGCCGCGCGTGTGTGTGTGTGTGTGGTTGTTATCACAAGCACTTGATCAGGTGGAAGTCTGAGGACATCTTTCTGGAGTCAGTTTTTTCTGTCTCACTGTCCCAGTCCTGGGGAATCAAACTTAAGCAGTCAGACACCCTTTTAAATTAAAAAAAAAAAAAAAAAAAAAATCCTTTTAGATTTACTTTATTTTATTTTACATGCTTGCATGTTTGTGGACCGAGTGTATGCTGGGTGTCTGTGGAGATCAGAGAAGGATGCTGAGTTCCCTGGAACCAGACCTGGTACTCTCTAAGAGTAACAGGTACTCTTATCTGCTAAACCGAATCCAGCTTTAACTTATCTGAACCCAGCTTTCAAACTCTTACTCTGAAATAGGGTCTCACTAAACTGTTCAGTAGTCCTCCTGCCTCAGCTTTGCAAGTAGCTAGGGTTACAAGAATGTGTTATCTCGTTTAATTTTCTCCTCTTTCCTGAAAGGATGGCTCTCCCCTCAGGTAGCTCGAATCCGTTAGTAAGTATCTTAGGAATAATTGGGTTCTGTTAGCCAGTTGCCACGTCTCAACTCTGATGAGGCCTGTCCTAAAGTTAGCCCTAAGGTTAGATCCCATTGTCTTAGCAGTTCCCATTTAGCACTTGCTGAGGGCCAGGTCCTGTGGAGACATCCTCATGGCTCTACTATCATTGTAGCTCTGCCATTGTGGCTTTTTCCCTTTATTCCAGGGAGGCTGTTTTAACTAACTCAATGGATGTCATCCTTCAGAATGCAGTGTTTCAAAGCATAGTTAATAGACAGTTGTTGGGATCTGCATCCCATCGTATCCACCATACTGGGGGCTAAACCCGAGGTTCCTGTCTGTTAAGCAAGCCTTCTTCTTCCTCTGAGCCATCTCTCAGCTGTAACCCAACCTGGCCTTGATCCTCTGTCTCTCTTTAGCAGTTTGCCTCCTGGCTACCAAGTCTTGAAAACTGCTCTGTCTTGGGATTTGTTTTTCAAGCCTGGCTTGAGCCCCTTTCTTACTCAGGAAGAGTTTTAAGAGCCAGGGTGAAAGAAAGCACCCGCACACTAAGGGAACACGGTGTGTCTGCATCTTGGATCACAGTGCCAGCTGGCTAAGCACACACACAGGAGGTCATAGTGTAAGGAATGCACAGTGTGTGGAGTCACACGGAGTAGGACAGAACAGGGCCCAGTCCAGCCGCTGTCCCTCTGAGTTGACACGGAACTTACGAAGTTTATGCACAGGATGGCTGCAGAGGTTAAAATGAGCTGTCCAGGAGAGTTTTATATGGTTGATAATGCTTCAAAGATTGATTTGGCCTGGCTGCGGGGGTTGGGGGGTGTAGGAGGAAGAGGGGAGATCTTAAGGGTAGCTGGAGAAGGTTCTAAGAGGTAGGACTGGAACTAGGTAGTAGAAGGTGGAAGAGATAGGGAGGTGTTAAGAAAGCTGAGGTGTTGGGGCTCACACTTGTGTCTCTGACCTTTCTGAGAGCCAGGCAAACCTGGGCTCTCCATAAAGCCTTGTCTTAAAAGCAAGACAGAGGAAGTGACCTGGAGTGGGGTGGGGAGTGGAATGTAAAGTGAATAAATGAAAGGAAGGAAGGAAGGAAGGAAAAGCAAAGCAAGACATCCAGATGTGGTTGTATACCCCAATAATCCTAATCCTCAGGAACCAGAAGCCAGAGGATCAGGGATGGAAAGCTTTAGCTATGCAGTGAGTGTGAAGCCAGTTGGGACTACAGGAGACCCTGTCTCAAACAAAAACAAACAACAAAACAGAGATAAAAATAAGTTAAAAGTAGGAAAAGGCAATTTTGAAGATCTTTTAAAATGTGCATTTTGTAGACATTTAAAGCAGAGATGATGGCTAGAATGTTTTGTCCAAATTGTTGATGGAGGTTCCTCTGTGTATTGGACATGTTGGACAGAGTCCAGGTTTCAAGCAAAAAGCATTGTTCCCTAAGGCAAGTCAGCTAACAGGTAGACTATGATGGGCGTTTGAGCAAAACAGGAACTTCTTGTGAGAGTTTAGGGCTGTTTTAGGCTGGGTATTTTGGGGTGTGCAGCTGAGGCAAGAGTGTCTCAAGTTCAAGGCCTACCTGGAATATATGTGAGACCCTGCTACAATGTAAAAGGTTAACGGAGCGTTGGGAGTGTGGCCTGATGTTGGTGCAGTGTTTGCTTATGCCAAGCCCTAGGTTTGAGCTTCAGTTCTGCCAGTGAGTGTGTGTGACCCGTGCACTGCTGGTCTGCACGCCTACCTATCAAATGTCAGCCACTTGTGGCCGTTCATTTCTTCATGGATGAGTATTTGATGCTGACTCAACTCCATCACTGAGTTAGAAACAGGGTCTGCATGATGAAAAAGATGGCCCCACCCAGCCCTTGACCAGTTACAGCCTAAAGGAGAGAGAGCTTAAAAGTTGTCATCAAGGCTAGGAGAAAGCCGCTGAGTGGCAGGTGCTTCAAAATGGAGAAGGGGAAACTTCTTAGAGAGAAGGTTCCAGATAGGAGAACAGGAAGTCCAAGACAAGCAAACAGGAAATCATAGATAGGTGTCCTGGTGATTTGAGGTGGCTACAGGGATGAGAGTTTTGATAAATTAATCTCCAAATACTAAAATAATTAAATTATAGTCTCCTGCTGCTGGTTCACGTATCTCTGTCAGAGGATGAATGTTTTTATGCAGTGGTAAAACAAGCAATTTGCACAATCTAACAAAAAGTCAAGTTTGCTAGAGTCTGGAAGAGTAAGAGAATTCTCCTTTGAATGAGATTGTTATTCATCTGAGTTATTAGCAATTCAGAACAGTTCATCTGTCTCCCTCCTGCACTGAAGGAATGTCGTCATTCTGCTTGGGATTTGATGTTTTATATGGCAGCGCCCCCCCCCCCCCCACACACACACACACACTCTCACGCTGAGACTCTAGCCTGGTGATCTGCTGTGTGGTATTGCTGGGGAAAATGTGGAGGAAGGATACTTTGTAACAACCTAAAAGGAGAAATCGTTGCTACATTAAAAACAACACCCTTTCTTTGAAAGAATCAATTCCTCTTGTGTTTGTCCCATTTGTTAGTAAATTTAACTCCATAAAGCTAAGTCCTCTCAAAGCTTAACCACCTGTTAAGTCTTTCACAACTACAACAAATATTTATTTCTGTTTTTTTTTCAAGTTCTGGGCACATAGGCAAGTATGGGAAGAATTGGCTTTAAGAAGCCAATGACAGATCAAAACTCTTCAGTTCCATTTTCTTTTCATAAGCATATTGCACTTGTGCATTGAGACACTTAACATGTCTTATGTAAGTTACGTAAGAGTTGAGAAATTGTGTTGACAGAGTCGTCAACCTCAAAGTTTCTAGCTGGGAAGCCAAAGGTCATGGAACAGGTGGAAGTTAAGAGGCCTGACTGCAGTAGGTCATCTGGCAGGCATCCCCAGTCTGCGACAGGTAGCTGTGAGTGTGGCCCGACACAAAACCAAAGTCTTACTTAAAACGTGTGTGTGTGTGTGTGTGTGTGTGTGTGTATGTGTGTATGTGTGTGTACTCAATTTGCTGCATTCTCAAGTGTGAGCTTTGTAGGTGGCAACATCTGGTCACAATGCCAAGGGTTGGACATTCTTGGCACTCACAGGAGGAGCATGAAATGGCCATTAACCCAGTCAGACTGTAAAATAATTGTGCCCAGGACAGAAACCACTAGCTCTATTCTCCCATGGGTCAGCACAGTACTTTCTGACAAAGGTAGATGACAGCTCAAGGCTGCCCAGCTCCCATTCTCACTCTTTCAAGGAAAAGAGTTTGAGTAGTGGCCAGACCTACCTTTCTTTCATTTAACACGAACTCCTCAACACTGGCCGGCTTGCAGCAATATGGCTGAGGGCTGTAATTATGGACTAAAAACTTAGGAAGTATATTTCAAAGCCTGCAGTGTGACACATTTTGCAGAATTTAAATGTGTAGTGTCTTGTTCATGTAGTTACTTTGCTAAAGCTCTCACTGCGTGATCTAGGCTTACAAGGGAAAAGAGTCACACCGTTATGCTGCGGGAAGCAGGGAGCAGTTTTAATCAGATTATGACGTTGGCAGTGCAGTTATTTGTAGTGCTGATACGTAAGCGATTGCCAGTTACTCTTCACCCTTTCGCCTTCCAAAGTCCCAGGTACAAAGGCCTCTGGTTATCAGTAATGTTATTTTACAGATACCTCAGCCATAGAATAATGGGGTTTGGTTTTGTCAC
This sequence comes from Mastomys natalensis, assembly GCA_021653895.1. Lineage (NCBI taxonomy): Eukaryota > Metazoa > Chordata > Mammalia > Rodentia > Muridae > Mastomys > Mastomys natalensis. The sequence continues at coordinate 1,176,992 of JAJTUV010000060.1, forward strand.
TTTTTTTTTTTCTTTTTTTTCTTTTTTTTTTTTTTCTTTTGGTTTTCAAGACAGGGTTTCTCTGTATAGCCCGGGCTGTCCTGGAACTCACTCTGTAGACCAGGCTGGCCTCAAACTCAGAAATCCGCCTGTCTCTGCCTCCCAAGTGCTGGGATTAAAGGCGTGTGCCACCACCGCCCGGCTAATATTTTTTTCTTCTTTTTTTTTTTATTTTTTTGGAGGTTTTGTCACTTTTGAAGCCATGTGATAACAGAAGAGGGGGGGAAAGGTCAATGCTATAGTTTAATAATAATATTGATAATGGTGCTTTTTAAAAAATAATTCATTCTGCTTTCTTGGATTCAACTCATTTTGGTTTATTTGATATCTGACATAAAATCAAGTTTCCCCTTTATTTTGATACTTTTCTTGCATCACAGACAAGTGTAATATTAAAGTTTTCAGGAGCCTTTAATGCCGCCCTCTAAGTCTGGTCCTTTGTGTTTGTGTAGCTTGCACCATCTCTTCCGTTACAAGAAGATTTTGTTTATCACTGGAAGGCAATTACCCATTACTACATAGAAACTTCAGGTAAGCAGCATTCATGCTTAAGTTCTGCTTTAAGATGAGTTTTCAGTGATTTTATTGTTAACTTTAAACAATTTACCTTTGATTTGTCTTTTAGGGTCATTTAAAATGTAGCTTTAGAGCATCCCCTGTGTTGGGCATTGTTCTAGGCACGGGGGACCAGAGTAGTCACTCTCTCACACACAGGGCCCTGTCCTGATAGAGCTTAAGGGGGAGGCACCCAGGAAGTGGGAATACGCACACAGTGTGTCTGATAAGTGTTGTGGGGAAGTGACGCAGGCACGATGGGGATGGTGGCAGTGGATGTGGAGGTGTAGGGTGGGCAGATGGCTACTTCAGGCTAGGGAACCACGATACCCTTTGTCCATGTTCCTCTGGAGAGGCCCTCACTCAGGCACTCCTTTCTACGGCTCCATCCCTCAGCCCCTCACTGGCGTTCTGGAGGAAACCTGTTTGAGTGCCTGAGAAAAGATGGTCCATGCTTAAGCTTAGGAGCAAATGTATATATGTGTAGACAGTATGTGGATTGCTCTCCTGAGGATTATGTATAAAGAGACCTGAGGGAAATGTTTGGCAAAGGAGGTTATGACTTCTTTAGTGTGTGGGTGGGAGGGAGGGATCGATGACCACACTGGGTATCTTCCTCAAGTACTTCACCTTTTTAAATCTCTCTCTCTCCCTCCTTCCCTCCCTCCCTCTCTCTCTCCTCTTTCTCCCTTTCTCCTGTGTATGTGTATCTGTATGCTTGTGTCTGTGTGTGCTCGTATGTCTGTGTGTCTGTATGTCTGTCCATGTGGTGCATATGAATAAGCATGCTTTGGGGTATATATAGAGATCAGAGTACAACTTTGTGGAGTTGGTTCTCGCCAGGGATTGAACTCAGGTCATCAGGCCTGCACACAAGCACCTTTGCCAACTGCGCAGTCTTGTTGGCTCTGTCCACCGAACTTTTTGAGACACCGTCTCTCACTGAACTCTTAACTGATTGACTAGATTGACTAGCCAGTGAGTTCCTGAGACCTACCTGGCTTCTCCGCCCATAGAACTGGGGTCACAGACACAACCACAGCACCTGGGTTTTCATGGTGTTAGGGATCTGACCTCAGGTCTGCATGCTTGGGTGCCAGGTGCCTTACCCACTGAGCTGTCTCCCCAGTATCCCCCCCACCCCTCGATGTTTTAATTATTTCAAAAAGTGTAAGGTTTTGGGATGGAGGTACAGCTCAGTGGTAGAGCACTTGCCTGGAGTAAGTTAGATGTTAGGTTCCAGCACCAGCAGTTAAAAAAAGGAGTAGAAGGGGGGAGAGAAAGAAGAGTTGTGAGGAGGTTTGTGCACAGAATCCAGGGGAGGAAAGGCAGATACCGGAGTCAGACCGTTCACCGGTAAGCTTGCTCACGAGCATCGACATTGAGTAGGACAGAGAAGCTGGTGCTCAGGCAGGGGCTTGGCCTCTGGGAGGCTGGTGAACGGTTTGCCCATGGAAACGAGGCAGCCAGGATAGGCAGGTCTGTGTAAACCAGTGAGCAGAAGGGTAAATATGGGGGATACAGGTAAAGTGTCCTAAGGATTAGCGAACTATGTATCCGTTGGCCCTCCGAGGCCACATAGTATTCTTTGCATGTGTCATCTGCTGCTGAAGCTCCACAAACATAAACAATGGCCATTCCTTGCTGTGCTGACATCATCTGTAAGAACTGAGGTGGGCCTCACGTGCCCCGTGTGCTAAAGTTTGACAATCTGCTGTTTTGAGGGTCATGCAGTCACAGTGGTAATATGCAGATGAGACATACATCCTTTAACACAGGCCAAGTGAAAAAGTGGGAGGGGCCGATTGGCAAGCCGATGGGGTCAGGTGACTCATATTTCAAAGACAAGAATCCTGTGGGGCTCTATAGTAACTAAGGCTGGGGCAGCCCTTCCCATGTAATGTGCAGTCTGCATCACTCAGCACATGGCGTGATTAGCAGCTCACCTGCAGAGGTAGTTTTTGAGAGTACTCACTACTATTAGCTTTTGTGATCCCCCGCCCCATTCTCGGGGCTTTAAGGAAACACACATTCTTGAGTTAAAGGATTTTTTTTTTCTCTATTTGGTAGCAGAAGTGAGTGTGAGGGACAGGTGTGTTATGAGTCAGGCAGAGTCTCAGGATAGAGAGAAGATGGAGAGAAAGGGGTCCAGGGGAAGCAGGGTCTGACCTGGGCTCCAAATGTTCAACTCCTGAGTAAGAAGCAGGAGGCATCCCAGGCGAAATGTGTTCAGAGGCACAGGATTGGTGAGCGTTTAAACAACGGACAAGAGGAGACAGAAACTAGAGCTTGTCCATCAGAGACCATTTCTAACTGATTAGGGGTGAATATTCACGGATGAGCTGTCTAGGATCACAGTTTCTAACAAAGATAGGAGCAAACCTCACATGTGTGGAATGAGGGGAGAGGAGGGTAGTGTAGTCGCACATAGGAAGTTTAAAAAGGCTTTTGAGTATTTATTTGGTGAATTTTTCTGTTGTTTAGATGATAAAGCCCCAGTGACTGATACAAACATCCCATCTCACCTGGAACAGATGTTAGACATACTGGTCCAAGAAGAAAATGAGCGAGAGTCTGGAGAGACAGGGCCATGCATGGAATATCTGCTCCATCACAAGATCTTGGAAACATTATACACCTTAGGGAAAGCCGACGTAAGTCCCTGCCCCTCTGTGTCACACAGGTGAAGTTCCAGGTGTGAGCTTTGGGAATGGCACGTGGCAGAGTGGAGGAGATGGGGGAGGGGGGTGTCCTGTGCAATTACAGCATTCAGAGAGAGAGAGCGCGCGCCAGAGAGTCACGAAGAACCCGCCAGTGCTCTGATCACACTCCTACTTAGCTGCATAGAATCCCAGGGCAAACATTTGTGAAGATAAACAAGTCTGAATTGCTCACAGTCAGAAGGGTAAGAGCTCCGGGAGAGTTGCAATACAAGTTACCAGCCTAAAAGGGAACATTGTTGCTTATTCTGACATTCATGGAGTCACGGTGGATGTCACGCAGATTTTAGGCCTAATGAGTTTTGAAAATAATCTTTGCAAATCTACTATAATAGTATTTAGATAGTGTTTTCTACCACAGAAGCTTCACATTCATGCCTCCTTAGCACCAGAGCAAGGGCCTGTTCTGAGAAATGTCAGCTGGTTTTGTGCTATGGACACCACAGTGTGCCCAGGCCCCATGATGCTGCCCACTGCACAGTTACACGCTGGTATGACCTGCGTTGTTTGAACGGAGTTGGAAGTGAGCGGAGAATCCTCCTCCAGCTGTAAAACTGGGTTCTGTGAATCTCTGTAATGTAACACACTAAAGGAATGATGGATACTTTAATGATACATAGTTGCAAATCATATTAAAGACAAATTCTTTTTAACCAAGTCTATAATGCCCAGTTTATTTTGAAGTGCCTTTAAGTTAAGTGTACTCTTTTCTAAGGAGTGATCCTGTCCCCTAAGAACCAGAACCGTATCCTTATGTCCCTTGTCCCTGCCCTTTGTGGTGAGGGATTTTACAACACTAAATCCAATTAGTTTGCTGTTTTAGCAAAATGGTATTAAGTGTACTGCTGGTAAATTTATTTCTGATAGAAGTGATGATAAATATCATTAACATTTTATCTGAATAATATAAGGTAATTGTTACCCTAAAAATATCGTTGTGCTGAAGATTATATTTTAGGCTGATTCTGGATAGTGTTTCTGTGATGATCCTCGGGTGCACACATCTATGATGGTTTTAACTGTGTGTAGGCATCTGCTTTATCATATGTTAGCGCATACGACTTGCCTGACTCATGTGCTTTTAATCCAGAGTGACCATCAGGCTTGCTGCTTTTGAGCAGAATAGCTGGCATGCTATAAGAACTTCCTAGTGATGTTCTTTATAATTCTCATAGTACAAATACCTTTGCAGTTAGCTTAAAGGAGTCGGTGCCATAGGGTTCCTTTTTACTAGTGTCTGTGAGTCAGTTATAACTTGTTTGTCGCTGTAAGTTATAAGATCTCCCCTCAGTCTGGCAGGGAGTCAGCTCTCATAGGCTCCTGTCCCAGCTTGATGGTGCCTGAAGCAGACGCTGGCCTCAGCAACACATGTTCACCTTGGTGTGTGTGATCACCTGAGGCTGTGACCACACAGTCATGTTACGGTCTCAGATGTATGATTGTGTTTCTAGAAGGCCAGTTGTGAATATTAATGGAAAACTTTATTCTGGCAAAATCATTAACTGGTCAGTGGCTTTGTCTTTGAAGTGGACTATACTTACAGACACTGTCTGTCCTACGGTGAACATTTGCTTATGTTATGTTTGTCCTGTGCCCAGTGTCCTCCAGGAATGAAGCAGCAGGTCTTGGTGTTCTATACCAAGCTTCTGGGAAGGATCCGGCAGCCCCTGCTCCCACACATCAACGTACACAGGCCTGTGCAGGTATCCACTCCCCTGACGTCAGATTAAAAGCACATTGATTTCAGTATACAAGGAATTTTATATTTTTCTAAGAGTAAAAATAATGGAGGAAATTATTGTAACATAGCATGAAAATTTGCAAATGTTTGGGTTTTCCTTATATATCACCATATTTATATTTCTCTGTAATGTTCTATACTTTATCTCTCTATATAACATCAAAAAGAGAATTTTAAATCTAAAAAAATTTTTGACAGAAATTAATTCGACTCTGTGGTGAGGTCCTTGCAACACCAACGGAGAACGAAGAGATCCAGTTTCTCTGCATCGTGTGTGCAAAGCTGAAACAGGATCCCTACTTGGTCAACTTTTTCCTGGAGGTATGTGGCTCTGATCTGCAGCTCATTATGAAAAGTGAAATTAAATCCTCTCGGGAGCAATTCAGGTTTGCAGGTTCTGCCGACAAGAAGCAGTTTTCATTTAAGATCAGTGTTTATTTTGACTGGCAATCACCCTGGAAGGAGAATTTCAAGGACTGCAATTGAGCCCAACAGGGTAGGACTGAGACGGGCTGAACATCAAGCCAAGACTCATAGAAGGAGCTCATGAAGAGGCTCAGGGGAGGAGGCTCAGAAGGAGGACTCTCAGAGGAGGCTCAGAGAGAGAACTCTCAGAGGAGGAGGCTCAGAGGGAGGAGGCTGAGAGGGAAGAGGCTCAGAGGGGGAGGCTCAGAGGGAGGAGGCTCAGAGGAGGAGGCTCAGAGGAAGAGGCTCAGAGGGGGGAGCTCAGAGGGAGGAGGCTCAGAGGGAGGAGGCTCAGAGGGAAGACAGCACTGGGGAAGGGAGAGGGGAAGGACAGCAGACGCAGAGGTAGGCAAGCTGAACAGAATCTCGAGGTGCCAACAGCTTTTTTTCCCTTTTAGATGGCTGCAGTATTTTGTTCTATTTTTATAGCCATAATCAAGACATGGCTTGCTTTAATTGATATTTTGAATTACACTTACAGCTTAAGAGGAGAAAATAAACCGTGTCTACTTTCTGCCTTCGTATACTTTTTTTTCCCCTTTTTAGATTTTTTAAAAATATATGTCTACATATCATGTGCGTGTGTGTGACAGTCTCTTTCACCAAACATGGGGTTCACCCATTAGGATAGACTGGCTGGCCAGTGTGCCCCAGGAAGCTTCCTGTCTCCACCTCCTCGGTTCAGGGACTCTAGCTTGTGTGGCTGTGATGGGCACCGGGGGTCTCAGCTGAAGCCTTCACGTTTGCAGGGCAGCGTTCCGACAGCTGAGCCAGCCGTCAGCCCCTTCTTCTCTCTTGGCAGTGAAGCCACTGAGGAACGCTTGAGGGAAGTGCCTTTGCTGTCAGGTGTTCATCAGCAGTGTTTCGGGGCATTGTGAGGTTTTTAGTGTTTCTTAGAGTTTGACATTCTAATATATTGGTTTCTCTTCTGTTATTGAGTAAATAACTTGGGGTCCTATCTGCAACGTTCCCAGCAGTTGGCAGGCAGCTCAGCTGCAAAATTGTATGAATGTAATTTTGTGCATAGTACTCTGGCCATGAAACGCCTGTCTCCATTTCTGTTAACACATGCCGTCATTATCTTGTCTTTCAAATTGGCATCAAAATGCTTGTTAGTCAAGAATGCACATTTCTAAAGGCGTTGCTTTGTCTGCATTACAGTTCTTTTATTCTGTATGTATAAGAAAAAGTTATTTAGCTGTGTGTGAAATTTCTTTACCTTGCTTGTGTTTTGAGACAGGATCTCACCATGTGGGCCCAGGCTGGCCTTTAGTTTGGGGAGATCTTTCTTCCTCTGCCTCCGTGCCTGGCTGGTTTTCTTTCTTTTTTTTTTTTTTGAGACAGGAGTTCATTCTGTAGTATTGGCTGGCCTAGAATTCCCAGTGTGTCTGGGCTCACATTACGAGTGTGGCCACTACTCTTGGCTGGGGTTTTCTTTTCAAAGTTTTTTTTCTTCTTTCTACTGTTTTCTTAGACACTTATACTTTAGATACATGGATTTAACCCTAAACTTACCTGAAAATCTCTGAAACTTGTCTCATGGATTACATCGACCAAAAAAACCAGAAAATCTGCAGGCTCCTATGTTGTCAGTCGTGAGATGCCCGTGACACAGCTGTCTTTAGAGAACCATTTACACGTGAAACACATGTTTGTTTTATTCAGACATCACCCATGAATACTCCTCACTGACGTCATCACAGCCTCCGAGCATCAGGATTGCTAATGTGCCTCTTATTCCCTCCTGTTGGTCACTTTGCATCCTGTGGTCCATGATTCTGCCTCGCCGGTCACTGTGTGTCCACAGCTTCTCATAGCTAACACAACTTAACTGCTTGACTGATCCTCGCTGACTGACAGCCTGTGGGAGGCAGGGCTTTATCACTTTACGATGGACGGTAACCATCGTTACTGTCCGCTGCTGCCTTGCACCCTGAAATCTGTCCCTGTAACTGGCATCCGCTGTGTTCAGTGCACATGGTGGGAGAGTGAGAGTCAGCTGTTGTCCTTCTGATGAAGAGGGTAAGACAGGCATTCAGGTGATGTAAGGTAAAGCAAGCTGAGAATCGGAAGGATGCAAAAGAAACTGGAGAGGTGTCCTTAAGGTGGAGAGATTACATCTGCTTGGGTCATCAGAAAGACTTCCTGGACAAGGTCATCTTCCAGATGAGCCTGGAGAGATGAATGAGCAGAAGAACGACCACGAGCAGGAAGCAGCAAGACAGTCAGGACAGACAGACAGGCCGGGACTGGCTACGGCTATGACTGGCTCATGTGTGTTCTTATCATTTGGAGCCACCAATGAATTTTGAGCAAGGATTGTTATTATGTGGTCAGATCTGGACCTTAATACCTGACATTTCAAGTAGCACTTTAGAGTGGGTTCCTTTAGGGAAAGACATATGGGAAGGAGTGGGAAGTAGGGTTGAGCCTAGGTGGGCCAAGATTGCAGTGGCCGTGGCCCGCTCGGTGTGCTGTAGGGTGCTCGTGTGCAGGATACAGGGAAAGACCGTTGGGATGTGTGGGATCCAGGGACGCGACGCTAGAGCTGAGGCAAGCAGGGCAACCCTGAGGAGCCTGACGTGAAGGGATGATGGCATTTCAGTTCTCCATACCTGGGGCTGTCCTGATGCCCACGTGGGTGATGCCACTGCCACAGTCTGTTGTTTGGAGAGAAGTCTAGGTTTAAGAGGTTCAGGAGTTACCTGCACAAATGTATTGTCAGGAGTTATCCGCACAAATTTGTTGCTCCAGTAAGATCCATCGAAAAGGGAACTCAAGCAACATGGCCACAGTTCATCACCGAAGAGCTTTCTGAATGAAGAGTCCCTGGCTCTGCCTCCATGTTCTCTGTCTCTAGTCCCAGGTGTCTGTCCTGTCAGGCCTCACAGAAGACCATGGCGGCAGCCTAACGAGCGGCCTTCCCTCAGCACTCTTCTTGGACACAGCAGTTCTGACAGACTTAGAGACTGAGAGGAGATGCTGCGTGTGCTTTCTTTATAATTAAACTGTGTATTTGGTGCGTGTGTGGCAAGCATACGCCATGGTGTGTGTGGTGGTCAGAGGACAACTTGTGGAGTGGACTTGCTCCACTGTGTGGCTCTTGAGGATCAAACTTCAATCATACGGCTTGGCAGCAAATGCTTTACTCTGAGCCATCTCACGGGCCCAAGTGCTGCTCTTTTATAAAGGATGATATGCTGTGGGTTGCGTAGGAAATGGGCAAGTTGTTCACTACATAGAGTTGTTTGGATGTGTGCCATGAGCTCCTCTGTCTCAAGACCGGCCTGGTGATACCGCAGTGGCAATGTTTCTAAGGACTGTGCTAGGGGAGTAGGCATTTAAATGGATCTGCCTTCCCTGTGGTGAGCCCTGCGTGGTGAGCCCCTCGGAGAGGCTGGCTTCCAGGGAACTTCACCTTGTGAAATAGTTTGATTTCTGTTCCCATGTCAAACAGGAAGCTAATGATTTGCTCCAGTTAAGAATCTTTTTGTGTTTGGATATGAGGATCAGGCGAGCACATTGTATCCTCAGACTACAGATAAAAATGTCCTCCGGGAGTTTCTTATGTTTTCCTAAGCAGAGGTATAAGGAAAAAAAAACATCAGAAAAATCTCTGGCAAACTGAAGAAAATCTGAAGCTTTTGTGAAAACCTTAAGTCTAATGCATCAACCTTTGAACTTTTGAGTTTTGGCCCTCCCGCATGACCCTAGCAGGATTAGCATTGAGGTGATGGACCCGGAGTAACAGTAACTGCCAGTACTGATGCTTTACCGTAGTCAGTTATCCCTAATGCCACCATTGCCCAGTCAGTGTAAAATGCGTGTGTTCGGTGTGGACAGTCAGTGACGTCCGTGTGACTGTGACGTCACATTCAAAGGCAGCTTAAGTCTATATGTTCTCATTTCATGTCGCACTGACCATCACTTCCATTATGCTAATCATAGAGAAATCCAAGCTGGGCCTGATGGCACAGGTCTGTTACAGCTGCTACTTAGAAAGCTGTGGCAGAAGGATTGCCATTTCAGGACCTGCCTGGACTACAAGATAGGTTCAAGGTTAACCTGAGCAACTAAATAAGGCCCTATTTCAAAATAGAAATTGAAAGTGTAGCTCAGCGTCACTTTCACTGAGGCCATGCATTCAGTATCCAGCACTGTGGGTGCCCCGCCCCCCAATCTATTAACACCAGAGATGACGCTCAGAGGCGGACAGAGAGCTCGTCTAGCTGAGTGAGGCCCGGGCCATACGATTGCTGGGTTTGTTTATTTGAGGGTAGCCGTGGAGCGTGATCTCGTCTGCACGTGACTCACAGACACACACAACTTCTTTTCAGACAAGGCGAAGTCCCTGACATCCAAAGGAGCTCTGAGCGTCATCTCAGGAGCCCAAAATTCAAGACTCGGTGTCAGGAGACATCGGCCAGCCCAGAGCTCAGGACTGCTGGGGCGAGCACGGGAGTCGGAGGATGAGCCCCCTCACCAATGGATACCTGTCTGCAAGTCTGGAGTCACCTCAACTGCAGAGGCCTCTGCACCGGGCAAACAGGATTACAACTAGTAATTCTTGTGAACCTGACAGAAGTCTGTGAGTCAGCTCTACTCCCCTCCCCCACGTGATTCAATAATCGTTTTTAAATAGAAACACATCTCTTGTCCTTTAATAAAACACTGAATCCTTTCATGTTGAATTCCAGAAGTACTATGTGTGTTCTTTCTCAGGATGGCCGATAGCTGTGAAAGCCTGCGAGGGCTTGATGCTCTTGGTGAGTCTGCCGGAGCCTGCGGCTGCCAAGTGCCTTGCTCAGAGCACCTGCTTGTGCGAGCTGTTGACCGGCAGACTCACCTCCCTGTACAAGGCCCTACCTCAGTCAGTGGATCCTTTAGACATTGAAACCGTGGAGGCAGTTAACTGGGGGTAAGTGCTGTTTTTTCTGTGTTCTGTACACACACGTACATACTAAAAATAAAAAAGGGGACAGCTTGAGACACTATACCTGCATCTCAAAGTCCACACCTCCTTTCCAGTGACCGGACTGTTTGGTTTTGAAAATGTGGCACTACCAGGCATCAGTGAGTGGGATATTCTTATATTCAGTCACTTAGTGATGACAGAATGCTGTGGGGACAGCTCAGGACTACAGAGTCCGGCTCCTTTTATTTTGCCCACTGTGCGATTTATTTTAAGATCAGTAACTGCTCATTTTGTTAACAACAGAAGACTTAAAAGACAGGGTCTCACTCTGTCGCCTTGGCTGGCCTGGACTTGCTTTGTAGGTCAGGCTAGCCTCCAGCTCAGATGCACTTGCCTTTGCCTCAGGCATCGCTTGCCCAGGAAAGACTGTCCCTGCTCCCGAGCAGGCTGAGGTGTCCTGTGCTGTGCTGTGGACTCTCCTGTGTCACGCCGTATCCCTCTCTTCTGCTTCTCAAGCTTACTCTGTTCTTATTAGAAAATAGGAAGAGAGGCAACTCACAGTTCAGAGCACATACTGTTCTTGCAGAAGACCAGAGTTTGGTTCCCAGCACCCACATGGGGCAGCTCACAACCACTAGGGACCCAGGGACCCCCTCTTCCAGCTTCAGTGGGAGCTTGCACTCACACACGGTCCTACACATGCGTGCACACATGCGCATGCACACACATGTATATTTCTATACACAGCGTCACACACGTCCTCACACACATACTCATACACATGCACGTTTCCATACAGTCACACAGGCACACACATATGTGCACACATACGCTTCTACACACATGCACATTTCTATACACACACACACACACATTGCACATACTAAAAATAAAAATCTTTAAGAGAATATGAATTTTGCATAACATTTATAAATTATTTTAAAATAAAAGCAACATTAAGAACTATGCACAAACTTGCCACCTACCAGCAGCCAAATGTTTTCTTTGTATTTAAAAGTTGAATATTTATATGAATTGTTTGAGACTTTCCTATTGCATTCTGGTCAAATTCACACCTCTCCCAACTCCTCTGAGATCCACCCTGCCTCCATCCCCACCTGCTCAGCAGCCCCTTTTGCTTTAAACCATTGAGTCCAGCCTGATATTTCAATCTATTTACCTTTTGCCACACTGTGTTTTGCTTATAAGGTCATGAGCACGTTGCAGGTTAGGGCAGAGGGAGCCTGCCCTTGGCAGACCTTCCGTTCCCTTCCTGCTCCTCCACTGTCTCCCGGCTGGTATTTTAGTCAAGCCCTGCTGGCTGGATGGTTCTCCGCATTAGCTTCCTCCCACATCAGGAGTGAACTGATTTATGGCTTTTATTTTTATTTTTATTTGTGGCTTTTTATTTTTATTTTTAAAATAAAATAACATTTAATTTTATCTGTGTCTCCTATAAATGACTTCTGATTGGCATCCATTGTTGCTCTGGGGTTGAATGAACTTGCTCAGGGCCTCCTTTCCCTGTGTGCACCTACGCTTTGCACGCGCACGGCCTCAAATCGTTCTCTGTGTCACACAGGTTGGACTCATACAGCCATAAAGAAGACGCATCAGCGTTCCCGGGGAAGCGGGCCTTAATTTCATTTCTTTCCTGGTTTGATTATTGTGATCAGCTCATCAAGGAGGCACAAAAGGTTTAAATTCTTTGTTGTTTATTGATAGTTTTTGTGTTTATTAAGTAAAACTTGAATCACTATTCCAAAATATCTTGATTGTGCCTTAAGTGTTCAATGCACTGCCTATAAACACTCTCCGACTCTCCGCTTTGGAGAGATGTTACTTATTGGGATCTTTGCCTGTTCTTAGTTTTGAGGGGAGTGGGGTGGTACAGCAGCAAATAACTGTTGTTGCACAGGTCCCAGCTGGTCCCCAGCCCCGTGTGGACACTGATGTCTAGTGAGAGGTCATTGTCTTTAGGCCCAAGTCAGCTTGTTGGTGCTCACTGTGTGTTCTAGACTGCTGCTGTTGCTCTCGCCAAAGCCATCCATGAAAGGTTCTTCGTCGGTGTCATGGAACCCCAGCTGATGCAGACGTAAGTGTCCTCTCACCTTGCAGAACTAGCCATGGTGTGTCATTTCTGCCCACTGACCCCGTGTCTGTTCCTCCCAGCTCTGAGATGGGGATTCTGACATCGACGGCTTTGCTTTCACCGCATTGTTCGGCAAGTGACCTCAGACGTCCTGCTTCAGGAAATGGTGGTCTTCATCCTCGGAGAGCAGAGGGAGCCAGAAACTCTGTCAGAAATTAGCAGACATCCTCTAAGGCATAGGTTAATCGAACATTGCGATCACATATCTGATGAGGTAAGCCGTGCTCAACTGTGCCGGTCTTAGATTCTAATGTTTATGTGATTTATTTTGTGATGGCGAGGGGGTCGGGCGCTGGTGAGGGGAGGGTACTGGATGGGAGGGGCGGTGCCACATGTGTCTCAAGGAACATGTAGAGTCAGATTTTCCCTGCCCACCATGTGTGTGTCCCCAGGATCGAACTCAGGTAATCAGGCTTGGTGTCGTGTACCTACCCAGAGAGCCACCTCTGTGGCCTCTGCTTGTGACCGTTGAAATGAGTCTCTTATGTGGCTCTAACACCCGACGGTCTGACTTGCGAAGGGCACCTGATTGAAGGTATCCCCTCAGCTCCCGTTGACTTGGTTTCAGATCAGCATCATGACCCTGAGGATGTTTGAGCACCTCCTGCAGAAACCCAACGAGCACATTCTGTACAACTTGGTCCTCAGAAATCTTGAAGAAAGAAACTATACTGAGTACAAACCTTTATGCCCGGAAGACAGGGACGTGGTGGAGAATGGGCTGATTGCAGGAGCCGTGTAAGTGTCTGCTCGGTGGGTGGCGTCTCCCCAGCCAGGACCTGGGTTCTCCACAGGTGCATTGAACAATGCCTCCAGCAGGTTACCCACCTCCTTGCAAAGGGCAGGTGCTAAATACTCTGAGCTTTAGCAAAAGTAGTCGTGAACCCTTGAGATTGTTAATGTAAAATGGTAGTTTGCATATTAAATACATTCATTAGTCCTTTCTTTGTATTAGAAAAAATTATGTAATATATCTCAGAAACTAGCAAAGAATCTTTTGGTTTAGAAAATATCATAATAAATGTTGTTTTTTATACATCATTAAATTAAACTTAGCGATCTGGAGGAAGATCCTTTATTTACTGACATTTCACCAGATAACACTCTGCCGAACCAAGAGTGGGTCTGCTCACCCCGCGCCAGCCCAGACCATCCCAGAAATGATGGCAAGACGGAAGTGCATAAAGTGGTCAACAGGTAAGCTGCTGTGTGATTGGCCTGAATGTGTCCCGTGCTCTGAGCCAGGCTGCGCTGCCCTTCGGGTGTCACGGGAGTGCTGCGCTGTGAATGCAGGTGCTGCCAGGGATTTTGTCTTGATTATGGAGCTGGGGACAGACAGCTGGGGACAGCCATTGATACAAGGAGAAAAGACAGTATTCATAGAGAAGTAATTTCTGTTCAGAGCCCTGGCCGGTCCTTCATAAGAAGCTTCTGAGGTCAGCCTGCACTGAGACAGAGGAAAGGGAAAAGTAACTGAGGCAGGAGTAAGGGCTAACGGATTAGCTCCCAGTAACTTAACGCTGCACAGTTCATAGCCAGAGGAACAGTGACAAACCGCTCATTTCTCAATCTGTGTTTTTACTTTTTTTTTTTTTTAAAGTATCTTTTCATGACAGTTTTCTCTTGTATCTTTGCTTTAACTCTGTCATTGCCTGGTTCTGGCAAGTGACATTAAAAAAAATGGCATTTGGCTCAAATGTGAAAGTATAGTCTATAAAAATACCTCAGGTTCGGTCACTTACAGTTTTTAGGATTAATAACTAAAGTAATCCATTATACCACAACCCAGAAATTGAGTCTTTTTAGGTTTATTTGTGTTACATACAGAATTAGCTACTTTTAATAAAACCTTCACTTAATCTGAGGGCAGAGCTGCCATTTATCAAAACCTGCCGTGTACTTTGATTTTTAAGTTCCCCTTGCACTTGTTACCAGTTAAGCTTGTGTGTAATTCCTCTTGTGGTGTGTATGGTGGGTGCTGCCGTGGAGCGCCTGTGCTCACCATAGCCCTTCCCTTCAGTTCCTCTGTCTAGTGCCAGATGAAGCAAAGTCCTCCTACCATGTCGAGGGCACCGGCTACGACACCTACCTCCGAGACGCTCACAGACAGGTAAGTGCACGGCCACCTGACTTGGGGGTCTGGGGTGTAAATGCACATGCATGTGTCACCCCCCCCCCCATGTACACTACTCCGCCCAGTTGCCAGCAACCCTTACTCCAGAGAAAGGTCGTCGTTCACCTGAGAAACGAGACATGAGTCTGTAGGCTCGTTCATTTGTTCATTCATTCATTTATTCTTTCTTGGCTCGAGGTCTCTGGTTCCCGTGATGCTTGAGTTTGCTTATGTCCTGGAGCTCCTGGCTCAGTCTCCCAGGTGCCAGGACCGCAGATGTGTGCCACCATACCTGGCTCTCAAGGACTAGTTTTTATTTTCACTCTGTCATATGCTACCACTTCATTAAACACAAGGAGTAACGAATTACTAGAAAAATGAAAACAGAAGAAACCTTGCAGTTATTTCCGTGTTAGCCCTGGCCAATATGAAACTGCATAGTCACGTCATGAGGGCTAGGAGCGCTAACTCCCCTGTTTCCGTTCTTACCACTGGTCATGGTCACAAGACTGAGGACCTCACTGGCCTGTGGTTCCCTACCTTGGAGAGCAGTGTTCCATCCCTTTACAGCGAGAGGCCCAATGTCTGTGTGATCTGAGAACAGCAAGCTTGCTTGGTAACAGGCGTCATCCACCCTTTACATGTAACGATACATGTAGCACCTTACATGAGACTTTGGCTCTGCACCAGATGTTCTCCAAGTCTGCCATGATGACTGAAGAGTCAATCAAGGACCAGAGCCAGCCCTGGAGGGGCGACTCCTCAAGTCAGATGCGCCCTTCCCCCACCAGCCCCGATGGGCTCATTATGACACTCTTGCCCAGTTCAGACGCCTCAGGCGCAGCTGGCGGTCCGTGTCTGAGGACGATCTGTTTCGGCTTGGCTAGTTTCTCGGCTGCTCTTTAATGCCCCAAATGCTTCCCTCGTAGTTCCGAGACTACTGTGCGGTCTGCTTACGATGGGAGTGGCCTGGGGCCCCCAAGCCCCTGGAGAAGTGTGACTTAGAAGCAGCTTTCTTTGAAGGACATTTTTTGAAAGTTTTATTTGACAGAATGGGAAGAATTCTTGATCAGGTAATACACTGGAAGACCCTGCTTTTCATACAGTTGTGTCGTTTGATAGATTGTGTTTCTGATAGATGGCTGTCCATGGGTCGTGGGTGTCTACAGCTGATGGGCTGGCTCGTGAAGAAGGAGGGGTGTGTGTGCATGTGCGTGTGCGTGTGCGTGTGCATGTGTGTATTCTGCCGCCAATACTTACAAGTAGGAAAATATACTTTTAAGCTCTCCCTTATTGGGACTTCAGATTTACTTTCCTTTGTCTTAAGGCAAGATTTTGAAAAGGAGTGACTTGAAGATAGTTTCTTTTCTCAAAAAAAAAAAAAAAAAAAAAAAAAAAAATCCTTGTATTTATGAGTATGTGGTAAGTAAGAAAGCCGACAGTTGACCTTGGAGCCAGAAGTTAGTTTTGGGTCCTTGTAACAGAATATGGTGGTGGGTGCGGCTAATGTCCATCAACATGTCTGCTCTCTTCCGCCGTGTGCCCAGCCATTCTCCTGAGGACAAGAGATTTAGTGGTTGGTTTTCACTGTGTCAGGGCATGGAAACAGAGTAATGTCTCACTGTGCTTCTAAACTTGGTCCTGAATCACCTTTGCTGTCTCAGGCTGCCTTGCCTGTCTCTTCTAGGCAGTTAGTTTTAAGCTCACCAGTTTCCTTTGGCTGCTGGGGAAAAGAGAGCTAGCCTGGGTGAGTGGCTCCAGGAGAAGTCCAGAGCTGCACCGTCCTCTCTAGCGCTGGCTTATAGGACCAGCAGGCAGCAGTGAACAGCTAAGTTATAGAACCTTGTGATCCTACGTGCAAGAGGCGTCTAAGGAGCTACATTTTCATGTTGAGTTACGGAAAGTAGGCTTAAATTATATTACTGTGTTGAAAAGTTCAGGTACGTTTTTGTTAGGACTTTGGGTTCGGTGTGTCCTCTGTGGTTCTTAGTCAGAGCTGTACCTGACACACTGGTGGGTTGTGATGGCCTGCCATAGGAAGCTGTCTCTCTGCTAGTACCCTGCCTGCTCTCTGTTTTAAGTCTCAGCACCATGGGTGGGGGCTGTGGCATCCCCCCTGGAAGTATAGGACATGAGCGGTCTGCTCTTCCTCCTTACAGCCGTACGACGTGAATCTGCAGGTGACCTCGGTGTTGTCCAGACTCTCCCTGTTCCCTCATCCGCACACACACGAGTACCTTCTGGATCCCTACGTGAACCTGGCCTCTGGCTGTAGGTCTCTCTTCTCTGTGATTGTCAGGGTGAGTCCATTGATGCTCTGTTCTCTGGGACCAGTCAGCTTATGATCAGCATCCTCACCTCATTCTGTGTAGTTAGTGTAAAGTAAGACATAGCTCCTGCTTGTAGATAATTGCTATGCATTCTGAACCATTATAGAGCTACAGGAACTCACTGAAGTCATTGAAACATGGACAGAGAGATGCTTCAGGGTTAAGTGCGCTCACTTTTGCAAAGGATGAGGAGCCCACAGCTCACACAGCTAGGTGGGCTGGCGGTGAGCCCCGGGCTTGTCCTGTGTCCACCAGCAGTGCTGGGGCTGCAGATACACACCACTGCTCCCAGCTTCATGCGGGTGCTGGGGATCCGAGCTCGGGTCTTCATGCTGACACAGCAAGCCCGGCGCCCACAGAGCCGCCTCCCCAGCCCTGACATCTAATTTTAAAGATTAAATAGAAGTTGGTCGTAGATGAGGTGACTGGGAAGGAAGGTATCTCAGAAAGAGCCCCTGTGAGCTGAATCCCTCACTTCTGTGCAGGTTGTTGGTGACCTGATGGTTCGAATTCAGCGAATTCAAGACTTCACCCCCAAGCTTCTCCTAGTCAGAAAGCGACTGCTTGGCTTGGAGCCCGAAGGCCCCATGTGAGTCAGAGTTTTGTAGACTTTATCTGGAAATTCCTCCCATCTCAGGGTTGCACTGTTATTCTGATTTTCTGTCTGCTCTCTCCAGCGTTGACCACATCACACTGCTGGAGGGTGTGATCGTGTTAGAGGAGTTCTGCAAGGAGCTGGCGGCCATTGCCTTTGTTAAGTACCACGCTTCGGCCACGCCGTGAAGAACCCCAAAAAGCCTTGTAAATGAAGTATCGAGTCAACTGCACAGAGTGTTAAGCATCCACTGCGTGGCTGCTCTCAGCGAGGCCTGACGTCGCTTCCACTCGCTCTGCCATCATGATTCTCTGTATGATTGCACGTTGTTCAAACCAAGGAAACAATCAGACTTGAGGAGATCGAGTCTCCAGTGACTGAGAAGCTGCAAAACTCGTGATGTCAGGACTTGGCTGATATTTCTGTTCTTTTAATATCGTTTTAGGCAGCAAAGCATTTTGACATTCTCTGGGACTCAAATGCTTATATTCTTTTGTATTAATAAGCAGCAAAAAAAAAATCACTAATTTTATAACTTTTTAAGGTTGAGATTCTTATCATACAAAATATTTAGGAAAATTAAATGAGGAAATCGTCGCTGAGGAGCCATCACGGGAATCTGGAGGAGAGACTGCACGCAGACAGCTTCGACTCCTTCAGCTTTTGTAAGAATAACAATTTAATATGACAAAGAGATTCTTAATATATTATATATATTTTTAAAGAAATGTTCTTTTACTCTTTTGTGCACAGCCATATCCGTGGTGGATTTTCATGCCTGGCTCCCAGTTTATTTAAAGCTGTCCTTTTTGCAACAGCATTGGCTTTGCTCTTCATTGGTAGGTGTTTGCTAAAATAGTATTTTTTTAAGCTAATTAACACATGCCGGGTTGAGACCCCCTCCATTTCCCCTCTGAAAGTTGCTTTATGAAATTGCTTTATGACTGACCTCCGTACTGACGTGCGTGGCAGTGTTTAGCGGGACCTGGCTCTGGAGCGGCAGTCGGCGTGCCGAGGACCTCTCAGTGTTCACTGTTCTCTTTATTCGGTTCAGTCTTTCGTCTTACATGATTCTAAAGAGATCTTTTTCTTAAGTCTCTTCGTGTTCAGTTTACACCTAAAATGATGTAAGGAAATAGAATGTGCGTGCGTGAGTGGTACAGATGCAGGGATGTCTCCGTTAGCCTAGGTGCGGGGTACAGCTGTAGGACACAGGGACACCTTGTCCCCTTGTCTCGTCTTTAGGTGACTGATGCCAGTCACTCAGCTGTGGTTCTGGAGCTGGTGTCCTCGTCCTTATTGAAGTGTTAAAATAGCCACACTTTCCTCTTCACCGGCCATGGGGGAGACAATCGGAGGCTGTCACCAGCTGGGGGTGTTACCCCATGGCCCAGAGCTTGTTTGACACTTTGCTCAGTCTGTTTTACTCATGTTTCAGATTCATTTCATAGCTCAGTTTTGCTAACTTAGGAACAAAATGCCAGAAGATGAGGAATAGCCTCAGTTCCAGAGCATTAATCATTGTTAAAATAACAAAACCACTCTGTTTCTAACACCATGCGAACCTTTCTCTGCTCCTTCAAGAAATCTGTTAAGACAGACCATAAGAGAACCAGAGCGGAGGGAGGCAGCGGTCCCCTGCATGGCCTTCCTTCCATGGCTCTGAGCGTTAAGCAGTGGTTCCCTTTGTTGTAATTATTGACTAGTTTCTGCAAGAATCCCCATGGCTCCTCCATCTTCAGATGTTGCTACCATCGCCTTTGATAGTGTATTTGAGATAAGGCATTGAGAGGTATCAGGTATCTCTTAATGTTCTCATCGTGCTCTGTGGGTACCAGTGAGGTGAGCTCCAGACCAAATACTCATCCTTCGCTTCACAGCTGGACCCGTGGTAACCCACGTGATGAGCTCGGCCAAGCTTTACCTCTGTGTGTTTGCTGCTCCTGAGGACACGCGTTTCCTAAGTTGTTGTAATGACATTGCCCTGTAGCCAGCTAGCGTTAGCCTGTTTCTCCTCTAAGTTTAATTTCTCTTTTCATATTTAATTCAGACCCAGAGTCAGCACAAGTCACAGAACTGAGTTTGAGTTGATTTAAGGAAACCACGAGCCACATCTAAGGTTTTTCTCGCAGTCTCAGAGATCCCAGGATTTCTACCGACTGTGTTGGGTAGGAAGTGCCACCTTAGCAGGTGGCTGCCATTGCTGAGTTCCAAACTGAATTCCAGCCTGCTTCGTGTTCCTATAAATAGGAAATAAGCATGCACCTTTTTTTTTTTTTTTTTTTTACTTTCTAACAATGTAGTCTTTGGTTTATTTTCAGTAATGAGCCATTTTTCACTTGACAAAATCAGATTTGTCTTCGCCAGTCTTTATTGTAATGCTCACATAAGTGTGTAATGTTCTCATAATATATCTGTGCAATATGAAGCTGTGAGTGGATTCATAGCTTTTGGCCTAACTGTATATTATTGTGTATATATGTGTGTATATAAATGTGTGTGTATATGTATATATATATATATCTATAAAAGGACCAAAATCCTTATAGCTTGCTTACACTGTTGCTAATGTAAAGATTGTTACATTTAATTTTACAGGGCACAAATTATAGAACTAATTCACATTTTCATGGTAATGTCTCCATAAGTTATTACATTACTGTATAGTTACCATTGAATTATGAAGTTTATGGTGTAACAGAAGAAGTTACGGTGAAATGCCAAACCCACAAACTATTGTAATTTTACATTTTGGGTTGAACAATAAAGTAAAATATGCACGTCATCGTAACACTTAGATAATCATCCTCTGGGCCCTGTAAGATACTGTCACTGATACTCTGTTGGCCTCCTGCCTTGTTTACATTAAACAGGATATTTGGCGTATTTTTCCACAAACACCATATAGGTCACTAGCAGTGTTCTGAAGGTCTGGATTCCCGGGCCACTGATGAGGAAGCTCTTGAAGTGACTGTGTGCCTGCTGTCCCCTCCAGGCAGGTGGGGCTCAGCTTCAGCTTCTTGCTAACAATGCATGCAGGACAAAGAGGGAAATCAAGAAAATAAATCGATGTATCTTAAATCAAATATTGTCTTATATTTTTGTAGAATTCTAACTGAAAACGTTTTACCCACTGCTAAGCATGAGATTGTGATTCTTCTTAGCCTTGACAACTTCCCATGGATACAATGTAATGTATAGCCTTGACAGCTTCCCATGGATACAATGTACTCAGTCACTTTTCAACCCACTACCTTGTCTCATTCCCCGCCCACTGGCTGACACTTTCTTCCCAACACAACCCTCCTGGGTTTTGTGCCTTTTTTAATCCACTAAGGTTAGACTTGCCGGCACGAACATGTGAGGGTGTGACTTTTACTGCACCCTAGCAGAGGCTACACCACTGAAGGAAGTGACCCACCAGCCATCCACGTGGCTCCTTGGGGAGAGTGAGGAGTGTTGACAGGCCTATGTTGTGCAGGTTCCCAGGTGTGATCATATCGTCATTCCAGAGACAGCGATTCTCTTCACCCTGTCGATCAAAAGGTACACTACAGCCATTAAGTCCTGTGGTTCCCTTCCGTCACATGCCATCTGTGGGAGAGCTCGGCACCCATCGTTCCCCTGGGTCAGTTTAACGTGTGATTTTCAGTTCCTTCCTTGAGAGTCATGTTCTTAGTCAGCGGTCCTCAGCCTTCCTAACACTGCGACCCTTTAACATAGTGCCTTATGCCGTGCACCAACCATAAAAGTATTTCGTTGCTACTTCATGACTATAATTTTGCTACTGTTATGAATCGTCAAGTCACTATCTGATACGTAGGACATCTGATATGCCCGATACCCCTGTGAAAGGGCCATTCGACCCCCAAAGGGGTCATGACCCAGAGGTTAAGAACCGCTGTCCTAAAGGAAGATGTTCATGAGAATCTTAGGAAAGCAGTCCTCTAAATACTGCTTCTAAACCTGTTTTCTGACATTACAAAAACCATTTCATTTTAGCTGATATTTAAAACAGACCATAGACTTACTCACTTGAGTATTTGCTCAAATACCTTAGTTGGAAATGGGTGGGGGTAGGGAACAAAATACATAGACACATAGAATGAAAACCTGTTCCTCTTGGTCTTTTCAGTCACCGTCACCCGGATAGCTTCAGGAGAAAATGGAGTAGTCAACCGGAAAGAGCAGGCTTGTTTGTTAACCTGACAGGAGCCTTAGTCTCTGTGGGTTTCAAATGAAAGCAGCATTTTAAACCGTGCAGCCACTATGCAAACCCATCTGGCAGTTCCTCAGAAAGATGGGAACCGATCTGTCTTGAGATCAACTATGCCATACTTGGGCATATACCCAAAGGACACTTCATCCTACCACAGAGGCGCTCAACCATGTTCAACTGCTGCTCTGTTCATAATACCCAGAAACTGGAAACATCCTACATGTCCATTAACGGACAGACGGACAATGAATGATAGACACCAAAGCGTCCGCCTCAGGCACCACTCCAGTGGAGGATGGGTGATGGAGAGATGGGAAGGATGGGGTACGGGGTGGAGAGATGGGAGAGAAGGCAAAGCCGAGGGGCCCGTACTCTGTGGAGAAAGATGGAACCGAGAGTCCACAGCAGTGAGGAGCAGGCAGATGTGAGGAAGCCATGGTGAGGTTTTGGCCTGGGCCGCTGCCAAGAGCCATGGCTGGGTCGTGGTCCTGCTACAGCTGAGATCTGCGTTGATGTCTCTGACCCGAGTTACCAAACACAGGCCAAGCCAGTGTCTGTGGTCTGGGCTACCTCCAGAGACCATGTGGATATCTGAGGGCACTGCAGCCAAGGGGGGGCATGTTGATCTGAGTAGCCTGCCTTGTAGCTACTACCGAGGGGCCGTGTCTGGGTTTGGGGTCTGTGTTGATGTCCCAGGCCCATGTTAATACCAAAGGCCATGAAGACGTCCCTGGTGTGGACTGCCTTCTGAGTGACTGTGCTGAACCGATCCTGCCTTTCACTGGCTACCATATTCTGGATAATGACCCCCAGCCCTAGCCTGGGCAACACAGTAGAGCTGACCCTGATGGCGGGGGTGGAGGTGTGCATGGGGATGGGTGAGCTTCCCCCTAGAGTGTGAACACAGTAGAGCTGGACCTGCCCCTTATCTGCCCAGAGGTCCTTGGGGGATACCTGTGGTAGGTGGTAGAGCTGGCTCTGAGGTCATCAGAACAGGAGAGCTGGTCCTGCCTTTCTGGGGAGAGCAGGCCCTGCACCTCACCTGGGCAGCACGGTAGGTCTGGTTGTAGTGCTGAAGGCACAGAGGAGAGCCCCAAGGATATACAGGAAGAAAGCTGCCACTGCTGCCCCTTGCCAGCTTCGGCACTGGGTGAGTAGCTGGGGCAGTGCTGGAGAGCTTGCTCTGGGGTTGCAGGTTCAGGAGAGCTGGCAGGCCAACCCATTCAGCTACCTCCCAGGCCTAGATCCTTGGCTTTGAGTTGATCCACCCCTATGAGTGATCTACAATCATCTATCTGTGAACTCCTGGAGCATGTGAAGAGGCCAAAGCTGCAGGATCTCCATGACACAGGACATCAACAGGATATCCAAGAGGAGTCCCAGTGAGCATTCAGTATTGATGAGCAGAAGCCAGAGACCTCAAAACAGACCAGTAACTCACTGCAATGAATATTTGCAAATGAAGTGCAGACAAAAGGGTATCTATCTTATGGGATGCACTGCAGCTTTCACGCCTTCCGAGTACTTGTGACCCCCAATCTGCTCCGTCATGAAGGAGTTTGCATGTTAAGCACATCAGAGATTTTCCTGTGTTCTATGACTTCTGAAAATGCACCGAAGTAAGATTATCTATTTTGCCCAAAAGATGTGCTCAAATAATTACTAAGAACTTTCTATGAAGCTGGTACCAAGGTGCTAGGAATATGAGTAACAAGAGATTCCTGCCTTCAGTAAGCCAGAGCGCTGTGGCACCTTAGTGTTTGCACAGATACAACACTTACCTTGTGAACTCTTAGAGAAAATGCAGGTGGGTAAGCAGGGAGAGAGTCATCTGAACAGGGAGGTCTGAGCTGGCCGATGATAGTGTGTTCCTATTACTCCATGTAACTGCCTGTTCTGCCCCATGTTTGGGGCCCACTATGTCCCAGCCCAAGGTGCTCTCTGGTCTGCAGGTCAGGGTCTAGCAAGAGAGAGAGAGTGGGGATGGAGAGGCAAGAGACACAAAGAATGAAGACAAGACAGGGTGTGATCAAGTCCCCTTTTACTGAAAGGAATCATGGATATATATATAAGCATAAGCAGGGGAATGCAGCTGAAGACATTTTACCACGTATGCCTTGCAGCTGGGGCACTAAACAACAAAACAAGATATGTAAGAAAAACAAGATGTTTATCAGAGTGTGCTCAGCTGTTGTGGGCTGTTGAAAACAAGTCTCTTGTCAGGGTATATGGCCTGAGATGGCTGTAAAGATGTTAGCGCTTTCTGCTAGGAGTCGGCTCCTAACAACCCCAGCCTTGGGGTTAGAGGCATGAGAAACTGAAGATCCAGGGCACGATTGGTAACGAGTTCAGGGACAGCCCAAGTAACGGTACATGAGACTCGGACTCAAAATCACAATCAATAAAAAATTTGAAATAATGAAAGTCTGAAGCTCGTTTGGACTGCTCTCTCTCCCTCCCTTCTTCCCTTCCTCACTCCCTCTCTCTCTTTTCTTTCTTTTTGGTGGCAGTGAGATAGAATTTCATGTATCCCAGATTGTCTTCCAATTCTGATTCTATCTCTGCCTCCCAGAAGCAGAGCCTCCACGCCTAGCTCTTGACTTGGATATCACAGTGCCGCTGGAGATTCATCCTAGGTCCTCAAATGCTTAGACTGGCACTCTACCACTGAGTCCCAGTTCCCACCCTACTCCGTACATTTTACTCTTATTGGGGCTGTGGTATTTGGACATTCACTAGGCAGTCTGTGATATCACAACTAAAATTAAGCCAGTAAGAACTGAAATATCTCTCAACCCCGCAGTGTTCTCCAAACTGTTTTGTTCCGTCCTGAGATTGGCAGAAAGAAGATAAGCTTTGGTGTAGCCGTTTGTGTTCTCGTGCTAATTGTGTTACCCCCCCCCAAAACAATCCTGTTTGTAGTGTCTCATACATAGGCTCACACATAGGCCTGCCCCCAGTTGGCTCTGATTGGGAAGTAAAGTTGCCAACGGCCAATGGATGGGCAGGGAGAAGGGGCGGAACTTTAGGATTCTCGGGCAAGAAATGAAGGGGAGAAGAAATTCCACCAAGAGGACTGACCATGCAGTGAAGGAACAGGAGGGTGAGACTGGCTGAAATGTAGGTGCAAAGGGGAAAGCGGCCCCATGGGAGGGATGCCCTGAAGGAAAACAGGGCAGCAAAGTTAAAAGATAGATTTAGAAAGTGTTAACTCAGGAAAACTGGAGGGGAGTGTGGGCTAGTCACTGGGAGGTTCGGGAGTGGCCCCACCATTGAGCTAGTAAGGCATATAAAAATTAAGCTGGTGTGTGTGTGTGTGTTGGGTGTGTGTGTGTCTGTTGTCTGTCTATGTCTGTCTGTCTGTCTGTGTCATTCATGAATCCAGAGCTCTTGGGTGCAAGCAACTTACAGGAGCTCAGTGGGGTTTAACAGTTTTACTGCTATACTTTGGAATGCGTAGTACTTTCTCTTCTGGTGAGTAGGAATTTCCTGTTCACCATGTCACCAAGTCAGCTTAGTCAGTCCACAGGTACCCCAGGGCAGGAGTGAGGATTAAAAAGAAGACAATTAGCAACACTGTAGCATGATCCCAGCCAGTTCTGAGGCTGAAGCAGGTTTATTTTTTCCAGTCTGCTTTTATGTCACTTTAAATACATGCAAAATGATGAGATCACTTCTGAGTCAAGGAACAAGCAGGACAATAAACAAAATCTGGTAAACACCTTTCTAGGGGCTAGTCCGGAGGATCAAGACAAAGGAACGCCACACATGCCTCTGCTGAGCTGCTCTGAGCTTTGTATTAACTCAAGTGTAAATGTTCTTAATCTGGGCCTATTTCCTGAGTCCTGGCCCAAAGTCAGATTCCCGCCTTAAGCTTACTTCTTTTGTCCTGGCCCAATGGTGTCTAGAAGCAAGCGGCCCCAAAAGGCTCTCTACAATCATGACCTTTGGGGTTTAGTCATAGAGAAAGCAAATGGCCACCTGAAATATTAAAACCAAAAGACCTAACTGGACTAAACGAGGTGGAGCACCCAGGCCAGCATACTGGTGAATGCCTGTGACCTCAGGACTTAGGGAGCGGAGGATCAAAAGTCCAAGTGAAACATGGGCTTGAAAGCCAAGGACGGGATAAAGCCAGTACCAACGCACTTCCCTCAGCTGCACAGGGTAAGATTTGGTTTAGACCAAATGGTTGCAGACTGCCCCCTTTTCCCCTTCTAAGGAAGCCCTGGAAAACATTGTTCTCAGTGGAGGTAGGGAGGCACACATATACAATTAAAAGAACCAATTGGTGCTGATGGAAATGAATGGGTGAGGAAAATCAAGAGGCCAGGTGTAGGCGTGAGCTGTGGACAGGTGCAGGGTATAAACCTCCTGGGTAACATTCTACCAGGCCACCGTCAGCAATGGAGAAGATGATGTCAGTTTTCTTTCACTCTTCTTGAGTATGACAAGGGGCTTCCTGCCTTCCCACATATGACATTAAGGACGGAAATGCACCTGTAGTGTGCCTGATAATGTCATGCCATGACCTTACTTTTCCTTGTGGTTAGATTAGTCAGCATGTCTGGGAACTCTCTCTAAAAAGAAAAACAGCATTAAGGTATTGATCCTGTCAATGGACTGAGCAAATCGTCGCCAGGAAGCAGAACACACCAGCTGACCCCCCATGTACTAAATACTACTATGACCTCTGTTCTTGTGTCAAGAACTGAGGCTTAGGCAGGATACATGTCTGGATTTTTATAGATGTTATTTCATAATGGTCATTGTTAGTATTTGGTCTAAACTCCATCTCCACAGTTACCTGGCAACGGCCAGGTAGGCCTTCCCACTAAAAGGAGCTGCTTGCCCCCTCCTCGCTCTCTTGCTCTCTTGCCTCTAACTTCTCTCTGCCCCTTGCCCCTCCCCCTTTCCTTCCTCCTCTCTCCACATGGTCATGGCCGGCCTCTACTTCTCTTCTCTCTCCACCATTTTCTCCCATCTCTCTCCCCCCCACCTTTGCCCTATCTCCTGAATAACCCCACCCCCCAACCATTTGGTCTGGTGTTGTCTGTTCTAAACTGCGCTCGGAAGTCTAACGGCCATTAAATATGGTGTCCAAGTGGTTCTTTGTTTTTAAATTGTTATTCAATATATCTTGATCCAATTCTTTCCCTTCCCGCAGCTCCTCCCACCTTGTCCACGTGAGTCTTAATATATTCTTTCTAGAGATGTGCTGAAGAGGACAGGGATGATACTCAGGATAGACCCTCCAAACTAGCCAAGAACGTGTCATGTATTTAAGAGACTGTTCCTGTCAAGGTTGAGAGCTGTCCCCAGAATTGCAAGCTTGAAGAGCCAGATGTGTGATTCAGAAGAGCAAATGATGGGCTCAGCCGTGAGGAGGGAAGGCATCACAGGGACTTCCAGGTTGCCACTGCCTCCAGCCAGTAATTGCTGAGAGAGCAACCATAAAACCAGCGTCACTGTGCTGCAGAAAAGCGAGAAGACACACAAATCTCTAGTGTGGGTGGAGCTATACCTCAAAGCTGGAAGAGATTCTCCTATGTATCTCTCATTCCATTCTCTAGTAGACTGGCTTGGAAGGTCTCAATTAGACTTTTCTAGAGAACCCTGAACTGGGGTGTTCTAGAAGCAAACAAACCCACTGATGTAACATTCTTCTGAGATCTCTGTTCGGTTGCTATTCTCATCAGGCAGAGGACCTGTGGCTCTGAGAGTTTTGCCAGCTACGTGGTTCCATTCTGTTCTAGTAATGCTTGGTAAACAGACGGTCTTCTCTCCAGTACCTTGGTGTTGAGTTCCAACAGATACGAAAGCAAGGAAAGCAAGCGCTTGCTCTTGGGCTCATGGTCCAGAGCTCTTGGACTCCTATACAAAAGTGGTTTGGCACTACAAAGGCTTTGTTGCCCACAGAATGATACAGTGTAACACAGATCAACTGAACCTTTCCGGAACACAGTGCTCGCTCGCAGGTACATGTGAGACTCACTGGAATCTGGGTTCAGAACCACATCCTAAAAATAAAAAAGGCAAGTGTGCCAAGCAATTTCTGGATGTTTTTCTTTGAAATCTGACATTGAAGTAAAAATATTTTTCACAGCCCTTAATGGCTGGCATCTTTTCATGTGCAGCATATAATAATTGATATTCATTGAGTTCCTGGAGTTTCAGCTGATATTCATCTTGCAGAACGGTGTTACTCATTACCATTTTTATTTCAATGGGAAGAAAAGACGAGCGATGAGTGATTAATTTGACACAGATAATTCCGGCTTGAGCATTTCAGTCTCGGCACCGTTTTAAGGTGTTCGTGTTATTAAAAGTTCTTTGTCCTCGTTTTGCACTGCTTGCTCTCGCTGTCCTTTCTGATACAAAGCCGTTGCGTGCTGGTCCTTTTTCTAAATCTGTGTCAGCATGGTTCAACTACCATGGACCTCTCGGTTAAAGATACAAATGCTCGATTTTTCTGTCGACTCGTAAGCCTTGCCAGTTTCTCAGCCCCTGTGTCAGGCCATTTTCTACAAACTCTCCAGATGTGCCTATGGCACCGTGGAAGCTGCTTCCTAACTCTTAACAGTGACTATCTTTTTTTTTTTTTTTTTCTCTCTCTTGAGAGCGAGAGTCTGTTATGCAGCCCTGGGGTTGCTCCTTTATCAGTGTTGAACCCTGCCCTTGTTCCCTGCCCACCAACTATTTCATATCATTGCTGTAATACGACTACCAGTCATTGATGCAGAAATATAACTTGACTGAGAGCAGGGTGATGCTGACCACACACCCTGCTATGTTCTGTAGGTTGTAAGGTTTGTTAATCTTAGGAAATTCCACCACTATAAGCCTCACGTACGACCTTCAAAGGTCAATATGAGCTGCTTTGTCTAAAATGGATCGAGTCAGGGCCGACCAAGGGGCAGTACTTCCAGCTCTTGCTGCGTATGAGTTCATTGCGGTTTTTGCATCTTTAGCCTTTATAAGCTGGCCCCGAGAACTCTCCACCACACAGCTTTGAGCTGTTGCCCTGGTTGCTCAGTCTTGAGGTGTGCTTCCTTTTTAACCGACATCAGTGTCTATGTGGTTTGTGGGGTGAATCCTTGACCCCAGTGACTAATGTGCTTTCTGCTTGGTTTTTTTTCAGGGATGAAGGAAGAAGATTCTTCCTTTGAGTTTGTCTGTCAGGATCACCTCAGCAATGGGTTCACAGAGGATGGTTTAAGTCTCTGCAACAGCAGGGCGGCATGCTTCTCTGAGTCCCTTTCGCCAGCATCTCCCTCTAGAATCCTGTAGTGCTTCTGTACTGGCAACAGCTTCCTGGGTTATTTCTGATGATGTCATCGAAAAGTCTTTCATTCAGCTCATCACCACTGAGGTCATAAATTTTAATGTTAAATCTCCTGCTGGAATGTCTCTTCTGTTGTTTCTACAGTCCTAGTCCTGCTCAGCGTCAGATCCTTCCGCTGTTGGCTGCTGGGCTCTGCAGGAGAGCCTCCCTTCCAACCCCAGTGCTTTGCACGGACTCTGGACATCTTGATAAATCATTTCCTAATCGGAGTAAAGAGGTTACCACCTGGGTCCCAGGATTTATGTTGGGCGTCTGTATGAAAGCAGGTAGGTACCACACCTTATCTTCCTGCATCTGGGGATTATTTTTCTGCCTTAATGTACATTCAGTATCAGCTCATTTGACATTGGCTACCAGTAAGCGTATATTTTGTTAAATCATCCAAGAAAACCAGTGATACTTCCCACTGTAAGGAACCACCCATTAAATCCAGACGCCCAAGTTTGTGCATTCGACTTAACAGCTGTCCAAGACTCCATTCCCACAACAAGCCTGGGCTGCTGCCTATATAAACTAATCAAATGCTGCATTATTATTATTATTATTTTTTAGAATAAGCTAATTTTCTGTCGTTGGACTCTCCTTTTTCTCACTGGAACGGAGATCTTGTCCCAGTTATAGCTCGAAAAGCTAATAACATTCATTGGCAAAGAAAGAATCTGGCTTTAGGAATCTCAGCTTCATTTGAACCTTCCCAGCTGTGGCATTCAGATGTGGCTTTTGAAATGCCTTCTAGATAATGCCCTTGCAAGTCAGTGCTATGACTATGCTGAGTTCAATTTACATCATAAAAGTCAGACTGAGTCTCTTGGGTCTGTTTCTGTGTAAAATTGGTCTTTGCTGCTAAAAACAAAAATGAGGTCACCTAAGGGCTTCTTCCATAGAGTGTCTCTGGTTCTTTGTCATGGACTTAACTGTAGCAGCTGAAAACTGCCAGTTGGCTGAGGCCTTCCTACTTCACTGTAGCTCAGAAACATCTCTGGCTGTTGTGAACAAATTCATAGTGAAAATGTAGAGGAGAAAGGGCTTATTTGGGTTCACAGTGTGAGGGCAAACAGTCCAGAGATGTAGGAGCAGGAGACTGATCAGATTGTATCCACATATTGTATCCAGTGTGGTCAGACTGTATCCAGTGTGGTCAGACTGTATCCAGTGTGGTCAGACTGTATCCAGTGTAGTTATACTGTATCCAGTGTGGTCAGACTGTATCCAGTGTGTTCAGATTGTATCCACAGCCAGGATACTATATGAATGCTTGTGCTCAGCTGGCTTTCTCCTCAAGTAATCCAGGACCCAGTGCATAGACTGCACCACACACAGTTAGGATGGATTTTCTCACTTCAACCTAATCTAAATAAAAAAAAAATCCCTCATATGTATTCTTTCATCAATATGCCCAGAAGCTTGGCCCTTTGGCAGTTCTAGATCTTATCAAGTAGAGAATAGTAACTATCACACATTTCCTGGTATTTATAGTTACCTATATAAGGTGGACATGATGGCACATATCTGTAATCCCAGCACTAGGGAAGCAGAGGCAGGAAAATCAGGAGTTCAAGGCCAGACAGGAGATCTTGTCTCAAAAACAAGAAACTGGTCCTCACATAATTGCAAATATATTTAGTATAGTTGGATAAGCAAGGGATAGTAATGGTGGCTGCTGGTGTCTCTCTTTATTCTCAGTTTGTATATGAGAAACTGTACCATCTCACCAGCATCCCCTCAGTAGCTACAGGGCTTCCATTTCAGATGTTTGGCTGTGTTTCCAAATGAGTCTGATACTGATGAGTCTGAAAGACGTTATTCCTTGGGCTGAGGAGATAACGCTGTTGGTAATCTGTGCCATGAAGTGTACCATGGCCTGACTGAATCCTAAGCATCATATGAAGGCCACGCACAATGTCTGCAAGCCCAGCTCTGGGAAGGCGGAGGCAGGAGGTCAGCTCCACAGTCACGTCATAGACTATGTCTGAAAAACTAAGCTGGACAGCAATAGAGGAACACACCTCCACATGCATCTGCACCCACCCCACATATGAACACACTCATGCACACACATACAAACACATATACCATACCACACTACACAGACACATACACACATCTATACACACACATGCCACACCCCAGACAGACATATGCATACACACATATATACACATGCACAAACATACCACACATATACCATACACATACATATACACACATACACAAATACATATACATGCCATGCTATACTACAGACATACACACACCACAAACACACATACATATATACATGCACATACACATATACCACACACACCACACACATACATATATGCACAAAAAAATATTAAATGCAGCATCATTTCTGTGTCAATACTGATGTTCATGATGAACGTTGAAAGTTTAAAAATCCTGTAATGACCTTGAAGCTCGGGCAGTGTTATTTCACTGTCTTTTATGTATTAAAATACTAAGTTGCTGATAATAAACATTTGTGATGAACTGCACTTTCTAACCTAAGTTGGCATCCCTTCATTTTGAAATCACCAAGAGACAAAAGCAGTAGAGATGAATCAGGCCTTTCTAGGCCCTAGGCCCCTGTATATAGATTTTTTTCTTGCCTTCTGCCAGAAATGGTTTGCTTACATCTGTACAGATGAGAACATAATTACTGTAAGGCAGGCGAGCCCACGTCTGCTCTGTGCACTCACATTTGCTCTGCAAAGGGCAGCACGTGTGTGCCCTCAGCTGCATCCTGAAAGCTTTGCTGCCTCAGAAGCTTGCTTGCATTAAACATGAGAGCCAGATAAGTGTGGTTGCCACAGGGAATTGCAGGCAGCTCCACACCACCCAGAATGAGCTTTGTTCTGGATGTACAATGCTTCCTGGGCTGAGGAGAGCTGGGGACAAGTGTCTCCCAAGCTCTGGGATTACAGGACCTCACCACCACATTCATTTTATGCAGTGCTTGGGATCGAACTCAGGACTTCATGCATGCTAGGCAAGGACTTTACTGACTGAGCTATAGCCCACATAGCCCAGCCCTTGATTTTGGCTTGAGTTTTGTTTTTTTTTGTTTTTTTGTTTTTTTTTTTGGAAGCAGAAGTTTAAGGATAGCTTCTCCTTGACACCCCAAGAAGAGCAGGGGACAGGCTATGAGCATTCGCCTTGCCTGTGTGAAGGACGAGAAACTCCCTCTAACGAAGAGTGAGAGCAAGAAGCGAGAATGCAAGAGAAGTTTTCAAGGTAGAAAGGTCGAGAGAGAAGAAAGGCACTGAAGAAGGAAAGCTTGACGTGGACCAGGAAACAGCCCTGGAACTCCCATGTAAGCCATTCCCTGCTCTGCGTGCCTGCGTGAGTGCGTACATTTGTGTGTTGCACCCACAGCCTGGGCTGCTGCCTGGCACCTAGGCCTGTCTTCCTGCCTCTTTACCCTCTGTTTCCTCTACATATCCAACCCTGCTCCCAGGGAGCAACGCGGGCTCAGCACAGGCTCCCTCCTATCTCAGGCCCCGCTTGGACATTTGGCACTCAACTTGAAGGATTTGACTTGTTCCTGGGATTTGCTAGGACCAGTCTCCCACCCTAGCAAGTCAGCCCAGGTCCCACCACTGGCCAGCTGCGAGGCTTCGGGCACCTACCCACCCACCCTCTCCTGAGCTGTAAAATGGAGATGGTGCCATCCACCTCAGAGGGTTGTTGTACCGACTTAATACGCAGTAGCGGCACTGGATTCTGCCTCTCCACATGTTCCCAGCCTCCCAGGACTCGTGAATCATAATGCATAGAATGGCAGTTTGCTGGGCAAGCTTCCCAGATGTTTCTGATGGATTATCAGATGTTCTTTACAGAGACCATCAAGCCCCACACACTGCTCCAGGAGGCCAGGTCTTAGCATAGCCTTCTGTCCCAGTAAACCCTGGTTACTCTCTCAGCTGTCCCTCCTGGCATGGTACCCCAGTAGCCTTGAACTTCCACCCACACAGAAGGGCAAGGGTATCAGCCTTGCTGTACACGTGCCTTCTTCCCACACACCAACCCCTGTCCTGCATTGTCTTTAAAGTTTCTGGAGTAAATCTAGCTTTGCTCAGCAGTCCCAGTCAGTGATAAGCGACCCTGTTTACTCTTGACAAGAATGGGTCTGTAAACTTTGCCCCAGGTTTATGGTTCCAAGTCCATTGCTGACATGGCAGGCAGGGGTAATCGGACACCTACATCAGAGAACCGTGCTGACCTAGTAGGATACAGATGCTACTTCCTGGAGGCTCGACAGTCTTGGTGCCTGAAAACAACCATGTCCTCAAGGTCAACCTGGGTTGCCAGACAGTTACCAAGTGCTGCCGCGAGGGGGCGATGGCGCCAAAGGGTCTCTCTCATCCGGAAGGCCACTGCCAAGGGGGTCAGGCGCTGGGTAATCTCCGGTTTCTTTCAATTCCTGGGCAGAAGGCAGCTGTGAGTCTCCTTCGTACATCCGGATGTGAAATTTTGCATCCAGTCAGCTTTACTAGACCCTCGCTTCTCAGTCCTGTTCACCTCGAAAGCTCTAAACCCACAGCAGTGAGGCTTGCTGAAGCAGTCTCTGGATCAAGAGCGGTTGTGTGTTTTATACTAACTGCTTTAATAAGTGGGGTGCTCACATGCTACTGTGCAAGCCTGGCCGTCAGAAGAGCACTTGTGTGTGTGTGGGGGGGGGGGGAAATCTCTCCACCTATCACGTGAGGTCCATTCAGGTGGTCGGACTCACCATCAGATGCCTGGGAACTGGAGTTGCAGGTGTTTTTGAGCCTGGGTGCTGGAAACTGAGTAGTGCTCTAACAAGCATGGTGATGGAGCCGCCTCCAGCCTTTCCAGCCCTCGATCGCATATTTTAAGAGCTCCTTAGTCATCCTCTAACAGGGATCCTAAGAACCTCGTAATGCAGCGGGGACCAGATGCCGATAGGAATCATGGGAGTAAGTTTTAGATTGTTCTATCATATTTCTCCCGTGACTTGGTAAGTCACTGCTGATGTTAGGTTTTAGAATAACTGGTTTTGCCTAGTTTTGGAAGAACCTGGGGCTGAAAACTATCTCGAAATCATTGACCCCACGGAGATTCATTTTTAAAATAATAATACCTTATAAGGGCATTAACTAGCTGTCAGCTAAGCTAGTGATATGTTTGTATGATTTAATATATCAAAATAGGATTTGGAGAAAACTGGGACCAGAGGAGATACATGTTTAAAAGGAAGGGGGACTGTGTATATTGTGCCCATACAGATTTTATCTGAATGATCACAAAATATTAAAAATCAAACACAGCTACAATTCTTTCATTGCTACCGAGACTTGTTTTCCTCCCACATTTTATGAATTAAAGTAGATCTGTGAGTTCTGTATAACTTTGTCCTATCCTTTTACAGCTTAATATAACGTGAACTTTTTAAGTTGGAAAACTCTACAGGAGCAGCACTGTGGCCATGCACATGGTGGTTTATCTCTGCGCCTTTTGTAGACCTTGAATTTATTTTCTATTTTATTTTGTTTTGTTTGTGTTTTGTGACACAGGATCTCACCATGCAGTTCAGGCTAGCATGGAACGCACTCAGTAGCTCAAGCTGGCCTGTAACTTGCCTCCTTCCTGCCTCTCAAGTTCTGGGATACAAGTCCCGTGCCTGTGCTGTCTGGCTTAGTTTTTGTTTGATGCTCCTAATAAAGCAACTGTCTACTGTGGTTAGGGGACACAGACTTTTCCTAAGAGGTGTAGAATCTCACGGACAGGATAGAAGCACATGGACCCAATTTCAAATTCACAGGAAAATTAAAGAATGCGCACACACACACACACACACACAAGCACATATACAAATACATGCACACGCATGCACACACACACCTTATTGTCAAGGCTTGGGTTGACAATCTTCCCTCTTCACCAAGCCCACTCCTAAGAGGCCGGGGACAACAGATAATAGGAGTGCAGCACTCATTACAGCCGCAGGTAGCCCATTTCTAAGTCGGGTGGGTGGATGTGGGTGTAAGGATAGCTGGATCTAGAAAAATGAACATGTGGGCCAGGGAGATGGCCGAGCCAATAAAGGTACTTGATCATTAAGTCTGGCTGTTTGAGTTTGTTTCCTGGAACTCACCTAAAGCTGGAAGGAGAGTATCAACCCAAGCTGACCTCTGACCTCCCCGTGTGCTGTGGCTGTGTTCCCACCTCCCTCAGCAGCCTGTCCCACAATAATAATTTTGTTAAAGGAAAGGAGCCGGTGTGTGGCTCCCTGGTGTCCTCTCTAGCCTTCCCTCCCCCTTCAGTCCCTCTTGTGTTTGCATCTGAGAACTGCAAACTGTGAGTGTGCCACTCTATACTGAAAAGAGCTTAGATCCCCGTGAAGAGACACAGCACATGGGACATGAGAAATCAAACCACAGTAACATTTGCTGCCTTTTTACTGAGCAGCTATTACGGGCCAGACTATACACACTGATTTTTATTAGTCCTCCAGAAGCATCCCATGAACAAGGCACCCACATTCCAAGTTTGCAGACAACAAAACCAAGGCGGAAGGAGACAAAGTAACAGCTGTTAAACGGATGAGTCAGAATTTAAACTCAGGCAGCCCAGGCTCAATTACACAGTGCTGGGCACCTGCCACAGCTGGCTAGTGAGTTACTCGATTAGATTACTAAAATGCTTTAAAAGTCAGAATTCTTTAACCACATCAACAATCTTCAGTGCTTTCTTTACTTTCCACCCCTGGGGACTTACATAAAAACCCAAAGAAGCATTAGAGAGGGAATTCATTCCCACAAATGCAGCTATGCTATGGCCTGACTGAACCACACGTGGGAAGATCTGTATGGAATCTCAATCAAATGCACAACACACACATACATATACACACACACACAGTCATACATACAGTCACACACAGTCACAGTCACATACATGTAAACATGCATATGCAAACACATGCTCAAAGACACACACTCAAACACACACACATAGACTAAATCACATAGACACACACACATGCACATACAGACACACTATACACACACACACAAACATACTGATGTGTTTCAAGGCAGCCAGGCATCTATTATATGTGCAGGACTATCCTCTCAGCCAAACTGCTGCCATCTTCAAGAGTCCAGCCTTGGATAGAGGAGGTGTTAGATTTTCGGTGCAGCAGCTTGGAACAGATAATGATAAGCCAGCCGGTTCCACGAGGGGAAGATTTATTTAGGGCAGAGGGAAGAGAGCGAGAGAGCAGAGAGGTAGAGGCTGCCGTGACCACATGGAGAGAGGGGGAAGGGGGACAGAACCTGCAGGCAGGAGGTCAAGGGAGCAAGAGAGAGAGGAGGGGCCAGACAGCCCCTTTTATAGTGGGCAGGCCTACCTGGCCATTGCCAGGTAACTGTGGGTGTGGAGTTTAGACAGAATACTAACAGGAGGGGGAAGGATCACAAACCCTCACTTGAGTATCCAGCCCTCTCTCAACCAGGTGCACATAATTTTGTCCTAATTGCACATGGCCTCGGGGGAAGGGGTCTGAGAGCAGCTAGAGTATATAAGGGAAGAATGACGGGGGCAGGGGATCCATCTACAGAAAAGCCCTTATCCTTGATAGATAAAGACTTCAGTTTCAGCCTAATCAGAAGGGTGCCCATGCCTCTGTAAGGAAGCCCTCACCTATGAAAGCATGCAGAATAAGGTCTCCCAGTATACTCATTGGGTCTCAGAGTGAGCTGATGGAACTGTCCCTCAGTTTGTCAAAGGGACCTCAGAAGGAGGGGTAGTTATATCTCCCCCTGGGAAGGAATTTTAGCAGCTGTGGCACCTGCCTGTGACCTCAGCATTGGGAAGTAGAGACAGCAGGGTAAGGAGTTCTAGGTCATCTTTGAGTACACAACACGTTTGGGGCAACCGCAGGCTACATGAGTTCCTGTTTCAAAAACAAAACACGAAGCCCTGAAAGAGGGATAGAAGAAGTGTCTGAAACAAGCATTTGAAAGCCCCGTTACTTAGGTTTTGTTTTTGAGACAGGGTCTTCCTATGTAGCCCAGACTGGCTTTTACTTATCCAACTTTGTTGGGATCACATGCATACACCAGACGGTGAAATAGAACATTTTACAGTTGTTTCAAAATGCCTGCCTGTGTGCTCCCCATAATAAGTGCAGGCACATTTCTGCCAGATGTGGTGGCTCATGCCTGTTCAAAGTCTTTTTCAACTGCATGATGAGTTGGAGGCCAGCCTGAGCTAGAAGAGACTCTATCTAAACCAAATGAAAACAAGTGATAATAAAAGCAGGTTTACAGTATTAGATCTGGTGCAAGGGGGCCAATGTCCCCCAGTGACAATGGTAGCTATTCCCCTGCCTCATGAGGAGCGGCGGGTATAGTTTAGGATCTGCAGGGTTAACAGTTTTGAAGTATAGCCCACATACCATATAAATAGCTTTCAGTTTCTTCACAGAGCTGAGCTTCTGTGTATATATTTTAGAACATTTTCATAAAACTCCTTAGTTGTAACCAGTTCATCCCCCTAGCCTTTGGCAACTATAGAACTACTTCTGATCTCTTCAGGTTTATCTATCTCAAGCATTTCCTATACATGGAATCATACAATATGCTGCAGTAGAATGAGGGTTTGCAAGTTTGGAGAAGATCTGCTAGGCAGCAGGCAACCCCAGAAAGGTCAAGGGCTCCATAGTTTTCTTCCATATGTTGTATGATGGTTTCTTCCTAGGGAGATCTCTCTCTCTCTCTCTCTTCACACACACACACACACACACACACACACACACACTACTCACCCTAGACAGGGAGCCCGCAGGCCAAAGTACAGATATTACCAAACTATCTCTTGGTGACCCAATCCATTTTATTGAAGTTACTGACAAGAATATAGGAGAGGGTTTCATACCAGAGCAGAAATAACTCAGTAACAGCTATATCATCAAAGCCCACCCCATCATGGGTGATAGCTCACAGCACAGCCTGTAGTCAGATCTGCAGGTTGGAGAGCAGCCTTTCCTGGTAGCTTAAGCCTCTACCAGGCTCCTTGGCTTGTCAGAGAATGATTCTCAGCTGTCTTGACTATTTACTCTTAGAGAGGGAGGGACCTGGTGAATCTGGTCAGTTTCAGGGACTTCCTGTCGCTATTTTGAGTTATTTACTTTCTATGTTAAGGAGCTTCCCTGAAGGATAAAATGTTTCAATCTTGGGGAAAAAAAAAAAACCAAAACCTGCTACCCAACACCAGGAAACATTAGGTATCCCTTCTCTAAGTGTTGAATGGAATTTGGAAAGTGCTGTCTAGCAAGAACCAAAGGGTTGGCCTTTTCTAGGCCTTCATTGGTCCAGGTCTGGATTATATCAAATTCTAAAGCCTCTTCAAACATTGAACATCCCACAGTAAACCCACATCTGGCTCTCCCAGGCACAGCTGGGCTCTGTGTCTTGCACAGCAGCAACTGTATTTCAATTGATTGCTGTGAGTTTTCCCAATGTGTGGAGAGCGCTGGAACAACTTATGGGGGCTTCCATGAAAAAAACTCTGAGACCCACAGCAGAAATATCCTTAGGTCAACCAGGACCCAGTCAATCCATCTGCCTGGAAGAGGCCCCAACAAGATTTCTACCTCTTTACCAGGCCATGCCAGTAATTACATGGGCCTCCTGTTCTAATAGAGACTAAAGAGAACCTTTCAATACAAAAATAACACAAATCCCTGAAGCTGCTGCAACCTCTGGGTGCTTAACTTTTCTCATCTGTGAAAGGGCGTTTGGGGAACTTCAAACCATCAATGTGCCATTGATGTATCGAGGAGGATGTGGACAACCCCAAAGCTCCTCGGCGACCCTGCTTCCCTCTGCGGGCCTGAAAGTGGTCTATCCTCAGAGATCAGAAACGTTTCCTTCAGCTGAGTCTCACTGTATGCCTTTGATTTATAGACACTTCTAAACACGTGAGATGCTAGGGAAGTTTTCCTGGCGAGCTTTCTGAAAGCCATCTCCCGTCCCAGGGGAGGGCTGTAGACTGGAGCAGCATTTGAAACTCAACCCCAGCTGTTTACCATTTTGCCAGTGGCCAGGTGTCTCACCTCCTCTCTATCTAGCCCTGGTTGCTCGTTGCAGATAAAGAAAGGAAATTCTGAGTCACTATGAGATTTACTAGATGTGATCCAGCCGGCCCCTTTGTAGCTTCTTTCTTAGGCCTTCATCCAAAATTTCCAAGCCTGGGCTTGCCGTGTTGCTGCTTCCCGTAAATATTGTAGGGAAGCCTGCTGGGCTCTGAGGAGTTTCAGAATGCTTTGCCCCAGCTGCTTAGCCACAGAGGCCGGGTTTATGGAGTCACTCACTCACTCTGATGGGTGTCTTGTAGCCTGCAGAGCCTGGTGGGGAGAGGAGGAAAATCTCCACCTTTCAAGGTTGATTACCCAGCCTTTCTCCCCAAATGCCCATTCTAGGACATCATAAAGGCTCATTGCTCTCTCTCTCTCTCTCTCTCTCTCTCTCTCTCTCTCTTTCTCATTCTCTCTTAAAAAAAAAAAAATCCAAACATGGCTGACTCCATTTGCTTATTTACAAACCCCAGTGGCCAATCCATTTCCGAGCTGATCAAGCCCCGCCCATTAAACTGCTCTTGTGACACCACGCGTGTTTTGCTCATTTGCAATGGCTTTGGTTTCCAGAGGGGTGATGCTGTATCTTCCTGTTTAAAGGGCCTGGGCATGGAGTCAAAAGCTAGGACTCAATGACCCAGATCAGCCCTGCCTGCTGTGCCCTGTGGTTGGCAGCTTGCCCAAAGACCACAGTGAGGCTCCAGATTAGCCGTGCCCGCCGGGCCCTGTGGTGAGCCGCTTGCCTGAAGACCACAGTGAGGCTCCTGGGCTTTTACAGAGCAACAGCAGACAAGCTCATCCAGAGCTGGGGAAGTAGCAGCCTCAAGCAGACGCTGCCGAGCAGAGCATGAGCAGAAACTGTCCCCAGCATGTCTCAGCCTCACAGAGCAGGGATGGCAGCACCTGGTGGGCCAGGCTGCTTACCTGTGTGACAAAAACTCCCGTTCCCTGAGGACGAGGAAACAGCTGAGAAGAAGAAGACGGGCACTGTAGGTGCTGCTGTACGCTATGGAGGACACTGACAGACAGAAGCTGTGGGAGTGCTCAAAAGAAAGACCACATGAGGACCACTGAGAGTTACTGGAGGAGTGAGGTAGACGTGTGGTAGTGTTTCTGGAGGACACAGCCCCCTTTCTCAGTTCCTGGTCTTATAGCTAAAGAATGTTAGAAATGACATGGAGTGGGGTATGGACATGGGGGGAAGTAGAGAGGGGGCTCAGAGGTGAAGAGTATTTGCTGCTTTTCCAGAAGATCTGAGTTTGGTTCATTAGCACCCATGTGGGGTGTAGGGCTCGCAAGTGCCTATATTTCCAGCTCCAGGGAATTGACACCCTTTTCTGGCCTCCTGGGAGCATTCGTTTTCACATATGTCACACACACTAAAGTAGCAGCGTGTCTACATGACAGCACTGAAATGTAAGCAGCGGCCCAGCGTGGTCAGCCTGAATGATGGTAAGCAAGTTTAGCAGCGTCCACTCAGTCCTGAGCGGCTAAGCTACAAGATGAGGCAGCTTAACTTCCTGGAGGACACACACCAGCCCGCCTGCAGTAAAAGCAGCACTTCTGCTGCTGAGGTCAGGCCTTCCTTCCTTCGGTCCAGGAAATTACTATGTCATCGTCTGATAAAGGTGGAAGGATCCTACCGTGTCGCGTCTTACTTGCGGGCAAGCGAGCGACTTGGTAGCCCGTCCGGGACTGAGGATTACCTCTTGATGCTGGGTATCGTATATTACAAGAGGTCTGTAGGCACCAGGTCGCGTGGGGTCTGAAATGCTGGTGGATGGCTCACAGGTCCGAAAACAGTTGTCCCATAGGGGTCACAGGTGCGGAAAAGCGAGCTGCCAGAAGGTGCCATGAGTAGGGCCGTCACAAGGTCCGCGGTAAAGCGGCGTCATAGAAAGTGCCTGGTGGATAGGGCCGTCACAAGGTCCGCGGAAAAGCGGAGTCATAGAAAGTGCCCGGTGGATAGGGCCGTCACAAGCTCGCGGAAAAGCGGAGCCACAGAAGGTGCCCAGTGAGTAGGGCCGTCACAAGGTCCGCGGAAAAGCGGAGTCACAGAAAGTGCCCGGTGGATAGGGCCGTCACAAGGTCCGCGGTAAAGCGGCGTCATAAGGTCCGTGGTCATAGGTCCATGGTAAAGTGGCAATTGAATCACGAGAGACCTTAGAAGTATCATGTTAGTGTTTGCTTTTTGTGTTTGTATTTGTTTGGTGTGGGTCTGTCTTGGTGTTGTAATTGTGTTTTCTCTGGGGTATTGGCAAGCATCAAATCAGGAAAGTGAAACCATGGGGAACTCACCATTGTGCCCCGTGAGAAGTGCCTTAAAAGAACTAGTGCGTGCAAGAGGCATTAAAATAAAAGAGGGATTTGCGTTGGATACTGGGTAACTTTATACCTTTGTGGGCCGCGACATGCACCTGGCCAGTGCCTATGCCGGTCCATTCTAACTCCCCGGTCCTCCTTACCTTTTTCCCTACTTCTTGTGCTCAAAATGCACTTCCTGCTGGCTAACCTATATAAACCTATTCAGCTCTCTTGCGTCTCCTCTCTCAGGGGACTGTATATTGTTCCTTTGGTATATAACTCTTCTCAGTCTCTCAATCAGAGTCGCCTCCTGTCTGAGTACCTGAAAGGAAATCGGTCGAAAGAAGACGAGTACCTATCCAGGAGGCTCCTGTTGCAGATCGCTACCCTGAATGGCACCCACCTGAATCCCCTTACTTTGGAGGGCTCACCACTTGGGTCAAGGGTGCCCTCAATTTCTCTAAAGAATGAGCGGGAGTATTTATCTGGGGAGCTGTTGTTCTCCTGGGATGTGGTTTCTGCCTTTGGTTTCTGTGTCATTTGTGTCATTTGTGCCATGACCATGCAGGACATAAGGTTGTTGTTTACCAGGCGCTGACTGCCATGGAGGAAGGCACTCCCCCAGGTATTTGGCTGGCCTCCCTTAGGGAGGCATAGTGGGGAGCTTTCTGGACCCGGTAATGGCCATCCAGGCATAATCCCTAGATCCTGACCATCTTGACCATTGCCAAAGGTGTACACTCATGAGGCTACAGCATCACCTCAATGTTTCTGAAGCGGGGA
Organism: Mastomys natalensis; assembly: GCA_021653895.1. Classification (NCBI taxonomy): domain Eukaryota; kingdom Metazoa; phylum Chordata; class Mammalia; order Rodentia; family Muridae; genus Mastomys; species Mastomys natalensis. The sequence goes on from JAJTUV010000060.1 coordinate 1,219,373, forward strand.
GTACGAGGAGTGCCTCGACTGGAGATGTTCTCAATCCTGAGATAGATTCTCTGAAAGCATGTCCGAGTGCATAGAGGTTTTGTGCCAAATGTACCTCTCCTGAAAAAAGGCACGAAGGCGGGTATGGCAGAAATATAAACTTTCCCATTACAATGCCTTCACTTTGCACAAGGGCTCGGACCTCTGTTTTCCACCGCTGACTTGCTGCGCTAGCGGCGACCTTCTAGGTGTGCTTTCAATCGCCTCACATCAAACACCTAATGAATGAGTTCAAGCATGCTTGGGTGTGGGATGCCTAAGGTCTGAAGGGTCCAGAGGTAACCTAATTCAAATTTAATAAATAAGTAAGGGGGAGATGTAGGCAGCCGTGTTTATGACCAGCACCTGACAATGTAAGCAGCTGGCTTCCAGAGTGGTCAGCTCAGAAACTGGTAAACAAGTCCTTTGAGCATGCGTCGGCCTCGTGCCCCTTCGGAGCGGGCTTATGCTAATAAGGTATTGGCAGCTTAACCTATCCTGGGAGGACACATCACCCAGCCCGCCTAGGCAGTTATATAAGCAGCTCCTTTCTGCTGCTTGAGGTCCAGGCCCTTCCCTTCCCTTCCTGGTCCAGGTCCCCCGTCCAGTTCCCCATTCCTATGTCAAGAGTCGTTCCTGGAATAAAGCCGACTGAGAAGGATCCTACCGTGTCGCGTCTTACTTGCGGGACAAGGCGGACGCGACAACTAAACACAGAGAGACACAGAGACAGACGGAGTATTTTAAACAGATACACCAGGGAACCAGGCAGCTTGCTGGAGTGCCCTGAATGAGAGGCTAGGCAAGTTTGCAGTCTCCACCACAGTCTAGAGGGTAACACCAAGATGAGGAAACAGAAACATTAGACTTCCTGAGAAGAAAGCCAAGCAGACAGGCCCTGCCTTAGAACTTCTGCCTGGGGGGGGGGGGCTGTACTTTGTGGGGACAGAAATACATATGTCATTGTTAAAGGGACAGTTGTTCCTTTCCTTCCTTATCATGTTCTCCTGTAAGCCTCGTTTTCATCTCTGCTTAGCCAGCCTTCCTTGGATTGTAAGGAGGATTTCCTCTTTGATGCTGCTATCTACATTACAAGAGTTCTGTTAACCCGTGACTGTGGAATTTGTGCTGGAGGGTGCTGACCAGGTATACGTTTGTCCCAAATGGAGTCTGGGAGGCAGAAGTCTGCAGAGCGATTTTCATGCATGCCTTTCTTCCTGCCTGGTGTCTGCTGTCACAGGAGTAAGCAGGGGAGATTACAACAGACATGAGCAACAGAACACCTCACAGACACTTCGTGGGGAGCTCCTCAGGAGATGGGAAATCTACAGTGATGCCCAAAGGGATATCAGGAATATCATTGTTACTTTCTGTTGCTGCAATAAAACACTGTGTCCAAGACAACTTACAAAAGGGACAGTGGATTTGGGCCAGTGGTTCCCAAGGGGTAAAGGTCTTTCCATGGCAGGGAAGATGGCTGCAAGCGGCAGGCATGGAGGGGGAAGCCGAAGCTGAGCCTTGAACCGAAAAGACAGAGCAAAGACAGAGCAGAGAGAACAAACTCGAAGCTGCACGAGTCTGTAAACTCTAGCTGGCTTCCAGTGACAACCCCCTCCAACAAGGCCTTCTAAGCCTCCCCAAACAGCACTACCAACCAGGGGCATGAGTATGCAAATGTCTAAGACAATAGGGAACGTCTCACTTAAAACATCACAAGAACTGTCCAGTTTGGGGATGTGGAGACGGCAAAAATGGTCTGGTAAGAGTAAATAGCAATAGAAAAGAGTCCCGATGCTCCACCATGCCCTCTACTGGCGAGACTGTGTGGAGGTTGGCATTTTCTTTAGAATAAGTTACACTGCAAGAGGAGAGTGGAGGTATAGAAGACACTAAGTAGACCACAGTATCATTGAGATTGAGCCGCATACTCAGGGTCAGGCATTATGCTCTTCCATCTGGGGCTGTGCATAGAATAGCTTAGAAAGTTTGAAGGTTTTCATGATAGACTGTAAGGCACTAAAAATCATATTTTAGTCAAATAATAAAAACCTGAACTAACACAACATAAAGCTGGTCTATACAAAGCATTTCAACAAGCATATGACAATGTAAGTCAATCTGTAGAGAAAGAACATAGTTCATGACCACAGAGTTGATAGAAGAAAAATATTAATAACATTGGGAAATAATTTTCAACTCTCTTCTACTCAGTAAAATACAAGTTGGGACAATATTACATTAGTTCTTTCAATAAACTTGGCAGTAAGTAGAATGAATAAGAAACAAAGTCTATGTGAGGATTTAGAAAATAGGTAGCATAAATAGCATAATTAAAAAAAATCTTTCTGGAGACTGGTTTGCAAAATTGTCAAGATTCCTCAAAACTTTGCTCTGTGGCTTGATGAGAAATTCAATGTTTGTGAATTTATCCTCAGATAGAACATCTAATTAGGAGCAGATATATGCATTATTTAAGTAATTATTTATAAAAACAAAGATGTTAAAGATAATAGTAATAATAACAATGATAATAGGTAAAAGGTAAGAAGGAAGGCAGAAACATAGGTTGGACAAAAGAACGGGGGACCTAGGTAGAAAGACAGTAGAAAATCAAATAAATACTAATGATCTGTAATCACAGAGCACACAGGCAGTCCAGCCATTCTGCCATACTGTGTGGACATCAGGGAAAGGGGCGTGGCAATTAGGGAAGAAACAGCTACGTATGTTGTCTTCTCGTGAGCTTCTTTGTATTCCTTACAGAAGCACAAACATTGAGCAGAGAATGTGAGCGGTGGAGGGGAGTGGATTATAAATGGTTTTCATTTTCTCCTTTTATTATATATATATTTCCCAAATGTTCTATAACAAACCTGTATTGCGTTTTTGATTCTTTTAAACCATCTGTTGAATCGCCCCCGCACATCTCGACTTTTCCCTCGGAGATTATAAAGACATACGTGAAGTTTTGTTGGAGTGCTCAGTAGAGCTGCACAAGTAAAATTGGAAGATTTGTAAATAATCTGACTTTCTGAAAAGGAGAGAATAGTTAGATAAATCGTTATATTTAAAGTAAAGATTTCATATTTCTAGGAAAAGATTGGTTGGTCTGTAACCACGGTAACAAGTACTACTCTAGATGGGCTTTTAACTCTTCCTATCAGTCACTGCAAGTTGTTTGAATGAACACATTTTGGCAAGTCAACCAAGCAGCAACATGATAGTCAACCAACAGTCTGCATGAAAACCAACCAATCAGCAGCAGTCTGCATGAAAACCAGCCAATCATTAACAGTTTGCATGAAAACCAACCAATCAATAGGCTGTTTGAAAGCCAACCAATCAATAGCTGTTTGAAAGCCAACCAATCAATAGTCTGTTTGAAAGCCAACCAATCTTCATTAAAACCTACCAGTCTTTAACAGTTTGCATGAAAACCAACCAATCTTTAACAGTCTGCACGAAAACCAACCAATCATCAACAGTTTGGATGAAAGCCAACTAATCATCAATAGTCTGTATGAAAGCCAACCAGTAAACAATCTGCATGAAAACCAACCAATCAGAAATGAAGTCAGTCTGAAAGAGGTGTCTAAATACCAATTAATAAGAATTCCTCTGCAGTAATTGCAGGTCTAGAGTTGGCGTCGATCTATACATGCTCCTGAAATTCTGCCAATCCTGGACTCCATGTATCCCCTGCTCATATTTAACATCCTCACTGTCCTTCTCAGTGAGATCTACATCATTTTTCTTACTGTAGTAAGCAAAACACGGTGTGTATCCTTTTCTATGATAATGGATAGATTTAGGCACCTGAGTGTCTACTTGTGGTCTACACTGAAGGGTCAACACATATGCATACATAAACATTCTACTAGCTGACATAAATTCATTAAAAATTCAATTTTGTTATTGTTAGAGTGTCTCAGTCCAAGCCTGACAACCTATGTTGGGTCCCCAAGACCCACATGATAGAAGGACAAAACTAACTCCTGAAATTGTTCTCTGACCTGTGCATGCATGCTGTGGCACATTTGTACACATGTGCACACACATGTGCACACACATACTTGCACACAAATGTAAATAAATGTACTAATGTTTAAAGATTAAAATATATTTTTTGAGCCTGGGAAGATAATTCAGTTAGTGGACTATTTATAGCACAGTCAGTAAAGTGCTTGCCCTACAAGCACAAAGACCTGAGCTTGATCCTCAGAATCCATGTTTAAAAAATGTGTGTGTGTGTGTGTGTGTGTGTGTGTGCATGTGTGAGTGTGGTGCACATTTGTCATCCCAGAGCTGGGGAAATGGAGATAGCGCCACCCCCGGACTTGATGGTCAGCCAAGACTGACCAGTGTGTTCCAGGCCTGGGAGAGGCCGTGTGTCAAAAAAATGAGGAATGCCATCTGAGTTTGACACACATTCACACTCACACTTACATGCATGTAAACACAATTCTATTTTCAAGGACCGTACAGTGAGGAAGAAAGATTTTTCAAAATATATTGTGTGGGAAAGCTGAATATAAAACTGCATTATACAATCTTGGGAGACAGTGGAGAGAGAGAGAGGGAGAAGAGATGCATACTGTTAAGAAGTTAAATATGTGTCGCGGGTCCATGGATTCTTCTTCCCCTCCCTGCCATGCAACACCTAAAATGATCGATTCTCATTTTTTAAATATGTTTTACACTTTTATTGGGCACGTGTGTGGTGTACTGTGTATGTACAAGTGTGTCTCTGTGTGTGCATTCATGTGCATATGTGTGTACATGCATATACGTGTGTCTACATGTGCATATGTGTGCATGTGTATATGTATGTGCACATGTGCATGTGTGTTGTGCATGTGTATAGGTGAGTGTCGTGTGTGTGCATGCATGTACATGTGGGTACATGCATATACATGTGTCTATATGTGCATGTGTGTGCATTGTATATGCATGTACAATGTACACATGTGTGTTATAGGTGTTGATGCCTGTGCCATGCATGTGCCCGTGGAGGCAAGAGGTTGGCATCGGGCATCTTTCTCTATTGCTCTCCAGCTTAGTTTTTGAGATATTTTCTCATTGAGCTGCAGCCTCACCAGATGTTCAGACTGGCTGGCTAGCAATCTTCCTCTGCCCCCTCCAGTGCTGGGACTACAGGCATGCACTGCCTGCCATGTGTGGTCCTTTACATGGGTGTTGGGATTTGAACTCTGATCCCTGTGTTTACAAGCAAACACTTTACTTACTGCATTATCTCCCAGCCCTCGGTTTTATGATGAAAGAACTGATTCTTCAATATAAAACAAAACAAAATGGTTTAACATTATTGCACTAAATCAGTTAACTGTACTCTTTGGAAAGTTGAGGTCGCCTTGTGGATCCTTCTTGGATAAGTCTTCCAGTGATAATAGAGAATAATATAAATGAACCCAAGGTCTTCATTCAACAAATATTGAGTGTTTCTGTGTGCCAGACACCATATTGACACTCAGCAGGTACAAAACGATTAGTTCCATTTTAATGATGTAAGAATTTCTTGGAAACTCTGGAAAAGGGTTATTTTCATTGTTGTGTTTCATAAAAAGAAAAGGAGCCAAGGATATGTTTGGTAGAGCCAGGTATGGTGTGGTGGGAGAGGCGCCTCGGCGGGTCCATGCTGAGGCATCCCTTCCCCTGAGGTGTCAGCCATACGACTAATATAGTATGGAATCAAGTTTATTTAGAGGAGTTGGGAATAGAGGAGAGAGGAGGCTGGACAGGAACTCGTGAAGAGAGAGGGGAGGGAGAAAGGGGAGGGAAGAGAAGAGAATCAGAATAAAAGAGCAAGGAGCAGGCAAACAGCCCCTTTTATTCTAAGCCAGGCCTACCTGGATGTTGACAGGTAACTGTGGGGCAGAGCCTAGAAGGAAGGCCAACGTTCATAGACTATGCATGAACTAAGTGTGCTAGTTGCTTCTAACACGCTCATGGTCAGCTTTTAGTGGAGACCACCAATGTGACAGTAAAGAAAGGCAAGATATGAAGTGCTGGTGTTTGTGAGGGAGGATTAAGGGTAATAAAGTGCAGCTCCCTGCCATCTCCCAGCAGGGTAGCCAGCCTGTTGCATAGCCATAGCAGGTGGGTGCAATGCAGGGTCTTGGTTGGTGGTGAGTACGTGGGTAAAGACCCCAGGAACAGCTTCTGAGAACTCGTTCAGTTTATTGGGGTCCGGGACCGGGGGTGGGGGGAGGGTATTTATGCCCCTGGGAAGGTGGGCAGGGTCTCTGAGGCAAGGTTTTGTGTGGCTATGTACCATTGGACAGAGCAGGGATGTGGGAAGACACTTCATTTGCATACTCAGGGGCTCGGCGTGGGGTGGGGGTTACCTTATAAGGAAAGAAACCTGACAACTGTAAGGATAATAAATGCCTGCAAGGATTGATAGTGGGGCAGCTGGGTTCCTGGCTCCAGGTTGAGAGGAGGGGAGCTGGCTAACTCTTGCTGTCCTGTCTTTGAGATTTCTGCAATTGAAGGTTTCTCAACCCTTCCTCTGTGTCCCTGAGCTATTACGGTCCCACAATGAATGACATGTGCAAAACCAGAGAGCAGCCAGGACTGGGCATCGGGAGTGGAAAGGACCCGTCAACGTGTCCTGCTGTCTTCTCTCTTTAATCTGGAGAGAGGAGAGCTTTAGCCTCGTTCCTTTGTTAATAAAAAATAGTGTCAGTATCTTAATTGAGTTGACTTCAGCCACGCTTCTAGAGCTGCCAATGTGGACCAGTGTCCTGGAGCCTGCTGTTCTCTGCTTCCTAGTTTGAGCAAACAGCTTATTGACTATTGTGAGCAGACGCAATGGTTCATCTCATGCGGGTTGGGGGTGCGTGGGAGGGGACAGCTTTTTGTCTTAGTTTTGTTTTCACAATCAAACATCTAGAGGCTGTCCTCAGCTTTCCCCTGTTGGCTGTGCACTGTTGATGGTTTGTCTTCATGACGTTTTTAGATTTAATAAAGTAGAAGAAAGTACACACAGCCATCTCCCAAAATGACTTTAAAGAAAGACTTGGTAAAATAATAATCATCGAGAGGTTTGGGGCTTTCTGCTTCAAGGACTTCTCCCGGTGCCCACTATCCAGACTGCACCCATTTGCTCCACACGTTCTGATGGATTCAGAATTCACGCTGCTGGTGGCCCCAGGGCATCCCCTTCTCTTAGTAGAGGATACTTTTCATACACTAAGATGTGCAAGGGATTAAACAGACTTTTGGGAGGGTAATAAGTAGATGGTTCTTGTAACATTAACAATCACTCCTCAGCTTGGAATAATCTACAAGAGTTTTATTGTGTTCTTTCGACCTTTGACCTGTAGTGTTCTCATTTTAATCCTGCAGTTGTGGACAAATATCCAGTTTCTACAGTTGGGAAACTGAGGCCTCAATCCTCATGCTTACCTAAGGACTCACAGTGAACCAAGTGCATTTATTTATTTATTTTATTTATCTATTTTTATTAAATCGAAAGTTACTTGTTTCAGGTATGGGTCATGTCTACAATCCCAGCACCAAGGGAGGCTGAGGCAGGGATGACATAGTAGCTAGCAAGTAAGAAGCCCTATCTCAATAACCAAACACACAAAATCCATATTGCTCTTAAGATGTATAACAACATAGAAAAAAATCGAAGTCATTCATTTAAAGGAAATAGTGTGTTTCCTAATTAAAGAGGTCTGATTTAAGTAAATTGTAGTCTATTTCATTCTAGGTGAGGAAGAGCTAAAACCTCAAGTGGGTTTTGCAGAGTGGATTCCTTTTCTAGTTTTTTTTTTTTTTTTAGTGATATATTCATCAAGTTTGTATTTGTGCCGAAACATAAACTATAGACAAGGACGAGAAAAGATAGAAATGTCTGGGCAAGAATTTAAGATAAGAAATTCAGAGCCGCCAGCGGTGGCGCACCGCAGTAGTCGCTGCGCTCCAGAGTCGGAGGCGGCCGTCTCTCCCGAGTTCGGGGGGAAGAAATTCAGAATCCAGTTCTAACGTCACTCACAGCAGACATGGGAGTGGGCAGCAGCGATGTAGCAAAGGCCTTTGCCATGCTCCTGAGAGCAAAACTTGAGAGGAGGGCGAGCCCCCGGCTGGAGAGAGCAGACGCCAAGGAAACAGTCTTCCACTTGACCACGTCTTAGAACAACACACAGCAAATGTCCCTTAGAGTAAAGCGTGAAGGGAATGGGTTTTTAAATTACTTTTCAGTCATAAAATATGTCCCACGATTGTAACAACGTTTTGGAGAGTCATCTGGCTGTCTAGCAGGTACTTCCGAAGAGAAAAAAAAAAAAAAAATCAGAGAGAGAGAAGTAAATGGAAAGCCCTAATGAACGCGCGTGTGTTGCACTGGAACAACTCTCCCACCTTGGTAATTGGGTTTTCATCCTAGACGAAGGTTATCGCCGGTGTTTAGGAGAGCCTTCCCTGGGAGCAGAAAACAGACATTTTATACACTTGCTTAAACTGAATATAGAGACAGGCAGACTGAATAGACTTGGAGATTTTTTTCTGCAGCTCTAATTATTGGCGTTGTGCTTTATAATAAAGAAGAGGAAGCCAGGGAAATGGTTGGCAGAGGCAAGGCAGAAGGGGGTCCCTCTCGGGCCATGCGGGCATCCATCGAGAGAGAGAATGAGGCATCCATTCCGAGAGAGAGAGAGAGAGAGAGAGAGAGAGAGAGAGAGAGAGAGAGAGAGAGAGAGGTAGAGGCCAGCCATGAACACGTAGAGAGAGGGGGAAAGGAAATGGGAAGAGAAAGAACAGAGGAGGAAAAGAGCAAGAGAGTGAGGAGGGGGCAAGCAGCCCCTTTTATAGTGAGTCAGGCACACCTGGCTGTTGCCAGGTAACTGTGGGGCGGAGCCTAGAAGAAATGCTAACAATTTGAATCTCTCAAAAGTGCCAGCTTTTTGTAAAGTATATCTACCCTTGGATTTGCTTGTTTGTTTCTTATCATTTTATTCTGTTTGAATGCTTTTAAATTTTTTCTATTTGCTGAAAAAAATAAAAAAAAAATTAAAAAAAAAGTCCAGCTTAAGTTTGTAACAGACTGCACCTTCATCAAAAGTAATAAACGTGGTTGTGGCTGTTCTTTGGCTACGTTGTGGGTTCTTCTTCCTTTTACCCGTCTCCACCCCTCTTCTTCCACCTTTTCCACCTAACACTAGGTAGGAGAGAAAGGATAGAGGAGGAAGGGGTGATGTGACTGTTAGACTACTGCCTGCTGATTAGGGGTGTTGAGTTCCTTGGGGCAAGTTTGATCTTCGCTCTCAGGATATCTACTTTCTTCTTGTTTTGTCTTTGCACACCGACTACTCAAGGAACTTCAATCAATAGCAACTAACCCACAAGTCACCAACAGTAAACAACAACAACCCCTCTAGGGGGCGCTAACATTTATATAGCCTCTGAAAAGTCTCCAGAATTCTAAACGTTACACAACCACAGAAATTATCTGCAGCTGGCAAGACCACGCCCTTGCCAGAGCATGAGACAAATTATAGTCACCTGCTGTGAAGCAGCCGAGCATCCCACACCTGGGATTAAAACAAATACGTATTCCCATAATATTTCTGTGTTTTTTAAAGAAACCAAAATTCTCACTACAGAGTTCTATACACATTTTCCTTCTTATATCAGGCTTCCTTTTTCCATAATGGAATTCAGTCATTTCTCGGTGAATGATCTAACAACGAACCTGCCAAATGCCATGTTACTTCTTGAAGTTATTTTACTCAGTGACAATTTGCCAAATAAACAATTTGCCACATTGACGAACATCGAAATCTGTCTTAAAATTATTTCAGCAATATTCCTTAATTTTCAGATAACAAAACGTACACGGTGAACCAAATAAGTAAGAAGGTAGCTTACGTAACCACGCTAGATATCAAATCCTAAAATTCCTGATTCTGACTTAGAAAGTTGTAAGTGTAAATGTAGACTCGGCACAACCTGCAGATTCAAAGTGAAGACAGAGAACTGCTGATGATGCACCTCTAAAGAGACAGAACGGCCCGGAGCGCCAGCATCTCAAAGCCACCTTAGTCACAAGCCTAAAATGTTAAGGAAGAATTTAGAAGGATTTAAAAAAATGCCAAGAGACAAGAACAACCACATCACCTAAGAAACTAAGGGTATGACTCAAAAAATAGAAAAAGGAAAAAGAAAAAAGAAAAAAAAAAACACTCCCAAACATTGATTTTATTTGAAACAATAGGAGAAAGCATCTTAAAAGTTTAACTGAATACAGTAACGTAAGCTGGAGAGATGACTCAGTGTTGAGAGCGTTTGCTACTCTTGCGCTAGGCTCAAATTCAATTCCCAGCATCTAATCATGTTAGTTCAGCTCACAGCTGCTTCTGACTCAGTGTGGTTCCGGGGGATCCAACATCCTTTGTGGCCTCTGCAGGCACCTTCACAGATCTCAAGCACACACACACACACACACACCCCACACACACCACATCACTCACACTCACACACACACCATCACACACATCAGATACATACATCACACCATCACACATAATCACACACACATACATACATCACACACACACATGTGCACGGCAGGCAAACACATACTCAAATCATTTTTTAAAATGCCAAAAGAGTAGATAAATAGAAAACTGCAGTTTATCACAAACCATAAAAGATCAGGAAGACATCCCTGTAGGACACACACACACACACACACAAAAAAAAATCCCCAATGAAATATTAAGGTGTAGGTGTCCTTTGAATTTTGATAATTAAATGTATTAATCAGATGACAAACCATCACAAGCATGACCACTGATTCTCCAGCCATTCTGTGGTTGCCTTGACGACAAAAATCAGAGTTAGTCAACAGACACTTGAGAAGCATCTCCAGAGTCATAGTCTCTGAGGGGACGATCGTGCCCAGTGTGAGCTGCTACAGCACTAGCTAGCCTCGTGAGCTTTGTCATCTTGACACAGCCTGGAATCATCTCGAGGAGAGTCTTGATAGGCGATGTCTCGCTTAGACTGGCCTATGGACATATCTGTGGAGGAACTCTCCTATTGGTTAACTGCCGTGGGAGGGCGGGGTCACTGTGGTACCATCCCTCAGCAAGTGATCTCAGGCTGTGCCAGCAGCATCCCTCTGCGGTCGCTGCCCTTGAACTCCCGGGTTGAGTCTCCTCCATGACGACCTTCTAGGACAGGCTTTGACCTGGGAATATAAGCCAACTAGATCTTTTTCTCTTATAAGTTCCTTTTGATTGGGGTGCTTTTATCACAGCAACAGAAAGGAAACCAGAACAAAAGCCAAGATGAAGACGAACCCCATGGGAGAGCGCTCTAAACTTTACAATTAAATGAGGAAAACGGTTGCACAGCATCCTCACCTGACTGATGCACTCACACTCCCTTGCCAGCAGCCTCCCGGGCAGGTCCTCACCAGCCCCGGCCCGCGGCCCAGTTCTCCAACCTCCTCTCACCTCAGGCAGGCATGCGGGCTCCCTGGCATGCCAGCTCCCTTATGTTCTAAAAATTCCATTTCGTTTCCCCCTCTCTTCCTGGTTCTGAGGTACTTGCTTTCAGCTGCCTTTCTGTGAGGAGGGCCATTCCTTTATGCTTCCTTTATTCTCATGGCTGTGATCGTGTTTCTATTTTAGTTCAGTGTTATTTTATCAGGGTGGCCTACTATAAAATCTCCTTGACAGCCAACTATGCACTTGAAGTCCCAGTTGCTCAAGGGGCTGGTGTAGAAGATACTCAAGCCCAGGAGGTTGAGGCCAGCTTGGGTAACATGTTAAGGCCCTTAATTACCCCAAAACAACCAACCCATCAATCAACCAAATAACCAAACAACCCATTAGCCAAGCAAATGGACAAGTGCATGTGGGACTGTGTAAGGGTATCCTGGTTCTTGGCTGGGCATGGGCCTGGAACCCCAAGACTCCAAGGGAGAAACGCAGGAGTTCGGCCATGCCCCCAGAACTCAGGGTCCTGAAAAGCAGTCTAATCTCCATGGACCTACATTGTTCAGTCATGTAGGCCATTACAAGCCCCTCCCAAAGTGCACAGGTAGAGGGTGTAACTACAGGCCTCAGAGGGTCTCTAGAGGCGGGAGCCAATTAAGCATTCCTCCCCAGAACCTTCCCCTTTCTCCCTCCCTACTTAACCAGGTCCTGCCCTGAGTTTGGGGGGGTACATCCAGATCCATCTCCACCATCCTCCATGACAATAAAGCCTTTTGGAACCAAGGACTTCCTCATATCATTGGGGCGCTGGCGCGGGCCTGGCCGGAGCTCCAGCCGGGACCTGGGACCTTTTCCGGTAGCCTCCAGGCAGCCTCCACCTCGAAGGTCCCGGGCCGCTGCCGCATGTGCCTGGGGCCTGCTGCTGCAGCCCCCCAGTTTTTCCCACAATGCACAGCGTTATCACTCCTGGAAATGGAATTCTGGCTTGGTTCTTGTTTATTTCATCTTCCTGACTAGAACATCAACTCTACAAAAGATAAAAATGACACTTGAAACCAACTTCTTTTTCCAGGCCCAGAGCAGACACTGCATGGATGCTCGCTGAGCGAATCAAAGAATGACCTCATCTTTGAGAACAGACCGATCCTTCGTTTTAAAGAACCCGCTTGAGTGGATATTTCAGTAATGAGAAAATCCTCCAAGACGTCCCCTTCGGAACGGGATCTTCTGAGACGAGTCTCCTGCCATTCGCTCTTCTAGTGCTGTCCAATGAGCAGAAGATTATTTTTCGACTTCAGATGGCCCCACCTGATCGATGAATGCTTGAGTCCAGAAGGTGCCACCTGCAGAGACAAGTCTGTAGCAGGCTGACTGGGAAGAGTCTGGGGAGGAATAACTCACCGTATAAAATTTGACATAAGACGAATCTGTGTGTTGAGATGCCTGGGCCGCATCCACTGACCAGCATCCTAGGGAATTGCGACTGTTGTTCACATCCTTATCTTCTTAAGGAGGCCTGGATCTAAGTGATACTTTAAAGACAACTGCATTAATCCCTAGAAACACCTCAGAGGACAGGATGAAAGAGAGCCCATTATTCTTGTAACCTGTGCCCCAGGCAACCTCTGCTGCTGTTTTCGCTTCCTCTGAACTTCTGCCATGAAGAAACGCTAATTAGGAGTCAGAAAGAGGTTAAAGTTCCCCCAAAGACACACTTTCAAACAAAGAAAGGGGGAAAGTTTTCCAGGCTTGGCAATCGGTGTGGTTTTGATAGTCATTAAGCTGACCTCGAGTTCACCTTCAAGCAAGATCCTGAGAAAATTGGTGTAAGACTCAATCTACTTTTCACTCATTGAATTTAAAGAAAGCAGGGGCAGGAAGCTAGACACCGATGCCTGGCTGGAGTAAATCATTAAGGCAGCGGTTCTCTTTTTGAGGGCTTGAAAGGCCTAAGGATCCTTAAGTCTGAGTTCTGAATCTATAAATATATGTAGTCACGTGTGATTATTGCAGGTTCTGAAGTACTAGTTTAAATGAAAAGATTTTTGGAAAATGCATGTGACATGCTGACCAATGCTTACCTATTCTCACTATCTATTCAAATATTGTCTTTTGGGGGAACTACAGGCCCACGGCATTGGTGAGACACTGAGTCCCTTGCCATTAAAAATTGCTTCAAACTGAGCCTAGTTCAGGAAGGAAGGTTTCAGAGAACACTTAGTGGGTGAAACATTCACTGCACAGGCACGAGAACCAAAGTACAGATTCCAACACTCAAGCTGAATGGGCAAAGACACGGACTGCCAGAGGAAGCTGGCTATCTAGACTCGTCGAATAGGCACGTTCTGGGCTCAAGTGAGAGGTACTATCTCAGAACATAAAGAGACAGCAATCGGCATTGACCTCTGACCTACACACACACACACAGAGGCATGCACGCACACACGTGTCTGCATTCCTGGAAACGTGCATGTTCACATGCAGGCACCACACATACATGTGCAGAAGAAATCTCCTCGTGTTGGGTTTTGCTACCGTTCTTTGTGAAGAGGAGGGTGGGTGCGTGTTGTCATAACGGACCTGAGGAAGATCGTTCTTTCCCGTCGGCCTTCAGTCTGCTCCTGCTGGTCACTCCGGGGTCTCTCACTCGGAGCCTTCCATTTCCATAAGGCCTTGCCCTGTGGTCTCACGTGACTACCGAGCATTGTCGTAAGATGGCGACTTCCGGTCCGGCATCTCCACCTCCCTTTTCTCTCTGTACCACTTCTTCTCTTTGGGAGGAGGGGATACTTTTAACCTTTTAATGTATATCACTGGCCTTTGAGCCTCAGGAATGAAGTTGATTTCAGATTGAACCGTAAGTGAATTCCTAATGGATCAGAGGAGAGATGAGCGAGTACTCCATGTGCCCAAATGGCTCCTTGGGCAGCAAGAATGAATGTGCCAGTCGGAAGATACAAACACGTATCTACAGAATGGGACCGGGGGATTTCTTGTCAGACATAAACCAACAGAGCCATATATTGCTGAGCAAGGGCAGAGGCCCATCTGACAGCCTTCTTAGGAGCTGCCACTGACTGGCAGACGCACCCGTCCTCTTTGCTCCAGCTTCTTCCCTTCTTTCCATCAGCTGTGCGACACACCTGGCTGCCCATGTTGCTTGCCTGTGTGGGGGAATACGCACGGCTCATGTGAACACATACCTCCTGGATGTCCTGTGATCGTTTTTTTTAACGTTGAAAATGTATAAGCAAGCACCATGGCTATACAATGGTATGAGGGAAACTGCACAAAGCCATCACCTCTGGGTACCCAAGAGGTATCTGGTTTGGTATAGAACAGATGTCCCAATGGGACTGGTCCACAATGATCCATCAAGGATGATGGGTAGAGATAGTGTGATGATAGCTGTCGCATGGTCAGTAATTACAGGAAGTAAAAACTTCTCAGTACTATGGGTTGAACTGTATCCCTCCTAAGAGATGTATTGAAGCCCTGTATACCCCTTAACTTGTAGTCTCTCTCCATTTTGTAAATACAGTCATCAAAGAAGGAGTTAGTCAAGCTAAAATTAAGTCACACTTGTCTAAGGTGGGCTCACAATCCAATGTGACAGTGTCCCTGTAGCATTGAGAAATTTGAGCAGAGAGACTGAGAGGAGTGTGAACACAGAGGCAAGATTGGAGTGATGTTGTCACGACCCAGGAAACGGCCAGGGCTGCCGGAAACCAGAACAGGCCATGAAGAATCCTCCCCTAAAGACATCAGAGGGACACAGCTTCTGACACCTCTATTTGAACTTCTATACTCCAGAACGAGGGCCTGGTTTGTGGAAATTTGTTATAGCCACTCTAGAAAACACATAAATAGCCTTAAGAAGAAATTGTCAAATGGCTCCACACTGCAGTGTATCCTTCCTGGGGTTAGATCTCAAAGGGATGAATGAGGAGGATTGCTGTCAGTGAGTAAGTCCTAACCTTGGAATATCTGGGTGGAAGTAACAAAATATTTTAGACTAGGCAATGTATAGACAAAATAAAATTTGGCTTGCAGTTCTTGGGCCTGTGGAGTGTAAGGTTAAGGGGTCAGCAGACTCGGAACTTAATGAAGGTTCATTCCCTCCGACCTTTTTTTTTTTTTTTGAAAAAATTTTTATTGGTTATTTTATTTATTTACATTTCAAATGTTATCCTCCTTCCTGGTTTCCCCTCTGCAAACTCCCTATCCTCTCTCCCCTCCCCCTGCCTCTATGAGGGTGTTCCCCCACCTACCCACCCACTCCCACCTCACCGCCCTAGCATTCCCCTACACTGGGGCATTGAGCTTCCAAAGGACCAAGGGTTTCCTCTCCCATTGATCCCAGATAAGGCCATCCTCTGCTACAGAGGTGGCTGGAGCCATGGGTCCCTCTACATGTACTCTTTGATTGGTGGTTTAGTCCCTGGGAGCTCTGGGGGAGTCTGGTTGGTTAATATTGTTGTTCTTTCTGTCGAATTGCAAACCCCTTCAGCTCCTTCAGTCCTTGCTCTAACTCCTCCATTGGAGTCCCTGTGCTCAGGTGCTCAGTTCGTTGGTTGGCTGCCTGCATCTGCATCTGTGTTGGTCAGGCTCTGGCAGAGCCTTTCAGGGGACAGCTATACCAGGCTCCTGTCAGCAAGCACTTCTTGGCATCAGCAATAATGTTTGGGTTCAATGTCTGCAGATGGGATGGAACCCTAGGTGGGGCAGTCTCTGGGTGGTCTTTCCTTCAGTCTCTGCTCCACTCTTCGTCCCTGCATTTCCTTTAGACAGGAGCAATTCTGGTTTAATATTTTTGAGATGGGTGGGTAGCCCCATCTCTCAACAGGGAAGGTTATGCCTAACCACTGAATATCCTCAGATCTCTTTTATGAAGACACTAATCCCAGTCATTAGGGCTGCCCCTCATAGGACTCACCTCTGGCCACCATCTAGAGGACGAGACTTCACAACTGGAACAGCAGAAAAATATCTCTAGAACATCAAATTAAAATCTCAGAGCACCGAACCCATCCATATTTCTAGTTACCATGGTCGAATGAGAAAAGCACACAAGAAACCAATACTCTAATATGTTTCTATTTTTTTCCCTTTAATTAACTAATACTATTTGATTAATACTAAAGTCTTTGATAGTAACAGATAGCAAGAGAATGAAGCTGAGAGGGAGGGCGGCCGTGAGGATTGACCAGAGCAGAGAGAGAGAGAGAGAGAGAGAGAGAGAGAGAGAGAGAGAGAGGACAGTCCTACTGCCTACTTCTCGGTGAGGCTCCTTCCTTCCTTGAGTAGAGCAGTTGAGAGCTGTTGGAGGTGGGGCTGCAGCTAAGCTGCACGTGCTACAGTAAGTTAAGACGTCGCTTTGATCTGACAAGGGCGCCCTGTCTGAGGAGAGCAGATGCTTGTTAACATTGCCCCAGGAAAAGCAACGCCACACTCGGCAGTCAAGCTGGAACACAGCAAAACCAGAGATGAATTTGGGAGTAGCGGCATCACCTCAGCCCTGGACGATGAGACACGCCGAGTGGTGTGGAGGGGTACACATACTCAAGGATGAGATCCACATACGACACAGGGATGTCCCCAGCCTAATTGACAGAACATACTGAAACCTTGGAATGCAGCAAGAATTAGGCAGGAGAGTAAGCAGGCTGTGATGGCAGTTGTGTGGTCTGTCTTGTTGGCTTTATCACACACAGCCCAGCCCAGCTATCACCCCCAAAAGAACTTGCCTGCTTAAGGGAGGACCTAGAAGAGAAGGACACACGGAGGCTGTCCGCTGTGCTGGCTTCTGGGTGTAGCTTGCCCTGATCCGACCAGCAGACAGAAGACAACTACAACAGTGTTCTTCAAGCGGTTTATTTAGGTTCCTTGTTACAGCACGCTTGCCTCTACCTTCTTCCTCTTGATGCCCCTTGAATGCCCTCCTTCCAATCCTCTCCTTCAATCCCCTTCTTCAATCCTCCCGGCTACTGCCCCAGCCGCCATATATGCATTGCCTTAATCTTATCAGTAGCTGCCACGCTGTCACTGTTAATTGGCTGCTCCATGTGATACGAGGTGGGCTAATCGGGTAGCCACCCCTGGAAACTCGAACCTTTTCTCTATAATGAGCCACAGCCACAGTGCCTACTCAAGCTAGCTGGCTACATGCCAAGTGACATCCTGACGGTAGGGAGAACTGCTTCCTACATCTGGGTTGGCAGAAAGTCTGGGAGGAAGAGAGAGAGGGTGAAGTGTAAACATGAGCTGCTTTTCCTCATGCCTGGTGTGGATGGAAGCAAGAGTCCATATGAGATCTGTGTGGTATAGTTCTTACCAGGACCCCGAACCTTGAAACCCATGGGAAGACAGACAGGAGGAGAGAGTGAGGCAGGGCTGACCTTTAATACAGAGGGAAAGAAAATCCAGGCACGGCGTGCAGGTGCGCCTTAATAATCCCCAGGAAACTGATCCAACAGAAGGCTCTTTTATTTTGTGTTGTTTGGGGGTTTTTATTTATTTTATTTTTTGAGGGAGGGTCTCACTACGTAGCCCTGGCTCTCTTCAAACTCAGAGATCCGCCTGCCTCTGCCTCGAAAGTGCTGGGACTAAAGGCGTGCGCCACTACACCCAGTAGGCAATATGTGTGGAGGTCAAAGGACAGCGTGTGAATGCTGGTCCTCTCCTTTCACCTTGTGGGTTTCGAGGATTGAACTCAGGTCATTAGCCTTGGCAGCAGGTGCCATTACTAGCTGAGCCAGCTCACTGGTTCATGAAAATACTTTAAACAAGACATCAGAGAGTCTCTCACAGCCTTGTCAGTGAGTTTGTGGGTCGTGGAGTTGGGGTCGGGGGTTGCTCTGAGCACTGTCGAAGTGGAGAAAGTGAGTAATATTAACTCTGGAGACAAGATTCCTGGAGACAAGAGCTGCTTCATTTGAAGAAACACGAGAGAAATCTGTTCGTGGCATACTGACTCAGAAGCTGTTGGGGATACTTGGTCATTACTGGCTCAGGTCCTCCCTGGTATCAGAGATGGGAGGGCGATGGAGCACTTGAGTAAATGAGGAAACTATACACATGAAGGGTGATGTTTGATGCCTGGCCCCACTGGGCCTGAGGACTGGAGATCTAAGAAAGAAGTCCGTTTGCAAGAACCCCTGGGTTAGTTTGAGAACTCAGTGGCTTTGCCAAGCTCCATGAAAAGGTTCTGGCAGATGTGAACGACAGACTAGCATGTACATTGGGTTTTGAAAATGCTAATACAGTGAGAGAGGATGTGTGTGCACTCTGTGTGCATATGCAGGCACATGCAAGGCATGGCTTGCAGGAGGAGGCTAGGGGACAATTTTGAATGAGGGTCCTTGCTCTCTACCTTATTAGAACTGGGGCCTCTTGGTTGTTTGCCCTTGCGTGGACCAAGCTAGCTGCCTGCCAGGCTTCCAGGGAGTCTCCTGTCTCCATTTCCGATCTTCGATACAGAGTGCTGGAGTTACAGGCATGCTAATGTGCCCAGGTTACATAGGTTTGGGGGAATCCAAATGCAGATCACACTTGAACAAAAACTACCCATTGAGCCATCCCCCAACCCAGGTCCCTAAACCACTTTTCTTCACTTACCAAGTCTCACCCACACACATAAACTATGTAACTGTTCTATTACTAAAGCCAAACATCTATATCATGATCCTTTTTTTTTTTTTTAATTTTCCTTCAATCCTTCCTCCCACATATTAGACAACTCCACAGAATGGCTAGAGAGAAAGTTCTATCGGTAAAGTGTTTGGTACAAGTCCTGGTTAGTAGTTTTGGTCAACTTGATGTGAACCAGAGTCAAGAAAATGCCCCCATCCGATGCCTCTCGGTAAATCTGTAAGGCATTATCTTAATTAGTGATTGATGTGGGAGTGATTGATGTTTCATCATTGAAGACATCTACAACAGAAACGCAAATAGGACTGGAACCTGGAGGCAGGAGCTCATGCAGAGGCCATGGAGGGATGCTGCTTATTGGCTTGCTCTTCATGGCTTGCTCAGCTTGCTTTCTTATAGAACCCAGGACCACCAGCCCAAGAGTGGTGCCACACACAGTGGGCTGGGCCCTTCCTCATTAATTGCTAGTTAAGAAAATACCCTACAGCCAAATATTATAGAGTTATTTTCTCAGTTGAGGCTCCTTCCTCTCTTGATGACTAGCTTTTGTCAAGTTGCCACAGAACTAGTTGGTACAGGTGGAAGCCCTACCCCTGCAGTGCTGACCCTCGAGTGTGCTCCTGCCTAGGACAACTCAGGGAAGAGGAGCAGGGGAATCTGGCTTGGCATTGGGCACAAGCAGTTTACTCTATTCTGGCTTCCCTCACAGCTGGTCTATTACCTCAAGAGATTAAGGGAAAGTTTGTAACCAGTGTGCTTCCTTAAGCCTTCAAAAAAATCAAAGCGGCCATCGGTGACCAGACAATCCTATCTGTTATATGTTTACAAAAAGTCAGGTTGCAAAGTAGCACCACAAGAACTCACTGCAGCTTTCTCCATTTAGTTTTCAGTCAAACTTCCTACTCTGGGCCTAGATCAAGGGTGGCTAGTTGAGTAGGGCCTGACAGGCTGTCAGTCATCCAGCTTCTATTTCCGATGAGTTCATCAATTCAGTAGACTGCCTCCTTTGCCTCGTTTTAGAAAGATGAGGGGCTAAATATGTGAATACAAGCTGAATTGGTTAAGAGCCCACAGAAATGGACACAATTACTACATGTTTTCCTACAAAAGTGCTGGTTTGTTTTGATACAGTTAGTTATGTAGGAGTTGTGCTGATTTTCACTGTTGTCTTTCACTGGTGGAGGGAGTTGCTGGGAGAAAAGGGCTCAGATGCTGAAGTTCTTTGTTGACTATAACGAGAGATTTAACCTTCCTTTGTACTGAGGCGTGTCCGACTGTGCAAGGAACATTCTAGCTGAGTAATTCTACAATCATCACTGCCACGGGACTTAGATTATTCGATAGCTGCAAAGCTAGTGGAATATTTATGAAAATCTGTGCTAGAAATCCATATGATGAGAGTTTAAAAATAATATCATATATTTAGATGGCTTAGGTGTGTGCACATATTGAGTTAAAGATATTATCTTGATTCTAGGAGTTATAAATTAATATTTCATGCAGCAACTTGCCTTTACATTTCAGAAACTAATGTGACTATAATACTTCTTGTCAGGAGCCTCAAGTTGGAATTTTACAATGAGGTTCAGTTGCTGAAGCTTTAAATTGTAAAGGCCAGCACTCTGAAGGAAAGTGGATGTTTCAGGCACAAAAATTGATTAAAGAGAAATTTCCGAGAAGGCAACCTATTGATAGAAATGATGTAGTTGAAGATTTAAAAATGTGGGCAAGAGACTTTTTAATGTTCTCAGCCTACATGATTAATACTTGAGAGCCAAATTTAGGGGCATTCCACCCAGAAAGAATTATGTTATCCAATTTCTGCTCGCCTAAGTAGCAAGCTCATTAAAAATGAATGAAGCAATCAGGCAATTTCTATGTGTGTGTGTGAGCATCTCGTTAATGTTTCACTAGACAGCAGTAGGAGAAACTGATGCTACAGTACCTAGGAAATACCAAGGCTGCTGTTAATTCCACAAGAAATAAACAGACTTCAAACACAAAGTCGCTTGATAACCTTCCAGTAAACACAGGCTGGAAACAGAAAAGGTAAAGGTGTCTTAAGACGTATCCACGACACGTTTTGAAAACATGAGATGAAATAGGGCTACTCCTGGCTCACTTTGATGATGCAATGAGATAAGCTTAAATATGACTTTGGGGGTCTCAGGTCTCAAAGAAGTGATTGTACTGTCACAAACAAGTTTGTTAAGGTTTGGTCTATTGCTATGTGATGTGTCTATAAAAAGATAAAGAAAGGGGGGATATATCCTATGGAGGTGTGGTGAGGCGTGGGGGAAGCAGCTGCCTCTGCTGGCCCATGCCAAGGCATCCCTTCCCCTTCAGGGACCAGCCACAGGACGGTATAGTATAGAATAGAGTTTATTCAGGACATGGGGAGGGGAATTAAGAGCGTAGTAGAGACAGAGAAAGGAAGAGAGAGAGAAATAGAGGCTGACCATTGAGCACATGGAGAGAGGGGGGGAAGGGAATGAGGAGAGGGTGGGAGCAGGAAGGGAAGAGCAAGAGAGGAGCAAGAGAGTGAGGAGAGGGCAAGCAGTCTCTTTTATGCCCCAACCCGCGGGCAGTAACTAGGATCGGGGGATCTAGAAGAGAGAGAGAGAACTGGAGGACAGGGGACACAAAGAACGAGGGGCTTGTCTAGAGTCTGATCAAACTGCTGATTATAATTTTTTTCACACAGGGATTATAAACACATAGAGGCAGGATGTAGGGAAGAGGATGACGCAGGAGTATAGGTGTTCAGGGGGAGTACAGATATCTTCCAGAACAGGGTATCGGCTGGGTAAAAGTTCAGGGAACAGGTCACTATGACTCTGTCTATGAATCACTCGTTTCTTATCTAAGCTGGTACTATCCACAAGGTCTATGACTATTATCCAGGCTGGTAAATTTCCACCAAGGCTACTTGTTTACAAGATCCTATAGCAGTGTTTTTCCACAGAGACCAAGACTTTGTGTTAGCAAGCTGACTTAGGCCTATTGCTGATTTTTAGGCCTTCACTGTATAAGCCAAGCTGCCCCTGACACTTTCATAGTGGGTCAGGTCTACCTGACTGTTGCTGGGTAACTGTGGGACAGAGCTTAGACAGAATGCTAACACTATGTATTGTAATGCTAGTGAAGGTCTAGGCCTAGGATTGGCTCCTCTTATTTACAAGTTTTTCTTGTGAAAACATTGTTTCTTGATGTAAAACTATTGGTTAAATAAAACTGGTGACAATTACTGGAGAGATTAGAGGAAGTGGGTTTAGAGGAGAGATGAGAGGAGAAGGAGGAAAATGGGAAGAGAGAGAAGCCTCCATGAGGGGCCATGGACAGTGAGCATGTGGTCACGAGAAACAGCAAGTATCTGGGGTACACCACTGGGGAGGTAGCTGGGCCAGCAGTTAGAAGAGTAGATTAGGGTTAACCACCCCACACACACAGTGATTATCAAAACCAAATAAAATAACCATAGTCTGAGCCTCTTTTATTTGTAAGCTACTCGGGGATAAGCTTAAACTGCTTGCACTATACAGGTTCCAGCGGCCAGATCTTCCCTCCTAAGTTCTGTTTGATGAGAGCCCTGTCTCTCAACAGCAGTGGCTGACTTTCAATCTGGATAAATCTCCGTTGGGAGCGGCATTTTCTGTGCATCTCAGCGTGTTTAGCAGCCACCACCCACTGGATGCCAGTCACAATACTTACCTAGTCTTGGCAACCAACCATGCCTCTCCATACATTAGCTAATGTCTTCTGGCATTTCCACCCCATGCTGCTGAAAGGTGTTACCCCCGTTACAGCAAGCACCTTGAGGATACAAACGACCCATTTCCAGTCAGACCAAGGACCTTCCCACAACATAAAACACAAGGATTAACTTGCAATTATTTGGTCAATTTAGATTTCGCAGACAATTAAACTAGTTAATTCAGATCAGAATTTCTTCTTTGGGATTTGACTTATCAGGACCAGAATCTAAATTAACTCAATTAGTGAACCAGCTGCGATTTCTTAATTCTAACAGGAAGTTTCCAGTTCAGGAGGACCTCAAGTTCGATTGTCAGGTCTGACAAAGCAGAAGAGGCAGCGACATATCACACACACACACACACACACACACACACACACACACACCCAAGGTTCCTTCCTACTGGCTCTGATTTGGACATGCCTCCTTTCTCTCAATGTGAGTCTCCTTGTGAAGTGTCTGTTCACTTGATGGTGAAAAGCGCCACATTTTAGCGTCAGATAAAACTGTTCAGACTCTGCGCTTACCCTCTCCTCCTGGCGAGGGGGCGGGGCAGAAGGCTTGCCTTAATTGATGAGGAGGGATGTTCTGTTTTTCAATGCACGATGACCCTTCGCAAGTCACTTAAAATCCAAACCAGGGCTGTGCTGTAGCTCAGTGCACAATGTTTTGCGCGCGTGAGTCCTTTTATTCATATAAACCAGGCAAGGTGCTGCACACCTTAACCCCAAGTACTCAGGAGGTGGAGGATTTGGAACCAGGAGTTCAAGACCATCCTCACCTGTGTAAAGAGTGCAGAGTCAGCCAAGGCTATACGAGAGCCTATCTCAAACAAACAAACTGGTACGAACCATAAAAATACCCCCTATCCTCCATAACGTCCTTGAGTCATTTATTATTGAGTATTCTGCTGCTTGTTGCCAAATGAATCTTAATTTCCGAACGGAGTAAGAATTTGCGATGGAAGAAGAAATGGCTGGACAATATCTATTGTCCTCACTTTTTAAAAACTCTTGGTTATGTCTTCGGTAGCAATCAGCCTCGTTTTGTAGCTGTCTTTGAAGCCACAGCTGATCTGAGATGCGAGTAAGAATGGATGAGATATCTCTCTACAGGTCACTCACTCACCAGGGTGCAATGTAAAGGTGGAACTCCAGCCATCACCCTTGAGTCTAGGTGACTTTAGAAGTGGAAACTACATGTGAAAGAAAGTAGATAGAACACCTCGGCACAGAGGCTACACCTGTGATGCCAACATCTGGGGTGGAGGCAGGAGGATCGGAGTTCAAGACCAGCTTTGACGATATAGTGTATTCAAGATAGTATAGATACACTGAGCTGGTGAGACCCTATCTCAGAAAAACACGGGCAGGAAAGAGAGAGGGAAGGAGAGGGGGAAGAAAGGGAGGGAGGGAAGGAGGGAAGGAAGGAAAAAGAAAGAGGGGGAGGGAGAGAAGGAAAGGCAGAGAAAAAGGTGGGGAGGAAGAAGGAAGGAGTGAAGAAGGGAGGGAAGGAGAAGAAGGGATGGAAAAAGAAAAACAGCAGTAGGAAGGAAGAAGGTGGAGTCTCTCAAATGCCTGTCTACCTATTCCTGTTCTTCTCCTTGGTTAATTCAATATTCTTTGGCACTAATATATGCAACCAAACACCATTGCGATTGCTTTGGTTTCTAAAAGGCGTCGGTGGCAGATCTCTCTAAAAGAAATGACGAAGAGGGCAGAAATGTCATCTCTTAGAAAACAGCTATTTTTAAATTAAAAATTGCCATTTACCTACTTTAAGCATTTATTTTTATTTTATGTGGATGAGTGTTTGTCCCCGTATATGTATGCATACCACATGCATGCCTGGTGTCTGTAGAGGTTCCTTAAAACTGGAGTCACCAGCGGTTGTGAGCTGCCTCGTGGGTGCTGGTAGCTGAACCTGGGTTCTCTACAAGAGCAGCCAGTGCTCTTAACCTCTGGGCTATGTCTCCAACCCCTCATTTAGCTATTTTGAAAGACCAAAGAACTACTCAAATTCTATTTAATAATTCAACTTTTTAAAAAAGAATTGCGTCTTTATTTTATGTATATGAGTTCACTGTAGCTGCCTTCAGACACACCAGAAAAGGGCACCAGACCCCGTTACGGATGGCTGTGAGCCACCCTGTGGTTGCTGGGAATTGAACTCAGGACCTCAGGAAGAGCCGTCAGTGCTCTCGACTACTCAGCCAACTCTTCAGCCCCTTAACTTTGTTTTTTTAATATATTTTTAAATTAAATTTATTTACTTATTCACTTTACAACCAGTACCCCCGTATTCAAGTCTTCCCCTTTCCACTTTCCCCTCTGGGTGTCACATCCATTAGCCCCACCCCCTCCAGCCCTCACGTCAAGTCACTAGGGAACTTGACACATCCTTTCCCAATGAGGACAGACAAGGCTGTCCATTTAGGGGCACAGGATCCACAGGCAGGCAGGCAACAGGCTTAGGGACAGCTGGCTCTATACTAGTTGTTGGGGGACCCACATGAAGACCAAGCTGCACATCTGCTACATGTGTGGGGGGTCCTAGGTCCAGCCCATGCTCACTCTTTGGTTGGTGGATCAGTCTTTGGGAGCCCCCAAGGGTCCAGATTAATTGACATCTTTATTTATCTATTTATTGCCATAATTATCCTAAAATATATTTTGGAACTGACTAAAAAAAAAAAACAAGAAATAAAAACCATCATGACACTTGTCACTGTGTGCCCAGGAGTGTCCAGGAAAGAGATGAAAACTAGCTCACAGAATGTATTCAGCCTCTACATGTCTACTGAGCACAAAACCTGCTAGAGATGAGTGTGTGTGTGTGTGTGTGTGTGTGTGTGTGTGTGAGAGAGAGAGAGAGAGAGAGAGAGAGAGAGAGAGGAGAGAGAGAGACTGTAGAACAAAGTCATATTTATTAGCAGAAAGTGATTTTCAAAAGATAAATCCAAAAAAATGAAAATATAAAATACAAATAATCTACTGCAGGAAACTAGCTAAGATACTGAATTTTTTTTTAGGGGTGTGTGTATGGTTGTAATGGTCATTTTCCCCCTTCCCTTCTCACTCTTGCTCTGCCCTCACTTGCTCCAGCCCCTGCTCACTCCAGACCCGCTTGCTACAGCTCAAAGCACACTGTAGTTGTCTTCAGACACATACATGAGGGCATCAGATCTCATTACAGATGGTTGTAAGCCACCATGTGGTTGCTGGGATTTGAACTCATGACCTCTTGAAGAGCAGTCGGTGCTTTTAACCGCTGAGCCATCTCACCAACCCAAGATACTGAATTTTTATCCCATATGATTTTTATTTTCTTGATCATATTTTTCATACTTCCTATACAGTTTTTAGTTTGGAAAAAAAAATCACTCCATAATTTTTCTATTATCGAAAAAGTCATTGTTGCAGGCAAGAAATTTAGAGCAACAAGTGCGAACTCTCTGCTTCCTGCCGCTCTTTCTCTTGACTGCTGTACAGCTTCCCATTGACCACGCGGCTCCAGGCACAGGTCTGAAGCTGCAGCACAATTCTAAGGACGGGCCAATAGTTCTTAGTCAACAGCCCCTCCTTCCAGTCACTGACTTGTTAGGTCAGCCTTAGGACCAGCTACGTGTGGCTTATTCCTCATGCTACTCTGATGCACGCTGTCAGCAAGAAGCGTGGTTTGGGTTGTTATCAATTACATGGACCTTAGTGTAAAGGAGGATTCAGGGTTCCTGAGATGCCCGATGCAGCGGTTCTCAACCGTCCTAACGCTGTGACCCTTTAATATGGTTCCTCGTGCTGTGGTGACCCCCAACCATAAAATTATTTCTGTTGCTACTTCATGACTGGATTTTGCCAGTGTTATGATTTTTTTGTTTGTTTGTTTTGTTTTGTTTTTGGATTTTCGAGACAGGGTTTCTCTGTGTAGCCCGTGCTGTCCTGGAACTCACTCTGTAGACCAGGCTGGCCTAGAACTCAGAAATCGGCCTGCCTCTGCCTCCCAAGTGCTGGGATTAAAGGCATGCGCCACCACTACCCGGCAGTGTTATGAATTTTAATGTAAATATCTGATATGCAGGATGATCGATCTTAGGAGACCCCTAGAAAGGGGTCATCAGATGTCAAAGGAGTCATGAACCCCCCGGGTCGAGAACCATTGGCATGCACAGGCACACACACTATAATAATGATAAATACATTTTTTTAAGAATTCAAAAACTGAAAGCTCAAATTAAAAAAACAAACAAACAAAAAACCTTTGTAGGGGGATGAGAAGCAAAAGGGCAAGTACCCCTAAAATTGAAGGATGTGGGTGTCAGCCTTGGCTAGCTAACCTCACCATGTGCTGAGGGCCTTGCCTACATTAAGACACACACCCCTTATAAGGCAGACAGATACAGGATAGTTAAGTACCTTGAGACTCCCATTTATTTTTGGTTTGCGCGCACGCGCACACACACACACACACACACACACAGAGAGAGAGAGAGAGAGAGAGAGAGAGAGAGAGAGAGGTTGTAGTAATGCAATTGGCAGCCTACTTCTTTTACCTACTATGTGCGCCCATGTCTCGCCACATGTTGCATAAAGCTTATGCTACCCTGTCCATGCTCCGGGAACTGACCCCACTACCAGCCTCCACCCAGCTTCCCTTGAATCCACGGATAGCACACACACACACACATACAGAGTTGTTCATTTTCAACTTGCCTTTTAACACAATTGCTGGCACTACGATCTCCGGCCTGGAAAAGTGTGCCTTTATTCTTATCTCCGCATCTCTCCATCTGCCCTAACCTTTAGTGGCTTAGTTACATCTAGTCCCTGCTAAACACCCCTGAACTGACCACCCGTCTGCAGGAGGGGCCTGTTTGGCCACTCCGTTTTGAGATCTAACATGGCTGGTCACCTTTCCTCCATTAGAGCATGGCAAACTCTCCTCTCCTTCCCTTGCTTCCCTTTCTTGCACCAGGGACCTGGAAGTCCCGCCTATCCCTTCTGCTCAGTAATTGACCCATGGCTTCTTTACTGACAGATCAATAACCAATTGGGGAACAGGACCTTAGCAGCAGAACAGCCCCTACATCTACACAAGGCACCTAGCAACCTAGAGCCCCACATACCCCACCCCCCGACATATACATAAGGATACAGGTATAAAGCCTCAATGGTATTATGAATACCCACTCCTGGCAGCAATCAAATCTTGTTTCTATCCCAGTGTGTTAAGGCATGAAGTCTAGGAAGGTGGAACTCCATGTGCGCAGAAAGAGGTAAATGTATACCCTCTCACCACTTGGATAAGTAACTACTCATCATCTTATGCAAAACTAGATTGCATGTGATTAAAATCGGAGTACAACTGAAAAATAATTATGAAGCCTAAACTACTTTCACTAAAGTAAAAAAACACCCAAAGTAAACTTCTTTGTAACCAGTTCCCCCATCTCTCGTACCCCATGAAGGGCAACTTCAGACAGTATTCAGTGCTTTCCATCGCCCTCACACACATTGCCTGCTGTCTATCTCCACAGCGTCCCTCTTTAATCTGCCCTATCACTTTATTCAAATTACCTTGCTTTTTTTGAGAATCTGTGTGAACCGTTATTTTCAATTCTTTGGACCAGAGGTCAAGAACCTGAGACATCCAGCCAACCACGGGCACGCTTATGGTAATGTAGCAGTCTACTAGAGTGGCAAGCCAGCAGCTGAGGCTTGGCTGTGTAGAACAGAGGGAGAGGAAAAGGACCTGCAGTTGGGTTATGTGACTGACAATGTGAAATCATACCGAACATGCTCCTGTTTTGAAATCTTGTATCAGAACCAGAGTTCAGGAGAGGGTTGGTCACCAGAGACCCACTCAGAGTGACCTGGGTATCTCTGGTTATTACAAAATGAAAAGTAACCTTGGGACACAGCTTTACTTCAGCAATTTAAGAAGCACATCTGGGACTCATCACAATTTGGATGCAGAGCCAAATTCTGTCCGAGGTTTTTATAACGGACTCAGGATGAATTGTGTGAGTGTACGTCCGTGTAGGCCCTAATCTCTATCTTTGTCACTGACAAAGGAGGATGGCTGTAGGGGACATTTTCTCTCTCTCAAGTCTTGCCAGAACTCGAGAAGATTCATCACTCGCCCAGAATAACCAGTTGTTTACATTGATAATTCTTTGAAAGCTCTTGAAGTGCTACATTTCATTGTATCCCAGGACTTTCTTCCTCCCTTCTTAATTAGGAGATTACTACTTGAAAAATGAGCATGTTTTTATTGCAAGGGGAATTATAATAAATCTTATAAATTTAAACTAGGAATCAAAGCCCCACCAAGTTGGGAGGAAATCAAAGGACTATAAAATCTCTCTCATTCATTCCCCCCTGGGCAGACTGACTCTTCTAATGTCAGCCTTGCCTTTCATTCTTGTCATAATAGGCTGAACTCTGCAGATATGCAAAGTGAAACATTACATGTACATTGCTAATGACACATGCAGTGCCAATGCTTACAAATATTTAATGTGTCATAGGGGAGAAGATTGTTACTAAACACCTTGGAGTTAATAAACTTGCAGGACTGAACATCTTAGAAGATTGTATCCAATTGGAGAATTAATTTTTCAAAACTCCCAATTAAAGGGTAATAAGAAACTTCCAGAATTCAATGTGATAGAAATTAGAATTTCATATAAAAATGAGGACCGATTCCTCCATACAATTGTAAGTCTGCATATTTTCTTTCACTCTTTCCTAGAAATAAAAGAGAATTACTTCAGAGAGCAGTGGTCATTATCAATTCTATCCAGAGAAGTGATTACCATACTAAGTATTCTCATGGCATGGAGCATGGTATTGAGATTGGGTGAATGTTTTACTTCAGCCTCAGCAAAGAGATGAAATTGTTCTCTTTCTGGAAGTACCGAATCAAGTAGTTCCTTAAAAACCACAAAAAAAAAAAAAAAAAAAAAAAAAAAAAAGCTTTCTGTGTAAATGCAAGAAAAGGGCAGGGGCATTGTAAACTTTTAGGGAATATTGATAATAACTATGTCTGTGTCTTTCTTTAGACTCTAAAACATAGCTTGTCTGGTAGTCATTGTTTCCTACTAAAGGAGAGTGGAGAGAAGGCCATCGTCTTCAAATGAGTTGCTGGACACAGATGCCCAGCTGCAGGTTTTATTTCTTTAACTGCAAAGGCCAGAGCCCAGTTTCATTTCCTATCACATCTGTGACCAGTTAACAGTGTTTGAAAAAAGACCTTGTTCCAAGAATGCACACCACATGCTCGATGTCATCTGAGGAAGAAACTAGTTCTCTGCTGTCTCCACCAGCAGCCCAGAGCCATAATAAATAGCCTTGCTCGGCCAACAGGGCCACTCGGTCTTCAGTGTAAGCTTTGCCCTGAGCCCTAACCTCATGTGAGATCACGGACACTCTTCTTAAAACAAGATTTATTTGCATTCTTAATTATGTACACGCATGTGTGTCTGAGTAAGGGTGTGGACACATGAGTGCAGTTGCCTGTGAAGGCCAGAAGAGGTCTTGGATCTGTTTTGGGGAAAAGTTAAAAAAACGAACTACTTGTTCCCAAGCTATGCCCAGCACCATCAAGCTACTTGGCCCCAGCCGGGTTTTCCCATCTCGCAGACCCTCTGCCCCGCCCCCGCGGGCCCCGCCCCCAAGACGTTGCCATGGTTGCTGCCTAGGCCTGGCCTGCCAACTCCGCTGCCTCCGGGACTCTAAGCCTAGCCCCATACAATGACCACTAACCTCGTGGTTAGATATCACAATACCCAGTAACCCAGTATAATCAAAACTCTTGAAGCTTATAATTAACCAGTCAGATTTATATATGGTAAATTCTCAATGCACAAGATGCCCACACAATAATTTCAAGGCCAGTTGAAAATGGTACAAGCTGCCCACCTAGAATAGACAAGTTACCCCAATCATTCTATCCCTATATGAATCATATCTACCTATGGCTATTTAAGCCCATGCTGGTTCAGGATCTTCTCCCTGTCTATCTTCCGTCTTGATTCTCTCCTCTCTCCTCCCTCCATCTCTTTCTCTGCAACTCTTAGCTCCGCCTCCCTTTTCCCTGTCCAATCACAGGCCTCCTGCTGCACTAATATTAGAAACATTGGACAGGGAAATTCCTGTCACACGGATCCATAGAACTGGAATCACAGGCAGTTACAATTGTCTGAGGTAACTGAATCCCGGTCCTCTTAAGAGAGCTGTATGCCTCTCCAGCCATGTCTCCAGCCCCAAGAGACATGATATTTGTTCATAAAGATCTGCTAAGGTCTGTCTTAGAAGCCATGGATAGAGTCTACCTTTTAAGATTATATCAAGCTATGGAATTGTTCTCTGTGTGTGTGTTTTGGGGGTATTGCCTGAGTCACGCTCCCTCATCCTTTCCCTTCCTGGTGTAAAGCTGGCTGCATTCCTAAGTACTTAACACTGATGGACACCTAGTCCAATAGCTGCGGTGTGTTGCCCCGAGGCCAACGGAAAAGAGTGACCCCACTTTAATCTCTCATTGGATGCTGACCACGGAAGGAGCGTCTCATCCATTCCAACTTCTGTGACTTACATGATGAAGCAAGCACCCTCTGAGACTCATGAAGGAGAGAATTCTAAGCACCTATACATGCTGCAGCGAATTCAAAGACAGACATGTGGGTTTTTCCCACTACTGATTTAACAAGTTGTCATTTCTTTGTATATTTTTAAAAGTTTAAGTCGCCAGGCAGTGGTGGCGCACGCCTTTAATCCCAGCACTTGGGAGGCAGAGGCAGGCAGATTTCTGAGTTCGAGGTCAGTCTGGTCTACAGAGTGAGTTCCAGGACAGCCAGGGCTACACAGAGAAACCCTGTCTACAAAAAAAACAACAAAAAAAAAGCTTAAGTCATTTATTTACGTGTAGTTTTAAGTTTTTTTGTGAATGTGTGTTTGGTGGTGTGTGTTTGGTGTGTGTGCACATGACTGTGTAATGTGTGCAGAGGCCAGAGGAAGTCGTTCACTGTATGCTTTTATTATTCTCTACCTCATTTCTTTGAGGCAGACTCTCTCACTGAACCTGAAGTTCAAGTTTTATCAGCTAGACTGGAAGCCAGTGAGTTCCAGTTCAAAAGATATGTGGCCACACCCAACTCCTTATAGGGACAGACAGATGCGGGCCACACCCAGCTCCTTACTTAGGATCTGGGAGCTGAATTCTAGTCCTTGAGCTTGAATAGCAAGTACTTTAAACTACTGAGCCATATCTCCAGCCCCTTTATTTGAGGCCTAGACTGGCCTCAGTCCTGCTACATAGCTGTGATTAACCTTGAACTCCTGATCCTTCTGATTCTTCGTCCCAAGTGCTGGGATTACAGCTATGCAACACCATACCCAGCTAAGCTGCCATTTACAATAATGATAGTTCCACTCCATCATATTTTACCTCATCCCATCTGTATTGTATACACAATTACATTTAATCATCATGGCAATCTTAAGAGGAAATCATCCTGACCATTCTGCTTTCTAGAGTGGCTAACCACCTTGCCAAAAGGTGGAACAGCTAGTCAACAAAAGAACAGGATCAACTCAGGTCTGAACCAAAACCTATGTATACTAGCCAGTAATGTTCCAAGTCTATAAAGAGAAGAGTTGAGCTTGGGGTGGGTGGTGTTTACTACCACACTAACAAGGGGTTGCCATTTTTCTGCTGAGGAGAGATTTCTGTAGGAAGGTTTGCATCTCTGTTAGATTACAGAATGTTAAAGTTTATACTTGAAATACATGAGTACGTAAAGCAAAAAGACAATGGTTTGGCTTGGTCAATGCTGCTCGGCTAATCTGTAGAATGGTATCAATCTATGGTATTTCGTGATATCCGTCTATAACGCAATGAAGGTAGACCCTGAGAATAAGCATTTGAGAACCGTTAAAGCTAGAGAATAATGAGAATAAATACAGCATTGCATTTGTGCTTTAAATTTTACATTTTCTGGTAGTTTATATATAGTGTATTTATAATGTTACCATTCTGGGGGATGTCCAGAGATGATACAACAGTTAAGAAAATATACCACTCTTCCAGAGGACTGGGGTTCAGTTCCAAGCACCCACATCAGGAGGCTCACAAATGCCTGTAACTCCAGCACCAGGGGACCTTATGCTCTCTGATAGCCTCTGATGGTGCATCTACCTATGTGCACATAACACACACATATATATATACACACATAATTAGAAGGATCGGTCGGTATTTTATCATGTTAGGCATTCTGAAAAAACTCATGGGTACATACATTGTCCAGGGTGTCTCTTCCAAGTACCAGATTTTACCTCTTCATCCTGTCCCAAGAAGAGCCCTAAAAGAAACACCACCTTGCTCTGTTCTCTGGGATACTCTGCCATGCCCTTCACCACAAAGTTAGAGAAGGATTGATTTTGGTCATTTGGGGGGTATACACAGACACACAGACACACACTGACACACACACACATTCATTTTAATAGGTTGTGGATGTGATTTTCCAGTCACACCACTCTGCATCCCAGAATACATCAGATTGTTCTCCAGTCCTTTGACCACATCCATGAGCATTGAGTCACTGGAAGAACCCTTCCCTAGAGTATGTGCACAATGACATCTGCCTTCAGGAATGTTTGACAAGTATTGAGTGGACCAATTAGTCACAGCGACCCACAAAGTTAGACAAAATGTTTCCAGGTTTTAATTTACGTTTTCCTTTCATGGAGCAAAACAATGAAGTGTGGACATCCTGGTCAACCCAGCAGCTCTGACCACGGGACTCACACTGGAGATACTTGTCAGCGCTGTGATTTTTTTTCATTGCCCGTTGAGAGAGCGTTGTGT
Source organism: Mastomys natalensis (assembly GCA_021653895.1). NCBI lineage: Eukaryota > Metazoa > Chordata > Mammalia > Rodentia > Muridae > Mastomys > Mastomys natalensis. The sequence continues at coordinate 1,253,135 of JAJTUV010000060.1, forward strand.
CCTTCTGCTAACCATGGTAGAATATTTCAGAGAATAATGCAAGGTGTGTGTTTTCCAGGGCTCCTCTTAGGGCAGAATACAGACATACAATGTGGTACTTGAAAGAGACATCCCGGACAATTTATGCACCCAGGAATCAGGATTGGCTTATTCATGATTTCTCAGGGAAGCCATGCATTTAAAGAGTCAATTACTGCGATGGATGATGCAATGCTGCTGCCGGCGGAAAAAGTTCTTTTACGAAAGCTTTTAAAAGACTTCTTTCCCCACACCCCAGATGATAATATGTTTAAGGTTACAAATGCCCATGCTATTTCCTTATTTTCAGAGGTGTGTCCTGGCTGCAGAAACATCTGGGAATAACAAACACCCCTCTGGATTGATAGAGTTGATTTTCTACTGGTTGGTGACAAGTATGAATGCTTGTGACAAGAATCGAGAGTCTTGCAGTTGGCCCTGTCTCCAGAGACCAGCGTGAGAGCACAAGATGGGTGTTTTTATGATGACTCAGAGGCCTAGGGAGAGCGCTCTAGGGACATCTTCCTTCAGAGTCTGAATGGGAGGAAGATGAACGGCTGGTGAAGTCACACTGCCGATGATAATTCCCCTGGGCAGGCTATAAAAGTCCACTGACAACTCGGCAAGTGTGGGGACGAGGACCTGGAGGCAAGCAGTATGACAGCTTTTAAGCCATTTATCAGGAAAACGCCCACTTGATGTAATGACACCCTGTCTGTGACATGTTTCCTGTGTGTGGAGTGTGCCTTCCCGGTTGTCGTGTGTGATATATAAATACTAGGCACCCCATCTTTAATAAGGCAAGTGGCTATACACTCGAGTGCATCAAGGCAAAAGTTCATATCTGAGCTTGTCTTTATGTTGATGAATCACATGGATGGCTAGTTAGTTCTTATTTAAGTAATAAAGGAAAACGACATTTATTTTGGACATACCTTATTTTTATGAATCTTACTGTACAATCCATAAAGTAATGTATACAGCTCAGTGCTAAACCATAAAACCTAATTTTAGTATCCATACGCAAGCTTTGATTTTTTTTTTTTTAACGAAAGATGTCCATACTTAACAGCTAACTGCAAGAATCTAGAAACTAAGATATGCCTTGGCTCCAGATACAAAGACACTTCTTCTTTTACAAATGGGCGAAAATTCTCAGAAGGAATAGATACCAAATAACAGACCAGGAGAACATTCAGTTCTCTCTCATCCCCACCCCCTAAGCCAACCTCACATTTTAAAATATGTAAATATTAAAAGGCAAATTATGTTTTCTAAATTCAATTAAGTAGTAATAGGGGAGGTTGAAGCCTTCAGGATCTGAGATAATGAATGTTACAGGGCTAGAACCTCTCAGCCTCAGGCAGCCCATGCTAAAATAAGAGGCTTCATTCAACCTGGTAATGGGACCATCCATCTCCCGTGTCTCTGAGCCCAGCCTTAAACTCTTCCTCAAGTGGAGAACATTTAAGCGCTTAAAGAAGACTGAAGTCACAGAAAGACATTTCCCTGGCTCATGATAAAATAGATTAATCAATGGAGACAATTTGTACTTTATCTTCGAATGGGAACAGAGAATGGCTTTAAACATTCCGGGTCCTCAGAGCCTACTTACAAATAATACTCACACTACTGCTCCAATTCTTCGTTAAAACGACCCCATAGGCATACAGGAGTGGCCCCGTGTATGCTATTTTATGTGCCCATCAACAAGCAGGTACATAAATAAATACATGCAAATGAGAAGACAGAAGATATTTACATAAAAGACATCAATGTAAGAGATGTGCTACATTTCACCGGCCTGATTAGTCTAACCTGTGGTATTTGTAATCTGTGTGTGTGTGTGTGTGTTTGTGTGTGTTTTTGTGTGTTTTATATTTAAAAGTGTGTAGGAACTGGAGAGATAGGTCTGTGGTTTATACTTAAAAAACGTGTAGGAGAGACAGCTCAGTGGTACGACAGAGCACTTGCTGCTCTTCCAGAGGATCCTGTTGTTTCCAGCTCTCAGGCCAGGTCGTTCACAACCACCTATAACTGCTTTATCTGACTTTATCAAGCACGCACACACACGAAGCACACGAAGAGAGGCACAATACACTTAAATAAAACTAAGATTTTGAAACAAAGTGTGTATACTGTGAATGCAAATTAATGAAAACTCAATATTTACAGTTGTTAGTAGACCTCTCGGTCCATCCAAATATCTAGAAATTTGCTAAAACTGGGCTATTGGAGGATTTCTGGAGGTTAATAAGAAGCCAGCATTCCTCAGGAACTTGTGAAATGGTTCCCATCTGCCAAAAGGAGTTCCCTTTCCTTACCTGTGACAGAAGGGACACGGGACCTGTCGCACTACATGTATCAAAGCCCACAGGCACCTCAGGCCCCTCACTGTTCCAAGTACCTGATCCACCTCAAAGCCTCAGCCCTGATCTCACCTCCCAGATTCCGGTTATTTCTCTATAAAGGCAAAGTTCTCCCCTCCCAGGACATTGACATTACCCTCTCTCTTCCTTCCTCCCTCCTCCCTCCCCAACTTCCCTCTATTCTCCCCTTTTTCTCCTTCCCGCTCTCCTTCCCTCTCCCTCCCTTTCTCCCTTTCTCCTTCTCCCTCTGTTCATCCCTCCTTCCCTCCCTCCCTCTCTCCATCCCTCCCTCTCTCATAGTCTCTGACTCCCTTTCCCTCTGGCTACATGACTTTGCTCTACTCTCTTGTCCTGCTTCTTTCCCTCTCTACCTCCTTATTTCCCACTTCCCTAGCCCTGGCCGCATCTAGTCAGCTGGCTGTGTTCAGCCTACTTTCTCTCTCTGCTCTGGATTTTTTCAGGTGTCTCTGGCTGTTCTCTCTCTCTCTCTCTCTCTCTCTCTCTCTCTCTCTCTCTCTCTCTCCTGTCTCTGTCTCTCTCTCTCTCTCCTCTCCTTTTCTCTCTTCTCTCTCTGCCTTCATGCATCTCCTCACAGAGCGATGAAAACCTTAATCATATCATTGAGTGGTTGGGTGTGCCGTGTCTTTACCACCCCCTTGAATACAGTAGTTGTATATATTTGCTTAATTGGTGCCTCCTCTGTTACCTCTAACATCCTTTGATGGTGAACATACAGAGCCCTTTGCATGAATGGTTTGGGAGCCTGGGAGTAATTATAGCTTTTCACCGAGTCCCCCAGAGCTAAAACTTTAAGTGCTCTTGTTTTATACATTATACAATGCTTTATGTCCCTAGATGTGTCTGTGTTGTATGCTACCTGTTCTGCTTCTGTGCCTTTAGAGTTTTCATCTCTGATTTAAGTGACAAGGGTAAATAGTTATGGTTTGGATAGAAGTCTCCTCCCCCAGGGCTCAGGTTTTGATCCCCAGCTGAGATGTTCTGAAAGTTGTAGGAGGTAGAACCTAACTAGAGAAAGTAGGTCACTGGAATTGGGTCATCGAGTCCCCGCCTTCTCTCCTGGTCTGCCTTGAGGCGAAGGACTCTTCTGATGTCCTCCCAACTCCCACCACCCATTCTATCCACTGAGTCAGGAGACTCCGTTATCGGAAACTGTGAACCAGAACCATCTTTCCTTCCTAAAGCTGTTTGTGTCTTGAATTTTCTCCACAGCAATAAGATCCTAACCAGCACAGGGAAAGGGACATGGCTTAGCAGGTAACCACTTGCTGCATACACAGGAGGACCTGAGTTCAGAGCTCCAGAACTCATGGATAGCTGGATAGAGCAGCTCACACGTACAATCCCAGTCCGTGCTCTGTGGGGAGACACAATGGAGGCAGAAAAAGAAGAGCCCCAGAGGCTAACACTCCGCTCATCTGCAGCAAGGGACTTTGTCTCAAAGGAGGTGCTAGAAGACCAACAACTAAAGTCCTCGGACTTCCACATGAATCTGTGACACACAAGTGCATGCCCGTGTGCACCTACACAGAGAATTTTTTTTTCAAAGGCTAACAAACTAGAGGGCATATTGTTTCTTTTTGGTGCACAAATACGAAAATGTGCCGCGTGCTTTCTGACAGGTGGGTTGTGTGAGCCAGCTGGTGCAACGCTAAATGAGCTAGCTTTTAGTGCCAATGAGTTGGCTGAGGCAGCAACATGAATTCAGTTAATGGACGTGGACCAGAAAAGCCAGAAAGCGGTATTGTTATAACTTAATGGAACAAATTGTCAAGAAAATGTGGGTCAGGCCTGGTGAGACTTGGCAAACAGCAGAATGTCTCTGTGCTTGCAAGCATCTCCCTGTGCTAATCTGGACCCTCAGTGAGCTCTTGGCTTCCTTGGCCGAAATGCAAATGCCTCAGCAGAGGGACTCATCAAACTAGTCACAGATTTGAGCTCATTGTCAGATGTTTTTGACTTACTTCACTTGGCTGACAAAATTCTTTCCTGGGGTCACACTGCCTTATCAGGAGAGGACGGGAGACCTTGCACAGGGAAAGAACACAGAGATTACCTGGAGTCAGCCACATACTCCGGTCTAGTAACACCTCCCAGAGGGACATAATTCTGTTATTGCTTCCACGACTACAGCCAGACATAGTGGCTCACAAATATAACCACGGGACTCGGTTGAGGCAGGAAGACTGCTCTGGGTTCAAGGCCAGCTTGGGATATGTAGCACAGTCCTGTTTCAAAAGCCAAGGAAGAAAGAGAAGGGGGGGAGGAGGGAGGGAAGAAAGGAGAGGATGGGGTAGAGTGGGGTGGGGAGGGAAAGAAGGCAAGGGAGGAAGAAAGGGAAAGAGAAAGAACAAACAAACTGGCTTTGGCGAATCTGATGACCCTTTTATCTTCATATAAACCACTCATGAGAGGTTCATTCTAGACTGAAATTCCATGATTTTATTTTATAGTTGATTCTAATCTATGCTTTCTATGGCTTGCCCCTGAAACTTAATTTTTAACATATGTATTCCAGGACCCTGTGGCTGTCTCTGTACTCCATCTAAGCCTGGCCTGACTGTCCTGTCTGTATGGGTACTGGAACCTCACGGACTTTGGACGAGGACACCCGGGTTCTACCAACTGTCATTTTCAGTCATTGTGCCGTCAGGACCACTTAGCACCTTTAGACATCCGTTTGCTGATCTTTACTTGGTGATGCTATTTCTCAGGAGGTTAGATGAGTCGCAAGGGGTTTTGCTGAGCTTTCATGCTGGTCACTCTGCATCTAATACATGGTTAGTGCCCAGAATTTGTCTTTCTGTCTTCAAGTGTATTTCTTCTCTTTCCTCACCTTCCCTCGAGACAAACAACATACACATATCTTCTACATTCTTGTCTAAATGAGCAATCTCAACATTTGCATCATGACAGGACCCCAATGCCGCCTGTTACACAACACTAGAAATACCTAGTTTAGGTGACATTCATCTATTAATCGTCTTTTCCCCCCTCAAACTATTCCACCGACCTCTTCTTACAATACATAGGTCATTTTACCATCTGCTCTTGAGAATATCATGACAGAGTCCACAAAGCTTTGCATAAATAAAGCAAACTACTAATTTCGTTCCATCTAGTCCCATGAACCTCTCGGGAGGAAGTGTGTTAGTGTACCATGACTTATTTAGAAGGAGATCAGCACGTCTGGCAGCAGAAAGTCGCTGTGTGTTTGCTGAATTCAAAGCCGAGATATATTCTGTTTCCTTGCTGTGATCCCCACTGCCTTCCTAGTAGAGTCTGGATATAAATGTTTATTGGATTATTAACCCCACTCTGGATTTTTATAATTACTACTTCTTTTTCATATACAATTATCTTCCTAGGAACTTCAAGAATATTACTAATATTTATTTATGCTTTATGAATCTATCTTCAATTTCTTTGACATTTAAAAAATATTATCTAAATTATGCTACTGTGGTTTTTTTTTTGTTGTTGTTGTTTTTTGAAACAGAGTCTCACATGGTGTTCAGGCTGGCTTTGAACTTGTGGTCCTCCTGCTTCTGCCTCTGGAGTGCTGGAATTATGGCCTTCTCAGATCTATAGTGAGACAAGTTCCAGGTCTCATTTCAGCCTTTCTCCTGTGCAGTAAAGTGTTAACTCAGCAGGCTTGATTTACTCAAATCCTGAACATTTCAAGAAAAAAAAAACTGGCCCTTGGGAGAATCAACCTCTGAGACTTGGAATACCCTGCCTGACCAGAATATAAGTGGTGTTTCAGGTCTCAGGCCACTGCAGCATCGTTTCGACCTCTGGAGTCTAGAGACTGAGTAAAGTCAGTCATGCAGAAACCCGATCTACATGACTGACTGTCAATAAGGGCCCCTGGAGCAGATGAGTTCCCCCGACTGCCAACAGTGGTGTTAGGAGAGTTAAACCCTTGCTTGCACTGAAAGGAGGAACTGGAAACCTGATAGAACTCCAGCTGTCTGCTTTGCCTCTTGCACATTTTGATGTGTACTTTAAAATACATCAAACTTTAACCATGAGTATCAGAGGTTTCCTGGACCCCAAGTCTTTCTCATTAATTTGGCCTGAATTGCTTTTGGTGACTCCCAAGGTACTACTGAGTCTATTCTAGTCATGTGCCTTGGGTCAAATGAACTTCATTTAGGTTCATGGTCCTCACTTATAAGATGGGAATATACTCACACACCGCCACCGCGCCGCCGCCCGCTGCCGCCGTCCCGCCGCGCCGCCGCCGCCGCCCACCACACACCCCCACCACCATTATCATCCTGTTTCGTGGGCTGTTTTCTTCAAACTGAAGCATTCCCTACTAGAAGGCAGAGGGAAGTTCATAAGATTCAGAAGTAAATGAAACTTACAGGACCCAGGAAGCTTCTAAAAGATCCACAAGGCTCTCTCTCCCCAAGCAGTATCTTAGCAGTAGAAGTTGGTGAAGAGGGAAACTCTCGCTGAATCCTAGACACCTGCAATTGTGCAGGGAGCTCTAAGATGCAGCTTTTATGACTCTTCACCCTTGCTGGAGTGGGCTGTCTAGTGATGCAGCTGACTTGGAGTCACCAGGGCTCCTGTAACACTGAAAAAACTTCACTGGTTCATTAAGCTCAACTTAAGTAGAATTGGTTTTGGGGTCTTGTGTCTTTATCTGGGGAAAACTGAAAGTTGTTCAAATGTCCCCAGGAAAAGTCACACAGCATCTACTTTGCAGTGAAGTTGTGCTATCACGTTATTTTTAGTAAGAATTATTATAGAAACGCCTGGAAAAAGCTAAGTGTCAGCACATAACATGTACAGCAGCTTTGGTATTCAACCAAACCTGTTTCCTGTAGCTATCTCTCTCATGGGCTCCATGGCCTCTATCTCCAGGACAGAATTGAAATTCTGTCTGTCTGTCTGTCTAAAGTATACTCTATCTGTCTCTATCATCTATCTATCTATCTATCTATCTATCTATCTATCTATCTATCTATCTATCTATCTAATCTATCTATCCATCTATCTGAAGTTCTATCTATCTGAAGTTCATTTTCTATCTATCTATTATCTATCTATCTATCTATCTATCTATCTATCTATCTACCTATGTATCTGGCCAGGAGAGCTAATCTCATTAGAGCAGAGAGTCCTGTTCTGTCCTTTCACTCCCAGGACATTTTCTCTCTCTTGCTCTTCCTATCTCTCCCCCAAACCTTTCCTGATGGAAATCATTGGCCATCTTTATCTTTTGCCATCCATTGTGTTTATCATACATGGTACAACTCTCTCTTTCTCCATCTTTTTAAAAGTTCCTTTTGTTTTCATTGAATGTCCATCCCTGGGATTTCTTCCCATTCCCAGGTCACTGGGTGTCAGGTGTTTTGGCCTTACTCTTACATGTCTGTGATGCTTCTAATATTAGTCTTTTGTCATGGATCCTTTCTTTATCAAAGAAAAACATTCTTGGCTTAATTTTAAGTTTTATTCGTTGCAGTTGTTTTTCCTAATCACGAAAGAATGTGCAGTCAAAATAAAACTCTTACAAATATTTATACCTTAGAAAGGTATGGGAAGCTAGGGGCAAGCAGCAGGCTGGACCAGGTGACAGAGCTTGACTTCTGAACCACAAGCAGGGGGCAGAGTGAAATCTCAGAATTATGAAGGCTTTTCATCTCAGAGCTTGTCCCCAGTGACACGCCTCCTCCTGCAAGGCCACACTTCCCAAATCTACCCAGAACCACCAACTGGGACATGTATTCAAAAATCTGAACCTATGGAGGACATCTCATCCAGAGCACTACAAAATGTCTCATTGTGTAACCCGACGGGCTTGGAAATTGCCCTGACAACCAGGCTAGCCTGTATCCACAAAGAACTAACTTCCTTTGCCTCTTGAGTACTGGATTAAAAATGTGTCACCACATCCGGTAGAGTCTTCTTAAATGACACAAGGCAGTTTTATTTTTCCCCCTAAACCCGCAGACATATAAAAAGAGATAAAAGCATTCAGACACATGTGCAGCAAGCTACATTTATAACACATATCTATTCTTTTACATGCTAGGACTCCACTCTCAGGAAAGTTGTCCCTCCCCTCCCTTTGCAGAGGTTTCTATGGGAGTTGTCAGATGCATTCATTCATTTATTCAACACTTTTATCAAGCCTGTATCTGATGCTGTCCCAGGCCTGGAGACTGAAATCAACAAAGAATTCTTGTGCTCATGAAGCTTATATTGTAACAAAGGAGGTCAGACATTAACAAAATTAGTAAAGTGTGCAATGTGTCAGTTGAGGAAGTGCCATGGAAAAAATTCAGCAGGAACATGAGCTGTTGTGAAGAACACTAAAACATGAGAGTGAGGTAGGAAAGTGTTGTCAAGAGAGATGGGATGAAGGAGGTGCTGTGTTCTACAAGTGGTTTACTTCATCCAGAAGATTTTGGAGACTGGATCAAAACAGAAAATTTAAACCAACAATGTGGAATGAGCTTTATTAGAAGCAGACTTTCTTAGTCAGTGCTCTGTTGCTCTGAAGAGACATCATGACCACAGCAACTCTTGTAAAGAAAACATTTAATCGGGGATGACGTGCAGTTCAGAGGTTTAGTCCATTATTGTCATGGTGGGAAGCATGGCAGTGTGTAGGCAGACATGGCGCTGGAGAAGGAACTGAGAATTCTACTTCCAGATCATCAGCAGGAGAAGAGAGAGAAGAGAGAGAGAGAGAGAGAGAGAGAGAGAGAGAGAGAGAGAGAGAGAGAGACTGGGCCTGGCTTAAGCATTTGAATCCCCCAAACCCACCTAGTGACACACTTCCTCCAACAAGGCAGCACCTACTAATCCTTGTCAAATAGCACCACCCTCTTAACAACAAAGCATTCAAATCTATGAGCCTGTGGGGACCACTCCTATCCAAATCACCACACAGTTAGAGAATGAAGAATGTAGATTAGAGTGTAGCGAAAAGAGATATGGTGGGGGTGGGAGAGAGGGAAGGAGAATGGAGAGATCACAGACTATCTTAGTCAGTCTGAAATATAATATTAAATAAAATGACCTATGAGTTAAAAAGGCTTGTCCAATGTGTAAATGTTGGCTACTTTAGAAAATTCGTGCTTGGCGCTTCTAATGCCCAGAATACTGTATCTGTAATAATTGCTTTGACATAGATTTATTGCATGAATAGTAGAAATGTAACTGGTATCCCCTGTCTGGGATCATTCAGCAACGAGGCATCTTAAGAAAGAATGTTACCTGGAGAGAACTATGAAGAGAATGGCTGTAAGGCAATGTGGAGAAACAAAGAAGACAAAGTGGCTATCCCATAATATCCACACTTCCATTTAAAGTATCTGCGGAGAAAGTAAAGTGATTTTTTCCCTCTCTTAGAGAGACAGTCTAATGCCAGGTCTGCAAAGAGTTTAATTATTAATTTAAACCATAGGATTTTTGTTGTTGTTGTTCGTTTGTTTGTTTGTTTGTTCAGATAGGATCTCAGTATGTTATCCTGGCTGGCCTGGAACTTACAGAAATCCACCTGCCTCTGACTCCTAAACACTGGGGTTAAAGGCATGCACTGAAGGAGTCTGTGCTAGATGGTTGGTAAATCCTGACTGGATATATTAGTCAAACAATGAACTTTGATTGTTGGGCCTTGGTGTTTTGTCTCAGGAGTGAGTCAGTGATGAAATGAGGGAATGGACCTTGGGGCTAGCTTTAGGAATGTAATCTACAGTTTAGCAAGGATTAGCAAACAGGGGTGGGGTAGGGGAGGGCAAAACCTGTCCATGACCGGCCTGTTAGAGAGGTCTTCATGCATCGTCACAAATGGCTCAACTATAGTTTTTGATATCTAACCGACGTCTATAAAGGAATGGAAACTCCAAAAGAACATTAACATTTTTTTTTTTTTAGAATTGTCAAGAACTGCAGTAAAAAAAAAGTGGAATTATCAAGATAAAGTATTTCAAAATCCATATATATGCACACACACACACACACACACAGACACACACACACACACACACACACACACACACACGTAGGTTTGAGGGGGGCGTTCTTTACGGAAACGAAGTGACTCCCTCATTTCAAATACACAAATTAAGTGTTTGTGTTGGGTCGTTTACCTCTGCTTCACGGAACTAAGAGCATTTGGAAACAGAGACAGTACCCTGAGGTGCCATAACAAGTAATTGGCCTATACTGAGCCTATGGACTACAATTCCCAGAAGGCCTTGCGGCCCAACCTATGTCATCTGTGTGTGCCTCTTGGTCCAAGCCGTGAAAGCATGGCAGCTGCAGAGAGAGAGGTGGTTTCACCTCTGATTGTGGACACAGCCCCAGATATTTCAGGATCAGCCGCGGCCTCTGTAGCAGCAGCGGTGGCGGTGGCGGCCAGGACTGGATCGCAAGCCCAGGTCTCCAAGGCCGCCCTGGCTGCTAAGCTCATGTCGCTGAGCGGCGTGTTCGCCGTGCACAAGCCCAAAGGACCCACTTCAGCCGAGCTGCTGAACCGGCTGAAGGCGAAGCTGCTGGCAGGTACTGCCGCCGGGGTAGGGACCTGGCTGAGGCATTCTCCGCTGCAGGGCCAGAGCCCTGGGATTTTTATCTTTAGTCTTTTTTTTCTTTTCTTTTCTTTTTTTTTACTTACTGACTTAATTTGCACGTCCAGGGCTCAAGAGAAAAAAAAGAGTGACCATCGAATTAACTCTGGAGGGAAACCCAGGGCATATTGGGCTTGGACTTACCCAAGTGCAGACTCTTTCAACAGTGTCCATTTGAGATTCTCACGGGAAGTATGTGTAGAGTTGGGGTCCAGTCTGCATACACAAGTTTCCACCCTGATGCTTGCAGGCCACTTTTCTGTAGTTTGATCCTTCCCAGGGTTTTTGTTTGGCTCATGCGAATGAGTCCCACCACGGGAAACGCTGACTCTGTACCCCTAAGTTGCAAACTTAAAAGTTTATTTGAAAAGCATGTAGGCTGAGTTAGCTAAGTGTTTGTGTTGGGTCGACTTAGAAAGAACACCGTTTTCACCTTTTAGTGGGCATAGTAATTCATCTTCTATACAAATACAGGTTCCTAGTCTTGCAGATGGTGAGATTCTGAAGATCTGGGATATATTTTGGAAATTCTGCCTTTTATTTTGATAGAGCATTTTTTTGAGGAACATTAAAATAGAAGATGGCCATTTTTCTAAACATGGCCCCTGTTGATCATTTAAAAAACAAAACAAAACCCTTTAGTTTTGTGTGTAGTGTGTGTATGTGTTCCCGAGTGTGTGTGTGTGGTGTGTGTGTGTGTGTAGATGAGAGGTGTGTTGTTGACCATCTTCAGAGCTGGCTTTCCATCTTGTACATTGAGCTAGAGTAGCTCACTTGAACCTAGATCTTGCCAACTAGGCAAGTCTGCGTATTCAACTTCCTGTAGGGAATAACTAGCGGCTCCCTAGCCCTGGGAATCAGGTAGGCTTCAGTGTCACCCTCATGTTTATGTGGGTGCTGGAGATCCAAACTCTGGTCCTCACGATTGCTTTGTGAGCACTTTACCCTGTGAACAGTCCCCACAGAGCCTTTTGCTGGATTCTCTTGCTAAGCTGTGTCTGTGCTATCTGATAGGGACATAGGGTGAACGGTGGTTGTCTCTTCTCTTAACGAGGCTTACAGTCTTGTGATCTCTGCAGTTCTAAATTCTCCAGAGCTTCAGCTTAGCTTGTCTTGTTTCAGGTACAGAAAAGCTTCTCACACTGCTCAGTGTGACCTGGAAGACTTAATATATTTTTGTTTTTTTGTTTTGTTTTGTTTTGAGATGGGTTTGCCTTGAACTCACTCAGTGATCCTCCTGCCTCAGCTCCTGAATGTGAGACTTACAGGTGTGCCCCCATCCTGATTTAAATTTGTCTTTTAGCTAGGAGCCAAACTATTCTGATAGTATAATTTGCTTATTTAAATGTTTATTGACAAATACATACATTCTTCTGGATGCTAAATGTTGGTGTTATACCTGCTCATTGTTAAGTATGGTAGTTAACTTTGATTGTCACCTCAATATCATCTAGAATTCCCCTAGATAGAGAATTTCAGTAAGGGATAAGGATTGTCTATATTGGGTTGGTTTGTGGGCATATCTGTGAGGGATTGTTTTAATTAAGTTCATTGATACAGGAAGATGTAGCCTGCTGTGGTGGCACCCTCCCTAGTCAGGGCGTTTGAACTTGTGTGAGAGTGGAGAACATGAGCTGAGCACACGCATGCAAGCCTTCGTTCTCAGCCTGATCCTGACTGGATGACTAGAACAGCTCTCAAGCTCCACAGTGGTAGAGAGTGAGCTGGAATTATGAGCTAAAACAAACTCTCGTGGGTTACCTTTGAGAAGGCATTTTATTACAGCATTAATGACCCTAGAACATCGAGTTTTCCTTATATGCTACTATCTGTCAGGATGTGTCATTTAGGGCATATTGAACTGAGGACTTGCATCAAATGGAAGGAATTTTTTTTTTTTCCTTCACAGATACGTTATTTTTGTTTGGCTTGCCTGGTTTGTGAGTAAACTGGCTTTTTTGGCCCAGAGATTACGGTTCTTAGAGAAGCTTTTCATAGGATCAAAACTCTGAAGTTTCTTGGCTGCACTTGGTTGGGATTGATTGTTTCAAGGCTGTCACTAGGCTGGTTTCTACAGAGCACTCACTAAGATGCTGAAGACTTCCTCCCTATAGTTCCTGTGATTGGGCAATTCTGTATTCATATTAGCTAACATGTGCTTTCCCAGTGCCTGTGATTGGGTGATTCTATATTCATATTAGCTAAGCGAGCTTCTCCAGTTCCTGTGATTGGGCAATTTGTATTCATATCAGCTAATGGAGCTTCCTCGGTGTCATGCTAACCACCTGTCAGAATCTCCTGCAAGATTCTTTTTTTTTTTTTTTCTTTTTTTCGAGACAGGTTTCTCTGTGTAGCCCTGGCTATCCTGGAACTTACTCTATAGACCAGGCTGGCCTCGAACTCAGAAATCCGCCTGCCTCTGCCTCCAAGTGCTGGATTAAAGCTTGCGCCACCACTGCCCGCTTCCCTGCAAGATTCTTAAAGATAGCTATTCTGTCCTGTCCAGGTTTGACAAAACACTGGTTTACTCAGCCAGCAGCACAGCCTCTTCGCAAACGTTCCTTGCGGTCCTTACGTTGATTCCTCCTGTTGTAGAATCCCTTCTCTTCCGTGACTTTGAACCTTTCCAGGTCTGAAGCATCATGAGGACAACTAATAAAACTAGCTGAGAACTAGGTGTAGGTAGAAATAGCCCTGTATGAGATGTGCTTCCAGTGAGTTGACACCAGGAAGGACAGAGGAAATCACAGACATTTAGAGACCTTAGCTGAGGTCTTTTAAAACTAGCTGCATATGCCAAAGCTAACTATTTTTTTGTTACTTTCTAACTATTGAGATATTACTAGAATTCACCTGGTTAGCTTAAATATATACTCAGTTTTTGTTTTTCTTGGGCTGGAAAGATAGCTCTACAGATAAGGACGTTGGCTAATATTCCAGAGATCCAGATTTGATTCCAGCATCTACTTGGTGTCTCATTTCCATCTGTAACTCTAATTCCTGGGGCTCTACTGCCTTCTTCTGGCCTCCTTGGACACTGCATGCACAGGTACACAGGTAACCAGAATGTCCACACACAGAGATAGGTAGACAGAAGATAGTAGCAGACAGACAGACAGACAGATCCACACACATATAGATGGGTGAATACATACATACATACATACATACATACATACATACATAATTGTTTCTCTTAAAATGAGTTCTAGTTTCTATTTTGAAATACTATTCTTTTGTAATTTTTAAGAAGTCTCTCTCCTTCCCTCTCTTCTTCCCCCCTCTCTCTTTCTTTCTCCCTCTCTTTCTTTCTCCTCTCTTCTCCTCTCTCTCTCTCTCTCTTCTGTCTCTCTTCTCTCTCTGTATGTGTGTGTGTGTGCATACATGTGTGTGGAGGCCAGAGGTCAACCTCAGGAATCATTCCTCTGTCCACATTATTTTTTGAGACAAGGTGTTTCACTGGCCTGGAACTCACCAAGTAGATGCCAGCAAGCCCCTGTCTCAGCTCAGGGATTATAAATTCATGTCACTACTTCCAACTTTTTCTGTAATGTGGGTTCTGGGGATTGAACTCAGTTTCTCATGTTTGAGTGGCAAGCAGTTTACCAACTGAGCTGTCTTCCTAGGCCTGGTTATACAGTTTTGCTTTGTTTTGAAACATGGTCTCACCATATATCCTTGGCTATCCTGAGACTCACTATGTAGAACACCCTGGCCTCAAACTCACTGTTTAAAAGCATCTACCACCACACTGAGCCCACTGCACAATTTAAAATCTGTTTTTGCTAGGTTATGCGGTCAGAGCCTTACACTTGTACCAAACTTTTTGTTTTGAATAGGTTACTTGTCTCCCATGCTCTTCCTGACTTGTAATTACCTTTTTTTCGTCCCATTACATCTGTAGAAGCCGGAATGCCTTCTCCAGAATGGAACAAGAGGCAGAAGCAGACTCTGAAAGTCGGACATGGAGGGACGCTGGACAGTGCAGCGCAAGGTGTTCTGGGTAAGAGATGCAAAGGAGGTTTAATGCACTTTCCTTCAATACCAGAAATGCTAACTGAACTCTGGTGCCTCAGTGTATATTGGAGTGTTCTAGTTGTTCTGTGGTTCTAGTCCTTCTTCCCCGAAGCCCTTGAATGGTTCAGGGCCACAGCACCACAACACAAGCACCACAGAGCACACAGCACCACAGCACAAGCACCACAGAGCACACAGCACCACAGCACAAGCACCACAGAGCACTAGCACCACAGAACACACACACCACAGACACATAGTACCACAGCACACAACATCACAACACACATAGCACCACAAAGCACAGAGCCACAGCACCGTAGCACACAGCACCACAGAGCCACGCACTATTGCCTCTCCTACCAGCAGGGAGCTTTGAGCAGAGTGATTCTGGCAGAACAGTACACACCAGATGAAACTTTGTGTTGAAAGCTGCTGAGCATCTGAACTTGTTAAGGACTATCCACTCCGCGTAATTGTTGCGGCTCACTATGGATGCTTCTCCTTGTAGGAATCTGGAATTCTGAGCTGCCATACAGGCAGAGGGTACCTGGGAACATTTCCCAACCCCAAATAAAACTTGGGAATTATGTTTTTGATATATTTCCCAGAGAGAAACATTGTATCCATTGTTGTATTTCATCATAGTTGCTGAAAGAACAAAGCAAATGTCTCCCCTAGGCAGGAGGCTGAGAGGCCGAGGAGGGCATCTCTCCAGTGTCCTGTCCCTGGTGATATCAGTGGTGCATTCTTACCATGTCAGGAAATCTCACTAAGGCACAAATATACTGTGATCATAAATCCTAGCTACTTATGAGTCTTTAGACATGGGATAGTTGTGGAGCTACTGACAAGGTATAGCATACAGCTCTGGAGGTGCTGCTATATCTAATCTAATCTCAGATTGATTTTCTTTAGAACATAACCTGATAGGTCTTGAGGAGAAGCCGTTTGTTCTTCACAGACATTTACTGGCTTAATTGCTTTTGGAGAAAATCTTGGTAGTACTGATTAAGAGGAGAAATTAAAAAAAAATTTTTTTTTGTTTTTGTTTTAAAACTATAGTAGAGGTTCTAAGGGTTGTGCTGTCCTGGGACTGACTGGTGAGTTGTCCTGGGACTGACTGGTGAGCTGTCCTGGGACTGACTGGTGTGCTGTCCTGGGACTGACTGGTGAGCTGTCCTGGGACTGACTGGTGAGTTGTCCTGGGACTGACTGGTGTGCTGTCCTGGGACTGACTGGTGTGCTGTTCTGGGACTGACTGGTGTGCTGTTCTGGGACTGACTGGTGTGCTGTCCTGGGACTGACTGGTGAGCTGTCCTGGGACTGACTGGTGTGCTGTCCTGGGACTGACTGGTGAGCTGTCCTGGGACTGACTGGTGAGTTGTCCTGGGACTGACTGGTGTGCTGTCTGGGACTGACTGGTGGCTGTCCTGGGACTGACGCTGGGTTGTGTTCTCCTGGTGCTGATTCTGAGTTGTATTGCCATGTGGTTTGTGCTGTTGTCATTTGTGTCCTCTGCTTCCCCTTCCCTACCAGGGAGAATCAGATGGAGGCCGGCATGGTGGTTGGCGTTTCTTTTCACGCTGTCACCATGCTGTGGCTATGTGCTTTTCAGCTGCCCCTCATTCCTGTTCTTTAGTGACTTCCAGTGTTCTTTCTCCCTCTTCCATCTTTCCCATCCCGACTCTGCTCCTGCTGTGTGTCTCACGGGGCAGTGTTTAATCGCACTATTACTGCCAGTGCTCTGTCCATTTTACAAACGTGGGCTCTGTAATAATGGTTCAGGTTCAAGGTCTGAGGCAGGGTTCTCAGCCTTCCTAACGCTGCGACGCTTTAATAAACTTCCTCACGGTGTGCTGACCCCAACCATAGATTATTCCATTGCTACTTCATAACTGTAATTTGCCACTCTTGTGGATCCTAATGTAAATGTCTGATATGCAGGATATCTGATATGCGACCCCTGTGAGAGGGTCATTTGACCCCAAAGGGGCTGTGACCTACAGGTTGAGAACCTCTGATCTAAGGTGACAATTGAAGAATAAAATAAGAATTTTCATTCTATTTTATATAAAAAAATATATATTACTGGAGAGCCTGCAAAATTAACTAATAATATCTGGAGGCAAGAGCGGTTCCCTGGAGTTGTGCCATCTTTGTCTTGACACCCCTGAGTGTGCTAGGCTGTGTCATGAGGGGCAGCCAGGGTTAACGTTGCTGAGCAGATGATTTAATAAGATTACCTGGAGTTTCCATGTAAGCCTAGTGAGCAGCCTTAGAAGTGGAGGAGGCACAAGAAAGCCAGGACATGTGGCCTTGTAGGCTTCAGGGATGTGATCGCTGGCTTTGAAGGTGAAAGGAACCAAGAATGTGAGCAGCCCCTGAGAGCTGGAAAAGGCAAGGCATTCGCTGGGGGATGCTTTTAGGTGAGCTTCTCCCCTAGGGCTGCAGAAGGAACACAGCCTCGCCAGTCCCTACAGTTCTTTCAAAATTGATATTAATCATTGTTGTAGCCCATGGTAGCCTGCTTTAGATTTCTGACTTGAGAACTCTATGCTGGGGCAGTGGGGTCTCTTTAAACCACAAGGAAAGTTTGTTGCAGCAGCCATAGGAGACCAACCCGCACTGTTACCATCAGCCCCTTAAGATGGAAACTAAGTTTCTACTTACCACTTTAACTAGATATGTTTAACTTCACAGGTTATAAAAGCACAGTGAGACGTTTCAGAAGTATTACAAACAAAGCCGATAAATAATTATTTATGGTTGCTACTTCTACCAAATGACCATTCTTAATTATGTTTGCTATATTTTTAGTTCTCTTCACATTTATTTTTTTACTTTCATTTTGTGTCTCTGAGTGATGCCAGAGGAGGGCGTTGGATCACCTGGAGATTAGAGTTACAGTTGGTTATAATCTGCCATGTGCATGCTGGGAACTCAACCCCTAGCCCCTGGAAGAGCAGTCAGAGATCTTAACCACTTGGCCCAGGCCTAGGTGGTCTCCACCCTTCTCCAGGACTGTCCCAAAACTGATCTCTGCTTTGTGGTTTCCTGCTCTGGTTTACACTCAACAGAAATATTTTTCATGTTACTTTTTAAAAACTTTGAAAACATGTTTTAAACATTTTTTCCCCTTATCTACGTAACAGTAAAATACAGTTGTGTGATTGGTTCTCCAGCTGAGGCCTTGGAGGTCAGTACCAGAGCTCTGTTCGAATGCTTGACTTCCTTAGGAGCACCCTTCTCTGTGGGCCTTCTAGTCGCTTTCCTTTGCATTACTAAGGAGATTCCTCCAGCTGTAATGGCACTGCCAGCTTAAGGTGTTAGAGACTTAAATAAACACCAACCAGAGCTCCCAAGCGTGGAGGCTGTGGACTGGCAGCACCGTGCCCTCGAAACTGGTGTGCTGGGACCTCATGTAGGCTTTTTTTTTTTTTTTTTTTTTAAAGGATTTTTGTAAAAAGTCAGAATATTGGAAAATAAAGTAGCAGATGTGAGGAAACCCCTTATTTTATCCACCGTGTCCTCCCTGTTCCCCAGGCTAGGCATCTGCTTTCCTGTGACTGCAGTTTCTCTCATCTCCTCTGCTGGCCTTTCCAGGTTTGACTGGTTTCCTGGTTTGCTCTCTTCTGCGTCTCCATGTGAGGACTGCCCTCTTAACTTTGGTAACATTTGTCTCCCTGTTAGGTTGTAACTTGGATGGCTAGGCCAAGTCTTACTCAGTCCTGCGCTACACAGTAAGGACAGAATAGGATCCTGCAGATCAATGATCAAATGAGTGCAGGGCCTGGGAATGGGCTGGGGAGAGTCATCACTAAGTAAAACTGCAAAATCCAGCCCTTGACTCTGCCTCTAGCCCGTAAAAAAAAAAAAAAAAAAAAGGCCGGGCGGTTGGCGCACGCCTTTATCCCAGCACTTGGAGGCAGAGGCAGGCGGATTTCTGAGTTCGGCCAGCCTGGCTACAGAGTGAGTTCCAGGACAGCCCAGCGACACAGAGAAACCTGTCTCGAAAACTAAAAAAAAAAGCGCTTCGTGCAGGATCCCAGCTGTAGATACTCTTTCTAGATCCCACTGTGGGACGAGCATTCTCCAAATTCTACTTCCACTAACCACCCCACCTCTGGCCTTGTTTCTTCTCGAATACACAATGAGAGGGTTTTTCTGGGGGGCTCTCCAGTGTCTCCATGACAGTTCATCATTCTGGACCACCTAGCTAGGCTGGAGGCCACCGTCTGGTGAAGCATGCTCCTGAGTCAAAATCCCATGTCAGGCTGCTTGTAAGGCTGACAAATGCCCTGCCCCCACTCTGGTCCCGAGACTGTGTGCAGTTTGCTCCTCGAGAGCATGTTTTTCTTCTTCATGTGTGTCCTCACCAACTTACTCCATTTGCAACGCTGATGGATGAAGCCTTCTTTGGCCTCTGACTTCTGGGTGTTCCTCTCGAGACCCTCCCTGCGATTCCTCCCTCTGTTCATGTTGACACTTCTATACACTGTCACATGACATTTAGTAGTATTCACCCACTAACTGGGGCAACAGTTTTGAGCACTTTGATTTCTCCTTGTCTGTCATTTGCTTCCCCCCCCCCGCCCCCCATCCCGGAGAATACTTAAGCTTCAAAGTCAGGAAATAGTTTCCCAGCTCTGTGGTGTCCTCTCAGGACTACGTATAGTAGCTGCTGAAAAGCTATCGATTCATCTACATGTGATCAAATTACATCAAATCTTTGTTGCCGTTATACAAAGTTTCTACCTCATCAGCAGCCTTAGCAAGTGCTGCTGTTTGAAGAATATCGAGCTCTTCAGAGCTACTGGAGGCAAACGACCTTTGATCTTCGTTCTTGAACGATTATGATTCTACTTAGAGATGGAGGATCCGTCCCAGTGAGTGTCATGGGAATTCGGGATAGACTTTATGAATGAGCTGAGTCTTCAGCTAGATTTTGAAGGTTAAGCTTTGAGTATTAAGAAGCTGGGACTTAGGAGTTGGGTTTGCCGTGAACTTCGTGGAGAGCACACGCTGAGGTTTCAGAAACAGTTACGAAGTGGTCTGAGCTGGAAAAGGAAGACTGGGTGTAGCTGCACAGTGGCCAGGCTTTTGTATAAAGAAATGATAAAATCCACTCTACCGTCCCTGGTGAGCCTGGTGTGTCAGGATGAGTAGTGCTGAAACAGAGGAAGACGGGAGCGCTGTGCTGTGGTTGGCTGGTCTGGGTTAAAGCGGTTCTGTTGGCCCTCATTCCAGCTGTAGCTAGCCTTCTCTCTGTTGGGCTGATTACCTGTGTTTCTCTCCTTTTGATTGTGTACTGCGTGCTACTAATCATTTTTAATGGTTCGTTAGCTGCGATGATGGCTTTTGCTTTGTTTAGTGATGAAGCGTCAGGGCTTCGTCAGCCCTCTTGAACATGGCTAATTGTACCATGTATTTTTTTTTATGGTACCCATATAAAATCCCAGTGCCTCCTCTGAGACTGCTCTGAATCTTCATCCTCTAATTGGCTGGGCTGAGGCGTTTGCTGTGTTTAATATTTGGGAACGGGAAGGTATTCTTTCTTTTCTCCCTTTCCATATCCAGAATTCCTAGTTGTCTGACATCATCTAACTGGATTAATAGCGGCCCCCAATTCTGTTAACTGTATATTCTCTGCAACCTTGCACTACATAGGCCAGTAAATTATATATAAGATATGCAGACGTTTGACAAACCTCATTTTCAGAATACATTGTAAAAATATTTTTTTTTCTTTCACAGTGGTTGGGATTGGAAGAGGAACAAAAATGCTGACCAGCATGTTGTCGGGGTCCAAGGTAAGACTGGGAGAACGCATTTCTTTCTTCCATGTTTTTCTCAGTGACCATCTTGCTTTTCTATTGCTGTGACAAACCACCATGACCAAGGCAACTTACCGAAGAGTGTAACTGAACTATCCAGAAGGCCAGACTCTGTGATGGTGGAGCAAAGACCTGGCGACAGGGTTGGGGCAGCAGCTGAGAGCTCACATCTCAGACCGCAAGCAGGAGGCATGGAGCACACTGGGAATGGCGGTCTTTCGAAACCTCAAAGCCCACCTCCAGTGGCAGACCTCTTTCAGCAAGGCCACAATGCCTAATGGCTCCCAAACAGTTCAACTGAGGGCCAAGTACTCAAACATATGGGGGATATTTTCAGTAGTTATAAAATGAAAGCACGGAGGATGGCTGGGAAGATGATTCGGATCTCAGGTGGCACAGACCTTGACCTCATTGAAGGGTGCAGACAAGTGGATCCAGGAGCTTGCTGGTCACCCAGTGCCAGCAGGAAGCTGAGCTCCAGACTCAGTGACAAACCCAACCTAAAACAGATAATGAAGAGACATTCATGGAAGATAGTCCAATGTCAGTCTCTGTCTCCACACATGCAGATACCTCCACACACATCCCCACATACACTTCTCTTCTTCTCTCTCTCTCTCTCTCTCTCTCTCTCTCTCCTCTCTCTCTCTCTCTACTCTCTCACACACACACACAAGCATGCACACACGCACATGTACCACAGAAGACAGCAGGAACCCCTTAAGATGATAAATGATGTTTGTCTATGAAAGCAACCCTGACTAAATCCAAGTGTACTTTTTAGGCACTTGGAAGGGGAGGAGGAGGAGGAGGAAGAGGTTGGAAACCTCGGGCCACTTTGGGCATTCGCATGGTGGAAGGAATGCTGTAGAGAAAGTCAGGATGTGAAAGTTGTCTACCTCCACAGGCTAACACCCCCACCCCACTCCTGCCATATACATAAACCCACACATACAGGCAAAAGAAAAAAGTGTTTAAAATGTACGTCATCGCTTTCAGGTAGATTAACACATTGTTCTTAAACATTGCTGTGCAGAGTTTACAGTCTGTTTTTGACACTAATTTTTTGCCAGTGACCTTGTTTCTTAACTACAAAATGTAAATGATGGCTGTTAGGTAGGGGATTATGATTATAGTTATTTTATTTTTTACACTACTTGGTACTTACACTGAAATATTTGCTATCCATCCTTCTCCACAAACTCATAAGCACACCAGTGACTCCATGGGACTGAAAGAGTTCACCTGTAAATTCCAGGCATATTTTCAGAAAAAAATGACTGAAGATATAAACACATCTGGTTCAGGTTTTATCTGGTACAAACCGTTTTGGTGTTGAGCTGAAAAGTCGGATGTCACACACAGAGAAGTCAGGGACCTCAGACGACGGTCTCAGAGCTAGAACATCCCCAGGCGGTCTCGTCTCAGAAGCCTGGCTCCGTGTTTCACGGACTGTTGATCGGACGTCGGGGTGTGGCTTTTCTCACACTTTCTATTTTATGTCGATTATTTGTTAAAAGGATGAAGTCATCTGACTTGTGTTGAAGCGTACATTTTGTTAGAAAATAATTAATAACTATTAGAGATACCGTTCTGATAGATGTATTTCTTACTTGTTGCTGTGATAAAATACACAAGAAGTAACTTAAGGACTTCTTTTTGCTCACGGCTCCTAAGTTCAGTCCATGATGGTGGGGAAGGCATGGCCGCGCAGTCCAGCCCCGATGGAGAACCCGTGCCAGGCCTACCCTGACCAGTAGTGATGAATCTTCTAGGACCTCAGCCCATGGGCCAGTCCTGCCTACATTAGGGCAGATCTTCCTACTTTATGTAACCTCATTTCCACAATTCCTTAGCAGTGGCTTCAAAGATTTGTTTCCAAATCTCATCGAGTTAACAGTAGAGACTCATGTAGACTGTAGTAAATTCACCTTATTGTGAGGCTAATATAAGCAAATCGTTTCAGTAAATAACTCCAATCCTACATATGGAGTACCTTTGTTTGAGGCAGGATCTCATGTGGCCAAGACTGGCCTTGAACTCCTGATTGTCCTGTCAGTACCCGTCAAGTGTTGGGATTAGGGGCATGCACCACCACGTGACTATGACACATAGTCCCTGGTATAGGTTTGACATTTTATTTCTAGTTCATTTTAAAAGGTTTCAGTGACTGTAGGCCCCTGTCTTGACCCAGACTTGTAGTGATATGAGGTAATGCTCACTCTTTCTCTACTTCTTAAATGTCCAGATGGATTCTCACCTGTATCACACACTGCTTGAAACATTGCACTTGTGTGTAGGGTTGTGTAGGGTGCAGTCGTATCCTTTCCTCTAGGGCGGTAGGTGCTCAATTTATATTCCACGTGTATTACTGTGTACACTTCCCTCGAGAGCTAGGAGCATTGCTGTTCCAATGGCTGGATGTAATTTTGCAGTCAGGAAACATCATTAGAATTCCTCTCTGCCTGGCACCCTTTCATACAGTCACTCTAGATCAACAGGCAGAGCACTGGATTTCATTTTATTACTTTGTTTGCTTATTAGAGGCAGAGTCTCACTACCTAGCCCCAGCTGGCCTGGAACTCACATATATAGCAGGCCTGAACTCACGCTTCCTGATGCTGTTAAGTGTGCCACCTGAACTTTTTTTTTTTTTTTTTTTTTTTGTTTCGAGAAGTTCTCGTAGCCGCTGTCTGGAC
Organism: Mastomys natalensis; assembly: GCA_021653895.1. Lineage (NCBI taxonomy): Eukaryota > Metazoa > Chordata > Mammalia > Rodentia > Muridae > Mastomys > Mastomys natalensis. The sequence goes on from JAJTUV010000060.1 coordinate 1,276,687, forward strand.
TACTGTAGACCAGGCTGGCCTCGAACCAAAATCCACTGCCTCTGCCTCCAATGCTGGGATTAAAGGGTTGTGCCACCCGGCATGGAACTCTTAAAATAAAATCTTCAGAACCGCCGCAGCTCTCACGTCGGAGCTACGGCCCCTTCCTGCTCCGAGCCTCTGCGCCGGAACCGGCCCTGAAACTCGGCCAGCAGACCGGCCCTTCACCGAGGCGCCGAGGCCAGGGCCGCTGGGCCCCTGGAGCTTTGTGTTCGCAGGCCGTCCCATGCGGGCCCCCGGTGCGGACCCAGCATGTATGTGCCTGGCGGCTGCCATGACCCTCAAGACCATGAGGATCCACAGCAAAGCACCTCTCCCGGGTGGCATCCAAGACAAAAATGAAAAGAATAGACCATCCTTGAAATCTCTGAAAGCTGATAATAGACTGGAAAAATCCAAATATAAGACGCTTTGGGGAAAAATATTTTACCTTGACTTGCCTTCTATCACCATATGTGAGAAACCTACAAAAAGATATAAAGGAACTTGGAGGGCGAGTTGAAGAATTTCTCAGCAAAGATATCAGTTATCTTGTTTCAAATAAAAAGGAAGCAAAATGTGCACAGACATTGGGTCGAGTTTCGCCTGTACCGAGTCCAGAATCTGCATGTACTGCAGAAACCACCTCTCCTCATCCCAGCCACGATGGAAGCTCCTTTAAGTCTCAGGACAGAGTGTGTTTGAGCCAAGGAAAATTGTTAGCTGAAAAAGCTGTCAAGGATCATGATTCTATTCCTGCTAATAGTATATTATCAAATGCCTTATCACGGGGAGTAAAGATTCTTCATATTGATAACATTCGATATTACATCAAACAGAAGAAGAAAGCATTGAGTGCAGTCAAGAAATCAAGTACTTCTGGGAGGGACACGGGGGAAAAAGCTGGCACTGGAATACAAAAGGCAAGAACAGGGAGACTCAAGAAGCCTTTTTTAAAGGTTGAAGATGTGAACCGGTCTTACAGGCCATTTTACCTTCAGCTCCCCAGTATGCCTTGTATAAACTACTTTCTTCAGAAGCCATGCAGTCCATTTGATATAGAGAAGTCATCCAGCATCCAGAAACAAGCTCAGGCTAAACTCAGAATTAATACGGATGGCGATAAATGTGGAACCCCAGTTCAACTCCAGTTGAAGGAAAAGAGAAAAAAAGGATATTGTGAATGTTGCTTACAGAAATATGAAGATCTCGAAACTCACCTTCTGAGTGAGAAACACAGGAACTTTGCACAGAGTAACCAGTATCAAGTTGTCGACGATATTGTATCTAAGTTAGTTTTTGATTTTGTGGAATATGAAAGAGACACACCTAAAAAGAAAAGAATCAGATACAGTGTTGGATCCCTTTCTTCTGTTTCTGCAAATGTCCTGAAAAAAAATCTGAACCAAAGGAGAAGCTACCATTGGAACCCACGTTCCAGAAGGATGTGGAAGAGAGCAATAGACCACTGCTCGAGCAGAATTTTCAGCATGAAGAAACCCAGAAACCTGAAGAAAAGCTTGTGTTTGCTTCAGGACCCATGACTTATTCTTCAGCAGGATTGAAAGGATACGACGGAAACCACTGAGCACGTTCAAATGCACGGGAGCCTGACCTGAAGCAGGATTGTGCACAGCTACCTCTGCTGACAACGAGCAGCAGGGCGTGCGCGATGGCTCTGAACATGAAGCAACTGTGGATAGAAATGACGTACAGCAGAGAGTGGGTGCCACTCCAGGTGTGCCACAGTCATGTGCACAAGTTTCTGTCTCGGTACAGAAAGTAATCTACCCCAACCAAAATTAACTGCAGATACTACACAGTTTCCAGCACTAGATCTGCAAGAAAAGGATCTTCATGTTGTGATTGGTCATGATTCTGACCTGTCATTAAATACATCAAAAGAGCACCTAACAGTGAAGAGAGAACTCCACCCTGCGTCCTGGGAGCCTCATGAGTGTGACACTGGGACTATGGATAGTTTGCCTTGTGGTAAATCCAGCGAACAGTGAGAGTGTTACTCGGGCAAAAGAAAGCAAGTGTGGAACCGGGTGCGATTTGGATGAAACAAGGACTGAGTACCCTCCTGCACATGAAGACAGAACTTGTGGGTCACCAGTACAGTCTCTATTGGACCTTTCTCAACAAGCGGGGAGAAATCAGAATTTTTGGGTTTTACAAGCTACACTGAAAACAGTGGAATATGTGATGTTTTAGATATTTGGGAGGAAGAAAATTCAAGTGGCCTGATATCGACATTTTTTTCTTCCCCTTCAGCTTCTGCATTTGTTGGATTTTAGTATTTAATGTGCTTTTCAGAAGTGACAGCTATATTCCTAAAGTTTTTATATACATATATAATTAGTTGTGTGGGGGGGGTTATTTTGTTTTTTTTTTTTTTACAAACTTTGTTTATGGAACCATCTGTAAATATTAATTAGGATGATATTTGTAATTTTTTACAGGATTGAGTAGCTGTTACAAATTATACAATAAAAACTTGTGACTTCTTTTAAATAATAAATAAATAAAATAAAAAAATAAATAAAATAAAATCTTCAGGCCATCTACTGTTGCTGACGACATCTGTGAAGAGACTGCTGGGATACCCAGCTCCTTCCCTACAGTCTCTTACGTCAGCCCTGCACACTTGCTCGGGTCCCTGCTGGGCTGTGCCTGTGGTCCTCGTCCTCCAGTCTTGCATTTCTCACTGTCCTGTTGAGGTTCTGTGTATAACGTGTGCAAAACGAATTTGATTCTCCTTAAGGTTCTTCAGCACATGTAAGTAGTCGTCACTGCTCCCGAGTGACCACGGTCGTCAGGTCCTCCCTCTCTGCATTCCAGGTCTGCTCGATTGCTCAACTGCACGTTCTGTATACATCTGAAGTCAATTTCATCCAAACAAATTCTGGTGGGAATCTTGAGTACAGTTAATTTTTCTTCTTTTTAAAAATTTCTGTAATCTTTCACATTGTAGAGAAAACAGCAGTCGTCAGAAAGAAAAGCTTTTCTTAAAAAAAAAAATACAACAAAGGATCTCTTCTCCACTTATATATAGCTCCCTTGCATATATAGCTGGAGCCATGGGTCCCTCCCTAAGCGCTCCCAGGCTGGTGGTTTAGACCCTGGGGGCTCTGGTTGGTTGGGATTGTTGCTTTCCTCATGTGTTGCGAATCCTCTCAACTCCTTCAGCCTTCACTCTATCTTCTCCATTGGGAACCCCATGCTCAGTTTAATGGTTAGCTGTGAGCATCTGCCTCTGAGTATATCAGACGCTTGCAGACTTCTAAGGAGACAGCTATATCAGGCTCCTGTCAGCATGTACATCCTGACATCCACATCAACGTCTACCTTTGGAGAAGAGATCCTTGGTCCCATGAAGGCTGGGCGTCGTGGGGGGGGTGGTATTCGAGGGTGGGGAGGTGAGATACGGGGAGGGTGGTTGGAGGTACACCAACGTGGAGGCAGGAGGAGGGGGAAGGGATAGTGAGTTCCTGGGAGGGGGGGGAAATGGGGTAAGGAGAGAACATCTGAAATGTAAATAAAATTTCCAATAAAAAAAAAAAAACAACAAAAAAACAAGAATGGGAAGCGGGAGGAGAACAGGGAGGACGGAGAGGAGAGGGAAGGAGGGGAGACAATTTCTTTAGACAGACATTTCATACAGTGAAGGGTTTGGGGTGAGGATAGGTGTGGGTCTTAGTTTACAAGCCAGGCATGCTGGCACACACTTTCAACCCCAGCATCCTATTCAGGAGGCAGAGGCAGGAGATAGCAAGACCAGTCTGGTCCACATAGAAGTATCAGCTAGAGTTACACATTGAGACCCTGTTTCAGAAAGAAAGAAAAAAAAGGTTTGGAATCCATGTAGAAATGAGTCTCCATAAAATATAATGTAGACAAATTTATTCTGTGAGAGTGAACTGATGTCTGATGTGTAATGCGTGGTGTGAAGGGAATCCAGCGCCTCCCCACTCTCCCTAAATTAACTCTTTGAACCAGTTAATTCAGCAAAAGCTGGGTAGCACATGTACTTTGAAGTCTCAGTCTTTGATGAGGTTCTGGAGAACTGCCTTTACAAGCTTTCTAAACGACGATTAAAGTTGGCCACTTCATAATGTCTTAGAGACCAGATGAGCAAATGAAAGCGTTGACCTACGATGAAAACTTGAATCTAATTAGTATTGCACAGATCCAGGCTAACCCATATCTACAAGGAGACAGAGCACAGTGGTTTCTTAGGCAAAGCTGGCATGTCTCACAACAAGTCTCGCTGGCTACAGCTGCCCACCCTAGGATGTGGTCAGAGGGAGAGGTTTCTCCAAGAATGCCAGTGTTTTGGGGTTTAGCAGTCATGGGCATGCAGTGAAATTTAGCCAGTTCTTTTAAGATTTTGGCAATCCATTGGTCTTCTTCAGAGGCCAATGTCAGTTTGTTCCTTTTCTGTATCTTCTTAATTTTCAAATATGTAATTGCGCCACCCCTCTCCTCTTGTACAGTCTTGATTGTGAACTTCCAAGTCAAGCTTGATATGAGAGAGGACAAAGTTTTGTGAGCCAGAAATCCCAAGTCCTAAGGAACGCAAACCTCAGTGGAATTTTCTACAGGGTTTCGTTGTATAAAAGTATGTTGTCATAATCCATGAACACAGCCGGGTTCACAGGTCCCTGGTGCCATCCTGGAGAACAAATAACTCCAGAGCCCAGTTCTGTGTGCAGCGTAGGCAAGTAAGAAGAAGCACTTCACACTCCACAGGAGACGCTCACTGTGTGTGCCCCTGTCCTGTTTCTTCTTTCCTATATCTTTTGGTGGTGAGCCAAGAGGCTTGCTTTGTCTGGGTGGCTTTTCCAAAGTGGCTTATCAATAACTGAGCAGAACATAAGATTTATCCTCATTAGATGCCAGTGTAAGATAAAGAGAAAGCAGCCATCTTTTAGACAATCTGCAAGGAGTAGTCACGGACTCCTCAGAGGCTCTGTGGAAATCATAACCATGTTAATAAATTTCGCCTTTTTTTCCCCTTTGCAATCTCTGAACACAAATCCACACAAACCAGAATTTTTACCTGATGTGCACTATGATGGCCGAGGTAGTGGATACATGCAGGAAATATCGAAACATACACTACATATACATTTGAGATTTTATCAACAGGACTGGAGCAATGGCTCAATGATCGAGAACATTTGTTCCTCCTATGGAGGACCTGGGTTCTGTTCCCAGCACCCACAGTGTGGCACCCACTCATCTGTAACTCCAGGTCCAGGAATCTGAGCCTTCTCTGACTTCTGCTGGCACCAGCACTCATGTGGTGCACAAACATATGTGCATACAAAACACTTGTGCACAGAAAATACAAAAAATAATTCTTAATTTTAAAAATTGAGGTGTCTCAGATAGGGGTTTACTGCTGTGAACAGGCACCATGACCAAGGCAACTCTTATAAGGGCTGCATTTAATTGGGCTGGCTTACAGGTTTAGAGGTACAGGACCATTATCATCAAGGCAAGAGCATGGCAGTGTCCAGGCAGGCATGGTGCAGGAGGAGCTGAGAGTTCCACATCTTCATCTGAAGGCTGCCAGGAGAAGACTGGCTTCCAGGAAGCTAGGATGAGGGTCTTATAGCTCACACTACAGTGACCAATAAGGTCACACCTACTCCAACAAGACTGCACTTCCAAATAGTGTCACTCCCTGTGCTAAGCATACTCAAACCCCCACAGTAAGCTTTTAAGTGAGTCTTAAGTACATGTAGGGTTCTGAAACCAAAATGTTTGAGAACTGTTAGTGTAGGTATCATGTCCTCTAAAAAGAACTCACATGTTACAGGACAGAAGGAAGACCCAGGAGTTCTTTGAGAGTTGGCACAGATAGCCTAAATATCTAATGTCATGACAGAAGTGTGAAGAATTGCATACTCCTTAAGCCTGCGTGTAAGTCTACCAACTTTGTGTCGAGCTGATACCATTTCTGTCTGGTAGGGAAACAGCAGAACAACGGTGTAAAATCCTGCTAACTGTTTATAATTTGGGAAAGTGCGAATCAGATTGTGAAACACGAAACACAGGAAACAGTGGGTGTGTGCAGGCAGTTGTGTGCCGAGCAGCACGGTGCGAAAGCCCAGGAAGGTGAGCCACCCAGAGCCCCTTTCCCTCTGCACAGTTTTCTGTAATGCCTTCCCTTCACGGTAACTTCCTAGAGGTGTAGAGTCCCTGTGACCTGTTTAGGTTGTGTTTGGGAATTTCACACACACTGAGGACAGTATCTTGTCCTTTCATAGTTCTTAGGAAGTATGGCGTCGTCTGGATTTGAGGCAGCCCTCCGCTCGTGTATGTCTCACAGTTTATATTGACTGCCTACTGTTGTCATCCTCCATGGCAGGGGAGATTAACAGGGCAACTTTGAAAAACTGAAAGGCTTTGATGTTTAGTGAAGAAAAGAAAATGGAGATCGTTCTCTTGGCTTGTTCCAAGGACATCTAGAACCTGGAGACCAAAATGGACTCGGGACACGTGACAAACATAAGGCGCCGAGTTCAAACATGTTATATAATAGTCTACAGTAGATGCATTCAAAGACACTGTATGTAACACATTATCATGATTTCCTTATAAATATAGACAATGGATTACCTCTCACCCCTACCCCTACTTCCTGTTTGTGCTGGTCTGCATGCATACGGAAGCCAGAGGCCAACCTCAGGTGCCTTTTCTCAAGAGCCACTGACCGTGGTTTTTGAGACAAGGTCTCTTATTAGGACCGGGGCTTGCTGACTAGGTTAGCTCCAGTGAGCCCTGGAGATCCAAGTGTCTCTCTGTCTTCCAAGCACTGATTTTACAGACACACCTCCATGCCTGGCTTTTTATGCATGTTCTGGGTTCTCCTGGTGTAGCAAGCGCTGAGCCATCTCCCTAGCCTGCCTCTGTGTCACCTGTGAGAACTCACGGTACCTACGCGAGTCACTCTGACACCCTGGGAATCGTTCTGTGTTTCTGTGCGGTAGTGATTGTTACCCATTGCTTACCGGGGACAGAAACTGTTGTTTCAGACTCTTCGACGGTTCTCACGAGGGACACAGCATTTTCCCTACTTTAAGATTAGCCGGTTCGGGAGCAGTTACGATGTGCTTAAGTGCTTCACCATCTGTGAGAGAGCCGTAATTGCCTCCCACAAGTCTGCGTCTGAGTCTCTGCTCCTGCTTCTTATCCTTCTGCACCCTCCCCAGGGACGCTGACTCAAGGTTGCCTGCTCTTAGCTGAAGGGGTAAGCCACGTGACCCGGGTGACGGGACTGCGTGTGGAGCTAAGAGGAACTAATTTTTGCAGTCCTAATGATACTTTCAAAAAACGGTGACTCAAAAATATCGGGAAATTTCCTCCTGTATTTCATTTGAGCTAAGAAATCCATCCAATGGGATAGGAAGGTGGCTTCATCAAAGACCGTTTGCTGTCACGTCTCTGCGTATTGGTGGACGTCACAATTTTAATTTTCTTTTTCTCTTTTTAGTTCTTTTACTACCACAAGCTTATCATTAATAAGTTTGCATTTCTATAAAATACTTTGAGGTTCTGTCCCCAGACAGGGTCTCATTAGTGTAGCCTACCTAGAACTCTGTATGTAGCCCTGGATGGCCCAACTCACAGCCTTCTGACCTCCACTGCTCCTATGCGCTGGGATTAAAGGGTGCAGCACACCTGTAAGACTCACACAAGTACAGGTCCTTTTCTCCAAGAAACAATAGCACTTCCTGTCAAAAGGCTCAGCAAAACCAGGATTGATCCAGAAGACTGGAAAGATCGCATCCTGCAGGTGTAGCTTAAATGAAGACATGGACGGTCCTCAGCCAAGGCAGCTTAGTTCTGCGAAGGCTGACATCCTCTATGGAACATGATCCATTCTAACGCCAGTTTCCTTTCAGAGACCTTTAGTATCCATCCTCTTACTATGAAAACACACTGCTGGGTAAGGGTGCTTCTGCTATACCTGGTGATCCAGCCTCGTGTTCCCTATAGGTTTCCAATACTTAACTCTTCTCTATGTGAGCGATGGGGTCACTAAGAGAACTTTAGTGTTTCATGGAGAAGTGGCAGATTGTTCTACGTGAAGTCACTTTAATTGCACGCCACTGGTTCTTGGGATGCTGGATTGGGATTGGTTCCTGGGATGCTGGGTTGTGGTCTGTCATGACATTCTTTCCAGGTGGGCGTATAATGTTCCCGCTCTCTGCAGAGTCTTGGTTCGAGGGCCGCTGTGGGTACTGGCGTCCATGGCTCCTCACCCCCTGCTAAACATGATGTGATGTACACAGCTCAGCCCCTTCCCTTCACACGTTAACTATCCCGAGACTTGTAGCACAGGGCACCTCCTACAAAGGATACGCTGTGTAAGCAGTTTATAAACTGGGTTATTTAGGGGATAGCGACAAGTCTGTACATAATTAGCACAGATCCTTTTTATTTTTAGAATATTTCGGATCTGTGGTTGATTGAATGTGCGTATGTGGAACTCATGATGCAGAGAACCGACTGTGTTTGCAGTTTCCTTAAAAACCAGAGTGCCCAGGATAAAATGGCTTTGGAAATTTGCAACAAAAGTATACATATAAGCCGTAAAACCATCTTAAGAGGTTTTCTTTCTCTGGTCGGCTGCTGTGGGGTGTTATTGATGTCTCTGGGCTCACAGATGTTTCACACGTAACAGAAACAACACAATGGTCTCAGTGCCGTGTTCCTGCCTTCACTTTGTTTCAGGTTGACAGTGTTGATAAAATTCTCTCCGTCAGGAGGGATGCCTGTCAGTCCTGTGTCACTCAGGGCCACTTTTGTCATTTCCTTTCCTAGAGGTATATCGCCATCGGAGAACTGGGGAAAGCTACGGATACGCTGGATTCTACTGGGAAGGTAACAGAGGAGAAGCCGTATGGTAAGGAGCCTCTGACACTACGTTCCTCTGTAGAATGCAGAACTTAAGTAGCATATGGTGGTATCCATTGGCAACCCCAGCACTTGGGAGACTGAGGTAGGAGGATTGCAAGTTCTAGCCTAGCCTGGCCACACAAGTGAGGCCCCGTCCCCAAAAGAAAAGTCCCAGCGGAGTTAAAGCAAACCTGTGGCTTGATGCTGTCAGATCTCAGTACACTCTCCGGCTCTGCAAACTGGACACCGCTTATCACAGTGCAGCGTGTTTGCTGTGAGTTTAACAGAGACTTTGTAAGTTCTTTCCCCCACAGAGTGTTTGTAATGTTCAGCATTACTTGTATCTATAGCTGGCATTTAGGCTGTTTTTCCCCTATAAGCGGGTGACAAGACGCAGTCGCTGTCATGTTGGATTTGACCTGTGTCGTGCCTCTATTGTTTTTTGTTTTTTTAAGCGACTTCCCAGCTGTCGACATGAATGTGCCTGAGTCAGTGCACTGAAAGCCATCACGTGCCTGTGTTTTGGAGTGAAAAGATCCTACAGGGGAGAACTAGTTCTCCGAAGCGGAGGGAACTCCCCAGGGCCCACCTTAATTTGTCTGCTATTCTTTTTACTACTCTCAGAAAGGGTAGATAAACGAACCAGTCTCCTAGCAACCCACACAGCGCCAGAGCTATTTATAAGGTGGCACTTGCCTTGTTGCCAGAGAGTTCACCTGTGTGGCTATGTCACCGATTGTGAATTATTCGTCGGCATTCTGGTTTTCCCCCATGTCTGACATCAACTCTTCTTGGTCTGGCTGCAGACAGTGTAGTGTCTGCTTCCCTGTGCTTGTGTGTTGATTGCCCTTACGACATATTCCACGTTACGCCAGTAGGGAGACCGGGCTTTTCTTGCTGACACCCCAGTGGCACTTGGTATCTCGTTCGGTTAGTCAAGCAATATAATGAAAATTAAAACCTCTCATTTATTTCCACACTCTAGATGTTGAATTAGTATTAGAATTAGCAAATGCTAGCAGACCCTCATCCAGCTCAAGTCCAGCTATTATAACATTCAGCCAGTAGGGTTTAAGGGGAAAGACGCGAGGCACATGACAAGAAGTGACACAGACTTTCGGAGTTTGCAGTCAGTGACACATAGACACGTAAGCCTCCCGTGTCCTCATCCCCATTCGCCAAGCATAACGGAAAGGGAGCATTGGAGCTGTGGTGGAGGAGGGCGGCCTGAGGAGAAGGCACAGCTGGAGGAGTATTTACCTTCCGTCCGCCCTGCCCTAACCTGGACTGTGAGCGTTTCCTACCTCTTTATCTGCTGGCTCCAGAATAGTAATGCTTTAGCTTCCCGTTGTACTAAAAGGTAACTGGGCGCCTCACAGACACGCCGTGATCAGTAGGCTGGCCTAGTAGTTGAGGCAGAACTGATAGTGCTTAGTCTAGGGAGCCAGCCTGTGGTCGAGCCAGAGACATTTGTAGTTAGAATTGAGCCTGGTAAGTGCAAGATATTTCCTAATTATTGATGAATTGTGGGGATAATTATTGATGAATTGTGGGGACAGGAAGGAGGTGGTCAGCTGTGACCCAGGCTGGAGGTTATAAAACCGCTAGGGAATGCTGGTACCCAGGGGAAGACTTTCTTCCTAGCCGTAAGCGTGTCGGAGTCATAAGAAATTCTGCATAGCATTTGTTGATTTGTACCTTCCTTAATGCTCAGGGTTAGAGAGAGAGACTTCGTGGGTGAAGCGATTTGCTGCTCAAGTGTGAACCCCTGAGTCCCAGTCCCCAGGACATGTAGGTCAGCACCTGAACTCTATTCTCAAAATCCAGCATTCTTACGGTGAGATGGAAACAGAGACAGGCGACAGGAGAGTCTCCAGAAATTATGGGCCTGCTAATTTGACATATGCAGCAGCAAGCATGATGGCAGGCAAGGACTCGAGGTGGTCTTCTGACCTCTACATGTGTGCCCCTGCTACATGGGCATGGGTGGGCACACACACACACATGCACATACACATGCTCTCTCTCTCATACACACACACATATACACTCACATGTACACACACACATACACACATACACATTTTTTAAAAGTGAAAGAAAGCCCATTGTGTCAATGTGATGACTCCTAAAGACAAGGAGTAGCTTTGGTCAGACGCCCAGAGAGACACATCCGTCACACACCGTTTACCGAGCAGTATTTGAGACTGGAGAATGACAGCTCCAGACGTTCTTAGCAGATTGGCAGGATTTTTCCATTTCCTTCAGTAAATCATCAAATATTTGCTATCTGAAGCTACAGTGGTGAAGCCGCCAAGGACAAGAAAAGGGGTTTAAAGTCTAGCTTCTGCCTTAAGGGGAATTGTTTCTAGTCCTCTGAGGCAAGTGTTTCAAACGCCTTTATAGTATTATCCTGAAATAAAATCAAAAGCCTGGACCTGTCTGCAGACACATATGTCTAAAATCAACAGAGCGCAGCCCATAGACTATAAAGAAGGAATAATTTGCAGTTAGTCGCTGATAAACAAATGGAGACGCTAGGACACTAGGCTCCAGGAAGTAGTAGCTACGAGCCACCAACTGCACAGTGACAGGCGTCTCAGTACATGTAATATTAGACAAAAATGATTCGTTTTGAGATGAATGGTGACATTCTAGCAGTCTCCGTATGCTGGAGTCCTTGTACTTACTTGTATTTAAGAGCTTTGTTGTTAGCTGTTATAGAGTGGGCAGCAGATAAGTCCACAGTTCATCCCTGCCCCACAGGAGCCAGGACCCCTCCTCCTTTTCCCAAGGAAGACTCTAACTTCCGCACTGTGGTGAGAAGCCTTACACAGTGTGTGTCCTTCTGTGTTTGGATTCTCCCATGTGTACATGTGAGATTTATCTACAGTATTGCATGTCACCATATCTTGAAGTTTGGTTTTATTTTTATTGCTATGCTTAACATGTATATACCACTTCACGTACACATGTAACATACACAATACACATTCTCTTTTAAAATAAGAATCACATATTTGTTTGATGTGTATATGTGACTTCCTGTGTGGGCATGTGTGCACATGCACATGTCTACACTCCATGTATGGGCCTTTGATCCCCTGGGACTGGAGTTAGAGGCAGTTGTGAGCCGCCTCGTGGGTTCTGAGAAACAAACCCAGGTCCTCTGCAACAGCAGCCATCGCTCGTAACCGCCGAGCATCTCTTCTGCCTGCATGTTTGTCTGGTTTTGCTGGGTGTTGGATGCAGGACCTCGTGCATGGTGGCAGGCGCTGTATATCACTAAGCATTGCACCTCGGCCTCTTCTGTTAATAGACACGTGGGTTGTTCTCAGTTTGGAATTTCACAGAACAAAACTACACTTTGTGCTCATTTCTCTTGTGTTTAGACTCTCAGAGCTGCTAGGTTCCAGGGTGCTCGAGTGTTTAACTGCACTGAAAATGGTAAAATGGTTTTCCAAAGTTGTGTTTCTGCCACCTTGTGCAAGTTCCACGTGGCCCATACCCTTCACGGCACGTCATGTCAACAGCATGATTAGCTTCATGCATTCCAGCAAGTGGGCAGCAATCCGCTGACCCTGTGGTGACTTTTGGCAGGGGTGGGGTAGGATAGTGCCTTAGCCATCTGTACCTACAGTGTGGGTGTGTCACCCACTTCCTTCTCTGGTTAGTTGTCTCCCTGATGTGTTTGAGTAAAGAACTCACATCCACCTGCATGTACACACACACACACGCAATTTTTTAAACAAGAAAATATTTTTCTGTATTCTAGAAGTTTTTGCTGCTTTGCCATTAACATTACATGCCCTATCCATCAGTTTCCTTTGAGGATATGCAGTTGGCTTTGCTCTTTCTTCACGATTCTGCACGTCACAAATCAAGCGCCTCAGCAGGTGTGGGTTTGTCTGGAGTCTGCATTGCCAGCTCAGCAAGCTGGTCCCTCCTCGTCTCAGCACCAGAGGATCTGCTCTCTTAGAGGATAAATAGATCTGCCCACCTTATTTATTACAGACCCCCCCCCCTTTAAAAATAACTATTTTATTAAAAGAACTCACCTTTTTTCTTTTGCTGAATTCGATATGTGCCTTTAAATCGTGAACAGAAAGTGAGTTTGTGGAGGGTGGAGGCAGATCTCCTGCAGGTGACCGTGGCTGCCCTGGGTTCATGAGTGGGATAGCCATGCCGTGTCCGTGACAGCGTTAACAAGCTTTTTCTTTGGATTGTTTTATTTTGTTTTCTCCATATTCAAATGTTAAACTAACTGCACATTTCTGGAGCTGATTCATCATGGTCAGCATGTATTATGTATTGGACTTCACAGGTGAAGATTCAGGGGTTTGCACCCACGTTTATGAGTGTGGGATTTGTATCTATTTTCTCTCCCCTGGCCCCCAATTTTACTCTCTCAGAGTTCTGACTGTGCCCAAGAATTACGGTTGCTGTGAGAATTTTTTTTTTTTAAAGATTTATTTTATGTATATGAGTACACTGTCACTGTCTTCAGACACACCAGAAGAGGGCATCAGATCCCATTACAGATGGTTGTGAGCCACCATGTGGTTGGGAATTGAACTCAGGACCTCTGGAAGAGCAGCCAGAGCTCTTAACTGTTGATGTTACTGTTTTTAAGTCTGGCGTTGGCTTTGTGGTGCTTCAGTATAAACCCAGGGCTTCACGGTGGCCTTGCCTCTGAGCTGTGCCCTTGGCCCTGTTAACAGCTTTTCTGTTTTCTGGAAGAACTTGTGTCCGGTTGAAATTACTTCTTTTTCTACTTTTTGCTACTGCCTACTAGTGACACCAGATGTGCTTTTATAAGGAAAGTTTCAGATTACAAACTTTGTTTTTTTTATTTATTTATTTATTTATTTATTTATTTATTATTTATTTTTTGGTTTTTCGAGACAGGGTTTCTCTGTGTAGCCCGGGCTGTCCTGGAACTCACTCTGTAGACCAGGCTGGCCTCGAACTCAGAAATCCGCCTGCCTCTGCCTCCCAAGTGCTGGGATTAAAGGCGTGCGCCACCACCGCCCGGCTACAAACTTTGTTTTAAACTCGCTGTCTGCTGAGCTGTTCTGTGCTTCACTGTGTTTCTCCCCACGGTCCTGTCTAGTGGATCTCAAATTCCAAACTTAATCGGTGTGAAGTTGTTCATAATATTCTCTTATGGTTCTTTTATTTTGACATAACATCGAACTTTATAAAAGTGTAAGAGAAAGATGAAGTAACATTTCCCCATCAGCTAAGAGCAAGCTGGGCCAGTCTGCCCCACCCCTCCCCTAAGGCCCTTTGTTAGCTTGCTCCACTGGGAGTTAATTTCTGTATATAATCTCAAGTGTAGCTCTCAGAGGGGTGTGTGTGTGTGTGTGTGTGTGTGTCTGGGTATTTCAGTGCCAGGTTTTGAAAGACTATTCCTTCTTTCCATACCTTTGAGCGTCTGTCAGAAGCCAGCTGTCTCATATGCTTGCTTTGTTCTAGAGTGTTTGCTGTCGTCCTTTTATGTTTGCCTGTTTTTATACCCGGTGCTCTATCTGATGTCTGGAACATTGAGCCATAGGTTGTTAGTTCTCAGACTTATTTTTCATTATTTTTTTCTTTGCATTTCTGTACGAGTTTTGAGTAGTCCTTCCCTCTGTATCTCTCTGTCTCTGTCTCTGTGTCTCGCTCCTTCCCTCCCTCTCTCTATCCCCCCCTCCTGTACCTCCCTCTTCCCCTCACACATGCAGACCGAATATGCATGTGCTTGCTTGCTGAGATTTCTACATTTAGTTGATTCTATTTATCAGTTTGTAGAGTCTCCCAACCCATGAAACAAGATTAGCTCTCTGTGTAGGTCATTAGTTTGGGCGGCCATACTTCCTAGTTTTCAGTGTGCTTAGTCATGTCTTAGGTATATGGAATTGTTGTGTGTTTCATATTTTGGTGTTCTTGGAATACGGGCAGATATTAACTTGTGATTATTCATTGTTGCTGTATAGAAATGGAGTTGATTTTATATATTAATCTTTCATCGTTCAACCTTGTTCGACACATCTGTACAAATCGCTTTTTACTTAGATTCTTGGGATGAGTCTAGATTGTTTTTCAGACCTATGCTAGTGGCTCCATAGCTTTTTTTGGAGTCTGTGTTGAGTGTCTAAGGTGTTCAGCAGTTCTTTCTGTGTGCAGATGTTTGTAAGAACTTTTGACAGTGGCTATGTTTTGAATGTTACACGGAGTCACTATACATATGTATGGCTTAGAACTCAGCCAGGTCTCAGAAATCCTACCATGTATGTACTTGCCTCAAATCCTGGCTCTCCCTGACTCCCCACCCTTGACCTGCTCAGAGAAATCCTGATCTTTACCTGGGAGTTGCCCTCTGAAATTCCAGGCAGAAGAAGCACATTCTAAGCTCTTTGCCTTTTTCTCCTTCTCTCAGAGATTATAGTCCTGCTAGTCTGGATGGCTGGGAACGGTGTTGGTGTCGGCTGACGCTTTGCTGGCCTAGCAGCTGCTACATCACAGGACTGTCCAGGAATGGCGTAGCATGGTAGAACATTGTGTTTAACTCATTCGTTCTGCTGTTAGCTCTGCTGCTCAGGTCTCAACTACTGTGCTGTGTGCACAGAAGGGTGGATGCATTGTAAGCAAACAGTGACTGTATAGCTTGTTCACCTGTATGTTAATTTCATGGGGATTAAGTGTGTGTGTATGTGTGTGTGTGTGTGTGGTGTGTGTATGTCTGTGTCTCTGTGTGCGTGTGCATGTGTTTAGTGCTGGGGATTGAACTCAGGATGCTTCTTTCTTGTCAGGCAACTGCTTTGCCATGGAGCTACAGCCCAAGCCTAGAGAAAGACTTTTAAAAATGCAGTTCAAATGAGTGCTTTCACGCTGATGGCTCATTATTTACTGAACAAAGCGTGAGATACCCAGGCCCCTTTGCACTTGAGCTACGCCGCTCTTCTCTGGGTTCATCACTGGGTATCCTGGATGTGGAGAATTGAATTCTGCATGTTTAAGATCTTACGGTGGAGGCATTGTTAGATTAGAGACAGCCGCCTGATTGGACTAATGCTGGGCTTTAGAGACAGCCAGCACGCTTCATGACATGCACGTGTACCACAGCGGGGTTTTATCATAAAGTAACCTGCTCTGTGAGCTCTCTGTCTGCTCGTCCTAACATTGGATAAATGATTGGCCTAGGTGACTTCTAAATGTCCTTCAACCTGGAGATTCTATTACCCTGAGCAAATTAAATTTCAGCAAGACCGTCTTGAGTTCCATCTTTATAGTGTATGTTATCTCAGAGGAAAAACTGTCTTTGTCTTCAAAGCCCAAGATTTCGTTGGTGAGCTAATAGCTTAGCATGCTGTGGAAAGCAGCAGAACAATCAGCATGTATCAAAGATGCCTGAGCTAGAAAGTATGATGAGAAGGCACATGTCCCAGTATCTGTGTGTCTGTCTGTCTATCTGTCTGTCTGTCTGTGTATGTGCCTCTGTGTGTATCTTCCTGTGTGTGTGTGTGTGAGGTGTCTATGTGTGTGTGCATGTGTGTGTGTGTCTGCGTGTCTCTGTGTGTGGTGTCTGTATGTGTGGTGTCTGCATGTAGCATATATATCTCTGTAGTGTCTGTGTGCATGTGGTGTCTGTGTGCACACACACGCATGCATCAATGAGAGAAAGCCACTGAAGCAGGACAGAGGCAAGCAGGTTCACAGAAAAGGAATGTCAGGGAGGAGAGGGCCTGCCAGGAATGGAAAGCTGGTTTTGTTTCGAACCCTGGCTGAGTTAATGCACTGTAATAGTTTCACCAACCGTGGCATTTTGTTAGCAAGTTCAGCCTGGTGGTAGCATAGGCACCTAGATTTGGCAAGCTCGGATTAGCCTAACTAAGGTGCCACCTGCAATCACTTCTTAATGCCACAGTAGAGTGAAACTTCTTAATGAGAAAGTCCTCACCCAGACTCTGAGCCACATCTCTGCTCAGCGAGCAAGGCAGCAGTGCTGTCTGGGCTCCGTGGTGCTGGAGGCTGCTGCAGCTCCTCACTGTCTGAGTCTTGTTTGTGTTAGGCTTACAAGATCACAGTGAGGCTAAGACTGCCTTCCTGGGTGTACACAGTATCCCTGATGCCCTTTAAAGTTTTACCATGGTGTTGGAACAATTCAGAGCACAGTAATTTTTTGATTAATATTTTTAAAATAATATCAAATATACTTTACCTAAAAGAGTTTAAATTTTCTGAAAAATAATAAAAGCCTTGACTGTGGTCTAAACGAGTTATAGACTATCTCCAAGGCGTGGTTTGCTCTTGAAGCAGATGTAAAGACAAGTATGAAAACCCAGACCCTAAGCTCACTCGTGTGACCATCTGCAAGCAGAGAGCGATTTCAACACTGCGGCATCCTTCTGTCGAATGCACCATACAGACCTGAAAATGTGCCTGACGCGTGTAGAGCTTTATATATAAGTCTTCAAATCTCCTAAAGTCCGTCTTTAAAAATGCTTACCAAGTATGCCAAAGTCCTTGCTGTGTGTATTCCTTTTCTGTACTTGTTTGTTTTTAAGCCAACTGAGAATGATCATTTAAAAGCAGAGGGAAGTCCCGAGAGCAGAGAAGGGTCGGGAGACAGATCAATAGCTCTGCCTGGAGACAGAGTCAATGTGTGTGTGTATGAAATTTATTCCATAGCACAGACCAGTTTTAAATTCTATCAAATGAAACTGACGGTACAGCTGCGCCCGCCGTCCTCTCTGCTGTGACAGATACTGGACAGGGAGCCAGAGGAACGGAGCACAGCCGTGTGGGCATTATCTGCGTGCCCTGTGATCACCCTGTATTGATCGCCGTAGGACCATGTCTGTAGCTAATTTCATATCTCTCTTGGGTTTTCTCAAGTCACCATCAGAATCACCCGATACATATATGATGCATTCTTTTAGAGTGAGGAATAACTGGGGTAGGGTGGAATTGAACCAAGGGAATTAAGGGTCTATAAAAAAAAATAACAGTTTCTTTGTTTTTTCATCTCATTAATGTGTATTTTATTCCTTTCTACAAAGGCAGCATTTGGCCTATGGGATGTGCACTGCGGTTTATACTGTTTTCATTCATTCCTTCTTTTTAAATGAATTTTATTTTTTTATATGTCTGATTACACCATACATGAACTAGATGGTGGGATCAAGGCTCAAATAAGGAGCCCTAGAGAGTCTGGGGGTTCAAGACAGGACAGAAGGCGGGTCCAAATAACACTTCATTCGTGTGGTTGTGCAGAGAACTTGGCACATGGCAAACTCAAGTTTCGCTTTTTGGAACTGTTTGGATTTTTATTTTATTTATTTTTATTTTTTGATATTGTTTTTAACTTCTTATTGATTCTTTGTAAGTTTCACATCATACACCCCATCCCCTCGTATCCACCCTCTGACCTTGCAACACCCCCCCCTCCCGATAAAAAACACACAAACAAGCAAATTAGACAAAAATAAAAAGTCCAAATCATGGAAAGCATCTTGTTGCAGAAGCTCTAGAGTGCCCCACGGTATGTCCACACATCTTCACTTGCAGATGTTCACTGCGTTGAGCATTGGTCTGGTTTGAAGTCTCTGGTTTCTGTGACCCTGTCATTACTGGGTCCTTCTCCTGGTTGCTGCTGCACTGTGTCAGAGATCTTGCAGTTTGAACAACAGGACTGGCCCTTCTGTGTGCTTTAACAGGTGATATAGATTTTGGTGTGGGCCAACTCAGAGCCCTGGATCTGGGTCTTGGTGGTAGGTGAGCTGCTCAGGCCTCCAGCTCTCCCTTATCTGCACTACTAGGGCGAGCTTTCCAGTACTGCTCTGGCTAGGCTACCCGATGCCTAAGGGCAGGAGGCAGGGTCAGCTCTCCTGCTCTCGTGCCCTTGGGACCAACCTACCCACGTCCACATCTCCAGAGCTGGCTCCACTGGCTCAGGGTCTGCACTCCCAAGTGCTGCAGCCAGCAAGGGCCTAGGCTAGCTCTTCTACCCTCACACCCTGTGGGCTGGCTCACCCTTGCCTTCCATCAGGGCCAGCTCTCCTGTGTTGCCCAGGCAAGGTACAGGGCCCTCTCTCCTGAGTGCTGCAGCCAATGAGAAGCAAGGCTAGCTTTCCTGCTCCCAGATGTTGGGGCCAGTTCACTGCACCTGCCCCCTACCCAGGGCCACCTCTACTGTGCTGCCCAGGTGAGGCTCAGGGCCTGGTCTCCCAAGTGCTGCTGCCGGTAAGAAATGGGACTAGCTCTCCAGCGTCCCTCAGCCTGAGGGGCAGGGCCAGCTCTACACAGCCCTTGAACATCTATATGGTCCCAGGCAGCTGCCCAGACCAGGGATGTCCCCACAGTCTCTAGTGATAATATCAGCCATGGATATCGACACAGATACCTGCCACTGCATGGTCACGGATCTAGACACGACCTTCAGGGCCATCATGAGCTGGGACTTCACCATGGCCTCAGATGGTTACTGGCTACTGACAACAGGCTAGTCCTTCCCTCCCTCACGTCTCCAGTTCCGTCTTTCTTCATATGCTCACACTGTTTGTTTCTCTTTCTCTCCCGTCTGTTCCACACACACTTTGCCATTGTAGCGGTTCCCACTGCAGATGGGCCTTGGGAGACCTCTGTCCACACTGCGTGTCATAGCAGCAATGGGCCTCTAGGTGGCGTGGTGGCAGGGAGGTCTATAGACATCCTCTCCTGTACGGCGTGGTATGGCCCTGCATGGTTTGGTGCCAGGTCAGGCCAGTCTCTGTGTGTCCTCTGCCCCGCCACCTGTGGAGCGGAGGGTGTGTCCTTAACCCTCCTCACCAGTACCTTGAGGCATGGTATGGCGATTGGCAGATCTCTGGATATTTATTTATTTGTATAGATGTTTTGCCGACATATGTCTATACTACCGTTGTACCTGCTGCCTTCTCAGGCCAGAACAGGGCATCAGATCCATTAAGACAAGAATCATATGGAGATGTGAACCAGCAGGTGATTGCTGGGAATTTAGCTTAGGTCCTCTAGAAGGACAGCCAGTGTTCTTAAGCACTGAGCCATCTCTCCAGCTCCTGTAATTTCTGTTTTCTTAGAAAAAAAAAAAAGAATGACTTTTCACAGCTGGGGCTGCTGCCTCTGTGGCCATTGTCATCTTCCCTTGGTTCATTTTTGGCAGATAAAATAACACAAGAAGATATCGAAGGCATTCTGCAGAAGTTTACTGGGAATATAATGCAAGTACCCCCCCTGTAAGTTCAGTTATTGAATTTATGTTTAATTTTATCATCTGTTGGTTAACCATGAATTTGAATAAAGTGGACTCTCTTTTGCTGTGATTTAACCTGGACAGTGCGTATAAAAAACAGATGAGCCCATCCAGCCTGGATGCAGTGCTTTGATCCCAAGGCAAAGGTGTATGTCATTCTGTGCTGGATGGTAGCGCAGCCTGGCCGCTGTGCATCCTGTTTCATTGACTTTTCAAGGTCTATCTGTAGACATCACGGAAGTGACAGAGTCCAGAGAGGCCTCTGCCCTCCAATTACAGTGAAAGGACCTTGTGGGAACAACAGACTGGTGACTCGGGGTCCTAAGTACTGCCTGTTTGGCCCAAGAATATTTTAATTTTTTTTAAATAAATCTTTTTAAAGATTTATTTGTTTATTTTACATGTGAGTGCTCTATCTGCACGTACACCTGCATACCAGAAGAGGGCATCAGATCCCAGGATAGATGGATGTGAGCCACCGTGTGGTTGCTGGGAATTGAACTC
Source organism: Mastomys natalensis (assembly GCA_021653895.1). Taxonomy (NCBI): domain Eukaryota; kingdom Metazoa; phylum Chordata; class Mammalia; order Rodentia; family Muridae; genus Mastomys; species Mastomys natalensis. Next base: position 1,297,379 of record JAJTUV010000060.1, read on the forward strand.
AGGACCTCTGGAAGAAGAGATAGTGCTCTATAACCACTGAGCCATCTCTCTAGCACATTCAACAGACAAAAGATATAACTTTGTGCCGGGCAGCAGTGGCGCACACCTTTAATCCCAGCACTTGGGAGGCAGAGGCAGGTGGATTTCTGAGTTCGAGGGCAGCCTGGTCTACAGAGTGAGTTCCAGGACAGCCAGGGCTACACAGAGAAACCTTGTCTCGAAAAACCAAAAAAAAAAAAAAAAAAAAAAAAGTTACAACTTTGTAAGAACTTGAGTATAGATCACCTCACACCTGTCTGGGTGCATTAGAGTGTCTATCTACAACAAAACACCACAGCCTAGGGAGCTATTTCTCATGGTCTTGGAGTCTATGTCCAGGACAAGACACTGGCAGTGTTTTTCTGGTGAGCACCTGCTTCCTTGAGGTGTCATCCTGTGGCAAAGGGGTGAAGGCATTTGTCTGGGGTGACGTCCCCTGCCATGAGAGCTCTGTTTCTGACCTGGACATCCTCCAAAATGCCTCTCCCCTTGACGCCATCATCTTGGTACTTTTGAGTTCAGCAGGTGACTGGGAGGCGTAGGCACCGCTCAGCCACGCCTGTGTGCACACTGCTGTTTGACACAAATGCATGCATGCCTACAGGATGCATCAGGATGTGCTACTGACAGTTCTTTCAGAATTTAGATTTTTTCAAGATTTTTCTCAAATATAAAATTTTTACTTTTTTTTTTTTCAGCAAAATCTGCATTAAATGTTTGAAAAAAATCATCTGTTAAACTAAGTTAAATATATGTTTATATCGAATGTGAGCTGTTTTAGCATTCTCTGCGGTTATCCACAAGTTTGTGGTGTTTTACCATGTGAGCCGTTTTTCAGGGAGAAACTGTCTCTGAGCTGGGGACTAGTGCAGGGAGCTGATGAGGTCATCAGATCCAGGAACGTTAAAGAAGGAAATGGAAGCCGCTCAGTGCTTACCTCCATCTCAGAGATGTGCGGGGCTTCATCCGAGACGGGCAAACACCGAGGAGAGACTAGTTGGATTTCAGGAGTGCTCTCAGTGGGAGGAGCTGCTCATCACCCTTCCTCCCTGCTGCCTGGGACTCCTCCCTCAGCCCCTCACCTTCTCTCTCCCACTCTCTTCTTATCTATCACACAAGCTATTCTGCGCTGAAGAAGGATGGACAGAGACTCTCAACGTTAATGAAGAGAGGAGAGGCGGTTGAGGCCAGGCCACCCAGGCCGGTGACTGTCTATAGCATCTCCCTCCTGAAGTTCCAGCCACCGTTTTTCACGCTAGGTAAGAGATGAGACAGTCTACCACGAGTAGGCTGATTTTCATGTTTTACAGTCATCTTACTGTAAACTTGGGAGTAAGTACTTAGGCTCTCTTTAGAGAAATACGTCCAGGATGTATGTTTTCAAGATTTTGGAGTCAGGGCCTGCAGAAATGGCTCAGCGGTTAGAGCACTGGCTGCTATTCCAGAGGACCTGGGTTTGAGTCCCAACACCCACATGGTGGTTCACAGCCCTCCGTAACTCCAGTCTCAGGGGATCCTATGCCCTCTGACCTCTTTGGGAACGAGGCGAGGCTTACGGTACTCAGACATGTTCAAATAAACACCACATGTGTAACAATTAAAGTAAATATAAATGTAAAAAATTAGTTTTTATCTCACAGGTTCTTTTCTTCTGTTTTCTTTTCTTCATTTCTCATTCCTTTCATTTTAGAGTAAATATTGATCTTTTAAACAAAGCCTTTTTCGTTAATTAGGGGTAAGAGGCTATAAAGTCAGGCTGATTTCTATTGGCCCCTTTCTTTGGGAGCTGCAAGTGATTGATGTGAAAATAGCTAAGACAAGAATATTGTTGGACACCTGGTTGCAGTTTTAGTTCAAGTTGTCAATTTGAATCTGTGACGCATACTTACTTGTTTATACAGTTTTAAAGTTGTACAGGGCTATATAGTTGTTTGTCCTCAGGTTCCTGAAATTGATCCAGCGAATAATTTCACAGTAACTGTTTATAGAATCCCTGTCCCATGGGATTTCCCAAAGCCTTTCCTTCCTCCACCATCCCAGCGTCTCCTTGTGGTACTCAGGAAGTTCCTGCAGACGGTGGTGCAGTTACTACAGGGCTCTATCTTATGTTTCCTGATTCCAAACGACTTGACACATGAACAACTACAACAACAACAAATCCCAAACAAACAAAAAAACTCAAACCTACCAAGTGGTCCTTTCCATTCACTCAATGAAATGCAGACTGCACTTTGGCAGAGCCAGTAAACCTGAAGGCTCAGGGTTTCTTGGCTGCCTGTGAGTCAGAGAAGCGCCTCACTGTATTGACTGGAGAGTGTGGCCGGAGTGCCTGGCTTTCTTCTGCAAAGCTGGGTATCACGCAGGTGTCGCAGGTGTCACAGGTGTCACCAGCACACTCCTGGTTCATCCGGTACTTCACCCTCTTACTGTCTCAGTTCCCCCGAATGTGAGCTGTAGAGAAGAATTTAGATGCAACTAGAAACAAACGAGGGAGTGTGCTGCTGCCCCACTCAGGGTGTAGATGAGCACCTACTGTGCGCCCTGCTTTCTGCCAAGTGTGCGCTGGAAGACGGTGCTATCAGCTCCACGGCACAGTGTGCCTCAGATTTACTTAATGTCTTAGTTATGTTTTTCTCAGAAACATTTCCAAGGAAACACATAAGTACATGGGACTCTCTCTGTGTGGCACACCAGCCCAAGGACAGCTCTTCTCATTGGCAAAGGGATTTTTGGTTGGTGTCTGGTTATACTTTTTTTTTTTTTTCAAATGTTATAAAATCTGAAAATATTTAAGAAACCTACAGCTCACGATAGAAAAGCCAAGATTTCTGACCATTTCGAGCATAGTGAATAAGCAAAGTGTACAAACCTGAAGATATATATATTTTTTAAGCATCTCTAGCTCACGACAGCAGAGCTGGGATTTCTATTTCAAACCCATTAAATGAACAAGGCCGAGGTCTTAACGTGGTGCTGCCTGCCGGTTAATTTAAAATGTGTTCATGACTTTGTGCCTACTCCACACCCAGACTTTTGGATCTCACAAACACATATGCTGCTGGATGAATAATTTATAGCGCAGCGCATAAATATTTTATGGCTCAATTGTTTGCATAGCCGTCTTTACACGTGTTGAAGAGCATCGTTTTTATGTAAAGTGGGGCTCTCAAGGGGTCAGCCTCTCACTACTGCATTGCTAACCTTCTAGATGTTGAATGCGGAGGAGGCTTTTACATCCGAAGCCTGGTCAGTGACATTGGCAGAGGTAAGCGGAGAGTGAATTATGAACCATCGTTTACAGAGTAATGCTCCTTTCTGACGGGAGAGGGAAATTTCGGTTTTTCATTTTCCCCGAGGACTGGCTGAGGAGCGAGAACTGCTGCTCTTAGCGCAGATGCATTGTGGGTTTATAGTGTGCACTTCTGAGTCCCAGTGGCTGCTGCGAGGTGCTGGTGATGGAGAGGGAGCACGGGGTGGAGGAGAGGGAGCACGGGGAGGAGGAGAGGGAGCACAGGGTGGAGAGGGAGCACGGGGTGGAGGAGAGGGAGCACAGGGTGGAGGAGAGGAGCACGGGGTGGAGGAGAGGGAGCACAGGGTGGAGGAGAGGGAGCACGGGGTGGAGGAGAGGGAGCACGGTGGAGAGGGAGCACGGGTGGGGAGAGGGAGCAGAGGTGGAGGAGAGGGAGCACGGGGTGGAGAGGGAGCACGGGGTGGAGAGGGAGCACGCAGTGGAGGAGAGGGAGCACGGGGTGGAGAGGGAGCACAGGGTGGAGAGGGAGCACGGGGTGGAGGAGAGGGAGCACGGGTGGAGAGGGAGCACGAGGTGGAGAGGGAAGGGAGAGGGAGCACGGGGTGGAGAGGGAGCATGAGGTGGAGGAGAGGGAGCACGGGGTGGAGGAGAGGGAGCACGGGGTGGAGAGGGGCACGGTGGAGGGAGGAGGGAGTCGGAGGGGGCAGGGGTGAGAGGGAGCATGAGGGTGGAGGAGAGGGAGCACGGGGTGGAGGAGAGGGAGCACGGGGTGGAGAGGGAGCACGGGTGGAGGAGAGGGAGCACGGGGTGGAGGGAGGGAGCACGGGGTGAGAGGGAGCACGGGGTGGAGGAGAGGAGCACGGGGTGGAGGAGAGGGGCACGGGTGGAGAGGGAGCATAGAGACAAGGCTGACAGTGAACACGGCGAGAGCGGGTGGAAAAGCCTACACTTTTTCAAGTAAAAAGCGTTTTAACTGAAAGTAGAGGTCAGAAAAAAAAAGATTTATCCTTCTAAAAATTATTTACATTGATACAAATCAATTAAAAAAAAAAAAAAAACCCAAAAAACTGGAAGCCACAATCTTACAAGCACCCAGAAAGCTCCAGCTCTGCCTCTACTGTTCCGTGGTCACATGACAGTGGACAAGTCACATTATCCTATTTGTAGAATAATGGAAATATTTATGTCCTGGGCTTGCTTCAAATGCCAAGTAGGAAAAGCAGGTTTAAGTTTAAATCCTAAATCATCTTTCCTGCTTAAGCTTTGATTTACCTCAGGCTCTGGGCTCTTGTGCTGGGCTGGCACCCTGGGAGGTCAGAGGTGAGTTCTGTCGACAGGCGGACTGTGGATTGTGAACACTGCGCCGCCCATCTTGCGGTTTTTTTTTTTTTTTTTTTTTTGCTTTTGGGTGCTGTAGAACTCTCTTCCTGTGCCAACGTGCTGGAGCTGACGCGCACCAAACAGGGGCCGTTTACGCTTGCGCAGCATGCCCTCCCGGAAGACAGATGGACCATCGATGACATCGCGCGGTCCCTCGAGTGCTGCACGTCTCTTGTGCCAGAGGAGCTGACGTTTAAAAAATCAAATCCGAGAACTCCAGCGACCAGATTTTAAGCTGTGAATATATAACTCTCAGGGAGACAAAGAGAGAAGATGACACAGTTAAGACACTTTGAGCCCGGCCCGGGAGGATCGTTTCCTGGTTAGTGTATATCCTGACCCAGGAATGTCCATACACTTCTTGAGTTCTTTGCAAGATGTCTTAATGTCTCTGAATGATGGATCTGATGATTGGATTCGGATGAATACCATTTTCTGAATTTGATCTTCCCTTAGTCTTTTTCCCCATGAAAAAGTTAAACAACGTTCTAATTACAGAAGACTGAAGTCTGAGCCACAGGTTCCACTGGTCTCACAGAAGTGTCAAGCTTGCTTTGCTTAGACTGGGGGAGGGGAGCGTTCATTGTTTTGGAATTCTCTGAATATATTCAAAGTGCTCAGTGTTGAGCTGTCCTGTGTGTTTGCAGAGCTCATGACTGCTGGGAAGCGCTGGCAGGCTGTAGTCATTTGTGACTGTGTCTCTTAGATCTTGAAAATGAACACATTTTCCCATTTCTCGGGTCAACCACATGGTATCAAAGTACGAAAAATGTGATTTTTAGAATATAAACTAAAGAATGTATCTTGAATTAAAATGCTCTCCGTGACTGCGGAACCCTGATCCAGTGACATGGTTTCCGCAGTTACTAAGAATATGATCACGTTTTAAAACAGCCAATTCTATGAGTGCTTCATTGTTTTGTTACAGGAATATCTATTCATTTATTATGTGTTTGAGGACACTGGAGCTGGAGAGGCGAGGACTCGCTGCCTGTCCAGCAGGCCTCAGAGTGTAGATCCCTGTACCCACCCACACCAGCTCTTGCTACTTTAGCTCCAAGGGACCCAGCACCCACCTCTGACCTTGTGGGCCCCAGTGAAACCCATGCCTCCACACACATAAATAAAATAATTACTTTAAAGCATAAATAGACTTCACTCAGGACAGCCTCTGTCATTATGTATCCAAGGTTCTTTCCTCCTGTCCTACCTCCCAAGTGCAGAGATTACAGGCATCCACCACTGTCTCCTGCAAGAACATAGTAATGACACCACTGTCTCCTGCAGGAACGCAGTAATACATTGTACAACTGTGACAGTATTCGAGGCTTCCTTCATGTAAACATTTCATAAAATACAAGTTTTTATATTTTCATACCTTTCTTTTTAGAGGTTGTTGCCTCTAAAATATTTTAAATAGGTAGACTGATGGTTTTATTGTAGTTAATGTAATGTAAGCCTCATATAAAAAGTTATAAACAGGGAGTTCTCAGCATACTGGCAACATTTTTAATAAAGTTAACTCTGGGCAGGCAAGATGGCTCAGCAGGTGGCCCCAGGACCAATGACTTGATCCCTGGGCGACCTACTAAGAACCTACTAAGAACCTACCCCAGCAGGTAGTCCACAGACACTCTGCAGTATGCACACATCCATGCCCATTCTTACACATATGAAAACAAAAGGATGAAATGTTTTTAAATTTAAAAACTAATTCTTAGTATGAGACAGAAAAAATACGAGTGTTACATTCTGGTAAATTCAGGGATCGGAAGTTTCGTAGTTTTGAACCTGGTGTAACGGTGAGGCTTTACTCCCAGCACTCAGGAGGCGTGGCCACGTGGATCTCTGTGAGTTCAAGGCCAGCCAGGACTACAGAGTGAGACTCTGTACTTTTATATATAGTTTTTTCTTACTCCTATCTAGTGTCCCGTAATTTGTATAAGGTGACATTAGATCCTGCTGCCCGTTAGAATGGCCCAGGCTACACATAGTGTGTCTTCATGAACAGCTCAAGTCTGAATAGACCACACAGCCTAAGGGCTTCTTTTTTTCTTTTTTCTTTCTTTTATTTCCAACTTAAAATTTACATATACACTTTTCTCATAGGAAATAGTAGAATTAATGAAAAAGCAACCAAGTTATAGAAATGGTAGCCAGTCTTTTCCTTTTGATTGGAAATGCTGGAGAAATTATGCAGATTTAAAATACCTATAATGTTTGCCATCTTAATATACTCGTTTTGGATTTTATTCTTATATTATATTTTCCCCTTTATTTAGACTGTTAGCATTCTGTCTAAGCTCCACCTCCATAGTTACCTGGCAACAGCCAGGTAGCCCTGCCCACTATTATAAAAGGGGCTGTCTGGCCCCTACTCTCTCTCTTGCCCCTTGACCCGTGCGTCTGCAGGTTGTATCCGACCCTCTCCCCTTCCCCTCCCCCTCTCCACGTGGTCATGGCCGGCCACCTCTCTCTCTCTCCCCCCTCTGCCCTAAATACACTCCCTTCGTGGAACCCTCTGCCCTGGCGTCTTCTGTTCCAAGCTGCTGCGCGTTTAATAACAACAATGGTGCCGAAACCCGGGATACGAAGACTTGGGGACCTCAAGACTTGTGCCGCACGCAGCCACCCTGCTCCCACAGCTCCAGATGCTACCTACACCGCCATAACCCTGCTGCCGTTCTTGCCGCTGCTGACCGGGTGAATTTCCACCGCTACTGCAAACTTCCACCACGTGAGCTGTGCGGGGCCCCACATGGTTCTCTGCCACGTGGGCTGGGTATCCCAGACAGGGACACAAACACCCGGTTCCCAGAAAAGATCTGTTGAGCTCAGAGCTAACCCTGTAACCCTGTTCCACCTGAACCTCACTCTAGAATGGCTCCCGGTGGGCGAGACACTTCCCTTTCCCCTTGAGACAGTTTCTCGTGGCTGAGTACCCCAGGCCAGGCCTGGACTGACTGTTCTGTCTTAGGAGCACCGCCTCCAGTTTTAGTCCCCCCAGCGTGTCTCTTCCAAGGGTTAACCATTCGCGAGTTCTCCCCTTCCTCCCTGTCATCTGTGGCCGTCTGGGCTTTGTTCTCTCGGTTTGCCAGAAGCAGCAGTTAGTCCGCTGCTGTCTCCTCCCCCCTTTCGCCTCCTCTGCAGCCTGTCCACCAGTTTGCCTGGTGGGTCTTAGCTCTGCTCTGGGTCTTCTCTTTCAATCCTACCAGGGACCCTCTCTCCCTCTCTGCCTGGGACCTATAAAGTGAGTGCTAGCGGTGCCTTCCACCACAAAAAAACCGTTAACTTGAACGTTGCTGTGACATGCTTGCTTTTTCCTTGCTCACTGCAGTTGCCTGCCAGAAGCACTGGGCAGCGACTTCCGGCAACTAGCGGGAAGTCCCACCCTGCTGCCGCTGTCGCCAGCAGACCTGATTCTAGGCGCCTGCCAACAGTTCGATCATTTGCCACTGTATCAGCTTTCTTATTCTGATCCTAGCCAAATACTTCTTTGCTAATACAAAAGTGCTTTCTCTGTCTATACAACCCGCCAAAGTTACTGCTATTAAATTCTATTCAGTTACAACCAATCTTATGGCTCTCAATTTTGTCAGAAGTTTGCTAATACTAACAAATAGTCTATAGCTGACAGAATTCCCAAAGTCTCTAGCAGTTGACCCTAGATGTTTTCAGAAGACCTGAACACCGGAAGATACAGCCTGGATTGTATGCGAACAAACGCAGTGGACTAAGCTGGATACCCTGAGTCAAATGACTTAGCTAAGTCAACCCGAGGTAAGTCATTTCTCATGTCATGCGTATCCATTCCACAGAGAAAAAGCCCTGCATCTTCTGCGCCTGAAAGCCAAACTGACTTCACCAAGAGAGTATGGAAACCATGGGAACTGTTGGCTAGTGGACTCTGTCATTTTTTAAAATAATATAACGGTAGATTGTTGTTTACTCTTTTTCAAACTTCTGACTACATTGACAGCTAAGCTCTCACAGATGTAATCTGTTACCTCATTATCTAAACTCAGTTGCCATCGATTAAACATTTTATATTTCTTCTTCTTGCTATCCCACTGTCCTAATATCATCTGAGTTCCTATTAACTTGCCTAACTGTTTTATTAAACATTCCACTATACGATCCAACAAAGGCTCATCTTAAAGACTGCTCGTGTTGTTAACTCATGCTGTTATCTGTTTTGTAAACTTATAAGCTACAGGAAACCCACTGAGATCTACCTCTCATAGACCAAATAGATGCCATCCAGATAAGTACATCTGCCTAAGTTCCCACTTACTACCTATTACAAAGGGTGGGATCCCTCTGGGTTTCAAATGTACATCTTAGAAAAAATTTCTTTCTCCCAAGTGTGCTTAATTCCTTATTCCCTACATCTTGTCAAGTCCAGGTGCATCTAGAACATCTCCAGAGAAGCAACCTTCAGATGCTCCATCTCCTGCCACACACACAGCTGCTTCCACTGGACCTGTTCCTTCTGGCCTGTCCGGATGGCTCCACAGACCCTGGACAGCAGGACCGGACAAACGTCCCCCCTACCCAGGTTCCCCAGTGCCAGCAGGAAGTAACCAGACATCACGACCACCCTATTCCTGCTGCGCCGTCACCTTTTTCTAATTTTTTCTTTTAATTAAACCAAAACGCCTCAGGTCACCTATTTGGGACTAGCCATTACCCCAACCCACAAGGCTATTACCTTAGATAGAAAGAACCTGATTCAGTCTCTAACTGTTCCTTCTTTCGTTCCTGGGTTCCTTCCTTTTCCCTACTCTCTCGTCCCTTATATGAAGCAGCATTAGGTCCCACCCATGAACCCCTTCTCAAACCTGTGACTAAGCCCTTTCAAAGGCTCCAACAGGCTCTCTTCAAGGCCCCGGCTTTGCATCTCCCCGATCTGACTCATCCTTTCTCCCTCTGTGTAACTGAAAAGGAGGGATTTGCCCTCGGAGTCTTAGGTCACCAACTAGAACCATCTTTTGCACCCGTAGCATACTTGTCAAAAAGACTAGATCTAACCATCCAGGGATGGGCACCTTGTATTCATACCTTAGCAGCTGCTGAACTCCTTATTCGAGAATCAAAGAAACTAACCCTGGGATCAACTATAACTGTCCTCTCTTCTCGCAACCTGTCACAGCTCCTAACTTATAAAGGCTTACAGACTCTACCTCCCTCCAGGATTCTTTCTCTTCAGGTAATTCTAATAGAAGACTCCACACTCACTTTTCAATCATGCCCACCTCTTAATATTTCCAATCTTCTCCCTCGACCTAATACTGACTACTCCCTATCTCACTCCTGCACTGAAACCCTAGAAGAATTACTACCTCATCCTTCACACATACAGGAGGGCACATTGCCCCAAGCCACCTTTACCTGGTATACAGATGGAAGCTCCTTTCTACATGAAGGGGTCAGGAAAGCTGGCTATGCTATAGTGTCAGACACCAAGGTGGTAGAGGCACAGGCCCTTCCTGCTCATACCACCAACCAACAGGCTGAACTAATAGCCCTTACCCGTGCCTTCCAGCTGGCACAGGGACAATCCCTCAACATTTTCACAGATTCCAAATATTCGTTCCATATCCTCCTGTCCTATGCTGCTATCTGGAAGGAGCGAGGGTTACTTACCACAAAAGGAGGATCAGTAACTAACACGAACCAAATTATGTCCATGCTAGAGGCCTCCCATCTCCCCACAGCTATTGGGATTGTTCACTGTAGATCTCACCGGAAGGATGACTCTATTGTCTCCAAGGGAAACAACCAAGCTGATGAGGCAGCTAGAGCTGCGGCCCTTAGGGGCCTAGACTCATTTCACCCTTCCCAGGACATTCTTACACTGCAACCCACATCCCCACCTATACCCCCTGACACTCGCCAAACACTGTCCTACCTTCACCAACTCTTTCATCCCAACAGCCAAGCGTTGTCTTATTTTATTAGGACCCACCTACTGCCTACTCCTGAGGACTTAAGTTTCTTAAAATCTGTCACTGCTTCTTGCAAAATCTGCCAGATGTCAGATCCCAACTCAAGGTATTGTAGCACCCCTTTTCCTACCCATCAGGCTAGAGGTTGCCTTCCTGGAACTGACTGGCAACTTGACTTTACCCACATACCTGCTGTGAAACGTGTCAAGTACCTCCTGGTTTTGGTGGACACCTTCTCAGGCTGGGTAGATGCATTTCCCACAACTAACAAAAGGGCCCAGACAGTCTCTGATCTCCTCCTCAGAGAGATCATCCCCCGTTTTGGTGTCCCAGCTTCCCTTCAGTCAGACAATGGGCCTAAATTTACTTCCCAGGTTTCTCAAATTCTATCTAAGGTTCTAGACATCCCCTGGCATTTTCATATTCCCTACCATCCTCAATCTTCAGGCAAAGTAGAGAGGACTAACCGCTCTCTGAAAACCACCCTTGTTAAGTTGTCACAGGAACTTCACCTTGACTGGGTAAAACTCCTACCTTTATCTCTTTTCAGGCTACGAGCTCTTCCCAAGCGGCCTCTCCTTATCTCACCCTTTGAACTCATGTATGGACGTCCAGTTCTAACTCCTGGTCTTTCACCTAAATGCTTTCCTCTCCCAGACCATCTGCTGACCCCATTACTTTGCCATCTCCTTTCTCTCTTGTGGAACTTTGCTGACCACCATCTACCTTGACCACACACTGTCTCCTGTCCACTGCCTGTAAACATTGGAGACCAAGTGCTTCTCTCCCCTCCAGATCATCGGCCCTCACCTCTCTCTCCCAAATGGCAGGGTCCTTTTAAGGTAATCCTCATGACCCCTACAGCTACTAAACTTGAAGGACTACCTCATTGGGTCCATTTGTCTCACCTCAAGCCTTTTATCCCTTCATCTAAAATTGACTCTCCTTCATACACGTCGACTCTAACAGGACCGTGCTCTCTTAAGCTCCAGAGGACATCGAAATTACCCACCTTGTCCTCAATCTCAGAAGATGAGACTCCACCCCGGCAGCTGAGCCCGACCTCACTGGACTAGACATGTGTTTCTAAACAGGTCAGCCTTTTCATCTAGATGTACGAGGTTCAAGAGACACTCACAGATAACAGTCTCTCCAAACAGGACCAGGGAACTACTCCATAGCCGGATGCCAAGAACCAATCCGGATTGCCACCATCCCTAGACCTGTTATCCCATTGAAATATTATGTTCATAGAGAGAACTTGCTTCCTTTTTGCCCAGATAGAAGAGTACTGGTCTTTTCAGATACATATGCTAGGTCCACAGACCAACCACTTCTACCAACACTTCAAGACACTCGATTCTTCATCCAAGACCCGCGAGATTCCAGCTGTGGTACCAAGTGTCCTGACAGCTAAAGAAGATGGTCTTCGCCAGTTCTCCCAAGAAAAGTGTCACTTTGAGAACGTGAGACACCCCTTTGGCCATCCTCCTGATATTATTTCTAACCAATTTATTAATCAGTTCTTGTTACAGGATTATCAGCTGCTGTCCACACATCTACGGAGTAGGCCCTGATGGTGAAAGTCAGCTACTCCCTTCAACGGACTACACCCCTACACAGCAGGAAGCGGTTTAAGAGACACAACGCCCCAACTCCTCTTTCACCATTAGCTTCCCCCTTCTCCCCTTTTTTTTTCCTTTCTTTTTATAATAATAAGAAGGGAGGTATGTTAGCATCAAGCCCAAACTCTGAGTGACGTCATATTCAGGTGACGTGCGACCTCTACCTCGTTACCAAGACAACTGTCAAACTTTCCCATAATTCACCTGACTACCTCACCTGGTACCTGCGGAAGAATACGTCACAGGCGATATAAATATTCAGGGCGAGTGACATCACTCTCTCTTTCTCTCTCGCCATCTTTCCCCCAACTTCTTCCCCCACCCTCTATCCAAATAAAATCCACGGTCTCCCGTGGAATCAGCCAGTCTGGTGTGGTCTGTTCTAAGCCGCGTGCCTCAGTAACCCTTTATAGACAATTCAGGAACCCATGCTCTTACTGACTTTTCATATGATTTTATCTGGGTGTGTTTAGTCTTCGTGAGTATACCAGTCATGTCTCTGTACTCCGTTCATTTAAACTACTTTCCTGGGGCTGCACACATAAGCAGCCTTTTTCTTAGGACACGTTGTAGTGTGGTTATTTTACTTGTGGTCCCCGGGGCTGTAACATTTAGTACCACCATTGTTAGGAATTTTATACATTGTTGCTAAAATTTCTCTGCTTTTGTGTGACCTGCCTTCACACCCTGCTCATCTGTATAACTAAACGTCTTGATGGTTTCTTTGTATGTCACATAAGTCATTTGCAGTAAGTGCTCAGCAGAAGTAGTTTTCTTGGCCTGGCTCAGTCTCTTTTCCAGATCCTGTGATTAAATGCCCAGACAAAAGGGACCTAAAGGGCAGTGCACACTCTGGCTGCAGCGGAGGGATCCCAGAGCCAGGGAGGTCCAGACAGCTGGTCCCACACGTCTGCAGTCGTCGGGAATGGCATAGCAAGCAGCCAGTGGTACTGCTCTGCTGGCTTCATCTTACCCAGTCCAGGACCTTTGCCCAGGGAAGAGCCGCGCATACTGCTAACATAGGTCTCCCTCTTTGATTAACCTGTCAGAATCATCCTCCCAGCCATGCCCAGGGCCATCTCCCAGGGCACTGGAGAGCCCTGGGCTGCCAGCACCAACAAACTGAGTCTCACTTTGTCTTAGGCTTTGCTGATTCAGTTTCTACATTCTCCCCCTTTGCTACCTTCAGATGTGTAAATATGAGTAATTAAAATTTATTAAGATTTTTAAATATTCTTAACTTTCATGGGTAGCTGAAACCAAGACCTAAGGTCTGAAATAGTTCAAGATTCATCCTCTCTAAAATTTTAATCAAAATATCCAAGAAATGTATGTCACTTATGTATTTTAGGCCTTAAGATGCTTGGTATGATAAACTCATTTTACTTATGGGCAAAAAGGGAGTTAAATTTTCTGCAGCTATCCCAGCCTGGAAAGTAGCAAGTCATCTCATTGTCATTATTTAACTGTTAGGTTTCTGAGAAATGTTGGGCTCATGTGAATGTTGTTTAAAATAGTCACAGAATTATTTTCTGACCTGAAAATCTATAAGGGTTAAAATAAGAGGAATTTGTTCTTTACAGATTCAAAGCTGTGATTGGTGGACAAGGGATAAATTTCCCTTGTCCCTGAGCTCACTGGGTCTTTCCCTGAGCCCACTGAGTCTTTCCTGAGCCACTGGTTTTCCCTGAGCCCACTGGGTCTTTCTCTCTTTAGTATATGAATTAATTCAAGGTTGCTGACTCATCAGGAACCACCTTCTGAGGAATGCTGGTAGTTTGTGCCCCCTGACCAGTTCCATTAGAGGGTGAACTGTTGTGTTTCAAAGGAAGAAGGTAATTTAAATCATATTCTGATCTGGATAATGCAAAAATGTAATTCAAGAGCACCGTATGTAAAGCACGGATGCATTTATTAAGACAAAGAAAGATAACAGCATGCAGTTTGGCCACTGAAATTATCGCAATTGCCTTAAAATTTAAATAGAAGGACTGTCTGAAACTGATTTGTTCTCAAGGTGTTGTGTGAGCAGCTGTAGCTTGCCTCTGCCAGCTGTTAAATACAGATGTTAAACACGGATTCCATGGCCCTCAAATTCGAAATGCCTTCATCATGATCAAGTAAACTCTACAATAAGACGTTTTCAGAGTGACATTAAAAATGCTGAGGCCAGTCAGAAAGCTGTTAGGAACTGTTTTCTAATTCCTTTCTCTATCTCTGTTTCATTTCTGAGAAAACAACAGATTGCTTCTGTGTCTGTCATTAATCAGCTCTTTGATTGGAGACCAATCACTTTGTCTTTGAGGGACTCAGTTTACCCACCTTTGAGACAAAGGAGATGGTCTGGCTGGTTTCTAGAACCTTCCACTGTCGAGGAATAGACCGCCACCCGTGGGTCATTGTGTTTCTGGGAACTTGAGTTTTTCCACATTCATTGGCTGTGAGGATTTTCACCCTTGATTGCTTTGCCTATTATACATCTTCTAGTTTATATGTCCTTCTGCATGTTCACATGTCATTTTGGACGTATAACTCTTTCACAGTACCCATCTCTTCATCTCTCCATGCTGAACCCTGAATTTCCTCAGTTATTTTTTCCAAATGCTTCCTTCTGCTGTTTTTATTTACTAACGATCATTTATTTCAGTGACTATTGTATTCTGTTTTTATTTCTGAAACATTGCAGTATATTGTGTGTGTGTGTGTGTGTGTGTGTGTATATATAAAATTATATATTTTAAATTTTAAATTATATATGTAATTTAGAATTATATACTTTAAATATATATATTTTAAATATATATTTTTAATTATATATTTTAAAATTATATAATTATATAATATATTATAATTAATTATATATTTTAAATTTATATATTATTTTAAATATATATATAATATATATTAAAATCTACCTCTTCTTGTGTATGTTGCCTGCCCCTCCTCATAACACAAGAGGTTGAACCCAGGACCTCATTCATGTTTAATCAAGTGTTCTTCCACTGAGCTATAGTGTAGCCAGCCTTTGCTATTTTGTGAGGGTTTTTTTTTTCCCAGCCTTTATCCATCCCCATCCCCACGTTAGCCCCCATCACTATATAGGAGAGAAAAAAATGATAGAGGGAGAGAGATTCTTGAATCTAATTTCTTTCTTCTTTGAGCATAACTACTAACAAACCACAACCAATCTTCCTGCAGGGCCAACAACTACCAACCCCATCTCTGGGGACCCCTGGCATTTATGTACTCTGAAAAGTTCCCAGAATTCCAAACATCATACAGTCACAGAAACTCTCTGCAGCTGGCAGAAACCGTGCCTCTGCTAGAGCACGAGGCAAAGCATACTCAGCTGCTGGGGACAGTCCAAAGCAGCCCCATATCCCTACACCTGGGATACCTTGGATTAAAATGAAAACATACTCGTATAATATTTCTGTGCTTTAAAAGAAACCCAAATTGCAGAATTCTCAATACACTGTATCCCAGGCCCAGTGTTGTCTTATTCCACCATCGGGGGGGCTTCTAGGAATGTGTATTTTAAATTTTTATTAATGATTTAATATGTACACAGGAAATTGCTCATAAGTCTATAGCTTCATATGCTTTTCAGAGACTGAACACATAGTGACAAGTGTGTAAATCAAGAATCAGAACAAGCCTAACCCTGCCTGCTCCTGAGCCCTGCAGAAGGGTTTTTTGGTCAGGAGCATCAGCACCAAGAGTAATCACTCGTAACATTGTAGCACTGAGTCCGAGAGAGTAGCCACTTCTAACTGTGCATTTTTTTATTTTCTTGTCTTACAGTTTGTGTGTTTCCACATCTGCCCAAGGGTGTATGTGTGTGTTTTATTGATGTCTTAGCCCAGGCTCCCACAGCAAATACTACTGATGGTCTAGCTCCAGCTAAATCTTTTTTCTGCCTCTGAGTTATCTTGGGACAAAGAGGACAGTCTCTCTCATCCCTTCAAACCCAGGCACAAATCTCATCTTGGGGCTCTAATCTCCCTGGTCCCATCTAAGCTTGAATCAGTTCTCAGAGGCTCCACTTTCTAACTGTTCATGTTGGGGGTTGGGCTATTGCCACATTTGAATGAGAATGTCCCCTACAGGCTCAGGTAAGTGAAGAAATATTTGGCCCCAGGTGGTGGCACTGTCCTTGGAGACAGCCTTGCTGGAGGCAGTCTATCAGTCCTTTGAGATGAAAAGCTCCAGTTGTCTCTTGCTTTGTGCTCATAACTGACGCTGTGAGCTGAGGGCTCAGCTTCCGGCCGCATGCCTGCTATGGTGGGTCCTGACCACAAACACAATAAACCTCCCTTCTAAAAGCTGCTTTTGGTTGTGGTGTTTTATTACAACACTAATACAAAATCAACATGCAAATGTTGGGGGTTGGAAACAGGTGCTGACTAATGTTGGGGGTGGGGATGGGGCAGGATCAGAAACAGGTCCTGACTGCCGCTTGTGGCCATGGACGTTGAGCCCCTTTTCAGGTTAGTATCTATCCACTGTGCTTAGCATTACCTCTTCACCACGGTTTACATAATGATACACTGCTTCAGTTTCAGATGACTCTTTGAACTATCTAGTCTTGACTCTAACAGTGGGGTCTAGGTCGTGAAGCTTTGGTAGCTTCCAGGAGAGGTTTCCAAAGCTGTAGCCAGCAGTACCCAGGAACTCTGGCACCTAGGAACTGGCAGTTCCACACAGCATTGGCACTAAATATCCTGATCCTTCTTAGCCTCTTACATGGGTGTCTGTGTCATCACAGCCTAGCTTAAATGGTCCCCCACCCCACCCACAACTTCTTCAGTTATGTTTGGTCTGATTTCCTAGTCTCTTTCCTGGTTAATCCTGTTTGATGGCTTCTAGTTGTTCATTTACTTGAAATTCTGTTTTTGTTTTTTTTTTAGATTTATTATTATTATTTTAAAAACTAAGTATAGGGTGTGTGAGCTAGCGCTCTCTCTCTTCTCTCTCTCTCTCTCTCTCTCTCTTCCTCTCTCTCTCTCTCTCTCTCTCTCTCTCTCTTCTCTTCTCCTCATGCACCTGCCTGCCTGCCTGTCTGTCAGCATGGGAGTATGTACACATGAGTACAGATGCTCACAGAGACCAGAGGCATGGAATTCCCTGGAGCTTGAGTTACAGATGCTCTAAACCACCTGGCACAGGTGCCGGGAACCAAACTGTGGTCTTCTGCAAGAGTGCAGAGCCGAAGAGAGAAACCAAGGAGCCACTGTTAGAACTGGGGGCATCAGCTTTCCCTGTGACTTATAGACAAAGTACTTAAAGCCCAGCAAACAACAAAAACAGACATGGCAGTACTATGGGAACTTTAAAAGCTAGCAGTCATGTGACCTAAGTGACTTTTACAGGATTCTCTGCCAGCAACAGTGGAAACATGGTTGTAGGAACGAACATAAGTCACTACAGGGTTAACCATTTCAGTCTCATAAGGCAACCTCACAAGATTAAAGCCAAGTGTTTCTAGTCTGGACAACACGGTTCCCACCCTCCTGGTGCCTTCAGTTAATTTACTTTCCTTTTTTTTTTTTTTTTAAATTTTACATTATCATTCTTTTTTTTTTCTTGGATATTTTATTTATTTACATTTCAGATGGTATCCCCTTTCCCTATTTCCCTCCCACCCAGAAACCCTCTATCCTATCCTCCCTCCTCCTGCTTCTATGAGGATGTGCCTCTGCCCTCAAATTCCCCCCCACTGGAACCTTCTCCAACCTTCACAGGACCAAGGACTTCCTCTCCCACCTATGCCTGACAAGGCCATCCTCCCTAACATATAGAGCTAGAGCCATGGGTCCCTCAAAGCATGTTCCCAGGCTGGCAATTTAGACCCTGGGAGCTCTGGTTGGTTGGTATTGTTGCTCTTCCAATGGGGCCGCAAGCCCCTTCAGCCCCTTCAGTCTTTTCTCTACCTCCTCCATTGAGGACCCCATGATCAGTTCAATGGTTAGCTTCGAGCATCTGCCTCTGACAAAAGAGCATGAGACTCTTAATTTACTTTCCTAAAGCCCATTTTCCTCACTTTACAAGCGAGGAGGATATTAATACTCTTCATCACAAAGTCCTGAACCTGAATTAGATGGTCCATTTAAGGTGCTTAGTGTGGTTCTGGGGCTCAGGGACTACACAAAGGGCGTGCTCTCCTGGGTTACGGTTCTAGTCAATGCTTTTCCGAGGTGCTTTCTCTTATTGGGGCAACAAGATATGAACAGCAATCATTTGCGGGCAGAAGAGACTATCAGACAGAGAGACAAGCTACCGATGCAAGTAGAAATGACTTTAGAGAACAGAAATGTTCAAATTTGCACAGTGGGCGTGTTAAGTGCCCTAAACCGTGCTTGAGCACGTGTATGTATGTGTGGTGTGTGCGTGTGTGTGTGTGTGTGTGTGTGTGTGTGTACATATATGTGCACATGTTTAATTCATTTACTCTTTGATTATAAATCCATCCCATCAGCTCCTCCATCATCTGAGAGCTTGTCTTTGAACCATGCCCAGATGTTTTCTATAAAACGGGTACCAAGCAGTGCCAAGCCAGACTTGCCTGTACATGTGTAGACGCGGCATTCACATTAGTCCAGTCGCTCCTCTCCTCTGTGGTTTCACAGTCTGTAGTCAAACACTACATGAAATCATAAATGGAAAATCATAGCACTGAACGTTTCATAGGTTCTACATAACGTTCCTTATCGGTGGCTGGCTGCTGTCCTCTTATTGTCCCATGCACATCATAAGCAAAGGTGCAGGGGAAAGCTGCAAGCATCAGTTTTGTACTGTTTGCAGTTTGAAGCATTCACTGGTGACCTTGGAATGTGCCCCTGGAATAAGGAGCTAATGACCTTAAAACCCCTTCGCTCACATTATTTAATCAATCCCTTCCTGCTGATCTTGTGACATCAGGATCTGTCTTTATATGTTATCCAGGTGAAGACCTTAAAGTGTCACTGTGGGCGTGGTGACTAACCAAGAGTTACACCGGTAGTGTGTGTGACAGAGTTAGGGTTCTCTACACTCTTCTACATGAGCACATGAGCACATGTGGAGACAGGTGCTCAGAGGCACAGATGTTTAGAGGGAGGGGTGAAGTGCATGATGTAATGCAAAAATAAACAAAAGAAGGAAAGAAAGAAAGAAGAAAGGAAGGAGGGAGGGAGGGAAAAGAAAAAAGTTAAATAAAATTTGGGACGAAAAGCAGAGAACCAGACATTTGCTTCCATTGTAGCAGAGCAGAAAATTAGATGCTTCTGGTCTGAGCCTGAGCACTGGCTGGAACCGGCAGTGGCTTGGTAGGTGAGACCACTCTAGGACCACATCCGGTTTGGGGCTGCTTGGCAAGGGTTTTATAGAAACCAGCTGGTCACAGTTCAAAGACAAGCAGCAATACGATGGAGGAGCTGATGGGTGAATTTATTAGCACGGACCAGCAGATTTAAATATGCACAGCTCAGCTAAGCAATGAGAAGGGAAGTTAAGTTTATACAAGTATCTGAAGTGTGTAAACACTAAAAAGGAAGATTATTCATTTAGCACAACACACCGAGGCATGGTGTGCAGAAATAGGATAAAAACTTAAGTTAAGCATATAAAATTTTTCTTCCTGATAATGAATCTATTAAGGCTGGCTGTGGAGTAGCCTTTCTCTAGGGAAGCAATAGAAATTTCAAGCCATCTGGTTTTTAAAACTTTCTTGGGAACCAGGTATTAGATGTTAGAGAATTGTTATTCATTTGGTCAGGGTGATAATGGTGTTATGGTTGTATAAGGAAATGTCAGGGCTGGGGATACAGCTCAGTTGGTGTCATGCTTGCCCGGCATACATGAAGTCCTAAATCCAGTCTCCCATCATCCATATAACTGGTCATGGTGGTGGACACCTGTAATCCCAGCATTAAGGAGGTGAAGGAAGGGGGATTAGATATTCAAGATCATCCTTGACTGTGTAGCAAGCTTGAGGCAACCCTAGGAAAAACCAAAAGGGGAGGAGACAGCAAGATAGGCCAACAGGTAAGGGCGTTGCCACCAAGCCTGAAGACCTGAGTTTAGTCCCCAGAACTCACGTGGTGGAAAGGGAGAGCTGACTTCTGCAGTTTGCCTTCTGATCTTCACATATGATGCTGGGAGACACATGCCCACATGTATGGCAATTCATTATGATAAAAAAAATCTCTTACATTCTAGGGGATTTGGACTTTAGGTGGACCACCCAGCCAGGGTTAATAATACACCTTGGGGGTCACTGAGGACTGCCGTCCTACTGTGCACTCGGCCTGTTTTTTTTTTAACATGGGGTCACTGAGGACTGCCGTCCTACTGTGTGCTCGGCCTGTTTTACCACCTTCCCCAAAACAACGTAACAGTCAACCTTACTTGCCTTGATGTTCACTTAACAACATTTATAATATAAGCTAATGTACGGCTGTAATCTGAAGTTATCTTCTCCCATGCCCCTGACCCGGAGTAATGCATGTGTGTTAGGATAATTCTCTGTTAGAAATGTCAAATAGGACGAAATGCCCTCATAAAAGGAACATACACCATATACTCTGAGAGCAGGATCCAGATATTGTTTGTGTCTGTTTGTCTGTAATCTGGGTCAGATGGTGTCAGTTGAAGTCAGCAATTTTATGCCACATAAAAATCTGTTAAATATGTGCAAAGAGTCCTTCATCCCTTCCCCGTGTGATGCTTTCTTTGCTGTTCAATGAGAGAGCAAAACCCTCTGTAGGACACAGACAGACAGACAGACACACATACAGAGAGCACACGCAGGGGGACAGAATCACAAGACAGCATCTAGACTCGGATTCATTAAACAGACAGAGGATGACAGAAGACAGGGCGAGCAGAGCAGAGAATTCAAATCTGGGCTGGCTCTGGCCTAAGTGACATCAAGGGGAAGAGCTTTGATTTCTTTTCCTTGATGTGATAGTGACGCCTTATTGATGACTGAGTTTATTACTAATCAAACAGAACACACACACACACACACACACAGAGAGAGAGAGAAAGAGAAAGAGAGAGAGAGAATGAATGAATGAATGTAAAACATTTAAGCATCTCCCCCAGTGTTACATACTCTGGGTTATTGACATGCAACAAATTGATATAAAGAGGTTTGCTTTAAAATACTACAGCAAAGAATGAGATGAAGGAAAAGAGGGGAAGAAGAAGAGAAAGAGATGAGGGAAGAGAAGGGTGGGTGCAGCCAGTATGGCAAGCTCTTGCTCATCTGAAGCATGGAGGACATTTTAATCCTTCCGCTTCCTCATGTGCACGAACAGCTTCACAATAAAAAGCGTCAATTATATTCTCCTGAACAAAATTCACCAGTACACCTGTCCCTGGGCTCTCGGACTTAAAATACCTTCTGCCAGGTGAGCAGAGTTCTGTTTGACCAGGACCCAGGACCTTTGCCATCTTGTTCTTGAGATGAAAGGCCCTTTCTAAAGCTGTAGATAGAAATCGCGAAAACCCTTAGCAGCACACATCTCGAGTTGCTGCAGAGATGGGTCTTTCAAGGTGAAAGGCGGGTTGTTGGGCCACGTCTCACTGGTCACACCTTATCTTCTGTCGTGAGGGAAGATCCGGTGTCTTTGGAATGACTGGACCCTGTCTCTAAATAGAGAAATAATCCCCTCTTGTTGAGTTTGGGAAGAAAAAAGGGTCATTCATAAAAGTGTCTGTGTGTGTCTGTATGTGTGTCTATGTGTCTGTGTGTGTCTGTATGTATATATATCTGTGTGTATGTGTGTGTATATGTCTGTATGTGTATATCTCTGTGTGTGTCTCTATGTTTGTGTCTGTGTATGTGTGTCTGTATCTGTTGTTTCTGTGTCTGTAGCTGTGTCTGTGTATGTGTGTCTCTCTCTGTGTGTCTCTATGTGTCTGTTGTATGTGTGTGTATGTGTATATCTGTATGTGTTTCTTTGTGTGTGTGTGTATGTGTGTATCTGTGTGTGTCTCTGTGTGTCTGTATGTATGTGCATGTCTCTGTGTGTGCCTGTGTGTGTCTGTATGTATATATACTTGTGTGTGTATGTATGTTGTGTATGTGTGTGTATATGTATGTGTCTGTATGTGTATATCTCCGTGTGTGTCTCTATGTTTGTATCTGTGTATGTGTGTGTCTATATCTGTTGTTTCTGTGTCTGTATTTGTGTGTGTCTGTGTGTATGTGTCTCTCTGTGTGTGTCTCTGTGTGTCTGTGTATGTGTGTGTATGTGTATATCTGTATATGTGTCTGTGTGTGTGTCTGTCTGTGTCTGTGTGTATCTGTGTGTCTCTGTGTGTCTGTGTATATGTGCATGTCTCTGTGTATGTCTGTATGTATGCGTGTGTATGTGTCTGTGTGTGTCTGTGTATGTTTCTGTGTGTGTCTCTGTGTATCTGTGTGTCTCTGTGTATCTGTGTGTGTGTATGTGTGTATTTGTGTGTATGTGCATGTCTCTGTGTGTGTTTGTCTGTATGGATGTGTCTGTGTGTCCATATGTGTTTGTCTGTGTGTGTGTACGTGTGTGTATGTCTTTGTGTAGATGGGAGTGGAGGTGTGTTTGTTCGGCTGATTTGCAATACTCCTGTCTTAACTTCCCGAGTGACTGGAATTAGAATCCTGTGCCTCCATGTCCAGCTGAAGGAGAAAGCTTGGAAAACCCCAGTAAACATCTATGAAGCTGAAGATGAAAACAAAACCAGGAGACAATACAAACAGGGTGGAGAGATACAGTCTTCCAGGTAAAAGTAATTGCCAGGCAAGTACAACCAGCATCTGAATCTCTTTCTTGTCTCTCTTGCCCTCTTGCCCCTTGACCCGCTCGCCTGCAGGTTGCATCCCTTTCCTCTCCCCTTCCCCTCCCCCCTCCGCGTGGTCATGGCTGGCCTCCACCTTTCTCTGCTGTCCCTCTCCTCTCTTCCCTCCGCCTAAATAAACTTCTCCTCCTGGAACCCTCTGCCGCCGCCGGTTTTTCTTTTTTTTAAACAACAATGGTGCCGACACCCGTGATCACTTCGGGGACCTAAAGACCTGTGCACCCGCCGGTTCGGGCTGCCGTGACCGTGTGAGACCAACGCCATGTGACCTGCCGCAACTGCAACTCCATGCCACCTACACCACCATAACCCTGCTGCCATTCCTGCCGCTGCCACCGATGCTACAAACTTCCACCACGTGAACACCGACCACTTTCCATCGCTGCCCCAGTACAAAGCTCCACACGGTTATTGGTAAGGAGCTTCTGGGTGGCAGGAGGAACCCCAAACGTTTGCGCAGCGCCTGGCCAGCGCTCCCTAAACTACGGGGTTGACTTTCTAGATGTTGACATATTGTGTGTTTTTTCCCCAGAGCTCTGACGGCTCCTGGGCTGATCGGCTTCTGGTGGGCTAAATCAGCCAGGGTACTCGGGTTTTTCTGTGACGACTCAAAAACTCCTATTTGTGCCCACTGTTTTCCGGTACTAATATTTCAATTAGGACGCTAATTGAAAATTATTACGACTGCCACACACAATAGGTTCAGCTTCTTCTGTGCCACCTCAAACTCCACTGGGTTGTCTATCCCTCGGTCTAGTTCACTGTAGGTGCCTGCCAGAGCAGGAAATCCCGCCCTGCTAGCAGGAAGTCCTGCCCTGCTGCAGCTGCCGCCAGCACACCTGGTTCGCAGTGCCTGCAAACTTCCACCATGTGAGCTTTGCCCCTAACACAGTGCTCAACCGCCACAAAAAAAATTACCTTAAAAGTTGCTGTGATTATGGGACATGCTTGCTTTTTTCTTATTCACCGCAGCTGCCCGCCAGCGGCACTGGGCAGCGACTTCCTGCCGATAGCAGGAAGTCCCGCCTTCCGCCACTGCGGCCTGCAGACCTGATTCGCAGCACCCACCAAAGTTACTGCTATTAAATTCTAAGACCAATCTTATGGCTCTCAATTTTGTCAAAAGTCTGTTAATACTTAGTTTATAGCTGACAGAATTCCCAAAGCCTCTAGCAGTTGACCCTAGATGGTTTCAGAAGACTTGAACACCGGACTCCTAGAAGATACAGCCTGGACTGCATGCGAACGTACGCAGTAGACTAAACTAGATACCCTGAGTCAAATGACTTAGCTAAATCAAACTGAGGTAAGTCATTTCTCATGTCATGTGTATCCATTCCACAGAGAAAAAGCCCTGCATCTTCTGCGCTTAGAAGCCAAACTGATTTCATCAAAGAGAGTATGGAAACCACGGGAACTGTTAACTAGTTGGCTAGTGGACTCTGTCATTTTTTAAAATAATATAACTGGTAGATTGTTGTTTACTCTTTTTCAGACTTCTGACTACATTGACAGCTAAGCTCTCACAAATGTAATCTGCTACCTCATTACCTAAACTCACTAAACATTCCACTATACGATCCAACAAAAGTTCATCTTAAAGACTGCTTGTGTTGTTAACTCATGCTATTATCTCTTTTATAAACTAATAAGCTACAGGAAACCCACTGAGATCTACCTCTCTCGGACCAAATAGATGCCATCCAGATAAGTACATCTGCCTAAAGTTCCCACTTACTATCACAAAGGGTGGGATCCCTCTGGGTTTCAAATGTACATCTTAAATTTTTTTTTTCCCAAGTGTGCTTAATCTTATTCCCTACATCTTGTCAAGTAGGTACATCCAAGACATCTCCAGAGAAGCAACCTTCAGATGCTCCATCTCCTGCCACACACACACAGCTGCTTCTACTGGACCTGTTCCTTCTGGCCTATCTGGATGGCTTCACAGACCCTGGACAGCAGGACCAGACAAACATCCCCCATACCCAGGTTCCCCCTAAAGACACGGAGCCGCCAGTGCCAGCAGGAAGTAGCCAGATGTCACGACAACCCTATTCCTGCTGTGCCGTCACCTCTTTCTCCTCTTTTTCTCCTTTCTTTTTATAATAAGAAGAAGGGAGGTATGTTAGCATTCTGTTAAACTCCACCTCCACAGTTACCTAGCAACAGCTAGGTATGCTCCTTCCCAAAGCTACCTGGGAACAGGTAGCCCTGCCCACTATTATAAGAGGGGCTGTCTGGCCCCTCCTCCCTCTCTTGCCCTCTTGCTCTCTTGCTCTCTTGCCCCTTGACCCGCTTGCCTGCGGGTTCCCCTCTCCCCTTTCCCTTCCCCTCCCCCCCTCCACGTGGTCATGGCCGGCCACCACCTCCACCTTTCTCTGCTCTCTCCTCTGCCCTAAATAAACTTCTCCTCCTGGAACCCTCTGCCGCCAGTTTTTCTTTTTTTTAAACAACACCTTGTACCCACATAAATGCCAGGTAGGTATAATTGTGACCAGCCTGTAGTCCGACACATCAAAGGCAGAGATAGGTTCCCACATGGGAGAAGGCTAGCTAGGCTAGCAAAAGCTATGAGTTCTGGGTTTGAGTGAGAGACAGTGCCTCAGTATATAAGATACTAAATGATAGAGGACATCAAACACCAACTTTTCGACACGTGAGCTTGCACGAGTACACACACACACACACACATATACACAGACACACACTTGAACACATGTACAAACAAAATCAAAATGAAAGAGAATTGAGTTGGGAATTGTCTTTGTGTTATATTCCTGCACAAAACATCATGACCAAGAAGCAAGTTGGGGAGGAAAGGGTTTATTCAGCTTACACTTCCACGTTGTTGTTCATCAGCAAAGGAAGTCAGGACTCGAATGCAAGCAGGTCAGGAAGCAGGGGCCTGATGCAGAGGTCATGGAGGGTACTGCTTACTGGCTTGCTTCCCCTGGCTTGCTCAGCTTGCTTTCTTATAGAACCCAGGACCACCAGTCCAGGGATGGCACCACCCACAATGGGCTGGGCCCTTCCCCCTTGATCACTAATTGAGAAAATGCCTTACAGCTGGATCTCATGGAGTCATTTCCTCAAGGCAGGCTCCTTTGCCATAACTCCAGCTCGTGTCAAGTTGACACACAAAACCGGCCAGCACAGGGATATAGCTCATTGAGAGAGTCCTTTGCTTAGCGTGTGTGAGCCTCACAGCTCTGCAGGTTGTTTTTGTTTTGTTTTTAATGAAGGATTTTTAAAGCAAACACTTTCTGTCATTTCCTCTCTTGAAGAGGACCTCGCCTCACCTTCCTGCTTTGAATGTTTATGGCAGGAAGTCTAAGGAGTGTTTGTAGCACAGGCCTTGTCTGCTTCTCAGCTCGCTGGAGGGAAATAAATATTTGATCTGGATGCTGCTGACGGCAATCAAGCATGAACAAAGCCTGGCGTCCCAGGAGCCGTCGCATCTGAAGTTTTCTAGAAGGCGCAAGTAGGCCAGTGTGTGGCAGGAACAAAGAAGTGGAGGCTGTGAGGGAGACTCTGGACTCGCAGGAGCTGCCAGAAAGGGAGGGGGCGTGGGCGGGATGTTTGTCATCGGCACTTTTTCTCTAGCCAGGCCAATCTCTCACCGCGGCTCTTGAAGACGAGGTAATTAAGCTCACTGGCATCTTCCTCTGCCTACCTGAGCTCCTCACGCCTACCAAATAGGGTTGGATAAGCCATGCTCGTTTTCCCGCCACAGCCGTGGCGTTTGGCTCCACTACTCTCATATTTTCTTCAGTAACTATTTGTTGGGGGCTGGGCATGGCGGCACACACCTTTGATTCCAGCACTCCGGAGACAGAGGCAGGTGGATCCCTGAGTTGGAGGCCAGGCTGGTCTGGAGTTCCAGGCAAGCCAGGGCTGCATAGTGAGACCCAGTTTCAAACAACCAATCAAAAGAGAGTTTTTGTTCGCTGCAGCGCTGCAGCGGTGTTACCGGGTTGGCCTACTGCTGCTTGTATTCTAATGCTGATTTGGGGCCCCCAAGACTGGGGCCCCAGAGAGTCTATGAAAGAGAGAGAGAGAGAGAGAGAGAGAGAGAGAGAGAGAGAGAGAGAGAGAGGAGAGAGAATATGCTAGGTGACCCTGCCCCAGTTCATTGTGATTGGTAAATAAAGATGCCAACAGTCAAGAGCTGGGCAGAAGAGAGGTAGGTGAGGTTGATGTTTTGCAGGCTTGGTGAGAGAGGACCACAAGGAAGGAAGGAAGAGAAGGAAGCCACCATGGACGAAGGACCTGCAGGAGGGAGGAGGAGCCACCTGAGCTAAGAGCCAAGAGACCATGGCCCTAAGGGCTGCCAATTGGAGTTAAGAGCAGCCCAGGTTGGACTTAGTAAATAGTCATAACTCAGCGTTCTCAGTAGGAATGTAGATATTAGCAGCATGGAGGGCAGGCAGGTGCCCAGCTATTGTGGCATATTAAAAATAGAAAGGCTGTGTGTGTGTGTTTCGTCTGGGAACATAAATGGCATAAGACTAGGAAGAAGCCCAGGCCGAGATTTTTAATATTTATTACTACACTGAGGAGACGGCTCACCTGGGCCTTGCTGGCCAGCGAGCCCGATATTCAGCAAGAGAAATCTTGTTCAAAAAAGCAAGCAATAGAGGAACACATCTGTCATCCATCTCTCCTCTCCACATGCAAGTATACACACGTGTAGCCACATTTGTACACACAAGTGCACATACAAATGTGTACACGCACAAGCTTTGACAGAATATATGGGGTACAGTGTCTCTCCCCGTCTCTCTCCATGCTTTTGTATACGTATATGTATATGTACATGTACACGCGCCCACGCACACACACATTTTCTAACTTCTATGCAGAAGATGGTCTTCTCCCTTGACTACTCTCTCGGGCCATTGTGGGTTGCCGTAACAAATACCTGATGCTTTGAAATATATCCAAAAGAGAAATCAGAGCTATTCATGACCAGAATATGGCGGCAGCACCAGTCAGTCCTCTCTGGCTTCCTCACCACAGATGGCACATTCGTTAAGGAAGCAAGAGGTACAAAGCCAGGTTCACACGTAATAATTGTCTGCTTTCTGTGAACTGACTAGAAGCCTGCGGGGAGCTACGCTGATCCCCTCTGAAACAGCACTGGTGGCATAACCACCCCCCTGGGCCCGTAACTCTTAAAGGCTTCATTCATTCCCTCCCCAATGCCACACTGAAGACCACACCTCTAGCGCATGCTCAGGTCAGCTCCCAACTACAGCTCCCTTGACTTAAGACTTAGGCTAATGAAGTCTTTTTATTTGTGGCCGAATCAGAATTAATCTTGACACCTCATACGGCAAGCTTATTATTATACTTAACACCCCATTATAATACTATGCTTAATCGCCTCTCTTTCCTGCTAGTCTGTAGGCTTGTAGTGAACAAACACTGTTTCAGTCCACATTTCCCAGTGCCCGGTATAGTCTAACATCATTGAATAATCGGAAGCTGTGACGTTCCAAATGGAAGACGGTGAGAGCTCGTCAAGTTTAAGTGACTAAATCGAGTGAGCCAGTCTTCGTCCAGCGCATGCGCAGCGTTGTTAGAGCGCCCTGTTTGTCCGTCTGGCTCAAAGAGAGCATGCTCCACCGCCCAGGAAATGTAGCTGCTCACTAATTTAGACTTTCACCCACTGTAGTCCCTGAGTGGGCAACAGTTCCCCCCCACCCCCACCCCCGGTTCCTTGAGAACAGGATGATAAATAATGCAGCGACAACACAGGAGATATTAATTCTGGTACACCACGCTGCCGCTTAGCTTTAGAACCCAGGAAGGAAGCAAGACTTGCACAGCCTTGCAGGCTGCCTCGGCTTTGTTTGTTTCCTCTCAAAGGGGGTGAAGATGGTTGTTTGTTTGCTTTGGTTTCATCTTCAGTCTTCAGTAAGAAGCATCTTAATGTAACTAGTCTGGACATCTGCCCCACTTTCAAAAATTACAAGTTTCGATCATTGCTAAAGTGTACAGATCCCAATCTGTCTGCTCTGCATACGTTTGCATTTATAAAAGTGGAATCAGGCTAAAAGTCTTTCTAATGTAATCCCCGAAATGCATGAAGTATTAGATAGCTTCCCCCCACTGGTTCATGCGTTGCTAGGGACTTAAAAGGATCATTGATTTGAATTATTTAATGTGTACAGCAAGTTGAGTTTCTTTAAAAAAAAAAAAAAAAAGAAGAACCTTTAGCTATTATTTAGTTTTTGTTCATATTACATCTATCCGTCCGTCCATCTGTCCGTCTTTCTATTTGTTGGGGACTTGTATGTGTGCATGCTCTTGTGCAGGGCAGACGTTGACTTTGTAGGTGTTTATTTCCCCATCTGGATTCCTGGGTGCCCAGGTTTGGTGGCAAGTGTCCTTCTTACTCAGCCATCTTGTCAACCCTGGTTTTAATTTTTTAATGCAAAATCTCATTATTCTTGGGAAATAAGTTAAGCTGTATTCACATGAACTCCAGAAAAAGGGGCCAGATTTCCATCCTGTTTTTAAACCATCCAGGAAGTGTTTGATTCTAATGAAACCCTAGTGCTGGAATTTGGGCTGAAATTGCTGAGCTAAAAATACAGTTATAACTGCACATTATTCTAACGTTGTAACTTTTTCTTCGAGGATTGGCACAGACTTACAGACAAGGAGCATTCTAATTTGTAATAAAAATGTCAGGCTAGATGTTTGTTGCTGCTTTTGAGAATTTAAGCCAGTTTCCACTTTCAAATTCTGTCAATAATCCTAGACTTTAAATGTTGAATATTTTGTTGTGTAATCTAAGTCTTAATTCTTGTTTATTTATTTTGGTATTTTGCTCTTCCCTCATTGAAAAACAGCTGTGTGTCACTTCAGCACCGCTTGACCAGTAACATCTGGGCTAAGGCGTTTATTTTAGTTTGTGCTCTGTTCAGATAGCAGGCCAGAAATGGAAGTCTTGTTTGTGCTGTTGTGTTTTCTGTGACAATCCAAGGCGCTTATTTAATCCCTCTGACAGCACAGCACAAATGAAAAGACCGTCTATATATGGTTGGTTGCCCAACTCGTGATAGGAGCCTGGGTGGGGATTAAAAAGATAATGCTAACTTGTCATCTAAATCCGGGTCCCCTGAGAGCGCAGAGGGAACGCTAAAACAATTAAAGTAATTGGTTGCCCTAAACAGGTACAATAAAGACCACCCGGGACAAACCATAGCCACTGTCACCAGAACTAGAAAGTGTGCCACTAAAGCCTATGACTCGTTGACCTTGTTCGATAGCAGATTCCTCTGAGAATTCTAGTGTGTTATAGATGGATCACTGAACCAAGGAAGGATAAGTATGGATTTTAATATTGGTCTCAGCACTCTTAGGTTCACAGCAGGTTAAGGTCATGTTAGGACGCAAGACAGAGCAGGGGAGACTGGATGAAGGGTGTGAACAGGAATAACAGACAGGAAGTCACTGAAGGTCATCTTTGTTATTGGTTAGATACCGTAACAAATCAAAAGAAGGTAGCTTTTGCAAGGGCACCGGAAGCCCGCAGCCGGCCAGCGTCATCATCTGTGGCATGAGTTGGGGTGTGAGTTGCGGTGTGAGCTGGGTGTGACCTGGGGTGTGAGCTGGTGCATGAGCTTGGTGTGAGCTGGGTGTGAACTGATGATGTTATACTGATGTCATCTGATACCCTGGGATGCAGCTACTCTCCCATTTTAACTCACACCAGTTCTTCCTGAGTCAATACTCCTTGGAAACAGCTGCAGCTTCTCAAATCTGCGAGACCAGCTTACATTTCTTGACGTACATGTCTTTTTTTTCCAGAAAGTCCCTTTGAGATCTTTCAGGAACTTTCAGTCCAGCAACTGTCAGAGGCCTAATGTATGGAAGGAAATGCGAGCGTATGTGCAAACAGCCTGCAAGACAGAGGAGGGCGTGGCTCTGCCCTCTGACCACTGCTCTGTAATACAGGGAGCGAGAATAACCCGTGCTGCCTGCCATGCGTGGGTGGGCGCCATGCGTGGGTGAGCGCCATCCAAAGGGGACAGGCGCTAACGTTTTAGGCAGAAGAGGCAATATAAATATTGTTCTCTCTCTATCATTTCCTGCATGCTCTATCTTTTAATTTTTTAAAAACTAAAGACAGACACGAGGATTCAGAGGACTTGGAAATGGCCGCCTGGCGGTAGGGGATCGGCCCTCATCTGCGGCATCCCACTCCTTTACCTGTGCCTTGGCTCCTGCGAAAGCTTGCTCAGTCCACAGCATGCAGTGGGAGTTAGTAAAATGCTCAGCCTGTTGTTCGTCAGCGCATTCCTGGTTGTTTGCTTTTCATGGTCTTTGTGCGGGGTTTCCTTCTTGCTCGCATAGCTGACACTAAGTGTTGTCCTGTTGTTCCTTCTCACTGGACACTTTGCCTAAAGAACCCGGCTCTGGGCAAGTCTGAAACTCCTGGGAGGAAAAACTCATAGGGGGCGCTGGGTGTCTGAGAGCAAAATCTATTTGGTGTGTGCTTTATCCCAGGCAAAAAGACTGGCGATGATGGTGATGATGGTGATGATGGTGATGATGGTGATGATGGTGATGATGGTGATGATGGTGATGATGGTGATGATGGTGATGATGATGATAACAACTGGAGCTGCTTATAGGGAGGTGAAAGGTGAATTTGTAACAGTGGGTGAGATCTGTGCGGGATTTGGGTTCCTGTGTGGAAAAGACAAGCCAACCAAAACAGAATCAGGGAGCTAGCCAATGGTCAGGGTTAAACATCTAAGCACTCTGTTTACAAAGATAGGATTCTCAGACTTCTTCACATCCAAATTCACACAGATTTTTTTTTGAATGTAAAGTTTTGACTCCCTTAATATTACTGATGAAGTAATTTTTGATAGTTTAACTAAAATCCAAGCATTGAAAATATGAACTACATGTGTTTCAAACTATATGCTCAGATCCATGTTCTGATTTGACCCAGACTCACAGCACACACACACACACACACACACACACACACACACACACACACAAGCACACCACAGGAACAGGAGGAGGAGAAGAAAGAGGAACAAAGGAGCCACAAGAGAGAAAGCCGAGGAGAGGCAGAGAAAGACTATACCCAGGGTGTCCTCAGTGAAGGGCAGGAGGGCTCCATCCAAGCAGAAGTGGCAGGCATCGTGGGGTGACGTAGAACTGAAATCCTTTGGGGACGAATCTTACAGTCTTTACCCGAGTTGCAATGCTGATGTGTACGTAACCATGAGGAAGAATAATGTTAGGAGAACAGAAAGCCTGTCAGGGGAACATAGTTCTGATCCTATAATGGATACCAGAACAGCACTCCTAAACCCCAAATCTGTTATTGCTTTCCCCAGAGAGCAGGCCGTTCGAACTGAAGGTGACCTTGGAGAAGGAGTGAGAAAGGTTCTGCTGAAGCTGGCTCAGTTCCAGCTGACTGAAGAAAAGCATGAGACCATATCGGTCAACACAGAAAATCCTCAGCTCAGGCGGAGACTGTGCTCCAGCTTCTCTCTGTTACCGATATTTTTCAGTCCCTCCTTTTCTCTGTGCCCTCACGGACGGATGGTGACAAGGGTCTGCACCATCCCAGGCCACAGTCACTCATGCTGCTGCTGCCCGTGCAGCTGGGGAAGCGAGGGGAGAGCCCCTGCGGCGGGGTGAGCGGGGGAACCTGTGTGTGCTGAAGAGATGTGATAATAACCGTGTTCCATTTATCTTGCCTTAAACCCGCGGGCCAAAAGAGGCATTGTGACCTTCCGTTTAAAAGGAATAACAGTATGATAAATCACCGCCTTTTCTCTGTGTGTTTCCTACGTTGCCCTAATTTTATAGATGGAATCACATACTCGGAACTGACTATAATTTAGCTCTGAAGTCCAGAATGACTACACACGGAGAGTATGCTGCTTTCTAATATACCTACACCCTGGTGTGTTAAGTCACCTAGAAAGCCGGAGGAAGGAGCTCCCAACCTGAGTAAGGGCAAGTAGGGTGCTCTGTGGAGAGCATCCCAGCATCCCCTAACTGAGCAAGAGCAAGGAGGGGTCTGTGTGTAGGGTATCCCAACCTGAGATCAAGTGGAAGATCTAGAAGTTATTATTATCTTTTTATTTCCAACCTCAATGCAGTGAGTTGGATTAATTGTCCCCTTCAATTCAGGACACATTGCCATCGATGTCCCTGAAGCCCTTGCTCTTATTTAATGTATTATTTCTGGTTCCTGTGTCTTGATCACGCTCCACCCCGGTCACCACTTACAGGTGACTGTTCTGATAGATCTAATGTGCCTTTGCTTACCTGTGTGTCCTTACAGGGTGTGGAAGCTCGTGTCAGTAGTTGGTTGAACAGTGCTTTCCAATGTGTCTTCCAATCGTTTGTCTCACCCAAGGAGATTCTTAAGATCCAGTCTCACCGCTGTGTGTACATATAATTTATTGAGTAAATTGCCAGGGAACATTTCGGAGTTCTGACCTTCCTGTTTGATTTCTATAAAGGCCACCTTCTGTACCAAGTAAGTTAGGCATCTTATTTTATTTGCAGAATAATTCAGAAGTGGTGTATTGTTATATTGACAGCAACTCCAAAATTGAGCAAAAGCAAGTCAGAATTATAGTAGGAATTCAACAAAATTAGAAAACGACGTGACTCGAATCTGGAATGTTCTCCTCAGACTCACGTTTTGAATGCTCTGTCTCCAGCTTGTGCTGTTCCTGGAGCAGCAGGCCTTTTAGGAGATGTGGCCTGAGCCGGAGAAGCAGGTTACTATTGGTCAGGCTTGAAGGGTAGAACCTGGCCTTGGTTCTGGCATGGTTCCTGCTTTCTGGTCCTTCACCTGGTGGTAAAGCATATCCATGGCATGTTTCTACCACACGGACCCCAGAATGCCACCTACACCATGATGGGCTGAGGACCTGTGAACCCAAGAACCAGACAAAAAACGTTTCCCTCCTAGGTAGCATGTGTGACGCATGCTGGTCACCATGGTGCAGAAGTAGCTAAGGCAGATTCCGATGTAGCTGTGGCCATGACGACGGAGTGGTGGCCATGACGACAGAGCCGTAGTCAGCATCCTTAGTGTGTCCACTCCTCCAGCTGCTTCTGGCTTTCTCTCTTTTCTTGGTCTTTAATAATGTTGGCTGCAGCTCACCTGCCTTCCTTCCCTCTGCAGGGCATAGCTTTTGGTTCGAGTGGAGAATTGCTCTTTGGAATCTTTTCATGCCAAAGAAAAAGGGGTACAACAAAGCCCCGACTGCCACGTTTATTCTCCCAGAAAGAGGAATGTTCTGGAAGAAAAGCACGGCCTGAGCGTGTGCTTAGCTAAACCGAGACTTCACCTTCAAACCTGCAGCCTCAGAGCTTCAGAGCAAGGCCTTGAATGACTCCACCAATGGGATAAAGAAATAATTGCTGGTGATTTCAGCTGCCCTGTAGGCAAGGGATTGATATATCAGTGAGAACGGCTTACCAAACTTTTCACAGGAGTCTGGACATTTTCACCATGCCTCTGAAGTGCGTAACAGTTAATAGGTAGCAGAATGTGAGCCTGCGTGCGGTTAGGTTTCTATGTCCTTGGGAATCCGGCAAGATAAATCTGTTTTCTCTTTTTATTATACAATGTTTGTCACCAGCTGCAGTTGAGTTTCCATACAGAGCAACCCCCAAATCACACTGCATGAATCGTCACAAATCATATACAAGATCCGTAGCCATGCATGACAAAGGGACCATGGTTCAGCGCTGAAGTTCTGCAGAAAGGTAAGTTCTGCAGAAAGGCATTTCATCTTATCTCCTCAGATCTTATATTTTTTCCTCGTCTTCATTTCTAGTATACTCATTTTCGAAGTGGCACATGTAGGTAACATATTTCAATAGTCAATTATCTTTGGCCGTTCTCTGGCTCTTTCCTTACTCCTTCAAAAATACATTCAGTAGCTGATGCTGTTTCACTCAAATTATTCGTTTCTGTAATGCAGGATTTAAAGTGGGTGCCTGATTTTTATTGACTGGCCTTATTTCTTGTCATTGTCTGTTCCCTTACCATGTCTGATCGACTATTCTAATAAAGAGTTCTAGCATTCTTTTTTTCAGTATGTCACTAGGAGACTATTAACTGTTTTGAGTCTTTGAAACGTTCCACAGAACACACTCACGGAGTATGTCTGAAAGCGCTTAAGCTTGGCGTATCTAACGTGAACTCGAGGGCCTCACACATCGTGAGGGGACGAGGCTTTGCTGTCGGGCAACAGGATCACTGGAATTGGGTTCCAAGGGGTCATGAGGTGACACAGACTTTGTCTAAAGAGGAAATACGAGGAAAGCTGGTTCATCATGGAAAGAAGGAGTCTGATTGCGAGAACTCATCTGTCCACAGATGAAAGCAGTTGTCGGGGAAGGCTTCCTACAGGCGGCTGGAAAACTCCAGGCCAACACTCTGGACTCCTCACATCCATTTGCTGGAACTGGAGAGTGTCCAGGAGACTGTTAGCTCCTCTCCGAAGAGCGCCATGCTCGCTGGGACCCACAGGCTGCTCAGTCCATCCTAATAAGGGAGGTGCCGGACTCAAGACTGTTCCCAGCTCTGCAGGGTCCTCTTTCTCAGACTCTTAGAATCCAAGCTGAGTGCTAATGAGTACTGTGACGTCATCACAGAGATGGAAGGAGACTGAGAAGACAGGGAGAGTGTGACCAGACCACGGGGTTTCTTACTATTCACTCAACAAAGTCACGACAAAAGAAAAGCTCGCTGCTGGAATCCAAGATGTATTCTTAAGTCTGTCCCATCATTCTAAATGTCTCCTAGAATCGCAGAGCAAAGCATTCTAATCACAGGAAACGTTAAATCAAATTTCTGTAGAGAAATACAAAATATTAAACTGTATTGTGAAGCTAAGGTATTAAACCAGGAGTAGCACTGCAGAGCAGTGAGACAGATATCACACGGGTTTGCAAATGCATACGGTGATAAAACAGGAGCGGGGGATTGGTCATGCAATAATCCTCAGGGAAGAGTTAAGGGTTTTTTCTTATCTTATTTGCTATACCAAATACACTTGAGGTGGATAAAAATAGTCTCTGTGATAAGTGTGTATCTTTTTAATGTTTAAACTATGTACTGGAGGGCTGGAAGTAGTGGTGCACACCTTTAATACCAACACTCAGGAGGGAGAGGCAGGTAGATCTCTGGGAGTTTAAGGCTAGCCAGGTCTATACAGTAAGTTCCGGTACAGCCAGGCATACACAGAAAGGCCCTGTTTCAAACAAACCAAAACCTATGTACTGAGAAACAACCACACCAGTAGTCGAATAAAAACATAGAACTATAA
This sequence comes from Mastomys natalensis, assembly GCA_021653895.1. Taxonomy (NCBI): domain Eukaryota; kingdom Metazoa; phylum Chordata; class Mammalia; order Rodentia; family Muridae; genus Mastomys; species Mastomys natalensis. The sequence goes on from JAJTUV010000060.1 coordinate 1,333,791, forward strand.
GTAGAACCCAGGTTTTCAAAGGATTTTTATCTTTAAAATAATTTCAGTTTTAGCTAGGCATGGGTCTCTCATACAGGGGAGTGCAGCCCAGTCCCCCTTGGGCTTGTTAGTGCTAAACCGTACAGCCCAAGCACCAGGGGCGTTTTGCTAGAGGGATAACAATAAAAATCTAGTTAGTTCTGTCACCGACGAACACCAAGCAGCATCAGGTTTTGTGCTCTTGGACACCTTTATGATTAAACTTGCTTATTGAATCAACAGATACAATGCATATTGGAAAAATTTCCCTTTCGTTTTATTGTATACTTATGGGTGTTTGCCTGCGAGTATGTCTGTGTAGGTGTGTGCCTGGTATGTAAGGAAGCCAAAGGGGGCCATCCGATCGTCTAGGACTGGAGTTACAAGAGGTTGTTAATTGGCACGTGCATGCTGGGAATCAAACCCAGGTTCTCTGCAAGAGCAGCCAGTGCTCGTAACTACTGAGCCATCCACCAGCTCCCAAATTGGACAATTTTAATATATAAAAATACCTTGGGGCCTGCACGATGGCTCATCAGATAAAGGTGCCTTCTGCCACAACTGATGACCTGAGTTCAACCTTCAAACTCACATGGCAGAGGGGAGAACCTCCACAGTTACCTCTGACCTCCACAAGCACACTATCTGTAGCACACCAACATACCGGTACACTTACACTCATACAAGCACACACATGTACACACACACACACATGTACACACACACATACACTCACACACATGCACACACTCATGCACATAAACACACACTTAATGAGAGTTTTGGTTTCTTTGAAGACACAGAAATTGTAAGAATATGTTTTTGTTTTAATCCCAGCTGTGTGGATATGGACCTGCTTTGCAGCAGCTGACTATGATTTGCCTCGTGCTCTAGTAGGGGCGAGTTTTTGCCAGCTGCATATAGTTTCTGTGAGTGTGTGACATTTGAAATTATGGGGACTTTTCTGGGAATATATAAATGCTAGAGCCCCAGTAGAGATGGCTGGGTAGTTGGGTGGCTGGGTGGCTGGGTGGCTGGGGTGGCTGGGTGGCTGGGTGGCTGGGTGCGTCTGGGTGCCTGGGTGGCTGGGGTGGCTGGGTGGCTGGGTGGCTGGTTGGTGGCTGGATGCTATTGATTGAGGTTTGTCAAGTGGTCCTGCACAAAGAGACAAGAAGAAGTTAGATATCCTGACAGTGAAGATCAAACTTGCCCTAAGAAACTCGATGCCACTAATCAACAGGCAATCGTCTAATGATAACGACACCCATTTTCCCCTATAACCTTTTTTTCTCTCCTACCTAGTGTTAGGGGGTGAAAAGGGTGAGAGAAGGAAGAACCCACAAAGTAGCCAAAAAAGTCCAGCTATGCACACTCATATATGTGCACATAACATTCTAGGGCATGGACATAGAAAAGTCTATAAATTATGATTAAAGCTATGAATCTAGCTTAGTTAGTTTTTATTGCTATGATAAACACATGACCAAAAGCATGTTTGGTAGAAGATGGCTTCATTTAGCTTACATTCTATAGTTTATCATGAAAAAAAAATCAGGACAGGAACTCAAGGCAGGAACCTGAAGGCAAGAACTGAAGAAGAAGCCATGGAGGAATTTAGCTTACTGGCTGGCTCTACAGGCTTGTGTTCCGCAACCTTTCTTTTGTTTTTTTAAGATTTATTTATTTCATGCATATGAATACACTGTAGCTGTCTTCAGACACACCAGAAAAGGGCATTGGATCCCACTACAGAAAGTTGTAAGCCACCATATGCTTGCTGGGAATTGAACTCAGGACCTCTGGAAGAGCAGCCAGTGCGTTTAACCACTGAGCCATCTCTCCATCCCTCTGTGACTATATTTATACCTACCACAACCAGCCCAGGAGTGGTCACCCACAATGGGATTGGCTGCCTTCCTATACATCAATCACTAATCAAGAAGCTGCCTCCATCAGATGGGCCTGTAGACAAATCTGCAGGGCACTTTTTCCACTGAGGTCCCTTCCCAGAAGATCGTAGTTTGTGTCAAGCTGACCACACCTACCCAGCCTTCTGGCATGGCTGAATAAGTGCACTGCCAACACTGTCACAAGTGGGCTCCAGTGTGATCCTGTGCTTTTCAGTAGCAAAGCAGAGTATGGACAGATTCGTTCAGTAGGCAAATCTCTGAGACTTCACAGAGACTATCATAGTGAACACAGACCACAGGAGCGTATCTTAGTTCATTTCCAGGGAGTCGGGGAAAGTCTGCTTTTCGTTATTGTAGCAAAACAAGGAAATTATATAGTGCGTTGTTCAGAGTGTTCAGAGGGTTCAGAGGATCAGGTTGGCCCATGTGATGTTTTGAGTGTAAAAGGATTACCATAAATTCATGTGTTTGACTACTTGGTCCCCAGTTGATGGCACTACTTGAAAAGGTTGGGGAACATTTAGGAGGTAGAACCTGGCCAGAGGAACTGGGTCATTGAAGGACTAGGCCTTGATGTTTTATAGCACAACCCTATTTCCTGATTTCTTCTCTTGGTTACCTGACTACAGATGTAACAATCTGCCTCTCAGTCCTGCTGTCAGGTCTACCCTGCTGTTGCCATGTCTACCCTGCCTGTTGTCATATCTACCCTGCCTGTTGTCAATCTACTCTGACTGTTGCCATGTCTACCCTGCTGTTGCCATGTCTACCCTTCCTGTTGTCATTTCTACCCTGATGTTGTCATGTCTACCCTGCCTGTTTGTCGCGTCCGCCTCGACCAGCAAGTAAGACACGACAAGGTCGGATCCTTCTCAATCAGCTTTATTTCAGGAACGAATCTTGACTACGAGGACCCCAAGCAGCAGAAACGAGCTGCTTATATATCTGCCCAAGGCAGGCTAGGTGGCGTGTTCTCTCAGGATAGGTTAGGCTGCCAATACCTCATTAGCATAAGCCTGCTGGGGGCAGGGGAAGGGCTCAAGGCTGACATGAGAAACGGGCTTGTTTACTCAGGAAGCTGAGCTGACCTTGGAAAACCGGTGCCATCTTAGAATGGTGCCTAGAAGTAAAAGGTACACCATCCTGGCCAATCATGGATCGTGGCATGGTCCGAGCCCATAGGTCCAGAGCGGTCAGATGTAACCTCACATCACTGTCAGCACAGCCCCACGCCATACAAGGAGTTGTAAATGGCAAGGACAAGCCAAGGCTCACTTCCACCTTAGGGGCGTGGCTAAACGGCTCTCCACACCTGTTGTCATGTCTACCCTTCCTGTTGTCATGTCTACTGTGCTGTTGTCATGTCTACCCTGCCTGTTGTCATGTCTACCCTTCCTGTTGTCATGTCTACCCTGCTGTTGTCATGTCTACCCTGCTGTTGTCATGTCTACCCTGATGTTGTCATGTCTACCCTTCCTGTTGTCATGTCTACCCTGCTGTTGTCATGTCTACCCTGCTGTTGTCATGTCTACCCTGATGTTGTCATGTCTACCCTTCCTGTTGTCATGTCTACCCTGATGTTGTCATGTCTACCCTTCCTGTTGTCATGTCTACCCTCCTGCTGCATGTGTCATGTCTACCCTCCCGTTGCCATGTCTACCCTGCCTGTTGTCATGTCTACCCTCCTGCTGCCATGTCTTTTTGCCATGATGGGCTGCATAACTTCACACTGTGAACCAAAATAAGCCCTTCTTCCCTTAAGGTGCCTCACAACAAGAGAAGTAACACAGCCCTTAAGGGCCCATCATGATTGAATGATCTCACAATGTCAGGAGACTTTGCAGGGAAAAGAGTTTACTTCTTCAAACAGGAACTCAGAAAGCCTGGAGGTGGCAGGCACAGATTTAATAAAAACTCACAATAAAGCCCAGAGTTCAGATGAATTAATAACATCTCCCTTTTATTGTTGCGGATTTGCTGTTGTTAGGCTTTTGTTTACTTGTGTATTAAGAGTGTGTCTTGCTATATAGTTCTGGCTGTGTTGAGACAGGGTCTTATTATATAGTTCTGGCTTGTCTAGAACTCATGACAAAGACCAGGCTGGACTTACTTTTATGTGGTCTTCTTCCTCTGCCTTTAGAGTGTAGGGATTACAAGTATGGGCCACTACTCCCAACATGCTCAGTATTGGAGCGAAGCCCCAACTGGCCCAAGAACCTTCCAATATGTTCCACCTCTGAATGTTCACAAAGTTTCACCCCCACAATGGGTCCAGCTTTCCAACACACAAACACCCATGTTGGCACGGGGATGGGGGATGTTCAAAAGCCCAAAGCAGAGCTGATCCATAGAGTTACGGTGTGAGTGCTGGTGAAAGCATGTGGTGTCCACTTGAGGTTTCAAGACCGAACTACCTCCTCCTCCTCTTCTTCCTCCTCTTCTCTTCTTTTCTTCTTTTTCCTCCCCCTTCTTCCTCTTCTTCTCTTTCTCCTCCTCCTTTTTTATTTTTAGAGGCTTTTTGTTTTTAATAGATTTTATTTATTTCTGACCCTTTGGTTTAAATCACAACCTTTAACAGCTGAACCATCTCTCCAACCCAGCATTTTTGTTTGCTTGTTTGTTTGTTTATTTATCTACTTATTATATTTTTCTGAGACAGGATTTCTTTGTATAGCACTGATTGTCCTAGAACTAGCTCTGTAGACCAGGCTGGCCTCGAACTCATTCTGCATCCCGAGTGCTGGGTCTAAAGGCATGAACCTTTAGTGCCTGGCAAAATTTTATATTTTTAAGAGTACTTTCATTTATTTTTCTTTTATTTTATTGCAACAGGGTCTCTTTATATAGCCTTGGTTGTTCTGGAGCTAAGTAGACCAAACTGACTTCAGAGATCTGACTTCCTCTGTCTCCCAAGTGCTGATATTGAGCATGCACCACAATGCCCAGCAGGAGGTCACTGTTAGACTACAGAAAAACTTAAGAAGACTGCAGAGTTTCTTCCACCCATCTCCAGTTACTACAATTATTACAGCTACTGTTCATTTATTACAACTAGCCAATACGGATACTAACTCCATCCTTTATTGAGAATCTAGGATACCACACGTCTGGTTTTAATGTCTCCTCTCCACTAGGACCAAGTTTCAAGTCACTCTGTTCAGAAAAGCCCAGGGAGCTAAGCGTGGATTCTTAGAAGTGACGACGGTCCGTGTATTCCAGGCCTTGTCCAGTGGCCTGGTGTTCTGATGGCTCCTAACAGCACTTCGAGGTGGGGAAAACATCTCTCATCCACGTGACTGGGAGAGGCGCTGTTCAGCCGCCTGCCAGATGACTAATTGAACACACGTGAGCTTTTTCCAGGTGGAGCGTATTTCACGGGGATTGCTTAAATTACATCGGTACATGCGATTACTGCACAATTACCAGACTTGTGCTCGCATTCCAGGCACTCGGTTTTCCCGGCTAGGCTACATCTCAGGCTTTGAAAAGTACGGCTTTAATCACTCTGACGTCTTACTCGACCGATCTTTTCTCCCTTCTGTTGACTGTTTGTCTGTTTCCTAGGCGCCGGTGAACCGGCTGCCAGTCTTCCACTTTAAGGAGTGACTCCCAGTTTCCTGTTGTACTGTATCCTCCACTTCCGCTGGCTACTTTTCTTATCTCTGTGATGAGGTCCCTGGGTTTGGCTCTCAGTTTCAGAGGGCCTCAGCCTGTCCAGGTGGGGAAGGAGTGTGGCTGCCTCAGGAGAGGAGAGCTCCGGGTCAATACTTGCTCAGTTCGTCAACTTGTCCAAGAGCGGGAAGCAGACAAAGCCAGCCCAGAGCTTTCTCTTCATGAACACTTGAGCTAGCCAGGCCCTGCTTCCTAATGGCTCCCTAGCCTTCTCACGACCTGGAGACCATGAAGTCAAACACGGTCCTGTGAGGGACACTGTGGATTCGCCCCCAACACCATCTTTGTTTCTTTCTCTGTGAACTTCTGGGAGCATGATCCGGTTATTATGATTCCCTTTTTTTTTTTTTTTTTTTTTTTTTTTGGTTTTTCGAGACAGGGTTTCTCTGTGTAGCCCTGGCTATCCTGGAACTCACTCAGTAGACCAGGTTGGCCTCGAACTCAGAAATCCGCCTGCCTCTGCCTCCCAAGTGCTGGGATTAAAGGCATGCGCCACCACTGTCCTGCTGATTCCCTGTTCTTGTCCACTCTTTTGTTCCTTTATGTGGTAGACTCAGACCTCCTCCCATTGTACTTGAAATCGATCATTGGAAAGCAAACACAAGTCCCAAATGTCACAATCTCCTCTGGTTCCTCACCGGTGCCCTCGGAGGAACTGCCTGTTCAGGCTGCTTTCCCTTTAAAGGTCGCTTGGTTTTTATGATGTGAAGCAACTGTGGCTTTCATCTCTAAGCGTCCCTCCATCTTAGCGTCCCTCCTCCTCCCTTCCCAGAAACGGCCCTGTTTCCCAGCATCTGCCTCACCTCGCCGACTTCTGTGTCATCTTATCCACACAGAAGCCTTTATTACATTATTTCTTCTGTATCGGTAACCCTGGTCTTTCTCCTGAGTTCCAGCCTCCCCTCTTCAAATGTCCCTAGACATTTATAATTGAATCTGTCCGCAGAGTGTGCTATCTGTTCTTCCACCCCCTCAGCTCCCCTCAAGCTTAGTTCCTGCCATTGCTCCTGTTCTTTCCCCAGGATCTTAGACTTACGACTTAAAAACAAAACAAAGCAAACAAAACCAAAAAACCCCTAACCCTCTCTTTTTGTTTCTTACAGTCAGTCATTCGGAACTGGACCTGTTGTTCCTGGGCAGTACCTCTTTGTGTCTTTCCAGCTAACGTCATTTGTTGTCAGTATTTATTCTATACCAAATGATGATCTACTGCTTTTTATCTTTGTTTCCTCCTCCCCCCCCTCCTCCTCCTCCACTCCTCCTCCTCTTCCTCCTTCTCCTCTTCTTCCTCCCCTCTTCCTCTTCCTCCTCCTCCTTCCCTCCCCCTCCTCCTCTCTTCTTCCTCCCCTTTTCCTCCTCCTCCTCCTCCCCTCCTCCCCATCTTCTTCCTCCTCCTCCTTCCCTCCCCCTCCTCCTCTCTTCTTCCTCCCCTTTTCCTCCTCCTCCCCTCCTCCCCATCCTCTTCCTCCTCCTCCCCTCCTCCTCCTCCTTTTTGGTTGTCTTACTTCTGCTGTGTCCCTGGTGCATTAACTTAGCAGTGTTACCAGATACGCTTCCCGAACAGTCTGTCTGAATTCCATGTTCCCCTTTCTCAGGAACATTTAGTGACTGCATGCAGCCTATCTCGAGATGCACTTCTTAGCAGAGGGCTCCAGAATCCCAAGCTCCAGGGAACCATTTAAAAGCACAAATGGACGTGACCAAGCCTTTCGTTCACTCAGCTAGAGAGTACAGTTCTGCTTTCAATCCAAGATTCCTTTTAAGATTTATTTGTTTCATGGGTGTGATTATTCTGCTTGCGCGTGTGTATGTACACTATGTGAATTCCTGGTGTCTGTGGAGGCCAGAAGAGGTGTTGCTGGAACTGGAGTTATGGATGGTCGTGAGCCACTGTGTGGGTGCTGGGATTCAGAACCAGGTTCTCTGTAAGAGCATCCTGTGAACTGCTCAGCCATCTCTCCAAGTCTCATGATCACTTTTTTTTTTTTCTTTTTTGAGGGCAGGGTCTCACTGTGTATCCCTGTCTGACCTCAAACTCACAGGCCAACCCATAAATTCTTTAAAAAGCAAAATCAAGCTAAACAGAAAACTCTCTGAAGAATTACTATGTTCATCTTAGCCTAACATTTAATGTCCTCTTCAAACCAACGGTAGCTACATTTCCTGAGTGAACACCAGTGTGCTGCAAGCTGACTGTAGACAACCTACTGTTTAATCAGACTAGACTAGTGGCCGGTGGGAATCCAGAACGCCACCCTGTGAGGGCTTGGTTCACGTCCCCTGTCCCTCATGCGTGCCATCAGACTTCTCTCCCTGAGTGTTCTCTTGCTAACTTTAAAGGACTTTCTCACATCGCAGCCCCTCATCCAGGGGGTTGGGGCTGGTGTTGGTTCCCCAAAGGGCTCTTCTTGGCTTGAAGGTTCGAAAACTCTGTTTCTTGGTGCACTTGTTGCAGACTTGTCCGGTTTTATTATCTGTATTGTTCATCTGTATTTGTTGACTGCTCACAGCACTTACAGTGCCCTAGGCATCTTCCTGTCCTTCACAGCGCTCACACAGAACGTTCTCTGGAGGAAGCACTGATAGGCATCTTCTGAGTGAATAACTTTATCTCCTTTTGCTATGCTCTTGCCCTGAAGGAGTCAACAAGAGTTCCTATAGAAGAAGACATAAATGATGTGTTCGTACAAAACAGTTAAAGAGGAAAAGAATGAGGGGAAGCAGAGAAGGAAGAGGAGGGCATGAGGAAGGCTGTGTGCTTTCCATGGCACTGTCCAAGGAGGCAGAAGAAACAATGGCCTTCACTTCGGCATTAGTCTCTTTACTGAATCTTTATGCTCATGAACTCACAGAGAAGACACCAACCCATTAAGGCTTCCAGCATCCATGGAGATAGAGACTGTTGTGCTGCCCTGAACCTCCAGGAATAAGAGCCCTGAACAGCTTGGTGTTAAGTGTGGAGGACTGGGGATGAGAAATAAAGAGGAAAGAAGCAGTACCTGGGACCAAGAGGTCTTACATAAGCCGATGTCTTATGTCAAGTGAGTTTATTAAGAAGAATAGCGTCGTAAATACTATTTACAGGGGGAAAACAGCCAAGGTCAGCAGAGAGCTAAATAGGCAATGTTGGCAAAGAGAACACAGGACACCTCAGACACAGCTGCCTTAGGACTGATAACCATGGCCTAGAGGGGAAAAGCTGGGTCTCCAAAAGCTTCACCCTTGACCCCTTTGAGGCACTGGCTTCAGCCTCAGACAGGCCTTGCCAAGTCCACCCCTATACAAGGGCAGAGAACTAAAGTTCCCTTTTGTCAGTGCCTCCAAGGACATCTTGGATCAGTCTGGCTCCCACCCTGTCCCGTCATGAAGATGGAGAAAGCGGTAGCTGAAGCCATCAAGACATAGGCAAAGAAGCAAAGCAGAAACTGCCAGGTACCGATTAGAGGGCTTCGATCCCCAGTGTGTGTCTTTTTCTTCTTTCATGACTCTCTCTTAAGTAAGATCTTTTCTTGTACGTGGGGAAAACATCTTGATTTTCCTCTATCATTAGGACTGTATTATCTCCCTTTAAAGTCTCTCTATCTATGCAATAAGACACCCGGTAGGCGTTCTTTGAGCCCATGTGTTCCTATCATACAACAACCATTTTAACACAGAAAACCTACAGATTCCACCAAGAAGTCATGCAAGCATGTTAAAGTGTAACTAAGCATGGCTATTCCAATCCATAGTACCCAGGGCATACAGATGACACCCTTGGCCAGACATTTTGCTGGCTTGTCTGTTTTGCTCACAAAGGAACACCAATGCAGTCATGTTATAATCCTATAAGTTTGGGCCGTGACACAGCCCTTGCTTTTTCCAAGCAGAACGCATAACTGATGACAAACTATGGCTGAGAAAATGGATATTTTTCTGACTTCAGTTCTGCACGGAAGCAGTTGAACAGTTTCCATCGGTTTTACGCAGCTCCTTTGCTCTTGGTTGATTTTGAGTAATAGCCTCACTTCTGCAAAGAGGAGATTTTATTTGAAGTCTATTCAGAGATTTGGTTCAACAAACTGGACTATAGGTTTCAGAAAATCTCTTTTGAATCTTCCTATAATAGATTTTTCTGATCGGTTATTCCTGGAACACCTCACTCTTCACAGATTAGTGTGCGTTTGCAGCTCAGTGTGTTCCATTTGCCCATTTAACCTGCCTTTCTACTTGAGCAAAGTCGTTTTAAATTTTTCTAATTAATCTCTCTAAACCCCACTTTCCCCTCATTTTCAGTCCAATATCTTCCTGAGAACTTCCTTTCCTTTATCCAGTCTTCTTCTGTGAACGATGGCTTTCATAACTAAACAGTGAAGAGGAAGAACTGGAGTCCATTGGCATCCACATTTCATGGCTTTGGGCAACTGCTCCTCCGCCTTTCTGTGTGTCATTTTATTTTGGCCCATTTCAAAATCACAGAGACTGGGCAGCTAAAAAAGAGCAGTTCAGTTCCCACAGTTCTAGAAGCCAGGGATGTAGAGACCGAAGATCCCGTAGATTCGCCACCGGGTAAAGGCTGAATTCCCATAGACATAGGCTGTTATGTCCTCGTGGACTGTCAACGTGGAAGGAAGGACAAGAAGTCTCTGGATCTTTTTCTTTATCAGGTTAAGAATCCCATGCATGGGATCCAGTGCCCAGTTACCTCTGAGAGGCACCACCTCATAGTAAAATCACCTGGAGGTTCCTTCCGCGTGTGATTTGTGGAGAATAACACCCACGCTCCTTTCCCATGGGGTACGGAACTAGAGGAGGTCCTGGCCCGGGCCACATGCTGTGTGAAAATGAACTTCTCCAGGGTTGTGGAAGAGTTATTGTTCTAGACACTCTAGCTGTCTATTCATTTGTTTGTTTTAGTTATCTTACCTCAGGGTGGCCTTAGTTACTCTTCATGGCTGTGGCTCCAGGTGGAGAGTCCGCCACGGTGAGGGCAGCTGACAGCAGCTCAGAGCAGGACTGAGAGATCACAGAGGAAGAAAACTACAAACAGGCCAAACTACCAACCCTCAAAACCTTCCCCAAGTGGTGTGCTGGCAGCAAGACCCCACCTCCTAAAGGTTTCACAACCTCCCATAGCAACATGACTGACAGGAGGCCAAGGGTCCAGGTACCCTGGCCTCTGAGGACATGCTCACTGAAGCCACTCAATGGGGCTCTTCATGTTTAACCAACTACAGGCTCACCTCATGTCTCGGGTGTAGTGATCAGTTTCCTTTACTTCTGGAAGGGTTTTATGAGTCTTCCTAAGCTGCTGTAACACATCCCACAAATGGGATAGTTTAAGACAGGGTGCATTCTCTGTATTCTAGAGACGTTCAAGTGTTGCCACTGCCAGGGCCATGGTGCTTGAGAAATCTGTGAGAGACATTGCATCTTGGTGATTCTCTGGGAAGCCTTGACGTTTCCCATCCTGCAGTACCGCCTTTCCCTCCTCTGTCCCATGATGCCCTACTGTCTCTGTTGGCGTCTCCACACTTCTCCTTGTCTCTTCTCTCTTTAGCTTTAGTTTTTATTCATAACCATCCGTGCACCTCTGTAATCTAGCTAGACATGGAGGGGAAGGAGGAGAATATGGAACCAGAGAGCTGCAGCCAGAGCGCAGGACCACAGGGCATTGTGAGCAATGTGAGGAGGACACTCTCCAAGCTACAGAAGGGTTGACTGGCCTGATGGCAGAGATGCACTCAAGTACCAAGTGCCGGAAATGTCCACAGTGGGCGATGCGGTTCTTCTTGCTGGTCTTGCTGTTCCAAAGCTCCCCTCAGCCTCTACAAGGTTCACGCCTCTTTCAGCTTCTTAGAGACCACAGACTTGCCATCCTATCACCCAGAGCCATTTGTGTTTGGTGCGGCATTTGCCATGGGCAAGGCTCTGGGACAGTAAGTCTCGGGTTCTTATTCTCAAATTTCTCCCTGTAGACTGACTTTCTGCCTGTGGCATTATAGTGTGGGACATCACTGTCCTTGTACATGAATCCTGGAATAATTCTGTAAAAAGAGGGACCCTTGTCACCAAATCCTTGTCCTTCAATGCCCAGAACAGGAAGGTTTTTTTCTGTCTTCGGGATTTTGCCTGCCAATGGTGAGAGGGAGACTTGGCCCGGGTTTCGCCATCACCTGGGACATCAAAGGATAATGTGGAGCTGACCTTGGCTAACAACAAGTGGCCTCAGTTAATGACAGCAGTTACAGACCTTCTCTCTTTGTCTCACGAATAAGCCAGCACAATGGCTCAAAGGCACACTCTCCTGTCTTACCTCACCGTAAGGAATTTTATCTTAATGACTGTATTTCCACAGAAGGTCACACTTTGAGGTGCTGGGAGTTAGGACCTCTCATTGTCTTTTGGGGGAAGACAACTCAATCCATAATAGCCCAATGCTCTCTTATTACCGTGTATGCCTCATTTTCCCAAAGTTCTTTTTTTATTAGATATTTTCTTTATTTACATTTCAAATGTTATCCCCTTTCCCAGTCCCTCCAGAAACCCCCTATCCCATACCCCTCCCCCTGCTTCTATGAGGGTGCTCCCCCACCCACCCACCCACTACCCGCCTCCCTGCCCTGGCATTCCCCTACACTGGAGCATCAAGCCTTCACAGGACCAAGGGCCTCTCCTCCCATTGATGCCTGACAAGTCCACCCTCTGCTACATATGCAGCTGGAGCCATGGGGCCCTTCATGTGTATTCTTTGGTTGGTGGTTTAGTCCCTGGGAGCTCTGGGGGGTCTGGTTAGTTGATATTGTTCCCCTCCGTTGGAGACCCCATGCTCAGTCCGATGGTTGGCTGTGAGCATCTTCCTCTGTATTTGTTAGTCTCTGGCAGATCCTCTCAGGAGACAGCTATCAGGCTCCTGTCAGCAAGCACTTCTTGGCATCCGCATTAACGTCTGGGTTTGGTGACTGTATATGGGATGGATCCCCAGGTGGAGCAGTCTCTGGATGGCCTTTCCTTCAATCTCTGCTTCACACTTCGTCTCCGTATTCCCTCCCATGAGCATTTTGTTCCCCCTTCTAAGAAGGATCAAAGCGTCCACACTTTGGTCTTCCTTCTTCTTGAGCTTCATGTGGTCTGTGAATTGTATCTTGGGTATTCTGAGCTTTGGGGCTCATCAGTGACACATGCCAGTAGGATTTGCTGAAGGAGGCAGAGGCAGGAGGATCAGACCAGTCTGGGCTTCCCAAAGTTCTTAAATAAAAGCAACTTTTACACAAGAAAAATACCTGGTCAGATAACTATAACTAGGATAATAGGTCCCTACTTGCCTGCATTTTTATTACCCACAGAACCAACCAATAAACGCTCAATTTAAGATTTTCTCCATGGAGACCTGTTGTCAGTCCAGACAACTTCTGGGAGAAAACAAATAAGCAGGCAACTGTAGCCCTCATAAGACAGGGACTCTGCTTCCCTCACCACAGGCTCTGTTTGCCTGCCCCAGAGGAGCCTAGGGATATCTGCAGATCTCATGGTTAATTAGGGAAGCTAAAATCAGAGAGGGAAAGTAACCAGTGGCTGAAACAGTAAGCATCAGAGTTATGCTTGTGAATATTCACATCTTTGTAGTTCTGGCCGAAAGAAACTGGATTCTACCCATTGACCTAATCAAGCGTAAACTTTGGGAAGGCCAGTTGCGATGGTCTGTATATGCCTGGCCCAGGGAGTGGCACTGTTGGGAGGTGTGGCCCTGTTGGAGTAGAGGTGGCCTTGTGAGTGTGATCTTTAAAACCATTTTCCTAACTGCCTGGAAGTCAGTATTCTGCTAGCAGCCTTCAGATGAGGATGTAGAACTCCCAGCTCTGTCTGTACCATGCCTGCCTGGATGCTGCCATGTTCTCACCTTGTTGATAATGGATTGAACCTCTGAACTTGTAAGCAGCTCCAATTAAATGTTGTCCTTAGGAGAATTACCTTGGCCATGGTGTCTGTTCACAACAGCAAAACCCTAACTAAGACTCTAGTCTATAAAGTATATTTAAGTTTGATGGAGGAGAATCAGGGAGACTCCAGGGAACCCCTCAAAAATTCTTGGAAAGAAGAAATGCAGAGAGACATTTTTTTAGAAGCTAATGCTTCTTTTAAAATTTGGTATATACCAGGGGCTAGTCTCAAGGGGGAAGGATGAGGTCAGTGTTGGATCCAGAAAGCATGATGTTTGCATGAGGCATTCCAATAGACTAGCCCCACTGAAAGAATATGCCTTTCAAAAGGAGGAGACAAGTAATTCTAAGTTTGGCTTTTCTTTATGCTCAAGCCCTGCAGCCCAGGTCATAATGGCAAAAGCATCCTTCTGTGTGCTGTGTCCTCTTCATCTACTGAGTAGCACTTCATCAAATGCCAGTAGCTAGTCCTTGGTTTAGAAACTGTGAAAAAGAATACCATATATGAACTGCAATCACAAAGTTAAGGAGATAATTTAATGACCTAAGAGCTATGGTACGGATACACGAAGTTGTGAGAAAATCATGCCACAAAGCATTCTCCAGGCAGGGGACCCCAAACTGGGTTATCAAAAAGTTGAAGTGGGCAAACGTCATATTAAGATCATAGAGAAAACCACAACAGGGGTGGTGGTGGTGGTGGTGGTGGTGGTATGGGTATCTGGAAAACTGAAGTGTCCTAGTAGCTGAAGTGTCCCCACAGGACACAGGGAGACTGTGGAAGGGTCAAGTTTGGGTCCTGAGGACCACGATAAGAATGTAAACTTGCTCCAGCCAGAGCGAGGATGGAGGAGACATGGGAGCAGGGGGTTGGGAGTGGGGACGGAACTACAACTTCGATCTCAGGAAGCATAAAATTTTCATGCTTGTAGGAACCATCAAAGACAATTCTCTATCCACCCAAATTCACAGATAGACAGAAATCCCCAGTGGCTTGCTCAGGGTCACTTGGATAAGCTAGGGCAGAAGTTCTGACTAATAATGTTCTTTCTATTGATTTGTTCTGTCCCCTCACTGAGGACAACCAACACCTGGACAGAGAGAGGTTTAAGTCACCTAGTCTATCAGCAGCAATAGCAGCTCTGTAGATGGCAGAGCAACCCTTTCCCTCCAGCCCACAGAGCACACGTTGAAGCAGCTCTGCAGAGCCCTGAGAGCCACTACACACCTTCGTGCCTGTGTTGTGCTGACAGGGGACCACACTGAGTGTCTCAGAGCCCTGGCTGGAGTGGAGCTATTGGAAGGTCACCGAAACCTCTGAAGAGCAATTGAAAAAAGACTGTGTGCCAGCATCTGCATTTGTCTGGGAAGTACCGGGTTCTAAGGTAGAGGGGGAGCAGAGTCTGTGGTGGGGGAGAAGGGAGGGGGTAAGAGTATCCAAGAGCAGTCACTACCACAAAAGAGGGAAGCCAGGAAGAGGTTGTAGAAACTGGGTCTCCTGAGTTATCCTGTCCTCCTGAGTGGGTTTTTGTTTCTGAGAGACAAGGTCCCACCGTGTCACCTACAGAAGCCTTGAACAGCGTCCCCCTTCAGCATCTGAAAGCTCTGACTTGTATAGTCAAAAAAAAAAAAAAAAAAAAGAGTTTAAAATCACAGTGAGAGGAAAAACAGAATCCCTCAGGATGGAGACAATGAGATAAAGAGATGCTCTGACTGGACGAATGTGAGGGAAGGAGCCTTTGAGCCCTGAAAAGAGGAGGATGGGGGTGAAGGGGACGGGTAGGGGCTGAGGGTAGGACGGTGGCTTTGCTAACATGAGATGAGGCAGCATGCCCGGGGCCAGGCTGTGTGCCCGCGCCTGTAGCAGTAACTTGATTAAGCACCTCCTATCTGCCAGGTACTGGGCTAAGTGCCTCAGATGCATGTTATGTTAACCCCACACACAACCCTTCTAGTCATTATTATTAGCCATTATACAGATGGAGGCACAGAGGGAAAGATGCATTAATGGTACAGTTAATACAAGCAAAGTTGAGCTGGGTGTGGTACTGCCTGTCTGGACTCCTAGTACTTCGGAAGCTGAAGCAGGAGAGTCACAGGTTCAAGACTGGACTGAACCTCACTGTGAGACCTCGTCTCATAAACAAACAAACAAACAAAAAGCAAAGTTAGGATTTGAACGCGGCCTGTCCGCACTCTAAACTTGTAACCACTATGCTTTTCTTCTTCCTAAAAAGGCACATGATCAAGAAGAGCTGAAGCTACAGCAACTGCTCGTCCCAAACTTCTGCCTGAGACCGTCTAACGACACTTTCTTAAGACCAGAACAGAGGGCTGGAGCCATGGCTCAGTGCTGAAGAGCACACACTGGTCTTGTAAAGGGCTCCATTCTTAGTACCTATGTCAGGCAGCTCACAACTCCCTATAATTCCAAGTCCAGGCCCTCTTCTGGCCTCTGGGCAAGTGGTCTCAGTATGAATATATCCTGACACATAACACATACACACGTAATTTAAATTAAATCTTAGAAAATAAATAAATAAGGAAAGGAAGGAAGGAAGGAAGGGAGGAAGGAAGGAATGAAGGAAGGAAGGAAGAGATTAAAAAGAGACAGCTTAGTTTTACCTCCAGTTGCTGTCACTAGGAACATAATGGCTTGGGACACATTGTTGAACCCCACTTTTGGTTTTTGTAGATACTGTAAGGAAACTCAGAATCAAGGTCCAAGATGCAATGGAGAACCTACCCCAGAGTCACACTCTGACCACCCAGTGTTCTCCAGACTCAGAGCAAGAAGGGATGGTCATGGTGGCCTGCCAGCTCCACACGGTCCGGTCTTTACCTCATCTTCCTTGATGGCTCTGTTCCAGCCACACCCTGCCCCCTCCTGTGCCCTGAACACACAGCCACCCTCTCTTCATCTAGAACACTTTTCTCCAAACACCGTAGTGCCCCAGTTCCTCCATCAGAGTCTGCAGTCTCTGCTCTTCTCCTGTTCCACTCATCTGTCACTGCCTAAGTCACTCCAAGACTCATCAGGAGCTTGTAGGAACCATCAATGACAACTCCCCGCTAGCTACCAGAATTTACAAATAAATAGAGACAGAAATCCTTCATGGAATGTTCTGGATTTTGGATTTCTCATGTGTACAGTCAGCTGGTGGCCAGGACTAGAAAATTGGAACTGGCTTCGTGCTGTGTCAGAGCCCATCTATGTGGCCTCTCCTCCCAGGCTACACTACAACTGGAGGTAAAACTAAACTGTCTCTTTTTAATCTCTCTCTCTCTCTCTCTCTCTCTCTCTCTCTCTCTCCTCTCTCTCTCTCTCTCTCTCTCTCTCTCTCCTGGAGTGTTAGTCTCAGGGCAGTGAGATTTTCAGTGAAGTGAGGCTGGAGTAGACAAAAGTAGCAGCTGTGCTACCTCAAGTGACCTCACCTAGACTTTGCAACATAACTTACACATCCTATCTTTAAATGACTAGTTGCAAACTTGCACAGTTCTGAGGGGAGCAAGATCACAACCCACTTTGCAACAGTTGGTTTTGTCAACCTGACACAAAGTAGAATAACCCAGGCAGAGAGTCTCAGTAAGAAACTTTCTGGTGTAGTCGAGAAGTCTGTCATTGTTGTGGGATTGTATTGGTTAGGTTAACTGAGGTGGGAGGAGGCAGGCTGCTGTGGTTTGTACCATTCTCCAGGCAGGAGATCCTGGACTACGTAAGGATGAAGGAGGGCTGGGAATAAATAAGAAGGCACGGAGTCCACTCTCCCTAGGCACTTGGCTGTGGCTGTGACTAGCTGCTGCAAGTCCTGCCTCCACTTCCCCACAATGATGGGTTTTAACCAGGAGTTGTAAACTAAATATGGTGTTCTGGATAAGAGTGGTCCCGTAGGTTCATATGTTTGTATATTCAGTCCCCAGTAGGTGGAACTGTTTGGGAAGGATTAGGGGGAGGGGGTGGCCTTGTTGGAGAAGGTCTGTCACTGGCGGTTGGCTTTGAGGTTTTAAAAGCCTATGGAATTCCCAGTTGGTTTCCCCTGCCTTATGGTTATGGATCAGATATAAACTATTGGCTCCTGCTCCAGTGCCATGGCAGCCTTCCTGATGCCATGCTCCCTGCCACGATGGTCTCACCCTCTGAAGCTCTAATCTCAATAAACTTCTTTTTAAGTTGCCTTGGTCATGGTGCCTCTGCGTGGCAATAGAACAGTGACTAAGACACTGAATTTCACCACAGCAACAGAGACCAAGCTAGGACAGCTGACAGGGTCGCATGAGGACCTCCAGGAGGGGGAGACCTGCAGGAAGGAGAGTCGCTGACAGTGCTCTTCACTGGACTGTGGCTACATCTACCAGAGGTCTCTAAAGTTAGAACTGAGTATAGTCAGTTTACAGTTGAGGGAGATGAAGCTCAGAAAGGTTTGTAAGTTACACAGGACCCCCGGTTGCAAAGTGTAAAATCCAAGGTCAGCAGGCATATCCCACCCTCACTGGTCTCTCAGGCCACACACCAAGGACTCTAGCCCAGCAGCTGTCTCTGCCCCTGCTACTGCCCCAACCCACTGGCAGGCTAAATTCAATTTTTCCTGTTGGTTGCACTCAAGCCCAGAGCAAAGCAATTACACCTTAAATCCCCCCGATAGCTGATATTTCAGGGTTTGTTTGGGGTAAGAACCTCGCTAGCTATTTAGATCTGGTTTGCCACAAAAAGCCCGTAAATAAAAGGTTAGGCGGCTTTTAAATGGCAGACTCAAATTTTTGGCTTTTTTCCCCCTTTTGCCTTGCTGCCCTTACAGGCATGTTACTAATATTTATCTCTGTTTCCCCAGGAAACCGTGGAGCTGTGGTATTTGAAATAATAAGGCCCCTCCACTGGCCCTGTAAAGATCTTGATTAAAACAGCTGCGTTTCTGGCGCAGCCCCTCACTGCCAGGGGGGTGGGTGGGTTGGTGGGTGGGTGGGGGGCTCGCTCTTAATCCCACTTCCCTCCAAAGAGGGTCTCCTATAATACCGTTTGAAGGCTAAAGACTTCAAAGCAGATTTCTTTACCGTTTTTCTATCTTGAAAAATATTCAATATTTGTGTAATTAAAGTGAAGTCTTCCCAGAGAAAATGACAACTCAAATAATCTTAAACGTACCTCCAAGAAAAAGACTGTCAAAATGACATTTAGTTGTATAGTCACACTCTCTCTAAGGCCTTAGCTCCTCGCCCTGATTTCTTGTAATCTTTGAAGGTTATGTCATGGCTGACTTCAAGTCACGTTTTAAATTACCGTGGCCTCCTTCAGAACGGGTTTTGAGAGCGAGGGAATCTTTCTTTTGCTCTAGATTTTTTTTTTCTATTGCAGTGTTGCCGAGGATTTGAAGCAACAAAAGCTAACAGCTAAGGGAGTCGTCCTTGTCCTTGGCTTTCCTGCTAGCTAACATCTTATTTTTTTTTCCTTTTGCACTAACAGTTTTTAAATAGCTCTTTAATACCTTCTGTCTCTGTTTTCTTCTTGGCTAAATTGTACAGCAGAGGCGACCCATGCCCTCCAACCTAATTGGCAAATCTGAGGGAATTTGTCAAGTTCTCATTTTAATTGGATCCTCCCTCTCCAGCCTTGACATCATGCTTCTCGCTCCCCCCACCCGCCCTGCCCACTCCATGTCTCAGCAGCCATTTGCCTAGGTCTTCTCCCAAATTACAGCATAAGTTAGTCCCCATCTGTATGCACCTGTGTGTATAAACTGAGGGTTTCGGCACCAGATGTATAAAGACTGGCGACGTGGTCACTCCATGTATAGCTAAAGGGAAGATTTATTATTACAGATATGAAGGAGAGAGAGAGTACAGCCAGGGGCATCTGGAAGGATACAGAGCAGGGAGAGACAGTAGTGAGTAAGTAAGCCAGCAGGCTGGGCTTGGCTATGGGGGTGGTGAGAGATGAAGACAAAGAGACAAGCAAGCAAGAGGAGCAAAGGAAACCAGGAGAGAGAGAGAAAGAGAGAGACACAGAGAGAGACAGAGAAATACAGAGACAGAGAGACAGGGAGACAGAAACAGATAGACACACATACAGGGACAGAGAGACATGGAGACAGAGAGAGCATAACTGCTGTGTGTGTGCGCGCGCGCACTCGTGTGCTATGCGCCATTTTGTTCTCCAGTACTTTTGAACTTGTCTGTGTGTATTTCTCTCCCTCTATACGTAGAAGTGAGAAGCTAGGGTGGGAGGAGCCCAAGACCTGGAGGACTTTAGGGTAGGGGGAAGGGTGAGAAGACACAGGACTTCAGTGTGGACTCTGAAATATATAACAGGTACTTGTGATTCTGAGAGAGGGAGCCTGGAGGTCAGCATGCATTCTGGTATGCTGATAGGCACCACAGACAGCCATCTGTCCCTTCTGACAGTGGCAAGGGAAATGGCTTCTTCGCTAGAGAGGAACTGCCTTCACCAGTCCCTGAGGAGAGCTGACTTTTGTCTAGCTCCCAGAATTTAGACCCAACAGTTTGTGCACAGGGCACTGAGGGAGAAGTGAAAACTAGAAGCAGATGAGATACTGGATAAGGAGGCCAGCCCATCTCTAGGCCTCAGGTCTGTAGGAAGAGCACTCAGCTCCTAGAATCCAGAGTAGGTTGGAGAACTTGGCTGGACTTTGGCCAGTGCAAAGTCCAAGGGTCCAACCCAATGCGTAATGAGTATCTCTGAGCAATGTCCATATTTGTTCAGTGAACATTCTCTAGGTGTCACCTGTTTGTCGGTACAGGGGCTAAAGTTGCTCGCTGGGAAGGAGAGGGAGAGAAAGATAAACAGACAAGTTCAAAAGTTCTGGAGAACAAAATGGCTCATAGCACCGGTCATTGGTCACGTTTAGCTAGCTGCTCTCCCCACAATTCCAGACGTCTGTTAGTCCTATGTTGAAGAAAGGCAATGGTGTTTCCCACAGTTAGACACACAAATACATTAAGAAGACTGTGCTTCTGTAACTATGGTTTAAAGTGTGTGTGAGAGTGTTCTTAATCTCTGGTCCATCTCTCCAGCCCCCGCTTAGCATCTCTTACATAGTGGAGCTCCGAGTGATTCAAACTTAGGACCTCTCAGAAGCTTGTCACACAAGCTCTTCACAGCCCTCTGTGCTGTTGTATTATATAATCCTTTCTTTTTCATATATATAATATATATGAAACAGTTTATATATAGTGTCTCTTCATACCATGAAGGTTGAGCTCTAAAATCTAAAATCTATGGTCTACAGTCAAAGTCAAGCTTGTCAAGTTCATAACCTTGACCCTTATTTAAGACCGGTCAGATCTTTGTTCAAATTTGCCTACTGAACAGCCTTAGCACTTGGCCTTTCACACTCTTTCTTTCTGCTTATACAATGGAATAAAGATTGCTTGTGTAAAGAACAAAGGTATAAGATGTGTTCAAGATAGTATCTGGTGTGAAATAGTTAATAAATACTAGACAGCATTAAAGATCTATTCAAGAGCTCTAGTTTTTTATTTTGCTTAGTCATCAAAAATTAAAACGTATAACTTAAGTATTCCTAATAATTCAAAAGTGTTGGCATAATCAAACTGTATACTACCCATCTTCATTTTAGCTATTTGTCTTGTTTTCCTTGACTAAATACGAGAGTCCTGAATTTTCAGAGTGGAGGCAGGTGCCTTTTTTCCCTAGCACTTAGGAGACAGAGGCAGGCACTGAGTGAGGAGACCAGCCTGGTTTAGACAGCAAGTCCTAGGACAGCAAGGGATAGATAATAAAATCATGTCTCAAGAAAGAAAGTATCAAGTATAAAAGTGAATTAATACAGTTTAAATGAAGTCCTTTGGCATTATTTCACCCTGGTATGTGATAAATAAATATTCCCTAAAATAATCCTCTTGCTTCTATTTTGGAAATTGCTTTCTTAGGAACCGTTTGTATACACTGCACTTTTAACCTCCGTGCAATTGGCAACAGTTTATTTATTTTAGTTTTTTAATTTGAGATGGGGCCCATTTGGGTCATTTAGACCTTTGGCTGTGTTTTTTTTCTGGCGTTGAGAGAGAAGATAGGAATTCAATTAGCACCTTGGTATTTTCTCTTTCCTTCCTTTCAGTTCAGGCCCCCCCACCCCCTTCACAAGAGCCTCTGGTGTTAAGTCACATCAAAAGAGGGGGCAACAGTTTCTGTTTTTTAATTTTCTACCAAAAAGGCGAGGCATCCATTTTGTTCCGCCCTAATTAGTACGAGAGCTACTCTTGCGTGAGGTAGCGAGCCACCGGAAGCTTGCGAGCCGTGTGCACCAGGCCTTCTTCCACATCAGCAGAGTCGCAGCTTTGGCCGAGCAAGTCGCTGCAAGGTCAAGGTCCTCCGGTCCTCCACTCCATTCTATATCAAAGCACAAAGGTGATTATTTTAATAGGAACTCAGAAATTTTTTTTTTTTTTTTTTAAAGCCAGTGAGGAGCCTCCTCGTGAAGTGATTATTGTGCTTTTCCCAGGAAGAAACTGAGGCCAACCGGGGTAACTATCTTAACCAGGATGACGTGATCTCATTAGCACACTGGGCCTTTTATGAAACACTGAAGTCTCCTCTCTCTCTCTCTCTCTCATCTCTCTCTCTCTCTCTCTCTTGTTTTTTTGAGACAGGGTTTCTCTGTGTAACCCTGGCAGTCCTGGAACTCACTCTGTAGACCAGGCTGGCCTCAAACTCAGAAATCCGCCTGCCTCTGCCTCCGAAGTGCTGGGATTAAAGGCGTGTGCCACCACCGCCGGGCAGCACTGAGGTCTCAGTCCATGAGAAATCTCTCTGATGGAAGAAGCTTCGTTGGTGTATTGACTCAGAGATCCCCGCGTCCTTTAAGGACAACAGGAGATTTCCCCACTATCAAGAGAGTACAATGTAAAGCGCTGTGGGTGATTCTCTGCACCCTGTGAGACAGGGGAATGGTCCTGAGCTTCAGTGAACCTACTTGGGGAGACTCCTGCTCAAAGGCTGACCGTCTCATCCAGCGAGACCTCATTCTGTTAGCTGAGCATCTACTTCTTTGTATGATGAACTCTGAAGGTTCAGAATGAATAATCAGATTCCAGAGATGCTGCACAGTATCATAGGGGAAGAATTTAATGTGAGTGAACTTAAGGGCTTCTTTTAGGCTAGAGTCAAAAACCTCAAATGACCTCAGAGAAGGCAGCTGAGTGGTTCTGGCTGTATGGAAAGCAGTAATGGGGGGCGGCGGCGGCGGGGGGGGGGGGAACCGGGGGGCGGGGCGGAGAGTTAGTTGGAACTGTTCCAGCTGCAGAATGCTTGGGGGTTTTAGAGGGAGCAGCTGCTGCTCACTTTCAGCCACATGTGTTCTTTTGAAGAATGCAGCCCCGTGCAGTCAATCCTGAAGACTTCCCAGGAAAAGTCAGAAATCTCTGCTTCCACTTCCTAAAGTTCTATGCAGGCCAGTGTTTCCAACCCAGTGTGTCCCGTGCAGAAGTCACAGGGGAGTGGGCCGTATCCTTGATGAGCAGTCTTCATTTTATACCTCCCTGCCTCCCGCCTCCTGCTTCCAGCTTCAACCCAGTGGACCTTCAGCAGCAAACCAGGAGGGTCACTTGCTGGTATGTTAGAGACATCCTTGGAATATATTTCTGCAGTGATAAGCACACCACAGTAGGTAGGTGATATTTACGATTCGATTCTTCATGGGAAGAGCGCTATCAGGTTTAGTTAGCTATTACTTCGAGGCTGAGGTGCATTCAGAGACTTGTGCTGCACTGTGCAGTAAAGAATTCCATCTTGAAGCAAGGGCCAAATGCATCAAATGACACAGGAGAGTCACCGCCTGAAGGGTTGGTTGCATTAGTACTGGGTTAGAAACAGGACAGATAGGCCAGCTATTAAAAGACCTTCACATGACCCCTCTCTGGTTTTAAAAGATAAAATATGAATATCCGCATGATAAAGAAAAGTCTAATAGTTCAAACATTGCTGTCCACACAAGCACCAGGAACTGAAGGTTAAGCGTCAACTGTTAATCTGTGCACTGGGTGGGGGTGTGGGGTGAGTGGGGATCAGGGGTCAAGCAACAGGAGGAAGGACTAGGATCAGAAGGGAGGTTGGGGCCTTACCCATAGGAAATGACCGGAAAAGTAGACTAGTGTGTACCATCAAAGGGCTGAGGTTGGAGACAATATTACATGTCTGTTGTGGTTTGACAGGACCCCGGAGAATTTCTGTTAATGTGATGATTTCAATGACATGTCCCTCGTAATCTTGGGCCTTTGTATTCTTGGTCCCTAGTTGGTGGCGCTGTTTGGCATTCCTTTGGGTGATAGAGCCTCGGAGGAGGGGTGTCCCTGGAGGCAAGAGGCAGGCACTGAGAGTTTAGAGACCAGCACCATTTGAGTCTTTCTCTCCCTTCCCCCCTCTCTCTCCCCCTCCTTCTTTCTTGTGGTTCACGATGTGAGAAGCTTACTAATCTAGCTCCCAAGCACATCATTTCCTGCGATGACAGAAACCGTAAGCCCAAATAAACTGTCCTTCTATCAGTAGACTTGGTTGTGGTGTTTTACCACAGCAACAGAAAATTAACTAATGCAGTTTGAAATTTAACTTCTTAGGGTTTTACTGCCGTCAACAGACACCATGACCAAGGCGACTCTTATAAAGGACAATATTTAATTGGGCTGGCTTACAGGTTCAGAGGTTCAGTCCATTATCATCAAGGCGGAAACATGGCACATCCAGGCAGGCATGGTTCAGGAGCAGCTGAGAGTTCTACAGCTTCATCTGAAGGCTGCTAGCAGAATACTGACTTCCAGGGAGCTGGGATGAGGGTCTTAAAGCCATACCCACCGTGACACACCTATTCAAACAAGGCCACACCTACTTCAACATGGCCACACCTTCTAATAGTGCCACTCCCTGGGCTAAGCATATTCAAACCATCAGAATCCCCAGCACAGCAGTGTGGAGAGCTGAGACCTTTAATGGATATGTAGGTCACGCGGTTCTCCAGGGTGGGTTCATTACTGTAGAGGCTCCTAAAAAGGATGGGTCTTTTTTTCTGTTCACAGTCACAGTCCACGTGGTTTCATCACTTGTAATGTCGACACTACGTATCTGAGACCTTACAGGTGCCTAAGTATTGGATTCAGGAACTGAAGGCAAGAATCTGGAGACAAAAACTGAAGCAGAAGTCATGGTGGAGTGCTGCTTACTGGTTTGTTTCCTCCTGGCTTGCTCAGCCTGCTTTCTTATACCCAAGACAACCTGGCCAGGAGTGGTACCATTCATATTGGGCTGGGCCCTTCCACATCAATCATTAATCAAGGAAACACACCATAGACTTGCCCATAGGCAACCGGATGGAGACAATCCTCGAGCAAAGCTTCCTTGTCCCTAGGTGACTCTAGCTTGTGACAAGTTGGCAAAAAGAAACAGCTAACTGGTATACCCTCTGTGTAAGACACAGCAAGAAGGACTCAGCCAGATGCTGTTTCCTCCATGAAATAAATCTCCATTCTTCAAGAATTGCTCAACTCAGGTATCTGGCATAGCACAAAACAGACCAAGTCACTGTGTTATAGGAAATCTGAGTTACAGTATAAAAATAGGAAGGTAAATGAAGCCAGCGAGAAAGGATGAAGAACACTTATCTGAATGTATCAGAGGGGGGTCTGAGATAAATATAAACACGTATATATAACACTCTGCAGGAAAAGTGTCTAACAACTGGCTTTTCTGGAGGAAGTGCCCTGGTGTGTTTCATTTGCTTGCTTCTATGCTATAAATATTTTAAGGACAACCAGTTTCAAGCTATCAACATGAAATGGCAGAAAGTAGAGTGGACATGAAATAGGCACAGGTCTTTGGCAAGGTCAGAGAGATGAATCAGCAAAGTCAATGAAAATTCTGATCTCGAGACACTCGATTGAGGAACGACACAGCCGCAGAGGTTCTCAAGCTGAGGAAATGGAAACAGAGATGTGAGATCCTCAACTATATTTGTGAGGGTGACCCCAGAGGAAATAGGAAAGAACAGAAGACAGCATTCAGGTCCAGAAACCATAAAAGCTAGTAGGACCATGACCTTGAGCTCAGCACATGCTAATACACTGCCACGTGGTGCTATGGGACGTTGTCATTCATCACTTGCTACAAAAGCCCCTCTACAGGCATGAGGCTATGTGCCCTACAGAGATGGGTAAGTCCACACTCCTGTCCATTTGGTAGATAGAATGAAGCCTGTACACTGCACACATATGCATCGTGTCATGTGCCTGGTAGAGACAGGGTACGTTGGAGATGAAGGAAGGAGGCTCGTAATACTTGTGATATAGATTCCATTACTGGAGCCTGAGCACTGGGCCCAGGGCTCCGTTTGCATTCGTTTACATGAAAGAAATCCAGCCAAATGTTTAAGTAATTTATCTACTGTTCCACAACGTGGCACATGGGGCTTTGTAACATTAGAAGACCCCTTCCCAACCACACCGCTACACCGCCCTCTCCAGAAGACACCAGTCTGATGGAGAAGCAGCAGAGTGTAATCAGAGATGTTTAGTTCCTTTTTAAAAATTGCATTCAGCCTGCATATTCCTAAAGAGTCAATTCATGTTTTTTTAAAACCTTCCCTTGTGCCTGCATGTGACATGTATTTTTAGGTTCCGCTGTTAGCGAGTGTATTTTTGTGTGATTGAGTGGGAGAGTGGGGAAGGGTTCTGCAGAGCTGTTTAAACCAGAATGCAGGGGGCACAGCAGAGACTGTAAAAGCTCTGCCATCTAAGGTCTTAGAAGAACCACAGAGACATGTGCGTGTTCTCACTTCATTATTCTGTGTGTACCCGGATGGATGACTAAAGACATTGTTAAGCTATTCTAAATGACCCACTCCCAGCAGTGAACAAAATCACTTACTGGTCTAAGCCAAGTGACGTTTCTCAGATTATAAAACCTCAAAGCGGGAAAAAATGTTAAAACAGAGAAAGCAAAAAATGATGCCCAAGACAGGGAAAGAGCCAAACAGAGGCTTCCTGTCTGCCAAGGCAGATGGCTGACCACTAGGAGGCCTTCGCTGCAGCGCCAGGGTAATTGGATGCTGGGGCTTTTCTGGCAAGGAGTGTATAGCTTCATCCATGAGATCCAGGCCGGTCTCTGCTTAAGTTCTTCACACTACATTTTCTCCACGGCTAGAGGGATGGTTCGCCCAAACGTGAATGCTACCTTTACTTACTTTATGATGCTTCTCCGGTAACAAGGACATGAAACGTAATTAAGGACTGAATTTCCTAGCTGACTCTCTCTTGCATGTACAATTATCCGCAGATATAAAATTGCCCGCTTTGATAATTACACCCTCAGAACGAGGGGCAAGTGGCTAATTATGCCCACATGTGGCCGATTGCACTTTCCATTAGCCAATTACGTGCACAATTATTTGTGCACATAAATAATTGCACTCATGGAAAATAGCAGCCCTCCTTTCAAATCTCCTGCTTGGAGAAGCTGATGGAGTAATCGCCACAGTGGAAATGTTCTTGGTGGCCACTAAAGGAGAATCAGATACCAGGAAACGGAAACTCGTAAGTGACCAGAGTCTACAGATGGCATTAAGTGTCAAAGAGAGCAAAGAGGAACTGTGGGATGGCTGGGGCCAGCATATGTGTGCTTCAGGTGGCTGAGCCAGTCAGGCACAGTGACCTCAGGCAGGACATTGCCCTTCCTTCATGTCTTCTGGTTCCGCATGCATCAGGGGAGACGCAGATCACAGTGCTTCATTCCTAGCATTTCCAGGACTGAGCAGACAATTCTGCAATCTCCTTGGGTCAAAGCATCACATACAGACACCGTCACGGCATCTGGTACATGCCTAATTATGCAGGAAAGGTAGTTACCCTCTGTAGCAAAGGAGGCCCTCTAGTTCAGATAAGGTCAGGAGGCCTTTTGCTTTGGCTCTAATGTTTCTACTTATGACAGTTCAGAAAATGACATACTGCTATTCAAAATTCATTCATTCATTCATTCACCCAATGAAATCAGTCGAGCCTTAGGCTATCCTGGGCGACAGGAGAAATAACCATGAGGTCACTGTTCAAGAGCAGCCTTTCTCTCTGATCCCTCTAATTAGCAAATTAGGAGACATTTCACCCCATGAAACTGGGCGTGGAATTTCAGGCTTGGTTGCCAGCCACATTTGGTGACAGTGAATCTTGTGGAGGCTGACTATTTTCATCAGCCTCAGAACTGAGTGACAGCCATTGCAGGTGATCAGTGGACCTTAAACTTCTCACCAAGAACTTTGACTTCCTCCTCTGGCTTGCTTTCTATGCCCAGGGGTTCTTTTTTCCTCCCCCCTCCCCCTCCCCCTCCTACTCCCTCTCCCCCTCTCTCTCTCCTACCCCCATTGGCACTAGTCTACTCTCCAGTTCCTCTCTTCCTATGTAGACAAGGGATTTATTCAGGAAGGGTAAAGGAAGGAGTCACAGAGCCAGGCATGAAAAGGTAATCAAAAAGGCAAGGAAGTGCTGGTTAGATGAACAGGGTATAGAGATCAGGGCCACGTAACAAAAAGCTGACATATAGAATTGTTTGGTGGAGGGATGGAGGGATGGCCTCTACAGCCAGACTTTCTTATATCTGTCCCCGTGGTAGGGTACTGAGCCAGTTAGCTTCTCTGCTTTTTCTCAGTCTTCTATAAAAGGGAAATGGTGCCCACTTCATAAAGTTATTGTGAGAATCAAATTAGGAAACACGAATGGGAGTATCTGGAATACCCATCATCTGTGCCAATTGTTTCCCCTGTTTTTACTTGTGGACTGAAAAATATACAAAACACTTCTAAGAAAAGTGATAGACATGGTTTTGAAACTTGAGCGTGCCTTTAAAAACCAACATGAATAACTGATTAGAGAAAGCAAACAGCGGCTCTGTTCTCAGAGACTCTGGAGTAGTGGGTGGAACCAGAGTCCAGGTATCTTCCCAACCTCCCACCCATGTGACCTGAGGACCACACTGTGTGGAACCAATCACACAGGGATGGTTAAGGCTGTATCAAGTATTTGCTTGGCATATTGAACACTAGAGCAGAAGTGTCCAAGGTTTTGGGCAAAGCTTCTTTTTTCCGGGATCACCGATCACTTTAGGTCGATATCTTTGGTGATTAGCATTAAGGCCCTGAGTTGCTACAACAGATTGTTGACCTGTGCTGTCACGCTCAGGGTGGATCCACCGGGCACATGCAGCAGCTTCTGACTCTTAATTTTCAGGAAATGATACGTATAATTTTAAGTAGTGTTTTGTGATGAACTGAATTTCCTTCTGTGCTTCTGTAAATAAGAAAAAAGTCATAACCATTGGCACTTAGGGAACAAGGTGTCAAAACAAATGCCTGGTCTTCTGGATGATCCATAGCAATAAGACACAGAGCTGGACTTTGGCCACTGTGCAAACATATTGATCGGTGTTGGATGCTCTGCAGCTTCCAAAGAGAAATGATTCTGCCTGCTGTGCTTCAGTGCTTGGGGGAAGAGGCTCAAAACATCGGCTCTATTCACCCAGCTCTCTTAAACAGTGAATTCTAACACGAGCAAAATTAAAATGGCTCCCAGGCTATAAAGGGTTCCGGCACACAGAGTAATCACACACTTCTCTTCTCAAACGAGTGGACAGTAGCCTTGTGCGTTTCATAGCGACTTCCATGGTCCGAATCATAGTTGAAAAGATAATGCATGCTCTGAATGCTTTCAGCAGGATTTTATCAGCGTAAAAAGAAATAGTGATCATTTGTAATGAAAAATTGTTCTACTTTAATAATACAGAAGGAAATTTGCCTTGCCTACATATGACTAAATTCTGATCTTCATGAAGATGAATGCTCCTGCCCACTGGCAAACACTACAGTTTAGATGTGCGATGTCTCACATAGGTCTGTGTTCCCGTGCTGGGGGAGCTGTTTTAGGGAACTGGGAGTGCCCGTTGGAGGGGTAATCTAGAAGAAATGAGCCAATGAATGTGTCTGTCAGGGTGCTCAAGAGGATCAAGAGAATGAATCCATTATATAAGGGGATTTATTAGATTGACTTACATGAAATGGCTAAGCACCCCAGAATTGGTGTCTGTACACTGAAGAAGCTAAGGACCTGGAAGCTGTTCAGTCTGTGATCTGGCTGCCTCAGTAGTTCCAAAACAGTGCTGAAGGCCTGGGGGATTCTTCAGTCCTTGGCGGAAAGCCCAAGAAACTGGATCCTAGGGTAGCAAAATGTGGCGATGATGGTGGCAAAATGTGGTGGTGGTGGCCGCAGCAGCAACAACAAGGTAGACATTCACCAGCAAGTCTTTGGCGGAAAAGCAAGCTGCACTGGATTTTCACAAACCTCTTTACATCTGGGCTGCCATTAGAAGAGACTGCCTGTTCCTAAGGCTTTCCCCCAAGTCAGCCACTCCTTCCTGGATACAGTCTCACAGACCCACCCAGAGTTGTATCTCTTAGTTGATTCCAGCAATCAAGTGGACAAGCTCAATTGTCACAGTGTGGGGTAGGTCCTGAGAGTTAAGAGTCTAGCCCTGCCAACAGCCAAGCCTCTTCTGCTTCCTGGCGCACGTACACGAAGACATGCTAGTTCCGTGCTCTCACTACCCGGTGTAAATTTGCCTTCCCTGGCTTGACGGACAAAAATAAGCTCTCTCCTCTCTCTCTCTCTCTCTCTCTCTCTCTCTCTCTCTTTCTCTCTCTCTCTCTCTCTCTCTCGTCAGGTGTTTTGTAAAAGTGAAAAGACAAAATAACATATTTCCTAACAATCCTTGTACGATAACCCCACCCCTAGGAACGGATTCTCCCTGCCATTGGAGAGCAGGTTTGCTACACACTGGGCGCTCCCATCAGCTTTTGCACCCATGACTTCCAGACGAGATACCTGCCTCCAGTGTCACGTGACTGAGAAAAGTGATGCTAGAATTGGCCTTCCATGTGCCCTAAAGTCTTGTGTACCGACTTTGCCACTCAGTTGGGGCTCTGGTAGACCCTTGAAGTTGGGCCTCCTAGGAAAAAGTTACTTCCAGTTGGGTTGCAGCTTCCGGCTCTGCACTCCAACCGTAAGGTCCTGTATCCCCACCCACCCAAAGCAGCTGAGACAACGATCATAGCCACTTCACTGGCTCCGTTACTTACTGTTTGTTAGCTCTCTTTCTCCAGGTAATTGTGTAAAAACTTTGACTCATCTTAAATTTATGAGTGACTTTTAATTGTACTTTGGTATGAGGAGGACAAGCATATTTACCTATATTCTTACTGGTGTATCGGAATGATTTAACGTGGAGAATTGGGAGGGTCACATGACCATGAGTAACTGTCCATCTCTCTGCTCCATGCTCAGACTTAAGTGGTCTCGAAGTTGTGCGTCTGAAGGTTGGAAGTGAAAGGTAGGATTCACCTCAGGTCCATTTGCTTCTGACGTCCAGGGCGCCAAAGCAGCGACTCCATTTGATTTGGTCAGTTGACAGGAGCCAGGGTTGGGTGGGAAACGGCTCTGTGAACTCCTCTCGAAGACTGCCAAGCAGCCATCAGACAGCATTAAGGGCTTTTGATTTAAGGCTGAAGAAACCAGTCCCTGGGGTCACTCGCTGTGCTGCATCATCCTGTTTGGGAAATGCTCTCAAGTAACTGCTGGGCAGACTGAGGGGATGAAATCTCACTGAGGGAAAAATAGTACATAAAGTCTGGCCTCTCAGATGCTCTGGTAAGCTGTGAGCTGGCTTGTGGGAGGACACATTTCCATGTCCGTCATAGAGAACACTCATTTGTTCAATCCCTCCTCATTCCCACCTGCATTTCTGTCTTTGTCTCTGTCTCTTCTGCTTCTTTGTGCACACAAACATACACACACACATACACGTACGCATGACACATGCACACATACACACACATACATATCACACATACACACATATATATCACATATACACACAAATACACACACGAATACATACACACACATCACACATATACACACATACATAGCACACATGCATACATACATACACATCACACATACACACATACAGATCACACACTACTCACACATGCACACATGCAAACACTTCACACACACACTCATGTACATATGCACACACATACTCATGTACACATGCACACATATACACACATACACATCACAGTACACACATATACACACACTCACATACACTCACATACACACACATACACACACACACACACTTTACCCTTTAGCAGGAACCCTGAGCTCTGATGGAAGGGCAATGACTAGGCTGCACTTCATCACAGAGACAGTCCTTTAAGGTCTTTATCTTTGCACAGATGAAAGGCCTGGTGGAAGCAGTCCTCTAACCTAGGTCAGATAGCAAGGTTCCTAGCAGAGGTGTCTCCCTGTAGCCTTTGATAGCCTTCCCTCAAACCCAGGTAGAGGAAGCCCTTGCTGTCTTACAAGGCTTAGGTGCTGGCAACTAGAATCCATAGGGAAGGGAAATGGTGGAGTTCTGTCTTCAGGCAATGCTCCATTCTGAAACCAAATCTCTAGTGGGCTGCCAGTGGCTCTCCCCTTCGCTAACTGCTCTAAAATGACAGCCTGGCAGAGGTTCCGAAGGCCATGTTGCAGGTTAGGGTTGAAGCACTGATTTCTCTCTAGACACAGAGAATGTCCTCTTGCCAAACTGATTCGTCCTGCAGCCGCAAGGGAAGTCCCTGCCTTGGTCCTTCTCCTGACACAGCTGAGAGTGACACAGGAGATACTCTCAAGCATGTCCTGAGGGCTCTCCTTATACCAGTCATGGCTAGTCATCAGGAAGTAACAGGCACCATGCAAAATTCAATAGCAAATACTGGACTAGTGACCCTTGTTGGGTCCCTCCAATCTTACCTGTTGCTATACATCTTACCTGTTCCTGGTGTGTGTGTGTTACATTATGAATGAGCCAATCATAGAAAGGACATCTGTAACAAGCTGCTTGTCAAAATGCCAGTCAAGCCAGGCATGGTACCAGGAAAGGTACTACCATTTTGAGGATAGTCTAGCCTACAGAGTGAAGCCCTGTCTCAATAAACAAACAAACAATTAATTAGTTAATTAATTAAAAAATGGAAAGAAGATCCAGGGAAATGCTCAGAGGTTAAGAGCTCTGACCCTCAAGGCTAATGACCCGAATATGATACCATATAGTGGATGGAGAGGACTAATCCCTCCCTGACCCTTCCAGTTGTCCTCTTACCTCCGTATGCATGCCATGTGAACCCATGCACACACGTATATGCTCACACAATATATGAGTAAATAGAATGTACTAAAAATTTAAATATATATTTAGAAAACCAAGGAAAATAAGTCTAACCAACCAACTGACCCACCAACCAACCAAAGCCTGTGGTCAAATGTGATACTCCTTCCAGGTGGGGCTGTTCACTCCAGCCTGGGCACTGCCCACCATACTAGAGCTACACATGGATGAGAAATAGCCTCAGGACTGCCTGCCATCTGAGAGCTACACAAGGATGAGAAATGCTGAGTGCTTAGGATGGCGATATCCAGAAATATACAGTTCCTTGGTTCTGATGTCCTCTGGGAGACATGATGGCATAATGACGGGTGTCAGCAGGCAGTAACCTTCAGGATGACTCCAGAAGAAACTTGACTGGATGTGGACGAAGATGTGTGGTCTTGAAAGAACCGAGTGCTTGTGATGGTTTAGTGATGTCTCAACCATATGGCACACGTTGGATATGACAAGAACCTAAAATCATCAGTTTCAGAAGGGATTTTTCACCCAAACCTGAGAATTCGACTTCCTTTTTCCAAATTCAGACTCTATGTTTCTCCGTGGATAAGTGCTACACTTGGCCTGGAAGTCTGGAGACAATCACAGACTCTTAATAAGTAGGGTTAGGGCTTCCTGGTAATGTGAGGTCTGGACTTTGGAAGTTCCTAATGGTACTCCAGCATGCTATCACAGTAGAGCTGGATGATAGAAAAGATACCCAAGCTCTTCGAGTGAGAATGCCACCCATCATTTGGATAGGGCAGCGCACTGGAAATGCAGTGAGCCTTGCTGTCCCCGGTCATCCATGAAATGAGGGCTGGAGAGAGCGAGTTGCTGTAAGCAGGCTCTCTGAGACTTGCCTGGTGTTTGACAAGGAAGGCAAGGGAGAAAGAGTGAGGCTGGCTCAAACACTTCCTCCAATCATACGCTGCAATTGAACATGATTAAATTATAATTTTTAATTGGGCAAACACGCATGGCTCTTTTTATTTAAAAACGAATTGCCTACTAATTGTCAGTGTGCAGATACACTGAACCAAAGCTATTTTAATAAAACATCTTTTTTCAGGAGCTGTGGAAGGATCTGTAGCTCAGACACATAAACCGTAAAGAGTGTATGCTGACTCATTATTTTCCCTTGGAACTAGGAAGTGGAGGAGGATGAGCAAAACCATTCACTGACGCCCTTCTGTGCTCTCACCTTTGCCTAGGACGCTAACACGTGACCGCCCTGACCCTCAGGTACAGGCTGCTTCAGTCTGCTAAATGGAAAAGTGTGTGAGTGTGTGGATGTACATGTGTGTCTACTTGTGTGTGCACGTATATGTATGTACATGTATATGTACATGTATGTGTACATGTGAGTGTGTGTATGTACGCATGTGTGTGCGTGCACACACACGTGTGCATGTGTGTGCTGTCCTGAGCCAGAAATCCTTGTTGCTTTTAAGACTACAGGTGACCTTCAGCAAGACACCTAAGGCCTATGCAGAACCACAGACTTGTATTCTCTTAGATGGAGTTGATAATTCTATCTTCATCTCAAGCCCACCCTGGGTGGGGGGGAAATGGTTATATCATTGCTGTTATCTGAGCGCCTCATGGAAGGACGTCTTCTGAATACTATAACTAACATTACCATTGAGCTCCTCATGGAAGGACGTCTTCTCAATACTATAACTAACGTTACCATTGAACATTGCTTGACTGCTGAGCTTCTAAATGCACATGGCAGAGGAATGAGAAGTCTTGCTTTCTCTGAAGCAAGACAAAAATTTGAAAATCATGTCTTTGTAATTTGTAATTCTAGAAAGTTAACAAACAACACATTCATACATTTTATTTTATTTTACCCACATGGACTATTGACAACAAAATTTAACTAAAGTCTTTATTTCCGGGACTGACTAACTTCAATAATAATGCCAATGAGAAGTATCTAAAAGATCTCATCTAATGATTTTAATGACAATTAAATTTTTTTACAACACTAATCCGTACTAAGGCTGAGAGACACCAACTATAATGTCAATTAATTAAAGCAGACTGTGTATATTTAGAAATGATCACAGTGTTGCCTCTTCCTGGTTAGATAGGTGGCTAGAATCAACACTTGTAGGGCGGAGTGTTGTAGGTCCAGAAAAGGAGACAGACCACCTGCACCCCCAGGGGGCCATGGAGAGATGGCTGGTGCCACTCAGCATGTTCAAGTGTGGCGTCGCTGAGACCAGCATTCTAGGTGAGGAGATTGGGTCTGACCATAAACCCAGCAAATCAGAATCCCCAGGGTCCCAGAAATCCATGGTTCAGAAGGCTTTCCCAGCTTATACTGTCCTTATCATTATGTAGCTGACCCCAGGTCAGGAGGGCTTCTGGGAGAGTAACGCAAGGGGCCTTACTGAGCTCAGCTTTCTGGTGCTTAAAATGGACCCAACTGAGCCAAGTGTGGTGGTACAGCACACACCTTTAATCCCAGCATTCAGGAGGCAGAGGTAGACAGATCTTTGAGTTTTGGCACACACCTTTAATCTCAGCATTCAGGAGACAGAGGCAGGTAGATCTCTGAGTTTGAGGCCAGCTTGGTCTACAGAGTGAGTACCAGGACAGCCGAGGTTACACAGAGAAGCCTGGTCTCAAAAAACAACAGAAAAAGTAGGCCCAGTTGTCTGGGTAAATGGCCCAGTCTGTAAACTGCTTGCTGTGCAATTGTGAGGGGCTGGATTTGATCCCCAGGATGCATGTCAAAGCTACAGGTAGTGCCGTGCTCTTGTAACATCAGTGCTGTTCAGGTGGAGACCGACAGTAGACCCTGAGGGTTTACCGGTCAACCAGCCTAGCTGAATCGGTAAGTTTCAGGCAGTGAGAGGCCCCGTCTCTGAAGCAAAACAAGCCAACAAACAAAAATCAAAATGGAGTAAACACCACGGCTGACCTGTGACCTCCACATGCACACACACACACACACACACACACACACACGTGCACGCTCACATCCAGACACACAAACGTGCACGCTCACATCCAGACACACAGAATGAGTCAATACTTCTTAAGATTGCTTTCAAGATTAGACGAGATATTCGTGTCTCTGGCCTCCAGTTTGACACTCAACAAATACAGCTGCCTTGAGTCTCTGCTCTGCCATGCACCAGCTGTTTAACCACGGGCAAAAAGTTGAGCATTTCTTCATATATAAAAGAGAATGATATCTTTTATAGTTAGCTCATGGTGTTGTAAAGATCAGTTGAAATTATGTGCTGAAGGCTATTCCTAGTCTGCATGAGGGCTACAAACACAGGAAGGATTGATGAGTCCAGGTTAATGGTTTTAAGTTTGCAGCGAGTAACATGATTGACCCTGCTCTAAGTCCATAGCAGCAGATAGCCCACTGTCTAGCTGCTCACAATTGGCAAGTGAGTGCAAGTATTTGGCTCATGAAGATTGGTCAAAGACACAACATAGGTACTCCCTCCCCCCACGCCCTGGCTGCTGTCTGCTAGAGATTTACCAACAAACCACTGGTTTCATGGTTATTAACTTACCAAGGGTCAGATTCTAGACTCAGCGCCTAGGTTTCTTGGCATCTCGAGAATAGAGCTGTATTTCTGAGGAGGATTCCTGTCACCCACAGACTCACAGTCATCTATATATATCATCGGAATATCAATTTATTAATTTATGCTGAGGAGAGTTGCCCTAGGGCATTTCCCCCAAGGGACTACAGAAGGAGCTAGTTAAATATTTTGAACGTTTAGTGACATTAGGCTAAAGTGACACTCAGCACTCATTTCTTCAGTGTAGATGCAGACTTAAGGAAGCCACGGGTGTGTCCGTGGGCGATGCTGCACTCACTCTTCACTCATAAGTGGACATTGTCCTTTCAGAGACCCTCCCATACAGTATGACTAAGGCTGACTGTGCCCAGGTAAATTCTTAATTCCCTTTCATGACGCTGCAGTGGCTCCAACTGGGTAAAAAGCCAAGGCCTGTATTTATTTTCAAGAAAGGGTGTTTTTTATTTTGTCCTCCCATCCCCAGCGCTTGGAGATCCAACTCAGAGTCTCATTCAACCACTAAGCTACATCCCCAGACCCAGGGAGGTATTTTCAAAGAGAGTTCTAAATCACTCGCTTGAGGATTGCTTGGATATATCTTAAGAGGACAAAATGGATTTCTCCCCCAGATTTCCAGAGTCAAATCTTTCCTGGTGGGACCTAGAGATCTGCAATTTAATCAAATTTCTATGTAATTTATATACAGCAGTATAAGGGCTGGAGGTCTCTTCTCAGA
The DNA here is from genome assembly GCA_021653895.1 of Mastomys natalensis. Taxonomy (NCBI): domain Eukaryota; kingdom Metazoa; phylum Chordata; class Mammalia; order Rodentia; family Muridae; genus Mastomys; species Mastomys natalensis. The sequence goes on from JAJTUV010000060.1 coordinate 1,370,855, forward strand.
GCTCTGCTAATGACAGAACACACAGACTTCTGGACTCCCTAATTCCTGGTGGCATCACGTGGTGGTTTCTTTTTGTATTAGTCATGAAAGATACCATGGAATAAATGTTTCTGTCCTAGCTCCCTACACAAATATCGTAATATTGATTCTCACTGATATTGTGTTAGGAGGTGGAGCCTTAGGAGATAACTTGGTCATGAGGACCGAGATCTTCAGAATATATTATTATTATAATATTATAAAGGGGCTAATGGCTGCTCTGTCTGCATTGATAAGCTGGCAAGCCAGAAACAGGAAGAGAAACCTCACCAAAGCTGGAGGCTGTTCCAGCCTCCAGGACTGAGCACCAACATCTCTGTGGTCAAGCCGGTGAAGCAGTCAAGGCATGAGGGACGGCCAGACAGGAAGGCGAGACCGCTACAGATTACATGTGTTTAGGAAAGGTAAATTCCAACTGTAGGCCAATGGCTACATCTTCACTCTGTTTCATGAAGAGATTGCCTGAAACCGTTATTTCTGAAGGTGGAAACGAGAATGAAAATCTGATCTTTGTGAAGTCTCACTACACAGCTTATAGGGTTTATTATTGTCTATAGGAAGCAAACAACATACATTTTTAAAAACCACTACTTTTATTTATTTGTAGTGTGTGTGTGCCTGTGTGTATTTGTCATATGTATGTGCTTGTCTATTTGTGCATGTGTGTATGTGCCTGTGTATGTGTGTGTGCCTATGGGTGTATGAGTGTGTGTGCACACACTCTGCGTGTGTGCATGTGTGTGCATGTATGTGCATGTATGTGCATGTGTGTGCCTGTGTGTATTTGTCATATGTATGTGCTTGTCTATTTGTGCATGTGTGTATGTGCCTGTGTATGTGTGTGTGTCTATGGGTGTCTGAGTGTGTGTGTGCATGCCTCTGTGTGTGTGTCTATGGGTGTCTGAGTGTGTGTGTGCACTCCTCTGTGTGTGTGCATGTGTGTGCATGTGTGTGTGTGTCTCTGTGTGTGTGTGTGTTACTCATATCCCACAATGTGCAGGTAGAGGGCTGAAGCATTGGTTTTTGCCTTCCACATGTGATCCCAGGAATTGAACTCAGGTTGTCAGGTTTGGCAGCAAGTCCCTTTCCCCACTGAGTCATCTCACTGGCCCAAGAATATACTTGGAGTGGAGACTGGTACATTGAGAATCATTGTAGCTCATCGGGGCTTAAGCAGGGGCGAGCTTGATTCCTATTAGCTGTGTTACAACTTGGGGAAGGGAAAGAGGGTGCTGCCAGCTCCCAGTAGGTGGGATCCAGGAAAAGCAGTTAGACACCTCTCAAAGCACAGGACGATTCCCTACTACAAAGAATCGTCTGGCTGAAATGTCAGCAGTGCCGAGGCCTGCTTCAGTTCTCCGCTGTCTCCACCCTGGTCACTGGCTGCCCTTTCAGCACCAGCCTTCCTCTAGCCCCCAGCAGTCTGCAGAGAAATTTTAAAGGGCTGAATCATATTAATGTCAAAAGAATAAATTCACATGAAAGCTTGGGGCGTTTTTAAAAATAATGTTGTGCCTTTCGCATATCAGGAGCTCCATAAAAAATATTTTAATTAAATAGTGAATAGATTAAAACATTAATTCCAAATATGTTTTAATAAATAACAAGAAGATAGCTTCTCATATATAAAACTTGTGTTGGTCCTGAGTGGATTGTCAAATGACTGCGTGCTTTTCCTCTTCGAATTCATCTGATGATGACGCCTTAAACAAAGGACAGCGCATTTTATCTGCTGAAAACGTGAGGCTTATAAAAGTCAGCTCCACCCAGCCCCCAGATCTATTTAAAGAATTTGAAGAATTTCAGGAAAGCTTGTGGCTTCAAGGTTAATGTGTGAGATTTACAGAAACTGGGAAAATCACGGACTTTAAAAAAAAAATATGTAATTCCTGCATGTCTCTAAATTAGAAAGAAAGCTTCAGCCAGTTAATTATATATATATCTTTTAATTTAACAGGCTTTTATATTTGCTTTTCGTTATAACTAGCATTTAATCAGTAATATCTGAGGAGAAATTATCCGGCAAGGGAAGTTCTGAGCTAAATTTGCTTTATTGTGAATATTTAGGTCAAACGTTAAATTTCCCTATCTGTGAATTGGGTACTTGGATAGTTTAGAGAGATTGGAATAGAAGTGTAAGGTGTGATTTAACTGAATAAAGTGTCAATGGTAGTGAGTGATCAGGCAGACACCACAAATCAGTTAAAGGAACCAGTAGTTAGGGACTGGGGAGCTCTCTCAGTTGGTAAAGTGCTGGCTGTGGAAGTATGTAGACATGGGTTCAAATCCCCAGAACCCACATAAATGCTGGATGCAGCATCATGTGCCTGTGACTCCAGCCCTGGGCCTTCGGAAGTTAGCTTGAATCTGTGGAGATCACTGGCCAGCCAGACTTGCAGAACCAATGACCTCTAAGTTCAGTGAAAAAATCCTGTTTCAAAAATGTAAACAGAGGGTGATGGAGGAAGATACCAAATCCCCGGCCTAGACACATCTACCTATTACCTGCTCACACATGTTTCCACACCCATATGAACATGTATGTATGTCTCATACACATACCCACACATACACAGATACACCACTAACTAATGGGTCCTCATTGTCCCAGCAAAGCAAAGGTGTCATTTTTCTGATCTATTTTATTAATAACAGCTGATTCGTCAGTCCCAGCTAATCAGAACCACAGATTTTTAATTCAAAATATGCAATGGCCCCAACAGAGTCATTAAGGGACTCTCAAACTTCCCTCTGGAGCTTCCCATGCCAGGCCTCCACAGCTCCATGTCTCCCAACCCTCTTATCTCCCAACCTCCCACAGAACACTCACGGAACTTTGAACACTCAATGGCTTTCTGGTCCAAAGTTTCAAAGTCCTTCTACAAGTCTCAAAACAACACAGTCAGGTCACAGTAACACCCCACTCCTGGTACCAACTTCTGTCTTAATTGGGTCATTATTGCTGTGCTGAAACTCCATGACCAGAAGCAACTTGAGGAAGAAAGGGTTTATTTCACTCAAAGTTCCATGTTGCACTTCATCATAGAAAACAGTGAGGGCGGGAACTCAAGCAGGGCAGGAACCTGGAGGCAGGAGCTGATGCAGCAGAGGCCATCCATGGAGGGATGCTGCTTGCTGGCTTGCTCCTCATGGCTTGCTCAATCTGCTTTCTTATAGAATCCGGGACCACCAGCCCAGGGGTGGTACCACCCACCATGGGCTGGTCCCTCCTAAATCACTAATTAAGAAAATGTCCTACAGGCTTGGCAATCATACTGAGGCAATTTCTCAATTGAGGTTCCCTCCTTTCAGATGACTATAGCTTATGTCAAGTTGGCATTAAAAATAGCCAGAACATCAGGGTATTTTATCTCAGCAATAGGAAGAAAATCTAGGACAGAGTTTAAGGCCAGCTTGGGCGACTTGAGGCCATGACTCAAAAATGTCCAAAATGCAAATATAAAGCTGAAATCCCAAATTCTTCAGTTTTCAACTCAGAAAACCCAAAGAACAGTTAAATAACTTGCTTAACAGCTCAGGCTGCCCCCAATGGAAGTTCCTTAGCAGAAACCCAGAGCTCTGAGCTCATTCAGAAAGAATTAGAATGTTTCCAAACACCACATCTGTCCTCATTAATCTTGCCTAAGTATCTGAGCCTTCCCTGGGCCATAATCTCAGCCATCTTCACTCTAATGCCTCCAGCCCAATATTGTTGGGTGAACAATACTGAGTAAAACTGAGGTTTTCTGATCACAGTCTGTCCCCCTTTGAGATTGTCAACTTATGTCACAGGTTAGTTTTGAACCTGTGGGTCATGACCCCTTTGGGGTCAAATGACCTTTTCACAGGGATCTTCTAAGACCATTGAAAAATGCAGATATTTATATTATGATTGCTAACTGTAGCAAAATTGCAGTTATAAAGTAGCAACAAGAATAATTTTATGGTTGGGGTCACCACAACATGAGGGACTGTATTAAAGGGTCACAGCATTAGGAAGGCTGAGAGCCACTGACTTATGCTGGATAGCATATGGTTTGTCTTTAAAATTATATTTTGGATGTATGTTCTTTCCAGGTGCAAATGTTCCATAAATGTTATTGAAACCCAATGCAGCATTATACCTGGCTTCTGACTAGGTTTTACTGTCATGGTAAGCTCTAAGTACCAATTTTGAAAAACCAGATAATGTGTGAAGATTCAGACTATGTAAAATCCCAAATGTATTTTTAGTTAATGTTAATTTTTGGTTTTGATTGCTCTTCTTTTGAAGCACATTTGCCAGTAGTCTAATAGTAATTTGCATAATCCAGAAGCCAAATAAAACAGTAACAAACTAAAATGTATTATTATTTTGCATTTTTTTTTGTTTGTTTGTTTTTTGAGACAGGTTTTCTCTGTATAGCTCTGGCTGTCCTGGAACTCACATTGAGACCAGGCTGGCCTCGAAATCAGAATCCGCCTGCCTCTGCCTCCAAGTGTTGGGTTAAAGTTATTTTGAAATTTAAATTTTGAAAATACCCAAAATTTAGCCACGCATCCTAAATTTTTTCTGGTTGAGACAGATTCTCAGTAATCCAGGCTAACCACAAATTGGCATGTACTGGGGGTAGCCCTGCACTCCCACAACCTCTCCCATACCTTCCAAGTGTTAGGATTACAGGAAGTACTGCCATGTTCTGTTGCATAGTAAGGACTGAACTCAGGGGCTCCTGCAAACGAGACAAACACTCTAAGGTGAAGCCACGGCCCTGACATTCTCTTTAACCCTTCAGGAATAAATTCAGGGAACACAGTGTTGCACGGAGGGGTAAAGCTTTGAGAATCGTGGCTGACTGAGCTTATTTAGCCTGGCATCTGCTTGTTGAGGTCGTTTTGCAGATGGCACAAGCCAGAGGGTACATCACTTGCCATCAAACACACACAGTGAAAAAAGGACTTGGTAAGCTGTCAGAACCAGATTTCTCATCTCCGGCAACGGGTCAAAGGGGACATTCTAAAATCCAACGCTATCCCCCTAGAAGGGCATTTACTTCATTACCACAATAAGCCACGTGGTAAGTCACGAGGGGTTTCAATCCTCTAATATGCCTCCACTGTACTTAGAATCTGATAAGGCCCTTATTAGAATTCATCTCTTTAAGAAGAAAAGGAACCGTGGAACTAAAGAGAGCCTTGGAATAACATTAATATATCCGTTAAGCTCTTAAGCTAACAAGGATATCCATGACGCGGCGTGGCTTGTCTGAAAAAACAAATCGGAACCCAGGAGGAAGATAAGTGTTTAGGGTAAAACCCACTGCTGTTGCTGTGCAATTGGGGGGGCGGGATTTGATCCCCGGGAAATCATGTCAAAGCTACAGGTAGTGCGTGCTCTGTAACATATGCTGTTCGGGGGAGACCGACAGTAGACCCTGGGGTTTCCCGCCCAACCAGCCTAGCTGAAGGGAAAGTTCAGGCGGGAGGGGCCCCCGTCTCTGAAGAAAAACAACCAACAAAAAAAATAAAAAGGAGAAAACCCCCCGGCGCCTGTGCCTCCACATCACACACACACACACCACACACACACCACGTCCCACGCTCAATCCAGACCACAAACGTCACGCTCACTCCAGACACACAGAAGAGTCAAACTCTTAAGAGCTTCAAATTAGACAATTTTCGTGTCTCGGGCCTCCAGTTTGAACCCAACAAATACAGCTCCCTTGATCTCTGCCGCCATCCCAGCTGTTTAAACCCCCGGGAAAAAAAAGTTGAGCATTTCTTCATATTAAAAGAGAAGATATCTTTTATAGTTAGCTCATGGTTTTTAAAAGATCATTGAAATTTTGTCTGAAGGCTATTCCTAGTCTGCATGGGGGCTACAAACACGAAGATTGAGAGTCCGGGTTAAGGTTTTAATTTGCAGCAGTAACATATTGACCCTGCTCTAAGCCCATAGCACGATAGCCACTGTCGCTGCCACAATTGGAAAGTGATGCAATTTTTTGGCCATGAAGATTGGTAAAAGACACAACATAGGACTCCCCCCCCCCACCCCTGGTTTGCTGCTGCTAGAGATTTACCAACAAACCGGGGGTTTTCAGGGTTTATTAACTTCCCAAGGGTCAGATTTAGACCCCGCGCCTGGGTTTCTTGGCACCTCGAGAATAAGGCTGTATTTCTGAGGGGGATTCCTGTCCCCACAGACCCATCACTATAAAATTTAAAGGGAATATCAATTTATTAATTTATGCTGAGGAAGTTGCCCTAGGGTTTTCCCCCCAAGGGGACTACAGAAGAGCTATTTATATATTTTGAACGTTTAGGACATTGGGCAAAGTGACACCAGCACTTTTTTCTTCAGTGTAGGCAGATTTAAAGGAACCCCGGGGGGTTGTCCGGGGGCGATGCTGCACTCCTTTTCACTCAAAGGGGATTTTGCCCTTTCAAACCCTCCCATACAGTATACTAAGGCTGACTTCCCCAGGTAAATTTTTAATTTTCCCTTTTCGACGCTGCATGGCTCCAACGGGGTAAAAACCCAAAGGCCGTATTTTTTTTCAAAAAAAGGGTTTTTTTTATTTGTCCCCCCCATCCCCCAGCGCTTGAATCCAACTCAGAGTCTAAAATTCAACCACTAAGCTACACCCCCGCCCCAGGAGGTTTTTCAAAGAGGTTCAAAATCACTCGCTTGGGGATTGCTTGGATATATCAAAGGGGAAAAAAAAATGGTTTCCTCCCCCAGATTTCCAAGTAAAAAATCTTTCCGGGGACCTAGAATCTGCAATTTAATCAAATTTCTTTAAATTTTATATACACAGTATAAGGGCTGGGGGTCTCTTCTCAAGCCTGAAAAGACAGAACCACAGATTTCTGACCCCTAATTCCTGGGGGCATCACGTGGTGGTTTCTTTTTGTATTAGTCATGAAAGATACCGGGAAATAAATTTTTTCGTCCTACCCCTAACAAAATCGAAAAATGATTCTCACTGAATTGTTTGGGGGAGGTGGAGCCTTGGGAGATAATTTGGGTCAGAGACCGAGATTTTTCAGAATATATTATTTTTAAATTTTATAAAGGGGCTAATGGCTGCTCTGCTGCATTGATAACGGCAAGCCAAAACAGGAAAAAAACCTCCCCAAAGGCGGGAGGCGTTCCAGCCTCCAGACTGGCCCCTCTCGTGGTCAAGCCGGTGAAGCAGTAAAGGGCATGAGGGACGGCCAGACGGGAAGGCGAGACCGCTACGATTACATTGTTTGGAAAGGTAAATTTTCCAACTGTGGGCCAAAGGGGCTACTCTTCACTCTTTTTCATAAAGGAATTGCCTGAAACCGTTATTTCTAAAGGTGGAAACGAGAAGAAAATCGATCTTGTAAAGTTCACTACACAGTTTATGGGGTTTATTATTGCTATAGAAGCAAAAAACCTACATTTTTTAAAAACCACTACTTTTATTTATTGTATGGGGTTTTGGCCTGGTGTATTTGTAAATTTGTGTTTTGTCTTTTTTGTGCATGGGTGTAGGGGCCTTGATGGGTGTCCCTATGGGTGTATGAGTGTGGTGCACACACCCTGCGTGTGTGCATGTTGTGCTGTATGTGCATTATGTGCATGTGTGTGCCTGTTGTATTTGTCATAGTTGTGCTTTCATTTGGCATTTGGTATGTGCCTGGTATTTGTGTGCATGGTGTCTGAGTGTGTGGGGGCATCCTCTGTGTGTGTGTCTAGGGGTGTCTGAGTGTGGTGCACCCTCTTGGTGTTCAGTGTGTGCATGTGTGTTGTGTCTCTGTGGTGTGTGTGTTACTCATATCCCCCAATTGCGGTAGGGGGCTGAAGCATTGTTTTTCCCTTCCACAGTGATCCCGAATTGAACTCTGTCGGGGTTTTGGGGCAGAAAGCCCTTTTCCCCCACGGAGCCCATCTCACTGGCCCAAGATTATTTGGGAGTGGAGACGGGTACATTGGAACTTGGCTCTGGGGGCTTAAAGGGCGAGCTTGATTCCTATTACGTGTTACAACTTTGGGAAAGGGAAAGGGGGGTGCTGCCAGCTCCCAGTGGGGGGTCCGGAAAAGCATTAACCCCCAAAGACGGGACATTCCCTACTACAAAGAACGTCTGGCTGAAATGTCAGCATGCCGAGGCCTGCTTCAGTTCTCCGCTGTCCCACCCGGTCCTGCTCCCTTTTCAGCACCAGCCTTCCCAAAGCCCCCACAGCCCTGCAAAAAAAATTTTTAAAAAGGGCTGAATCTTTTAATTCAAAAGAAAAAATTTCCCACATGAAAGCTTGGGGTTTTTAAAAATAAATGTTTCCTTTCCATACGGGAGCTCCATAAAAAATTTTTAATTAAATTGATAGTTTAAAAAATTTAAATTTCCCAAAATAGTTTTAAATAAATAACAAAAGAAGCTTTCAATATAAAACTTGTTTTGGTCCTGATGGTTGTCAAATGTGCGTGTTTTTTCCTCTTCGAATTCACTGATAGACCCTTAAAAAAAAAGGACAGGCATTTTATCTGCTGAAAACGGACTTTAAAAAGTCAGCTCCCCCAGCCCCCAGATCTATTTAAAAATTTGAAAAATTCGGGAAAGCTTGGCTTCAAGGTTAATTTTTGAGATTTACAGAAACGGGGAAAATCAGATTTTAAAAAAAAAATATGTAATTTCGAGGGCCAAAATTAGAAAGAAAGCTTAGCAAGGTAATTATATATAACTTTTAATTTTAAACAGCTTTTTATTTGTTTTTCGTTATAACTAGCTTTTAAATCATTAATATCTGAGGAAAATTATCCGGCAGGGGAATTCTGAGCAAAATTTGCTTTATTGTAATTTTTGGGTCAAACGTAATTTTCCCTATCTGGAAGGGTATTTGGATAGTTTAGAGAGATTGGAAAGAAGTAAAAGGGTTGTGATTTAACTGAATAAAGTGTCAATGGTATGAGTGACGGGCAGACACCACAAATCAGTTAAAGGGAAACCCTAGTTGGGCTGGGAGCTCTCTTTTTTGGTAAGTGCGGTTTGGGGAATTTTAAACCGGGGTTTTCAAACCCCAGAACCCCTAAACTGGATGCAGCACATGTCCCTTGGCCCAGCCCTGGGCCTTCGAATTAGTTTAAACCCTGGGGAGATCACTGGCCGCCGGGACTTGCAAAACCCAAATGACCTCTAAGTTCGTGAAAAAACCTTTTTTAAAAAAATGTAAACGAGGGTTGGGGAAGATACCAAATCCCCGGGCTAGACACATTCCCTTTTCCCGCTCAACATTTTCCACACCCATATAACATGTATGTATGTCTCATACACATCCCACACATCCCAAAGAAACACCACTAACAAGGGGTCCCATTGTCCCACAAAGCAAAGGTGTCATTTTTTCTGATCTATTTTATTAATAACAGCTGATTCGCAGCCCAGCTAATCAAACCAAAATTTTTTTAATTCAAAAAATGAAAGGGCCCCAACAGAGTCTTTAAAGGGGCCCTTTTTCAAACTTCCCTCTGGATTTCCCCATGCAGGCCCCCACGCCCCATGTCCCCAACCCTCTACCCCCCCAAACCCCCACAGAACACTCAGGGAAACTTTGAACACCAGGGCTTTGGGGTCCAAATTTCAATCCTTCACAATCTCAAAACAACACAGCGGTCCAGTAACCCCCACTCCTGTACCAAATTTCTGTCTTTTTTTGGGTCATTTTTGCTGTGCGAAACTCCATGCCAGAAGAAAATTTGAGAAAAAAGGGGTTTTTTCCTCAAATTCCATGTTGCATTTTCATCATAGAAAACAGGAGGGCGGGAACTCAAGCGGGGCCCAAACCGGAGGCAGGAGGACACAGGGGCCCATCCATGGGGGGATGCGTTTGCGGGCTTGCTCCTCTGGCTCCAAATCTCTTTCTTATAGAATCCGGACCACCAGCCCAGGGGGGTACCACCCACCAGGGCGGGTCCCTCCTAAACACTAATTAAAAAAATGCCCCTACAGGCTTGGCTCTCTGGGGAAATTTTTCTAAATTTTGAGGTTCCCTCCTTTTCAGATGACTATGCTTATGTCAAGTGGCATTAAAAATAGCCAAACATCAGGGTATTTTTTCAGCAATAGAAGAAAATCTAGACGATTTTTAAGGCCATTTTGGGCATTTAGGCCTTTCCAAAATGTCCAAAATGCAAATAAAAACTGAAATCCCAAATTCTTCATTTTTCAACTCAAAAACCCAAAGAACAGTTAAAAAACTTGTTTAAAACCCTCGGGCTGCCCCCAAGGAATTTCCCTTAGCAAAACCCCAAAGGCTCTGGCCATTTAGAAAGAATAAAAGTTTTCCAAACCCACATCTGTCCTCATTAATCTTGCCTAAGAACTGAACCTTTTCCCCGGGCCATAATCTCACATCTTCACTCTAATCCCCACCCAAATTTTGGGGAACAAAACGATAAAACTGAGGGTTTTTCTGATCACAAACTGTCCCCCTTTGGGAATTCAACTTAAATTTCCCGGTTTTGTTTTAACCTTGGGGCATGACCCCTTTGGGGCAATAACCCTTTTTACAAGGGGTCTTCTAAGACCATGAAAAAATGCAGAATTTAATTATGTTTCTAACTGTGCAAAATGCAAATTTAAAGTAGCAACAAAATAATTTTTATGGTTTTGGGGCACCACAACATGAGGGACTGTATAAAGGGGCCAGCATTAGGGGAAACGGGGAGCCACTGACTTATGCGGGTAGCTAGGTTTGTCTTTAAAAAAAATTTATTTTTGGATGTATGTTTCTTTCCAGGTCAAAAGTTCCAAAAAGTTATTTAAACCCAATGGGATTTTAAAAAAAAAAAAAAAAAAAAAAAAAAAAAAAAAAAAAAAAAAAAAAAAAAAAAAAAAGTTAATTTTTGGGGGTCTTTCTTTTGAAGAAATTTCCAGTTTCTAATAAAATTTTGAAAAACCAAAATTTAAAAACAGTAATAAAAAAAATGATTTTTTGTTTTTAATTTTTTTTTTTTTGTTGTTTTTTTTTAGACAGGGTTTTTTTGTAATTTGGTGCCCAATAATCAGAAGCTGGCCTAAAAAAAAAAATGTTTTTTCCCCTTTTGGGGTTTGTTTTTGAAATTTTTTTAAAAATTGGGGCCAATCCTTACACACCCCTAGGCGTGGGGTGAAAGTCTTTAAAAAAAAAAATTGATTTAGGGATTTTGTAAACAAAAAATCGCCCCTTTTCCCCCCCCCGGAAAAAAATTTGTTAAATACCCTTTTCCCTTTGTGAGGAAAAAAGTTTCCAGGTTCTTTTTAAAATTTTTTTCCGTCCCCTTTTAACAAAATTAAAAAAGAAAAAAAAAAACATTTGAAAATATGGGCCCCTTTTATTTTTCTTTTTTAAAAAAAAAGGCGTTCAATTTTTCTTGGAACGGCTTCCCCCCCTGGGGGGTTTAAATGAGGGAAAAGAGGCCTGGGGATTGACAAGAGGCTGGGGGTTCTAGGGGGCCAAAAGGAAAGGGCTCCCCAAAAAAATGAACGAGAAAAAAAAAGGGGGGGGATAAAAGCAAACACCCTCTGCGGATATAGTCTCACACCCCTTTTTTTTATATTGACAGACCAGGGCACCCTGTGCATTGCCTTTCCGATATCTTTACATTACTGAATTTTTACATCCACACTTATTAAACTTTGGGGTTTTCTAACTTTAACTTTTAATTTTAAAAAATGGAGCTTTTCTAACCTGGAATGTATTGGTTTCGTGGGTGGGGAAAGAACTACAACATTTTTTAAACTTAAGTAATTTAAATTTCTCATCATCAACATATCGTAGTCAGGGGCCCACTCTGAACCTTGCTGCTAGAAACCCCTAAGTAGCCAGTTTTTGGGTTCAAATTCATAGAGACCACCCGCCTCTGTGCCAAATGCTGAATTAAAGGGGTGTCCCACCGTGATCACAGAAAGTCTTCTGAAAAAAGCAAACAAAATTTAAGGGATAAAAAAAATTTAAAAAAGGTCGTTCCCAAATTTCCTTTCAGATGGCCCCTTACGGACTGAAAGAAACATCTGGTTTTGGGTGGAAGCGGTAAAAAGATTCGTTACTATGCTGAAGTAACAACCGCCCCTGGGGGGTTGGAGTGGGGGGCTGGAATCAATGGAAAATTTTTTTTAGGTGTTGTAAATGAATCCCACTTTCTCATGGACAAGGGAAGAAGGACAGACCTTTTTTCCCAGCAACTTGGGAGGGGAAAACCCCAACCTATCCCCTGGCCAATGAGTGAAAAAAATCACCCAGTGGCCAGTGCACTTCCAAAAATTTGGGAGAAGATTTAACCCCCAGAAAAGGTGCCACAAAAACTCATGACAGCTCCCGGGGAGGCATTTTCTTTCCTCCAAAGAGTTTGGGGCCCGCACAGACAACCGGCAAGCACAAATTGCTTAAGATGGTTTTTTCTGACTTTTACTCCTACGTAGGGAGGATGTTGGGGAGACATCACAACCTCACATTAAAAAGCCTAGCAAGCTCAAAAGGGGGGAAGGGTTTAAAAGGGTCTCCTCTCTCTTTCCCTTCTCTCTCCCACCCACCTTAAACTCTGTCTTTTCTTCTATGTCTCTGCCCCTGTCTCTCTCTCTTCCCCCTTCCCTTTTTCTGCTCTCTGTCTCTCCTTCCCCCTCTGCTGTCTCCTATCTGCTCTCTATCCCTTTTCCCCTCCCCCCCCCCTCTCCCCCCCCCTCTCCCTCTCTCGTCTCGCTCCTATCTGTCTCTCTGTCTCTCTCCCCCTCCCCTTCCCCCTCTCCTGTCCTGTCTCTCTGTCTCTCTAAAACTGTCTCTGTCGCTCTCTCACATACACACAAGCTGTAACCGTACTGCAAGTCTAAAAACCCCAAAATATCACACCCCCCCCACACCAAAAAAAAACCAGACAAGTGGGCATGGAATGAAGTCTCTTTATCTCGCTACCCTTTGCAGCAAGGGGCAGGGAGGGAAAAACAGGAGGTCCAAACGTTCAAGGGCTTTTAATGTTAAAGAGTTCAAAGTTTTGTCTTAGTTTTGTTTTTATTCTTGGGGGAAAACACCATGACCGTGCCATTAAAAAAACATTTAATTGGGGTTCAGAGCTTGGTTTATCATTATTATGACTGGGGAAAAATGGCAGGGCAGGCAACATAGTGTTAGAGGAAGCTGGAGCTACTCTGGATCCAAAACAGAAGGGAATTGCCACACTGGGGACAGTTGATCATTGAGACCCCAAAACCCACCCCTGGGAACACACTCCCCCAAAAAAATCACACCCACTCCAACTAGACCCAAATTCCCAAAAGTGCCGTTTCCTTTAGGGCAAGGGGGCCCTTTTATTTAAACCACCACAGTCACCAGTCCAAAATAAATAAACGGTGTAATTGGAGCTTTGATACGGTCTGTGGGTTATTGCTTGTGTGGGAGGGGGGCAGAAAAAGAAAAAAGGGGGAAAGGGGGGAGGGAGAGGAGAAGGAGAGGAGGAGAAAAGGGGAAAGGGGGGAAAAGAGGAAGGGAGGAAAAGGAAGAAAAGGGGAGGGAAAAGGGGGAGGGGGAGAAGAAAAAAATTGTCTTGTATTTTTAAAATTGGCTCTGAGAGAAGAAAAATCAGTTCATCAAGATGAATTTAAAACCCAAGGGATATTTTTTCATATTCAAGCCTGGAAAATATATTAACACTGAATTTGGTATTCATTTTTCCCATGACACCCGGGTTCCCCCCCTCAATTTTTAACAAGTTAATTTCCCTGAACCTTTGGGTTTGCATTCAGGACTTAAGCTTTCATCAGAGAAACTAAAAGCAAAAAAGAAAAGTGTGGGGTTTTTTCAAGATGCCAGGGGCAAAAAGAGGATTCGTGCACAAAAAAATCTTCTTCTTTGTACCTGCTCCTGTATTCACTTTACATCTGTGAGGAAATTTTTTAAAAAAAAAAAAAAACCGTGTTGAAGGACATGTCAGAGAAAAAGGATACATTTTATATTAAAGGAAATTCATCCCTTTTTTAAATTCTTTTTTCTTAAGGGCCCTCTTTTTCCCCCCGGAAAAGTTAAAGGGTTTTCATGCACGGGGTTGCAACTTTCTGTAAAATATTTTTTCCCCCTTTTTTGCTCTAAAAAAGAGCAAGATTGGGGTGGGGGAAAATAGATGGCTCTAGGGAAGACTGAACATTTCTCTTTAGGGGGCGGGTCCCAACATGCCACAGGTAGCTCACAGCCTATAACTCCTGTTTTAGGGGCATCCAGGAGAGCACTCACACTCAATTTCACATACCCACACATAACATACACATAATTAAAATTAGATAAAAATTTTTAATAAAAAAGGAAAACACTTTTAAAAAACATTGTTTTTTTCTTTTTTTAAACCCCCAAAAACTTGTATAAGCGTATATTTTCTGCATGGATTGGGTTTTTTCCTTTCGCCTTCCTTCTGGAAAATCCAAAACTAGGGGTAAGCTATTTTAACTACATAGAATTCAGAAGGGTGCTACCGGTTTTTCCTTTTTAAGGGGGCCAACCTGGAATGTATTTGGTTTGTAGCTGGGAATGAATACAACAGTTTTTAAACTGTAAGTAAGTTAAATTTCTCATCATCATCATCATCGTAGTCAGGGTCCCACTCTGTAGCCTTGGCTGGCTTAGAACTCACTAAGTAGACCAGTTTGGCTTCAAATTCATAGAGATCCACCTGCCTCTGTGTCTCAAGTGCTGGAATTAAAGGTGTGTCCCACCGTGATCAGCTAGAATAGTCTTCTGAATATAAGCATATCATATTAAGGTGGAGTAAAAAATTAAAACAGGTCGTTCCAAATTACACGTCAGATGGCCATACAGGACTGAGAAGAAACATCTGTGTGGCTGGAAGCGGTAAGAGAAGATTCGTTACTATGCTGAAGTAACAACCGCCCCTGGGTGGTTGGAGTGGGGAGCTGGTAATCAGATGGGAAATGTTTTTAGTGTGTTGTAAATGAATCCCACTTTATCATCATGGACAGGCAAGAAGGACAGACCATTTTACTCCAGCAACTTGGAGAGGGAACTCACCAAGCCTATCCCAGTGGCCTAATGAGTGAAAACAATCACCCAGTGGTCCAGTGTCTACTTCCCAATTTGGGAGAAGATTAACCCTCAGAGAGGTGTCCACAATGAAACTCAGTGACAGCTCCCGGTGAGGCGATTGCTTTCCTCCAACAGAGTGTGCCAGCATCAGACAGACCTGGCAAGCACAGTTGCTTAAGATGGCTTCTGACTTTCACTCCTGACGTAGGCAGTGACTGTGTGAGAGATCAAGTCACAACCTCACAGTATAACTGCCTAGTCATGCTCACAAAGGGGAAGGTTCAAGGCTCTCTCTCTCTCTTTCCCTTTCTCTCTCCCTCCCCACTCTGTATCTCTGTCTTTTTCTGTCTATGTCTCTGCCTCTGTCTCTCTCTCTTCCTCCCTTCCCCTTCTTTCTGTCTCTCTGTCTCTCCTTCCCCTTCTCTCTGTCTGTCTCTCTATCTGTCTCTCTATCTGTCCTCTCTCCCCCTCCCTCTCCCCCTCCCTCTCTCCCTCTCTCTGTCTCTGTCTCTCTATCTGTCTCTCTGTCTCTCTCCCCCTCCCTCTCTCCCTCTCTCTGTCTCTGTCTCTCTGTCTCTCTATCTGTCTCTGTCTGTCTCTCTCACATACACACATAGCTGTAACCGTACTGCAAGTCTAGAAAACTCAGATATCACACCACCCCATCACCATACCAGACAAGTGGGCAGTGGAGAGTGAAGTCTCTTTATCTCAGCTACCTCTTTGCAGCAAGGGGCTGGAGGGAGGTAAAAGCAGGAGGGTCAAACGTTCAAGGTCATTTTAACTGTAATGAGTTCAAAGTTAGTGTCTTAGTTATGGTTTTATTGCTGTGAAGACACACCATGACCGTGCCATTAAAAAAACATTTAATTGGGGTTCAGAGGCTTGGTTTATCATTATTATGACTGGAAACATGGCAGTGTGCAGGCAGACATAGTGTTGGAGAGGAAGCTGAGAGCTCTACTTCTGGATCCAAAACAGAAGGTGAATGCCACACTGGGCACAGCTTGATCATTTGAGACCTCAAAGCCCACCCTCTGGTAACACACTTCCTCCAAAAAAGTCACACCTACTCCAACTAGACCATACTTCCTAATAGTGCCGTTTCCTTTAGGTCTAAGGGGCCATTTTTATTTAAACCACCACAGTCAGCCTATGTCACAAAATAAATAAACTGGTGTAAGTTGGAGCTTAGATATGCAGGTCTGTGGGTTATTGCTTGTGTGGAGGGGAGGCAGAAGAAGAAGAAGAGGAGGAAGAGGAGGAGGGAGAGGAGAAGGAGGAGGAGGAGGAAAAGGAAGAAGAGGGGAGGAAGAGGAGGAGGAGGAAAAGGAAGAAGAGGGGGAGGAAGAGGAGGAGGAGGAGAAGAAGAAGAAAGATTGTCTTGTATTTTTTAATTGTCTCTGAGAGAAGAATACTCAGTTACATCAAAGATGAATTGAAAACCCAATGGGAGTATTTGCATATTCAAGCCTGGAACATATGATGTAACTACTGAATTATGGTATTCATTATTCCCAGTGACAGGCTGGCTTCCCCCTCTTCTAATTTAACAAGTTAATTTTCCCTGGAACCTTTGGTTTGCATTTCAGGACTGTAAGCTTTCATCATGAGAAGCTAACAGCACTGAAGATAAAGTGTGGGGTTCTCAAGATGTCCAGGGTCAAACAGAGGATTCTGTGCACATATAGACTATCTTCTGTCTTAGTACCTGTCTCCTGATATTCACTTTACATCTTGTGAGGAATTTGTTAAAAGAAAAAAAATCCTGTGGTTGAAGGACATGTCAGAGAATAGAGGATACAGTTTTATATTAAAGGAAGATTCATCTGACTTTTGAAGTTCATTTGACTTAAGGCACATCTTTTCCCCTGGAATGTTAAAGGGTTTCATGCAACGGGGTTGGCAACTTTCTGTAAAATATTTTTTCCCTTCTTTTGCTCTAAAAACTGAGCATAGATTGGGCTGGAGAGATAGATGGCTCTAGGGGGAAGACTGAACATTTCTCTTGAGGAGCGAGGTCCCAACATGCGCATCAGGTAGCTCACAGCCTATAACTCCTGTTTTAGGGCATCCAGGAGAGCACTCACACTCAATTTCACATACCCACACATAGACATACACATAATTAAAATTAGATAAATTTTTAAATAAAAAAGGATGATCAGCTTAAAAAACATTGTTATTTTCTTTTTAAATCCCTCAAAAACTTGTATATGCGTATATTTTCTGCATGGATTGGATATTTTTCCTTTCGCCTTCCTTCTGGAAAATCCAAAGCTAGGAGTAATGTCTATTTTAACTACATAGAGATTCAGAAGGGTGCTACGTTTCTAAGCACACGCACAATCATGTGGTCCTATAGTTACTTTGTGTTGCAGCGAATCCATTCCATTGTGTAAGGTGATTTGTTAGTCACAATTTCCTTGTCTTCAAGTTGTCAAGGGAAACATTGTAGACATCTTAAAGAAGGCTGTAGGCGATGCTTTCATCCCTGAATCTTTGGAGCATTATAAAAACAAAAGATTACTGAATCTGGAAGGAACCAATCCTGAAGTCATTTCAGCTGAGCATTGAGAAAGATTTCCTTTTGGATCATTAAGTTATAGAGTAGAAAGATCGCATTCTGGGAGCTGGAGAAAGGTGGATAATATCTAAACCAAACAAATAACATTTTTATAGTTCCCACATATCGACAGCAGTTGAATTTAATAGACGTTTCTCACATTCCAAATGCAAAGCTCTTTAGACTATGCACCAGGCATTTAAGAAGAAAGCACAGAGAATCAATCAAAAGTTTAAAACTTCAAGTACGTTTTAATTTGCTCTCTTTATTCATGTATTTTGGGCTAGAGAGTGCTGGAGTCTGAACCCAGGGTCTTGTGTACACCAAGCATACACTCGACTGTTAAACTACACTCAGAGAATTAAATAAAAAGTGGAAATGCTCACTGAGTGGAATCAATCTGCTTCCCCTCTCTCCTGCTCCTTCCTTCAGGTCTTTTGTTATAACCAAGGTCCCCGTGAAGAGGGACATGGGGTGACTCAGCCAAGCTTAGACCAAAGGCAGCGACTGCTTAACCTTCTCCTTCTCAACTCTTGACTTTGGGAATCATTTTCATTCTTGTTCCCGTATCTGACTTATCAGACTAGATGACAAGTGCCAGCCTTCTAATCCTAGGAAATCCCACCCTCCTACCTTCCTCTGGTAAGTGTGACATCTTTAGAACCAGCTCCTGCACCACTCTGGTTTCAGGGCACAAGGAAAGTGCTTTTATCCTGCAAGTGTAGATCAGACAGAAACATAGCGGCCCATAGAGATTTGGGTGATTTTTTTCCTTTCCTAAGCACAACTGTACATTCAGGTAAAATTTTGACTATCCCTCGTTTTTATTTAAAATGATGAAACCATCTTTCTAGTCTCTGTAATTGTCATGTTTATGATCATAAGATATTGTCTAATTGATACATTAAAAATGTACTTGGCTACCTGCCCTACGTTCTTGCATGTAGGGAAATGTCATTTCCTCCTCTGCACGGGTCTGCACAGGCGACTGAGCAAAGCTTCTTTCATCCCAGCTTTGAGTTACTCAGGGGCTAGAGGGACTCTTTCCAAGCAGTTATACATGATCACTAGATACTTAGCTCTTGGGGACCATATTACATTGTTCAAGTGTGGGTAGAAAAAGGATGTGCTCATTAGTTTTCTTGTTGCTATGGTGAAATGTATGACAGACAGCAACTTAAGGATACAGTTCATGATGAGGTAGGGCGTGTGAGTGGTCATAGCAGGAACGTCACATAGCATCTGCTGTCAGCCAGCTGAGCAGAGAGCACATAGGACATCAGCCAGACCCCAAGGCTTCCAGGCTTGCCCCCAGAGAACTGCTCCCTTCAGAGAAGCTTGCCTCGCTGAACCTCGAAGACTGTGCCACCAGCGGAGGCCAAACATGAGACCAGGAGGGCACTTCATATTCTCTCTACAGTGGGCCATTTTAAGACCCGAACTTGAAGGCTCATGAGACCTCAATGCCAAGGATCATGAAGCTGGATAGACATTAGTTCTGACCTTTCTTTGTATCATTCAGTCCAGAAACTACTTCCCACTATTTTACTTGACTGAATATACTCAGATTTATTTGTGTTCTCTGCCACCAAGAAAATCTATAAATGGTAGACAAATTGCTAAGCATTATGCTTGTCTATATTATTTTGAATACTCCTGTGAGGGGGTATGGTTTCTTAGATATTTTACATAATTTCCCACCAATGGAATTACTAAGTCAAATAGTATTACCATTTTTTCTGATTCTTAATATAAATTTCCCAAATGCTTCCTAAGAGGATTATGTCAATTTACATTTTATATTATATGTTGGTGAAATGTTACCAAAAATTAGATTGTGTTCAAGAGGACCTTATAACAGATGATACGTCTCAAGTATTTAAAAGGAAGAACACAGAGTGTTTTCAGTTCAATGTTAAGATGATTTCATTGAGTTGTTCTATGCGACCTTGTAGAGAGTTATGGATGAGTTGATCCTGAATTGAATCTAGGTTGGTAAATAGATAGATTCCTTTCTCAGGTCACTTATATCCATGCTGAAAGCTGAACCTTGACTCTCACCAACTGGTTAATTTGTCCTTGTTATTCAGTGAAGTCATACAGACTATCCTCGTGTTATCTTCTAGCTAAGGAGAGGAGGGCTTACAATTCTGTATTTTCCCAACCAGAGGATGGCCTACACAGGGGTTCAAAGCCCACATGGCTCTTGAGCCTGCCTCATAGATCTGAGTCACCACTGTCTGTTCCTTTCGAACCCGGGGTGGGGTGGAAAGTCAGGTGAGAGCCTAGGCTTCACCCTATAGAAACCATATAAGGTGAGGAATTTAAACTTTCTGAATATTTTTTTCTGATCTATAAAACTATGGAAATAATAGCTGCCTTATCACTAATAGGACCTTGCAGAGCACATGGTGATAATGTGGAAAGCTCTATAAATGTGTGAAGCCTTCTGTTTAACATAGTAAATACCTTCACGAGTATCTCTGACTGTATTAAAGTTTCTAAGACATGGGGACTGGAATATCACTCTTCCTTTACCCCTGAGTTCTGAAGCCATTGGGATTATTTCAGGAGTTCTGTGAAGGAGGATGGGGCTTCCAGAAACACTGAAGAATGTGACTTCATTGTGTCGTCCAATGAGCTTCCTGCACTTCATGACCAAACGAGAGGACAAAGTCACGGCTCTATCACAAGCAGAGATGAACACATGGCATCTCTCCCACCGGAATTTTTATAGCCTGGTGGTGGAGGAGAAGGTTGGATAAAGACAGACTACTCTGAAAAAACAAGCACAGAAGGCAGTGAGACACATTGAGTCAGGCCCTGCTTGTTAAGAGATGACCACATGATGATCTGGGTAAAGCCCAGGACAGTGACATGAGTGGAGACAAGCAGCCTGGTCTTCTCCTAAGCTTTGCTTCTTGGAGTTCTTCATGGGTTTTATGTGGGAGAATAAGGCTTCTTTCCTAACAATGAAGTCACCGAGTCATTTAGTAATAAGAAATCTCTTAGAAAGATTGTGGGGAGTCTTTTGTCAATTTTTCTGCCTCCTACTCTGCCGAGCTGAACCTGCCATCTGTGGGTGCCGCTTATGATCTGTCAATTCTGCACCCACTCCTTAGCTCCCCATCCTGTGGCCAGAAGACTTTTAAAAATATTATTTAAAAAATTTCAAATATGTTTCCTCTTCCATAAACACAGCACAGTGCCCAAATCCATGAATGCACTGAATGCATGCCTGTTCTCTGACCACCTCCTGGCAATGTTTAGGGTTTGCTCTCTCTATGGGGTCTCCTTCAGGTGAGAGCATACAGTGTCCTCGTTTGAACAGCATATCCTGGTGGAAGGGCATTAGGAGACAGGAGCTAATTGGAACTTTGCGATTAGCTGTCATGGATGCCTGGGCGTGTCAATACTGTTCAATAAAGCCAGAAGGCCAAGCATTTCCTCCTGCATACTGAGTGCTGAGCCGACGTATCAGCACAGAAAAGCTTTCTAGACGGATGGTTTCAGAGCCATGCTCTTGGATCATAAGTGGTTAAAATCCCTAGCTGTTCTCTGATGGTTCTGGAGAATTCTTCATTATGGCTGAGATAACACTGTAATAATAGTTTTGCCCTGCAGTATACACACAAGCGTCTCCCAGTCTCATCCATCCCTGCATCAGTTATAGCTGCTCTGCCATCTTCCCTGGTTCTCAGAGCGGTAAGTACAAACTCTCTCTGGTTAAAGGATGTGGGGACTCTATATCCCTTTCTTTGCCCCTTTCACACCATTGTCTCTCAAGCAAGCCCAGGTCTGATTCTCCATGTGCTCACGAGGTCATTTGGGGCCACTCTGTCTTTTTCCTTCTCACACTCTGTTGTTTAACTCTTTTTTTAAAAAAGAACACTTTGTTTTATTTTGTGGTGTGTGTGGTGTGTGTGCATGGTGTGTGTGTATGTGTGGTGGTGTGCTGTGTGGTGTGGTGTGTGTGTAGTGTATGCATGTATGTGTAGTGTGTGAGTGTGTATGTGTTGTGGAAGTGGTATGTGAGTGTGTGTATATGATTCTGTGTGAGCATGTGGTGTGTGTGTATGTGTGTGGTGTGTGGCGTGTGAGTGTGCATGTATGCATGTGTGTAGTATACGAATGTGTGTGTGGTGTGGTATGTGTGTGGTATGTGAGTGTGTATGTGAGTCTGTATGAGTATGTGGTGTGTTTATTATGTGTGTGTGTGTATGTGTGTGTGGTGTGAGTGTGTGTATGCATGTGTGTGCATGTGTGTGGTATATAAGTGTATGTGTGAGCATGTATGTGTGGTGTGTGAGTACATGTGTAGTGTGTGAGTGTGTGTGTGTGCATGTATGTGTTGTATGATGTGTGGTATATGTGTGCATTTGTGTGTGGGATATAAGTGTATGTGTGTGCATGTGTGTGTGGTGTGAGTGTGTGTGTGCATGTGTGTGCTATGTGTGTGGTATATAAGTGTATGTGTGTGCATGTATGTGTGGTGTGTGAGTACATGTGTAGTGTGTGAGTGTGTGTGTGTGCATGTGTGTGTTGTATGATGTGTGGTATATGTGTGCATTTGTGTGTGGGATATAAGTGTATGTGTGTGCATGTGTGTGTGGTGTGAGTGTGTGTGTGCATGTGTGTGCTATGCGTGTGGTATATAAGTGTATGTGTGTGCATCTGTGTGTGGTATATGAGTGTATGTGTGTGTGTACACATGTATGTGTACATGAGTACACTTTCAGGAGAAGAGGGTGTGGGGTCTCCTGAAGCTGGAGTTATGAGAGTTCATGAAGTGCCCTGTGGGTGCTAGGAACCAGATATGAGCCCTCTGCAAGCGCTTTGAACCACTCAGCCATTTCTCCAGCACCCGTTGTTCAACAATGTATTCAGTCTAGGACTTTGCCTCTTTTTTTTTCCCAGTAAGTTCTTATTTTGGCCAATGTTGGCTAAAGTCTCCTTGCAACCAAGAACTAATAAAGCACCAGCTTGCACTGCTCCATGCTGCTTTCAAACTTGTGGAGTTTTGTGATCTAATCCACCTACAATCTTTGATGTCGGCTGTCTTTATTTGTGTAACTTCTGTTTGTGTGCCTCATCTCCCCAAATAGAGTGTGGTCTTCTTCAGGCTGTTGGCCATATTCTGTCCATCTGTAGGCACCATGCAGCACCCAGCAGTGCCTTTCACAAAGGAAGCTCACGGTAGACATTTATTGATTGATTATTCCATTTTCTCCTATTCACCCCCACTATTCCCATCATTTGAAACATTATGGATGCAGCAGTCAGCACTTACTGTCACCTACTGCTGTGCTTCTCTGCTCAGACCAGTAGAAAGAGAGCTCAGAGAGGCAAACTGAATCCTTCTTTGATATCAAGGTCTTAGCCTCTAATGCCTCATGGCTGTGGCGACTCTGGCTCCATCATTTCCTGATCCGTGTGCCTACCCTTGCCTTCCTATGAGGAACAAATCCCTATATCGAAGGGGTCAGATGTAGAGGAGGAAACAGTCTTTTAATTTGCTTATACCAGAATGCGTACTGACTATTTCAGTGTGTGTTTATGACAAGCACATTTTTATTTGTACGAGAAACGGAGAAAGAGCACTAGATGGCCATGTGTATGACTCGGAACCCTTGAGCTGCATATGATGGAAATTCAATTCAAATTAACCAGCCAAAAGGAAAATATATTGGTTCATAGAAGCTTCCAGACAGGACATGTGGAGAGGACTTCACTAGGATCAGCCTAGCATGGGTCACCTGTCTGCATCTGAGGTGTTAATGGTGCTAGAGTGTCTTAGGAAGGAATTGAAGTTGGGAGGGGATGGGCTAAGCTTACCAGGGCAAGCGCTACTATGAAATGTTGAGAGCAATTTCCCCTGAGGTCTTCCTATATTTCGTAAGAGCTTCCACAAAGTAGCTCATGGGGGTTGGACATGAACTGTATTATTGGTGCTTGTGTCTCGAGCTCAGTACTTCTACTAGCTCATGAGCTGTTTAATGCTGAGGCAACAAGTCTCTTATAAAAAGCTTCCAGAAGGCTGTCTCCATCTGGACTCCTTGCATGGTTCTCTCCCTTCTCGATGCTCTGTGCTTATGGTGGATGCCTTGTTCCAGACCTCTGGAATTAGGGCTTCTGGCTTTCTGTTTGTTTTCATCCTGAAAAACGATGTCTTCAGATTACCCTGGACCAGATAAACTGTAGCCACTGAGTCAGGCTCCCAGAGCCCAGGTCAAACACTCAGAAAGCAAATGACCTAATTCAGAATAGGCACTCTCGAAATAGATTGTCTGAGGATATATGGCTAGTTATTCACATTTTGGAACCAACGCTACTTTCACACTGTAGCGAGGCCTCGTTAAGGTGGGGATTGTCTGGAGATTGTATTTTGGACAGTGCATATTCTCCTAAAGGTCTGAGAAGGTGTTTTATGACACCGTCCTGTTGGGAGCCGACTCTGAGCAGAAAGCAGCGATCATCTTTGCAGCCATCTCAGACCATATACCCTGACAAGAGACTTGTTTTTCAACAGCCTACATCAGCTTAGCACACTCTGATAAACATCTTGTTTTTCTCACATATCTTGTTTTGCTGTTTAGTGCCCCCAGCTGCAAGGCTCACGTGGTATCCACGCTGCAAGGCACATGACGTAGTGCCTTCAGCTGTGTTTCCCTGCTTGTCCACGAGGGCAAGGCACGTGGTAAAGCGTATAAATACCCAGGATTTCCTTTCAATAAAGAGAGACTTAATCAGACTCTGTCTTGACTCCATTCTTTGCATCTCTTGCCTCTTCATCCCCACTCTCTCTCTCTTGCTAGACCCTGTTGACTGAGCAGAACCGGGCTGGGACAGAGTGGCCCCCAAACATGGGGTAGAACAGGTCACTACTCTGTCCTGTCCATGGAGTTCATTTGTTATGCATGGCTGGATATGGCCAGTCTTCCTCTAGATCTTGTTGACGTTGTATTGCCAGTTTGACGGTGTTGAGCAGCGGTATCCTTCTTAGGCGATGCTTGGCTTATGGGGACTGGGACATCCTGCATGGATTAATGCTCATCAGCAGGAGTGAGCTCTTGAATGTGAGTTCACCCCTGGGATTTTCATGCTCAAAGGCATTACCTTGACCCTCTGCTCTTCTGCCATGCAAGGGAGCAGCACCAAGTCCTCATGGCCCCAGCACTACCTCCTCGTGTTGGTTACTATGGAATCACCTGGGAGACAACCCTCTGGGTTATCTTGATTAGGTTCACTGATGTTGGAGAGTGTATAGCACTGTCCTCCAAGCTTGGGTCCAGACTACTCTCAAAGCAGAAAACTGGGTAAAGATTAGCATTCTTTGCTCCCTGTTTCCTTGACTGGGGACACACAGTGACCAGCTGCCTCAGGTCCCTACCACTGTGACTTGCCTGCTCTGTCTGATGCACTTGGAGCCCAACACCCTCTCTCCTAAGTTGAGTTTGTCAGGAATTTCGTCCCAGCAGAAAGCAAAGTTACTGAGCCTCTAAAACTGTGAGCAGAACAAGCTTCTGTCATGTATAAATTACTCACTTTCTGATACTCGTCATGGCGTCAGCACAGCCCAAGAGAGAGAGATACACATGTGTGATACAGTCGAAGTAGAAGAAGCCACCACTTCTGTGTGGCCTGCTTTCCTCTAAAACCACCCTTGCTTTCTATGTGGATGCCTTCAGGAATGTTAGTACATGAATCCCCAAAACCACCTCCTGAAGTAGTGAGCATTCTGTTGGTTCAGCAAGCTTGCACCCCCAGGAGCCCCAATTCCTGTGGTAAACTATGAGGGAGAAATAAGAAGGACCACCTTTTCAGATAAACTTTGCCTCTTTCTTGTTTTCTTTTTTTAAACAAGCTTCTGTCATTTATAAATTACTCACTTTCTGATACTCAGTCATGGCGTCAGCACAGCCCGAGAGAGATACACATGTGTGATACAGTCGAAGTAGAGGAAGCCACCACTTCTGTGTGTTTCACTGCATAATTATTTTGAATCCACTAATAATTTGGGCAATTTTCCTGTAAGTCATTCACAAATGGTTCCCTGTAATGTTGCACTCAGTTATGCTACCACACATCTGTTTATTACTGAGAGCTGTGCTTCTTGAGTGTAAATGTTTTATGTGCTTAAGGCTCTTGGCTTACATATCAAGGGGCATTGAACAATGTGATATAGAAGCCTTTGCCTTACGACTCTCGTGTATAAAGAATTCACTGGGTTGGGTGAAATAGACTGATCTGTCAATTTCTGCGCTCACTTCTAACAAGGAAGTCACTATCAGTCAAGGAACAAAAACGTACTGTCTATGCAATTAAAAGAACAGGTTGCCTTTGCTCAATACAGAAACAAAGAAACCATGCCAGAAGCACAGTGTTTCTTTAATCAGGCGACTGGGATTCTACTGAAGACACTTTATGATTATTTTTCCTTTATGGTGGGAACTCTCCTGGACTCAAGTTGGAAGTGCTGACTTCTGGCTTTTGCACTTAAGCAGAGAAGTGGTTTTGCCACAGACACTCAAATGGTGCAGGTTCAGAACTCAGTGCTCCAGCTTGCCCTTAACATTCTGGATGGTGTTTAATCTAGGAACTACCTGTTCCAAGTCATTAAATGTTGTTCCAGACCCTAAAACTGGTAACTGTCCTCTCATTTGAGATCCATGTATCTGCAGGGGATTAAATATTCAACTTCATGCCTTCAGGGATAAAATCAGTCTTACCCCAAAGCTCTTTCAGACAAAGAGTTTGGATTCTTTGAAGAACATCCCTGCCTTTTATCCAGCTCCAGTCAATTGTTAATTCTGTCCACAAGCTCTGGGGAGACCGCAAGGCCAGAGGGTGGTATCCTATTCTATTTCCAGAAGAGGAGAGGAAAACCTTTGTGGCAAGCCTGACCTCACAGAGGCTCATTAATGCTCTATAACTGTGAAGACCTTTCAAGAAAAACACACAGACATGCTCAAACACAGACAGACACGCACTACCGTCACTGTGGTACTTAGCCATTAACATCCAGTACAAGCTGTTTCTCTGGAAGGCTGAATCCAGTGTCCTCTCTAGACATCGAATGCAAACGACTTAGGTTGTGAAAGTACATTAGCTTTTGATTAACCGTTGGATGAGGGCCAGTTAAATTTTAAATCCGAACGAGCTTGCTGACTCAGGCTCCTGAGCGGCATAATGGACAACCTCAGAGCTTCCATTAAAAGGGCTTCTGGTAACTGATGTCTAGAGAAACGAGTTGACACACAATTCCCTCAACTGTTCAGCTATCATCTGCAACAGAATATGTAATTTTGGAATCCAACCAGTCTCTTGAAATTTTCAGGTAAAATTAAATTTCAAGAAGCTGGCACTTAGCTACTCAGAAGAAAGGAAGCTCCAGCGGCTTGCGACTGTGTCGCTTTATCCTTCCGAAGCTTGGATTTAATTATGTTTATTGCGTTTATGGCTGCCGGAGTCACAAATCTGCTGATAACAAAATCTGGGATGGCTTGTGGGAGGTTCTCAGGAAGTAGCAGAGACCGAGGCGATTTGAATATTATTTTTAACTGTGGATTCTCTGAGCTCCGCCTTCTCATCTTCGTCTATTTCTTTCATCACTAATAGGAACAAACTGTGACTTTATAGAAAGCCCAACTCCAAAAAAGCTGATATAACTCCACAAACTGGGACCAAGGACTCTAGTCTTTAGGCTGTAATCTGGAATGTATCCATTGTCCTTTGGCAGTAACCCTAGAGGTGACTGTAGGTTCTCTTTGTATCTTATAGAAGAATTTAAATGATATTGTAACTTTCTTTCCCAGTCCAGTAGGTTTTTGTTACATTTCTAAGATGGTAGCAGTTCCAAAGGAGAAAAAAACAATAGCTACTTTGAACATGGGTGAGTCCCTTGAAGTTAATTCTTAAATAACCTATCTTTCCACTAGGTTGTGAGTTCCTTAAAGGTATCTCTATCTCTATCTCTATCTCTCTATCTCTATCTCTATCTCTATCTCTATCTCTATCTCTATCTATCTCTATATTTACTTGTCTTGTTTTATTTTTTAGGTAGGGTTTCCTAGGTGGGCCAGGCTGGCCTGGAACTCACAGTTCTCCTGCCTTTGTATTTTGAGTGCTAAGGTTACAGATGTTTGCCACCTACATTGGCCAGCAAGTAAATATTTTGTTCTTCCTTATTCCTCTGCCTGACAATTTAGAAAGTCAGTTCTTAGGTGGTTGTAATTGTTTTACTGAGACATGTAGAGGGCAATTTTTAGGTTGTTTTTTTTTCTCATCCACAAAAGTAGTAGTACCCTCCCTCAAAATCAGAATTGGGTGCCATACATATGACTTTTGCTTGGAACACTGATAGACAAGTGCCATTTGCTGGGTTGTATTCATATCCATCCTCACTCTCCCAGTCTTTCCCTCCTTCCTTCCCTGTCTACATCCCTACCACAATCAGCTTTTGGTTTCTGTGTGTGGATGGGACTGTCATATATGAACGCAGGAAACCCCAGGGATTTGGTGTTCTACCAATAATGAGTGAAACAGAAGAAGGTAGTCCACACAGAGAAAGAAGCAGAGCTCAGCCAAGCAGACAGATGTGGGGAAGCCTCACGGCCTTTCGATGGATCCCAGTGGCTTTGGCAGCCAGAGTGTCTTCCTTAGCGCATAGTTGTGGTCCTGTCTTTATAAAACCTACACCAGACCCTTCTTACCTCCTTCCCATGCTAGCTTAAGTTGATTTTTCTTGTTTGTGTGTTTGCTTTGTTTTTTGTTTTCTCTTAAACCTAAACAAATGCTGTATGTAATGCAGACTGGTGGCTGCCTGCAGCTGAGGGAGGGAGGGAGGAAGAGGAAACGTTTGTTTTATGGTTGTAATTTTAGAGTTTGTTCTTCTTGTTTTGTTTTGTTGTTTTGTTTTGTTTTGTTTTGTTTTGTTTTGTTTTGTTTTTGAGATGGAGCTGGGGCCTTATACAGCTTATGCTAGCCTTGAGCTTTTAGTTCAGACTGGCTTTGAATTCCTGGTTATCCTGTCTTCACCTCCTGAGTGCTGGGATTGTGGACATGCAGGCTACCATGTCTGGCTCAGTTTCTGTTTTCTGTTTGTTTTGGTTTTATTTTTTATGATTTCTTTATTTACTTAATATGAATACACTGTAGCTGTCTTCGGACACACCAAAGAGGGCATTGCAGATGGTTGTGAGCCACCATGTGGTTGCTGGGGATTGAACTCAGGATCTCTGGAAGAGCAGTCAGTGCTTTTAACTGCTGAGCCATCTCTCCAGCCCTCAGTTTCTATTTTATGAAATGAAGTTATAGCTATCAACGTGAATGTGCTTAACACATGTGAATGGTCAGGCTAGTGAATCCTGTGGTACCCAGGCATCGTCTTTCATTCTTTACGACTGGACTCTGCTCAGGTCTGTATCGTCTGACATGAAGGCAACTGTTGAACACTTCTTTAGATGTTTCTCAATCATTCGAGTTTCCTCAGTTGAGAGTTCTTTGTTCAACTCTCTACCCCATTTTTTAATAGGGTTATTTGATGGTCTGGAATCTAGTTTTTTCAGTTCTTTGTATACCTTGGATATTAGCCCTCTATCAGATGTAAGGTTGGTGAAGATCTTTTCCCAATCTGTTGGTTCCCGCTTTGTCCTGTTGACCGTATCCTTTGCTTTACAGAAGCTTTGCAGTTTTTATGAGATCCCATTTGTCAATTCTTGATCTTAGAGCATACGCCACTGGTGTTCTGTTCAGGAACTTTTCCCCTGTGCCCATGTGATCAAGGCTTTTCCCTATTTTCTCTTCTATTAGTTTTCAGCATCCCTAGTCATCAGGGAAATGCAAATGAAAACAACACTGAGATTCCACCTCACACCAGTCAGATTGGCTAAGATCCAAAACACAGGTGACAGCAGATGTTGGCGAGGATGTGGAGAAAGAGGAACACTCCTCCATTGTTGGTGGGATTGCAAGCTGGTACAACCACTATGGAAAGCAGTCTGGCGATACCTCAGAAAATTGAACATAGTGTTACCTGAGGACCCAGCTATACCCCTCCTGGGTATATACCCAGAAGATATTTCAACATGCAACAGGGCTACATGCTCCACTATGTTTATAGCAGCCTTATTTATAATAGCCAGAAGCTGGAAAGAACCCAGATGTCCTTCAACAGAAGAATGGATACAGAAAATGCGGTACATTTACACAATGGATTACTACTCAGCTATTAAAAATAATGAGCTCATGAAATTCTTAGGCAAATGGATGGAGCTAGAAAATATCATCCTGAGTGAGATGACCCAATCACAAAAGAACACACATGGTATGCACTCACTGATAAGCGAATATTAGCCCCAAAACACACAATACCTAAGATGCAACGCATAAACCTCATGAAACTCAAGAAGAAGGAGGAAGACCAAAGTGAGGGTGCTTTTGTCCTTTTTAGAATGAGTATCAAAAGATTCAACCAGAGCTCCCAGGATCTAAACCTCCAGCCTGAGAACAGACCGGCAAGCTGTCCTCTGAGAGGCTCTAACCAGCAGCTGACTCAGACAGATACAGACATCCAGAGCCAAACAGTGGATGGAGCTTGAGGACTCTTATAGAAGAATAGGCGGAAGGATTGTGGGCCCTAAGGAGATAGGAACTGCACAGGAAGATCAACAGAGTAAACCAACCTGAACCCTTGGAGCTCTCAGAGACTGAATCACCAACCGTGGAGCATACCTAGTCTACACAGATCTAGCTCCATGGACTGGACCTAGGCCTCCCTGCACATATGTTGTAAATGTGCAGCTTGGTTTTCATGCAGGTCTCAAACATCTGGAGTGGGGGCTATCCCAAAACATGCAGCCTGTATATGGAGTATGGTCTTCTAGCTGGGTGCCTCATCTGGCCTCAATGGGAGAGGAAGCACCTAGCCTCTCAGAGACTTAAAGTGGCAGGGTGGGGATACAGGAGGAGGGGGTACTCAGAAAACAAGAGATGGGAAGGATTGTGGGAGGGGGTGACTGGGACGGGTTATAAAGTGAATAAGCAAAAAAAAAAATAAAATAAAATTAAAAAAAGGAAAAAACAAAAAACAAAAAACAAAAAACAAAAACAAAAAAAAAATGAAGGCAACTGTTGTCACCACCCTGCCAGAATAGACACCAGGATTCCCCAAACAGCACTAAAGCTGTGATGTTCTCCAACATACAAGGGCTCTACCAAATCTAGGTTCAGTTAGTACCTACCCTTCAGTCTATCATGGGCCTGGAGACTTTTCAGGCCTCTTGGTAAGTTGTTTCTGGAGGAGGTAAGGAGTAGCCTTGTCAGCTGCCTTAGAGCAGTGTTTGCTCTTGCCTGGACTTTGGCCCTTCAGTTTCAGTAAACATTTTTATTTTATTCATTTATTTTTTCAAGACAGGGTTTCTCTGTGTAGCCCCGGCTGCCCTGGAACTCAGTCTGTAGACCAGGCTGGCCTTGAACTCAGAGATCTGCCTGCCTCTGCCTCCCAAGTGCTGGGATTAAAGGTGTGGCTATTACTGACCTCCCTCTGCTCTCCCCCATTTCTTTCATTTTTTAAATTTAAATTTTATTTTATTTTGTGTGTATTGGTGTTTTATCTGCATGTATCTCTGTGTACCATGTAAGCGGTCACACAGGTCAGAAGAGGGCCTTGATTCCCCTAGAACTGGAATTACAGGCAGTTGTGAGCTGCTGTACAGAGGCTGAGAATCAAACCCGGGTCCCCTGGAAGAGCAGCCAGTGCTCTTAACCATGTCTTAGCAGTCAAATGCACACATTATTTCCTATGTATTTATTTCATTCCTTTGCAAATCTATAAACTGTTTTATGATAGAGACTGGGCTTCATGACCCCTGTGTACTGTGTTCCTGGAGGCTTTTAATAATACTTAGTGAACTAAATAAAAAATTGAAGAAAAGTTGCTTTGCCAGTTTTCTCCTTAAGGCAAATTCTTGAAGAAATGTTATAGACTTCAATATTTATTGAGCACTTAGTAATTGCCAGATACTATGCCAAGATTTCTTTTATTTCATCATTATTTTGTGTTACAGTTTCAGTTGCGTATTTTGTGGGCAGTGTGCCCATGTGTGTGAGTGTGGAAGGCAGATTCTGGAAGCCGGCTCTGTCTCTCCAGCACACAGGGCATGAGGACTGAACTCAGGCCACCAAGGTTGCCCCAGGTTGACAGCAGATGCTCTCCACTCTGAGCCATCATCCTGGCTTAATGACAGGGTGTTTTGTGTTGTTGTTTTAACATAGATTACATACCATGTATAATCATTCCAATGACCATGCTAGACAAGCATGGTTATTATCCTCACTCCTACAGATGAGGAAATGCACACATAGACAACTTGACCAAGAGCATGGCTGTTGGTACCAGGCAAAACCAAGTCCGTTAAGTCTTTTTGGTTCCTAAGCCTATGCTATTTCTACTTTATCTTCCTACATCTGTTATTATTATTACTATTATTGTTGAATTTCTTGCCTGGTGTGTGTGCTCATGTGTGTGTGCATGTGTGTGTGTGTGTGTGTGTGTGTGTGTTATAATCTCCCCAAAGGCAGGAATCTAGTTTCAGTATGTTGTGGATGCTCATTAAATATGTATTGAAAAGTGGGAGAAGAGAAGAAAGGAAGAGAGGTAGAGAGAATGTGAAGGAGGAGGAACAGATGGGGGCGGAAGGCACCGGAGAACAGGAACTGTGGGTGTAGCTGGGCCAACTTACAAGCTTGGCAGGAATCAAGCTTGCAGGAGGCTGGACTAGAAAAACACCAGCTCATCATTCTGAAGCATATTCCCAACATCATCGATCGCTTTCCTCGAGGGAGTGATTCAACTCCATGTCCACCGTTGGATGGTAGTTGATGATAAATACTCTCTAGTCCACTCTCTCTGCCCAGGGCACCTTGGCGTCCAGCCTGCCTCTTACTTGTTTTAAATAGATAGCACAAGACTTTCCTTGCTGTCTCGCAAATGCTGAACTTTTTTTTTTTTTTTTAAAAAAAAACTATCAAGTCTTCAAATAAAAGGCAAACGTGGTGTTGCCTAGCCCTGCCCCCGCAGTTGGTGGTATACAGAGAGCTGACTGCACATATTGCATTTATATACAATTTGGATGGATGTAGTTCATAGCTTATATTAAGATGGTTATAAGAGTTAAGTTTGTATACATAATGTGCTTAGCATAGTATCTACCACTCGAAAAACAGTAGTCTTTGTAATTGTTGTTGGTACTAGTTAAGAACTTCATGACTTCTCATGTAACATCCTGAAACAAAGTAGCATATTAAACCATGAGTCACTTAAAGCCTTTTATGATGTTTTCCCAAAATGATGGCTCACATGGGACAAAAAGCAAACTTAATGTAGTTTGGGCCACAGGGACTTTGCCAGAAGGGTCCCGGGTAGAAGCAAGGACCAGGGAACGGGACCTCTCCCCTCTGCCAATTCTCCCAGACCCTTCATGATTTCATCCCTTCTGTCTGCAAATGAACTTCCAGCACACACGTGTGACAGTAACCACCTTGTGTCTCCTGCATCTCAGCCTTCCAAGAAAGCTGCTTCTCCTGCCTCAGACTTCTGAAATCCCAGGATGAACCAATTATTGTCTAAGACTAAGTTGACGCCCAGCCCTGGAGAAATCATATGAGGAGGGGATTTCGATCAGGATAAGCAACTGGACACGCACACGCGCACAACACACAACACACACGCACACGCACACGCACACGCACACACAGACAGTAGGGACCAGTTGAGCAGAAAACAACAGTCTCTGTTGACCTTGGAGGTATGTGGCTCTAGAGGACGCTGCATCTTGAGCTGAGAGAGACCTGAAGACTTTCCCTTGGGCGTTGGAAAACACACATCCTTCTAGCTATAGAACCCGTCCTCTTCATGAGGAGCTTCCATGGGAGCGAGTAGGAAGAGAACAACCTTGCTGCTGCTCTCAGCCAGGTCTGCCTGCTCCTCACACATCATTCCCGCCTCCCGTGGTTTCCGAACTTGTTCATACGCTGCTCCCTGAGAGCTTCTCGTAGCTGAGCAGACTGGCTTGATCATGAGCTAATTTAGATTATAATCATATACCTGGAAAAGAAAATGTCAGACATACACTCATCGCTCCATATATAAATCATGAAGAAGAAAGAAGCCCTCTTTAGCAAACCACGGCTCTTTAGTGATCCACGGATAAAAGAACTCCTGCTGCGTAAGCAGGGGGAGAACATGGTGAAGAACAGTATCTGATGTCAGCTGTGGCCGTGGTGGTTTGATCTGGGAACACCATTGCAGTAAGGGGTCTGCAGGGCTGGAATGATGTCTGTATGTTTAGGGCCAAGGGTCAAGCCATGAAGTAGATGTATAGTGGCTTACCTGAAAGGCTTGGGAAGGGAAGGGCTCTGTATTCTGAATATTTGCCCCCTGAATTTGGAATATTTGCAAATACATGAAATACTCATGGGATGGGCCCAAGCCTAAGTGCATGAACATTGTTTGAACTTCACGTACATTGTCTACAGACAGCACAAAGGTAACTTCATGCAGTATTTATGTTGCCTCTGTTTCAGCCTCTGAGGAGGGGCAGCTACAGAAGCTTCTCAGTTTGGGTCATGCTAGCACCAAAACACTTCAAGTTTTGGAACACTGCAGATTCTATGTTGTAAACTGAGGTGCTCGGGTCTTAGAGAAAGCTCAGTAGCTGCTTATCAGCGGTTGCTTAGTTCCGCCGCTATGATGGTATCGGTTTGGGTACCTTGGGCATTGCCCTTTCTTATTTGGCAAGGATTTGACTTTTCAAGAAACTCTGACTGGTTTACAGTTTTCAAAGCAGTTCCCTGCACTGCATCTACACTGTTTTAATCCTCCGCCCCAGCTTGAAGGGTAGTTACACTTTTCTCACTTCACAGGAGGCTAAAACACGGCCCAGGAGGTGGGTGGTGAGTTTCTGATCTGAGCGTCAGAAGTCTAGAAGGCCTGCTTGAGCAAGTTTGGGGAACTGAATTTTTCCTCTTGTACCTAAGGGGATTTGGAAGCACGTGGCCCAAAAGTTCAGAGGTCAAACTCTGTTCTATACAGGAGTTCAATTTCAGGGAAACTGAAGCAGACATTATTGTTAGCGATTTAACCCTTCTGAACCCATTTCACCGACTGAAAAATATGTAGTCATAAAAAATAGCTTCATGGCAGGGGACTTATGTGTTTAACCCAATTACCCTTCATTTAACCCTAGAAAATTGATGCTGTTGACTTTATGGTACAGGACTCAAACCAAGACATCACCCCTCCTTTCCTTCCCTTCCTTCCTTCCTTCCTTCCTTCTTCCTTCCTTCTTCCTTCCTTTCCTCTCCTCCTTCTTCTCCTCCTTCTCCCTTTCTCTCTCTCCTTCCTTCCTTCCTTCCTTCCTTCCTTCCTTCCTTCCTTCTCTCTTCCTTTCTTTCTTTCTTCCTTTCTCCTTTTCTTCTCCTCCCTTCCTTCTTTTCCTTTGCTTTCCCCTTTCTGTCGGCCTTCGACCTTTTTTCCTTCCTCCTTCCTTTCTTGTTCCTTTGCAGGATTGAACATTTAGACAATTTCAGACCTACCAATTTGAGCATCCAGATCGTTTCTTCACTCTTTAAAAGTTGCAAAAAGAGCAAAATAATACATAGTAATTCAGTACCCTCTTAACTTAAATGAAACAGCAAGTTTTTAATCTTCTGAAGAAGCATGGCCAAATAACTGCACTAACTGCAGTTCTTAACTCGGAGGTCAGTCTAAATGTGCCAAATTGAACACATCCAGATATGTTTTGCTTGGGGTATTTGATAGGATGGAGGACTATCTTAAAGTTTCCTTTAACGGAGTGAGTCTAGGGTTTAAAAACATTACACAATTGCAAAGTTACAGTATAAGGGGGGCTATTGTTCCAGAGACCCAGTCAGAACTATGTAAATACTGGGTGTGGCTGAAGACCTACAAGCCCAGTGCTCGGGACATAGGAGGATCATGGCTTCAGATTCATTGAGATCCTGTCTCAGGGGAGTAAGGTGGAGAGTGAGACCCCAGGACACTTGATGTTTCCATCCACACACATGTGCACAGGTGCTCACACTCACACATGCACACATACACAAACACACAACTCCTATGCATACATACCCTCTTAGTCTGTGTTGGCTACATTCTTGCCAACTCCACACAAGTTAGAGTCATTTAGGAAGAGGGAACCTCATCTGAGCAAATGCTTACTTACTCAGATTGGCCTGTCTGCAAGTCTGTGGGGCATTTTCTTGATTGATGATTGATCTAGAAGGCCCTGCCCACTGTGGGCCGTGCCAACTGTGGGTGAGTGAGTTCTGCTTCAGTTCTTGTGTCCAGGTTCCTGTCCAGCCTACCCTTCATGACAGACTATGATGTGGAAGTATAGGTTGAAATATAATTTAGTCAGTGTTTATCGTAGCAATAAAAACCTAGCTAGGACTATCCCAAACAAACAAACAAAAGCCCAAGCCAATGATTTCAAGGAAAAGCTGTGTTCCCTGTGTGGTATGCCCCTTTAATTCCAGCTTGTGGGGGACATAGGCAGGTGGATCTCTGTGAGTTCGAGGCCAGCCTGATCTACAGATTAAGTTCTAGGACAACCAGAGCTACACAGTGAGACCTTATCTTACAAACAAACAAACAAACAAGCAAGCTTCCTTCCATATAAGTTCATATAATTGCCACAACAAATGAGCGCCCTAAAGAAAAGAGCAGCACCTGATCCGCCTCGTGTTGCCAACCTAAAAAAGAGTTACAGAATCCTTAAAACTGCTAACCACAGCTAGCGACTGAAAGTCCTCTGTAGGGAAAAAGAAAAAGAAGAAAAGAAAACTAGCAGAAGAAAGGCACAGAGGGGAGTGCTTCGGGGAGGGTGGATGAATCTAGTTTACACACTCGATAATCTTGGCTTATCCTAACCGGTTACAGATAAGGCAGGAGTCAATCTGCACAGTGTCAGGTTGCTTGAGTAGGGAAGTTTCTGGAGGGATCTTCACTGTTCTTACTTCATTTGAATCTCAGGTGATGAACGGAATGTTTGTCCCCTGTGGCTTCCTACCAGAGCTTTCTCCTTCCCGGCAGCTGACTCTTGGGTCTGGTACGTTCCTTTTCAGCAGAAGCACCTGGGTTTCATATAATGTCTTCTTTGCTTCGGAAACAAGTGTATTATTAATGAAAGAGAACTCCTAGATGGTGTAAAGATTACTTCTATAGAGAAAGAGAATCTGTGTTTTCTGTATTGTGCCCTTCATTGATGTGGAAGCGAAGTAACTCACTTCCTTCCATTGGCTTTTAGTTTTGGAAAGGGTGCTCACCCTGTATTAGTCAGGGTTCTCTAGAGTCACAGAACTTATGGACAGTCTCTATAAAGAAAGGAAATTTGTTATGATGACTGACAGTCTGTAATCCATCTCCCCAACAATGGTAAGCTGTGATGAGAAGTCAAGGATCTAGTAGTTGGTCAGTCCTGCAAAGCTAGTAGATTCCAACAGATGTGCTGGCAAGTAAATGCAAGCAGGAGAAAGAGCAAATATTCCGACTTCCAATGTCTTTATGTAGGTCTCCAGCAGAAGGTGAGGCCCAGATTAAAGGTGTGTACCACCACACCTGGATCTCAGACTTCTTTTTTCCCAGGTTGACCTTGAATTCAGAGATGAAATCTTTGCCTTAGAATCCTGGGATTCATAGCTACTGTGCCTCAATATCTTTATGCCAAGATCCAGGTCAGGACACTTGTGTCTCCCAGCCTCAAGATCTGGATCACAGGTGAACCTTCCAATTCTGGATTGTAGTTCATTCCAGATATAGTCAAGTTGACAACCAGGAATAGCCATTACACACATTAAGCACGTGACCCCTGGATATCACCCCAGTCCTGCTTCGTAATTATTCTTTATTTAACAGAGAAAACTTACCAATTCATTTTGGGTCCAGAGAGCAGGGTCATTGTAGAATCTGACTACACTGCCTTGAACACTGATGTGAAGATGAAGCAGCATATAACCTAGAGCTGTATGTCCTGAATCCAAGACTGTGCTGCCTGGTTTTATGTCCATTTGTTAAAAGCTAAAGCCATCTGAAAGCAAGGAACTTCAGTTGAGAAAATGCATCCATAAGATCCAGCTGTAGGACATTTTCTTAATGAGTGATTGATGGAGGGGGAGGGGAGCGCCCATTGTGGGTAGAGCCATTCCCTAGGCTGGAGGTCCTGCTTTCTATAAGAAAGCAGTCTGAGCAAGCCAGGGGAGCAAACCAGTAAGCAGTGCCCCTCTGTGGCCTCTGCATCAGCTCCTGCCTCCAGGTTCCTGCCCTGTTTGAGTTCCTGTTCTGACTTCCTTCAGTGACGAATAGTGCAGGAGTGTCAGCCAAATAAACCCTTTCCTCCACAACTTGCTTTTGGCTGTGGTGTTTCATCACAGCAATAGTAATCCTAACTAGGATAACATCCTAGCTTTGTGGGCCTCAGATTCCATACCTTCACAGTAAGGCTGGCAGTAGTATCTGCCCAACACATTAAATGTTACAAGGAACAAACAGTCACCCTGTGAAGGGAATTAAAATGTCACCTGTCGTCCTAAACTTACATCCTAAAGATAAAAAACAAAACAAAACAAAAAACAAAAAACAAACCAGATTATTTTATGTATCTATCAAGGAAAAATAAAGGGTGTGGGAGTCCAGGTTCTCCAGAACAGAGATGATAGGACGGATATACGTTACAAAGGAGATTTAGATTGACTTGCACAATCCGGGTGAGTTGTCAGAAATGGTGTCTGCACACTGGACAAGCTGAGCAAATCTAGGACCTGCTCCGTGTGCCAGGACAGAAGCCTCAGTGGTCACCAATCCTCAATCTACCTCACAAGGCCAAAGAAGCTTGGGTCTGATGTCAGTGGCAGCGGCAGCAATGACAGAGTAGATGTGGTCACCGCAAGAAATGAAGGCAGGCAGGCAAAGGCAGTAGCTTTCCCCTCAGATTTCTTTATAGCTAAGCTACCACCAGAGGTGCTGCCCCTCATGCCTTCTACCATAGTTAATCCCTCCAGGTAAGACCCTATTGGCCCACTCAGAGGCATTAATTGGTCCTAGTTGGTCCAATTAAATTGATAAATCATTTCTCATGGCGTGGGGCAGATACTGTAATTATAAATAAGGTGGCCAATAAATTCAGTGAAAGGTGAAAATCAATCAACGTCTGTAAGGCTCTAGAGTGAGGAGCGTGGCTGTGTAGGTACAGCACAGGAAAGCTGTCTTTACCCTCCTGGGTTAGTGATAGGCTTAAGATTTGAACCAGCAACACTGGGCAGGAGAAAAGCACCTATCCATAGAGAATTTTTACATGCACACAGGAATCTCTAGAAGGAAAGAGAAGATCCAAAACTCCACGAGGCCTAACAGCTCATATATATTTTTCAAAAAGGATGATGTTTGGGGGGAAGAGACAGAACTGGAGGAAGTAGATAGACTAAGCCGTGACCAGGAAATTTATGTGTGAAACTAACAGACAGTGAGAGTTCTACGTAGGCTTTTCCTCACAGGCTGGTTCTGGTGATGATCCCCAGACTCTGATGACAAGAATCTTCTCTTCCTGCCCTAGAGTCTGCAGCACCTCTGGTGGCACCTTTCTTATGGAAAAAATTCTGAGTTATTTTTATGCAGAAAGGAGACACGGGAACCCTTGTACATGCTGTCTCTCAGATGCCTTTATTCCAGTGTAAGTGCCAAGGTGCTGTAATCTTGGGTGACCTGTTAATGAGCTCCTTCATGGAATGTTCCAGACTGACGGGAGGGGATTGAGGGTGTAAAGGCCAGAGAAGGAAGTAGCTGGGGTTTAGGTTTAAATATGCCCCCTGAAGTTCACATACTGGAGCCTCAGTCCCCAAAGCAGCTCTGAAAAAATAGACCTTTAAAGGGGCCTGAGAGGTTAGATCAATGCTGTCATTGCAGGAGAGGTTCGCTATTATATGAATTTGTGATCGATGATTGACTTTACCCTGACCCAACATCCTTTCCCAGTCTGCTTTGCCTTCTTTTATGAGACAATGCATGAGGAAGACCCATGCCAGGTACCAGCACCCTGAAATGGATCTTCTTAGCCTGAAGAACTACAAGAAGCACTTCTTTATAAGTTAATCAGTGTGTGGTATTCTGTTATAACCATAAAAAAACCAATAAGCCACTGGCATTCTCAAAGGATAGTAGGAAGCCAGCGTGATGAGCAGGGAGCGTTTCAGAGATCCGGGCTTTGGGAGGTACGGGTCTTATGCTAGTTTCTGACCACTAGAAGAGCTTCAGCTCTTGCTCTGAGTCTAAGGAGGAGGCAAAGGCGTCTGATTGGAGGAGTGACATAATTACTGTGTTTGGAATAAACCGGGGGGGTTGGGAGGGCAGGAGAAATGGGAAGAAAGTAAAGCTTAAGCACTGCAGGGAGCGATCGCATTTACAGGAAGCCCACGAGGGAATTGTGGGAGTGTTTAGATGCTTCGCCTCCGTATTTCCCTTGCCTAGCCATTGAAACGGCACGTCATCGGAATGGAGAACTTCTGTGAAGCGTAGTTTCCTCTCCTCTGCAGTGGGAGCTAGATTTTTTATCTCCAAAGCAGATTTCCTTTTCTATCACAATGAAAAATACTTAACATAATTGAAGCATGAAGAGCAGAGGCCACAATCTTTGGATTTCCAATTGATGAGTTGGTTTGATTGCTTCTGAGCCTACGAGGCAGTAGTCTGTGGTAGCGGCATGCAGCGACACAGATTCCTTCCCTGTGATGAGGAAGCCAAGAGATAGAACAGGATGGGTTAAGGGTCCTCATCCCCTCCGAAGCATGCCCACCATGACCTCTGAGGGGATGCTTCCGGCCACAGGCTCCACCACCATTTAATAGTGCTGATCTGTGTGGATCAGGCCCTAGCACCCTGGCTTTCGGGAGACACTGTAACGGAGAATTATCGAAGGAACCCAGTAATAAAATTTGCATAAAGTACTTATCAGAGTAACTAAAACATCAGGCTAATATGTGGATATATTAATAAATGTGAGACAGTTTTGAAAGCATTGCCTTGGAGAGATAGGAGAGGGTAACACTTTGTTCTTCAATTTAGACACTAAAGATAAACAAAAAGGTTCTGGGCTTGCTAGTTAGCTTTAACTTCTTTTGGGTGCTTTCTGTCAGTGTCTGAAAATTCTCAATAACGAATCTGTGGGCTGGAGACAGGAATGAGAGGAGAAGGGCCCTCGGAATTTCAGTTTTCAGAAAGCCGGCTTCAGATCGGGAGACTTTCTTCTGCTCTTTTTTGAATGTCCCATTTCTCTGACTTTTTGAATGTGTCATCTTCACCGCCTCCCTCCTCCTCTCTTTTTAGTTAAGTGTAAAGCGAACTTTTGAAGTGGATATAAAGCAAGAACAACAACTTCCCTCCCTTAGTTAGGAGCCTCTTATTCCTTCAAAGAACAAGCGCGTCTGTTTAATGGTGGAGTCCTTGAGCTGTAGCCATTCATCATGATAACTATATTTGATCTCTTTGAAGTCAAAAGATTCCACTGAGGAGATGGAGCTCTTTGTTGGAATTTACTGAATATCCAAAAAAGGGGTTCTAAAGCGTCTTAAATGAGGATACCAAAAGGGGGAATGATACCTGCGGCTGGGGACAGGGGAAAGGGCACAAGTCACTGGGGGAAACCTCATCTTGAAACCATCTCAAGAGTGCTCGTGCTGGAAGGATCCCTAAGATGCACGAGCTCCCTGGGCACAGAAAGGTCCTCACAGCTGACACCCAGCTGTCATTCTGAGATTGACTGCTGTACACCAGAGACTCCTGGGAAACAAAAAACAAAACAAAAACAAAAACAAAAAACAAAACAAAAAAACCCAAAACCGACAGCAAAGATGATTTGATTTCTGATCCGCACCCAAGAATTATCAAATTCTTATTTAGCTCATCCTGCTAAATCCTAGATTCTGTATTTTGTAAACCCCTCACATTTTCTGGAAGTTTCTACTGTGCAGCCGCAATCCGGAGCCACGCCGATGATGAAAGCATCAGAAACCCTGACAGAGAGGATGTGCTTTCCTGGAGATCTGGGGAAGCAGACAGCTCAAAGGCACACGAGAGTGTCAGCAACGACTGTTATAATGCTGTTAGTATTAATACCATTCATCCATCTCTGAATGTGTTAGATAGATGTCTTGTGGTTTCTATTGCCGTGGAGAGGCATCATGGTTGTAGAAATTCTTATAAAGGAAAACATTTATTTGGAATTGGCTTACAGTTATGAGCTTAGTCCATTCTTGTCACGGTGGGAACATGGCATCATGTAGTCAGACATGGTGCTGGAGAGTAGCTGAGAGTTCTACCACCAGACCAGCAGCAGTAGCAGGCAGAGGAGACCCTGGGCCAGGCTTGAGCACTTGAACCTCAAAGTCTACCCCCAGTGCTAGGCTTCCTCTAACGAGACCACACCTACTCCAACATGCCTACACCTCCTAAAAGTGCAACTCCCTATGAGCCTATGGGAGCCATAGTTTAATCCTTAATAGTCCCACTGTTGTTATTATTAAATATACTCATTTTGTAGATGAGAAATCCGAAGTGCAAAAATTCACACGGTTTTCCAGTGTTTTCTGATGTGGAAGCCGGGAGTCAATTTTCGTCACTGGGACACCGACTCCACCCGCCCTGTCGTGATGGTGAGGTGGGATGGGGCTGTGGACGGGCAGCATTTCATCTCAACTATGTCAGCTGAGACATTCATAATCCAGCAACCTCTCCCTAAAAAAAGTAGAATAAAGCTAATCAAAGTGAGAGAAGCAATTCTTTTTTTTTTTTTTACATTTATTTATTTACTTCTTTATTTATTTGAGTGTGTGAGCCACAGCATGCATGTGGGGGTGGGTTCTCTCTTTCTATGGATCCTGGGGAATCAACACTAGGTCAGCAGGCTTGGTGGTGAGTACTTTTACCCCGGAATCATCTTGTCAGGCCCTCCAGCTCTCTTTTTAAGGTCACATGAAGATTAACCAGAAGGTTGTGATTCTTTTGGGAATCTCATAATTGGAATAAGCCCATGGTATGAGTTAGTTTCATAAGTTTTCTATAATTGCTCGTCAATCAGTATGTGATGTAAGATAAATAAGATCCACCCTCCACCTCCAAATGGTCTTTCCTTTTGTGACAAATTATTCTTGGCGATGTAATCAGCCAGTTGGGTTACTGGAACAGATGGGAAATATTTCTTCCAGAATTTTCAAAACTGAAAAGATTCCTATTCAGTCTGGTGATAAATGTCAATTAAAATAGTTCTCCCTTCACAGGAAAAAAAAATTAGTTTGAAAAAAATATCAACCCTGATTGCCAAGAGCAATTAGTTTCTCAAATAAAACAAGCAAAATAAACCAAACCCCCCCACCCCCCAATCTAGGAACAAGCTGTTTTCAGAGGGAAAAGTCACATCTGGGGAGTGTTACAATGTCTTTATAAAACTTCCAGTGACCTATGCTTTAGCATAACAAATGGTTCTTGTCTGTTTAGACAAGTCCTGATGCAGCTCTGACACGGCAATGTTGGCAAAGATGAAAAGATCTTTGATATTGAAGCCATCACTCAGCTGGACATAAATGCTGTTTGTAAAATATGCCTTATGCATGTTCACTACCACGCGAGTGACAACAAGTAACAAGTGACTGGACAGCAAAATAAAAGATCCCTCTGATAAAGCAGCGTGTTAAGGTCCTCTCTAAGCTTGGTGAGGCCCTTCACCTGAGGCCAGCACTCAAGGGTGAGGCAAAGCTGAGACCAGAGGGCTAGAAGTTCAAGACTAACAATGCAGTGAACTTAACCTCAATTTAAAGACTTATTTATATATTAGGCATTCTTTTTAAAGCCTTTTAAAATGTGTGTGTGTGTTGTGTGTGTGTGTGTGTCTGTGTGTGTGTGTGTTGTGTGTGTATACATGCATATGCATGTAGAAAGAGACTAGAAGAGGACGTCACACCCTTGGAGCTAGAGTTACAAGTAGTGGTGAACCACCAGAGATGCAGGATGGGAAGCAAACCCAAGTCCTCTGGAACGGTTGTAAGCACTCTCTATCACCTGGCCATTGCTACAGCCCCTTTAGTAGGTCTCTTTTCATCTGTGTCTTTAACTATGAAGTCAGAAGTCAGAACTATAAATAGTGTGCATCTGACAAGACCTTGGAGGACTGAATACCCACGTGTACAATAGTAAACTGTTTAACTGAAACACTCTTTTTAATCTCAGCCCATTGTTATTTCTTATTCTGGGTTATACATAGTGGAAACTCTGTCTATACACACAACACACACACACACACACACACACAAGGAACATTGTTAAATATATGTGTGTGTGTATGTATGTGATATATATGCATATGTGTTATGATATATATGAGTATGTGTATATGATAATATGTGTGCATATGTTATGATGTATATGTATGGTACTAATTATAAATATATGCATGCGTATTATATGTATGTATATATGATTATGTATATGTGTATGATTATGTATATGATATATTGTATGATATACATGTGTATGAGTATATGATATTATAGTGTGTGTATATGTATATGATATATATGTGTGTGTGATGTGGTTTGTGTGTTCACATGTTCACTGGGGGCATGTATACCTGCATTGCATGCAGCGCGTACAGGTCAGATTCCCAGGCATGGTTCCTCAGGCTCTATCCATCTTGTATTCTGACACAGGATCTCTCCTTGACCTGGAACTCACCAAATAGATCACATTTGAGAGCCAGTAGCAGCTTGGCCATGCTAATAATAAATCACATCATTATGATTTTGTGGGTATTTTGAGGATAAAAACAGTGGCTATTGAGCAGCATGGAATCAAGTTCCATGCACAAACTCCTGGATATTTCCAACTGAAGGTAGGAATGACAGCCAAGACCTTGATGTGTTCTGGTCAGGAAGAGTGAAAGCTTCAGAGTTTGGTGAAACAACAGCAGTCAGAAGCGAGACCCCCATCCTGGGAGTGTGTGTGACAAACCCCTTGAGAATGGTTGTCAGGAGCAGCTGGACCCGCCTTCCTCTGCCAGTGCCCATGCAATGTGGCACTTAGTGGATGACCAGTCCCCAGGAGTTGCTTCAG
This sequence comes from Mastomys natalensis, assembly GCA_021653895.1. Lineage (NCBI taxonomy): Eukaryota > Metazoa > Chordata > Mammalia > Rodentia > Muridae > Mastomys > Mastomys natalensis. The sequence continues at coordinate 1,415,644 of JAJTUV010000060.1, forward strand.
AGACTGTTTATACAGGTGTTCACAGTCTAGATTTGATGCTCACGTGTGCGAGCAACTAGGAATGCATTGCCAACAAGGCAGCACACAAGCACGTACTTATGTCTTGACCCTTCCTGTGACAACTCACCTGTGTCCCTGTCCTCTTCCCTGTTGACTTTCATGTTGGAACATTGGGAATAGAGCCCTGATGATAAAGGGACAAAGGAGTAGTCAGCCTTATGTTAGTAACAAGCCCTCCCTTTTTATGTCTGTCCATTGTCTCTCAATAAGGATATTGACATGTTAAGAAGAAAAAACAAATGCTTATTGAGTGCCTACTGATTGGGGTTAATACTAGGCGGATGACACTAAAATTTTTGGGGGAAAAAAGGGGGGGGGGGGGGAAAAATTTTTAAAAGGGGAAAAAAAACCCCCTTTTTTTTTCCCCTTTTTAAAACCCCCCCCCCTTTTTTTTGGGGGGGCCCCTTTTTGGGGGGAAAACCCCCAAAAAAAGGGGGGGGGCCCCCCCTTTTCCAAAAACCCTTTGGGGGGCCCAAAAAAAAAAAAACCCAAAAAAAAAATTTTTTTGGGTTTTTTTTTTTTTTTAAAAATTTTTTTTTAAAAAAAAAACCCTGGGGCCAATTAAACCCTTAAATTTGGGGAAAAATTTTTTTTTTTAAAACCTTTTCCCCTTTTTTTTTTAAAAAAATTTTTTTAAAAAAAAATTTTTTTTTCCCCCTTTTTTTTAAACCCCCCCCCCCCCCAAAAAACCCCCCCTCCCCCAAATTTCCCCTTTTTCCTTTCCCCCCCCCCCCCCAAAAAAAAAAAAATTTTTTTTTTAAAGGGGGTTTTTTTTTTTTTTTTTTTTTTTAAATTTTTTTTTTTTTTTTTTAAATTTTTTTTTAAAAAAAAATTTTTTTTTTTAATTATTTTCAAAAAATTTTTTTTTTTAAAATTTTTTTTTTTTTTTAAATTTTAAAAAATTTTTTTTTTTTTTAAAAAATTTTTTTTTTTTTTTTTTAATTTTTTTTTAAAAAAAAGGGGGGGGGGTTTTTTTTTTTTTTTTAAAAAATTTTTTTTTTCCCCCCAAAAAAAAAATTTTTCCCCCCCCCCCCCCAAAAACCCCCCTTTTTTTTCCCCCCCCCCCTTTTCCCCCCCCTTTTTTTTCCCCCCCCAAACCCTTTTCCCTTTTTTCCCCCCCCTTTTTTTTTTTTTTTTTTTTTTTTTTTGGGGAAAATTGGTTTTTTTTTTTTCCCCGGGAAAAAAAATTTTTTAAAAAAAAAAAGGGGGAAAAATTTTTTTTTTTTCCCGGGCCCCCCTTTAAAATTTTTTAAAATTTTTTTTTTTTTTTGGGGGTTTTTGGGGGGAAAACCTTTAAAATTTTTTTTTTTTTTTTTTAAAAAAAAAATTTTTTTTTTTTTTTTTGAAAAATTTTTAAAAAATTTTAAAAAAGGGGGGTTTTAAAAATTTTTTTTTTAAAAAGTCCTCCTGGGCTCTGGAATTCCCAACACTGCTTCTGTCCCCCTCCCCCAACACACCTCAGACTTGTTACCACATACACTTCAGATTCTTCCCTCCAAACGCCTTGGAGCTCTTCTCCTTGTTCTTCCTCACTGTGCTGATCTTTGAGTTACCCAGTTCCAAAAGATAAAAGGAAGACTTTGCATTCTTTCCTCCTGTGCTGGGCCCATGTGCCTTACCAAATAAACATTTCCTTGCCTGTGAGTTCTACTAAGCCTTGTCCATCCAAGGAACCTCACCTTGGCTGTCTTGTTCTACACTTACACCATATTTTCTGGGTGTCTCTTTCTTGAAATACACTTACGCTGTGTTTTCTGGGTGTCTGTAAGGTAGGTAATAAGGCTCAATATATTTCACGTATTAGACCTCAGAGACAATACTAGGTGTATAATTGATGATTACTGGATGGTCACTGTTAAATCCTGTGGTTGATCAAGCTGTTATTTCACACATTGTGTCTACTCAGAAGTTTCTCTGGCCATGTGTGCCAGCTCAGTGAGAGACTGGAGATGCTGGCCCCAGTGGATCTTGATGCCTGCTCTCTCTCCAGACCTGCTTTTACTCTGGCTAAAATAGAATGCCCCTGCTCTCTCCCCACTAGCCACCACTTTGAGACTACTTTGCTCACTCTTTTGTCTGCTTCTGCTAAGTGTTCTGGGCCCATCCCTGTACTCAACAGTGAGCCTCCTGTCCAGCTTACATCACAGCGATTACTCCTCTTTCTTCTCTTGTGCTTTGGAAAGTGTAACTGTTTGCTGTACTCAGTTATCCAGGGTGACAGTGATTGTTACACAGCCATTATACAGGTAAATGTCCTGTGCTGTTTAAGCTTAGCCAGAAGCTGCTTCCAGAGGAAGGGTTTGATCCTCTTGCATCAGACCTAAGTGTATTTTTATCTCAAAGTGTCCTCCAAATTCCTTTTCCTGGGTCAGGCTGGCCCCTGACTCTGTAACAAAACAGACAGAAGTAAAGCATCATGCCTTTGAGCATCTAAAAGGCAACTTAGCTCCATGTCACCAGATGCTTCCAGTGGGAATGTCTAAGAAGTGCACCATGGGAGGACTCTGCCTAAAAATCCCCAATCGATAACTCCAGCGTCACAGTTTTCAAGGGGCTCCCTAGCTGACTTCCATGAGACACTGAAATCATCAGTTTGATGATGTTTTGCATTGTGTTTGCCGTTTATCTCCATCTGTGACTTGCATTGATTCTAGACCAAAAGCAAGGCTGGTCATGCTTCAGGTTGTGCAAAACACAGAAAGACTTTCTTGTGTGTTTATGGGTTTGCCTGAGAACTTACGAAAACCTCATCATCTAACACTATGTATCCAGGTAACAATTTATTAGATGAGCTTATATGTATATACTTTGTATTCAACTATCTTTCAATAAAATGGTAACAATAATTTGTTATGGGAACTTACATGTGTATACTTTGTATTCAACTCTCTTTCAATAACATGGTAACCTTATTTATGCTACTGTCTCAGCATTAAGAAGGGAAATACAATAAAAGAGAACCAGTAAGTATTAAAAAAAAAAAAAACAGGCTGGTATAGTGGCATGCACCTTTAACCCAGCACTTAAGGAGGCAGAGGCGGGCAGATCTCTGTGAGCTCAAGGGTCACCTGGTCTACAGAGTGAGTTCCAGACAGCCAGAGTGACATGTCTTGGGAAAAAATATTGAAAAGATGTAAGAATGGAAATATTTTTAGTAAAGGCTGATTTGTGTATGAAGATGAAGCTGTCTGGAGGTTTTCCAGAATGGGAAAGAGAAATGGGACAACCAAAGCAAATAATAAAAGTTATGAGTGTATTACATGAGGCGAGACTTAGAGATGCTAAGCAAGATTTCCTTAGAAGCCTGTGGAGTTTGCCTAGGCTTTATCTAGATGTGACACAGTAGCTAATAGTACCAGGCTACTGGGACTGACCTTGTTAAGTTCCTTTACCAAGCCTGGACATACAAACTAATGTGGACAGAGAGATTAAAAGGGAAAATATATTGCCTTTGCCCTCTAAGGTCAACTTGGTGCAGGAACTATAGGACATCTCTCAGAATGTCCTATAGCCCTGGTGAGTCACCTGTTCTTTTGTTTATGGAGGTCATAGAGACCCTACCAGGTAGACTCTAACCCAGCAGTCATTTTTATAAAGAGAAAGGTCCACACAGAGGAAAAATTTCTTCCAGCTTCCCAGAGAAGCCATGGTCAAGGAAAGCCTTTGACTTACTTTCACATAGAGGAGCAACTGATAAAGGCAATCCCAAAGAAGCCAAGGGATCCTGTCAAGCCCAAGCGACCAAGGCCCAGCCCCTCAATCATTCTCAATGGGAAAGTATAACCAAACTTACACAATGGCCAGTCTTTAAAGTGTGGGTAACTGATGCTCTGTGTGAGGTAATCAAGCCACTCAGATATAAAATTAAAGGACTCCCATCCTGTTCCTACCCATGGACATAGTACTGTTTGTATCTTCTCGGTAATTCTGTTAGTTCTCTTTGTTTTACAAGGTCTACAGACTCAGACTGAAGCCATGGAAAACATGACCATCTCATCAGTGAATGGTACTGAAAAGGAGCCTCTGAATGTTCATTGTGAGTGGTTAAATCTGTAATAATCCCAGCAGGGGTGATACTCAACTGCTGTCTTGCATTTATATGTTCTTGTTTACAAGATGGGCCTGAGACAATCTATTTTTCCAGTCTGTCGTGCTGATCACCCTCCAAAGCATGAAAGTCAGATAGACTGGAGACCCTCAGCCTCTCTATGCCCCCAGTGTCAGCAGGAGGCAGTCAGATTGATTGACTGACTGTTAGGCAGCGACCTATGTATTATCAGACTTGGAGAGCATTAAAGAACACTCCCTCCTTCCCAGAATACACTTCCTCCAAAATTGACATCGAGTAGCTATGTAGATCTGAGAGGCATCTTGGAGGCTGGTAAAGGAAGATCCTTCACAGGAAACTCCTCCAAAACTTCAGATACTACAGACTGCCTAAGAAAGCCCCTAAGGAAGATGCCAACCCCATCCTGCTGGAAGAGCTACGTGAAAAACCACTGGGTCCCCTTCATCATCGAGCTAAATGAAAGTCAATAGGGAGTGTGAGCAATGGCCACGCCATTTTGAAAAGTACTTCCCTTTTTGTGAAATGGTGACAGCTTTCCACGCCCACAACAATTAGCATCCCAGAAGGAACACCTAGATTCCTGCTTCTAGTCACCCCTACAGACCTCTGAAGAGGGCTGGCCATAACAATTAGAGAGTAAATTCTTGTCACGCTGCTACAGTTGCTAATGACAGCTGACCGGAAGAGACAGACATCAATTATAAACTTACTTTACCCCCTCCTTACTATTCATTTCTAGCAAAGATAATCTTGGTAAAAAACAAAACAAAACAAACTAAAACAAATCTCCCCCCAGCCCATCTTTTCTGATCGAACCACAATGGCTTATGAGCGGATATCAGGTTCCAACATACAGAGATTCCCCCCCATAGCTCCTCCTGAACCATCTCAAAACAAACAACCAACTAAACAAAACTTGTCTGGAAAGGAAATAATTTAAGCAAGGTGAGATAAAATAACTATTCAGTGTAGCCAGAAAGAATCAAAAGGTGACCTGCTGGGACGTTTTGTTTGTGAGGAAAACAGAAAGCCGCTAAACATAAAATAATGAGTTTTAAAGAAAGGAATAGCTGGACGTTCTATTTATGCTTCTAATAATAAAGGAATGAAGTGAAGTTGGAAAAATACAAAGGCAGAAAAAATGTAAAGCAAATTATAAGGTTTTTTTTTTAACTTAGTAATTAATTTTAGAAACATAATAATGGAATAATTGCTACAGACGCCTCGGAGGATGCAGGGAGACTGGGCATCTGTGTGAATGAGGATGCCTTTTGCAGAAAAATAATTAGAATAAAAATAATGAGCTCTAGGATGGCCTGGGCTTTGGAAGGACATTGATAATGTAAACCAAGGAAAATGTGCCCACCTAATATAATAATGTCAGCCTGCTGGGGCTGCTTGGTAACTCTGAGTCTTCTGGGGAACGTGGGAGGTTGACGCCTGCTACCTTGGTGATTCTATCCCTGCCGTTATACCCTCAAAGGCCATCATGCCAGCCCAGGACCACTGCTCCACAGTTTATTCAGACATATTTCCGGTGTCTGGCTAGCTCTAAGAGCCCATATTTTTTCTCTTTTAATGAGGCTGATTTTTTTTTTCTTATTTTGAGTGATCATTTCCAGTTTCACCCTTTCCAATCTTCCTCTAATAAATATTTCTTTTTGACTAGTCTGCATATTTAAAAGAAGATTGGTCGAGCCAAGAATCTGTCGGTTAGGATGTTATTATTTATGCAGAGGAGACATGGGAGACTCTTAGTGACATTTCCTTAGCATCCTCCTAGCTATTAAAAACAGGGCTGTTGTTGATTATATCTGCAAGCCTGGAGTTTGGGGAGGATGTTTCCCGATGAGGACTAAACCTTTCACTTTAAATCTCTCCTTAGAGTCATTTGTTATATAGTCAGAGATACCGGAATGACTGTTAGGTCCACTCTCTACTCAGGAGAAGTATGTAATTTCCTAGTATACTGATTTAGACTATCCATTCAGTTATTGCTCAGTCTAAAATCAAGCACTAGTGATTGTCCCTTTCATTTCAGTCTGCTCTAAAAACTATAAGATCTCTTCACAGGACATACGAGGGGAGCAAAACTCAGGAAAGCTTGTCAGTGGGTTTTCAGATCTGCGTTCCCTCATTGCTTGGAGACAAAGCGTGATTGAGTTACCTGTGTGCTGTGTGTTTGCTGGAAGGGGCAGGGGGTTGTCAGCGGGAGTAATAGAAGTGTTACATCTCTATATTTTCTTGTATTCCTCATCAAAAATACTCCAGGAGTAGATGGTTTGTGCTGTGATGCTCATGAGTTCAACAAACTAAATCTTAACCCTTCAAAGAGGTTTGAAACAGAGGGAATTCCCAAACCCTCAAACAAAAGAACACAATCCTTAGCTGGAGTCCAAAGTTGTAACAGTAGCACAGGGCAACCTGTCTCCGAGTCCGCTCCCGCCCCTTCCCCCGCCCCGCCCCGCCCCGCTCCCCTTCCCCAAGAATCACTCCAGCCCTCATATGTGCACCAGCACCCCCTCAGCTCCCCTGACAAAGCAACAGGCTCTGAGCCTCTGCTACATGAGCAACCACAACAGGTCTAGAGGAATAATCAAGCTCGCTCTCTAGTTCTCTTGCATGACCTGGCCCTACCGTATTCTTGGGCCTCATTGTGAGGACCAAACAGAAGCCAAGCCAGTTAAATAGGGCTTTCCACTTATTTAGATAATTCTGATGCTTTAGGCTCATGTGGAATTTTGAGCCTGCTAACAATGTTCAATATTGTTAGTTTTATAAATGTAGGCACCGAGAAAGAATGAGCCATGAGTTGTTTGTTTGTAGAGGTTGGGGCTGCTGATTCTTTGTCCAGTTCTTTCAGGCATTATAGTCTGCTACATACATAACCGGAAGGGCTGTGTCCAGTGATAAACAGAAATGTCCTAAAGTGATGGCTACCAATGAGTCAGATAAATTACAGGAAATGTTCACAAATGCTTTCTAGCTGCAGATTTAATATTTACTCTTTTTATTCTGTAACTAATTTCCCTATAAAAACATGTTTTTTTTCATGCTCCAAAAGACTTTCAGATTACATTCCAATTAAAAAGGAAAAACTTGGGACTCCTGCTTAAAATCAGCAGTGTTCACATTGACTCTTTCTTCTCTTTTAATTTAAAATTTTGCATCTGTTTTGCAGAGCAATCTGGGCGAACGGCTTACAGTAAGAATCATAAGCCTGGTTTTAATTTACTTGTGTACATTTTCAAAATTACTGTGCCTGGAGACTTCCAAGACTGATGTTTTTAATAAGTAGAATGTCATGTTATCAGGATTTGTGGGGCCTGGCTATCATTTTTCAGATATTTGTGTGTGTTTGTGGTGTGTGTGTGTGCGCGCGCGCGTGCGCTTGCTTTGTGTATGTATGTGTGTGTCTGATATTGTGTGTGTTTGTTGGTGGTGTGCATTGTGGTATTGTGTGTGTGTATGTGTGTGGTGTGTATGTATGTGTGTATATGTGTGTATGGTATGGTGTGTGTGTGGTGTGTGTATATGTGTGTATGGTTGTGTGTGTGTGGTGTGTATATGTGTGTGTATGGTATGGTGTGTTGTATGTGTGTTATATATGTGTGTGTATGGTATGGTGTGTGTGGTGTGTGTGTATGTGTGTGTGTAGGGTGTATGGTATGGTGTGTGTGTGTGTGTGTGTATGTGTGTGTGTATGGTATGGTGTGTGTGTGTTGTTGTATGTGTGTGTGTATGTGTGTGTGTATGGTATGGTGTGTGTGTGGTGTGTGTGTATGTGTGTGTGTATGAATGTGTGTGGTATGATGTGTGTTGGTGTGTGTGTGTGTATATGATGTGGTATGTCTGTTGGTGTGGTGTGTGCATGTATGATGTGGTGTTGTGTGTGTGTGCATGAATATGTGTGGTGTGGTATGTGTTGGTATGTGTGTGTGTGTATGGTGTGGTATGTGTATATGTGTACGAATGTGTGTGGTGTGTGTGTGTGTGTATGAATGTGTGTGGTGTAGGGTATGTGTTTCTGTGTGTTGGTGTTGTATGTGCATGAATGTTTGTGGTATGGTATGTGTTGGTTTGGTGTGTGTGTATGGTATAGTGTATGTGTGTATGAATGTGTGTGATATGATGTCTGTGTGAATGGTGTAGTGTGTATGGGTGTGTGTTTTCTCTCTTGTGGTTCCTCTTTTTCTCTGAGCACTGTTCAGGCACTCTCCCTGCCTTGTCATGGCTAGGTTTCTCCTGATGAAAGGGCCCGTAATTCTCTGTCATAGTTTTCTTCTTTGTGTCATGACTCCAAACCCCTGTCTGAAAGCTAGTATGTTATTTTTCTTAAGGATTGTTTATTTTGTTCAAGAGTTTTTCTTTTAAAAGTTCTTCCTGTTTTTCTTACTGTGACTGACTTTTTTTACACAGAGGACCATGAAGCACACCTCAAGTGATCAAAGACACCCTGACATTTTCACTGTGTTTACGGGTAAGTATGTGACACTTTAAGAATGTGCCCATAGTTGTCGGGAGTTCTCACAACCAAAGCAGTCGTAGCAGATTCTCAAAGTTATAAGCCTCCCTGTACATTTGCACGGTTCTTCAGTGTCTGACCCTTCTTAAAGTTGCTTTATTTGAACTTTCGACGATGCAGTAGATCTCATAAGAATTATCTTCAGAAATAAGAGTTATCTACTCGGGAGACGATGACTGTGGGAAATAAAATATTCTGATTTTGTAAATTTAGGTTATCTGGTTCAAATAGGAGCTTTGCGAGTTTTTATTGAGAGACCTGCGGGGAAGATGCTTTGTTTTGTAAAGATGAAGATGAACATGTGGTGTGTATGAGTATGTGTGGTGTGGTATGTGTTGGTATGGCGTGTGTAAGTCTGTGTGTTGGTGTGGTTTGTGTATATGGTATGGAGTGTGTGTGTAAATGTGTGTGTTGGTGTGGTTTGTGTGTATGAATGTGTGTTATATGGTGTGTGTTGATATGGTGTGTCTATGGTATGGAGTGTGTGTGTGTTGGTGTGGTGTGTGTATGAATGTGTATTGTGTGGTGTGTGTTGGTTGTGTGTGTGTGTGTATGATATGGAGTGTGTGTGTGTATGAATGTGTGTCATATGGTGTGTGTTGGTATGGTATGCATGTGGCATGGCAGGCACATGCTCTGTCACTGAGCTATGCTCCCTCTATCCCCAGACTATCACTGCTGGTTTAAAAGAAAAGGGGTGGTTATTCTTTTCCATGAAAGAAAGTTGCAGTGATTGACTTCCTGTGCAGAATGAAGGAAGTTCTACACTTTTATTCCTTTCCACACCGTGTAAGGGAAAAAACGGGGGGATGCCCACCGGGTGTCACTCTCTGAAGGAGGAAGAGAAGGAAGCCCACCAGGTGTCTTGCAGCAGCTAGAACAAGTCTACCACTTTCACCCTTTCCTGATACCAGTCTCTAATTCTCCCTCCCCCATGCCTCCTCCCCTTTTCTTTTTCTGAAACTCTCCTGATTCAGTTGTGCATGTCTGTGTGGTGTAGGCATGACTGTGTACGTGTATGCATGTGCAAGTGTTTGTGTGTGTTTGTGGGTGTGTGTTTGTGTGTGTGTGTGCTTGCGTGTGGTGTACGCACGTGTGTATGTGTGTGTGTGGGTATGTTACGAGTGTTTGTATGCATGTATGTGCGTGAGTGTGCACTGATCGCCTGATATGTTGCACACTGGATCTGACTTTTAGTGAGCACCGTTTGCTCTTTTGGTGAACTCGTCACTAGGTTTTGAGGTTTTGGTCCAAGCCTTGCTCTTTGGATGTCTCTCTTCTTGTTTGGTTTACCACTTAGGCAGGTCACCTAACTTTATCTATCTATCTATCTATCTATCTATCTATCTATCTATCTATCTCTTTAAGGTTAGGCATTTCTACCTAAATTTGAATTTTTCTTCTGCTCTCCAAGTTTGATGTTGGAAGGCAAAGACGCTTGATTTAATTTCAGGAGAACTGGGGGTTTAAACCTAGCTCTGCCACTGATTAGCTGCGTGAGAAGACATTTTTTTCTAGTAGTCTCTCTACAACATAAAGAGCTTAGGCGTCATTGATCCTGAAGGTTAGCATGCTCACTTCCAAGCCTGACTATCAAGTTCTAATCCCTGGCACCCACAGGATGGAAGGAAAGTGCCAACTCCCACAAGTTGTCCTATGACCCCCACAGAGAGGGACAGAGACAGACAGACAGACAGACACACCCATACGGCGTGCACACACAACTACACACACAGAGAGAGACAGAGAGAGACAAAACAGACAGACAGACAGACAGACACACACCACACACACACACACACAGAGACAGAGACAGACAGAGAGACACATACACACATACACACGCACTACAAGTACACACACAGAGTAGGGGGAACAAAGAGAGGAAGAAAATGAAGATGTAAACTTATCTGTGCTTTGTAGAGCTCTGCCTGGTTTTCTGTTGTGGGTCTTTTTGTACTGACTCAGATATTTTTCAATATTCTTCCTTGCAAGAAGGTGGGGTATGTGTTGGTGAATGCCAACTACTGTGCTTTGTCTAATGCTTCCCCATCGGTCAGGCACCTGCACGTCGTCCCTTTTGGACCCTCATCACTCTGAATTGGATACTGACAGGCACTTTGACTACACTCATCTTACACGCATGGAGACGAAGGCACTGAAGTTAACGAATCGTTCAAGGGTAACCAGCACATAGGAAATACTTAGAAATAACAGTCCTGTGTTAGAAAAGAATTAGAAACCACACCCATGCTTGGAGACTGGAGAGCATTTGCCATTCTTGCGGGGGACTTGGATTTAGTCCCTACATCTCATGGTGCTCGCAACGTCCAGCTCCAATGGGATCTGCTGTTCTCTTCTGCCTCTGAGGGCCTCAGACATGCACACAAATAGCACATGGTGCAGACACATACATGCAGTAGGCAAAACATTCATGCACATGAAACAAATAAGTCTTTAGAATTAATATTTCCATACACCTTAAGCTCCACGCCATTGGCTTTTTTATGAACACGCATTTTTCTTATTTTTATATCTCTTAGATTTAATTTCTAATTCTCAATCAATGTGACAGTACTAAAAGCTTTCTAATAAAATATTATGTTACCTGCCTCTCTTTGCCCGTCTCCTGGAGAGGCAGGCTTTGCATATTTTATTCAATGCAGTAGAATATTGTTACAAGTAGATTTATCAGTTTGGGCCAGGTAAAGGGATTTCCTACTACTACCCAACTATTTCCCATTTAAAAGACTAGACATAATTTGGGAGTGAAAAGCTGGTCTGCTTGTTACAGTTCTGCAAGCGCTGGTCATTGCTTGAGGCACTTTGCCAGACTGATTTTTTTTTTTTTCTCTTTCTGTTCATTTGCTCAGCTTCCTCTGGCCCCTCATTTTTGTTTGATGGTTTGTTTGTTGAGACAAGAGTCTTGTGGAACCCAAGCTGTTCTTGAACTGAAATTTTGAGTAGAGGGTGACCTTGAACTCCTGATCTTCCTGCCTCCCCTCCCAAGTGCTCTGATTATGCACGCTCCAGCTTCTTTGCTTGTTTCTACGTTTGTTACATTTCCCCAACAACTCCAAGACCTGTTACATATCATGGCATTCTTTCCCAACCTGTGAAGAGTTTCAAACACTCACACCCCTTATCTTCTTGGATACTCCCTTCCTGGTCCCTGACACGAGGTTGAACTGTTTACGTGTGAGCCTGGGCATAACTGTCTGTCATGATGGAGTATTTATTTATACTTTTCTTACAGTCAGTCTTATCTTCCTTTGTTGTGTTTCCCAAGGAAACACCGGGAAATACATTTTTATAGGTGCTTGAAAATGAAAATACAGTCATTCTTTAGTGATAGATTGCTGGGCATAGAATTTTTGATGGAAAAGTTTTTACTTGCGTCTTGCTAGTTTTGTTGTTGGTAACTTTAGTGATATTCTTATTTCCAGTTGATTGTGTTTGTCTGAGACTGTGTTACTGTTCTAGGTCAGGTCTTACATCAAGAGACTTCGGTGCTCTGAGGAACTGATGTAGAATTGTTATTATTGCTCTTACGTGTGCTAACGCGGCAGCACTGTAAGCATGCGAATACCCCGCCTCCCTCTCATTCGTCATCATTATCTCTTCCTTCAGTCCTCTGCCTGAAAAAGTGGGAGCTTACGTCTATGATCCTGGTTTTCAGGAGGCTGAGGCAGGAGACTTGTTGCCAGCCTGGACTACATAGTGAGAACAGGCCAGCTAGGGCTATAGAGTGGGGGAGTCTGGCTTTAAAAAAAACCTGAAATTGGGCTGGAGAGAGCTCAGTCATAAAGAACCCGGTGCTCTAGCAGAAGACCTGAGTTCAGTTTGCAGCACCCACACAATGGCTCACAGCAATCCGTAACTCCAGTTCCAGGGATCTGACACCCTTTTCTGGCTCTCTTGGGCACCAGGTACACACATGGTGCACACACATGTTGGCAAAACACACATACATATAAAATAAAAATAAATCTTTAGAAAAAAAAATCACTAAAGAAATTAAACAAAACAATCAAAACTTAAATTTATAAATAAATGCCTTTTCCTGCCCACCCAAAGCCCAATAATATCAACACAAAAAGTGGAGAGAAAAAAGAAACCAAGAAGTATAATTTTGCCCTTTAGTTACTTGTTTTTATTTATGTTTGTTTTTGTACTATGTACCCTGTCCCCTCCCCCACCCAATCCCTGCATCCCCTATTCCAGTTCTTTGTTGTAAAATCTTTCCATTTCTGCTTGATTTCATTTTCTCTAATATCTTTCTCTCTCTCCCTAACCCCTGGTTTCTATTTTGTATGTCTTTTGAAACTTTACTGTCCTTATTTCATGAAGAATTATTAACAGTACATCGGGGTAGGGCTTGCTGCCCAGCAGACTTCCTTGTAGGATAAGGCAGAGGCTCATCAACTGGTCAGGTGACTTCAGATGACAGTATCATTTTATCTTGGAATCCTTCCAGTTCTGTGCAATCATCTCTCAGTAGTCTGGTGGTGTTCTGGGAACTAGCAAGAAAATGTGCTGTTCAGATGTAGACTTCCCCCATATTTTAGCATTCCAGGTCTGGAGTTCCCAAAGAGATTGAACTTTCTATATTGGTTTGGAATTAGAATAGTCTTTCCCTATTTAGGGCCGGGAAAGGACTAAGACTTGTGGGAACAGAACCTATGATGGGGGGTGAGAAACTATGGAGTCACATGATAAATCCTGAGAAAAGCAACTCCAGAGACCAGCATCAGGGTGCAAATCTGAGTTTGTTGCTTAGGACATAAGTCTATATGCAGTGTTTGGGACAATCTCAAGACCCTATATGCTCGGCCAATCGTATCTCACCACAGGGTCACCATGCCCCAAAGGAGTCGGTAGAGTATCCTCACTGGTGAGGACTTCCGTGAAGACTAGAAGCAGCCAGCACTCTGACTTTGATTCCTTTTTTGCTATCTTCCTGCTGTGCCTGGAGCCATCTTAGATCCAATGCCAGCTTCTGTAGATCAGGACACTTTGAGGAGTCACAGGAACCTGTGGCACTTCCATCCCACATTTTCCTTCCCAAGGTTGACCTCAACCTTCCCAACAAAGAGCTCGTCCTTTGCCCTCAACCAATTCCTGTTTTTATCCTAGAATCCAAACTCCGCCTTCTGTGGTATCTGTTTCCTTACATGGAAGACCCATTTCTAGTTCCTCATCTTTGCTGACATGTACATTGCTTCTCTTATTGATATTTCTAAGTGCATGGCCACCTCTGATCGTTAATGAAATCTTTCCTCATTTTCTTTGTCATCATGAAACTCTAAAATGGAGCAAATGTGCTTCCAGTTACAGGAGCAAAACCTTTTCTGCTCATGTTGTTGAGGTTGCAGAGGGAGTAGTTATTGGTGCTGTATTTATTTGAATCAGGGTTTTACTATGTAGGACAGGCTGGTCTTGAACTAGAGATGTCCCATTTCTACCTTCCCAGTGTTGGGCTTACAGACCTGTACTACCATGTCCAGAGAGATGGATATACTTGATTCATGTTGCTTAAGAGGAGTCATAGTCCGTGCCTTTTTAAAAATAATTAAATTTCACAAAAGGCAAATTTCTACAACTGAGTCTTGGCAATTTATTATTTGGGGGAGAGGGTGGGATAATACATGTGAATACTTAGAAAGAAAAATTTAAGAATGCTCATTTTATTTTCAATTAAAAATTATATTAGCCCAGCATAGTGAATTTAAAAATCTTTGGATTTATTTCTCTGGATTTACTTATAACAATATGTTTGAAATGTGTTAAGTAGAAAAATTGGCAGAAGGAGGAGTGGTGTGTGTGTGTTGCAAGCATGACAGCAAGAGAGAGGGATGGAAGAAAAGAACGGGTCCAAGAGGAAACAGAATGTTAGGTTTTGGTTGGGAGCGTGTGATGTTTCAGATTATAGCCCTACACGCATCTTTCATGTCACTGGTATTTGTTAGTGAATGTTTAAATCTGACTTTTTCTTTATTCCCCAATCTTAGAGTCCATCTCAGTAAGCTCTCTTATGGTCTTAAAGATGCTGCCCTGATAGCTTGGTGCTGTGATGCTGTTTCCAGCTCTTGGGACTGAGCTGTCTGCCGCTCCTTTTATTTCCAGCTGATTTCAGAGGTCTCATGTGAGTCAATGGTGAACAATGCCTGAGCAGAGCTCACCCCTCAGTCAGTCAGGGGCAGAGCTCACCCTCAGTCAGGAGCAGAGCTCACCCCTCAGTCAGGAGCAGAGCCCACCCCTCAGTCAGGGGCAGAGCTCACATTCAGTCCGGAACAGAGCTCACCCCTTAGTCAGTCAGGAGCAGAGCTCACCCCTCAATCAGGAGCAGAGCTCACCCCTCAGTCAGTCAGGAGCAGAGCTCACCCCTCAGTCATGGGCAGAGCTCACCCCTCAGTCAGGGGCAGAGCTCACCCCTCAGTCAGGAGCAGAGCTCACACTTCAGTCAGTCAGGAGCAGAGCTCACCCTTCAGTCAGTCAGGAGCAGAGCTCACCCCTCAGTCAGGGGCAGAGCTCACCCCTCAGTCAGGGGCAGAGCTCACCCCTCAGTCAGTCAGGAGCAGAGCTCACCCCTCAGTCAAGCAATTCTTCCTTCTTTAGTCTGAACAGGAGCTTTTGCTTTTCCAGTAACAGAACTCATTAGCAGTGGACTTATTTTCCCTGTTCTTTAAAAAGTATCATTTGAATGTCCTCTGAACAGGTTGGCAACGGGAACTCTTAGGGTTTTGTCTACCATATTACAAAACTTTCTAGTATACATATAAGTGAAGCATAAATCTCCAAATATCCAAGGGTCCTGATATTAGTTAATTATTGAGAGAAGAGATGCACTTATATTTCCTCTTGGAGAAATTGATTCTAAACAATTTAATTTTACTGCAGTAAAACTGACTTTTGCCCTCTTTCCTCTTTGGGGGTTATTTTTAACCCTCCTAAAAGAGTGATGACTGCTGTCACCAGTCTTATGAATTACTTCAGTGTTGTTTAGCCTGCTAAGATGTGACAACCTGGGAGTTTAAACATTGTTTTGATCATGGAAGACATGGAAACATCAGCAAGATGCTAACACGGGCTTTGTCGCTGTCATTTAAGTTTTCTCTGTTTATGTCCGCAGATTACATGACGCCCATGTGTATCGGGAGCTTACACAAGATAGACCTACTCCAAGGTAGACATTACCTCTATTCATTTTTGCTTTCTGTACCTCAAACTCATCATAGTTGCTCCTAAAACATCAACGGAAACAGTTCAAAGGAGACATCGGATATAGTGGAAGCAGAAATCCTGTGTGATCCTTATATGAATACTTTCACATGAATTTAACGTATTCAAATCTATTCGAAAGGTAATATTGAGAGGAGGCCTTGGGGCTGCACGTTCAGGGTACGATGAATGATGACAGTGGTCAGATGACAAAAGAAGTGTGTTTTTAATGGACAAATCCTCTGCTCAAATACAGGCTCCAGTCGGTGTGTGGCTGAGCTGTGATCTCTCTCGTTACAGAGACAGACTCTAGTGTACCCTTTGAATTACCTTTATTCAACAGAGGCGTTAAGAACTGGCCACTTTCCACAAGTCTGAAAGTGACGCCACGTTAGACATGAGAAAGATGTGGCCGACTTTAAACTTCAGCTGGTAGGAAGAGAAGAAAGGAATGGCCAATGATAGTGTTTGGATTGTCTGTCACTGGAATTAAAAGGCGTGGCCTATAACAAGAGTCTCTTAACTCCGCCCCCTTCCTTCTGAGGAACACTGTAATGTGGGAAAGGTGTGAAAGAGGCAAGCCCCAAAGTTCAGGCTTGACAGGGGTGGGGTGGGGGTGGGACTGGCTCGCACTATTGTGCCCTGGAAATGGATTTGTTTTTTGTTTTTTTTTTGTACTATTGAGAATCAGTTGTCTTTCTTCTTTTGCGAAGGAGTCTTTTTCCCTGGACCTTAGTTTTCCTATGAAGTCACTGCTGAGGTATTTGCAAACCAGGCCCGCACTTATGTTTTATTCGCCAAAGGAGAACAAAGCAACTGCAAATAGAAGTGGGCTGATAAACATTGGAAACGCACACAAGTTAGGGGACTTGATCCGTTTCTGCCACCAACACGCTTCTCAGCCTTTGTCATGTGCGAAATGGGGTTAATAGAGGATTTTCTCCGTGAAGTGGGATGATGGAGATTAAAAGAGATGACGTGGGTACATTATTCCCAAAAATAAACGCGAAGTGAATCTTAACAATAATATTATGACTGTGGTTACAATCAAAACTTTTCTGTTCCAGCTGTCAGAAATGTCTGGTGAGTTTCACATTTTTGTTCCTACCGCCGGCTCCTTGGTGGAGCTCCAACAACACTCGGAGGGTGCTTGCCTGCAATTTGTGCGCCGCTTCCCCTCAAGGGTTCTACTAAAAGGCCCGTATAGAGAAAGCATAAAAGTAGAAGACACGTCTCAGCTATGCCATTAAATCTTCGAAAGTCATCTCAAGGAAGAAAGAGAATGCCGCTGAAAACGGGAAAGGGCCCTTTCTGGAAATCACTTCTGCTTTTCTGAAGAAGAAGAAGAAAAAAGCCCCGATGTCGCAATATTTTTCAAGACAGACTAGTGTCCCAGACGAAGGAGGAAACACAGACAAGAGAAAAGACGATTTAGTGGGATTCCGAGGCAGAGTCCGGAGGGGTGGCGCTCAGGCAGTTCTTTGTTGGGTGTGGGGAACCCCGATTCCACGATAAAGAGCTGCCTGCGGCTGAGGTCTCCCACGGGAGCAGCTTCGCGCCCCACACAGCCCCTCACCCCACTCCGCCCCGCCCCTGCACCCCACAACGTGGACAGACCGCGGTGCCTTTAAGACTTTGCTGGCTGCACATGCTCAGCTCTTTGTGTGTAGTTGGGAGTTTTTAAGGAAAAAAAAAAAAAAAAAAGAAGAAGAAACGTGCAGGAGGCCGGGGGAGCGCTGGGGGCGGGCGCCTCACTTTCGCAGCCGCGGCCCGCGGAGTGCAAGGTTGCCTTCCTGCCGAGGCAAGAGTGGGTGTCTCCTCCGTGGGCTCCGTGGCGCGGGCCACACCTGGGGATGCACTCCCAGCGGTGCCCGCCGGCCGGGTGGGCGCGCGGGGGAGTCCCGGGTCCCCGTCAGGGGCCGGGCGAGACCACGGCACCCAGACCGAGGGGGGACGGCCAGGAGCGCGCGGGACGCGCGAGGCTGCGGGGACGTCCCTCCGCAGCGTGGGTTGCGGCCGCGGCCACCGCGATCGTGTCCGGTGGGCTGAAGGAAGCCGTCTGCTGCCGGGCCTCGGGCTGGCGGGAGGGCGGCGGGGCACCGACTGCCACCCTCCCCTCCCCGCATGCTCGTGTTGGACGCGCCCAGCTCAGGGGCTCCCGCGCGGCCCCGCCCTCCCGGGCGAGCCTGGGCATTCGGCGCGGGCCGCGGACGAGGCGGGGCCGTGCGGGTCCCCTCCCCTCCCCGCCCGGTCCCCTCCCCCTCGGGTCCCCTCCGGAGCGCGGGCTCCGCCGGCTCTTCGCTCCGCTCCCGGAGCTGCGGTGGCTGCGGGTTCGGCTTGCCGAGGACAAGGTCAGGGGAAGCGGGCGGCGATGCCCGAGCGTGACTGGAGGCAGCCGACCGGAGGCCGCCGCGCCTGGGATCCGCCGCTCGGGACCGGACAGCGGGACGGGGGTCGGCGCCGTTGAGGAGCCGAGGAACGGCAGCGGCTGCGGCGAGGTCCTCTGCGGCCGGGATCCCCGCTCAGCCGCATCCCCGTGCGCGCCCGCGAGCGCAGCCCCGCCGGGCCGGGACGCCGGGGAAGATGGAGCCGGGGGTCCGGGCCCGCTCGGGTGCCCCGCAGCCGGCCGCCCCGGTGCTGTGGAGGGCTCGGCCGGCGGGCGGCGGGGGCGCCTCCTCCTGGCTGCTGCTGGACGGGAACAGCTGGCTACTGTGCTATGGCTTCCTCTACCTGGCGCTCTATGCTCAGGTGTCCCAGTCCAAGCCCTGCGAGAGGACTGGCTCCTGCTTCTCGGGTCGCTGTGTCAACTCCACCTGCCTGTGCGACCCGGGCTGGGTGGGGGACCAGTGCCAGCACTGCCAGGGCAGGTTCAAGTAAGTGCCACAGCGGGACCCCAAGCCTCAGCCCTGCCCCGCCAGCGTCGCTCCCTGCCCCGCTCTAGCCTTGGGGTCCCCGGGTCCCCGAGCTCAGAGCACCCGGGAGGGGGCCCTGCGCTGCGCCCCTCCAGCTTCGGGCTGTCCCGGGGAGCTCCATCCGGCGCCCAGCCCGGGCTGACTCGGTGCTTTCCGCACGTCCTCAGCGGCTTGTCATCCTCTGCGCAGAAAGAATGTTCTCACTCCAATTGGTGCCAAACTCCACCAATTAGGACAGTATCTGTTTCCGTCAGAAACGGTGGAAATAACTCATGAAAAATCCATGAACGTTGTGAGAAGTCAGAGGCGTCAGGGTTTAAAGTTGTGGCCCAGCTTCTTCCCTGTGCTGTTCCTCTGTAGTCCTAGAGCACGCCTCAGTTTACTAATCGAGTATGGTAAATAGGGTTTACGAAGGGTAAACTACGGTCTGTACCTTGTTATAAGTTTCTAGGTCGGTCCTTTCATCCATTCCCCATAAGTCTATAACTTACTGGAATTTTACGCCCCCTATTCAGAATCTACAGGGAGAAATCCAGGCAGCAAATTTAAGTTAACTCGATCAAGGTTACGCAGAAATGCTGAGTCGTGATTCCTAATCAGCCAGCTTCACTCTAGAATATGCATTTAGAGGTGTTGAGTTTGTTAGGACAGTCATGGCTTCGCTTGACTTTTGACAGGTGTATGAGGACAGCAGTTTGGTTTTTCTGAAACTGAAGGTGCTAAGGAGCTTGCGTCTCTGGGGTAGAGACACTTCTCCCTATTGTCTGATGCTTATTAGATTTCTGCCCCTATAAAAAGAAGTGGGGTAGCCCTTGGAAGACGGAGAAGTGGGTTTCTCTCAGAAACTGCAGGAAAGCGATCATTAAGAAAGCTTGTCCTGAATATTTAACATGAAGTTTATGGCTGATTGTGGTTGTGAAGTAATAGACTACGAAGATGGCTAGTATTTGTTGTGGAGACGAAAGCAGAATCTAGGTAAAGTGTCTCTGGCTTTGAGGCAAGGGTAAGAATATGACTGACATTATTAATATATTTCAGGGTAGTTTCCTTGGAGTTTTAATCGCAGCCTATTTTTCTTTACTTTCTTTTCCACATTTTTTACGGTTGCTGGCTAGAACAACGCCCCTTATTCAGTGTAAATAAAAAAAATGTTTGTTTTAAAATGACACTTTGAAAATTAAGATTTTATTCTTTACGTTTTGGTTTTGGAGGGAAATCTTAGGTGAAATTTCATGCAATTTGTTTGGAGCAGTATTTCCAGAGTTCAAAATTTCAGAAATTAATTCGTAAGTTTTACAAATGCCCTTAAAGAAATTTAAGAGAGGCACCAGTTAAAAGTCTAAAAACTGTTTTACAATGAGAAAGAGAGATCCGGTTAAATTATGCCTAAAGGGTAGAATTGTTTCCTCTGGCTGTGACCGTGTCAGCCAGCCCTTTTACCTATTAAGAGAATATCATATATTGTATATGCATGCTGGGAGCAACGGACAAAAAAATAAAGCTACATTCGCTTTTCACAGTTTTCTATAGAGTAGGATTGTTTGAATCGTTTGTAACGGTTTTGGTGGTGAGTTTGCTCCATTTATCTAAAGAGTTCAACCCAGTCCTGTGTTTTGTAGTAAAGATGCCTGTTAACAGCTAGGTCAGCACTCTGTGACTTCTCTTAGATGCTGCCCCAGTTAGTAAGAGAAATCACCCAGATCAAGTTAAAGTAGACCAAATAACACTGAAAGATGTTCATGAACTAGATACATTGTTAACAGAAACAGAGTCGATATACTTCAATGAGGTTAAGTTCTGAACTTACTATGTATTCATCCTTGGGAAGCTGTTATTCCCATGATTCGAGTACTGCTTAATTTTTCTATGAAATACAAGTAATTAGAGTAAATATACATAGTACACATCTGTGTTTTCTCAGGCATACTTTTAGAGGCAAAGAAAGTGTATTTGATGTTAAAGACTGTGGACATTTAGAAGTACAGAACTATTCTTGGTAAAGTACATTGTGAGCTATGAACAGTTTATTTGAAGACGTGTTTTCATTGGAAAAGAACCGAACTTGACAATTATCGCTCAAGTCTTTACTAGGTTGAACGATAGCAGCCGTACACATAGTCGTGAAAAGTGACTGATTAATCTTAGCAAGTAGGTGTCAAAATTAATTGGTATGTTACCTTAGTCTTTTTCTATTATAGATGTTGCAGCTAGGGAATGAAGCATTCTTCAAATGCCTTTTTGTATCTGAAGATTGTCATTGGGTTAGAAATGTAGGAGCAAACAGTATCAGAAGTGATACTCCAGACCTCCTGGCATTCATTGTAGCCTTTTGTTTGTTCATTTGAAAAGAATAAAACCTTCAAAATTGTAAGACATTTCTGACAAAAGCAAACCAGAATTACCACCTATTTTCACTAATGCCAGACTAAAGGTTTTAGGAGTGAGACTCAGAAATCACTCTGCCAGTTTGAAATAGAATCAAGATTACGGTAGACCCTAATTGAAATTATATTTCAGTAGCATTGCATAACATTAGGCTGGAAAACATTCTGATGTAATCTACAAATAACAGTATAGATGATGAATGGTATTTTTGTTAGCAGTTGGTTAAATTATTTTTGTAGAGCAGTTGAAAGTCTTATTTATAAAAGTTGATATTTTGTGTTGAAACTTAGACTTTTTGCTACTGTAGCTTTGGTCCTCATCACTAATCTCTTTAAATCTGAGGCTGGAAAATATGCTACTGTATGTGAATTATTTGTAAATATAGAATTATAAGTATTTATGTATGGGGTACTTTAAAGGTCATTAAGTTTATATTCAATACATAATTTTTAGACCTTCAGGTTAGTCACATTTGGATTCTGAATAGCACATATTTATGATGGAATAATATTTTTAGTAACTGCTATAATAGTGAGAATATACTGTGAAGAAGTGGGATGTTTTCTATCAACAAAAGAGGCAGGATTAGAATTTGTAATTATTTTTTTTAAGCTACTTTTTTTTTTCTGAGATAAAGTATCTACTGGTTGTGGAACTCACTATGTAGACCAGGCTGGCTTTGAATACACAGAGATACACAGAGATCCTCCTGCCTCTGCCACCATGCCAGGTGTAAGCTACTCTTAAAGTGATATATTTATATCTAATCTTTATTGTTAATGACAGGAAACCTTTGAGTAATGTGAACAATTGAATGTTTTCTGTCCACAAGTCTTCATCTTCTAATTAGAATTTTAATAGATAGTTCATATTATCATTTATATTATTAAAATATGTAATCCCATAGTAGGGATTTAAATTAATTTAAATGGATCGTTTAGTCTAAACTGTGAAGAAGCTATCTTCCTTTTGTTTCCATTATTTGGCTTCTTCAGCAAATCAGATTACTCCTCTTGTTCTCTCAGCTCCTCGAGAATTCATTTGGCCTCGGGGTACTTGACACAGTCCCTACTTCTTTCCTGTCTAGTCTTTGCTCGGGTAATTAATGAAGAGCTGACTAATCTTAGCCTGGCTACCAGTTTCTAAAGGAGGCTCTTCTGACAACCCAGCCCGTCATACCTTATTACATAATGCTGTAGCACAGCTTTTCCTACTTAGTGTTTTTAAACAAAGTACTAATTATTTTTTTCTTTAAATTGACACACAAGAAACTACAGTTTCATCTTATTAATTTTTTTCCTGTGGTCCAACATGTGCTCTGCAAGTGCTAGGCTGAGTTGCAGTTTAAAATTTATTTTTTGAAATATGTGATGTATGTGCACATGTATGTATGTGTGCACATATATATTCATATGTGTATGTGTGCATGTATGTATATTTGTGTGTATGTGTGTATGTGCATGTATGTGTGCTTTGTGTGTAGTGTATGTATGTGCATATGTTTATGTGTATATGTGGTATATGTGTGCACAAACACATGTGTGAAACAAGCAGTGTAGAAGAGGGCCCCAGAGTCCTGGGAACCAGAGTTACAGGCAGTTGTGAGCTAGCTAACCAGGGTACTGGGAACTGAACTCAGTTCCTTTGCAAGAGCAGTGTGTGTTTGTAACCTCTGATCTGTTTCTGTAGCCCCTGAGCTGTAATTTGTGATGTAGAATTTGGGAAGTTTTGACTTACGTCTGTACCTATGAAATGATCACAGGAATAATAACCATGAGAAGAGCAATCCTACCCAAAAGTTTCTAAAACCTCCCTTTCCGTCCTGTTGCTTTTCCTTGTCTCTGAGAAACCGCTGATCTTTGTTCTCTCAGTACAGATTCATTGGTGTTTTTCAGAGATTTTTTTGTAAGTGGAATCGTGTTACATTTTTCTTTAAATGGCTTCTTCTCACTGTGTATCATTTTGAGACTGGTTCTGTGCCTTTTATTTCTGAACAGTTTCTGACTTGTGGACACACCCGTTTTGCTCTTCCTTTTGCCCTCTGATGGACCTTGGGTGATTTCCAGGTTTTGACTATTCCTTATAAAGTGAGTGAACTCCCTGCAGAAGTCTTTGTGTGGATTTAGGCTTTCATTTCTCTAGGAGAAATAGTGCAATGTGTGGATCCTATGGTAAATACACGATTAATTGCTTTTAAATTAAAGAAATTTTGTATGCATGGATGTTTTCCCCCCACATACGTATGTGCCCCACAGAGGCCAGAAGAGGGTGGCATATCCCTTGGACCTGGAGTTAGGGACAGCTGTGAGCCACCTTGTGAGTGCTGGACATTGAACCTGAGTCCTGGGAGAGCAGCCTGTGCTCTAAACTGCAGAGCCATCTCCCCAGTCAAATATAGAAACTGTTTTTGCAGGTAATCACTCATCTTCTCAAGTGGTTATGAGAATATTCTAGTTAATTCACATTCTTATCAACACTTGTCTGTTCAAATTGTCACAATTCTAATGGATAAGCTATGGTATGTCACTGGCCTTTTTTAAAACGTTCATTTAGTGTGTGTGTGCACTCATGTGACAGACCATAGTACATGTGTAGTAGAGGTCAGGTGACAGTTCCATCGTGGGATTCTGGGATGGAACTCAGGCTGTCAGAAGTAGTCATTACCCTGCTGAGCTGTCTCCTTGGCCCTCACTGGGCTTCACTTTGCATTCCCCTTATGACTAATGATACTGGATATCTTGTCGTGTGCATACTTGCTATCTGCTTGTCTTCTTCAGTGAGGAAACTTTCAAATCTTGTGCATATTCAATTTCCACCCTTATTTTTGATTTTTATTTTGATCTCTTTCATTTATTGGATAGTTCTTTACCATTTGGAAGTATTTTCTACCAGGCTGGGACTATCTTTTATTTATTTATTTTTAATTTGCCTCTGTTTTCTAAAAATTTTAATTTAATTTCTTTTTTAAAAAAGTTAATTTATTTTATGTATGAGTACTCTATCTGCATGTACACCTGTGTGCCAGAGGAGGGCATCAGATCCCATTACAGATGGTTGTGAGCCACCATATGGTTGCTGGGAATTGAACTCAGGACCTCTGGAAGAGCAGTCAGTGCTTTTAACCGCTAAGCCATCTCTCCAGCCCCTAATTTAATTTCTTATTTTTAATGTGTCTCTATATATGAGTGTATGCATGTGAGTGTATGCATGTGAGTGTGCGCATGTGAGTGTGCGCATGTGAGTGTATACATGTATATGCATGTGAGTGTGTGCATGTGAGTGTGTACATGTGTACATGTGAGTGTATGCATGTGAGTGTGTGCATGTGGGTGTATACATGTGAGTGTGTGCATGTGAGTGTATACATGTGAGTGTGTGCATGAGTGTGTACATGTGAGTGTGTACATGTGAGTGTGTGCATGAGTGTGTACATGTGAGTGTGTGCATATGAGTGTGAGCATGTGTGTGCATGTGAGTGTATGCATGTGAGTTTGTGCATGTGAGTATATACATAGGAGTATGTGTATGTGAGTGTATTCTTGTGTGCATGTGAGTGTGTGCATGTGAGTGTATGCAGTGAGTGTGTGCATGTGAGTATATACATGGGAGTGAGTGCATGTGAGTGAGTAATGCCCATGAAAGGAGGAGGCATTATATTTCCCCTGGAGCTGGAGTTGCAGGTGGATTTGAGCTGCCCATCATGTGGCACTGAACTCTGGTCTTCTGCAAGAGCAGTACTGTTAACCACTGAGCCAGCTCTCCCACCCCTAGGGGTGTCTTTTCTTTCCCTCAATTCTTCCTGTCAAATAACAGAGGTTTTCACTTGGGCTGGTTTTGGTGCTCCAGTAATGCTGCTCTCATAGAATGGAGCCTCATTATTTGCTGGAAGAACTTTTGTGGAATCTGCATTATCTGTTTGGTAGAATTTACCACTTGTCTTCGGGGTTCTGTTGCTGTGATGAATACCATAACCAAGAGCAGCATGGGAGGGAAGGGCTTATTACATCTACAACTCTAAGTTGCCCTTGGTCTTCGAGAGAAGTCAGGACAAGAGCTCAAGGCAGGAACTAGAGTAGAAACCATGGAGACACTACTCACTGGCCAGGTCTCCCTGGCCTGCTCAGCCACAGCTCACAGGCATCTGCCTAGGTGTGGCATTGCTCACACTGGCCCGGATGCTTCTGCACCAGTATAAGTCAAGAAAATGTCCCACAGGCTTGCCTACAGGCCAATCTGATGGAGGTGTTTTCTCAACTGAGGTTTCTTCTTCCCAGATGCCTCTAGCTTGTGTCAAGTTGACAAAACCAAACCAAACCAAACCAAACCAAACCAAATGAAAACCAAACAAGCAATACCCCCCCCCCCAAACAACAAGCAAACAACAACAACAACATAACAACCAGCACGCCAGGGAAGCCCTTTAGGCCTGGAATTTTATTGGTTCTCCAGAGATAACAGAGGAAAATCTACATGATCTTGGTCTCAGAAGTGACTTGTTATACATGTCCCCAAAAGCACTGAACTCAAAGTCCAAACAGACATGCCAGACCACATTATGGTAAAAAGTGTCTGTTGCAGGGAGTTACACCAAGGACCCCACTGCCCTGTGGGCGTGGCTGTCTTCTGTGGGTGAAGCTCAGAGATGTTAAAGCTTTCCTTGGGGTCTGAGTGAGAACAGTTGATCAGTGGGTACCAGAACTAGCAAGCGAAGCTCTGAAGCTCCATCTTTCCCGATGTTTACAGCCAGAGACTTCCTAGAGACACCCGCTGAGACTAGCTGACCTCTCTCCACTCTACATGATCAGTACTGAGCTTCTGGGTTGTAGATAGTAGCTGCCACCCCATCATAGTGTGCAACGCAGGTTTCAGCAAGAGCTAATGAGTAATAGACTAGAAACAAACTCTACGGATTGAGAAAGAATTATAAATCATACATTACATGAGGGACTCCTGTCCAAATTAAGAAACGCAAACAACAGGGAAACTACCTGTTTAGAAGCAGGCAATAGACTTGAATTCTCTTAAGACACACAGAAGGCCAAAAAAAAAAAAAAAAAAAAAAAAACCAACCCCAAACCCATAAAATTTATGTTCAGCATCGCTAAGCATTAGGGAAATGCAAATTAAAGCTATAATTACCTCGTACCTGTTAGAAAAAGCTATTATTGAAAAGATGAAAGATAGCACGTGATGGCTAGAATGTGAGGAATCAGAAAACTGTTTAGTGGAGATGTAAATCACTTCACCCATTTTGGAAATAGTGGGAAGGTTCTTTAAAAAAAAAAAGAAAAACTTGAAAATAGAATTACCATGTGATTCAGCAGTTCCAGTTGGCAGTATGTCTTCGATCCTACTTTTGCTGCAGTGGCGTTCACAGTGGCCCAAACTTGGGCGAATATGAGTGCTTGTCAGTAGACGTTAGGGTTGGGAAAAGTGGCCTGCTGAGGCTGAATGGAAATGATGTCATCTGCAACATTTACAGATACATTGTAGCAAGTGAATAAGGCAGGCAAAGAAAGAGTAATAGCCCTGATCTCTCTTACAGGTGGAGCTGAACTCATCACTTGGGTTGTTTAGGAGAGGGATGGGCTGGGTAAGGAAAGGGGGTGGTTGGCAAATGGTGTGACGTGTGAGTGAGGATTCAGTTAGATGAGAGGAAGTGCTGATGTTATCTGGTACAACAAGGTGATTTATGCATATTTCAAAATCCTTAAAGGTAAATTGAATGCTCTTATCATACAGAAAGCTAAGTATGAGGGGCAGTAGATATGTTAGTGCTTTATTCCTTGAGACAGTGTCTCAGTGAGTATGCTAGACTGAATGGCCAATGAGCCCTCGGTTCTGTCTCTGCCTCCCTAATTCTGGGATTATGTGCTCTTGTCAACAACCTTAGCTAGCCACCTTCCCACCCATAGTGTATACATGTTGAAACATCATATTGTTCCTAGAAATATATACAAGTAGTATTTCCTAAGAAATATAAAACACCAAAGATGTACCCAGCAAACTGGTAAATAATATTTCAACTAGAAAATCTGTTTTGAGTAAAACATCTTTCGCTGGATAGATACTTCATATGGTCGAGTGCTTGCCATGGAAGCGTGAGGATCGAAGTTCAAATCTCGGAACCCACATGCTAGTGTGTGCTTATGGGCCATCAAGCTGTAGCAAGCTCTTGTCTTTGCCCACAAAGTATCCCATGCAGCCACAGGTTTTTGTTTTGTTTTTTGAAACATAGGTGCTGGGCTCTGAAGTTAGGTACTATGTGTATATAGCTCTTACTATGGAAACGTCTCTCCTGCCCAACAAACTATTTCTATAAGCGGTTGCGTATTGGACCCCTACGGCTTTGTTGCTCAGATGGTTTCTGTGCTCTCAGCGTTGTCTTTGTAGTATGTTAGCAGTGCTAGTATTAATAAGTGAAAGGAGCTATGTTCCCATAATTCCTCACTTATGTAGACAGTTGGCCAGAGTCCTAATCTAAATTAATGTGTCTCTGCTTCTTAGATCAAGAACAGGCATATTGTAGTTTAATGGTAGTTGGGTGTACTAGTTTACAATTATAATAGCAGAATTTCATAGTTTGCAGCAGGAGGATTTTCATGATTGGCAAGGCTAGCCTGGGCTATTCAGAAAGTCCTAGGCTAACCAGAGTATATTGCAAAGACCTGTTTTAAACAATTAAAAGTTTGAAATTTAGAGTGCATTTTCCAAACTTAGTCAAATAGTTGAATTATGTGTTACTTAATCTCTGGAGATCTGCACACAGTGGCAATATGAGGGTGTTTGTGGTCACTTGGCTTTGGGGTTTTAAGACTCTTGTTTATAATAGTTCCAGATTGTGCGTAAGTTCAAAGTGTGACAGCAGCGCTTTAAGGTGACAGTTGGAAGAATTAAGAGATCAGAGATTTGAGAGAGAAAATTGTTCTTACTGTGGGGCGTGAGTAGGCTCTTACTGTGAGGTGTGAGTGGAGATTCTGGCTGTGAGATGTGAGTGGGCTCTGACTGTTGGGTGTGAGTGGGCTCTGACTGTTGTGTGTGAGTGGACTTATTCTTATTCCTACATCTTAGTGGTGAGAATAGATTTCCATTCCATCTTCATGGCTGATGTTAGCCTCCTGTGCTGACACTAGAATAGATAGAATTCCTCTTTTGTAAGTAGAGAGAAGTTAAGCTCTTGGTAGAGTCTTCAACTAGTAATGTGGGATGGAGGTAAGGAAGAAGCCCAGGCTGTTGATGTTGCCTTATGATCCTTGCAGTGCCCTGAAGCTGAGCAAATCAGAACACATGTGTGTAGCTTCAGGTACTCCTGAAGAGAGCAAAGAGATTCCTTCATATCCTGCTTCTAAAGAGGAGAGGAGGAGGTATTGTGATAGTTCCTATAGAATGTGTCTTTCAGGAAGGAGGAGTATTTTAAACTATAGGCAATGGACTGGAGAACACAGGACAGGACTAAGCATTTGGCAGACTCTAGGTCAGAAATGTTGGCAGAGGTTGAACTAGGAGGCTGAGGCGGGTAGATCTTGGAGTTTCGGGTCAGCTTGGTCTCCATAGGGAGTTCTGGCAGAGTATGACTCTGTCTTAAAACAAAACCAAACACAAACAAAATCACTTTTTTGATGGGGGGCATCTGGTGGTATCTATATCTAAATCTCTATCTATCTATCTATCTATCTATCTATCTATCTATCTATCTATGTATATATTTTAATTGATACCTCCTATAATTGCGCCATGGTTTCTTATTTGTTTGCATGGTTTGTGATTCCTTTCTGTTGTAGACAGGATGTCTCTAATGAGATGACTCCAAAACTTACATTCACCTTGTCCAGTCTTTGTTTTTGCTGTGCATTATGTCTGTTTAATGGGTTTTCTCAACTATTTTCTCATGATTTTAATTTATTTTATTTTGTGTGTGATCTCTGGTGTCACCGTCTCTTTACCGTGTGGTCAGCGACTATTTTGATGGTGATTTCCAGGATTACCTGGAGCCAGGGAATAAGGAACTGAGAGTCTTTGCAGATTTCCTGTGGGTCCTGGAATTGTCTCGTTTCTGCTTGTTCTGAGCTAAGGATAAGCAGAAGTCCTACCTTGAGGTCTGTTCTGAGCATGTAGTCTGGTTTAGGCAAGCATGTAGCTTCCCAAGTTCCTGGTATAAACCTGCCCGGGGCTTTCTCTGTCCCTGTCTTAAAGGAACTCTGGGTCAGCTTTCTCCTAGTTTTCAAGGAATCTTCAGGCAGGTGTGTCCCTATCAGGAATAGTATTCTGTTATTTTTGTGTTGGTATTAATTGAATCTCACATTTTGTTGACTGTTTTCTTTTCCTTTTCCTTTTTTTTAAATGAGAGCTACTTTTCTGGAATATTTATTTTTTAGAATATTTTCATCAGGTTTTGTCATCTTGAGCAGAGTAACCTGATACTAAATAAGTTGGCATGGAATCCATTTTTTTCTCTAATCTCTGAAATTACAAAACATTTTTATTTTTTTCTCATTTAAGTGATGGGAAGATTTTTTTTACCAACAAAGCCGTCTGTGCCTATGGGTATCTTTGATGCCTTGTTTTTAACTATAAACTTCTTTAGCAGATATAGGACTTGGTAAATTTTCTATTTCTTCATTATTGCTTTTGCCAAGTTGTGAGTTGAATTAGTAGTAATAATATCCCTGTTTCCTTTTTGATAACCAATATTTTCTTTCTTTGTTGGTGGGTTTGTTAGGCATTTAACAACTACTGTTCTATGTAAAATACTTTTTAGTTGTATAGTTTCCTCTTTTTGATGTGATTTTACGATCCTGAGAATTTCTTTCTTTTTTTTTTTAACCATTTCATTTGTTACAAATCTGTTTGAATGTGTTCTAGTTTCTAGAGTTATAATTTAGTTTTTAGTTATAGTTTAGTTATAATTTTGGTTTTTAGTTTTCTAATATTTATATTTAGAGCAATAAGTTATGCAAAGCACCAGTTAAACTTTTTTTTTTTTTTTGGTTTTTTCGAGACAGGGTTTCTCTGTGTAGTCCGGGCTGTCCTGGAACTCACTCTGTAGACCAGGCTGGCCTTGAACTCAGAAATCCACCTGCCTCTGCCTCCCAAGTGCTGGGATTAAAGGCATGTGCCACCACTGCCCGGCGGATTGCAAGATATTTACTTTACTCACTGAATATATAATTTTTTTCTTTAGTTGGGGTTTTTTTGGTTTTTCAAGACAGTTTCTCTGTGTAGCCCTGGCTGTCCTGGAACTCACTCTGTAGACTAGGCTGGCCTCGAACTCAGAAATCCACCTGCCTCTGCCTCCCAAGTGCTGGGATTAAAGGCGTGTACCACCACCGCCCAGCAAGTTAAACTTCATCTTATAAGCTTATATAAATGAATCAACTTAAAATGTTTTCTAGATATCCTTGTGACTTAGAACTCTGTTTACTCCCGGACATTTAGGGGTTTTTAACTTGTATTCTCCATTATTATATACGAAGTGCATGGATTTTTAGAAGCATGATTATTTTAGCCAACTTTCATTAATTGGTTAAACTTATTTAATTTACTTCTGGTATTACTTATTGCTATGGTCAAAGTCAGTAGCCAGCCACTTCCTTTAAGTTTGAAGTAATTCTTTTCCCAATTCTTACTTTTGACATACAATTGCTGCGGGCTCAAAAGATGTGGGACCCAGGTTCTAAAGTCCATGTAATTACACGGAGCCCTCCTAATTTTCATGGCTACACTGTTTTTTTGTTTTTTTTTTTTTGGTGTGTGTGTCTCTTTTTTGGTATTATTTTTAGCATATGACTTGTGAGGGCCATGAAGAAAACCCATGAGAGGTCATGACCAGACATGGACTCATTTCATGACATCTTAGGGAAGTCATGACAATCATTGTCTGGTACAGTATGATATTGTACCAGAGTGGGTGTGCAGCTCTTTCTTTAGCATATTGCTGTGCTTTTCACAGCAGTAAACGAATTCTGCTGTCTTCAAAGCATTTAATGAGAGAGAGAGAGGGAGTGGGGAGGAGAAGGTGGTGGTGGTGGCGGTAGTGGAGGAGGAAGAAGAGGGAGAGGAGGAGGAGGAGGAGGAGGAAGAGGAGGAACAAGAAGAGGAGGAGGAAGAAGAGGAAGAGGAAGAGGAGGAGGAGGAGGAAGAGGAAGAAGAGGAGGAAGAGGAGGAGGAGGAGGAGGAAGAGGAAGAAGAAGAGGAAGAGGAGGAGGAGGAGGAGGAGGAGGAGACGACGACTGAGTTGTGTGGAGGTCAGAGGGCAGCTCTTCCTTCCACCACATGGGTCCTGAGGATCAAACTCAAGCTGTTTGACTTAGCCACAAGCACCTTCACCCGCTGAGCCATCTTGCCAGGCCTGATGTCACTGTCTTTATAATTGTCTTTGGGACTAAATTTCTTAAGTACCACTGTGGAGATCACAAAATGTTCTGCTTTAGTGAGCAAACCACATAACATAACATGTACCTCGAAGATTTGGAGACTGATAGGTTGGGCAGTCAGGCAGAGGTCTGCCCTCGGCTAGCACATGGACTGTTGGAGTTCAGTTCCCCAGGGAAGTGCTTGGGACAAGGGAACGTGGGCATTATCAATGCAAAGAGGCAGGGAAGCCAGGACATTTATGTTCCTGAGATTAGACTATTTGTGAGCTACCTCCTGGGAGGAGGTAGATTCATAATCAAGTCTCACCATTTGCATGAACAAAATGAGTTTTAGTTGCTCGAGGAGAGCCCTTCAACAAAGATTCAGATACTCACCTTATAGATCAGACCAAATGTATGGAAATGTAAGAAAGTCTGAGAGAATATGAGCACATCACTGCCACTGTCGGCTATTGCACTGTGGTGTGAACACAGCACTGCCACTGTCAGCCATTGCACTGGGGTGTGAATGCAACACTGCCACTGTCAGCCATTGCACTAAAGTGTGAACACAGCACTGCCATTGTCAGACATTGCACTATGGTGTGAACACAGCACTGCCACTGTCAGCCATTGCACTATGGTGTGAACACAGCACTGCCATTGTCAGACATTGCACTACGGTGTGAGCACTGCACTGCCACTGTCAGCCATTGCACTATGGTGTGAACACAGCACTGCCACTGTCAGCCATTGCACTATGGTGTGAACATAGCACTGCCACTGTCAGACATTGCACTACGGTGTGAACATAGCACTGCCACTGTCAGACATTGCACTACGGTGTGAGCACTGCATTGCCACTGTCAGCCATTGCACTAAAGTGTGAACACAGCACTACCACTGTCAGTCATAGCAGTATAATATGCCTATCTTCAACTATTAAGATAGCAGCAAATTATTTTATAAAGTTATGCTAAATTAGTCCCATGAGATTTTTTTCTACCTCTTTGCCCATATTTGATATTGTCAGCGTCTTGCCTTTCTGTTGGGTGCAAAGAGGTATGTCATTGTCCATTTCTGTAGTAACTTGGTATTAACGTACTTGGTTTAATATATTTAGGAAAAAGAGTTATAGTTCTAACAAAAATCCATGTTGGTAGTTAGAGAGAGAAGAGAGAATGAGAACTTTGAAAGAACAGAAATAAGAGCAGGCCCTTGTGGCTGACGGCTGAGAGTACAGCTGATTGTCCTTCCACACCATCTCAAGTTGCCATCTTGCTTGGTGGGCATGGCTGAGTCTTAATGAATGGAAAGGTTATTTTGGGGCTACGGTGAACTCACTGTGGGACTTGCTCTGAAATATTTTATAGGAAGCTGAGGAAAGCTGTTCATGGGAGTGTCTCACTGTAGGGCGTTGCTTAAAAAAATGGCTGAGAGGAAGCTGGGAGAAGCTGTTGGTGGCTGGATGCTGCCGGCCACGATGTGTTGTGTTGTAATTTAGTGCTGGCAAAGCCACACAGTCTGCATGAACAGTGGACCTAGGAAGCAAAATCCTTTTCTCCCCAGAGTCGCTTCCAGGGAACTTTGTGAACAAATCATGCTGGTCGACTGTAAAACTCCTTGCCATCTGGCAAAGAACAAGGATTTGAAGGGTCCGGGTCTATTTTAACACAGTAGGCAAATGGATGAATGGGAGGTAAGAAGGTACCAGATGGGTGACTGCTACAGCGCACCCGTAGAGATTCAGCTTCCATAGGAGTTTGTTGAGCATATTTGACTCCCTGGTAACAACCTGAATCACTGTGTTTACCTAAGAAGACACACTTCTTACAAGTCAAGAGCTTTTTACCTTGGCCACAAAATGAGAAAGCGTAATCCCCAGAGGCGTTGTATTGACCATCGCTTGTTTGGATTCTTTCCTTTGTTCCCTCTCAGCCACACTGAGTGATCAGTCTAGCTGTAAAATTAGCTTCTGACTGCTTGTGTGCAAAATAGGATTGTGAAAAGAGTGATATGTACACACACACACACACACACACACACACACACACACACACACACACACACACTGAAGCTATGCCAGCCTTTCAAAGAACACAGCTTGTGATGTTATGGTTTTGTCCTTTTCTATCTGCCCACTGGAATTTCGCTTAGGGAATGACCTGGCTCGAACACCAATCTCAACGTCTCTGTTATCCTGGTATAGTTGGCAAGTTACTGTCCACTAGAGTCTTTAATTATTGTAGTTCTCAGTAACAAAAGTTTTCAGAAATATCCTGCCGCTACCTCTTTTTTATACTTTTGAGTTAATTATTCCCAGTGTAAATAGTTTTCCTTTTTAACTTAGCATGTATTTTTAACGAATACATCACATGATAGTCACGGAGCGTTTTGATTCAGTCCTATTGTTTGTAGCTTCCTATTTTGTTATCTTGTTTTTTATGCTTAATTATCTTTCAATAGTCATACATTTCATTAAAAAAAAAAAAAAACCAACAAACTATTGGTGGATGTAACTTGAGGCCTGGGGTAAGGTTCTTAGCATCCTGTTAAGGCAGCTGTAAGCCTTGGAACTTTCTGTTGCCCGGGTGACCCATGCCCTCAGGCTTACCGCTTGCTTTTGTGTGGGTTTCTAGGGAACAGAGCGGATAGAATGAACGAGGAGTATACATCCATGTTAGTAAGCGATTTATTGAATGGTCTTGGTAGTCCAGCCTTGGCTGTTTCCCGATGGGAGGGACTGTGCATGAGATTGGGAATCTCGCAGACCCAGTCTGGTGCTGGAGTCCAAGGGAGGGCCTAGAGATCAGTCAGTTTTCAGTCCACATTGGAATCTTGAAGAGGTGGATTCTGACACCAGAGAATTAAAGGGTCAGGATAGATGAGCTTGCCGGTGACAGTGAGGACAGCAGACAGAAAGGATGAATTTCCCTTTTCCTTGTACTTTGTGTGCCTTGCCACCAGGTATGACTCGTTTAGGGTGGGTCTTCTGACCTCAGATGGATTAGGGTGGGCCTTCCACTTCAAATAATCCAGCCAAGAAAAGTCCCTCACAGGTGCTCCAGGGGCTTGGCTTTGTCACTTGAGGATGTAGTTAAGTTGACAACCAAGATTAGTCATCACCGTGCTGGTATGCCGTTACTCAAAGAACAAGTCATTGTTCCCATGTCAGAAGTATCCTGTGGCACACTGACATGCCTCTTTGCTGTGGGCTTTGCTTCCCGTTTTTGTCTTCATCTTTCCTCAGGCTGGGCTTGCAAGCACACACTTTTTTGGGGGCAGTTTTTGTGAGATAGAGAAATCTCTAGCCCCAAAGCAGCTTTTTTGTGCCAGGCTCCTCTTAAAGAATCTGTGAGTTCTGGGCCTTGACTTGGTCACTAGATACAGTTGCTGATCAGACTTGGACTATTTAAAAATTATTCCACTTTTAAATGAGAGGTGACTGTCTGGATTACCTCATCTGCTATTATTGGAAGTGAAAAATTAGAATAAGTTAACTAGCCTCTACTTTGTTTTTCTCATCTGTAGTATGGAATTATTGACTATTTTACAGGGTTTTTGAGGTTTTAAAATAAAAGTGATATATTATCCACTTATAGTAGTACTTGCTATATAGAACATGTTTGTTATCTTGAGAACATAGAGATTTGTCTGTAGCTCATCAATTTTTTTCCCAAGCATAAATTTGCATTTTTATTACCAAAACCATTTGTTGGAATTGTGAAAGTCTTTCAGATAATGTTAGCATTGACTGGCTTGTCAACCTTTTAACTGTCTTCTAATGTTTTTAAGGCTCCATATACTAGATGGAAAATCTTAATAATCTTGATTTTATTTAAAAGTGGATTATGATCCTGATATCTGGGTATATATGTATGTCTGTTTATGTGACTGCAAAAAGCCAGTTATCTGTGACGTATGTATGTATATATACATATGAAGGGTAAATGAAAATTTTAATTATGGACTTGCTGATGAAGTAATTTGTCTAGAAGTGAAGTACATCTAAAATTTTAATATTAATACTTAATTTTAATATTTTAAGATTCTGAAAAAAGTTTTTCTAATGGTTTAAGTATAGATAGAAAAATAAAACATTTTGATACACTCTTATTTTTAAAATTGGCAGAGATTGTGTACAAATGTAACGTGGTCAAGAGAAGTTGATAAAAATGGGCATTGAACTCTGATGTAGCTTACGGCTGCATAATGATTGTGACGGGCTGAGATCACGTGCAGCCGCTGCCCTCAAATCGTGCAGCCATCACCCCCAAATCACGTGCAGCTGTCACCCCCAAATCACATGCAGCCATCACCCCCAGACGCAACCCTGTCCATCTGCGCTGTTCAGAGGCCATTTGATCGTCCTTGCACCAGAGCCTAATTTTAGTGAAGATAAAATTTAACCTCGTCAACATTTTGTCAACACAGAACCCGTCAGTAAAATGTTCAGTCTTTCACTGACTTTTCCTATGATGTCCGTTGAAACGGTCGTGGTTTATCCAATTTGAGGAAATTTAGACAATTTCTTTTCAGTTGTAGAGACGGAATTGTTTAGATTGTCAATATAGCCTCCAATTTGTAAACTGTTAGGTCTCATTGTTTTGGCCTAGTGCATGACATAATGCTACCTTAAGGTAATTGTTTTCCTGATTTTTCTATTTTAGGTTAACAGAACCTTCTGGATATTTAACAGATGGTCCAATTAACTATAAATATAAAACAAAGTGTACATGGCTAATTGAAGGCTAGTAAGTATACAATTTGAGATCAATACTTTGATTTTATCCTGAGATGCTAAAGCAATGTCTAATGCCAAAGTGTCAGGTAAAATCACTAGCTGTATGTTTCATTTCCTTGCTTTTTATTGGAGCATATGCATAATTTTTATAAAGTTTAAGGATGTAAACCATAGTGCCTTCCATTAATGGTATAATAGATAAATATATATTTTGTTTTTGAATTACATTTATTGCAGGACCAAAACACATTAGGCCTCATGGCTTTTGGGAAACATCTTGTTAGGAAGTTTACACATTCTGCAGAGAGTATAAAGGTATTCCATGCTGGCTTAGGCCACTAGTTAATATTTCCAGCATTTTAATTCTGATAGTCTTTTCAAGAAACTGTACTGTGCTAAGGATCTTTTAAGA
The DNA here is from genome assembly GCA_021653895.1 of Mastomys natalensis. Taxonomy (NCBI): domain Eukaryota; kingdom Metazoa; phylum Chordata; class Mammalia; order Rodentia; family Muridae; genus Mastomys; species Mastomys natalensis. The sequence continues at coordinate 1,452,324 of JAJTUV010000060.1, forward strand.
ATATTTTCGTAACATTTTGTGGATAGGACGGTTATTAACCTTGGCTCCTTTTCAGAGTGAGGTGTGTTCTAGCTACTTAAACTTTATTATGAATTGGTAGGGATTCTTTGGTACCATTCTATGACTGTATTTGGAAAGCAAGGCTTTTCAGATTACTTTAAAAGTCTTTAGAATCACAGCAGCTACATCTGCTCCTGATCTGTCGTCTTACTTTGTTCTTTGGCGTGTATCACCATTGAGGAAAAAAAAAAATTTGAAAGAACCCAATGCCTCCACTTAAATGTTCTGTATCAATGAGAATTGTTGCTTCTGAGTATTGAATTTTTGTGACCAACTTTATTCAAGTACAACTTGATGTGATACAATGTATTCATGTTAGTATATAATTTAATATGGTTTCAGTAAAAAAAAATACACAAAGTATATAATTTCTGCCTTAATCAAGTATATAATATCTGACTTTTATTGCTGACTGAATTTTTAAGAAAAAGATATGTTTTGAAAACCTATATCTTGACAGTATATCAGGTTTTTTTCTTAGTGATTTAATGATTTGTTGAAAAATATCTGAAATAGATTTTAAATAAAATTACTATGTCTAATTCTAAAAATATTATATTTTATATGCTAAATATGAATTTGAAGGTACTTTATTTTTTTTCTTTCAGTCCAAATGCAGTGTTACGGTTAAGATTCAATCATTTTGCTACAGAATGCAGCTGGGATCATATGTATGTTTACGATGGAGATTCAATATATGCGCCTTTAGTAGCTGTACTTAGGTGAGTAATTCTGATTACACGATAAGCTTAATCGAGCTGTAGGGAAGTAAACAGCTGTGTGATATGTTTTATTTGAAGTCCACGCTATTGCCTTATACTTGGATTTATGGTGGTTATTGCTGACTGGATTTTAAGGATTGTTATAATGAATACCTTTTGTGCACCATGACTTAGCCTAAGTGCAAGCACAGTGATGCTAATATGACAGATGAATAAAATCCACACTGCAGGAACTCTAGGCATCTTTATAACACTTTTTATTTCTACTGTATTTAGTGTTTTCCTTTAAGTAGGTTTAAATATGTTTTCATCAATCTGTTTAGAGATATTTGGGTGAGTTCAGGCTGACAAGTGAGCTAAGGTTTGTATTTTTTTTATAGTTGTCTTTCTGTGTTAGTGAACTGAGCAAAGTTTGAATTCTGAAATCAAGGATTAAGTTATACTTGGTGTAAGGGTTTAATAAAGGAGGTGTTGCTACAATTCACAGAAGTTTGAAAATCTTAGTTACTTCCTAATATTTTATAAGTCATATATTCGGGACATTAATCTTGATGTCATAGCATTTTAATATCAATTTAAACTTTTAAATAATGCTGTCTCACTGGAAAGCTGTGAGTAGGTGGAAAATATATGAAATATATAAAAAAGTATTAAATGTAGATTCTGTATTCAACTTAGCCAGCTTGACTGTTGACATGTTGCCTGTTAGGTTATTATCCCATATCTCTCTCGTTTTATCAATGGTGAAAACTTGAGCATAGATTGAAGTTTGTTGTCCCCTCAGTGATTTTAATTTGAAATATTCTTTTCACTGTCCTCATCAGTAATTTGAAAATCTGTTGGTCAAACATTCAAGGGCTGGTATTTCCATTTTATCTTATGATTCTATAATTCATGACTTTAAGAGTGAATCTGTACTAAGTAGTATTGATTCTGTGATAGTAGTAGGTATTTAGTCTGTGATAGTGCTGTAAATACTTTTAGAACATTTAAAAAGATCTATCTATCTATCTATCTATCTATCTATTATCTATCTATCTATTACCATCCTCTATCTACCTATCTATCTATTTATCTATCAATCATCTATCTACCTATTTATCATCTATCTATCTATCTATCTATCTATCATCTATTTATCTATCTACCTACCTATTGTGTGAGCACGCGCGCGTGCGCGCGCGCACACACACACACACACACACACACAGACACACACACACACACACACACACATACACACACACACACACACACACGTGCATGTGCACAAGAGCATGTGCATTTAGAGGCCAGAAGAGGGCATTAGATCCCCTGGAGCTGGCTGTTGTGAGCCATCTCAAATGTGTTTCTGAGGACTGAGTTCTTGTCCTCGGCAAGAACAACTAACACTCTCAACTGAGCTCTTGACCATCTGAGCTTCCATTTTGAGTTTTTTGAACATTAAAAAAAAAGCAAAGTTAGAAATAGTAATTTAAGGACACCAGATAGAGATGTAATAGACCCACGAGAGTAATTATGATGTAAGAAAATTTATTATAAATAAGATAGTGGGTTTACACATTTACTTTGACAGCATACCATTTTGCGATCATTAATTTTCTGGGATTGTTAACTGACTGTTACTTAGCTGTCTGTATCTTTTTAGTTTTTTCATTTATCCAATGACTTTACATTCATTTATCAAATTTTAACCAACTTTTCCCTGTTACTAAAGGAATCTTTCCTGAGATAATTATCAGGATGGGCTTAGTCTGCAAAGATGGCACTGGAAACAGTTCATCATCAAGCATGTCTGGTACCAGTCCTGAGTGTACCAGTCACTTTTCCGATAGCTTGGCACAATCTGTGGTCATCTGAGAGGAGGGAACCTCAGTTGAGAAGATGCTTCCGTAAGACTGGGCTATAGGCTAGCCTGTAGGATATCTTTTAAGTTTGTGATTGACATGGGAAGGCCCATCCTATTGTAGGTGGTAGCATTGCCTTGGACTGGTGGTCCTGGGTTCTATAAGAAGGTAGGCTGAGCAAGCCATGAGGAGCAAGCCAGTAAGCAGCATCCTCCATGGCCTCTGCAGTAGTTCCCACCTCCAGGTTCCTGCCCACTTTGAGCTCCTGCCCTACTTTCCTCAGAGGATTATGATTTCGAATATGTAAGGCAAATAAACCCTTCTCTCAAGTCGCTCAGACACTGAGTGCACGGAAAACTCAAGTTTATTGAATATCTACTTGATGCAAAGCTTTGTGGCTGCCAGTTTAGATGTCCCCTATAAACCTCTCAGAAATCTGGGTAAAGTTCTATTGTCCCCTACTTGACAAGTGAGAAAACTGAGACTCAGAGAAACCATTTATTTACTTCTCGTAGGTGATAAGCCAGGATTAGGGTTTCAACCTCAACTCAGAAGCACATACTGTTTAATTCTACTTTGTTAAGAAAAATCATATTATAATTATAACACTATATTTTTTTACTCAGCCATCTACACGGGCATTTATACCATTTAACAACCTACTCAAATACCAGAGAGCGTTAGAAGCCTGGAGGATATGATGAGGAACAAGGCAAAGGTCCCTGATGAGTTCAGACACTAGGCCTAGGTACCAAGCCTATCCTCACTGTCGACGCCAGTTGGGAAGTTGGGGAATCTTGTCTTTCTTTCTCTTTGTTTGGCCGTAAATTCAGTTATCCCATGCTTCCTAATTGTTGATAATCTTCAAGAGTGGTTCATAGAACTCATCCAAGTGCTGCATTTGTGGCTAAAGTTCTTATTATTAAGAGTAGAAGTTGAAACCAGCCTAAAAAGAGGGTGACTTAGTTAGGGTTTTACTGCTGTGAACAGACACCATGACCGAGGCAAGTCTTATAAGGACAACATTTAATTGGGACTGGCTTACAGATTTATAGGTTCAGATCAGTATCATCAAGGTGGGATCATGGCAGCATCCAGGCAGGCATGGTGCAGGAGGAGCTGAGAGTTCTACATCTTCATCTGAAGGCTGCCAGCAGAATACTGACTTCCAGGCAGCTAGGATGAGGGTCTTATAACCCACACCCACAGTGACACACCTACTCCAACAGGGCCACACCTCCCAATAGTGCCACACCCAGGGCTGAGCATATGCAAACCACCACAGAGGAGCACAGAATGAGATTGGGAATGATGGCAAACACTAAGTGTTGCGTCCTTAGATGCATCCGCCTAGTGCATCAGTGCTGCTACACTTGGAGATCCCGGAGTTTCAGGTGTCCAGGAGTTGGTTCGCTGAGTAGACTTGGTTGAATCACTGGTCATGAGAAGGCTGAATACAGATCTTTATTTTGCCCTCCAGTATTAAGTCATGTTGATCCCAGATGACTTCAGCTCTCTAATCCCATTGTGACTTAGTTGGAGTGACCGTCCGGAACCTGAAGTGTAGCATTAGATCCCATGATGATGAAGGGACCCGTTGACAGAGACCGTCAGGAACTACTCTAAATAGCAAAGACAGTTTGTCCCTCGAGAAATTGTAGGAATTCGAAGATCATATGCAAAAAACCAGCAGCCAAAGCTGCCCCTACTTTTTTTTTTTTTTTAAAACTACGCAATACTTATCCATGAAGACAAATTTCCCATACGTATTATGTATAGTCCCATAATGAAAGGGGAATATATCATTTCTGACAATTAACTAATCGTTCATGGTGAACTTTGTTATGAGTAATAGAATAAGAGGCGAAGTGTAGTTCCAGATAGAACATTTGACAGGGAGAAAAGCACGGATGACTGTGTAGGCAGTAAGAACAAGCTCGAGATAGCTTTCTCTGGCTATTCTAAAAACGCTGGATAGCTCATCTCTTGCGGACCAGAAGGCTAGTCTTTACCCCAGGTTCTCTTTTGATTATCCCATGAATCATCACCCTGTGACCCCAGCCCCTCGATTCTCAGGAGGACACAGCCAACACAAGCACGGACAATCAGATAGCTGAAGCCCAGACCCCATTGTGCAGTTACCATTCTGAGCACTTCTGGACAAAATTCACTCTGTCCTAGGCTGACCTTGAACTTGGGAATGTGCCTGCATTTGTATCTGCCTGTTTTAGTATCTTTCTAACAAGCTGGCTCTGTTCCTTTAGATTTGTCAAACTCCTTATACAATTCATGTTGCATCCTTACATTTTTGCATAGTGAGAAACTATATATTTTTGTACTCATTATTTCAGTGTTTTTTCCTACAGCCTTAAGGGCTGTCCTGAAGGTCTCAGCATTTACCATTTTGCTGAGACATTAGACACACCCTCACCTCCCAGACTCATGACGTCTCTGATAATTGTGGAGTCATTAACCTTGGCAGAGAGGACATTCCTTGAAGGAGGAACATGAAAATATGTACACTACTATACAAACAATCCTTACACCCACACCATCAACACTTGTGGAGGCTTATGCCCTGCTGGCTCTGTTCCTTGGGGAGGAAACCATGCCATACTGTTCCTTACATGGCCAAGCCGGACTTGGCACAAAACCTCCTAAGGAGCTGTGTAGAAACATGTATTCACCATTGACTGGGCACCGGTGACAGCAAAGAGATGATTTTTTACAAGTTCAGCTTAGTGAGTGAACGAGTCTGTTGGGGTTAGCTTGCAGGAACATGGGTGAAAGGTCACTTATAGGGTAAGGGTGACTGAAAGGTAGTTGCACCCCTGAGAAAGCCCCCACAGTGGATAAGTGACAAAACCTGCATCCTCTGATCTCCCTGCCCAACATGTGGACAGCTGGACAAGTTTCAGAGTTTCCCAGCCTTTCTTCTGAGCTCCTGAGTCTTCCAGGCCTACACTGTCCCTCCGGGAGTGGGGGGAGTTTTGTTTGTTTTTTTCTTAATTTGGAAGAAATAGCTATAAACAAAACAAAACCCAGCACTTCCTCTGGCTCTTATATTCTTTTCTCTCCCTCTGTGTTTCCTAAGCCTCAGAGGAGTGAAGAGACGTTAGTTTATGTCTCCTTTTACAAGATACACAACAGATGTAATCCCACTACTGTGAGAAACACATGTATATTGTAAAACTAAGACTGACGTTATGGAAAACAAACTCTGTTGACAGCCTTCTTTTAAAACCTGCCCTCTTTTCTTTACCATCATACCTAGTAGATGCACTAAAGTCATGGGGTTGTTTACTTTTTAATTTGTATTTGAAAATAAAACATCTTTTGGATCTCATTTTTCTATCAAACGTGATTGTTTGGACGGAATTCAGTTCCCGTGGATGCCTAAATATTACTTTAATTTGGCAAAACTTTACTATTTTGAGAAGTGAAAAACCTGAAAAAAGTCCTAGGGTGAGTCTCAGAAGTCAAATGTAAAAGATTCTATTTAATATTCTACCTTAATATTCTATTTTATAATATTCTAAAGAAACCTATATAGCAGCAGAATGGGCCTGAAGGTGCAAAGTTTTGATGGTAAAGTATATAAGATAACCATCCAATGATGGAAAGGCCCTGTAGCTCAATTGTGGTGATTCTACAAGGGTACCTTTAAATCCAATTGGTTGTATTGTAGGGAAATAATTCTTTGATGAATTTAAATCAAATTCATTTAAATAAAAAAAATGAATTTAAATAGAAACCAGGAATCCACTAATTCAAAATGTAAAATTTGTCAACTTCTTCATTCAATCGCATGTTTTCACATATTTAGAGAGATTAAATGGTCTAAAATGAGGAATGTAGTTTTTCAGATGAACAGGGAGAAAGAGGGCTGTATCAAAGCTGGGTATGGTTGCTCACCTCTGTAATCATCGTAAGTTCAGGGTCAACCTGCAGTGTGGGCTGCAATATGAGACTATGTAAGTAAACCAACAAAACCAAACTGAACAAAAATACAGCAACAACAAAAATCCAGAAAAACCAAAAGCAAACTGAACAAAAATTAACAACAAACAAAAACACACAAACAAAAGAAAACAAAACAAAATGCATCGACCAAAGAAATATCTGGTTCTTAGAACCTCTGTACATTTACTCCCCTGCCTCTCAGCATATGTTTCTGCTGTGTGCTAATTGACCTAGATGAATATTTGTCTGGCAATATTTGTGCTTTAATACAATAAAAGGCAGAATTTCAAATAATCAAAAGTACCTTAAAAGTGTCTGGCACCTAGATTGTTCTAATGTAAATGTACAGTTTTAAGTGGATTTCATTGTAATCAGTAAAGTGGTCTAGAATATTTCTTTTGGCTTCATTACTGTTTGGAGTCATAGGCCAAGAAAAAAGCTACTTTTTTTCCCAACTACTTGCTACATTGTTAAGGTGGCTTAGAATGAAGCCTTAGGATGAGTTAAGTCGGGATCCATTGTGTAGCCATTGTCACGGGATGGCGAGCAGAATAAGGAGGAGCGATGAGACATTTCCAAAGAGGGTTAGGAGAAGAGAATGAAGAGCAGTGAGAGGAGGAGCAAGAGGAAGAGGAAGTTCAGGAGGAGGAGGGGAAGAAGAGGGAAGAAGGATCAAAGGGTGGAGGGAGACGAGGGAGGGAGGAGGTGGTGAGGCAGCTTGAGAGTGTGTGTTAGTGTGTTAGCAGCAGTAGACCTGGCGGAATAGAAATGTGTAAGTTTGGTATTCGTTTTCCTGCTAGTTCTCCCTCTTCACGTGCGTGCGTGAGTGGGTGCGGTCACTCTAATTGGATGATGTTTTTGAGCATATTTTCTGTGCACAGTCACAGTGGATCCCTACATTTCTCATTTCTGATCTCCTTTAGTGGCTTGATCGTTCCAGAAGTGAGGGGTAACGAGACGGTGCCTGAGGTGGTCACGACGTCTGGCTACGCGCTGCTCCACTTTTTCAGTGATGCTGCATATAACCTAACTGGCTTCAACATATTTTATTCGTGAGTATTTGTTCAGTCTCACCTAGAAAAACACACCTCACATATATGAATGTTCTATATACATGGAATAGGTCAGTGTATTTATTTTCAATGTATATAAGATCTTTGTCTAAACCACCTGATATATTAGCAATATACCACAGATTGTCCTCTAAGTCTGATTTTTATGATAGTTTTCAAGTCTGGCATGTCTTGCAGCAAGTTGTGCAGTTGAAAAGTTGATTAAAAATTTAAGATTGTTGTGGTACATGGTTAAGTAAAGCACACTAGAGTGGTTTGCATGTATAGCAACACGTATGTGGGATCGCATGGAGCCCTGCACTGCCATTTTGTGCTCTAACATAGTTAACTTGTAGATTGAAGAGGTCTGTAGGAATTAAGGTCTGACAGTCCCTCTGTCCAGGGACATCCTAGGGGCTATAGCTACATTATGGAATTATATCTCTTTTACAACAGTTTAACCAAGAGAACTGGTTTTCTCATGTTACACTCGAAGCAATGAGGCACGGGAGATAGACTACTTGGCGTACTGCTCTATCTTTTAAAATCAGAACAGTGATCATTGAAAATCTGATATGTGTCTGACTCTTTGTACAAAACTTGCTACCTGTAGAATTCTTTGAGAACTGACTTTACCTCTTTACAGGTGGGTGGACTTCAGCAGTTAATCTGTCTTGGGTTAGGACGTCTGACTGGGACACTGGTGCTCAGTCTCGTCGCTTGTCTGAGATCTGTCGAAACTGTTCTCGCAGTCTTCATTTAATTTTGGTCGGTCTCCAGAAGTTTGCCGATTTCTTCCAGTTTATTAGACTACAGGTTTTCAGAGAAGCTCCAGTGAGGATTGGACATCGTTTGTGTCCATGTACGCTTTGCCTGTTACCTCTATTAGTTTGGGACTTCTGTCTTTATTTGATTAGTTTGGTTAAGGTTTGCCAGTCTTGCTCACCACTTTGAAGAACTCACCCAAGTCTCTTCTTTCTTTCTGTTGTTCATTCTGTTCTGTTAGTTTCTTCCTTGAGACTTACTGTTATTTCTATCTACTGATTTTGACTTTTGCTTGCTCTTGTTTTTTTAAGACCTCATGTTCCTTCATTAAGTTTTTAAATAAAGACTTCTGTGATTTTATTCAATGATATTTATAACAATAAGTTTATCTCTGATAATCATGTTTACTTTAATGCATAGGTTCTGCTATACTGGGTTTTCATTTTGACTTGATTGGAAGTTTAAAAATTCATTCTGGAGTCCGTTTCTCGGTCTTTATGAATTTGTATATTTTCAGTGTTTGGTTGGTTTCTATTCATCCCGCTGTGATGAGAGAGACTGAGAGATTGTTGCAGTTTATTTGTTAAGACATGCCTTGTGTCCTACAATGTGGTCCATTCTAGAGAATGTTCCCATGGGCTGCTGAGAAGAATGTGTGCACTGCAGTGTTTAGCCAGGGTAGCATTGATGACTGTCAAGTCGTTTGATGTATGATGTCATTTAATGTGATAAGTCTTCGTTGGACTTTGTCTGGGTGGTCTGTGTTGTCGAGTGGGGTGTTGGCATCACCTCTTGTTACTGTGCTGACGTCAGTCTGTGTCTTTACATCCAACACTTGTCTTGTGAGGCTGGGTTTGTTTCTTGATATAATAATACGGTCCCCTTAGTTAATATGAAAATTACTTCTTTCCTCTTCCAACCAATTTCAGGTTGAACGTCGTCAGTTCTACACATCAGTGTGTGGTCTCTTTATCAATTTTCCTTCATGCACCTCATGGGGTCTTTTAGCGTCTGTTTGTCATGAAGACCTTCTGTCTTCTTCAGTTAGGACGGACAGTTTTGCTGAGTTCCTGTCTCTAAGAGATTGTGCAGGTCTTGTGAGAAGTCTACGTGGTTATGATTAGTGTCTGTATATGTGACTCATGCTTTTGTCAGGCAGCTTGCAGTATCCTTTGTTTGGTGCACTTAGTACTTTACCTTAATGCTTAGTACTTTTCCTGTATGCTTAGTACTTTCCCTGTACACTTAGTACTGTTCCTGTACACTTAGTACTTTTTCTGTACACTTAGTACTTTTTCTGTACACTTAGTACTTTACCTGTATGCTTAGTACTTTCCCAGTACACTTAGTACTTTTCCTGTATGCTTAGTACTTTTCCTGTACACTTAGTCCTTTGTCTGTGTTTGAGATGAGGGCTTCTTCTCTGGTCCTAACTGGAGTGCTGCATGCCTCCTATATCTGATAGCCACTTTCCTTCTATATTTGGAAATTTTCTGCTATGATTTTAATAAGTGTATTTCCTATGCTTTTAGTTTGTACTTTCTATGACCGTGAGTTGGAAGTTTTGTTTAAAAGTGATGTCCTACAGGACATCATGCCCTGTCCGTAGATCCTTTATGGTTTTATGAATGTTTGATTTCAGCTACCTCACCGTTGAGCCCAGGTGATCTGTTACTCTACCTGATCTATTGGCATGGCTTCCCTACGTTTTTAATTTGACCTACTGAGTTTTTCATTCTGCAATTTCTGATTCATTTTTTCAAATATTTTTATCCTCTTGCTGGTCTTACCTTGGCTTCATATTTTATTCAGCTATTTGTAGCTTCTGAACTTATTCAGGAGTTTGTGTCCCTTTGATTTTTTTCAGCATACTTATTTCTACTTATTTAAAATATTTTAAATTTTATTTGTAAGTATGGTTTTTTTTTTTTTTTTTTTTGGTTTAAGTGTGTGTGTGTGTGTCTGTGTATCACATGCATACCTAGTGCCTACAGAAGATATTGCATCTCCTAGAACTGGAGTTACAGACAGTGTGAGCCTCTATGTGGGTGCTGGATATTGAACCTGTGTGCCCTAGAAGAATAGCCATTGCTCTCAGTCAATGAACCATCTCTCTAGTCCCTTACCATGTTTAATTTCATTACAACCCTTTTATATCTAGAAGTGCAGGAGTGAGGTAATGAGAGAGGTGCTCTCAGATGCTTTTAGAGAAATGACCACAGAGTCATTTGTCAATTTGTTTACTTTCTTCAAGAAGATAGAAATTGCGAATGAGAAAATTTTTCACCAGGAATAAAGTATTTGAAATACCTTTGAATCAGCAGTTTATTATGGGAATCTCTTCATACTATAATGTATCCAGATGTGTATACACAGCAGAAGTAAATGTATAGCAGACTGTAAGCAGTCAAGGGTATTAAAACACGTCTTCTGTATCTGTGTAAGTGGAGGCCTGTGCCTTAAAGTGTTAAGAAGTTCCTGGCTCTCTTAAATATATTCTTAAATATATTCAGAATATTTATTTACTTCTTTATAAACATCATGCTTGGAACTGTACAGTTGCTTCGGAAATTGAGCTTGTCCTTGAGATCAGAGTTTTGTTAGCAGAAGACATCTAGTGAATAAACTAAGACTCAGCAAATAAGTAACAATGAGATGAGAGGCGTGGAGGCGGTGGAATGATGGCTCAGTACCTGGGAGGCGGAGGCAGGAGAGCAGCCTGGACTACAGACTGAGACCCTGTCTCTAAAAACGGGGTACAGAAAGAGCTGGAGCCACCTTAGGAAACTGTGTTAAATTAATAAACACAAAAGAGAAAACAAAGCCTACGAGAATGACCCAAAATTCATTTTAAATTTTCTTGAATTTTCACATACGAATGATATCTGAGCCTGTGAATTATGTTTTGCAGAATCAATTCCTGTCCTAACAACTGCTCTGGTCATGGGAAGTGTACAACCAGTGTCTCTGTTGCAAGTCAAGTGTATTGTGAATGCGACAAATACTGGAAAGGGGAAGCGTGTGACATTCCTTACTGTAAAGCCAACTGTGGGAGTCCAGATCATGGCTACTGTGACCTAACGGGAGAAAAACTCTGTGTTTGCAATGATAGTTGGCAAGGTAAGCATGCGACGCTGTGATAGCGTGGGGATGGCGTGCGGATGGCGTGGGAGCGGCCGGGGGCGGCGTGGGGTTGACGTGGGGTTGGCGTGGAGGCGGCCGGGGGCGGCGTGGAGATGGCAGATGCAATGCTACACGGATCGTTTTAGTTAGTACACCCAAGTCTCAGGTGTTTTTGTTTTTTGGCTTTTTTGGTGGTGGTGGTAGTATGTTTAGGTTAACAGTCAAGTTCTTAGTTATCTGCATTTTCATAAATAAAATAGGGAAAGACCTGTCCACATGCTGTTTTAGGGATTAAGTGAAGTTACACGTTAAACTTAAAATTGGAGGCATGTGATCATTATAATCTTCTATAATCTTTTTGTTGACTCCTCAGAGACTGGATGACTTCACCTGACTTACTATGTGGTGTATTTAAACTTACCTCATGATTGGTAATATACTGTACTGCAAAAGTAAATTCAGCTTTGCAGGTATAGGATCATTTTAAATGTATTTCTTAGGAGAGACTGACCCTTGTGGCTATTTTTTTAAAAAGGACAGAGACTATTTCAATAAATAAAAGTTTACTTAGCTGCTTGTTGTAAAAATCAGGTTCCTCGGAAAGAATTCTAAAGTCTTCAGTCTGTCATTAAAGATTAGCTTTAAACCACATTGAAGAGTTTGGGGTTTCCTAAGCGTCTATAGTCATATATTTGTCATTGTGGAGTTAAACTAAAGGATAAGTATAGTTACCTGAAATCATCTGTTCAGGTCTGATTTGCTGATTATGTTTGCAGAGAAGCGTCTTTGTGCTAATATAGTACTTTTTGACAGAGGGAAGTTTGATGCACACATTACACAATTCAGAGGCATATTAAACACAGAGTATTTCTCTCTGACCTAATTAAGAACCACACAAGCACACTATACCAGTGATTTCCTAGCAAAAGGGATTTTATTATTGATAATTGATTATTTTGGTTATGACAGGTGCAAACTTTCAGGTGTCCATTAGTGGTGGGATGTGTATTTTAAGTAATCACTTGCAAATTTTGTGTCTTCAGAAAATGCTTTGAGGCTTTTTTCCAACTTAAAATTTTAAACTAAAATATTTTCATTTTCCATAATGATAGTTGTACATAAATAGCAGTTAAAGTACAGCCAGGGAAGTAAAATATGGCTTATCTACAGTGCTTTCTACATGAGTTTTAATTGCTGTATCATCTCAGTAATTTTGAAGGAGATGACTATATCTGTAATATTCCCCGTAAACATCCGCCCCTTTCTTTTGTTCTCTACTTGATTATTTCCTCTTCTAGTGTTTCATTTTCTGAGGATGGTAGAGACACGATTCAAAATAGCACACGTTCTAACTTTTTAAAATTATTACTGCTTTTATATTCTATTCTCAATAGTATTTCATGAAAGCACTCCATAAACTTCTGGAACCTGGTATGTCTCAGCACTCCAAAAGGGCGGAGCCAATCCTGTCTTTGTTTACTCTGCTGAAACAATGGGGGCATGAGCGGTCCAAGTGTATACACATGTAGCCATGAGCAGTGAATGCACACACTGGCAGGCATGAGCAGTGCAAATGTGCACCCACTGGCAGGCATGAACCATCTAAATGTACACACATGTCAGCCATGAGCGGTCCAAGTGTGCACACACTGGCAGTGAGCTTTGCCCTCTGGACAGTAGCATTTTATTAGGAGAGCACACAGGAAGAGCCTGATTAACTCTTGGGTTCCAATCTCAGCATTTTGGTTCATCTCTGGACCCCTTGCTTCATAGTTTCCTGTATTGCACAGCGAGATTCCTGCTCAGCTGTAGATTTTCCTTTCTGAACCTGCTCATCTAATTCTTTATCACTCTAATCTTTTTACTGCTGAAGACATCTTCCAAATCACAGAGGAGTGTGTTTTAAGCAAAGAAGGCACTCTTAAAGCTCTTGTCTCTCTCTTCCTGTAGGCAGCACTTGAAGGAACCAATAGCTAAAATGGACAAGAAATTTAGAAAATGCCTAGTCTGGCATTTTGAAATGTAGACAATTTTATTGTATAATTTAAATTTTGTCATAATATATACTTGACAAAGAATGATGCACACATGTGAAATTGATTAGACACTTCTATGGATGCATCTAGTTCTGTGACTTAAAAAATATTTAATTTTGGGGTACAGTTTTATGTTCATAACAAAACTGAGAAAAAGATACAGAAAATTTTCCCCCACATTAGCATAGCTCCCTTTATCAATAACATTTGCCAGAATGGTATGTTTGTTAAAACCTGTGAACCTACATCAATAGATCACTGTTACCTAAAGCCATGGTTTATATTAGAGTTGTCTTGGTTAAAGGTACCATGGCATCCATCCACCTTACAGTATAACACAGAATCGTTTCTCTGACTGGAAACTCCCTGTTACTCTGCCTCTTCACTGTTCTTCCCTCAGCTCTCGACAGCCAGTGACCTTCTTCCTGTCTCCATAGTTTTGGCTCTTCTGAACGGGATATGCAGTCTTTATAGTACTCTTGGTATATTCTGAGAAGTGTACCGTTATGCAGTTTTGAGTGCACAAATTAAGATGGGTGTGCTCTCCCTAAATGATACATTCGTTGATTCCATAGTTGCGCATATGTGGTCTTGTGTTGATGGAAACATTGTTCTATGATGCATGACTGTAGCAGAAACTATGTAGCATGTGGAGTTAATAAGTAGCTTCTTTGACTTGGCATTCTGTGGTAAAGTTTCTCCCCTGTGTTCCAGTGACTTACAGCTCATTTCTTTTTCGAATGAGCAATGTTCATTGTGTACATGTGCTCCAGTTTCTCTGTTGATTCATTACGACCTCTCGGTTGCTTCTGATACTTTTCATGTAATATAATTTGTTTATTTCATTTATCTTTTGGAACAGGACTCATAATGTTACTCAGGCTGGCTTGGAATTAACTCATCATGTAGTCCAGGCTGGGCTCAAACTTGTGGTAATCTATCATAGATCCCTGAATGTATAGAATTTTTATAGTATTAATTAAGTCACATTAGGAAAAAAGGTGTTTTGGAAAACATTTATCTCAAGTTAATTTGTAATAATTGGATAAGGAAAATATTTTTAAACTAAATAAAAATAACAAATTCACTTTATGTTCACATGTAAAGAATAATAAATTTCACAGGGGTCTCCAAGATGTGGCAATATGTCTTAGCAACTCCATCAATTGAGTGGCATTCGGTTTTTTCCTTTTCTGTGACTTTCTGAATCCTTGAGCTTTTGTTAGAGCAACATAAGAATTTCAAACTTACTTGAGCAGAAGGGAGGTTGTTATGCTCTTTGGAAGAGACGGGTGTCTTTCCAGCATTGATTATTTCCTTTTGTAAATAGAGCTCACTGAGTTTTAGGCCCACGTATGGCCTGACAGCTGCATACTGTATTTCTTGTCTGACCTTACCTCCAGTATGGATACGATGGTCAGTGGGATGTTCAAAGGAGTGTCATGTGCATATACTAGCTCACATCGATATTTCTCTGGCAAATGCCAACAGCTATAGTAACCAAAGCACTCTCTGCCCACTTATCAGTTCTGGAGGTTGGATGTCTTAGATAACTGTCCTGTCCTGCAGAGCATTAAACAGGGGTCCGGGGAGATCACCTGAAAGAGAAAGTGGGGACAGGCTGACGCAAAGAAGTGACGATCTGTCTATAGTCTGATCAGATCACCATTTTTACTTTTTTACACACAGGTTATATACACAAAAAGGCAGGATGTGAGGAAGGGGATGACGCAGGAACGTAGGTGTTCAGGGGAATACAGATATCTTCCAGAACAGAGTGTTAGCTGGGTGAAGGTTCAGGGGACAGACAACTATGACTCCACCTATGATTCACTTGTCTTTATCTAAGTTGGTACTATCCACCAAGGTTACCTATCTACAAGGTCTATGACTACTCAGGCTTGGCAGCCTTCCACCAAAGCTGCTTGTTTACAATAGCATCTAGGCTTCTGTTTCAGTGTTTTTCCACAGAGACCCAAGACTTGGTGTATGTCAGGCCTATCGCTGATTTTAGGCCTTCAGTGTATAAGCAGGGCTGCCCTGACAGATAACAAGAAAAATCAGGTTCTGGGGAGGGCCGTCTTCTCCGCCTACACATAGTTGCCTTCTTGCTGACTATTCCTCTGGCAGAGCTATGGCAAGAATACACGTGTGTGCATCCCTCACACTTCCTGAACCATCACATTGGGGTTTAGGGCTTGCATCTAGGAGTTTTGGTAAACACCAACAAACATTCAGTCTGTAACATGATAATTCTTAGAGTGGACGATTCTCATGGTCACTTCAATTTATGAAGAAATACATCCCAGCTCACAGGGTTATTTTGGTTAAGTCTGGTTATTAATTTCATTTTCTTTAGAAAGGTACATTACATTTCCATCTGGGTCCTAAGATGACAATTCTATAATGTATTAAACTGTATTTATTTATAGTATTCTGTTTGTATGTGGTGTATGCATGTGTTTATGGGGTATGTGCATGTCTATGTGGCGGGCAGAGGCCAACACTGGGTGTCTTCTGAGATACTCTTTATTTGTTGCTGCTATGGGCTAGGGGAGATCTCTTCCTGAACTGGAGCTCATCAATGAACTAGACTTGACCTGTGCTGGGTTATACAGATGCGAGCCATCACAGCCAGCGTTTGGGTGGATGCTGGTGACTCTAACTTGGAGCCTCATGCTGTCAAGGCAGGCACTTTAACAACTGAGGTGTCTCCCTGCTCTGAAATAGCATTCTTCAGGACTAATGCTATAGTGACATTTCCTTTTTAATAAGTAGACACTTGACAATAGCTCTTGATTTCATCATCTCTTCTGTAACCAAGCTTTAGTGCGTTTTATTAACCTATAAAATTTGTATTTGTGAATAATACTTGAATATTAGACCTACACTGTTTAGGTATTCTGTGAACATGAGACCAGACTAATAAAATGGGCAGTTTGGTTTTTTTGTGCCTAGAATAAATGTTAACCGGCATGCTTTCCTTTCTACTTCGTTATTTTAAATGTCCGTGTATATAGCCTTGATGGCTGTAATGACCAGAAATAGGTCTCTAGGATGTTAAAGTTATCCTTTTTTTTATGTCCATGTATCTCATGTATCTTGATATACCAATGATTTTCAGAATGAGTGCCTCAGGGGCTCAAGGGGAATTGACCCTTTTCTGCTCCAACCATGATGCTATCACTTTGGAATAGTTTCTGTATTGAGATTTCACATACAGCTTCATTTTAGCCTCATTGCACCTCAAAATTGGGACGTTGGAGACCACAGATTTCTGCTTAGACAGACAGACACTCTTTTATAATGACGTAATTTACCTAAACTGTGAGAACCGTATTCTTAGAAAGGACGTAGAGTGATGACTAGCAGTGATGTGACTCGTTGTAAAGTTAACTACTGTAAGAATAGTTTGGGACCGTTTAACAGACGCTGACACAGACATTAGGACTTCAGTGATTGCTTCTGTGAGCCTAGTGCATATGCAGAATAGTTTGTCTGCGGTAACAAATACCTTTCAGTGGAGTTGGAAGACAGTACTCTTCAAAGATGTTTTCTCATCTTGCTTTTCTTCTTCTCCTCCTCTTCTTCGTCCTTCCCCTCCCTCCCCCACTTTCCTTCTCCTCCTCTTCCTCCTCTTTTTCTTTGGAGAATTTGAGATTTCAGTATACATGTTAAATTGTAAGTGGAAGAAAGAAAAATGGTGGATATAGCAAATTAATATAGGTATGCTAAATGATATAAGAAAGGCACTGTAGGAATTAATTTCACTTTACATATGTGACCAATTATTTAGTTTGAGCAAAACAATGTATCCAACATATTAAATGAAGGTGTATAATCTTGGAGTTATTATAAGTTTAATTCTGGATGGTTGTAATGAAATAAATGCTGCAATATAGTGAGTCATGTATATTTTTCCTAGGTTCCCAGAGCACACAGTGATTATATGCTTACACAATTCTGTATACATGCACAATTATAATTTTAAATGTACAACAAAACTATTATAAAAATGAACAATCTTAATTAAAAACATTTTACTGCTACAAAATGGTAACAGTCGCTTGTGTTGTTACTGAGCCTTTTTTGCTGTGGGAGGGGCTTGCCTAAGTTTCATGGCTACCAGTGGTCACTGGTAAAGGCCGCAGTAGCTGAGAGGTCAGACTGCAGATCAATCTGACTGGTGTGATATCGGTTGGTAGCATCTTACCTGAACACAACTTTTCCAAACTGGCATCCACCCTCCCGAGCGTCTTCACTAACCAAGCAGTATCCTAAGTGTTATCATCCTAAAGTGTCCACGGCATCTTCATCAGCGGATTCTGTGTGTTATCCTAAAGTGTCTACAGCATCTTCATCAGTGGACTCCGTATTGGGAATCCATTTTATTCTCATCACAAGGAGTAACTCTTGTTTCAGTTCTGTCTCTGTGCTTTGCTTCTGGTCCTTTTGTTGCGCCCACCAGATTAACAGTCACTTCTTTTACTCTAGCGGAGTCACTTAAAAGCACTCATGGGATTGATAATATCCCCCTTAGATTCTTTTGAGTGCTGGCATTTTGACCTCCTTCCATAATCTCCGATCCTCTTACTGCATCCGAATGGTGTCGAAGCCCTTGTGACACATTTCCAGCCTGCTCAGTGGCATCAGCAGCCCTGGATTGCTTGCTGCGTTTGCTGCGGTCCGAATGAGCCCTGGCTAGTCACTCTGTGGAACTGTCTCTTCCCCGCCCCCGCCCCCGCCCCCCCGAACGACCCCCCCCTTTGTAAACCAGCTTCTGTAGCCCCACACTTGTCTCCTCTCCCTCCTTACCTTTCTCAGCTTTCAGAGAACTGAACGGAGTGAAAGTTTCTTGAGGTCTCCACTCTGCCATGGGTTGTGCTTTGTTTAAAGGGATGTTTTGAGTGGTTTGCTCTTCCACTGAGAGCCCCAAACTTGCGCTGTTAGCGGAAGGGGTTCACCTCACCATTTGGTCTCAGGGGTAGCACTTTCATCTCCTTTAAATGGCGGCTGATAGAAGGAGACAGCATGTACTTTTGATTTAAGTGAAAGGAGCCTGACTTCCCCATTCATCTTGACATTTAGAAACCAGTGTAGTTATTGGCAGACTTAATTTCAGTAGTTTTGTCTTCAGTAATAAGGAGATTTAAGTAGAGGGAGAGAATAGGGGACAGACAGCCAGGCCAGTTCCTGAAGTGGTCAGAATGCATATTTGTCAGTTGGGTTTATTGTTTTAAATAGCTGTGGTTGGTGATGACCTCAAGTGATTTTAATAGTAACGTGATTATAGGTTATTATGTCATGTGATGCTTATGACAGATTTTGGATAGTGAGAAACACAGGATACACAGTGCTCTGAAGAAGCCGATGCAGACCTGCTTCAGCTAGTGCTGCGGCAGGACTCAGCTTGTGACACGTGTATCTGTAAGTGCAGTGACTGGAAGTGCAGTGACAGGAAGTGCAGTGTAGCTACTAGTGTATGACAGGAAGTGCAGTGACACAAAGTGCAGTAGCAGGAAGTTCAGTGCAGTGACAGGAAGTAAAGCAATAGGAAGTTTAGTGCAGCAACAGGAAGTGCAGTTCAGGGATAGAAAGTGTAGTACTGTGACAGAAAGTGCAGCAACAGGAAGTGCAGCGCAGTAACAGGAATTGCAGCAACGTAACAGGAAGTGCAGCACCGTAACAGGAAGTGCAGCACAATGACAGGAAGTACAGCAACAAGAACTGCAGTGCAGCTACAGGAAACACAGTACAGTGACCGGAAAGTAATGCAGCAACAGGAAGTGCAGTACAATGACAGGAAGTGCAGTGACAGGAAGTGCAGTTTAGGGATAGAAAGTGTAGTACAGTGACAGAAAGTGCAGCGCAGTAACAGGAAGTGCAGCAACAGGAAGTGCAGCGCAGTAACAGGAAGTGCAGCAACAGGAAGTGCAGCGCAGCAACAGGAAGTGCGCAAGCAACAAGAACTGCAGTGCAGCTACAGGAAACACAGTACAGTGACCGGAAAGTAATGCAGCAACAGGAAGTGCAGTACAATGACAGGAAGTGCAGTGACAGAAAGTGTAGTGTAGCGACAGGAAGTAAAGTGCAGTGACAGGAAGTGCTGTGACAGTGAGTTCCTCCGTGTCAGGTTTCAGAGACATGTATCACCTCATTTGCATCTTATGGATGAGGACATCTAGACTTAACAGCCACATGCCCCATGAGTCTGGATGAGAGACCGTTGTTGCTCCACTTTTATACTATTGGACATTTGCTTTTACTTTATGAAATTTTTATAGTTTTTAAATAATAGTTTTTATTATCATTATTTGCTGATATACGAGGCTACCTACTGAAGCCAGTTTGGTTCTTAATAATGTGATCCTTATCACATTTCTTTAATAGCTTGTAACTTATAAATGTCTTTTATATACTTTTTGTGAAGTATTAAAAGCTTAATAGCATTTGTGAATACACTTTTATTTATTCTATGGAAGCCTGATGCTGGGCAAGGTAAAAAGATTTGTCTAAGGTCACATCGTAATTGACCGAACTAGGATTTGAGGATGCTGTTTTCCACTTTAATATTGTAGAAGCACATTAAAGGAAATATGAAATTTCATGTGATTTCACGAGTTTTGTATACATTATGATATTCATGAGAACATTCTAAAATCTGACTATATTTCCCTTGTTAAGAATTTATTTGCAAGTTATGTCTCAGACTTTTTTTCATGAAGGAAGATTTTGGACTGGGGTCTCACTATGTACCTGAGTTGTTAATTTGCCCATGAGTTTCCAGTCTTCCTTCCTCGGCCTTTTGACTGACGGTTTTAGAGGTTTGCCCCACTTCATACTGTCAGACTATTATGCTATTACATTTTTAATATGATGAACATTAGCTTCTCTTCATCTATATAATCTGTTTTGGTAATATCAGATCTTTGTTTAATTCAATGTGTTGCTTGATTTTTTTTTTTTTTTTTTTTAAACAGGCCCAGATTGTTCTCTGAATGTCCCTTCCACTGAGTCTTACTGGATTTTGCCAAATGTTAAACCCTTCAGCCCTTCCGTGGGTCGGGCTTCACATAAAGCAGTTTTACATGGGAAATTCATGTGGGTGATTGGAGGATATACTTTTAACTACAGTTCTTTTCAAATGGTTCTGAAGTAAGTATTTATTTTTCAACTTTCATAACAAACTAGGTTCTGTTGTTCAGATATATCAATGGCTGTTTCTGAGGTAGTATACATTTGCTAAATTTGAGACTATATGTGGTCAGTGCCCAAACTCAACTATTTGTCACTGTACATGGGGGGTTTGCTTTTTATAAAAAATTTAATAACTGTCTAGAGTATTTTAAATAAGTTTCATACTTCACTGGGAAGCCATGTGATTTGCTATGTTCATTTGTCTATGAAAGGAAATGTAGGAGGAGCTAAGGTGGGAGGAGTTAGGAGACGAACAGGAAAAGGAAGAGGAGGAGTTAGGAGAGGAAGAGATAAAAGGAAGAGGAGTAGCTAGTAGAGAGGAGAACGGCAGAGATGTAGGAGGGATGGAGACGGATGTTCATGTGTCTGTAGCAGTCAAAGGTAGTTGGTATATCTAAGTTGGGTATTGGGTTGCACTTCTGATTGTATGGGTATCTTGTTACTGATCATTGCCAAATATATAAGCTTTGATTAATCTATAAGAATTAGAGTCTCAGTCTCTTACTGGGCCTGCATGGATGGTGGAATGATCTGGGCAATGCCCCACTTTGCGGAGACAGCGTGGAAGATTGGCAGAGCCATCTCTCATGCTGGCATCTAGTGGGTGGCAGGGCTGGTGTTTCTGGAGGCCGGTTCTAGCTGCAGAGTGCACTTGGCCTCAGCCCGAGAAACATGGTGGCTGGGCTAGGCAGAGCGGCTGCAGCTTAGATAGTCGGCTTGAGCCTGAGGCTGATTTAAATAATTACTACAACAAGGAAAGGGTTAAGTTAAAGGGGAGGAAGAGGGAGGCAAATGGAGGAGTGGAGAAGGATCAAAGCTTTCCGAGTGTGTGTGTGTGTGTGTGTGGTGTGTGTGGCAGCGCGCGCGCCGCGTGTGTGCACGTGTGCGCGTGCTCGAGTGTGGTAAGTCACGCGAGGTTCTGAGCAGGCTTTGATGTACACTGTAGGACACTCACTCTGACCATTTGAGTCAGAACATAGGGCTCTTGGGAAGAAGAGTAGAAATGGGGATTTAGTTCGAATGGAATTCTACAGGGAACGAGTTTTATATAGAGAAGAGCAAGACTGAACCACAAGAAGGTTGGGAGGAGGAAGAGAACCCGGCAAGCAGTCTGAAAAGGAATGAGGGGTTTAGGGAAACCACCCTGTGCAGTGAGTGACTGCAGAGGGGAGTGGGCTCTAGTACTAACATGCCACCCATGTCAAATGCTGGCCATTAGGCAAGCCATGCAGAAGAGCAGCCTAGGATTTGATCTGAAGATGTTGACCTTAGTGAGGTTTGTGGAGTACTTGGTTAGCAGACTTTTTGGAGTCAGGGTGAGGAAGATGGAAGACAGCGGGGGAGCAGCAGCTTGCTAGTTTGAAGGGAAGTGAGGTCACAATGTAACTCAATTTGATACATGTTTGTTGATCTAGTAAGACAAAAGGAAACAAACAAACACAGGTGGCTTCGGGAGCTGTTGGAGTATTTGGGAATCATGGCGCTCACCTGTAGCAGGGTCACAGGCAGTACTGTCTACTTCAGGCTCCTGCCAGCTGTTTTGACAAACTAAGATCCAGTGTGGAGTGTGGCCGCTGTTCCTGCAGGAGCTCGGAGCCCTAAGCACTTCAGATGTGTGGTTTAGAACTGCAGTTCATACGCAATAGATTCCAGAAACCATACTTTTGTGTCACATATTACAAGACTAGCTTACTTTTATAAAATCCTCTATACTACTAGACTTATTCTGCTCAACTTAAAAGAATTATTAGCTAGTAAGTTATATTTGTGCATAGAAAATATATAGTGCTTGATGAATTGTTTTCTTACACACACACACACAAGCATTAATATTAAAAAGCAAATAACTATTGTAAAAAGGGAGAGAATTTTTATCTGTTTCTAAGGAAGGCTGGATTTTATTTTGAAAGCAAAGAACACATTCCTTATAAGTTCATTGCAATTATTAAATGTAATTAGACCAATTCTAGCAGTGAATGGCATACTCAAGTTTATGCATCTGTTTAAAGTTTTAAAAATTTAATGTTTTAGAGTTTGTTTTATGTGTTTGAGTATTTGGTTACATGTATGTGTGTACCACATGCATGCCTGGTGCCTGTGGAAGTCAGAAGAGGGCTTTATATCCCCTGGAACTGGAGTTACAGACAGGTCCTCTGTGCATACAGGGACTTATAACCACTGAGGCATTTCTTGAGTCCTGCATATTGTACGTTGAAGTTGTTAAACCTTAAGAGCAGATATTCCTTTCCTTTCGTTCTTTCTGTTTTTGTTGTTGTTGTTGTTGTTTGTTTTTTGAGACAGGTTTCTCTGTGTAGTCCCAGTTATCCTGGAACTCACTCTGTAGACCAGGCTGGCCTTGAACTCACAGATCTGCGCACCTCTGCCTCCCAGTGCTGGAATTAAAGGCATGCGTCACCACTGCCCAGCAAGAGAAGATATTTCTCGACTGAGCTTTATTAACAAGTTTTAATATGGTCTATAAGATTGTTAGTTATACATCCTTCAGAATTTAAAGAGAATTTGGATTCAAGTGAAGAAACACACACACACAAATTAAAGAACTGAAAATGAGTTTTAGCTTGCTAACGTAGTTTTCTTGTTTTTAGTTACAATTTAGAAAGCAGTATATGGAATGTAGGTGCTGTATCAAGGGGCCCTCTTCAGAGATACGGACATTCTCTTGCTCTGTATCAGGTAGGTCTGCTTATAAACATTTTGGTTGTTGTTTGTGTTAGAGAAATAGTAGACCTCAGATCTGTTTCAAGCACTCCATGGGATCGGTAGACCACGAGGCTCACGAGCAGAGCTGCTGGACCAGAGGCTGGGGATTAGAGCTCTACTAGACTGACATTTTATAACATTGCTCTATGTGGGGCATTTACTGCATCACAGAGAGGCAGCTTCTCACTTGCCCTCCTACTCATGAAGGAAGGCTACATAGCTTTGCCTGTTACATTTAACTATTTCCTCCAGTTTTAAAAATTCGGTGTATGATGAGCAGTAAGGGGTCAGCCTCACTGTTTGCCTGTGTCTGTTTTCCCGCATTTATCACAGAGAGCATCTTTTCTTATTGAGTAAGCAGTCTTAGCAGTTCTGTGAACACCGTTTAACCACAGGCACATCTCTTATTATCAGTGTATCTCTGAGCTCCTGTTCTCCTGTGCTGATTTATGCCAAACCACACTGTTTTCAGACGTGTTTTGTATTGTTTTAAAGAAGTCTCTTTGCTTTTACAGGTTGGTCTGCTTTTCTGTAACCCTTGATATTATAGATGACTCTTAGAATGGGATTTCTGTGTCTACAGAGAATTCTGGTAGAGACTGAGCTGAGTCTGTACACAGACTTGGAGATCTTTGTCATCTCCGTGGACGTCTGCTGTGGGGCATCTTTCCATGTATAGCTTTGTAAACGTCAGCTGTGTTTTTATAACTTTAGTTTTGAACTCTTTTGTAGATTGATTCCTAAATACTTTGTACTTTTTTTTGGTGTTCAATGTAATCGCTTTGCTAACTTTGCTTTTGTATTGCTCATCCCAAGTGTGCAGACAAACTTGCACTTTGTGCCCTGACCTCATGCTACAATGTAACTGAATTTGCTTGCTAACTCTTCACTTCTTAAGATCTTTTATATAGAAGGTGATACAATCTGCTGGTAGAAATTGTCTTCCATTCCGTTTTATCTGGGCCCTAGTTCTCATCTATCTGCCCTAGGTGGACCTTTCAATAGAAATGACAAAGTAGGCATCCTTATCTTATTCTTGGTTTTCAGGGAAATCATCTAACATTTCACCATAAAGTGTTATTTTAGTTTAGTGTTCTCCTTAGATAACTTCTATCAAGTTGAAGAAAACATCTTTTTAGTTTGCTCAAGTATACCAGTCTATACCATTTTTGCTTCATTTAAGTGAATCAACTATGAATGAAATTAATTGGATAATTTATAAATGTTGAAGGTATGTAGTATTTTCCCACAGCCATAAATGGTACTAAAATGTATGTTGAGGGATGTATAGATGCCATGTTTTTGGAGACTAGTGCTGGAAAACATAGAATTGTTGAGAGTGGCAAGGACAATTAACATAGACGATATAGTTAAAATGTAACCATTCTGGACTCAGGTCAGTTAGATGCTGGGAAGACTGTCCATGGGTGATGTCAGCATACTGCTCTGTTTTTCTGACATGTGGGAGCCGTACGTTGTAAAACCAGCACATGCTTAACACAGAGTTTCTGATGTGTTTTAAAACAAAAATCTACTTAATAGAGTATATAATGTGAACGTTTAAACTAAGACGCGTTAATGCAACTTTTGAAACCGTAGCTGAGCTTTCCCATTCGTTACCATTGATGCAGTATGCTGCGAGCAGTTAGTAAAATGTAGCGTGTAAATCAGGTCTTAAAGAACTGATGTGTGCTGCTGAGAAATAACTATTCTGTGTACTAACGTGTGCATTTTAACTCACAGGACAACATCTTTATGTACGGAGGCAGAATGGAGACAAGCGATGGGAATGTCACTGATGAATTATGGGTGTTTAACGTGCGCAGTCAGTCATGGGGCACGAAAACCCCCACTGTCCTTGGACACGGCCAGCAGTACGCTGTGGAGGGGCACTCGGCACACATCATGGAGTTGGACAGTAGAGATGTTGTCATGATTGTGATATTTGGATATTCTGCAATATATGGCTATACAAGCAGCATACAGGAATACCATATCTGTGAGTTTCTTTAAAAATACAATTTCTTTAGTGGTTGAGAGCATTCTTATTTTAATCTTCTAATCATTTGGTCAAAATGGTAAGTTATTTTAGGTTGTAATTACAAGACAAATTATGTTCATAATGGTTTTTAATATAATCCTTTTAACTATGCTAAAATTTTGTGCTTTAATATTTGGGTATATCTCTTGGCCAGATGAGGGGATGTTTTATGCTCATTTTCAAATATTTTAAGCTGTGAGGCATTCCAACAGATGGTGCTGTTGCCTTGCAATTTACCTATGAGCCAAAAGCTGAAATTACCTCATGTCTTTGTAGTTTATGGATTTTAGGATTTTCTTTTTCTGTACCATGTTCTTAGTCTTACTGCTAGGTCTCTAGCTACTTTAAGGTAGATTCTCAAGAATAAACTGTTGGTTTCTAAAAGATTGTTGTTTAGTGTGTGGAGGTGACCTACTCAGTCTATGCCTGATAGTCTCTACTGCCGGTTTTTGTTTTGTTTATTTATTGTGTGTGTGTGATTTTTATATTGTTATTTTTAATTTGTCTACATTTATCTTATAGTTGTGTTTAAATTTAAGAATATTCTCATGTCTGGGTCTCTGTCATTAATAAACTCCAGTTTTTAACTTTTATGTGATCAACATATGTGACCTTACAGAGTCTGAACACAGTCTCAGAGATACTGCTCCTTTGTGGGCTGAGTTGATAGTGAGAACACACGTGTGAGGAAGGTGCCCTTCCCAGTCTCATTCATATGTGACTCTGCATGCATGGCCAGGACAGCACCACACATGCACTGGAGTGTGCAGTAGTGCTAACGTCCATGCTGGCTGGTAGCTGATGCGTATGGTATCTGGTAGATTTTTATTCTCAGTTAGGAATAATCTTTTTATAGACTGGCACCTGGAGTTTTGGTGCATTAAAAAATATCTGTACATTCAGTTCCTTTTGGCTTGTTCTATAACCAAAATACCACTTCTAAATGAATTTATAATAGTATTTTTTTGTTTGGTTTCTGTTTTGTTGGTTGCACAGAAGTGGAATGAATCATGATTTTTGAGTTTTATAAGAGATCGTGAGTGTTTAAAACATTCTGTGTATTACATCAGTACAAATGAAGACCTATCAACTTTTCTCTCAAATTGTGTTCCCTACTAAGATTTACTGCTGTGTCCGAGAGCATTCGAGCAGTTGGTGTGATGTCCAGGTGTCTGATGTCAGAAAGTTAAAGGGCTTTCACCCTGAGAACTATAAAGAGCACAAAACAGTGGCCAGATGTCGTTAAAAGAGACCATAGTCCCTGACCATTGTCCGGGGGGGGGGGGGGGCTTCAGTGTTCTATTATAACTGCTGCTGGGCTAGAGAGCCGGCTCATGTCAAGAGCACTTGCTCCTGCGAAGTTCAATTCCCAACAGCCACCTGGTTGTCTGATGTCACAGGCACGGGAGAATATCTTCTTTTCCCTTCAAAACACAAACCAGTGTGCCTGTTGGTAGAACCCAGCAATATTCTGATCGTCAGGAGAATACTAGAACTTTAGGTTTTAGGAGTGGCACAGTGTAAAACTTTGCTCATTTAGCTTAGGTTTAAGGGTAACGGTCTGGCTGGAGAGATGGCTCAGCGGTTAAGAGCACTGGACTGCTCTTCCAGAGGTCCTGAGTTCAATTCCCAGAAACCACATGGTGGTTCACAACCATCTGTAGGGGGATCTGATGCCCTCTTCTGGTGTGTGTGAAGACAGCTACAGTGTACTCACATACATTAAAAAAAAAAAAAAGACAGTACTTATGTAATTTTTATCTCTGTTATATCACTAACTTATTCAAAGTTTGTCACATAGAAGGCTTTGATAAAAACTTGCTATATATTTTATTTTATTAAGTACTATTTTAAATAACATGAATACACATAAGTAAAATTTCTTCTATTTTCTTTTATAAATTTTTCTTTTATAAATTCTTTTATAATTGGATTTTCAGTGTTTTAGAATTTATTATGTGTGTCACTTAGTCTTGCCTGGCGCCCACTGCAGCATCTTCAGTTTTTAGGTACTGAGTGTTAGGCAGCTCTCTCTACTCATAAAAACATGCCGCGAGAGTTAACTTACTGGCTTTTTATGATATTTTGCTTTTACTTTTACTACTGCTTGAAATTTATCATCTATTTTCCCTCCGCCATAGCGTCAAACACTTGGCTAGTTCCGGAAACGAAAGGAGCCATTGTGCAGGGCGGATATGGCCACACAAGTGTGTATGATGAAGTGACCAAGTCCATCTATGTTCACGGAGGCTACAAAGCATTGCCCGGCAATAAGTATGGGCTGGTGGATGACCTCTATAAGTATGAAGTCAACACCAGGACTTGGTGAGTAGACTGACAGTTCCAGAAGGAGGCAGAGCGAATGGCTGTGCAGAAATATCTTTACTGGCGTTTTATCACCAGTATATTTTGATAGTATTCCTTCCCCTTCCCGATCCTCCCAGATCTTCCTCACCTCCATCTCCTTTAACCTAATTTTTTTTTTTTTTTTAATCTCTCAGTAAAAACCAAAACCGTGACAAATCAAAACAAAGAAAACAACTACCAAAACTCCCAGAAATACCCAAACCAAAACAAAAAAAGTCACACACACAAAAGCCGTGGATTCATTTAGTGCCGGGCAACTACTCCTGGGCACAGTGTGGAACTAGGAGTGTGCTTGATCCACCCAGGGTCACTACCCTGGGGCTTCTTGGTTCGAGTGGGACGTGGTGCTCACTTCTCCTCCTCTCTGTGGTTGTGTGTGGTTTGAACCTGAACAGGCCTTGTGCACACTGTCACAGCCCTGTGAGCTCCTATGAGCACGAGCCCTGTTGTATTGTGATAATATCTTATGTTTACACAGTAGTGGTGGGTATGGAGTGCCATAGAAAAGTTTTTGAACTTATAAAATCTTAACGATAACTACGATACATTGTCATGCAGCCAATAGTACAAAATAATAAATTCCCCAGGTATGAACTATATAGTTTAAAGTAATTTGATCCGATACACCTACAATCACTTCTAATACATTCGTTTTTAGATGCGTAATTTTGTTTACGGCCGTAACCTGAGGCTTTAGTACTATATGTCCGGGATTTGTGCTTATCTGCACTTGTGTTTTAAAATATTGATTAAGTTTGCAAGATCATTTTTTTTTCAGTTTTATCATCTAATTTGGATGAAATACCAAGCTTGTTGTGTTAAGATATATTTTTCACTTTTTTATAACTAGCAGTGCAATGTTGTACTAGCCTTCGCATGCCCAGTTATAGGAATTCTGAGGTGCACACAGAGAAGTGACCTCGTGATGTGTTACTGAGGCACCGCCTGGTGCCCCAGAGGGAAGGCCTGTCCTCCATGTTGTCACTGTAGCTGATGACAGGATTTCCACTCCTGTGAGGTAGAGAGAACGGTGGCTCAGTGGCTCAGTGACGTTGCGATGCGTGCTTCCCCAGTGAATACAGTGGTTTGGAGTTCTCCTCGGGGTTCATTTGTCCCTTTTTGTTTAGCGTATGATGCATTCATAGCCGTAACATTCGCTTTCTTCTGGAAACACTTTTTTTTTTTTTTTTTATCTTTTGTATGTATAGTTTTAAAATATAATTTTTGTTTTACTTGTTTTGTTTTTCAGAATCTGGGAAATTATGCTTTTTGTTTTAAGACGATGAACATGTCTTTCGAAGTTGCTTGAGTGCACTTAAGGAAAATTGTTTATTGCACAGTGATTTATTATCCCTTCACTTTTAAGTCTATGCCTGACTTTCTGCATTGTGTGAAGAGAATAGGGTTGTGAGACTTCCTTCGGGAAATGAAAAACAATATTCTAAACACCACAAAAGAGATCAGGCCACATAATGAAGCAGCTTCCTGAGACCAAGGGCAGGGGAAATTAATACAATTATAGTAAGATTCCCTCAGAACGAAGACAGTGAGGAAAGGCATTTCCCTGTCTTGGAGGCAACTCTGACTGACTGACAACTGATTTTCTTATTCTGTAATCTGTGTGCATGGCGGGTAGTACGTGTGCATGTGTGTATGTTTTTTTCCTGTGGTAGGCACACACGTTTGCACACATGCACTTATGTGTGCATGCCTGTGGAGGTTTGAAGTTGGAGCCAGGGAGTCTTTCTCAAACATCACCATTTATCTTATCTGTTGAGGAAGTGTCTCATAGTTCAACACAGACTTCCCTGATACAGCTCACCTGAGTAGCCTGCTTACCCCAAGGATTCTCTGCCTGTCTGTGCCTTCCATCTTTCGAGCACTGGGATTCAGGTGGGCCATCACCTACCCGACCACACCCACCTAGCCACACCCGGTCATACCTTCCGACCACACCCACTGACCGTACCCACTTGGCCTTTACCTGGGTTCTGGAGAGCTGAACTCTACTTGCTATCCTGTTATTTATGCAATAAACACTTGACCAATCGGGTAGACGGCTTAACTGAAAACATGGAACCCAGAAGACACAGTGCTTCCAAATGTCTGAAAGCAAACAAGTAGTCTTAAAATTCTGTATCTAATGGAAATATTATTAAAAAAAGAAAACAACATAATGACATTTTCAAAACATCCCCGACCCCCTGCCCCGCCAACCCCACCACCAAACAAGCACAACCAACCAACAAGTATTGAATCAGACAACAACATATCTCAGCCGTAGTGGGAAAAAAAAAAAAAAAAAACTAAGGTAGTGTGTTGTTTTATAACTTACTTAACAAAGAAGAATATGTTTGATATCACTTCTGTGATTTAATATTATATGCTACTAGTTTGTGATAATTTGATATATTAAAAGAGGCTCACATTTTAATGTTTAGTTACCAAACATTTTTATTTTCACCGTTGGGAAAGGATTGAGGCGTGGAAGTTCAGGATACACTCAAAGCCATTGCTGCTACAAGCCTAAACAGTTAGATCTTATTTGTTCACATTGACAGAGAGGAGGAAGAGAAATGTCGTTGACTTTAAGGGTTCTCACTCTTCAAAGCTGACTCTTTTTATCCTGTTTATATGTTGTGCTGACTGATGCTATCCTTTCCAGAGGGCTTCAACTTTGTCATAGAGGTCTGGTATCTTTATAGCTTTGATTAACCTTGTTAAATGGGACAGTTCATGATGCTTTTTTTTGCATATCTGTCATATCTGACAGTAGGAGCCTGTCACCATTCTCAATCTCTCTCTCTCTCTTTCTGTGTGTGTGTGTGTGTGTGTGTGTGTGTGTGTGTGTGTAGGAGCCTGTCAACATTTCCTCTGTGTGTGTGTGTTTGTGTGTGTGTGTGTGTGTGTGTGTGTGTAATAACAGCGACTTAGATTCTGAAAACCTTTTACCTTTCAGAGATTTTGGCGACAGATCAGCTTTGTAAGTTTGCTGTTAGGTAAACCACATTCAGGTGGATACCGATGACCATATACTTATACGTCTGCGTATTACATGTCTGAGTCCCTTTCAGCAAATGCTTCATTGAGTGGTTTTTTTTCAAGCTGTTTATTAGGTTAGAAAGAAAACCAGAAAAAACTACTGACAACTCTCTGAGGAGCTGAAACATAAAGGAAATGTGATAATGGTAAGAGAAGTGAGCCAAGAGAGTATCGTTTTTTTAAGGTTGAAGAAATAGTTATGTTTGTAGCCTGACCCAGGGCCAATCAAACACAGGAAGAAAGGGAGCACTTTGAAGCCAGATGAGTGTTTGCAAAAGCAGCAGTGGGAGGGAGCACTGGGGGGAGCACGTCCTTCATGTTCTTTGAGACAGGAGAGATGGCAGGCTACGTGACCACAAATACAGGAACTGGGTAAAGGCTTTGAGAACTTACGCAATGTTCAGTTCCCTATGTTCTGGGTGAAATAAAAGTAAAGTCATTAGTGAAAACACGAAGCTAGCTACAGGACGTTTGAGCTGCAGAGAGATGAGATGTGGAGTGATCATTTGGGAGGAGGGGGAGGGCTGGGCGAGGAAAGTGAAGGATTGTGGGTAGGAGGGTGTGGCACTGATGTGAGGAATTGTAATGTACTATGAGCATTTTTAGCCCTGTGTCTAAGTCTTTAGCTTGAACGAGCAACCGTGGTCTCGATGCTCTTATTTAGCCTGTTCATCAATATACCCGTTTTCCTAATTCAATTACTTAGGGTATAAATTCATGGTCCTAGGGAGTGGCATTACATTCAGTTTTACTCAAACCAATCCCAATTTGGGTATCTACTCATTTGCCTTCTGACCATTGATGAATGAGAGCTTTACACACAAACGCACAGTCTTTCCAAGATTTCACATTGTTTCCTTTAAACAAAACTTCTTTGGTTGCGATCGATTGTGGGAAATGATGCCTAGGCTTTGTTTTGTTCTGTTTTATTTTGCTATCTATCTATCTATCTATCTATCTATCTATCTATCTATCTATCATCTATCTATCATCTATCTATCTATCTATCTATCTATCTATCTATCTATCTATCTATCAATCTATCTATCATCTATCTACCATCTACCATCTATCTGTCTATCTATCTATCTATCTATCTATCTATCATCTATCTATCTATCTATCTATCTATCTATCTATCATCTTTCTACCATCTATCTGTCTGTCTGTCTGTCTATTTATCTATCTATCTATCATCTATCTATCTATCTATCTATCTATCTATCTATCATCTATCTACCATCTATCTGTCTGTCTGTCTATTTATCTGTCTATCTATCTATCTATCTATCTATCATCTATCTACCATCTACCATCTATCTGTCTGTCTGTTTGTCTATCTATCTATCCATCCATCCATCCATCCATCCATCCATCATCAATGGATCGATTAAAGCCATCCATCCACCCATTATATACATATACATATACATATACATATACACATACACATACACATACACATACACATACACATACACATACACATACACATATACATATACATATACATATACATATGGTATGGTCAGTGCGGATACTTTTGTGCGTGCCCATGTGCGTGTATGTATACAGAGGTCAGACATTTGCATTGAGCTTCTACTTTGTTCTCCACCTTACTTTTGAGACAGGGTCTCTCCCTGAACCTGGAGTTTACTGACTCAGGGGACTAGCCAGCATGCTCCAAGGATTTGCTCTTCTGTCCTTCATCCCCCGAGTCATAGGCAGCCTCTTGCTTCCT